>CM051235.1:372712137-374096887 GCA_027917425.1 Gastrophryne carolinensis
GCCAGCGCACGGCCCTCACTAAAGCTCCAGTGACAGGTGACTGTCCCTGTAATCCATCCAACCGGCCCATGTCAGCATGTATCTCCCCTGCGTGCCCTCCGAATCTGAAATCAGATCCTCCATGCGGCGGATGGCCTCTACCTCCTGCACCCAATCAACTAGAGAAGGCGGGGTCGCGGATTTCCATCGCCTCGGGATGACCGCTCTCATCGCTGTCAGGAAATGACGTAGGACCCCCTTTTTGCCACGGGAGAGTGGGCCGGGAAGCAAGGACAGCAGGGCCACCTGTGGAGAGTTCTGCACTGACTCCCCTGTGATGTTGTTGTATATAGATAGGACCTTCTCCCAGAGGTCCCTGACTGACGGACAGCCCCACCAAATATGGACCATGTTACCCTGCCCCTCTAGACATCTCCAGCATCTATCAGAACATGAAGGGTCAAACTTATTCAGATCGGCTGGGCACCTGTACCATCGGGAAAGAACCTTGAAGTTCCTCTCCTGGGCAACGCTCGGGACTGCTAATTTGTGAGTAAACAAATATATTTTAGTAAGCTCATTCTTTAGAGACAGATATCCCCAACTCTTCCTCCCATTTCCGCATGAATCCTGGTGGGGAATCATGTTGTGCTCCCAATAGAGTTCGATATAAAACAGCGATTGCATGCTCTCCAGGGGGCGCTTGTGTGAGGACATGTTCTAATTGCGTCAGTGGTAGTCTACCCCGTTCCACTAACTTCTGGGTCGTCACAAAGGCAGTCAATTGTCTATACAGAACCCACGATACGTACTGTCCCAGGGCCTTCTCCCTTATCTCATCCAGTGTGGGAAGTCCAGTTTGTGTCAAAATGCTACCCATAGTAACATTGGTTGAGGCCTCCCACACCAAGAAGCCCCCAACCCGTACCCCTGGCGCAAAAGAATAGTTGTCGAAGAGAGGAGTCAGGGGCCCCGGTCTATTGATTACGGTGCTCTGTCTGGTCATCCTATCCCAAACCAGCAGGAACTGCCCTGCCAGAAATGGAAGAGAGTCCCTTACTTGGCTGGGGAGCGAACCCCCCCAAGGCAACAAGGTCAGATTTACAGGGGAAATTGCCCTTTCCACTTTGACCCATTGCTTCCCTTCCCTTCTCCGGGCCCAGTCCAATATGCGGAGTACTATGACTGCTCTGTGATAGGTCTTTAGATCAGGAAGGCCAGCCCCACCATCTGATTTAAGCCTTGTCAAGGTGCTGAATCTTATACGGGGCTTCCCTGTGCCCCACACAAATCTCAAGAAAGCCGTCTTCAGCCTCCTAAAGAAACTGCTAGGTAGGTGGATGGGTACGTCTCAAATTCCTTGAGAGCCGCTGGGAACGAGGTCAACGGAGCAGTCAAGTGTAGAAGTAAGTCATCAGCATAAAGGGAAGCTTTATACTCCCGTTCCCCTATTGTTATCCCCCTAATATCCGGGTTCTGTCTTATGGCTACAGCAAGGTGTTCCATTGTAATTACCTACAATAACGGGGATAATGGGCAACCCTGTCGAGTGCCGTTGCTAATCTTGAGGGAAGATGAAAGAAGGCCGTTCACCCTTATCTTTGCCGTGGGCTCGGAGTACAACGCCAAGATCCTGGACAGGAGTCTCGGGCCAACACCAATCTGTTGGAGGGACGCTTTGAGGAACATCCAGTCCACTCTATCAAACGCCTTCTCCGCATCACACGAGAAAAGGAATGCTTGGGCACCCTTGGTTTTAGCAAGTGCTATTAAGTCGAAAAGCTTATTGGCTCCCGCCCGGCACAAATCCAGCCTGATCCAGGTCTGTCAGACCCGGGAGAAGTGGTCAGAGCCTGGAAGACAAAATCTTGGCGTATAACTTAATATCAACATTTATCAAGGAGATCGGCCTGTAGCTGCCACACAGTGATAGATCCTTTCCGGGCTTAGGGAGGACAGAGATTATTGCCTCTAAAGACTGTCTGGGAAACCCACATTCTGGCCCAATAGAGTTAAAGACTTTAGTTCGGCCCCAAATTGCTTGTAAAATTTGGGAGTGAAGCCATCGGCTCCAGGGCTTGGGGTGTCTCCTTAATTGCTTTGGCCACCTCCTGGTTAGAGAAAGGATCCTCCAAAGCCTCTGCTTCCTCCCCTGGTATCGAGGGAAGAGGTGTGCCGTGCACATAAGTCACAACTGCCTCCGGTGGCTCTGAGTCAATCAAGGAGTCGCTACTCCACCCCAAATTGTACAGTGAGTGCTAGTAATCCCTGAAGCTATCCACAATTTGGGAGGGTATTACAGCATTTTGACCCTGCGGCCCTCTAATATTGGGAATATATGTGGCCGCAGACCTTGGATGCAATGCCCTGGCGAGCAGCCGCCCACATTTGTCTGAGAACTGATAATACAGTACCCTCTGTCTCTCTCTGAACCTCATATAAGCCTGGTTGTATAGGCTCTGTAGTTTATCTCTGGCCTTCATCAGGTCCATAAGTATGGTGCTAGATGGACTCCTTTTATGTTCCAGTTCCAGGGCCTGGATTTGCTGCAAGGTCTGAGATATCAAAGAGGCTCGTTCCCACTTCAGTCTGGACCCATGATGAATTCGCCTCTGATTACACTGGTATGGGAGAGGCGTAGGGTCCTGCTCATGGTTCCTAAAAAACTCCGACATGACCTCCCTGACCCCGGACAGGCACGCAGCGTCCCCAAGCAAATTGCTGTTAAGCCTCCAACTCCAGCTCTTAGGATAGAGTCCAGGCAAAGCCACTGACAGAAAAACCGGAGCGTGGTCTGACCATAATATCTGACCAATCCACGCACGCGGAGCCCAATCCATGGCATGGTGCTGAAGAAAGAGGTAGTCAGTCCTGCTGTATGAATTCCTAGCGGCCGAGTAAAAGGAAAAGTCCTTATCTCGTCCGTGTAGTACCCGCAAGGAATCCACCAGCTGCAGATCAGAAAGGATTTTTCTCAGCCTGTTTCTTTCGCTCAGGGACAATGCCGACCCGCCCGAGGAGGTGTCTAACTCTAGCTGCATGGGAATGTTAAAGTCGCCCCCCACCACAAGTGTGCCCACGAGAATTCAGCCAGTGACCGAAACACGTTCACACAAAAAATGACCTGATCAGTGTTAGGGGCATAAATGTTAGCTACAGTATATATCCTGGAAAACAATTCAATCTTTAGAAATACAAACCGCCCATTCGGGTCAACCTTGAGATCTATCACCTTATGGGGAAGAGATTTATGGATGGCGATCGAGACCCCAGTTGCCTTGATGTTAGGGTTAGGGGCATGGTGCCATGAGGGGTAAAACCGATTCTTGATAGTTGGTATATGTCTCCTGGAGAAGTAAAATAGGGACCCCTTGCTTATGCATATCGTATAAAACGGGGGGAGGGAGAGAGAGACGATAGGGTACAGGAAAACTAGAGACAGGAAAAGTGAAAAAAAAAAAAAAGAGAAAAAAGGGGTATCAGCAAAATATCTTGCGAAAGTGCTAGCACTAATGTTCACTGTATCTCCAAGAGGAGTAAGCGAACCGACCTATTGGGGGAAAGTGGAAGACTACGGTTGTAGGCCAGGAGGTGCACTCTTTTTGCATATAACTTATAGGTAACCACATTTCTTTAGTCACAACTAACAATAAACAGGTCCAGAACCATAACATTAAATAGCATTAGAACCAACAACAGCCCAGGCCACGTCCTGCCACCCGCCCGCGAAGCGGCGAAGGAGGCCATCCGCGGCCCCACCCCCCCTAATGTCATGCAATACCCAGCGCAGGAGGGGCCAGGGCAGGCCACGCCGCAGCCAGGCCAACGAACCACAATCACGCTGACCCACCCGCAGCGCAGCACCCCCAGCAATCCCACCCAAGGCGCCAATATAGTCATCCAATCGGACAGGCGGAACCCGGCCGGCCCAAGAGGAATACCCCCACCAACAGCCAGGCCCGGTAGGGCAGCATAACGACAGAGTGGCACGTCCCACACTCTGGGCCATCGTCACTGCTCTAGTTAGGCCAGGATACCCCCCTCAGCTTTACAGACAACTCTCCATCTTCTGAGATGACCAGCTCAGCACCAAGGGCAACTACCGCCCGGGGCGGACCGACCAACAATACACGCCAGCCCGCCCCAACGGCACCCGCCCCGCATCAACCTGAGCTGTCCAGATGGCCTTTGCCACCAGCGCACCAACCGATCTCTGAGGTGTGACAGAGCAGCAGCCAAGTGTCCAGGCAACCTGTGAGAAGGGAGCGGGATCATTCCATTCCATGAAGCTGCACACCCCACTGCAGGGAGGTTGCATAATGTCCCCGGCCACCGCAAGCATAGCCAGGCAAAACAGGAAGCCAACCGGGTGGGGTCATGGGGGGCAACCAAACGCCGCGCCAACACGGAGGGCCGAGGGAAGAGAAAAAAGAAGGGGGGATGCGAAAAGGAAAAAAAAATAAAAATTTTTCCCCCAAGCTGATTTCTCAGTTCCTCGACATCCCTATCCGTCCGTAGGGGAGGTAGTTAGGGCAAAAACAAATAGTACCATAAACTCTGTGATTCAACATGGAACAAAAGTCACTCGGGGAGGCAGCCGTGGTACCGGCCATCAAAACCTTTCCGAAGCCAGACTAAACAACTTGACGTTGCCTTCCGCCTCTGAACCTCGCTGTGGTCGCAGCTCTCCAGAACGCGGATGTGTGCCCAGTGCCCCAAAATCCCCCAGTGTGGGGGACGTCCAGTCCTCTAACTGTACGTCTGGGATTTCCAAGAAGAGTTCCGGAAGCTGTGTATGGGATCGCAGAACAAATGGGCGACCTCTCTTCAAGACCACCATCTGTACGTCGCACCACTTGACTTAATGGCTTCCAATAGTGGTTTCATGATATGGCGCATCTGAAGAGTGCATCTAGCCAGGTCAGGAAGCAAAGTTATCCGTGACCCATTGTAAAGAATGGGCCCCTTGTCCCAGGCTCTTCTCATAATTTCTTCCTTTACTCTGAAGAAATGCACCCCGCACACCACATCTCTTGGTCTGGCAGGGTCGGCCGAGCGCGGGCCGGGTGCTCTATGAACTCTGTCGATCTCCACACGCTCCTCTGGGGGCTTGTCCATGACTTCATTAAATATCCTGGTGATGGTGTCATTGAGGTTGTTATTTTCAGGCACCTCTGGAAGGCCACGAATCCGAATGTTGTTCCGACGACTTCGGTTTTCAAGGTCATCCAGATGCATCAAGGTTCTAATGAATTGTCGGTTGGAGTCGGACAACGCTTGTTGCAGTGACGATTGCGCCCTCTCAAGAGCACCCAGCCATTGCTCGGTAGTGGTCTGCTGCTGCTCCAGGGAGCCCACTCTATTAGATACCTCAGAGACCGATCTTGTAACCTCTTCAAGCTCTCTTCTCAGTAGGGATTCCATGCGATTAATATAATTCTCAAAGTCCCTTCGAGATGGCAAAAACTTCAGCAATGTGTCGATATTGTACTGCTCATTGGATAGGGCTCTATGTTCTGGGGGGCCAAGAGAATCCACCGTAGCCTGGGACCAAGTAGGGGACCGCAGGGATGGCAGGGAATTTCGGCTGAGGGGTCCGTCAGAGAACGTTGGGCTCATCGCGGCGGCCGGCCGATTCCCCTCGATGTCAGACAAATGAGACGCAGGTCTTTCAGGAACGGGTGAGCACCGGCTTCCCCCCGAACGATGTCCCCCGGGTCATCTCAGACGTTTGGAAGTCTTTGCCCCTATATAGATGGGTCTGATCAGCACCCTCACGAACATACCCCTCATCTTCATCTGAGGTAGCCAAATTGCAACTGGGGGATGGGGGGTGCAGCTCCACAGTCACCACCACCGGCAGTCGCCTGTCGGGAGTCTCTGCAGACAGTCCGGATCCCCCCCTCCGCCGTCACGCCTGCACGCCTGCACGTGTGGGCCCGAATTTCGCTTCCCCTCGTTTGTGCCTGGGGAGCCAAGCAGGGGTGTCATATTGCCAATGAGGGATCGAGCCTCTGCCCTCGGCCAGGAGCCCCCGGTTTCCATTTCCCCTCGATCCACTGCAGCCCCAGAGTCTCCAGGACCCCCCCGCCTGCCGCCTGTCCAGCGCCCTTTTTCCTCCTCATCCACCGGGTCATCTCCCCTGTTCCAGCCTGCCAGTCCGGCCCCTCCATGAACTTCTTTGCTGCCTATGCCAGTGTGCAGGGGGTATCAGTGTCCCCCCTCCCCTCCCGCATCACTGATGACAAGGCCCCAGACTGGGCCAACGGGGCTCCGCTCCATTCCTCCCCACCCTCTTCACCCCCGCGTACCTGACAGCCGCTGCTGGAGGCGGCGGTGGCGGCGGCGGCTCTCTCCCGCTGCACCGCGGTCTTCTCCCAATGTGCCGCATCTTTGGGGGACATTACCACCGGCCCCTCCGCTGCTAAAGGCGAAACCTCTGGCAGCCCACGGCCCTGAGATAGGGGCGGGATGCTGCCCAGGTCACCGTCGGGGGTTCCGATCATCCTGGAGTTGTTGCTGACAGGAGGCGGCGGTGGCTCTCTCCCGCTGCACCGCGGTCTTCCCACGACATGCCGCATCTTTGGGGGGCATTGTCACTGGCCCCTCCGCTGTGGAAGGCGGAACCTCCGGCAGCCCACGGCCCTGGGATGGGGGCACGACACTGCCCAGGTCACCGTCGGGGCTCCGATCATCCTGGAGTTGTTGCTGACAGGAGGCGGCGGTGGCTCTCTCCCGCTGCACCGCGGTCTTCCCACGACATGCCGCATCTTTGGGGGGCATTGTCACTGGCCCCTCCGCTGTGGAAAGCGGAACCTCCGGCAGCCCACGGCCCTGGGATGGGGGCACGACACTGCCCAGGTCACCGTCGGGGCTCCGATCATCCTGGAGTTGTTGCTGACAGGAGGCGGCGGTGGCTCTCTCCCGCTGCACCGTGGTCTTCCCACGACATGCCGCATCTTTGGGGGGCATTGTCACTGGCCCCTCCGCTGTGGAAGGCGGAACCTCCGGCAGCCCACGGCCCTGGGATGGGGGCACGACACTGCCCAGGTCACCGCCGGGCTCTCACCTGCCGCGCCGCGGGTCTCCCCTGATGCTTCACATGGACACGATTAGGGGGCATTGCCGCTGGCTCCTCTGCTCCCGAAGATGGGACACTCGACGGCTGTCGGCCCCCAGATGAGGGCGGAAGGGCACTTGGGCTCCCTGGGTCACAATCCGGGTCCCGATCCTTCCCGGCCCGCTTCTGGCCCACCTTCTCCGCCATCTTTTTGCCCTCCTCACTGGCACCAGTCTTCTGCGCTGCGGCATAGAATTTGCTGATCTTGCCCGGCCGACTGCTCCCCGATGCCGGCTGGCTCTTTCTGCGCCTGGACATGTCTCAAAAAACATGATCTGGGATGTGGAATATCCTCGTTTGCTGGTAGAAAGTGCAGAGCTCCCACACACGCGTGCTCACTCCGCCATAGCCAAGCCACGCCCCCCTCTGTAAGACTTTATATGTATTTACCATTTAATAAAGCACTGACCAATCTGGCTATGGTTTGCATGATGGGACCCTGATTAAAGCAGAACAAAATCCAACAGCGACCGGTAAGGAATCTAAAAGATTCCAGGGCCTGCCGCTGGCTTTTCTGCGATTGGAATGCCCCACTGTGTGGACACCCTCCCAGACGCCCATAAAAACTCACCTTTCCCCACTCCTGTGGCGCATGCGCGGGCTCTCATCCAATGAGAGCCGCCTGCTTTGACGTCATTGTTTACAACGGAGAGCATGTGCGTCTTATGGGTGCTCCCACCCCAGCCATTCTGATAGGCGCGGCCAGGCAGGTGAGTTTTTTGGGCTTCCCCGGGGGTTTCACACAGCAGGGCATCCCACTTTAGGATGCCCCGACGGCATAGAAAAAAGCAATAAAGTCAAATTCACAGGTTTGGTTCTGCTTTAAAGATAAAAAACCTCCCCCCAATCCTCACCGATCTGCTTATTTTTGGCCAATTTTTACTCACCTTGCCAGGGCATCCATCTTCTGGGTTTTACTGGGCAAATCTCCCAGTTTAGCCTGTGAAATTCACCTCTCCTCGGTCCAATGGTGCATGCGTGGTCTCTTGTCCAATCAGAGCCCATTGCAGTGTTTACATCAGTCAGCAAATGGCTCGGACGAGAGCCCGCGCAAGCGCTGCTGGAGTGAGGTGAGTGTTTACAGGCGCCCTGGGGGTTTCACACAGTGGGGCATCTGGAATTAGGATGCCCCGTGGAAAGCCAGCAGCTAGCTCTGGAATCTTTCAGGCCGACCACTAATGAGTTTTATTCCGCTTTAAAAGCTGGTAAACCTTGGGATGCCCCTGTGTGTGAAACCCCAGGTAATGCTCCCATGGCGCGTGCCCAGGCTTACAGCAAATTAGAATATCTTGCATCACCCTGTAATCTATTCTGAATGAATGAAGTGCCAGGAACCTCCCGCTCTGCGTGCCCACACTGGCCATTTAGCCATGAAGATGCCCTCTCTGGCTGCGCATGCACTGTGGGATCCGAGGGGGTTTTACAGAGTGGGATATCCTAGATCAAAAGAGGGAAAGGGCTGGCCCTGGAGTCCTTTAGACTTTAGGGCTGTCCAAATCGGTTTTGATATGCTTTTACAATATGTGTGAAGTGTGTGTAGTGGGGGTAGTAGAGTGTTTGGGGGGTAATTGTGTGTGTGTGTAGGTGAGGGGTTAAAGTGGAACAACACCCAGCCTGGCCAGCCCCAGGGGCATCCCTGTATTGCCCTGCTGAGTTAAGCCCCCAGGGGTGCGAGTAATCACTTACCTTTCCTGGTTCCAGCGGTGCATGTGTGGACTCCTGGCCAATCAGAGCTGTTTGCCATGACAATGTAATTCGGCAAATGGCTCTCATTGTTTTCAATCCTCTGCATCCTCAGGCTGTGCGCACACTCCCGTCCCATCCATTTAGATAGGCTGGACGCTGCTTGGCATGTAGCCGCTGGCGCTCTCTATTGAAGTCAATGAGAGCCATTTGCTGAATGACATAGTCACAGCAAATGGCTTGCAGTAGAGAAGAGATATGCATCAGTCATTGGATGCAGGAAAGGTGAGTGCTCACACAGGCTTCCAGTAACACAGTATAGATTAAAGCAGCCAGTTTTCTATTCTGGATGAATAGAAGACTTGGAACCACCCACTGGCTGCTCCCCTCCTGTTGTGTGTCTGTGCTGGCCATTAAAGTGGACTAACACCCACGGGTGATCGGCCCGGGAATCTATAAGATTCCCGGGCCGATCACCTCCCTCCCCGCGGGACATCCGAGATCGGGATGTCCCGCGGGGTGAAACCCCCCAAACTCCTTCCCTCTCCCCGCTCCCAGCGCCGACGGACAAGCCGCGGACAAGCGGCTCCTCCGCCGCCGCCTCCCTCGCGCCCCTCTAGACGTGCGCGCGCCCGCGCCGGCCGTCTGTGAATGGCCGGCGCGGGCACGCGCGCGCCAAGAGTGACGCGCGGGAGGCGGCGGCGGAGGAGCCGCTTGTCCGCGGCTTGTCCGTCGGCGCTGGGAGCGGGGAGAGGTGAGTTTTTCGGGGGTTCGGGGGGGTTTCACACAGCGGGGCACCCCGATCGGGGGTGCCCCACCGAAGTGGACCAAGACCCAGGATAGACAAAATCCTGGGTGTTGGTCCACTTTAAGACAAAGGGATGCCTCTGCATGCCACTACAGGGCTGGATGAAACTGGTTAAGGTCTGGTTTCACATGTGTGGGGTTATTAGTGTGTGTGTGTAAGAGTGGTTGGGCGGTGTAATGAGGATAATGGTGTGTGTTTGTGGGTTAACTGGTTTGTGGGGCTAATGGTGTGAGGGGTTGATGTGGTGTTTGCCCTTGCTGATTCCCCTCTCCCTCATTGAAGGCCCATTTCTTACCTGATCTCGCTCCCTTGACAAAATGGACCTATGATTGGCCACTAGCTGCCACGTTGACTCTGGACCCAATGACCACCGGTCTACAATCTTAGAGCCCTGTTTTATTGGGGTAATACAGATTGGGTTTGCAGGGGTAGTATATGAGCATCAGCACAGTGAGCATATTTTTTTATAAAATTGGTTTTGGATGTCTGTGATGAATGTTGATGGGTTGAAGTGTATGTCCGGCTTCCTGGACATGATCACCAGGACTTTAATTATCCTGGTGATTGGTACTTGTCCCTGGGGCATTCTGATTTGGGATGCCCTGATGTGAGAAACCCCCCAGGGTTGCCCACTCAACTCAACCTTTTCACGGTTCCCACTGCACATGTGCGGGCTTTCGTCCAATCTGTAGTTCCCCTATGCACGCTCCCTCGCCCAGCCTATCTGAATGGCAGGGAGAAGGAGCATGTCTTGCAGTAGGGATGCCGGGGGTGCGGCATGCAAGCCCGGAACCGAAGGAAATGTAAGGGGTTTTCAGGCCACTGCAGGGGCTCACAATGGGACACTTAGTCAGCTGACCCTGGAGTATTTTAGAGCTCAGAGCCAGCTGGGCTGGTGATTGGTCCATTTTAAAAATAAAAAATGTGACCTAGCCCACAACAGGTGGCCATTCCCCTGCATTCAGTGGCTATAACTGAATCTCTGCTTAACTGGCTAATCATTGTGAGAGCAGGGCTGCTACAGAAAGCGCCGTCCCTTTAAGGAGGGCTGCCCCCATGACTGGCCTGCGTTCCTGGCCGGAGGCAGACCAGCCATGGGGGAGGAAGTGGTCACTAAAGGAAGTGACATCGGGGGAG
Organism: Gastrophryne carolinensis; assembly: GCA_027917425.1. Taxonomy (NCBI): domain Eukaryota; kingdom Metazoa; phylum Chordata; class Amphibia; order Anura; family Microhylidae; genus Gastrophryne; species Gastrophryne carolinensis. The sequence continues at coordinate 372,722,865 of CM051235.1, forward strand.
GGGGGGAGTATAAAGGGGGCGTTCGCCCCCTCCCTTTCCTCTTTGACCCCTGACTGGACGGACGAGCAGTCAGGACTGACGCTCGCCCGGCCAAAAAATCCCCTGAGGGCATGGAAGCCCTCCTGTTGCAGCTGAGGAGGGAGGCGGAGCGGCGAGGCGAGGACTGGGTAAGGAGTTTAATCCCCCCCCCCAGTCCTCATCGCCGCCCCCTCCCTCCCGCCCCCGTCGCTCACGCCGGGCAATCGCCCGTCTTAGCCCCTCGCCTCCCCGCCGCTCTGACCGGCGGGGAGCGAGGGCCCGTTCCAGGCCTCCCCCTCCCCTTACCCCTCCCTCTAGCTCCTACCTTGTCGTGGGGCGGGGGGGGCGTGATCGCCACGGGCGCCCCCCCTCCTGCGTCCTCCCCTCAGCTGGCCAGCACCTCTTCGGCGCCCGATCCGGCGGCGCCCCGTCGGAGGAGTGCTGGCCGCAAGCGGCCAGCATCTCCTCAGCCTCAGGCGGGGCCGGGAGCGGCGGTGACGTCACCGCCGCTGGCCCCGCCCCTTCCTCCTCTCTCTGTTCCTGCACGGCCCGGGCATCGCAGCTCGGGCCGTGCGAGTGCTGTGGCTCCCCGCCGCTTGTATCTCACCCCCCCCTCACACGGCGCAGTGGGGGGAGGGCGGCGGGCGGCTCCCGCACACATAAGGTGGCTCCTCCGCCGGAGCCCGCTCCCTCCACCTCCCCCCCCCCTCCTCATCACTGTGCCATCCCAGCGCCATCCTTTGGGATGCCTGGGGGGACCTTTCAACGTGCACCCAAGCACCCCCCACACACACCACCCCCCTTCCCCCGCCCTCCCGCGCCCCCCCCCTCCCCCGGCGGTCTGGTCTCGCCACCCCCCTGGTACGCCCCCCCTCTTACGGGGTGCACCACGGTCCGAGGCCGCTGCCCCCCGATTACTCCCCTCCCCCCAGGCTTTACTGCGTCCCCTCCCGGCCCTGCTGTCAGGGCACGCCTCCGCATCCTTGCAGGCGTGGCCCTTCGAGCTCGCCGCCCCCCAGCCTTCTGGGCTTGCGCGCATGGCATTCTCCCCCTCCCATTCGCAAGTGGGCGCAGCGGACGCGTGGACATACGGCGGGGTCTCGGGTTTCCCGGCTACGGACAGCTACTCGCCCCTCCTTTTTTCCCCGCAGGCGGTGGTCGACCAGGATCTGGCGCGGAGCAGCGTGGCGGTCGGGACACCAGGTTGGCGGGCGGACAGCGCAGGACCATCGTCTTCCTCCAGCGGGTCGGCGCTGCCAGGATCGGCGGCGGCAGCGGGACATCCGGCAGTAAGCGGGTCGCTGGGCCAGTCGGGCTTGGCGACTCAGGGATCGGAGCGGCAGTCTGGCGGACCTAGTGGCGGGATCGTTCGGCAGGGTGAGCCACGTGTTATTACTGATATTCTGTCATTATCACAAGCTCAGAGTGGGGTTGCTACGGGTGGGGGCGCAGAGGGTTTAGCTGATTTTGTGGCAGGGGTTAGGGAACTGTTAACAAGGTGGGAAGTGGGGGCCGGTTTGGGGGGACAAGGTCTGGGGGCGTCTCAGGGCCTGACAGCGGGCGGGGCACCGGGGGCAGTGGGTTCAGCGGTGGACGTCGGGGGGTCAGCGACGCCGCGTGGGTTAGAGGGCCCGGGCAATGGCGAAGGGAGGTCTATGGAGGTCGTGGGGTCGGGCGGGGTCAAGGGGAGCGATAGGCCGGCACCGATTTCTGACTCCGCCAAGGGGCACACCTATGTGTGTTTTGAGCGCTTCCGGCTGATTCCGAGAACTTTCGGTAATTGGTTGCAGGCGTTTACTATTCTCGCAAGCGTGGTGGGGGAGAAAAACCCGGAACACTGTTCACCGCTGTTTTGCTACCTGGATGCCATATGGGAGGCCCACCGGATGTACGGGGGCTCGGCTTGGCTGCGGTATGATGAGCAGTTTCGTCAGCGGATGGCGGTAAGCGGGGAGTTAGGCTGGGACCACAGGGATATCGGGCTTTGGTTGCGGGTGATGAATCCCAGGGGGGGAGTGTACCCTGCAGGAGGGGGTCCCGCTCCCTTTCAGGGTGGCGCCACTTCAGCGGGGTCGGGAGTGGCGGAGGCGGCCAAGCGGGGAGTGTGCTGGGCCTTCAACGACTCCTCGTGCAGATGGGGGCCTACGTGCAAATTCCGGCACGAGTGCTCAGGTTGTGGGGGGAGTCATCCGGGAGTGCGTTGCTTTAAGAAGGGTCGGGGAGGGGGGCGCAGAGGGACAGATGGTCCTGCAAAAAGGGGTTTCGCCGGTGAGCGGGGTGGCGATGCGCCCCTGGCTAAGTAGGTATCCCGATCAGGGGGCGGCTCGGTTGTTGATGGACGGTTTTGAATTTGGCTTTATTATCCCGTGCGCCGTGCCTCCCGAGGGACACTCCCTTAAAAACCTAAGGTCAGCGCGGGAGCAGCCGGAGGTGATAAGGGGGAAGTTAGAGAAGGAGGTTGCCTTGGGGCGGATGGCGGGCCCATTTAGTGTTCCCCCGATGGAAAGACTGGTGGTGTCCCCCCTGGGGGTGGTGCCCAAGAAGGAGCGGGGAAAATTCCGCCTTATACACCACCTGTCTTTCCCGAAGGGCATGTCGGTTAAAGATGGCATAGACAAAGAGCTGTCATCTGTGTCGTATACATCGTTTGACTTTGCTTTGGGTTTGGTGCAGGAGGCGGGCCCCGGGGCACGGATGGCAAAGACAGATATTGAGTCCGCCTTTCGGCTTCTGCCGGTGCATCCTGATAGTTTATACCTCCTGGGGAGTTTTTTCGAAGGGGGTTACTATGTGGACCGATGTTTGCCGATGGGGTGCTCGATCTCGTGCGCATACTTTGAGGCCTTCAGTTAATTTCTGGAGTGGGTGGTTAAGGAGAGAGCGGGCGTGGGGTCCGTAACCCACTATTTGGATGATTTTCTGTGTGTTGGGCCAGCGGACACTAGAATTTGTGAATTGCTGCTGGGGACAATGTTGGAGGTTTTCGGGGCTTTCGGGGTTCCAGTGGCGCATGACAAAACGGAGGGTCCGGCAACCGTGATTCAGTTTTTGGGGATTGAAATCGATACAGTGGGGAGGGTCTGTAGGCTGCCGAGAGATAAGATTGAGGACCTGGTTGAAGGACTGGAGGGGGCTTTGGCGGTTAGGAAGGTTACATTGCAGCAACTGCAATCGATACTGGGGAAGTTGAATTTTGCGTGCCGAGTCTTGCCTATGGGGCGGGTATTCACTAGGCGTTTATCATTGGCGACAGTGGGGGTTCGTAAGCCGCATCATTTCATTAGGTTAACGGCGGCGTTGAAAGAGGATATTAGGATGTGGATTACCTTCCTGGAATCCTTTGATGGGCGGGCGTACTGGCTGGAGCCGATGATAGCGAGTGATGAGCTCGAGCTCTTCACCGATGCGGCGGGGTCGGTTGGCTTTGGGGCTTACTTGGCGGGGCGTTGGTGTGCAGGCTCTTGGCCCGGGCGGTGGTCGGATTCGGCTTTGATAAGGAACTTGGCCTTTCTGGAACTGTTCCCTCTGGTGGTGGCGGTGACCTTGTGGGGCGAGGTGCTGAGGAACAGGGCAGTGTGTTTTAGGTCGGATAATATGTCGGTGGTTGCGGCCGTTAACAATCAGACGTCATCTTCAATGCCGGTCGTGGTGCTGCTCCGGCAGCTGGTATTAGGTTGCCTGCGGTACAATGTGTGGTGCAGGGCGGCACATGTGCCTGGGGTGGAGAATGGTATAGCTGACGCTCTCTCTCGTTCGCAGTGGGAGCGCTTCAGGAAATTGGCACCCGCGGCACGGGAGGTCGGCGAGGCGTGCCCGAACTGGCTGCTGGAGATCCTGTGAGATGCCTGTTTAGCCTGATACAGAGGTCGGTCGCACCATCCACTTGGGCATCATACGTGAAGACATGGCAGCAATGGTGGTCCTTGATGGAGGAGTTTAGGGTGCCGGCAACGGATATGGATAGACAGGGGTTGTTGATCTGGTATGTGAGTGATTTGGTAGCGGAAGGCGAGACCCCGGCCTCAGTCGACAGGAAGATGTCGGCTATAGCCTTTTTGTGTCGGTTAGAGGGGTGGGCCGATATGACTAAATCATTTTGGGTCCGGCAGGCACTGAAGGGTTGGCGTAAGGGACACAGGGTGGTGGATAGCCGGCGGCCAGTTTCGTGGGGCCTGTTGCGGGGGTTGATTGAGGTGTTGCCTAGGGTCTGTACGGCTGGGTTTGAAGTGAGTCTGTTTAAGGCGGCATTCTCGCTGGCGTTTTTTGGTGCTCTGAGGGTGGGGGAGCTGGTGAGCCCCAATAAGAGGTTACCTGGGGATTTGGGGGTCGGGGATGTAGTGGCAGCGGATGAGGGGGTGGTGGTGCGTATAGGGAAATCAAAAACGGATCAAAGGGGAAGGGGGGTAAGTGTCTTTTTGGGGAGGTTGCGGCACTGTTCTTCATGTCCGGCCGCGGCCTTCGAGGAATTCATGGGTGTCCGGCCTCCTGGAAATGGCCCGCTGTTGGTGCATGAAGACGGTTCTTTCTTGTCGCGGTTTCAATTTTTAGCGGTTTTCCGAAAATGTCTGAAAGAGCTGGGGCTTGCGAGTGGGGACTATGGGACCCACTCCTTTCGGATTGGGGCTGCGACAGAGGCGGCCAGGCTGGGGCTCCCGGAAGAGATAATAAAGAGGTTGGGTAGGTGGGAGTCGACGCGATTCCGGCGGTATGTACGGCCGGATAGGATTGATCAGTCATATAGGTGAGCGGTTTTAACATTATCTTGCCTCCCACCCTCCCTCCCCCTTTTTCCCTTATTCTCTTTTTAGAACCTGCATGCTCAGTCCTGATTGTTGGCCATTCCTTTATTTTTTGGTCGGCTCGCCGTGCGGAGGTTCGAAGGAATGGAAAGCAGCTGGGCATACCGGAGGATCGAGCGCGGCTAAACTGGGCCGGAGTGAGAGGAATGTGCTGGGAGGCACTGCGGGAGCATACTCTGCGTGTGGCTGCGAGGACAAGGCCTCCGGGTGTTTTGGTTTTACATGCGGGGGGGAACGATTTAGGGAGGGTCCCCATGAGGCGGTTGATTAAGGACATGACTCGGGATTTGCTGTTTTTTCTGGGGTTTTTCCCGGGGGTGGTTCTAGTATGGTCCCACATTGTCCCCCGTTTTGTCTGGCGGCACGCTAGGGACTCGTTGGCCTTGGAGAAGGTTCGGGTGAAGGTTAATAAGGCCATGGCGAGGTTCGTGAGGCTCAACGGGGGTTTGAGTGTGCGCCACGTTGATGTGGAAGGGATGAAGGTTTTTTTTCGGTCCGATGGGGTGCACCTTAATGATATGGGGAACGACCTGTTCAACCTATCTTTGAAGGAGCGGATCGAGATGGCGGTCGAGTTGTGGCGGGCCAGGCAGCGCTAAGGTTTCAGCGCTTCCTGGCTGTGGCGGGTCTCCTCTCGGGTTCTGGGTCTGAGTTAGCATGGCCAATGGGGGGGGGTGCGGCTGTTCCCACGGGGGGAAACCGGCCAGGACGATTCTGGTTAATATTGTGGTGTTCGGGGTGGAAGTAGGGAAGGGGAATTTTGTTGGACACCAGCAGTTAGCCCGATTAAGCTCCCTGGCCTAGGAGGAATGCAGCCGAGCTTATGTTGGTTTCTGCTTGGTTGGAGGTCGGATTGGAAAACTTGGTCCTCTTCCCTTCCCCTTTAATTTTGGGGATCATGAGGCTGCTCAGACCCGGAACACAAAGGGGGGATTTTTCCTAGGCTTGTTGTAAACCTGTTTATACTTTGTTGGCCGTGGCCGATTAAATTTAATCATTCCAAGTACATGGTGGTCTGGTCTTGTTATTCTGGGTTGGATGGGCTTAGACGGAGGACTTATGGAACGCTAGTCCAGTCAAGAAAGCGCCGTCCCTTTAAGGAGGGCTGCCCCCATGACTGGCCCGCGTTCCTGGCCGGAGGCAGACCAGCCATGGGGGAGGATGTGGTCACTAAAGGAAGTGACATCGGGGGAGGGGGGGAGTATAAAGGGGGAGTTCGCCCCCTCCCTTTCCTCTTTGACCCCTGACTGGACGGACGAGCAGTCCCACCCGCCCGCCCTGTTTTTGGTTGTGGTTGGTTTTGTCGGTCACGTGCTTGGGGGGAGGGTATGGAGTTAGGTGGTTCGTTAGGGTTTGGAATTGTTGTAATTTATTGTTATATTTATTTATAAAAAAAAAAAAAAAAACACAGATAAGGTTGGTACAATGTGCTGTTGTCACCTGTTGTGGGTGTCGCAGTGTATTTATTATTTATGGCATTGTATATATTTTGTAAAAAAAAAAAAAAAACGCAAAAGAATGTTTGATGTTTTGATCGTATGTAATGTTCTGTTCTTTCTTCTAGGTAATGTATTGTTTTATATATATGTTGTGATGTATTGTCACGGCCGTTGGGCGGGTCTCCTCGCGGGTTCTGGGCCTGAGCTAGCATGGCCAATGGGGGGGGGGGGGGGGTGCGGCTGTTCCCACGGGGGGAAACCGGCCAGGACGATTCTGGTTAATATTGTGGTGTTCGGGGTGGAAGTAGGGAAGGGGAATTTTGTTGGACACCAGCAGTTAGCCCGATTAAGCTCCCTGGCCTAGGAGGGATGCGGCCGAGCTTATGTTGGTTTCTGCTTGGTTGGAGGTCGGATTGGAAAACTTGGTCCTCTTCCCTTTCCCCTTTAATTTTGGGGATCATGAGGCTGCTCAGACCCGGAACACAAAGGGGGGATTTTTCCTAGGCTTGTTGTAAACCTGTTTATACTTTGTTGCCCGTGGCCGATTAAATTTAATCATTCCAACTACATGGTGGTCTGGTCTTGATATTCTGGGTTGGATGGGCTTAGACGGAGGACTTATGGAACGCTAGTCCAGTCATGCACTGACTGGCCGGCTAAGCCAACAGTTGTGTTTGGGTACTGATTATTAATTGTGGAATCTGGGTTGATCTTTTTGTATTATGCCTATTAATTGGGGGCTCCATTCTTGCATCAGGAGCCTAAAGCTGCTGAACAACTAGACTAAGTTTTGACTCTCGACTCAACAAAAGGTAAAAATAGTAATAGTTTGGCTACTGACTTTCAAAAAGAGGTCCACTGCTTTATATCTGGATACAGTTTATTCTGTGATTTCTTTGGGCTTGCTTTATGCTGTTATCTCTTTGGGTAAGACTTTTTTTCTGTGGTATAGATGGCACACGCAGGTATTCTTCCTCAGCATTTAACTCATCCATGCATTGGGTGTACACATCCCCGAAGCAGGGGGCTGCTCTAAGTATGGCACTTGGGGAGTATTTGGGGCTTAGGTACCTTGCTTAAGAGCACTTCAGTCATATCCCAGGACCAAGATTCATGTCTGCACCCTTACCTCTAGGCCACGACTGCCCCATTCTGTAGTAATACGTCAAGGCAGCTGGAGTTAGTGGCATTTTTCTTAGACAATTAGCTAGTCAACTAAAGATCGCCTCAGGCAGCAGAGAGGCTAGGTTCACCCCTGATCACGGGTGCCAACAGTGCTTTTTTTACGCAGGTGCGGGCATCTGAGAACAACACACACCACAACAACCACCTCCCCAGGCACCGATGAACTATCTCCACTCTCTCCACTCACTCACTGCTGATTCCTTGTTTCAGTCTTAGCTGACTTGCTCTCTTGCTGCATCCCGCACGTATTCCACATCTGTAGCCTCCTCTGCTACTGTTACACTCACTCCACCTCTCCCACTTGGTTGTGGGGCGGACACACAAATAGTGCCTAGGGCAGCGTGAACACTAAATACGCGCAGTTGTGCTACATTTTTTTTTCTTTCCCAGTTCAGCTGGGGGCGCCCGTGCGCATGCCCCCGGGAGCGCCCGCACTCCCACGGCCAACAGATCCCGTTCCCCTTGAATAATAGCCCGCCGGTACCCGCCCCTCCCCGCCCATCCCCTCCCTGCTGTCTTGCCGGCCTGCCTCCAGCCATTGGTTTTGTGTCCCGCCTTCCCCCCGAACCTGCCCCGACCGTACCAGCCCCGCCCTGCTGTCTGGGCGGCCAGCCTCCGGCCATTGGTTGTGTCCCGCCTTCCCCACCTCAGCCTGTAATCCCCCCGAACCTGCCCCGACCGTACCAACCCCGCCCTGCTGTCTGGACGGCCAGCCTCTGGCCATTGGTTGTGTCCCGCCTTCCCCGCCTCAGCCTGTAACCCCCCCCCCGAACTTGCCCCGACCGTACCAGCCCCGCCCTGCTCTCTGGGCGGCCAGCCTCCGACCATTGGTTGTGTCCCGCCTTCCCCGCCTCAGCCTGTAATCCCCCCGAACCTTCCCCGGCCGTACCAGCCCCGCCCTGCTGTCTGGGCGGCCAGCCTCCGGCCATTGGTTGTGTCCCGCCTTCACCGCCTCAGCCTGTAATCCCCCCCGAACCTGCCCCGGCCGTACCAGCCCCGCCCTGCTGTCTGGGCGGCCAGCCTCCGGCCATTGGTTTTGCTGCAGGGCCGGTGCGGGCCCACCTGCTCTCCGTCTACCACGTGACTAGGGGCGGCTGGGTTCATCACTCCCTCAGACAAGTGAAAGGTACTGTAAGAGTGGGCAGGGATTCGGGGACCTGTCACGATTGCTTTGTGTTTGTAGTATTTTTATTTTTTTTTTTAAATATATTTTTGGAAAAAATAGATTTCCTTCTGGAATGCCCTGGGGGGGATCCCCCAGATCACCCATAGACACTCACCTCTTCCCAGTCCAACGGCGCATGTGCAGGCTATGGTGCAATGAGAGCCGCCAGCTGTAACTAGGTAATTCAGCAGGTGGCTCTCATTCATATCAATAGAGATCACGGCCTGCTGAATTACGTAGAGACGGCATGCAGCACTCATTGGACCAGAGCCCGCACATGCACCGTTGGAGCCAGGGAAGGTAAGTGGTTACAGGACTTTCTGGGGGGTTATACAGTATGGGTTAGGTGCACATGTTAAGTTACATACCTTCTTGAATCTCATGTAGCTGAAAAAAACAGTTCTATTCTACATTCTTTATGCCTATTTCCCTTAATGTCTCTCAAAATAACCCAGTAAACAAGAAACAAAAAAAAAGAAAATATATATATATATATATACATATATATATATATAACATTTTCTTTTTTTTGCGGGAAGAAGCGAGTTACAGCTCTGAGCACTGTTCACTCCTCTATCACCCCACATTCAGATTGCCTATTCCTCATCCTCAGCCCTCCAAGCCCGTCCTTGAGACACAATCCCCCCCCCCCACAGGCGACAGACATGACTAGATACTGCCGCCACGTTACACAACATGACTAAACACTGCCGCCATGTTACACAACATGACTAGACACTGCCGCCACGTTACACAACATGACTAGACACTGCTGCCACGTTATACAACATGACTAGACACTGCTGACACATTACACAACATGACTAGATACTGCTGCCACGTTACACAACATGACTAGACACTGCTGCCACGTTACACAACATGACTAGACACTGCTGCCACGTTACACAACATGACTAGACACTGCTGCCACGTTACACAACATGACTAGATACTGCTGCCACATTACACAACATGACTAGATACTGCTGCCACATTACACAACATGACTAGACACTGCTGCCACATTACACAACATGACTAGACACTGCTGCCACATTACACAGCATGACTAGACACTGCTGCCACGTTACACAACATGACTAGACACTGCTGCCACGTTACACAACATGACTAGATACTGCTGCCACATTACACAACATGACTAGACACTGCTGCCACATTACACAACATGACTAGACACTGCTGCCACATTACACAACATGACTAGACACTGCTGCCACATTACACAACATGACTAGACACTGCTGACACATTACACAACATGACTAGACACTGCTGACACATTACACAACATGACTAGACACTGCTGCCACGTTACACAACATGACTAGACACTGCTGCCACGTTACACAACATGACTAGACACTGCTGACACATTACACAACATGACTAGATACTGCTGCCACATTACACAACATGACTAGATACTGCTGCCACATTACACAACATGACCACTAGACACTGCTGCCACGTTACACAAGTTGATGACTGAGCACTGCTGCCACGTTCCACTACATGACCAGGCATTGCTGCCACGTTCCACTACATGACCAGGCATTGCTGCCACGTTACACTACATGATCAGGCATTGCTGCCACGTTACACAAGATGACCACTGGACACTGCTGCTGCGTTACACAAGATGACCAGACAGTGGCTTGCCTGGTTCATTGTTCTTCTTTCTGCTGAGAGAGGGTAAACATTTAAATCAGTACCCCAAAATGCTCTGTGCCTTATAAATATATATTGTTGTGGGACTTTGTTTGGATGGAAAGTCTGGCACGTTGAAGCAATCATCCTAAGAAAAATTATCTAATTAGTTTGCTTTATAGCGCTGTGTTTTATCAATATTTGCACCCCAAAATGTAGTACCCCAAAAAAGACTCCAGCTAAATGCCAAGCTGGAGATACCATTGAGGCGGAGTCACATGTTACTGTATAGCATTACCATACACATACCCAGAAATGTATCTGCAGATAACGGTAATTTATTGCACACACACAGGAAAAACTTTTAGCAATGTTCCTCTTATAGCTGTTACCTACTTCAGTAAAAAAAAATGTATGCAGGACTTGGGATGTCCATAGAAAGGCAGCAGTCCTACCACCAAGACCAGCTTGTGTTATTAATCAGAGAATCATCCTAAGAACACATTACTAAACCTTCTACAGCTGGAATTTCCATTTGACGGAAAACATTGATTTTGAGACAATATATTTGCCTATAGCCTACTTCCTGCTTCTTAGTTGTAATCTTGCTTCTGTATAGAGCTATTTATTGCTCACAGACAAGGCAGCTTATGAGCAAAGTCCCTAAAATAGCTTTTGCTTTAAAAAAAAAAAGGATCCAATAGGAAAGGACCTTTTTTAAAATTGTTGGCAAACTACAACCTTCCCACAACCAAGGTTAAATTGAGTATTGTAAGTTAGAGAATGATGGCATTTCCAATGGTCCCGAGAGCACATTACTGGACCTTACGCAGTCCTAATTTCCGCTTGGGAGAAAATACTGGCTTTGGAACCATGACTTGCAAAGAACCATGTATGACCCATTTATAAATAAACCTAAGACCCAAATCTCCTACTTGGGTCTTTCCCTCCTCCTTCACAACAACGGGTACATAAAAGTGATTCAGCAGGATAATTAAAAAACAAAAGGGTACTTACCTATTGTCCTGTGCTGCTGGTCAGTGCGGATGCGGAGATCAGGAACTCACCTGCAGGAGCCATACCTCCATTGAAGCTGCAGCATCCGGAGACTGACTATGGGACAGGTTCGATGGCAGTTTGGAATGCGTCTCGTCATCAGTGCCATGCCATGCTCTGCAATAGAGGTAGTAGACTGAGGCCTGACACAATCCCTTTCCATTGTAGTGAATTGAGAGGGCGTGGCCACACCCTCTGTGACTGATGGCGGGGCAGTGGATGGCTTGGCTTCACACCGATCAGCGAGCGGGATAAAGGGTCAAGGCTTAAAGCATTATATGTAATTTATGTATATGCAGAGGTGAGGCAGAATGAAGAAATGGGCAAGGTGTAAATTAGGAAAAGGTGAGGTCAGCAGAAGTGGTAAGAGGTTAAGTAGAAAGAGGTGAGCAGAGGTGGGTAGAGGTAGACAGATGTGAGATGGGTAAAGGTGAGGTGGGAGGACGTCAGTAGCAGTTAGGAGAGGCGAGCAGAGATGAGGTGGGAAGAACTGGGCAGAGATGAGTTGGAAAAAGGTGAGGTGAGCAGAAGTGGTAGGAGGTGAAACAGAAAGAGGTGAGCAGAAGTGGTACAAGGCGAAGCATAAAGAGGTGAGCAGAAGTGGTACAAGGTGAAGCAGAAAGAGGTGAGCAGAGGTGGGTAGAGGTAGACAGATGTGAGATGGGTAAAGGTGAGGAGGGAGGACGTCAGTAGCAGTTAGGAGAGGCAAGCAGAGATGAGGTGGGAAGAATTGGGCAGAGATGAGTTGGAAAAAGGTGAGGTGAGCAGAAGTGGTAGGAGGTGAAACAGAAAGAGGTGAGCAGAAGTGGTACAAGGTGAAGCAGAAAGAGGTGAGCAGAAGTGGTACAAGGTGAAGCAGAAAGAGGTGAGCAGAAGTGGTAGGAGGTGAAGCAGAAAGAGGTGAGCAGAAGTGGTACAAGGTGAAGCAGAAAGAGGTGAGCAGAGGTGGGTAGAGGTAGACAGATGAGAGATGGGTAAAGGTGAGGTGGGAGGATGTCAGCAGAGATGAGGCAGGAAGACCTGGGCACGGATGAGTTGGAAAAAGGTGAGGTGAGAAGAGAGGAGGCAAAAAGAGAAGAGTAAAAGTAAAGCAGAGAGAGGTTAGAAGAGATGACGCAAGCATAGGTGAAGTGGGAAGGGATGGCTAGAGGTAGGCAACACTAAGGTGAGTCAAGGTGATGTGGTCAGAGATGTGACAGAGGTGATGTGAGATGTGAAAAGCTAAGAAGAGGTGATACAGGAAGAGGTAAGTAGAAGTAGAGGTGAGGGGAGCAGAGGAAGAGCTGCGGTAGGCCCTGTACCAGGAATTAGCTCTACACTATCTCTAGACAAAAGGTAGGGATCACAAGTGGTAGAGCTAGAGTTGGGCTGCATGTGCCATTTGAAGGTTATAGGAATTTCTATTGCCAGATCATATGCTTGTCTGAAGAAGTGAGTTTTGAGGGCACTTTTAAAGAATTGGAGTGATGGAGAGTGGCATATTGAGTGGGGAAGTGCATTCCAGAGAAATGGGGAGGCACGGGAGAAGTCTTGAAGGCAGGAGTGCGAGGAAGTAACCAGGGAGGAGGACAGGAGAATGTCAGAGGCAGAGTGAAGGCTGCACTTGGGTTGTTAACGCTGGATTAGAGATGAAATGTAGGGAGGGCCTGGTTAGAGAGAGCTTTGTAGGTTAGTGTTAGAAGTTTGAACTGAACTCTTTGAGAGACAGGTAACCAGTGGAGGGATTGACAGAGGGGGCAGTGCTGGAGAAGCGGGAGGAGAGGTAGATGAGGCGAGCAGCAGAGTTTAGAACAGATTGGAGAGGAGCCAGTCTGTTTGTTGGGAGACCACAGAGGAGGTGTTGCAGTGGTCCAGTCGGGATATGACCAGGGCGTGCACTAGCATTTTAGTGGAGTCAGGTGAGAGTAAGGGACGGATGCGGGAGATATTTTTGAGTTGGAGGCGACAGGAGGTGGCTAGGGAGTGAATGTGACATGTGAATGAGAGAGAGGAGTCCAGAATGACACCCAGGCACCGAGCTTGATGAGTTGCAGTTATTGTAAGTTGGGTAATACTCTCATTGACACCAGTGAGTCAGAATAGCAGGGTCTGTCTGGTATATCCTAACAGAACGCACTTACATTAGAGCCCCTAACCAAAGGCTTGTATATTATTTGCACGCATCTTCTGCCCCTGATGCATTTTATCTCCTTAATATCGCATTGGTGCCAATGAGGAGAAGAAGCATAAGCTGCTTACAATATATGCTGTAAGGTGAGGGATCTAGTAGAGGAGGGAGACTTTTTATCCATCTGGGAAACCATCCTGTTAAAACTCTTAGCCAGACAATGCTGGCACCCGCATCAGTGCTGGATCTGGATGAGGACGGTCAAGAATAAACAGTGTGATCAGCCATACCATCAGGGACAATTAATACCATTTAGATGATGGCAATTTCCTTTATACACTTGAGAACATACACAGAAGCATTGACTAGAGAGGCTCTACTAGTGACAATAAACACATCACACAGCAATGCAGAGTAGTCCCCCTTCTACACTCGTGAAGTCAGAATAGTCAGCACTGTCTCCTTTGGATCATGGACTAAAATATAGCACCCAGCCGCCCCTCTTTATTCATCAATACTTCACTGGCATTGGTAAAAACAAATAATATATAATGGCAACAAATGTCAAAAGTCTAACCTCTTGTACCTTCCACTGGCTTGGAACCACCAACACTTACCCAACTGTCACTATCTTGGCTGCACAAATGGAATCTAGGAACCATTTCCATTTTACCAGGGACAGTGTTACAGTTTCTGTATCTAGTTACCTTGACCACACTACTGGCATCAACTTACTACCAAATATTTTTTGTCACTGTATTGGCCACACTACTTAATTTAAGGTAGTGTAGCAGCAACTGTTACCCAGCTGTCACAATCTTGGCCACATTACTAGCTTCAAGATACTACCAACTGTCCCTATCTTAGCCACACTACTGGCTTCAAGGCAACAAAGGTACTACCAAGATTTTGCCTCTTTCAAGGTTTCACCACGGTCTTCAAGAGGCCATCAACAACACTATATTAAAGTTACCACCAACTTTTTACCCAGCTGTCACTTTCATGGCCACAACACTGCCTCTAACCCTATAAATGCTGATGTTGTCACTCCCTGTTGCCAGTCCTTTTTCACCATTTTGTGCTATATTTGTTTAACTGTGATCTTTACAGGGACTTCCAGGAAAATGATTAATGTATGGGAATTTACATTGAAATGCATTTTTTTTCTGTGTTTTTTAAATATTTTTGGGCAAAATATGTAAAACAAAAAATATTTAAATAAAATGTAATTAAATAAATAATTAAATACAAAATGTAAGTTTTTCAAGTAAACCATATTGCATGTAAAAGCCCTATTCCTCATTATTACACTGGTATCACATATGGATAAAACCTTTAAAAATTAAAAGAAGAAATGGCGTGGGGTCCCCCCTCCCTAGTAAAACCAGCAGGGGACCAGCAATGGGGGCTGCTACTCCAGAGCCTGGAGGCCTAGCAGCTGCCTCCCGGCCCTGTTGGCTACAGACTCTTCTTCACTCCCCTGGGCCTTGGGGATGCAGGTAATGGAGTGGGGTTTATGGCAAATCACCCGCTTGCTGACAGGTGACTTGGCATCCCTTTCTGTCCTTTGAACCTATATAAAGGTCTCATGGACCCCTTACCATTTCACAAAGTGTTAAAGCGGACCAAAACCCAAATTTTTAACTAGCATCCCCTGAATTTCTCCCCCATGAATAGTAACTTTTTCCTATTTTTACTGCTCCTGATTCACTCTAATCCCAGATAATGGTGCCTGTTTTAGCTGTAAAGCTCCACCTCCTTCATTCATTGCCACTGTTGTGTGTGACAAGGATGCCATTGCCACACTTATGCAATGACTGATGATCTGCCATCTTACAGAGAGGGACAGCCAAAAAAACTGTGTTCCCGGACGATTTGATAAGGAAAAATAGCCATTTCTAAAAAGTGAGTATAGGCAAGGGCTTTGGCCAAATGTATTTCACAAGTTCAGTGGGTTTTGGTCTGTGCTTCAAATATTAAAAAAAACACGCCGCAAACAGAAAAAAAAGGAATTTTATTTTTTTTTCTACTTCCCTCTGATCCATCGCTGATCCTGCTGTCCCACACATCTTCTGACACCTGGAAGTGAGGGCAGGGGATCTGAGCCCTTGCCCCCACACCTGGCTTCCGCCAATACACTGTCTTCTGGTCTGACTCCCACTTTGGTGAGCACCATTTTATACTGGGGGAGTGAGATGATGTCACCTCACCCGTGGTATGGAAGAGCCCTCCCTGAGGTGGCGAGCGAGCTGACAAAAGCTGCCAAGCGGAGCAGGGAATGGGCAAGACCCTGGGGAGGGGGGGGGTCTGAGGTCCTTGATGCTGGATCCAGGAAGGAGGGGAGCGTTTTTTGGGGCCACAACTGGGGGAAAACGCCACGTACAGACTTGACAGTTAACAGTAGAAGATGCAAGCTGGTAGATACTCTTTGCTTGCCATTTCCCCCACTGCCAGTATTTTGGCCACAGTACTTGTTCTGAGCAACCAATCACTTTCTACCCAAATATCCTTTCCACTTCCTGCTCCCCAACTCTAGTTTTCCAATGCACAAACAAAGCTGCCAAAATAGCAGAGGCCAGGCTTGTTGTTTAGAATTTCAACGTGAAACCTCAGAATCTGGTTAGTCCTGATAAGTGAGGAAAGTTCCCAGCATAAAAGAAAAAAAGAACGCGGAAATGCAGTACCATTCTCCTATCAGTAATGTCAGACTCTAAACCATCCCCATTTTGTCAAAAGTGAAAAACATGAGGGAAAATATTTAGGCTACATCCCCCCCTGTCAATCAGCACATGCGGCATACCTTTTGCACCAGTGGCTTGCAGTTGAAGTTTGCAGTGACATTTTTTCTATGCTCTGTGTGGGGTTTCCCCTCTCCCCTCTGGGTTCCCCATGGCTCAGAGGCTGCATGACCTCCGGCAATGGCGGGATACCAACTCCTATGCCCTTCATTGCAGGTCTGGTGGACTTAGGGGAAATCCCACATCATTTATTTTCTATTGTGAAACGGACAAAATAGAAGCAAATTTAGATATAATCTGCATTTTAAAATGCATTTGAGTTGCGGACTTCTATGGGGCTGTGATATGATTGCGGTTGCATCCTAGACGCAGCAGACAGGACTTTTTGTGGCTGCGTTTTCTTTCCCCCTGACACAGCGGAGAAGTGTGACAGGGGCCATAGAGGAGGGATTGTAGAATTTTTCTTCCAATGTCGCTGCGTCTGCCGCAATCACGCAGATGTCTGTGGTGCCAGGCAAGTGTGAACCAGGGCTAAGAATGTAACGAGTGGGCTTGGAAATTTGGAGCATGTTTAAAGGGTAAGTATACTTCCGCTTGCATTTTTAAAAGTGTATATTTTTGTGTGGCAAAATGATGTATTAAAAGTGCTGAGCTGGTCTGGTATTTTTTGATTTTTCTCTGTTAGCTAATGTGTGTTTTATGGAAGCAGTTTTCATGTGTTGGTATTGGCAATGTACGGCAAGTGCAGATTTGTACATTGCCAATAGCAACAGATTGCAGTTAGGTGCACAGAACACTGCTGTTGGACATGCGTAAGTGTGAGTGAGCTCCCTCATCTCTGCCACAGCCAACGCAGCAGTGTTCTGTGTGTACAAGCCTCACTTCTCTCTTCTTGGTGTACAGGCTTGGTGTACATTGCCAATAGCAACCGATTGCAGTTAGTGAGAACTGCTTCCACAAAACACACATTTGCTAACAACTAGATAACCTTAGCACCTTGAGCACATCCAAAATAATATACACTTTCGTCCAAAGTGGACCTACCCTTTAAAGCAGTGGTTCTCAACTTTCTACCGTGATGCCGTGACCCCGCAATACAGTTCCTTATGTTGCGGTGACCCCAAACCCAAAAATAATTTTGGTGGCTACTTCAAAACTGTAATTCTGGCTGTCTCGCAGGCTCTCTTGCCTCTCCGCCTCCTAGGCTTCTGTCCTCGGGCAGACAGCGCCCGACACACGTAATGCGCTGCTATGGACTGTGGAGCGTTCCCCCCGCTTCCCCCGTCCCTTAGGCCCCGGACGGATGATGCAATCACGTCTGCACATGCGCACAGGCATTCAGTTTGGAACATGCATCCAGAACGGCGTGCGTTCCAGCTGAATAGCGCTGCTGCAGACGGTAGCGCGACTTCTAGGCTGCTAAAGCCATCAGAAATATGTATTTTCCGATGGCTTTAGGCGACCCCTGTGTTTTGGTCGTTCGACCCCTGCCGGGGTCCTGACCCACAGGTTGAGAACTGCTGCTTTAAAGGCTCCAAATCAAACATATAATAGAATGTTAACTAAAGTTTATTGAAGTCAGGTCAATAGAAGTTGAATTCAGATTAGTTCTGTTTGTGTAGTCCCACTGTGTAAAACCCCCCAGATCGCCTATAATAACTAACCCCTTCCTAGTCCATATGCGGGGACTCTTGTCCAGAGCCGTTCGCCTTAACTATGTAATTCGGCAAACAACTCTTAATTTGCTTCGATGGGGAGTGCAAGAAGAGCACATATAATTCCAGGGGTGGGAGCTCACGCACAGCTCAAGATCCTGCCGAGATGATTTTGCTGCCCAGCCCCACTGAGATGCAGGTCACCACCCGCCCCACCGAGATGCTGGTTGCTACCCAGCCCCTCCTGTCTGTTGCCGCCTAGCCGAGATTCTAGTAATCACTCAGCTCAGCCCGCCGAGATGCCGGTCACCGCCCGCCCCATTGAGATGTCATTGTCTGGCCCACTCGCCATGCTTAGATTCTGGTAAGCATGCCCCATCCCGCCGAATCACCTAAGTCTAGGTCCTACCTAATCACCCACCTGCCTGCATGCTCACCTACTCACCCACCTGCATGCCCATCTACTTGCCCACCCACCTACTTGTTTTCCTCCCCACCCGCCTGCCTTCCTGCCCACCCAACTGCCTTTCTGCCCAAGCATCTATCTTCATACCCACTTACCTACACACCTACCTGCCTCACTGTCCCATCCAGCCGCTCATCCATCCATCCACCTTCCTAGCTGCCTAATCACCCAGTCACCAACCCTTCTGTCCACCCACCACTTAGCGACCTAGCCACCCACCCTCCTACATGCCTGTCGCCCAGCTACCTGTCCACCCACCCTCTTACCTACCTGCCTGCTCACCCACCTACCTACCAACTTACATGCCTGCCATCCAGCTACCTTTCCACCCATCCCTTCTACCTGCCTGCCCACCCACCTACATGCCTGCCACCCAACTACTTATCCACCCCCTCCTGCCTGCCCACCCACCTACTCTCCTGACCACCCAACTACTTACCTACCTGCCTGACCATCCATCCTGCCAAAGTAATATCCCTTCAATCCATCAAAGACCCCCCTGCCAATGAATTCCCCCCTCACTCCACGAGAGACCCATATGACAAATGAATACCCCTCTTAATCCTTAAAAAAACTCTCTGCAAAACTGATACCCCTCAAGCCACAAGAGATGCACTCCGCTATATGAATACCCCCTCAATCTATAAATCCCAAACTGGGATGTCCAGTGGGTTATGGATTCAAGAGGACCAGAAACCTATCTTGAGCAGCCCTGGAATCTATAAGACTCCAGGGCAGCCTGATTCCCTCTCCCCGGTGTGTGAGTTAGAAAAAATGTACCAACTTCGACTCTAGCATAGAAAAGAAAATCTTTTCCTAATATTGTATAATGATGTCACTTTATTAAAAAGTTTAGAAACATTACAAATATATTTTATCTTCTGTCAACATAAGGCCCTTATTTATAACAATTAGTGCTAAGCAGCAGGATGTTTTCTTGTGGTAATAGATAATGATTCAGATTTATTCACCAAGTGTATACAGGGAGCACACGAGGAATTCTTTTTGCCAATTATTTTTGAGTTCAGCTGCTCCCCTGTGCAGGTCCCGTGTTCCCCCGCAGCTCCTTCATGAAGTGCCTGAATCTTCATAATAAGCAATGAGGGAGAGCCGAAGATTCTTTCTTCCAGAACTGGCAGCCTCTCATGGAGGTGTCCATGGAGCCTGTTTACAACCCCACAAGCACGTCCCATTCATTGCAATCCATAAGGCCAATGCATAAAGCCATATTGATGGATAATACCACCATGTCTGCCCAGCGATGGATGATAGAATCGATCGGCCAGCACTGCACGGAGGAGCTGGGGGGGGGCAAAAGGAAAGAGACGACTGTTGTTGCGTGAACTGGAACTTTAAATGGACATTCCAAGCAAAGGGTTAGGTTATCCTGTTTTCTGCTATCTCCACGCTGAATGTGAGGGGCTGCATCTTTAATTCAGCCTGCTTTATATTTCTTTATAAGGCCTAGTACAGTCCCTCCCATATTATAACTCATCCATACAGTCCCCTCCAAGGTGAATTCCTTGGGGAAATGAGAAAAAGGAGTCAGCAGAAAGGAGCTCAGTTCAGCAGGGTTTATCAGGGAATGTAAAGTGCTGGTAAATGAAAGATATTATTTGTTCAGAATTTGTATTCCAATAAATATTCTTTATGTTCCTTATAAGTAGCCCTATTGCTTATATAATGGTGAGAAAAAACAGATGTTACCATTTTACTACAGGAAATGTATTGCTATTGCCCATTTCTGAATGACGGATGGGGGTCGGGCTTTGGTTTACCGACTCCACAGCCCTGGTTTAAGAAAATACTTTTTTAATGGAAGGATTAAAATCTTCCCATATAGCTCAATCATTGCTCTTGTCTGATGGACACAAAAATGGGAAATAAAATCTAACCCATTATTGACTATAACAACTTAAGTATGATTATACGGGGAGGCCGATTCATTAATAGCGCCAGGTAGCGACAGATGAGCGACAGTAGCGTTATTTTCACAGCGCACGCTAGTATTCGCTGTGCTTGGCCGTTGTTCGGCTGTTGACAGCGACCCTGTCGGTGTGCGGTAATGTTGAATACGGGGTTAGGAGTCGCTGTTTGACAGGTTCCGCGCTGTATGGGAGCGCATGACAGCGAATGGCCACAGCGAACGGCTCCCAGCATATTCATTAACAAATCACGCTCAAAAAATTCTCACGCTGTGAAATGCTTGTTTAAACCCAGAGCGCTGGCGGCGATGGGTTAAAAGTATTTTTTTAACCCCCAAACAACCATATTTTTTGAAAAAAAAAACAAACATGTTTTTCAAAACATTTTGTAATAAGAATACATTAATATCAGACCTGTAATATCAATTCTGCACAAATTTTTTTTTTTTTTTACCTTAAAAAAAATATCTAACATTGCAGAAGTGGTCACAGAATTTTTGACATTTAAAAAAAAAAAAAAAAAAAAAACATTAATAGCAATTAATATTTAAAGATTGCTCCATTGAAAAGCATTGGAGAGCGCCAGGTAGCGAGAGGTCATACCTGTCGCTGTTCAAGGTCGCTCGCTGGTGCTGTGGGGTGAGGCTGGAATAATGATGAATGATTCGCTATCTGGCGCTCTGTCCGTCGCTAAGCAGGATCGGCTTGATAAATGTGTGATTGCGGAGGGGAGCCGGCGTTCTCGTGGTGGTGAGCGTCATTACTGTTCGCTCACCATTCGCTACCTGGCGCTATCCCTTGTTAAATAAGGGCCTTAGTCTGGTGGCACTGCATTTCCATCTAGTGGCCAAATGTGGAAAAGCACAGTCAGAGATTTCGGAGCACTGACCTTACAGTGACTGGCTGGTTATTTTCTAAGGGCATACATTTTTGTTGTACAATTTTTACTGATTTCAAAATAATTCATTAATTGGCATTCCTGCACAAAAATTCAATTCAGGATTTTTAGATTGCTCTAAAGCAGTCAAACACGGAAAAGAGCGCTCTATAGCAGTCAAACTTTGAAGAACTGAGCTAGATGCAACATAACGATCTCTACACACATGATTCTTATGTGATCAGTATGATTTCCTTCTGATAGGAGCAATCAAATAGACATCATGGTCACCATACACACATCAGTTGTTCATTTGAGTGTTCTTTTTTTTTCTGATGTTCCTCTTTAAAACAATATAGCAAAATAGGGTAGCTGAAAGAAAGAACAGAACTGACTGAAATGATCAGATGTACACTGACAAACTCTGGACTACCACAGAAATACTGGGGTGAGACAGTAATGACACACACTTATTTTCAGAACAGACTCTTTTATATAACAGTGGAGAACACTCCATATGAACTGGGGCATAATAAGAAGCCAAGTGTAAAACGCCTAATAGTTTTTAGATGAAAAGCATTAATCTACATTCCAGAGGAAAAAACCCACCAAACTCCAAAACAGAGCTTTTGAAGGAATCCTTGTGGGATACAGTGACAATGTTAAAGCCGACCAACAAAAACGTCTTAAAGGTGAGGTTGCTCTTCCTCTGGGGTCTCTTGAGAAACATTTTGAGCTTGCTCTGCTCGATCAAACTCAACCAAGGCACAGATCAATTGTTCCTTTGATTGTCCTCTCGTGGTGGAGATGTTCCTGACCTCACACAAATTGATTGTGTCTTCCCAGCTGTGCTTTTTATAGCTGCTTATATTCTCAGCCATTATGCCAAATAAAAGATAGATATAAAGACAAGAGTAATAAACAAGAGTGGGGGGGGGAGCAAAAAAGCCAAGTATGTCTGTTCAAAAATACAAAAAAAAATGCAATGCACCGAGTGAGCTTCTGTAGGCTGGTCACTTATTGCAAGCTTCCAACCTATTAGTACACGCTTAAATGACTTTAAACAGTGCACTAATGTACTGAGCTATAGATCTCACCAAGCTGCTGCCAATTTTGTCATGAATCAAGGAGGTTTTATGCCACACACAGATCTCAAGCTAAGATCTCACCTTATGCAGTTAATATACCCAATCACACCATAAGGTCCTAGGCTCGACTATACAGCTATAAAGTCACACTCCAATTTACCGATTGTAAAGTGATCTCACACTCCTAGACCAGCACTAGTAGTGATACATACAAGGCACAAGATTTAGCACACATACAATGTCTCTCCTTAAGTTTAGCGGGTTAGTACACAGAAGACCACTTTATAAATCTTTAGGATTTAATTCACCCATAAGGGCCAGTGCATGTAAAACAAAGATGTACAATAAAAATAACAGACATACAATATACGGCAAGATGCTTATAAAATAAAAGGAAGAAATAAACAGAAATCCTTTACCTCTTGTGAAGATAATGTCCTGCTGTTAGTGGTACACGGCGAGTAATGATAACAGTCTACTTAACAGAAGCAATCCCCTGGCATGTCATGTCATCTGTGCCCATCTCTCTCATTTTTAAACTGGTTATAGGGGCGGACAGCATGCTGGAAGTAGCCAATTGGGTTTCAGGGGAGTTCCATTGTAAAAGTTATGCTTTAATGTCCATTTTCTTTTGAAAAGAGCTGTGCAGCAAATGTTTCATTCACTGCTTTGTAGTCTTGTAGTAGGTAGATTATGTCAATTACCACATATGAGGTGTCACCTGACAGGAGGCCTATTTAGCGCAGGGCTGTAAAGAGGCTTGTTCTTCTGTCCTGTCATATGTAAATAGCTTCCTGTTGGCACCTCCAGACAAATGTACTAGCAGACTTCTAATTGACAAGGTATGTTTAACAACCATAGTTTTGGTCATATTTTTATCTGGCCATATATTTTATATATCCTCACACCCACCACCACTGCTGCCCCCCTCCTGCCCCCCCGGCAAGTCTGGCCCTGCTACTGCTGCTGCCACCCTTCAGTGAGTATGGCCCTGCCTCCACTCCTGCCCCCCTTCCTGCCACCCGGCTAGTAAGGCCACTGCCGCCCCCCCTGGTGTGTATGGCCCCACCACTGCTGCTGCCTCACCTCCTGCGCCCCTGGCGAGTATGGCTCCGCTGCTGCTGCCCCTCCTCCTGCCCACTGCGAGTATGGCCCCACCGCTGCTGCTGTCCCCATCCTGCCCCCCCCCCCAGCAAGTCTGGCCCTGCCACTGCTGCTGTCACCCTTCAGTGAGTATGGCCCTTAAAAACAGAAAACAGTTTAGGACAATGCCAAATGTAACCCGACACAATGGTGTAACAATTGCTTTTGCCAAGGCAAGGGAAGGCAAGAATAAAAAGAATAAAAAGAAAATGCTTCAGGCTAGAGGATGCCAAAAATTTTTGACTATCCTGGGTTTTGTTCTTTTCCCAGTTTGGAATACCCTGCTATGTGATCCACCCTGTCCTAGGTCACCTGCAAGAACATACCTTACCTTGGTCCTATGCATGTGCAGGCTCTTGACACCATATTAATTATTGGCAATACGACCCTGGTTAGGGTTACGTTTACTTGGGGGTTTATTCAACAATTTGGGATGCCCCAGGGAATTACAGCATCAGCCCTGTAGTGGCCATTAACTGAAAAATCCTCAAAGGGAGAGATGGAGGCCTGCTGATCCAGCTGAGAGCTTTCTCTTTGAAGAGCTAATTATACCGGATACTGCAATAGTGTGGAGGCATCCTGATATGAGATGCTGCACCTACTGCCCATACTGCACATACTGCCCATACTGCACATACCAGATTAACACCAGACCAAGTGGTTGCCAGGCTGGCTTCAACATCTCTCTGCACCTGTCCACTTGCGAACCTGATGGGCTGTGATGTGGGACCAGGACATAAAGAAATAATGAGGTGGCCCGATTCTGGCTTGTGGGAGGGTTATACATGGTGTGGCATCCCAAATCAGTATGTCTCATCACTCAGGGCCACATTATGCCCCTTTAAGTGCTTGCGCTGTGGCTTTTAATTCCCCAGATCAGAGAAGGGCAGCTCAGTCTTTTAGTTCCCCAAGTTAGAGAGGGACAGCCGGGGCTTTTAGTTCCCCAGATAAGAGAGGAACAGCTGGGGCTCTTAGTTCCACAGGTCAGAGAGGGGCAGCTGGGGCTTTTAGTTCCCCAGGTCAGAGAGGGACAGTTGGGCTTTTAGTTCCCCAGGTCATAGAGGGGCAGCTGGGGCGTGTAGTTCCCAACATCAGAGAGGGACAGCTGGGGCTTGTAGTTCCCCAGATAAGAGAGGGGAAGCTGGGGCTTTTAGTTCCCCAGGTCATAGAGAGGCAGACGGGGCTTGTAGTACCCCAGATCATAGAGAGGCAGACGGGGCTTGTAGTACCCCAGATCAGAGAGGGACAGCTGGGGCTTTTAGTTCCCTAGATCAGAGAGGGGCAGCTGGGGCTTTTAGTTCCCCAGATCAGAGAGGGGCCGCTGGGGCATTTAGTTCCCCAGATCAGAGAGGGGCAGCTGAGGCTTTTAGTTTCACAGATCAGAGAGGGGCAGCTGGGGCTTTTAGTTCCCTAGATCAGAGAGGGGCAGCTGGGGCTTTTAGTTCCCTAAATCAGAGAGGGGCAGCTGGGGATTTTAGTTCCCTAGATCAGAGAGGGGCAGCTGGGGCTTTTAGTTCCCCAGGTCAGAGAGGGACAGCTGGGGCTTTTAGTTCCCCAGATCAGAGAGGGACAGCTGGGGCTTTTAGTTCCCTAGATCAGAGAGGGGCAGCTGGGGCTTTTAGTTCCCCATATCAGAGAGGGACAGCTGGGGCTTTTAGTTCCCCAGATCAGAGAGGGGCAGCTGGGGCTTTTAGTTCCCTAGATCAGAGAGGGGCAGCTGGGGCTTTTAGTTCCCCAGGTCAGAGAGGGACAGCTGGGGCTTTTAGTTCCCCAGATCAGAGAGGGACAGCTGGGGCTTTTAGTTCCCCAGGTCAGAGAGGGACAGTTGGGCTTTTAGTTCCCCAGGTCATAGAGGGGCAGCTGGGGCTTTTAGTTCCCCAGGTCATAGAGGGGCAGCTGGGGCTTTTAGTTCCCCAGGTCATAGAGGGGCAGCTGGGGCGTGTAGTTCCCAACATCAGAGAGGGACAGCTGGGGCTTGTAGTTCCCCAGGTCATAGAGGGGCAGCTGGGGCGTGTAGTTCCCAACATCAGAGAGGGACAGCTGGGGCTTGTAGTTCCCCAGATCAGAGAGGGGCCGCTGGGGCTTTTAGTTCCCCAGATCAGAGAGGGGCAGCTGAGGCTTTTAGTTTCACAGATCAGAGAGGGGCAGCTGGGGCTTTTAGTTCCCTAGATCAGAGAGGGGCAGCTGGGGCTTTTAGTTCCCAACATCAGAGAGGGACAGCTGGGGCTTGTAGTTCCCCAGATCAGAGAGGGGCCGCTGGGGCTTTTAGTTCCCCAGATCAGAGAGGGGCAGCTGAGGCTTTTAGTTTCACAGATCAGAGAGGGGCAGCTGGGGCTTTTAGTTCCCTAGATCAGAGAGGGGCAGCTGGGGCTTTTAGTTTCCTAGATCAGAGAGGGGCAGCTGGGGCTTGTAGTTCCCCAGATCAGAGAGGGGCCTCTGGGGCTTTTAGTTCCCCAAATCATAGAGAGGCAGCTAGGGCTTTTGGTTCCCCAGATCAGAGAGGGGCAGCTGGGGCTTTTAGTTCCCCATATCAAAGAGGGGAAGCTGGGGCTTTTAGTTCCCCAGGTCAGAGAGGGACAGCTGGGGCTTTTAGTTCCCCAGGTCAGAGAGGGATAGCTGGGGCTTTTAGTTCCCCAGGTCAGAGAGGGACAGCTGGGGCTTTTAGTTCCCCAGATCAGAGAGGGACAGCTGGGACTTTTAGTTCCCAGATAAGAGAGGGGAAGCTGCGGCTTTTAGTTCCCTATATCAGAGAGGTGCAGCTGGGGCTTTTAGTTCCCCAGATAAGAGAGTGGAAGCTGGGCCTTTAATTCCCCATGTCAGAGAGGGGCAGCTTGGGCTTGTAGTTGCATATGTAAGAGATGGGCAGCTGGGGCTTTTAGTTCCCCAGATAAGAGAGGGGAAGCTGGGGCTTTTAGTTCCCCATATCAGAGAAGGCAGCTGGGGCTTGTAGTTTCCCAGATCAAAGAGAGGCAGCTGGGGCTTTTAGTTCCCCAGGTCAGAAAGGGGGAGCTGGGGCTTTTAGTTCCCCATATCAGAGAGGGGCAGCTGGGGCTTTTAGTTCCCCATATCAGAGAGGGGCAGCTGGGGCTTTTAGTTCCCCAGGTCAGAGAGGGGCAGCTGGGGCTTTTAGTTCCCCAGGTCAGAAAGGGGGAGCTGGGGCTTTTAGTTCCCCAGGTCAGAGAGGGGAAGCTGGAGCTTTTAGTTCCCCAGATCAGAGAAGGCAGCTGGGGCTTGCAGTTGTGTAGGTCAGTGAGGGGCAGCTGGGGCTTTTAGTTCCCCAGATCAGAGAGGGGCAGCTGGGGCTTGTAGAAAATAGAACCCTGGCTCCTGTTTGAGCATGGAGCAGTCCAGCAACTGCCAACCCTATTAAATCAATTTTACATTGGGTATAGATGCACCCCTGGCACAAAGTAGCTTTTAGGCATGTGTCTACGCAAGTCTTGTGTCAATTATCGACCTGCCAGTGGACATGTTTCAACCTGATAACATTGGGCTTATTCATCACCTTGTGCCGTTAAGGCTAAAAATATAGATAGTTGTATAGAAGTTATAAGATAACGTAACAGCTTCATATAGGTGCAGGAAGCATATGTTACACTGATTACTGTGTTATTACTATTAGTTTAGCTTTCAGAAGAATATTATTGATACATACTGGTGTTACATGATAAAATAGCCAACTTTAGCAGCAGGCAGTATTATACATACACAGAGTTGTATAACACAATGAATAAATACATTAAAATATTGCAACATTTAGAAAAAGTAACATGCTTACAATGTTCCTGTAGGAGAATGGTGGGTATAAAACCACTGCGGGAGCTGTTACCCACTTAGCCGCTTTACTGCCCTGAGGAAGAGACCCAGCGTCTCGGAACGCGTGGGCTCGCTGAACGGGGGGGCCGAGGTGTTACCGTCATCCAGTATGAGATAAGTTATTGATTGTTTTTTTCCCATTGATTTATGTCTCCTGAGGTTGGGATTCACAGATTTGATTTTTTGAATGATTTTTACTCTGTATGAGATTGATGCACTTTGGCACTTAGCACTTTATTGTAAATTAGGTTGTATATAAATATAGTTAGTTTTAGGAGATATTATGATATATATATATTTGTGCACATATGGTAAGGAAACTGGATGGTTTCAGGGTATGGTACGCCAATGCCCCCCGGTGGCAGATAAGGATATTACAGTTGTCTTATATGTTTTTTTTTAAAATGTATATGTCTGTCTTGTAATTGTAATTTGGGATCATATTATTAAAGCATTACTTTTTTAATACTATTTGTGTGTGCAAAAGTAAAATCTTTGGTTGGATATTTCATAGGGAAATTGGGGCTTTCCCTTTCTTTGTTCAGTTCCTGTAGGAGAAGTGTGCCTCCAGTGATGGAAGATGTACAATATGGAGAAGCCAATGTGCTACAAATGGGGAAAATAAAAAGCACTTAAAGCGAACCAAAACCCACATTTTTAACTAGCATCCCCGGAATTGCTTCCCCCACGAAGAGCACCTTTTGCCAATTCTCGCTGCTCCTGCTGCACTCTAATCCCAGATAATGGCGCCTGTTTTAGCTGTAAAGCTCTGTTTCCTTCTCCAACCATTTGGCATTGCTGTGTGTGGCAATAGGACATTGCAATATCGTAAATTTCAACCTGTTTTGGAAAAGACAGTTCCTAAGTTATGTGTAAAAGTATTAGAGCATTGGAGATGCAAAGAAAAAATGAGGAGAAACAGTGGGTGTGGAAACAGCGATGTGATGTAAGCACACTGTGATTAGTGTGAGAGGAGGATGGGGTTTAATTCAGGATGTCTGGGCAGGGAGTGGGGGTGTTTCCATTCTTAGTCCAATGGTTGATTGACGGACCAGGTCAGTGGGGTGGGGACTGAAAGCTGAGTGAGGAAGCGATTTTCCTAACTAAGGATACAGACAGAAAAAGGAAGCACAATGCTCGAGCCACTCAATGAAAGGTAAGCTACTGATTTTCTTGGCTTGCCAATCACTTGCAAAGTGTACCTGTTGTATCTAAGGTGCACTTTTTGGCTGGGAGGGGGAGCAGAAACCTTTCTGGCATGCAGCGGAACACAGCAGGGCCACAATCCCCCTGTAAAATCCAGCTCTGTGATTGGCCACCACCAGTCACTTGGGCCAGAGTCTTCACCTGTGACTCCGGCTGCATGGGAAAACTGGACCACATGACCACCAGCATTAAATCAAGGGGCCGCATTTCACCAGGGGATTATGGGCAGGTAAGATTTTAAAGAGTGGAGTTCAGGCCACCTGAAAACAGGAAGTTCTGCTGGGTTTCCTGCTACTGTGCATTGTCAGTTATGCCATTTGAATTCAAGCAGCACCACAGTTGGGATAGGAAGCTCCAAAATGGCCGCTACCAGAAGAAAAAGTGTGCTTTCACTGGATGCAGGAGCAAATATAAGTGCTATCAGTGATTCAGTATCATGCGTGCAGATGGAGCAAGGAAATCTTCTTTTCAAACTGTGCCAGGCTGTTGGTCCAGTTTAAACCAGACCTTTATCATCAATTAATGAAAAGCCTATATTTTAAGTTCTTAGTTGCTTACTTATTATTCTTTCCACCAATGGGCTGTTACTCTGTTCAGGACACTAGGATATGGGTGCCGCCATCTTCTCTCAGAATCATCACATACTGAGGAGAGGAGAGGGGGAAAAAGTGCAGGGGGTAGGTTATAGCTGTGCTTTGCACAGACAGATCAGAGCTGTGGTCAGGAAAAGGACAGCAATTCTATAATGTAGAGCGGCATAGTCACTTTCTGTTTGTAGGGGGACTCCATGGACTGCCATCTTGGATGTTTAAAGGCTCATAACATGCAGTAGATGCAGGTAGGATGGTTTTTAATGCGGGCAATCTGTATGTACATGGTGTGGGAAACATATAAGATCTGCTCTTATTCAGGGTGCCCCGATGTGTGACCCCCCAGTGCTGTATGGCATGCTTGTTATTGAATGGCACACTGCTCTATTTGGAACAGAGCTCAGACATATCAAAAGGGGAGCGACTGCCTCCCAGGTGTCTAGGCGGTCTATGGCACGCTCCTGCCCCCCGCCTATCTGAATGGTTCATCTGCAAGAAGAGCATGCAGATGAGTTTTGCAAACAATCCCAGAGATTTCACACAGTGGAGAATCACAATTTGGGATGCCCTAGGGGTAATTAATTGGCCAGCCCTGGAGAACCACCAGCAACCAAATACTGTGATGGCACAGCCATTATAGCCAGCCACAATGAGTCCAGTAGCTCAGAAACTGGAGGGGCAGCTGCATGGTGCACCATGATTGATAGGCAGGGCAGGTCCAGTAGTGATGGGGCAGTTACAGCTTGAAAGGGGGGGTATTTGGAGATAGTTAGATGAAAGCTGTTTTATAGTAATGATGTTATTTTTCTGTGATGAGGACAGTGGGTAATGTTTAGTATTACAGCTTTTACTGTGACAGAGTATTCTATTCATGTTTGTGCTTTGATATTTAGTAGCACCACCTACTGATGAACTAAGTAGAGAAATATTGGTTGGTCAAATGCAGGATGTATAATGGTTATGGTGTTATGTGTATCTAATAGGAATAATAAAGTTATTATGGTTTGCTTGAAGTGCTGAAAACCAAGACTGCTCTTCTTCCCTGCAGTTTGATCCCTCGTATCTAAGTTAAATAACATGGTGGATCATTATATCGAGCCTCGGTACTACAGCACTTCCTCCTCTCTCCTCACAGCCCAGGAGACACAGGCTGCAGAGTGATGTGTCTGGGGGGCGGAGCCTGATTGATCTGGAAGACAACTTCTATGCCCGTGTAGGCCCTGGCATCTGACCACACAATGAATAGCCCAGTCTTCCCTTCATTCTCCCCTTATACAGCACTGTTGTGCTGCCATCTATCTTGCACTGGGAAGCCTCCCTGGGAGGACTGGCAACTCAGCGCCTGGGGCGGCTGCTCACCCAGACCCCCCACGCTATGCCCCTGAAAACTCCATGATTCAGTGTAGGGTAGGATCAGATCACCATTTTAACCTCTTATCAGAATTCAGATGAGGTTTATGGATCCCTCCTATATAAAATGACTTATAGCTTGTGAAGCTCTTCCAGTAACCCTTTATTCAAATCACCCTGCAATGGGTATGGCCAGCACATGACCCCTTCTTCCAGGACAAGGAACAAATGCAGTTTGAACAAATGCAATGGAGACATACAGGGGGTCCTTTATTGATATATATATATATATCAAAACATACAAGTCACATAGGGTGGAGCAAGCTGTTGAGGTCGGTGTTTCCACCCTGAAGCCTTAAAAGGGTATAATATAATGACAGACATCATATTTCCTGTAAACGGAGCAGATGAGCTTGCAAAGCCACAAACCTCCATTCATTCTTTCTTTCTCTTATGAGCGCACAGCCTGTGTACAAAATGCTTTGTTTACATTTAGTCTGTCCGTGATCTCCTGATAAAGCAGACCAGAGAGATCAAGAACTAACAGGAACCCCTGAATCGAGTTTTCCCCGCAATTTCGTGTGAACTCCAGTTCAATATAGATTGTAAGCTCCTCCCTTTCTGTATCCTTCCTAACAGATTGTATGCATTTTCTTCTGCTGTATCCTCCCTTATACCCTAATAGATTGTAAGCTCCTCTATACCCTAATAGACTGTTATCCTCCCCTATTCCCTAATTGATTGTAAGCTCTTCCCCTTCTGTATCCTCCCTTATACCCTAATAGATTGTAAGCTCTTCTCCTTCTGTATCCTCCCTTATACCCTAATAGATTGTAAGGTCTTCTCCTGCTGTATCCTCCCTTATACCCTAATAGATTGTAAGCTCCTCTATACCCTAATAGACTGTTATCCTCCCCTATTCCCTAATTGATTGTAAGCTCTTCCCCTTCTGTATCCTCCCTTATACCCTAATAGATTGTAAGCTGCCTCCATCGCCTCTGCGGTATGTACCTGCCCCCAAATACTTAACAAGCCATGCTGCCGCCTTGCCACTCATACTCGTGGCTGTGCACAGGCCCTGCTTCTCTGCCCACATCGTGCAGACCCTGCGACTCCGTCGGACCGGGCAGGTGAGTGTCCATAGGGAATATATATACACACACAACAGTGGTCATAGTTAAGGCTTGAGCCTAAGCACTCATCTTTAAAGTCTATAACAAAAAGTAGACAGCTCAAAAAATTCCCCAGTAGGGAAGTGCTGGGAGCACTTGAAACCATGTGAATACAGCACTTTGCATGGGACACGTATGGCTTTTAACAATATTTAATAAATGTTAAGTTTAATCTGGGATCCTGGTGAGCTGGCTTTGCTGTATTCACTCATCTTTAAAGCACAGCTCAAAAAAAAATAAATATATATATATATATATTTCCCTTGAAATTCATGTCACTTACTTTTTTATCTTGCTTACTATCTAATGGCCCTACAGAAAGTAAGGCTGTATCTGGCCCAGGACCATCTGAATAACTTGGTTAATTTTGGTTACCATTAATCCCATCCTCTTTTCAGGGAAACTGAGCAACTTGGCCAGTAGAGCTAACTGTATATCTTCATTGCCAGATATTTGTGAGCTGTTATCAGAGCCAATTCTGTGTAAAAGTCACTTGGTATGCATTAATCCCATCTTCTATCTAGGTAAAAGGAGGAGCTTTCACTTTCCTTAGAGAAAGGATGGGATTAACGCAGTTAAAGAAACTTTTACATACAGGCGGAGTTCTGATAACTGTTTTGAAATCTCTGCCAGTAAAACTCCTTACTCCAACTGTTTTCAGAGCAGTCATCAGAGTTCAGCCTATGGAAAAGTTGCTTTGTTTGCAATCTTTTATCTAGAGTAACTGAAGATCTAGTTTCTGTAGCTAGATGGGATGAATGCAAAGAAAGCATCATTTACACAGGCTGGGCTCTAATTTCTGGCCTGAAAATGAAAAGTTGGCGTAAGCAGTTTAGTGGCAATGTTTTCAGCGCAGTTATCAGAGCTCAGTCCATGTATAACCTGCTCTATTTGCAAGAATCCCATCTTATAGCCAGAGAAACTTTTCCAGTAGAACTCTTTACTTCAACTCTTCATGCTCAGAGTTTTTAAGAGCTCAGACTCTATAAACATTGCTTTGCTTTGCTTTCATTAATCCCATCTTCTATGTAGGGAAAACGAGTATCCTTTCCAGTAGGATTCCTTACTCCAGCTTCTTAGTTAAAAAAGTGCATTTTTATAACAATTATCAAGGCTCAGCCTGTATAATAGGTGCCTTGTTTGCATTCATTCTTTCGCCAGCATGAGCAGGAGTGTAAAGTCATGTACAGCAAAGGGAGCGCTCAGAAAGACAATTCACATGGGAATTTTTCCTCTGAATTTAACTCCATGCAGTGGGACAAACACAAGCAGTATAGAGATGCCCTGTTACCTTATTTGGGCTATTACATCATAATGACTGGTAGGGGAACACAGGAGCTTGCTGCAGAGACACTCCCTATAGATAGGGGAGAGTAATACTGTATGCAGGGATGTCTCTAGGCCAAATATCGCTCGGAAGGAAACCATTCTGCCCCCTTTCACCCATCCTATGATACTGCTGCTGCCCCATACTGGTATGTGTTATGCTGTTGCTCATGCAGTGCCCGCTCCCCATGACTGAGCCCAATATGGAGGGATGAGGGGCCTGGCTTATTGCCAGCACCACTAACAGTGGCTCTGACCCATCTGCAGAAAACTGGATGGCTGGAATCCAAATGACATCTAGGGCAATCGCCTTCCCCTAGAAACAGCCCTGACCCTATGCGAGCCAGAAGTTCTCCACCAGCTCTCTAAAGGATCCAGATGAGGTGCCCCTTAAAATTAAGGCATCCATAGGCAGGTGACTGCTTCCGGGGTGAGGTGCAGAAAAGGTCACAGGATTTTCCAGGTAAACGGGTACAGTCAGGATTGTCAGTATTTTGCTTTTTATAAATCTTGTACAGTTCAACCACAAATGCCGACCCAGTAGCACGTTCCAACCAATCAGATTTGAGGATAGGTTCCCAAAAGGCATCTTCGATTCAGTAAATTTGCTTTAAAGTATGTCATGAAAATAAGTAGTGTGTCTTGATTTGGAGGCCGCCGGGGAATGGCCAAAACTGGGAGGACAGAGATGGATGGTGCAGAGCTGGGGTGACGAGATGGTGGGACAGGGATAGATGGGGCTGAGCTGGGGCGGGGAGAGGGGGGGGGGAGGATTGGATGGGGCAAAGAGACTGGGAAACAATGTTTGTGTTTACCTTGCAGCTCTGAGCACAGCAACACAGAAGCAACTGAGTGCAGAGCTGTCAGGGCATTCGGACCCCGGTTTGGTAACACTGGTGTAAAGAATGGTTAGAGCGACTTTCATGTTGATTTAGACAGACATTATGTTTATTTAGCAGCAAGGACATATTGAAGGTGTCTCAATCCTATTTTCCCTGCTGGTCACCTATGAGTGAGGGAGGTCACCAAAGATCCTATGACTACCTTGAAGACATCTCTGCTAATCTATACAAAGTTCCACCACCTGATTATTAGGACACCACCATAAAGCTCTGAGTCACTTTTCATGAGCTGCTCCCATAGTCCTCTGCACTGTCCAACTAAACTATTCCTAGAGTCCTTTGTTAAAAAAATTAAAAAAAAAAAAGAGATGAGCTTGCCTTGAGGGTTCCCTGATAATGTTAGGCCACTGAGGGCCCATCAACTCGTCTAAAAATACAGTTCCTTGGTGAGCATAGAGACCACACATGGGATCTGCTTTTTCTCGCTGTACTGTGAGTCGTCCGACCACGACTCAAAGCTGGTGGCCACCATGAAGTTGACTCGAGTCAGGATCTGCATGATCTCCAGCTGTTTCCCATGTTCATTGAGAATGCTGCAGAGGGCCTGAACGAACCACGAGCCCCGTCCAGGGTTCCTCCATGAGTAGTAACCTGTACACAAACACATAGGACAGATTACTCACTCTATTCACTTTCTGTCTTTTTCAGTTTCATCACTGGAGAAGCTATTGTTCTGGAAATAGAAGCTAAGCTGGGTTGTTTGTGAGGAGTTTACAAAGTTCAAAAGGCCCTACCGAGGACCTAGACTGAAAAAGTTTCTTTTTCTGTGGAGGAGGCATTTCTTTTACATATGTGGGCATTGTATGCTTGCACGCACATAGAATTTTATTCTCCACATTTAATGCATTGGTACACCGAGACAACCTCAGGCCATTAGTGTACGTGTGCCTGGAGCGGTGGGCTGCCGTTAATAAATAGCTGACGGACTCAACAAAAGTTTTGGGTTGTCCATTAGGATCCTCTATCCACTGACCTTACCAGGTATAACACTTTTAGGACCTATATATGAGGTAGGCTGTGGGCTGGGCTGCATTATAGGTAAACTTGGCTGTGAGTTGGCTTGCACCATAGGTGAGGTAGGCTGTGGGCTTGGCTGCATTATAGGTAAACTTGGCTGTGAGTTGGCTTGCACCATAGGTGAGGTATGCTGTGGGCTGGGCTGCATTATAGGTAAACTTGGCTGTGAGTTGGCTTGCACCATAGGTGAGGTAGGCTGTGGGCTTGGCTGCATTATAGGTAAACTTGGCTGTGTGTTGGCTTGCACCATAGGTGAGGTAGGCTGTGGGCTGGGCTGCATTATAGGTAAACTTGGCTGTGAGTTGGCTTGCACCATAGGTGAGGTAGGCTGTGGGCTGGGCTGCATTATAGGTAAACTTGGCTGTGAGTTGGCTTGCACCATAGGTGAGGTAGGCTGTGGGCTGGGCTGCATTATAGGTAAACTTGGCTGTGAGTTGGCTTGCACCATAGGTGAGGTAGGCTGTGGGCTGGGCTGCATTATAGGTAAACTTGGCTGTGAGTTGGCTTGCACCATAGGGGATATATGCTGTGGGCTGGGCTGCATTATAGGTAAACTTGGCTGTGAGTTGGCTTGCACCATAGGTGAGGTATGCTGTGGGCTGGGCTGCATTATAGGTAAACTTGGCTGTGAGTTGGCTTGCACCATAGGGGATATATGCTGTGGGCTGGGCTGCATTATAGGTAAACTTGGCTGTGAGTTGGCTTGCACCATAGGTGAGGTATGCTGTGGGTCATCCTGCATTATAGGTAAACTTGGCTGTGAGTTGGCTTGCACCATAGGTGAGGTAGGCTGTGGGTCATCCTGCATTATAGGTAAACTTGGCT
Organism: Gastrophryne carolinensis; assembly: GCA_027917425.1. Lineage (NCBI taxonomy): Eukaryota > Metazoa > Chordata > Amphibia > Anura > Microhylidae > Gastrophryne > Gastrophryne carolinensis. The sequence goes on from CM051235.1 coordinate 372,758,404, forward strand.
GTGAGTTGGCTTGCACCATAGGTGAGGTAGGCTGTGGGTCATCCTGCATTATAGGTAAACTTGGCTGTGAGTTGGCTTGCACCATAGGGGATATATGCTGTGGGCTGGGCTGCATTATAGGTAAACTTGGCTGTGAGTTGGCTTGCACCATAGGTGAGGTATGCTGTGGGTCATCCTGCATTATAGGTAAACTTGGCTGTGAGTTGGCTTGCACCATAGGTGAGGTAGGCTGTGGGTCATCCTGCATTATAGGTAAACTTGGCTGTGAGTTGGCTTGCACCATAGGTGAGGTAGGCTGTGGGTCATCCTGCATTATAGGTAAACTTGGCTGTGAGTTGGCTTGCACCATAGGTGAGGTAGGCTGTGGGTCATCCTGCATTATAGGTAAACTTGGCTGTGAGTTGGCTTGCACCATAGGTGAGGTATGCTGTGGGCTGGGCTGCATTATAGGTAAACTTGGCTGTGAGTTGGCTTGCACCATAGGTGAGGTATGCTGTGGGCTGGGCTGCATTATAGGTAAACTTGGCTGTGAGTTGGCTTGCACCATAGGTGAGGTAGGCTGTGGGCTGGGCTGCATTATAGGTAAACTTGGCTGTGTGTTGGCTTGCACCATAGGTGAGGTATGCTGTGGGCTGGGCTGCATTATAGTTAAACTTGGCTGTGAGTTGGCTTGCACCATAGGTGAGGTAGGCTGTGGGCTGGGCTGCATTATAGGTAAACTTGGCTGTGTGTTGGCTTGCACCATAGGTGAGGTAGGCTGTGGGCTGGGCTGCATTATAGGTAAACTTGGCTGTGAGTTGGCTTGCACTATAGGTGAGGTATGCTGTGGGCTGGGCTGCATTATAGGTAAACTTGGCTGTGAGTTGGCTTGCACCATAGGTGAGGTAGGCTGTGGGCTGGGCTGCATTATAGGTAAACTTGGCTGTGAGTTGGCTTGCACCATAGGTGAGGTAGGCTGTGGGCTTGGCTGCATTATAGGTAAACTTGGCTGTGTGTTGGCTTGCACCATAGGTGAGGTATGCTGTGGGCTGGGCTGCATTATAGTTAAACTTGGCTGTGAGTTGGCTTGCACCATAGGTGAGGTAGGCTGTGGGCTGGGCTGCATTATAGGTAAACTTGGCTGTGTGTTGGCTTGCACCATAGGTGAGGTAGGCTGTGGGCTGGGCTGCATTATAGGTAAACTTGGCTGTGAGTTGGCTTGCACCATAGGTGAGGTAGGCTGTGGGCTGGGCTGCATTATAGGTAAACTTGGCTGTGAGTTGGCTTGCACCATAGGTGAGGTAGGCTGTGGGCTGGGCTGCATTATAGGTAAACTTGGCTGTGAGTTGGCTTGCACCATAGGTGAGGTAGGCTGTGGGCTGGGCTGCATTATAGGTAAACTTGGCTGTGAGTTGGCTTGCACCATAGGGGATATATGCTGTGGGCTGGGCTGCATTATAGGTAAACTTGGCTGTGAGTTGGCTTGCACCATAGGTGAGGTAGGCTGTGGGCTGGGCTGCATTATAGGTAAACTTGGCTGTGAGTTGGCTTGCACCATAGGTGAGGTAGGCTGTGGGCTGGGCTGCATTATAGGTAAACTTGGCTGTGAGTTGGCTTGCACCATAGGTGAGGTATGCTGTGGGCTGGGCTGCATTATAGGTAAACTTGGCTGTGAGTTGGCTTGCACCATAGGTGAGGTATGCTGTGGGCTGGGCTGCATTATAGGTAAACTTGGCTGTGTGTTGGCTTGCACCATAGGTGAGGTAGGCTGTGGGCTGGGCTGCATTATAGTTAAACTTGGCTGTGAGTTGGCTTGCACCATAGGTGAGGTAGGCTGTGGGCTGGGCTGCATTATAGGTAAACTTGGCTGTGAGTTGGCTTGCACCATAGGTGAGGTAGGCTGTGGGCTGGGCTGCATTATAGGTAAACTTGGCTGTGAGTTGGCTTGCACCATAGGTGAGGTAGGCTGTGGGCTGGGCTGCATTATAGGTAAACTTGGCTGTGAGTTGGCTTGCACCATAGGTGAGGTAGGCTGTGGGCTGGGCTGCATTATAGGTAAACTTGGCTGTGTGTTGGCTTGCACCATAGGTGAGGTAGGCTGTGGGCTGGGCTGCATTATAGGTAAACTTGGCTGTGAGTTGGCTTGCACCATAGGTGAGGTAGGCTGTGGGCTGGGCTGCATTATAGGTAAACTTGGCTGTGTGTTGGCTTGCACCATAGGTGAGGTATGCTGTGGGCTGGGCTGCATTATAGGTAAACTTGGCTGTGAGTTGGCTTGCACCATAGGTGAGGTAGGCTGTGGGCTGGGCTGCATTATAGGTAAACTTGGCTGTGTGTTGGCTTGCACCATAGGTGAGGTATGCTGTGGGCTGGGCTGCATTATAGGTAAACTTGGCTGTGAGTTGGCTTGCACCATAGGTGAGGTAGGCTGTGGGCTGGGCTGCATTATAGGTAAACTTGGCTGTGAGTTGGCTTGCACCATAGGTGAGGTAGGCTGTGGGCTGGGCTGCATTATAGGTAAACTTGGCTGTGAGTTGGCTTGCACCATAGGTGAGGTAGGCTGTGGGCTGGGCTGCATTATAGGTAAACTTGGCTGTGAGTTGGCTTGCACCATAGGTGAGGTAGGCTGTGGGCTGGGCTGCATTATAGGTAAACTTGGCTGTGAGTTGGCTTGCACCATAGGTGAGGTAGGCTGTGGGCTGGGCTGCATTATAGGTAAACTTGGCTGTGTGTTGGCTTGCACCATAGGTGAGGTAGGCTGTGGGCTGGGCTGCATTATAGGTAAGCTTGGCTGTGTGTTGGCTTGCACCATAGGTGAGGTATGCTGTGGGCTGGGCTGCATTATAGGTAAACTTGGCTGTGTGTTGGCTTGCACCATAGGTGAGGTAGGCTGTGGGTCAGCCTGCATTATAAGTAAAATTGGCTGTGGCCTGGATTGCACTATAGGTAAACTCGGGCTTAAACTGAGTCTCACTATAAGTTAACTAGGCTCTGGGTTAGTTTGCTGTATAGATGAAATAGGCTGCTGATGAACTAAACTGTTGGTTGGGTTGCACTAACTGTAAACCAGGCTTTGGGATGGTCTCACTATTGTGAACTGGGCTGGGGGAGGGGTGGAATTACATGTGAACTATGGTGAGGGTTGAGTTGCAAGCAGCAAAAGCCTTTGCAATCGATTTGCTTTCCAGCAAGTTAATAAGCTACAAGCTTGAACCTCAAGGTACACAAGGCTGGCCGGAAAAAAAACAAATGATTTTCACCAGTCCAGAGTTTTTGTCCCTCCCCCTGGGGCAGCTCGATTTGGGATGCCCCGCTGTGCGAAACCCTGCTGATCGGATGATATACATACCTTGCTAGCCTTCCCATGGTGCCTCCCCCCCTCCAATCAGCTTCTTTGCCCAGCTGAAGAAGCAGAATGGGATACTATCTGAACTGTCAAATGGCATGCGGCATCCCCTGCATCCTGCTTTGGCTGTGTGCAGCCACGTCAGCTATTAATTTACATGCACCGTGGGCTCACAAGAGAGATTATCATCCGACCTGCTAAAATTCACACATCGGGGTATCCCAAGCTCCAGGGAAGGGATTTAACTGGACCTAGCTAGCATCTTATAAAGGCTAGGTCCAGTTTTGGTCCACGTTAATGTCGTGGAGAGGCTAAGTCCAGCTATGAATCTTATCGAGTGTTTTTGTGTATCACTCACTCTTCTCATTCCATGGAGTTACCTGGTACAGTGGAGTACGCGAAAAGGAAGTCCGCCTCCACTGGGATCTTGTATCTAGGATTAGCATCGGTCTCCAAGGAATCATTTGCAGGTCCAGAATCTGTCTGAATCCCCTCATCAAACTCTGAGCCCCGACAAGCCTGCAACAGGGAGGAGAGGTTAATGTTCCTCGCTCTAGAAAAAGGGAAAACATATTTTGGAAGTTTAAGTATTTTGGCCGCAAAGAACAAAATGTAAATAGTGTGGGAATTCCCCTCCAAAGGGGCAGAATAAAAGTATTTCCTGGTCCCGGATGGCTTCTAATTCAGAGTGTTGGGCAAAGTCCCACCTAAAGTGAAAGTGCGCCCTGGATGACATCATGAAGATAGGCCGGGGAAATCCCCTGCCAGGCATTTATCTGTTTTCCCCAAAGCTATATGTCTTATAATATTAGGGACATTAGAATGGAGGCTCCTATAGTCAGATACTGATAGGTAGCGCTCAGTGCTATTTGTACAGCACTGTGTTAAGTGTCAGTGCTATATAAATATACACTGTTATAATTATACCAATCGCATGTGTGAAGGGTGAGCTTCTCTGCTGCAAAGCCTGGTGGGAATAGCTCAATGTGCCGTGTACAGCGCTGTGGAATATGTCAGTGCTATATAAATGTATAATAACAGTGTGTGAGTGTGGAGGGGACATTAGAGTGTGAGCTCTGAGGGACAGGGAGTCATGTGACTGCTTCTATGTGCTCTGTACAGTGCTGTGGAATATGTCAGTGCTATATAAATGTATATAAACAGTGTGTGAGTGTGGAGGGGACATTAGAGTGTAAGGTCTGGGGGACAGGGAGTCATGTGACTGCTTCTATGTGCTCTGTACAGTGCTGTGGAATATGTCAGTGCTATATAAATGTATAATAACAGTGTGTGAGTGTGGAGGAGACATTAGAGTGTGAGCTCTGAGGAACAGGGAGTCATGTGACTGCTTCTATGAGCTCTGTACAGTGCTGTGGAATATGTCAGCGCTATATAAATGTATAATAACAGTGTGTGAGTGTGGAGGGGACATTAGAGTGTGAGCAGTGTGAGAAGTGAAGTGTTCCTCTTAGTGTCACATTGTAATAAAATGTTCCTCCTAGGTGTGGCCATGATGAATATTTATGCATGGTCTTTTTCCAGTTTGTGCAATAGACTGACTAGTCAGATACTACAAGTGATAGAGCTTCTCTGGAGAGCGGTGGCAGTAATTACAATAAATGAACAGAACATAAACAGGAGAGCCCTGACCATACCTGGATGAAGAAAAGCTTCGGCTTCCCCACCAGGCTCCTACACTTATCACCTCGGAAGAGCGTGGTCAGAGTCTTGATGGCCATGGCTCCGTCCGTGCCGTAGATCTGACCCTCCTCTCCATGGCTCAGGAGGATGCAGGCAAAGCAAGCGCTGTCGCTGTGGTTCTCCTGTGCCACTGATAACAAAAGGGAAAGAAAAAAAATCTGTAAAGCAGCAACATATGCCATGGTGAAGTACAAGAAGGTTGTGTAGATATTATAAATTCATACAATACATCTCAGTGACAGAAAAGCACAATATTTTGGAGGATAATCAGATTATCAGAGTAGGAAAGAGAAGTGTCACACCCTAACTTCCAGCCTTAGTTTTACCCTAATTTTAGTTCCCAGCAAAACACCAGCACCACCTACCTGGCATATCTTGGGTTGGTTGCTGGTAAGTATTGTGCAGAGAGGCTGCCAGAACCTTGAAGAGGATGAAGGAAAGGCTCATCATGCTGTAAGTGGTGCATTGCTTTTTTAAAAGAAGGAAATGTATAGCTTTCGAATTTTATTCCTTCATAAAAAGTTTTCTGGAGTCTGGGTTATCTTCTCCCTGTGAGCAGAGCTAATGACTTTCTAAGTTTATGTTAACATGTGATAGCAATTTTGAAAAGGTCAAAATATTTTGCCATTTCTGATCTTTTCATACATCTAGCCTAGGGAGTATTGGTGTTTCTACTCTATGCATCACATCTGACTGTGTATCACTGTCCTGTGTTACTGCAACATCTGCACCCCCTTGGATCCCACTATTGGATTTGCTTCCTGCACATTTAGAATGCAGATTTCTGTACAGGACAGGTTTAGGTCTTTTCACTGGCTGAAGAAAACAGATGCTGCCTCACTAGAGGTTAGAGAGTGGTGTAATATAGAGCTAAGCCTGACCCACCTTTCCTTTAGGACACTGCTTAATCCTCTCTTACCCCACATTCAGATATCGTTCCATTGCCCATTCCTCAATCTCAGCCCTTAAAGCTCATCCTTGAGACACAACCTCCCCTTCCCAAACAAGGCCACTTATGAGTTTATGACTTTCTATGCTAACATGTTAACATGTGATGGCAAAATATTTTGACCTTTTCAAAAATTGGTATTTCTGATCTCTTCATACATCTAACCTAGGGAGAATTGTTGTTTCTACTCCTTGTGGGTGGGACTTATGACTTGCCTAGCTTCATAATTTTCAGGAGTAAATGTGAACATGTGGTGGTAGTTATTCAATGAATATATATTCTCGCTGGTATATGTGGTAGTTAAAAAGGTCAGATTTAACAGCTTGCCTTGTTTAGTTCTGAGGAGTGTAGGTCGTCTACTGCTTGTAGGTGGGGCTTATGTTTTGCATTGATCTGTTTTTTAATTATTATAAATATTTTTAAAAGGGCAGGTTTGATATTTTATATTCCTTATTCATATTAATTTTCTCTGGGAAACAGGTTATGTACTCCTTGGGAGTGGGGCTCATGTTTGGAATTTGATTTTTTTAATAAAAAAAAAAAAAATACAAGATTGTAGGTGGGGCTAATGGTTAGCATTTCAATATGGTTTATTGTATACATGCATTTTTCCCCCCAAGTAATCAAGATGGTAGGTGGTAGCCACAGCAAAAATTCGTGTCCTCACCCTCCTGAAGTTGGCGCTCCATCCCATAACAGCTTAGGTCGTTTAACACCTTCACTTCGAACCCCAGCTTCCTGAAACACTGCTCAAGGTCTCCAGCATCCTTATCTGTTCCGTTGCGGATGCACATTCCTGATGGTGGAAAAACAGACATCACTATATACATTATCTGACTGTGTATCACTGTTCTGTGTTACTGCAAACTCTGCACCCCTTAGGATCCCACTATTGGGTTTGCTTCCTGCACATTTACAATGCAGATTTCTGTACAGGACAGGTTTAGCTCTTTTCACTGATTACCTCATTAGAGGTTAGAGGTGGTGTATTATAGAGCTAAGCCTGACCTACTTTTCTCTTAGGACACTGCTTACTCCTCTCTTACCCCACATTACAGTTCATTGCCCATTCCTCATCCTCAGCCCTTAAAGCTCATCTTTGGAACACAGCCTCCCCTTCCCGCACAAGACCACTGGGCATTGCTGCCCACGCTACCCAAAACCACTGGGCACTGCTGCCCACACTACCCAAGACCACTGGGCACTGCTGCCCACACTACCCAAGACCACTGGGCACTGCTGCCCACACTACCCAAGACCACTGGGCACTGCTGCCCACGCTACCCAAGATCACTGGGTACTGCTGCCCACGCTACCCAAGACCACTGGGCACTGCTGCCCACGCTACCCAACTGGGCACTGCTGCCCACGCTACACAAGATCACTGGGCACTGCTGCCCACGATACACAAGACCACTGGGCACTGCTGCCCACGCTACACAAGGCCACTGGTCACTGCTGCCCACGCTACACAAGGCCACTGGTCACTGCTGCCCACGCTACACAAGACTACTGGGCACTGCTGCCATTTTAGCACCTGTGTTCCTTTCGAAGTTTTTGTTGTTGATGATGATACACTTGCCAAGCTTCTTGTAACTCATCTTGTATTCGAACTCTGGGGCAACAATGCGGAGATTTTGTCTGCCTGTCTGGTCTGGCTTGTCTGGTTCATTGTTCTTCTTTCTGAGAGAGTGAGAGAGAGAGAGAGAGTAGAAAATTCAAGAATGTAACACCAACATTTAAGACCTCAAAAACTAACTACCAAGATGGAGATGCCATTGAGATGGGGGTCACAACCCACTGTGTAGCTTTACCCATACACAGACCCAGAAATGTATTTACAGATAATGATAATTTATTGCAAGCACACACAAGGGCACCTATGAGCAATGTCTTTCAGATAGCTATTACCTAAAAAAAAGAACATTAAAAAAACATCTGTAGGACATTGTGGCTTAGCAGGTTCTCCCTGTTTCTGTAGAACCAGTTGCTAAAGTGGAACATAACCCACCCTTGAGTCTGCGAGACCAAATAAGCATACTCCCCCCAGGATGCCCCATTGTGTGAAGCCCCCAAGGGCAGTAAACTCATCCCCCCCTCCCTCCTCGGCTGTGCGCAGCCGTTCCAGCCGCAGGGTGCCGAGTGATGCCGGCACTGCTGGGCTGGGATTTGAGATGGCAACTCTAGCAGCAGCGTGGACTCGTCGACCTGGGGGGTTTCACACAGTGGGGCACCCCCAAACCAGTGTTCCCCCAGAGGTACAGATCAAAACCAAAAATAGTGAAAAAATCCAATTAGCTTACCATGATGGCATTTCCCGTAGACCTCCAGGACGGCTTAGTTGAGTAGCTCCTCCAACCTAAATAGGACACACAAACTAGACCAATTTGCCCAGGAAGCAGAAACCGCTCTAGTAGAGTGTGCTTGCAGGGACTTCGGGCTTGTCCTCTGAAACCTTCATCAGCTAACTGAATGGCTTCCCTAATCCACCTGGCGATGGAGGCTTTGGAGGCTTGCAATCCTCTATTTTTCCCTGAAAGCCACAAATGGTTGGGTATCCTCCACTTCGAGGTGCAAGCCAAGTATGTCAACAGAATGATTCTGGCATCCAACAGATGCATCCTTTGCTGGTCCTCAAGGTCCTCTGGTCTGAGACCTGGCAGGTAAACCTCCTGGAACATGTGAAATTCCATAAGATAATATGGAAAAATCCAAATATATGGTTCCTTGATGGAAAAGGTCTGAAAATCACTAATTCTTCTGGCTAATGACTAATATAAAAGCCACTATGAGAGTCAGAAATGTAATTGCTGCCTCTTTCAGGGAGCTCGGAAGGTGACAGTGTAAGACCTTTTCAGGCCTTAGGATTCACTGGTCTTCCTCTAGACACAGAAACAAAAAACCTTTCGCTCAGATCCTCCTGTCTAAGGCTACATTCAGGGAATACTGATAGTGCTGCCACCTGTACCTTTAAAGTACTGATGGCTAGGCCCATTTCCGCTCCCTCCTGTAAAAACTCCAAACCTGCTGCAAGGCCTGAGAGAATCAGGTTATGGGCAGAACAAAATGAACAAAAGAAAACTTCTTCCAGACCTTACCATAGATCCTGCCGGTAACCATCTTTCTTCTCTGGAGAAGGGTCTTAATGACTCGACTGGAAAGTCCCTTACGCCTTAACAGGCCTCATTCAGGATCCATGCCGTTAAATGGAGTCTCTGAACTAAGAGTGGAACATTGATCCTTGAATCAGCAGATCTTGGGTCGTATAAAGAGTTACCAGAGGCCCTAATGACATCTTTCTTAGCAGGGAGAACCACAGTGTCCTGGGCCACCAGGAAGCCAGGGTCTCCCTTTGGATAGATTTTCCTGATCCGATCACCATTGAAGAGACTGACAAACGTGATCTGCAACCAGGGAGACCGACATTCGTGGATCTCTGTTCCAAGCATGCAAAAAGAAGGTCTGGAGAGTTCTTGAATGTAGCTGGGCCCAAATGACTGCTGGGAGGGCCAAAGACATAAGCCTCACCAGTACCAGAATTTGCCATAGGGAGAGTCTGGGATGGTCCTGAATGCAAGAGGACAGGGAGACAATCCTTTCGATTTTGTTCTGTGGAAGAAAGGTTCTTTCTAGGGAGCTTTTGATCCGATACCCTAAATGCAAGAAGTTTGAGGAGACAGACTCAACTTTTCCCCGTTTATGGTCCACCCCAGATTGGAAAGGAGGGACAATGTTATCCTCACATTGTTCTCCAAAACTTCCGTGGATGGAGCAAAGAGGAAATTGTCCAGGTATGCCACAATGCCAATCTGATTTAGTCTCAGATATGCCACTGCCTCCGCAAGAATCTTGGTAAAGGTCTGAGGCGCGGACGAAAGAGCAAAGGACATCGCTCCGATTACTCCAAATAGGAACATGCAGATAGGCATCCTGGATATCTATAGAGGTCATCCAAACACCCTGAAACAAAATATCTTTGATGGCAAAAATTGATTCCATACTGAATTTCTTGTATCTGATCCCCAAATATAATTGCTGAAGGTTCAGAATAAACCAAAACTTTGCTGACGGTTTTTGCACCAAAAACACATGGGAGTAATAACCTGTCAGTTTAAGGGGCCACGAAACCTCCTCTATGACTGCCATTTCCTTTTGTTGCACAATCATTAAAGGCAGGGCCTGTGCTTTCACAGGATCCCTGGAAGAGTGGCTTACTACAAAATTATCCTGCGGTCCTGAATTGTCTGAAGAATGAAGGGGTTCTGAGAAAATACAGAAGTCTTGCCCCTACTGGTCTTCCTTCAGGACTGCTGCTTAGACGGCTTGAACAACAAACCTCCCTTGGCCTTCTGCCTCTGGGTTGACCAAGGCTTCCAGGAATCCAAGCTTTGGAAATCCTGCTTCTTGGCCTCCGAACGAGGAGGGGGGGGAGTATATTTTCTCTTAGCCGGAAACTTCTTCCCCACCCACAAGGATTAGAAACCCCAGATGAACGAGATCACACACACATGCCAACCTGTAGCCTTGAGACGAACAACAAACCCCCCTTGGTCTTCAGCCCTTTGGCTGACCAAGACTTCTGAGAATTCGAGCATTGCAAAAGTTTACCCTCAAAATGGTATGCTACACATGTATGATTAGAGGACTGGTCACCCTGCCAGGTCTTGAGCCAGAGAGTTCTATGTGCACAATTAATTAAGCCCATACTCTTAGCATTGACCCTAATCGCCTCTGAAGCAGCATCGGAGATGAAGTTCACTGCCTTGGAAATAAGGAGCAGAGCGTCCAGTCATCCATCGGGGGGTCATTGGTTATCCCACTCCTGCCCTTGTCTACCTAGAGTTCCAGAACTCTCCTCTACTAGTACCTATCTCTGGGCCATACAGTTCTTATAGAAAGCAAATGTATCGGCCATTCTAGAGTCAAACCCCCAAAAAAGGACAGCAAAGCTGACCTAAACAGACCAAAGCACATAAACATGCAATTAAAAAAGCAATATGACAGTCAAACATATATATTAGATATATATATATATATATATATATATCTGTCATATTGTGGTTTTTACATGTATGTATGTATGTACCGGCATGTATGTATGTATGTACATGCACTTAGTGCCATATATATGGGATGAGATAGATATATGTTTATTGTTAACCGGTAGAGGACATCCCCACTTTTTTAATTGCATGTTTATGTGTTAGCAGTTTTCCAATAAATAGATTTCGGATATTCTTACAACAGTGTTTGTGCGGTCTGTTTAGGTCAGCTTTGCAGGGAGGAGAGCAAAGGGACATACAGCCCATTTAAGATACCAGCAAAAAAAAAAAAATAAATAAATCACGGTACCGGCCCAGCGCCATAAATACCGCCCATGCCAGAGAAATACCAGCCGAGTGGCAACCCTGCTCCCAGCCATCACATTATAGGTTATGGGGGCCAGACACAAAATAGACTGCATAGAGTTTGGGCCTCTCTGTAACCTATATGTGATGGATGGGCCTCCAATTTAAACTGTGACAAAGTTATTAGGCTACATAATAAAATGAAGCTCAAACAAGGGGCCTAGTCATTACATTATAGTTTATGGGGGCGAGGAGGGGGGACAGAGACAACATATACTGCACAGAATCTGTCTCCCCATAACTGTTATACGATAGCTAGGCCTCTAGCTTGCTCTGGGCTCTAAAGCAAACCAGCCTGGGAGGACAGACACCCAGATTTAGCATTTGTGCTGGTAGCAAACGCGTGGCAGGTGACAGGTGTCTGATCTGGGCTGCCACCAGGACCCCTTCTTCTAGGCCAGGCCCCTTCGCACCCCATACAGGAGTCTTGCTCTCCTGTCTTGAAGATGTGTTTTATTGAAGCAGTTTTCACTAACTGCAATCTGTTGCTAGCTGGAAACTGTAAACCAAGTTTCTACAAGAAGAGAGAAGTGAGGCCTGTACACACAGAACACTGCTAGGCCTCTATCTACAGGTGATCCAGAGAGGTAAAAACAGGGGGGGGGGTCCCAAATCAGGATACCCCGCCAGAGGGGAACAAACCACCCAAGAAAGTCAATTTCAAGAGTATCAGGAAAATAACCTGATGGCTGCCTGGTATTTAACAAGCAGAATGGAGACATCTTCCTCCCCAGTAAGCAATTAACAATTACACCATTTAAGTCATCACAAAAAAAAAAAACTTTAATCTCCCTCAGTAGTCACGGTGAATGTAAACAAAGACCTAACAGACAGATGAGGGGTTATATTGGCAAAGCTGTTCAGTTTTTACAGAATGAATGAGACAGAATGAGTGAGAGGCAGGCTACCTGGGCTCGTCGTGCAGCGGCACTCCACTCTGCATCGGAAAAGTCGTTGCGGCGTGGCACTGGCAGTGTGATAAGTCGTCCTCAGCTTTGCGGGAGAGGCCACCATGCTCGAAGCTGCTAAAGAGACTGAGTGCTACACCCGCTGGGTATAGCAGGCCCTTCACTCTGCCTGAGTCAGCAGGGTCACGCTGGACTTTTCTACGGGGCCATTGACTCCATATTCACCACACTGCCCTGCCTGCTGACCCGAGCAAAATGCCCCCGAGCCCCTCCATTCACATTGTGCAGCACACACAGCTCACACCTGACACATACAACCCACCCTGACATACATACACATTATATATACATATTCACATGTATGAATGCCCTGCACCCAGCCAAATAAATTGCCCTCAATCTATAAACGCTCATCCAGCCAAATGAATACCCCCAATCAAATAAATACCCCCTCAACCCATATTAGAGCCCCCACAATCAAATGAATACCCCCTCAACCCATATTAGAGCCCCCACAATCAATTAAATACCCCCTAAACCCATAGTAGAGCCCCACAATCAAATGAATACCCCCTCAACCCATAGTAGAGCCCCACAATCAAATGAATACCCTCTCAACCCATAGTAGAGCCCCACAATCAAATGAATACCCCCTCAACTCATAGTAGAGCCCCACAATCAAATGAATACCCCCTCAACCCATAGTAGAGCCCCACAATCAAATGAATACCCCTCAACTCATAGTAGAGCCCCACAATCAAATGAATATCCCCTCAACCCATAGTAGAGCCCCACAATCAAATGAATATCCCCTCAACCCATAGTAGAGCCCCACAATCAAATGAATACTCCCTCAACCCATAGTAGAGCCCCACAATCAAATGAATACCCCCTCAACCCATAGTAGAGCCCCACAATCAAATGAATACTCCCTCAACCCATATTAGAGCCCCACAATCAAATGAATACCCCCTCAACCCATAGTAGAGCCCCACAATCAAATGAATACTCCCTCAACCCATATTAGAACCCAACAATCAAATGAATACCCTCTCAACCCAGAGTAGAGACCCGCAATCAAATGAATACCCCCTAAACCCATATTAGAGCCCCACAATCAAATGAATACTCCCTCAACCCATATTAGAACCCAACAATCAAATGAATACCCCTCAACCCATAGTAGAGCCCCACAATCAAATGAATACTCCCTCAACCCATATTAGAACCCAACAATCAAATGAATACCCTCTCAACCCAGAGTAGAGACCCGCAATCAAATGAATACCCCCTAAACCCATATTAGAGCCCCACAATCAAATGAATACTCCCTCAACCCATATTAGAACCCAACAATCAAATGAATACTCCCTCAACCCATAGTAGAGCCCCACAATCAAATGAAAACCCCCTCAACCCATAGTAGAGCCCCACAATCAAATGAAAACCCCCTCAACCCATAGTAGAGCCCCACAATCAAATGAAAACCCCCTCAACCCATAGTAGAGCCCCACAATCAAATGAAAACCCCCTCAACCCATAGTAGAGCCCCACAATCAAATGAATACCCCCTCAACCCATAGTAGAGCCCCACAATCAAATGAATACCCCCTCAACCCATAGTAGAGCCCCACAATCAAATGAAAACCCCCTCAACCCATAGTAGAGCCCCACAATCAAATGAGAACCCCCTAAACCCATATTAGAGCTCCACAATCAAATGAGAACCCCCTAAACCCATAGTAGAGCCCCACAATCAAATGAAAACCCCCTCAACCCATAGTAGAGCCCCACAATCAAATGAATACCCCCTCAACCCATAGTAGAGCCCCACAATTAAATGAAAACCCCCTCAACCCATAGTAGAGCCCCACAATCAAATGAAAACCCCCTCAACCCATAGTAGAGCCCCACAATCAAATGAATACCCCCTCAACCCATAGTAGAGCCCCACAATCAAATGAAAACCCCCTCAACCCATAGTAGAGCCCCACAATCAAATGAATACTCCCTCAACCCATATTAGAGCCCCACAATCAAATGAATACCCCCCTCAACCCATAGTAGAGCCCCACAATCAAATGAATACCCCCTCAACCCATAGTAGAGCCCCACAATCAAATGAATACCCCCCTCAACCCATAGTAGAGCCCCACAATCAAATGAATACCCCCTCAACCCATAGTAGAGCCCCACAATCAAATTAATACCCCCTCAACCCATAGTAGAGCCCCACAATCAAATGAACACCCATTCAGACCCTTCAGATAAATGTATACCCCCTTAATCCCCCCTACGCCATAAGAAACCCCTCATCGCAAAACAAAAACACCCTCAATCCTTAAAAGCTCTCCCAGCTACATGAACACCCCTCAATGTACAAGCTGGACCACGGGCAAGGTAAGGATTTTCTTTCTTTGTAACCAGGAGAGGGTGGCAGAGCGAGAGGGGGGTGGGTTAATTTTGACTAGAATTCCACTTGAATGCACAGGATACCCATCAGACCTTGCTGAATAATGCATCAGCCAAGTTAATATCCCTTTGATCTATAAAAGCACCACGGAAACGTCGGGGAGGTGAGTCAAAATGAGCAATCTGGGGGGTTTCACACAGGGGGGGGGGTATGCTACATCGGGATGCCCCCAGGGCAGGGACCAATTTCCAAGATAGACAATCAAGATCCTGGTGTTTGATTCACTTTAATCCATAGAAAAGAAATGAATAACCCCTCATTCCACGAAACCCCCTCCACATTATAAGAGACCCCTGCGTGAAATGTACTGTAACCCATCAATCCATAAGAGCCTCCTCAGCCAAATGAATAGTCCTTCAATCTATAACAAACCCCTAAACCACCCCTTCAATCCATGAATCCCAAATTTGGGGGATAGCGATTAAACCTCTCTAGGGGGCCATTTTGACTTTAGGTCCTCTTAAAACTATTAGCTGTCACTGATGTTAGACCTTGGGTAACTTGTAGCAGACATACCTGATAACCGTTTTGGCGAGTGCTTGATACAATGTTTCTGTAAGTCTCCTTCCAGCCTTCATAATACTACATTAATAATGTAGAAAAGGGGGCTGAAAGGAGCATCTAAGTGACAGACAGAATACAAGAAAGTTTCTTATTCTAACGGAAGGGTAAACCTCTTTCCTTACGGATCAATGATTGGTCCTGTCTGATGGACACACAAATGGGATAGAACGTCTAATCTTTTATTAACAATAATAACTATTTCAATATGATTATACTTGGTCTGGTGGTGCTGCATTGCCATTTAGTGGCCAAACTTGGAATAGCTCAGGCAGACATTTTCGTGCATTGAACTATCCAGGGGGAGTCAGGAAGTGGGAGTCAAAGTTGGAAAAAAAAGTGTACCCACTCCGACTCCAGCACAGAAAACTAAATCTCTACTAATATTACACAATGAATGTAACTTTCATAGGAAATTTAGAAACATAAATCATAGATACATTATATGCTATTTTAATTGAAGGCCCTTATTTCTAATAGTGATAAGCAGCAGCATCCGGGTGTGCTAGTGGTGATAGATAATCTGGACCTTCATACTGCCCCAAGGCCCTTACTTACAATGGCAGAAACTTATAGGAATATAAAGAGATGATATCTACACTTGAGTCATTTCTCTTAGACTCTTATTCAGGGTGAAAGTCCAGTTTATCTTATATGTTCCCCACACCCTGTACATACAGATTGCCCACATTAAAAATCATCCTACCTGCATCTACTGCATGTTATGAGCCTTTATACATCCAAAATGGCGGGAAGTGTCTTCTTACTGTGCTGCTTTGCATTCTGGGATTGCTGTCCTTTTCCTGACCCCAGCTTTGCTCTGTCTGTGCAGAGCACAGCTATAACTCCGCCCCCTCTGCACTCCCCCCCCTCTCCTCAGTATGTGATGCTTCTGAGGCAAGATGGCAGCACCTGTATCCTGGATTCCCAAACAGAGTTGCAGCCCGGTGGGGGAGGAGAATAATAAGTAATCGACTTAAAATATATTAATTGGAAATGCTGGGGAATAGTTTTTTTTAAAGGTTTGGGCTTTTTATTAAATTAAGCTGAAGGTCTGAGCTACCCTGGCTTTTGGTCCGCTTTAAATGACCCCATTATTTGCTCTCTCCATGCTGAATGTTAAAGGCTGCACCTTTTATTCAGCCAGACTTTATAAGACCTAATGAACTCCATCCCTTCTGGTGGGCCTCCTCAGCAGCTGGGGATGAATCATCTATACATTCTCCAATGTGACTGAGAAAGAGGAGTCAGCAGAAAAAAAAGCAAGTTCAGCAGGGTTTATCAGGGAATGCTAAGTGCTGGTGACTGAAAGATGCCGCCCATTACAGCCAGCATAGGGAAAAGCAGAAAGCAGCGATTTAAAAATGTTCTTGGAATGTCCCTTTAAGTGACATACGCTCAAGTCATCTGATGTAGTCCTTGACCTGATGAAGGGAGGAGGGGTAAATATAACTAGCATGTAAAGGTAAATAGAGGCTCAGTAAGGATGAGAGGTAGCACGGAGAGTGATAAAGGAATGAATTGTTACATATAGAGGTGGTAACAGGGTGTTGTGGTGTAAGACATGCAGTATGAGTAAAAAATAAATCTGTGGAGTTTGTGACTGGTGTAGAAAATCTTTGCTATGAAATTTATAATGAATTATAATAAATTCTGAACCTATCGATTGTGGCCTGCACTCTGCAATATGTTGAGCACCCCTGCTTTAAGTTATATGTTCAGAAATATGTATTCCAATACATATGCTTTATTTTCTATACAAGTATCACTATTACTTATATAATGGCGAGACAAAGCCAGACATTACCATTCTACTACAGGAAATCTATTACTAATTATTGGCCATTAATGAAGGAGTCGGGGCCTGATAATATTGAGGGGTCAGAGTCAGGCTTTGGCTCCACAGCCCTGGACCATACAGCGATTGGCTGGTTAATGCTCAGGGTGGCGTACAACTTTTATCAAATTGAAAAGTATTAATTTATCTGCACTCACACACAAAAACACAATTCAGAATGTTGCGATTGCTATAAAGCAAAAACGGAGCTATATGCGACACATATGCCCAACTTACCCTGATTTTGAACGGAGAGAAGTGATAAATAGACAATTGCTGTATGGTCACCACACATACATCCATTTGCCATTTGAATGCTTTGAATCTTTCATGGTTGATTTTTCCAAATCAGATCGATTTTTTAAACAATCAGTCAATAGATTTAAAGAAGACCACCCCCACTTGCCTGGGTTTAAGTCCACCAAAAAAGAGCATCCTAATTTGGGATGCTCTGCTGCATTTGCTGTGTTCCCATGGCACATACTGGCAGCCAATCAATGTGCTGGGCTTCACTCAGCTTCTCTCCATCACCTGCTCCCTACTAGCTGGGGGGAGCATGCAGTGGCCATTCACAAATGGTTGTTTCACCTTGTTTGTAATTACTATATTGTACATAATATTGGACATTGATGGTGCTAAATAAAACACTAATAATTATATTAAAAAAAAAAAAATAGAAAGAAGAACCTATGCCCAGTGTGTGGTTCTCTGCTGCCCCCTACCTGCCAAAAATTGAGAACCTCTGGCTGCGGTCAGGCTTGGCGTCCACGTCATCGTCGTCATTGATTGCCTCTTGCTCAGAAGCCGTCTCTCTGATGGGGGTGTCAGGAACCAGGAAATCATCATCCACCTCCATCTGAAAGACAATAAAGGGCCCGGTCAGTCAGATAAAATGAGAGTAAATAATCACCCTTCCCATATGCTGGAGGTCTTAATAGTTGCTGGGCTATCATGCCGATACTCTACCTATGGGCCATTGCAACTCTTGACCCCCGCTGAAGTCTCCAGAGGACCAAAGGGAAGCACTGTGAGGTCACAAACTCATAAGATCAAAAGCAACTTTTTGATGTCACTGGTCCCCTAGTGGCCTTTCCACAATACCAAGAGGAGCATTATCATGATACTAGTGGCCTTTCCACGGTCCCAAGATGAGCATTATAATGACACTACTGGCCTTTCCACAATACCAAGAGGAGCATTATAATGACACTAGTGGCCTTTCCATAATATCAAGAGGAACATTATAATGACACTGGTGGCCTTTCCACAATATCAAGAGGATCATTACTAGTGGCCCTTCCACTATACCAAGAGGAGCATTACTAGTGGTCCTTCCACAATACCAAGAGGAGCATTACTAGTGGTCCTTCCACAATACCAAGAGGAGCATTACTAGTGGCCCTTCCACTATACCAAGAGGAGCATTACTAGTGGCCTTTCCACTAAACCAAGAGGAGCATTACTAGTGGCCTTTCTACAATACCAAGAGGAGCATTACTAGTGGCCTTTCCACTATACCAAGAGGAGCATTACTAGTGGTCCTTCCACAATACCAAGAGGAGCATTACTAGTGTCCTTTCCACAATACCAAGAGGAGCATTACTAGTGGCCTACTCACAATACCAAGAGGAGCATTACTAGTGGCCTTTCCACTATACCAAGAGGAGCATTACTAGTGGCCTTTCCACAATACCAAGAGGAGCATTACTAGTGGCATTTCCACAATACCAAGAGGAGCATTACTAGTGGCCTTTCCACAATACCAAGAGGAGCATTACTAGTGGCCTTTCCACAATACCACGGAGGAGCATTACTAGTGGCCCTTCCACAATACCAAGAGGAGCATTGCTAGTGGCCCTTCCACAATACCAAGAGGAGCATTACTAGTGGCCTACTCACAATACCAAGAGGAGCATTAATAGTGGCCTACCCACAATACCAAGAGGAGCATTACTAGTGGCCTTTCCACAATACCAAGAGGAGCATTACTAGTGGCCTTTCCACAATACCAAGAGAAGCATTACTAGTGGCCTACTCACAATACCAAGAGAAGCATTACTAGTGGCCTTTCCACAATACCAAGAGGAGCATTACTAGTGGCCTTTCCACAATACCAAGAGGAGCATTACTAGTGGCCCTTCCACAATACCAAGAGGAGCATTACTAGTGGCCCTTCCACAATACCAAGAGGAGCATTACTAGTGGCCTTTCCACAATACCAAGAGGAGCATTACTAGTGACCTTTCCACAATACCAAGAGGAGCATTACTAGTGGCCTTTCCACAATACCAGGAGGAGCATTACTAGTGGCCTTTCCACAATACCAAGAGAAGCATTACTAGTGGCCTTTCCACAATACCAAGAGGAGCATTACTAGTGGCCTTTCCACAATACCAAGAGGAGCATTACTAGTGGCCTTTCCACAATACCAAGAGGAGAATTACTAGTGGCATTTCCACAATACCAATAGGAGCACTACTAGTGGCCTTTCCACAATACCAAGAGGAGCATTACTAGTGACCTTTCCACAATACCAAGAGGAGCATTACTAGTGGCCTTTCCACAATACCAAGAGGAGCATTACTAGTGGCCTTTCCACAATACCAAGAGGAGCATTACTAGTGACCTTTCCACAATACCAAGAGGAGCATTACTAGTGACCTTTCCACAATACTAAGAGGAGCATTACTAGTGGCCTTTCCACAGGATCAGGAGGAGCATTATAATGACACTAGCCCTCTTGTGGACTCTATCTATTGGACTATAAAGATTAGTGTGAGGTCCCCAATAGACTCTCGCGCAGACCATGTAAAGAATTTAGGGGGTCACCTCACCCCCTAGTGGACTAACCATAGGACCCCCTGGAGCATTAGGATGTGAATTATAGTCTATCATAACCTACAAAGAGCATAAAACAACAATGCCACATCTAGCTGACATATACAGTTTATAGCACCGGTGGCATTAAAAAGGAACAACATATCCAAGTTTGCCTTCTTGGGGCGTTCCTATATGTGGGAGAAACAGGATGCCCCGCTGTGTGTATTTCCCCAGGTCACCCGATCAACTCACCTTCCAGTCACTCCCACGGAGCAGGCTCGGGCTCCGGGAGAAGATGAGTGAAACTGGTGATTGGGGGTTTCACACAGCGGGAAGGAGTGGGAATTGGATGGAGTATTTTAAGGTGTGAGTGTACCAAATATTGAGCAACCTGTCTTCAGGTATTAAGCATTTGAGTTGTAAGGTGTGTGTGTGTGTAACCAGAAATGGCCAGATATTAAACCATATTGATCTATTAGAATGTAAGGTGCATATATCCAGTTATTGATCTGTTATAATGTAAGGTGCATGTATCCAGTTATTGATCTATTATATTATAAAGATGAATATATCCAGATATTGATCTATTATAATGTAAGGTGCATGTATCCAGATATTGATCTATTATATTATTAAGATGAATGTATCCAGATATTGATCTGTTATAATGTAAGGTGCATGTATCCAGTTATTGATCTATTATATTATAAAGATGAATATATCCAGATATTGATCTATTATAATGTAAGGTGCATGTATCCAAATATTGATCTATTATATTATTAAGATGAATGTATCCAGATATTGATCTATTATATTGTAAGGTTCATGTATCCAGATATTGATCTATTATATTGTAAGGTACATGATCTGTCATATTATAAAGATGCATGTATCCAGATATTGATCTTCTATATTATAAATATTAATGTATCCAGACATTGATCTATTCTATTATAAAGATGAATGTATCCAGACATTGATCTATTATATTGTAAGATGAATGTAGCCAGACATTGATCTATTCTATTATAAAGATGAATGTATCTAGATATTGATATATTATTATATTGTAAGGTACATAATCTGTCATATTATAAAGATGCATGGAAAGAAACAATGCCTGTGTCCTTCATAGCTGTGTCCTTATTCCAGTATTAAAAGTGAAAGAATCAGAGAGGGGCAGAGCTTACACTGCTCCTCGCGCCAATGCTGCTCCCCTGCCACCATGCTGCTGCTGCTGCTGCGCCCAACTCCAGGCACAATGCTTTAGAGAGAGTCAGGATGAGTTAGATCCACTTTATAGTGTTTCCCTCTATTTTGTGAGAAGATTAAAAAGCTCACTTTCCGTCTGTGGTGACCAAACAGAAGGTTCACCTAACATCTGCCAGGGGGATCCTTTCCCTTCAGCACATAGTCACTGCCCTGGGACAAGCAGCTGGAGGTGTCCAGAGCCTTCCATGTCACCAGCAAATACATTATAATGGGTGGGGGATCAGCATGACAGCCAGGCAACTAACACTCATTATATGCTATATTAGGCTGAGTGAAATAATAATAAAGTTATATAATAAAGTTGTTACCTTCTACCGAATGCTTGCGCGTCCCCTCTCTTCGCCTTGTCAATCTCTCTGAAGTTTCATTTTCTAGTCTCCACCCAACCAGGAAGTTTGGAGGGATTGTGACTTGTCTCCCCTCACTCACTCCACCCTCTTTCTCCTCCGCCACCAGTTTACAATTAACCCTTCGCTCTCTCTGTGACCTGAGGGCAGATCTATAAATGGTTACAAATACCACAAGTTCCCCTTCCTGATCCTTTTCTTGCATCAGTCTCTCCTATGTCAGTGTTCAAACCTACAACCAACCCACATTTTTAAAGACACAAAGGTCATTATAAAATGGTGAATATCTCTCCTACAGATGTATGCAACAACCCCAAATCACTTTCTAAGGCACCGCAATACTCCTACTTACCATGAAACCAAGGTTCCTTAATATTAAAGTGGACCAAAACCTTACGCAATTGGCCCGGGAATCTTATAGATCAATCCCCCCCCCCCCGGGGCATTTAAAATTGGGATGCCCCGCTGTGTGAAACCCCCCAGGTCGCTCCATACACTTACCTTGTTTCCCAATCCAACAGCACATGCACGAGCCACCACTGGATCCCCGCTGTGCCCGCGCCAGGCATTTGTGCATGGCCGGTGCGGGCATGTTTCCTGTTAGAATGTAGCAGGGAATGCGTCCTCCAGTGCGCTCGGAGCCGCTCGCCTTAGACAAAATCTTAAAAAACGTGAGGTCAGCGGCTCCGAGCGAACCGGTTGGATGAGCAGCTGCGCATGCGCCGTAGGACTGGGAAGAGGTGAGTTGGGCTTGACGATCTGGAGGGTTTCACACAGCGGGGCACCCCGATCGGGGAAAGGACCAAAACCCAGGATAGTCCAAATCCTGGGTTTTGGTCCACTTTAAACAAAGACACTTAAATTGGACCTGATGCCAGATGCCCCACTCTTTTAACGCCCAGACAGACCCACAATCACTTACTTTTCCTGGGAGTCCTGCGCTGCAATCTTGGCACATCCCCAGCATCCCTGCAGCTGAGGCACACTCCTGCGCTCAGAATGGCTGGCTGATGAAAGCACTGATTGTACAAGAGCCTGTGGATGTGTTGCAAGGCGATTTGTGTGGGCAATCTGGGGGGGTTTCACACAGTGGGGCATCCCAACTCAGGATGCCCCAGGGACAAGGACCTATCACCAGGATAGGGAAAATCCTGGTGATAGGTCCACTTTAAAAAACAAGCCAGTAGAGGACAGTATGCCTATATTAAAGTGGACAAAACTCCCAGGGACTTCCCGAACTGGGATGCCCTGCTGTGTGAAATCCCCAGGGCGCCCAATATTCTTACCTTTCCCCCAAGCCCACGGTGCATGCACAGCTGATAACACTTGCCTCCCTTTTTTGCTGTTCTCGGCCCCGTCTACTGCAACTGAATGGCTGTGCGAGACTGGGGGGGGCAAGAATGCTGGAGCCCACCCCCCCCTGCACATAAGGTTGCCCAAAAAACCTTACCTTAAACTCGCTACTCCGCCGGGAATCCTGTCCCACGATTAGAAGCCTGGCGCACACGTGGGCAGTGCCGCGATTGGCTGCATTCAGCGACTGGAACTGCCCATGGGAGTGCTGGGCAGCTAATCAAGGGTTTTCAGCGGAGGAACGAGATTAGGGTAAGGTTTTCTGGCTGACCTGGTGTTATGGGGAGGCTCCAGCATTCTTGTTCCCCCAAGACTATCAGATAGCAGTGACACCGGCGGATACCAGTACTCTCAGCGCGGAGGGTATTGGTCCGCTTTAATATTTATAGAAATTAATATACTTAGTGGGGCAATTACATGCAAATATCCGATCCTCCCTGATACCATACAGATCCTCTCTGGTACTATACAGATCCTCTGTTCCATCATACAGATCCTCTCTGATACCATACAGATCCTTTGTTCCATCATACAGATCCTCTCTGATACTATACAGATCCTCTGTTCCATCATACAGATCCTCCCTGATACCATACAGATCCTCTGTTCCATCATACAGATCCTATCTGATACCATACAGATCCTCTGTTCCATCATACAGATCCTCTCTGATACCATACAGATCCTCTCTGATACCATACAGATCCTCTGTTCCATCATACAGATCCTATCTGATACCATACAGATCCTCTCTGATACCATACAGATCCTTTCTTCTATCATGCAGATCCTCCCTGATACCATACAGATACTCTATAAAACATACAGATCCTCTCTTGCATTATACAGATCCTCCCTGATACCATACAGATCCTCTATAGCACATATAGATCCTCTCTTCCATCATAATGATCCTCTCTTCCATCATAATGATCATCTCTTCCATTATACTGATCCTCTCTTCCACTATACTGATCCTCTCTAATATCATACAGATCCTCTCTAATATCATACAGATCCTCTCTTTCACTATACAGATCCTCCCTGATACCATACAGATCCTCTATAATACATACAGATCCTCTCTTCCGTCATACAGACCCTCCCTGTTACCATATAGATCCTCTATAATACATACAGATCCTCTCTTTCGTCATACAGACCCTCCCTTTTACCATACAGATCCTCTATAATACATACAGATCCTCACCTCCGTCATACAGACCCTCCCTCTTACCATACAGATCCTCTATAATACATACAGATCCTTTATGATATCATACAGATCCTTTAAGATATCATTCAGATCCTTTATGATATCATACATATCCTCTCTTCCATTATTAAGACCCTCTCTGATACCACCTCTCAGTTTCTTCCATCATACAGACCCTCCCTGATACCATATAGATCCTCAATAATACATACAGATCCTCTCTTCCATTATACAGATCCTCTATGATACCATACAGCTGCTCTATAATACATACAGATCTTTTATGATATCATACAGATCTTTTATGATATCATACAGATCCTCTCTTCCATTATTCAGACCCTCTCTGACACCATACAGATCTTCTTCCATCAAACAGATCCTCTCTTATATCATAAAGGGCCTCTCTTATATCATACAAGTCCTCACTTATTCACTTATATCATAGGTGTCCACATCTATATCATACGGGTCCTCTCTTACATCATTCTGGTAATCTTTTATATCATACAAGTGGTACCTTATATCACAGGGGTCCACCTTTTTATCATATGCGTCTTCCCCTCTATCGTACTGGTCATCTCTTATATCACATGGACCCTCTCTTACAGTAGAAACACTTGGCACCCGGCCCTAGAGCCTTAAAGATTTCAGGGTAGGGTGAAAGCCCCCTCCCAGGGGAATGCTGATTTGGGCTGCTCTGCTGTGTGAGACCCACAGGATCACAAGTAAACTTACCTCATTTCCCAATCCCACAGGGCTTCTGGCGGCATTCTGCTGCATTAGGCTGCGCCCGACATATCTGAATGTCTATGGGTGAGCCGTGCATCTGGAGGGAGCAGGAGCCGCAGGGCATACACTTCAATATACATTTTATGCTGTTTATTCATATGCTTGGCATAGAATGATTATTGGAGTAAGTGCATGCACTGTGGGATCACTGGATCAAAGTTTACAGCCAACTATAACATTTCACAGAGTCGGGTATCCCAAATCGGGATGGGGGATATTTTATGTAGTGTCATTTGTTGTGGAATAATGTCGCATAATTTGGTCAGTCAGGTTTCAGTCATTTTTTATTGAATAT
This sequence comes from Gastrophryne carolinensis, assembly GCA_027917425.1. NCBI lineage: Eukaryota > Metazoa > Chordata > Amphibia > Anura > Microhylidae > Gastrophryne > Gastrophryne carolinensis. The sequence continues at coordinate 372,783,664 of CM051235.1, forward strand.
TTCAAAGAAATACAATTCACATTTCATATTGTATACAGGAGATCATAGTACTGTATGTATTCACACACATATATACAGTATGTGTTTAACATGAATCAAATTGCTATTAAACCACACTACCTGCTGTATTAAAGTGGATCAAAACCCACCGCAATCGGAATCCCGGGCCAATCGATTCCGTTCCCCCGGGACATCCAAAACCGGGATGCTTCCATGTGTGAAACCCCCCAGGTCGCCCCATACACTTACCTTGTTTCTCGGTCCAACGGTGCATGCGCGAACCTCTGCCGCATCCCCGCTATCCCTCTAGCAGGGAGCGTGCCCGCGCCAGGCTTTTGTGAATGGCCGGCATGGGCACGCTCCCTGTTAAAGGGAAGTTGGGGAAGGCATTCGGAGCTGCTCACCTTAGACAAAGGCTTAGATGATGTGACGTCAGCAGCTCCGAGTGCCAGCGCATGTGCCGCAGGACCAGGAACAGGTGAGTTGGCTTCGACGATCTGGGAGGTTTCTCACGATCGGGGTGCCCCAAGGAGAAAGGCCCAAAACCCAGGATAGTCCTGGGTTTTGGTCCACTTTAAGCAGTAACATTTTCCCCATCTGGGAAAAGAAAAGGCAAAAAAGAAAAAAATAATAAGAAGAAACAACAAAGGGTCAAACCTCCCTCTTTTTTATGTAATGGATTTTACATCTCATAATATATATGTTTTTCCCCAGAAATTGCAATCAAGACTTAAACCGGACCTTCACCATGATTTATTGAAAAGCCCAAACCCTTAAAAAACAATTCCCCAGCATCTAAAGTTAATATATTTTAAGTTTTTAGTCACTTACTTATTATTCTTTCCCCCACTGAGCTGCAACTCTGTTTAGGACTTTAAGATACGGGCACCGCCATCTTGACTCAGAAGCATCACACTTACTGAGGAGAGGAGAGTGGGATAAAGTACAGGGGGGCAGGTTATAGTTGTGCTTTGCTCAGACAGAGCAGAGATGGGGTCAGGAAAAGGTCAGCAATCCCAGAATGCAGAGCAGCACAGTCAGAAGGCACTAACATGCAGTAGATGCAGGTAGGATGATTTTTAATGTGAGCAATCTGTATGTACAGGGTGTGGGAAACATATAAGATATGCTCTTATTCAGGGTGAAGGTCCGCTTTAAGAGAGGCTGCTAAGAAGATGGTAAGCTGACCCAGAGAATTGGGATCCCTTGCTTCATTTAGGGGAGACCATAGCAAAGAGAACCATGTAATGGTTATTTGGCATGGGTTCATTTGCAAACTCAAAATGTTTGGCAAGTCAGAAAGTTAAAAAACAAATATCAGTAGTTTACCTTTCATTGAGTTCCTCTAGCATTGTCGAGCTCGCTGGCGGCCGCATCCCCCGCCTCCCTCTAACAGGGAGCATGCTCACTCTGGCCATTCACAAATGCCTGACGCGGGCATGCACCCTGCTAGAGGGATAGCGGGGATGCAGCTGTGGCTCGTGCATACGCCATTGGACCGGGGAACAAGCTAAGTGTATGGGGCGACTCAGGGGGGTTTCACACAGCAGGGCATCACGATTTTGGATGTCCCGGGGGAAGGAAATCGATTGCGGTGGGTTTTGATCCACTTTAATGACTGAGCCTTAAACTGGACCTTAAGCCTATATTACCACAGTGGGGGATAGAGTGGTCCTGTGGGCCCTTTTGGCTTTAGGTCAGTGTAGAATGGGGAACTATTAGACTCAGCATGCTGTTTTTTAGTATCAGTCTTACTGAGTGATACCAATTCAAATACCATCAACTTAATGTCAAAGTAGTGTTTGCTGAACATTTTCCAGACTGCAGTGGCATGATGATGAAGATGTCAAGATAAATTGGGTGTCTAATCTCTTCTGTTCAACTACCAGGTCACAAAATTCAGCTTGCTGGCTGACTTCCACAAAAGCAGAGCTAGAGATTCCTAGAGCAAGAGAAACCACAGTCAGGACAATCGTTTGTTCTCCCTTGTCCCTTGAGATGTCAGCATGGAAGAAAGAGAAGGACAACAACAACCTTTCTGTTGAGTATTCTCCTCGAAAGTCATAGGATGATATTCCGTGTGCTCCTTAGACAGAAGATCCTTCTAAGGTTTAGAGAGGGATGTCAAGTCCAGCAGTGCCCCAATAGAGCCAGCTCCACAAGCTGGCACAGAATTATGGCTCGGATGGTAACGCTGAACTGCCTGTAGATAAAGTCAGGCTGAGTCAAGGGCGATCTGGCAGCTGGAATACAAACAAGAGTCCAGTGGGGATTCCCTAATCTTCACCACGTGAGGGGACAGACTCAGGTGGCTGGAATAACTGCAAAAGTACCTCAGGGGCAAGGTAGCAGCCAGACATGTCCAACGACGTGTTCAGGCCACAAAGGAAAGCCAGGTCCAGAGTTAAGTCAGGTTGTCAGCCAGGTACGAATGATAAGCCAGGGTTCAGGTTCAGAAACATGCAGGATCCAGAAGGTGAAGATCACTCGATAGGGATCAGCAGCAACTTGTCCATGGAATGTGCTTTTTTATGATGAAATTTGGGCGTGAATGGGTGCTCAGGTGCATGCACAATTGTCTCTGCATGTGCAGATGTGAGTGTAGAACTAAGGTAGAAATAGAGCATGTGCATGCACAAGAAGAGATGCTGCAGATGATGGAATGTCTGTATGCAAGTGCACATACGTAACTAATCTGGAGCACAGGAATTCTGCTATGATCATTGCCGACTTTGCCTGTTTGCTGCCAGCTCTTTGATTCAGATTTGGACTTTGGATTAACCCTTTGTTAGCTACCTGCACACAACCATTCAGCTTTTTTTATAGAGTACTTTTGCTTGCTGTCACCTCTGACTTTGTCTTTGGACTTTGACTATCCTGTTACTCCACCCCTCGGCTACATCTGACTGTGCTTCTGCTCCCAAGTGCCAGGAACCAAGAAACCACTGCCTGTCTGCCCAGGCCCTTCACTTGCCAGGCATGACCTGGGACCTCTCGAGCTACAAACCAATGCTCCCTTGCAGTGTCTCTAGTGGAGACCAGGCTGTTGCTTAGACTCAGGTTTGAGTTCTGGGTAGTAGGTTCTAGTGCCATCCTTGGGACCCTGTCTGTTGAAATCCACATAGCACTCTGACCAGCTTGACACGCCTAACCAATTGGCACCCTAACCAATGACCACTGACCCACTCAGCACTCCTACCAACTCAATACTTGAACCACTGTCCTGCTCAGTGCTCTCACCATCTAAGCAATCCTCTTACATCTCAATGCTGTATGTACTGACCCTTGCAGCATTCTCCCCAACTCAGCAATCCCGGCACGCAGCACTTCTCAGTAATTACTGACACATTCAGCAGCTCAGCATGATAACTAGAGATGAGCGAACTTTTGAAAAATTCGATTTGACTGATTCGCCGAATTTTCCGACAAAAATCGCTTCGACCCGAATTTATTCGCGACGAAACGCTATTAAAAACGGCTATTTCTGAGCCTCCTAGAGCCTCAATAGGGTTGTAAACCATTCTGCCTTGCTGTAACACGCACAGGATGCGTGCTGGGTTAGTTAAATAATACTTTGAATAAATATCACATGCAGATCAGAGGCATCGCTAATAGAATCGCAGAGCGGCACAATTGCAGAGAGTTGAAGTGGCATCACTATGAGGGGCAGGAGCCCAAACATTTCTTTAAAGAGACACTGGAGTTGGCAGCAGCAGGAGCGCAAACATTGGATGAATCACACCCTGGAGTTGCAAGCAGCAGCAGGAGCCCAAACATTGGCTGAAAGAGACACTGGAGTTGGCAGCAGCAGGAGCCCAAAAATTGACTGACACACCCTGGAGTTTCAAGCAGCAGCAGCAGCAGCAGCAGCAGCAGGAGCCCAAACATAGCTTGAAAGAGACACTGGAGTTGGCTGCAGGAGCCCAAAGATTGGATGAATCACACCCTGCAGTTGCAAGCAGCAGCAGCAGGAGCCCAAATATTACTTTAAAGAGACACTGGATTTGGCAGCAGGAGCCCAAAATTGGATGAATCACACCCTGGAGTTGGCAGCAGCAGCAGGAGCCAAAACATTACTTTAAAGAGACACTGGGGTTGGTTTCAGGAGCCCAAAAATTGGATGAATCACACCCTGGAGTTGGCAGCAGCAGCAGGAGCCCAAACATTACTTTAAAGAGACACTGGAGTTGGCTTCAGGAGCCCAAAAATTGGATGATTCACACCCTGGAGTTGGCAGCAGCAGCAGGAGCCCAAACATTACTTTAAAGAGACACTGGGGTTGGCTTCAGGAGCCCAAAAATTCGGAGGAATCACACCCTGGAGTTGGCAGCAGCTACAGCAGCAGGAGCCCAAACATTACTTTAAAGAGACACTGGAGTTGGCTTCATGAGCCCAAAAATTGGATGAATCACACCCTGGAGTTGGCAGCAGCAGCAGCAGGAGCCCAAACATTACTTTAAAGAGAGACTGGGGTTGGCTTCAGGACCCCAAAAATTGGATGATTCACACCCTGGAGTTGGCAGCAGCAGCAGCAGCAGGAGCCCAAACATTACTTTAAAGAGACACTGGAGTTGGCTTCAGGAGCCCAAAAATTGGATGATTCACACCCTGGAGTTGGCAGCAACAGCAGCAGGAGCCCAAACATTACTTTAAAGAGACACTGGAGTTGGCTTCAGGAGCCCCAAAATTGGATGAATCACACCCTGGAGTTGGCAGCAGCAGGAGCCCAAATATTACTTTAAAGAGACACTGGAGTTGGCTTCAGGAGCCCAAAAATTGGATGAATCACACCCTGGAGTTGGCAGCAGCAGCAGGAGCCCAAACATTACTTTAAAGAGACACTGGAGTTGGCTTCAGGAGCCCAAAAATTGCATGATTCACACCCTGGAGTTGGCAGCAGCAGCAGGTTCCCAAACATTACTTTAAAGAGACACTGGAGTTGGCTTCAGGAGCCCAAAAATTGGATGAATCACACCCTGGAGTTGGCAGCAGCAGCAGGAGCCCAAACATTACTTTAAAGAGACACTGGAGTTGGCTACAGGAGCCCAAAAATTGGATGATTCACACCCTGGAGTTGGCAGCAGCAGCAGGAGCCCAAACATTACTTTAAAGAGACACTGGGGTTGGCTTCAGGAGCCCAAAAATTGGATGAATCACACCCTGGAGTTGGCAGCAGCAGCAGCAGGAGCCCAAATATTACTTTAAAGAGACACTGGAGTTGGCTTCAGGAGCCCAAAAATTGGATGAATCACACCCTGGAGTTGGCAGCAGCAGCAGGAGCCCAAACATTACTTTAAAGAGACACTCGGGTTGGCTTCAGGAGCCCAAAAATTGGATGAATCACACCCTGTAGTTGGCAGCAGCAGCAGCAGCAGGAGCCCAAACATTACTTTAAAGAGACACTGGGGTTGGCTTCAGGAGCCCAAAAATTGGATGAATCACACCCTGGAGTTGGCAGCTGCAGCAGGAGCCCAAAAATTGGCCTAAAGACATAAATATGTTTTGCACCATTTGGAAAGTGTAAAACGTGGCACCATGCTGAATCTAGTCGCATGCATCAGGCATTGGTGGGTGGAAATCCTGGCTGATCCATCCCTGATTCATTTTGACAAAGGTGAGTCTCTCCACATTTTTAGTTGACAGACGAGTTCTCCTCGCCGTAACTATGGCCCCCGCCGCACTAAACACCCGCTCAGATGGCACGCTACTTGCCGGGCAGGACAGTTTTTCCAGGGCAAACTCTGCTAGTTGCGGCCACAAATCAAGTTTGGCTGCCCAGAAGTCCAGCGGATCCTCAAGGTGTGTTGGCATGGTCATGTCAAAGTATGACATGACCTGCTGGTTCAGGTCCTGCTCCAGGTCTTCCTGCTGCTCATGAGTAGCCTCACTATGCGGGTGTAGAAAGCTACTCATTAGCGACTGAAGACTGAGGCTGCTGCTGATGGAGCTGATGGACAGCCAGAAGTCATCCCGCCGACAGATGGAAACAATTCTGGGGTCACTACGCAAGCACGTGAGCATGCTTCCTGCCATTTGCGCAAGTGACTCGGATGGACTACCTGTCTCCATCTCCACTGCATACTGCCACGGTGTGCCCGGGTCCTCTGTCTCGCCTTCCTCAAAAACCTCTAGCTTCTTTGGCTGCTCCTGCTCCTCCTCTCCTGTCCGCTGACTAGATAAACCAGCCATTTCGCCTAAACTGTGTTTCGCTGGGCAACTCCTCCTCCTCTTCCTCCTCCTCCTCCATTTCAGCTCCAACGGGTTCATGTGGCCGTAAGATGTAAACGCCATGTCTCCAGTGCCCTGACCAGCCATGGTTTCCAACATGTGCTGTAGTACATGAAGCAGTGGAATCACGTCGTTCATCCCGTAATCCTGCCGACTGACAAATAAAGTGGCTTCCTCAAAGGGCCTGAGCAAACGGCAGGTGTCACGTATGAGCTGCCACTGGTTGACATTGAAGTTACACAGGGGAGTCCCCCTATCTGCTTTTTTCTGTTCATATAATCGGTCCAACATGTGAAGGGTGGAGTTCCAACGGGTGGAAACATCGCAAATCAGACTATGTTGGGGGATACCATTCTGACGCTGTAGCTCAAGAAGGGTGTGTTTGGCGGTGTATGAGTGGCTGAAGTGCATGCAAAGTTTCCTTGAAGTTGTTAGGATGTCTTGCAGATGGGGGGAACACTTCAGAAACCGCTTGACAACCAGATTGAAGACGTGAGCCATGCAGGGGGCATGGGTCAGGCTTCCTTGGCGCAGCGCAGACAAAATGTTCTTCCCATTATCGGTAACCATGATTCCCATTTTAAGTTTTCTTGGAGTAAGCCATGTTTAGATTTCCTGATGAATACATTTAAGCAGTTCCTCCCCTGTGGGACTCCGTTCGCCAAGACAAACCATGTGAAGCACTGCGTGACACCTCCGTGCCCTGCACACATGGTAGACTGGAGGGGCACTGAGACTTGAGCCTACAGTGGAGGGTGAGGAGATGGCGGAGGATGAGGAGGCCGAGTCGCACGGTGTCACAGGCCCAACGGGCAGGGAGCGCGGAGGCCGAAGCGGCGTGACCTGTCCAAGTTGCTGCTGCTGCAAAGGGACCACATTCACCCAGTGGGCCGTAAACGACATGTACTGTCCCTGACCGCTCCAGACGTCGGCGCTGCCATGCACTTTGCTACACACCGACAGGCTCAAGGACTGGCCCACCTTCTGTTGAACAAAAGTGTGCAGCGCTGGTACTGCCTTTTTGGCAAATAAATGACGGCTTGGGACTCTCCACCTCGGCTCGGCACAAGCCATCAGTTCTCTGAAAGGTGCAGAGTCCACCACCTGAAAAGGGAGCGACTGCAGCACCAGCAACTTGGACAGGAGCACATTCAGCTTCTGCGCCGTAGGATGAGTGGGCACATACTGCTGTCTCTTGGACATGGCTTCGCTGATGGATTGCTGGCGGGATGCATGACTTGGAGGAGGAGGAGGAGGAGGAGCAGGAGCGACAGAGGATGGGTATGACGCACAGCTGCCTTCGGCTGAGGTGCTGGAGCCTTGGCTGGCAGAAATTGGGAGCGGCGTGCCACTCGGTGAGGAAGCAGTCTGGCCCACCTCTCCGGAGCCTAGGTTCTCCCAGGCCGCTTTATGGTGACGCTGCATATGTTGACGCAGGCCCGTGGTGCCAACATTTGGACCCTGGCCACGCTTCACCTTCTGCCTACATATCTTGCATGTGGCCATGTTACCCTCCTGCAGATGCTTCAGGAAAAACTGCCACACTGCCGAGTAACTACTTTTCCCACCCCCTGGCCTCACTGATTCACTGCTGCTGTTGCCAACTCCAGGAACCCCTGCCCCACTACCTCCCGATAAGGTAGCCTGCCGCGCAGCAGGTGCTCTACCCCGGCCCCGTTTGGCTCCAGGCTTTACAATTGTGCCCCCATGCTGCCTGCCAACCACGCTGCTAACACCTTGCTGCCTGAGCTGCTGACTCCGGGGCAACCTGCGCCCCTCTTCTCCTGATGATGACGATGAATCCCCTTCATCACCCGGCTCCCAAGTGCGATCGGCTTCATCGTCATCATCATTATCACCGAGTTGTGGCTGTACGTCACTGATGTTCGTGGATTCGTCAACAGTGTCTGGCGCAGGAGCTGGAACGCTCGCAGCACCCACGACACTGTCCACATCACTATTTGTCTGCCTAGCTAAAGAAGCCACCTCCATTTCTTGGCTGGGCAGTAGCTGCTGACTGTCCTCTATCTGATCGTCCTCCTCACTAGAGTGGAGCTGAACCCAAAGCATAGGAAACGTCGCTGGGGGAGGGAACGGCATAGGACAGAGGCAATGGGAGGACAGGGACTGCTCTCGGGGCATGCCAACTCAGGGTTGTGTCAGAGGAACCTACCGACCCTAGACTGGGGGTCTCAGACGTAAGTTGTGATGATGTTGTTGATGAGCGCGTTAACCAATCTACCACGGCAGATGCGTTACTGGTGGAGGCCCGACCGCTAGCAGATACTGGCAGATTAGGTCTCTCAGCGTGACTCCTGCTGCTACTGGCCCCCAGTCTGCTGCGACCTCTGCCTGCGGAATCTTGGCCTCTGCCACTCCTCTTTTCACTTCCAGGCACTTGTCTGCCCGACATAGTCTAACTGGCGTGGTAGTAGGTGATATTTTAAGAACCCCCAGGCAGCGTTGGGTCTATAAGAAACAGAATATAATGCACACCAAAAGTAAGCAGTAACACTCAGCCTCCAACAGGCCTGCTTAGTGTAAATAAGAGAGCTGCTTAGTGTAAATAAAGAGGGGTATGGTATGTTACAGAATGGGATGCCCCAACAGCAGAGCACCTGGGAGCAGTACTACTATGCACAGCAAAAGTGTCTTTATCAGGCCTAATTTCTATTAGAATAAGTGCAAAGGGTTATAGTATTAAATAGAAGCTTGTGTAGTCACAGAATGGGATGCCCCAACAGCCAGCAGTGCACCTGGCAGCAGTACTACTATGCACAGCAAAAGTGTCTTTATCAGGCCAAATTTCTATTAGAATAAGTGCAAAGGGTTATAGTATTAAATAGAGGCTTGTGTATTCACAGAATGGGATGCCCCAACAACCAGAGAGCACCTGGCAGCAGTACTACTATGCACAGCAAAAGTGTCTTTATCAGGCCAAATTTCTATTAGAATAAGTGCAAAGGGTTATAGTATTAAATAGAGGCTGGTGTAGTCAGAGAATGGGATGCCCCAACAACCAGAGAGCACCTGGCAGCAGTACTACTATGCACAGCAAAAGTGTCTTTATCAGGCCAAATTTCTATTAGAATAAGTGCAAAGGGTTATAGTATTAAATAGAGGCTTGTGTATTCACAGAATGGGATGCCCCAACAACCAGAGAGCACCTGGCAGCAGTACTACTATGCACAGCAAAAGTGTCTTTATCAGGCCAAATTTCTATTAGAATAAGTGCAAAGGGTTATAGTATTAAATAGAGGCTTGTGTATTCACAGAATGGGATGCCCCAACAACCAGAGAGCACCTGGCAGCAGTACTACTATGCACAGCAAAAGTGTCTTTATCAGGCCAAATTTCTATTAGAATAAGTGCAAAGGGTTATAGTATTAAATAGAGGCTGGTGTAGTCAGAGAATGGGATGCCCCAACAACCAGAGAGCACCTGGCAGCAGTACTACTATGCACAGCAAAAGTGTCTTTATCAGGCCAAATTTCTATTAGAATAAGTGCAAAGGGTTATAGTATTAAATAGAGGCTTGTGTAGTCAGAGAATGGGATGCCCCAACAACCAGAGAGCACCTGGCAGCAGTACTACTATGCACAGCAAAAGTGTCTTTATCAGGCCAAATTTCTATTAGAATAAGTGCAAAGGGTTATAGTATTAAATAGAGGCTGGTGTAGTCACAGAATGGGATGCCCCAACAACCAGAGAGCACCTGGCAGCAGTACTACTATGCACAGCAAAAGTGTCTTTATCAGGCCAAATTTCTATTAGAATAAGCGCAAAGGGTTATAGTATTAAATAGAGGCTGGTGTAGTCACAGAATGGGATGCCCCAACAACCAGAGAGCACCTGGCAGCAGTACTACTATGCACAGCAAAAGTGTCTTTATCAGGCCTAATTTCTATTAGAATAAGTGCAAATGGTTATAGTATTAAATAGAGGCTGGTGTAGTCACAGAATGGGATGCCCCAACAACCAGAGAGCACCTGGCAGCAGTACTACTATGCACAGCAAAAGTGTCTTTATCAGGCCAAATTTCTATTAGAATAAGTGCAAAGGGTTATAGTATTAAATAGATGCTTGTGTAGTCACAGAATGGGATGCCCCAACAGCCAGCAGTGCACCTGGCAGCAGTACTACTATGCACAGCAAAAGTGTCTTTATCAGGCCAAATTTCTATTAGAATAAGTGCAAAGGGTTATAGTATTAAATAGAGGCTGGTGTAGTCACAGAATGGGATGCCCCAACAACCAGAGAGCACCTGGCAGCAGTACTACTATGCACAGCAAAAGTGTCTTTATCAGGCCAAATTTCTATTAGAATAAGTGCAAAGGGTTATAGTATTAAATAGAGGCTGGTGTAGTCAGAGAATGGGATGCCCCAACAACCAGCAGTGCACCTGGCAGCAGTACTACTGTGCACAGCAAAAGTGTCTTTATCAGGCCTAATTTCTATTAGAATAAGTGCAAAGGGTTATAGTATTAAATAGAGGCTGGTGTAGTCACAGAATGGGATGCCCCAACAACCAGAGAGCACCTGTGAGCAGTACTACTATGCACAGCAAAAGTGTCTTTATCAGGCCCAATTTCTATTAGAATAAGTGCAAAGGGTTATAGTATTAAATAGAGGCTGGTGTAGTCACAGAATGGGATGCCCCAACAACCAGAGAGCACCTGTGAGCAGTACTACTATGCACAGCAAAAGTGTCTTTATCAGCCCAAATTTCTATTAGAATAAGTGCAAAGGGTTATAGTATTAAATAGAGGCTGGTGTAGTCACAGAATGGGATGCCCCAACAACCAGAGAGCACCTGGCAGCAGTACTACTATGCACAGCAAAAGTGTCTTTATCAGGCCTAATTTCTATTAGAATAAGTGCAAAGGGTTATAGTATTAAATAGAGGCTGGTGTAGTCACAGAATGGGATGCCCCAACAACCAGAGAGCACCTGTGAGCAGTACTACTATGCACAGCAAAAGTGTCTTTATCAGCCCTCATTTCTATTAGAATAAGTGCAAAGGGTTATAGTATTAAATAGAGGCAGGTGTAGTCACAGAATGGGATGCCCCAACAACCAGAGAGCACCTGTGAGCAGTACTACTATGCACAGCAAAAGTGTCTTTATCAGGCCTAATTTCTATTAGAATAAGTGCAAAGGGTTATAGTATTAAATAGAGGCTGGTGTAGTCACAGAATGGGATGCCCCAACAACCAGAGAGCACCTGTGAGCAGTACTACTATGCACAGCAAAAGTGTCTTTATCAGGCCTAATTTCTATTAGAATAAGTGCAAAGGGTTATAGTATTAAATAGAGGCTGGTGTAGTCACAGAATGGGATGCCCCAACAACCAGAGAGCACCTGTGAGCAGTACTACTATGCACAGCAAAAGTGTCTTTATCAGGCCCAATTTCTATTAGAATAAGTGCAAAGGGTTATAGTATTAAATAGAGGCTGGTGTAGTCACAGAATGGGATGCCCCAACAACCAGAGAGCACCTGTGAGCAGTACTACTATGCACAGCAAAAGTGTCTTTATCAGCCCTAATTTCTATTAGAATAAGTGCAAAGGGTTATAGTATTAAATAGAGGCTGGTGTAGTCACAGAACGGGATGCCCCAACAACCAGAGACCACCTGTGAGCAGTACTACTATGCACAGCAAAAGTGTCTTTATCAGGCCTAATTTCTATTAGAATAAGTGCAAAGGGTTATAGTATTAAATAGAGGCTGGTGTAGTCACAGAATGGGATGCCCCAACAACCAGAGAGCACCTGTGAGCAGTACTACTATGCACAGCAAAAGTGTCTTTATCAGGCCCAATTTCTATTAGAATAAGTGCAAAGGGTTATAATATTAAATAGAGGCTGGTGTAGTCACAGAATGGGATGCCCCAACAACCAGAGAGCACCTGTGAGCAGTACTACTATGCACAGCAAAAGTGTCTTTATCAGCCCTAATTTCTATTAGAATAAGTGCAAAGGGTTATAGTATTAAATAGAGGCTGGTGTAGTCACAGAACGGGATGCCCCAACAACCAGAGAGCACCTGTGAGCAGTACTACTATGCACAGCAAAAGTGTCTTTATCAGGCCTAATTTCTATTAGAATAAGTGCAAAGGGTTATAGTATTAAATAGAGGCTGGTGTAGTCACAGAATGGGATGCCCCAACAACCAGAGAGCACCTGGCAGCAGTACTACTATGCACAGCAAAAGTGCCTTTATCAGGCCTAATTTCTATTAGAATAAGTGCAAAGGGTTATAGTATTAAATAGAGGCAGGTGTAGTCACAGGATGGGATGCCCCAACAACCAGAGAGCACCTGTGAGCAGTACTACTATGCACAGCAAAAGTGTCTTTATCAGGCCTAATTTCTGTTAGAATAAGTGCAAAGGGTTATAGTATTAAATAGAGGCTGGTGTAGTCACAGAATGGGATGCCCCAACAACCAGAGAGCACCTGTGAGCAGTACTACTATGCACAGCAAAAGTGTCTTTATCAGGCCCAATTTCTATTAGAATAAGTGCAAAGGGTTATAGTATTAAATAGAGGCTGGTGTAGTCACAGAATGGGATGCCCCAACAACCAGAGAGCACCTGGCAGCAGTACTACTATGCACAGCAAAAGTGTCTTTATCAGGCCTAATTTCTATTAGAATAAGTGCAAAGGGTTATAGTATTAAATAGAGGCAGGTGTAGTCACAGAATGGGATGCCCCAACAACCAGAGAGCACCTGTGAGCAGTACTACTATGCACAGCAAAAGTGTCTTTATCAGGCCTAATTTCTATTAGAATAAGTGAAAAGGGTTATAGTATTAAATAGAGGCTGGTGTAGTCACAGAATGGGATGCCCCAACAACCAGAGAGCACCTGTGAGCAGTACTACTATGCACAGCAAAAGTGTCTTTATCAGCCCTAATTTCTATTAGAATAAGTGCAAATGGTTATAGTATTAAATAGAGGCAGGTGTAGTCACAGAATGGGATGCCCCAACAACCAGAGAGCACCTGTGAGCAGTACTACTATGCACAGCAAAAGTGTCTTTATCAGGCCTAATTTCTATTAGAATAAGTGCAAAGGGTTATAGTATTAAATAGAGGCTGGTGTAGTCACAGAATGGGATGCCCCAACAACCAGAGAGCACCTGTGAGCAGTACTACTATGCACAGCAAAAGTGTCTTTATCAGGCCTAATTTCTATTAGAATAAGTGCAAAGGGTTATAGTATTAAATAGAGGCTGGTGTAGTCACAGAATGGGATGCCCCAACAACCAGAGAGCACCTGTGAGCAGTACTACTATGCACAGCAAAAGTGTCTTTATCAGGCCCAATTTCTATTAGAATAAGTGCAAAGGGTTATAGTATTAAATAGAGGCTGGTGTAGTCACAGAATGGGATGCCTCACAGCAGACTTGAGATCAGTTCAGTATATATGCACAGTAAGTGTGTAAGCAGCCTGAAAACGCTAACAATGCCAGTCAGCAAGCCAGTAACACTCAGGCTGGATGAAAAATAAAAAAAATCTCCCTGTGACTACCTCCGATTTTTCCTAACTTTCCCTTCTTCTCGCTGACTTCCTGCCTTTCTCCTGCCTGTCTTCTGTCTGTCCCTGGCTCTCTGTCTCTCCCTCACTACAGCAGCGTTCTGTCTCTCACGAATGCAATAGAGAAATGAGGAAAAGCAAGATGTCTGCCGCCTTAAATAGCGCTGTGACGTCACCGGGCTTGCTGGCTGCTGATAGGCTGCATGTGACTGCCCCAGCTTGCACTGGCGCGGGGTAGATGTCTGGACATGTCCCGTCCGCCATCTTAGAATGCCTGTAATGTAAATGAATGGATGTCAAAGGAAAACTTCGAGCGATCGAATCGCGGGGAAATTCGGATTCGATCCGAATCGAATTTTTCATGAAATTCGGATCGAATCCGGGTTCGTCTGGATCGATTCGCTCATCCCTAATGATAACCAATGACTTACTCAGTGCTCTCACCAACTCAGCACTCATATCCACTCAATACTCTAACCACTCAACCACTCACTGAATCAGCACTACCCCTCAGTTCTTTAACTACTGATCCTCTCACCAATTCAACACTCCTACCCAAGCAACACTCTAACCACTGACCCACTCAGCATTCTCCCCAAATCAGCACTCCTACCACTCAGAGCTCTAATTACTGATCCACTCAGCTCAATCGCAAAGTCAGCACTCCTACGTACCAGTGTACCACTCCACATACGCCACAATCAGCACTCCCACCACTCAGTGCTCTACTTACTGATCCAGTCAGCACACACACCAACTCAGCACAGCAACCAATGACCTACTTAGTGCTCTAACCCACTGTTTCTCAACCCCAAGGGTTAAGGCAATGCTCAAGGGTGCACCAACAAGTGGGATATATATATATATATATATATATATATATATATATATAAATATAAATGATAAGCATGAAGACTGCTGCATGATTATCAGTGATCAGCTCCTGATCAGCACCCATCATGCAGCAGGGATTTCTGCATTATATGAACATGGAAATCCCTGAAGCAGTCAGCTGTGCGCTGTAGGAACACCTGGAGCTGCGCCAAGAAGGTGAGTAAGTCCGTGGAGATTTTTTATGTTTAGATTTTTGCTTTGATTTAAGGCTTTAATCCACACATCACTTTTACCCTCAGCTTCAATCAGTGCTCCCATCATGATGCTTTTACTCATCTACTCACAACTGTTGATGCTGTTACCCAGTCCCCTACTGATTGCTCTCATCCTCTCAATGCTCTTACTCACAGAATTTTTTTTTTCATAAATTGTCCCTTCTTTCCCAAATCTGAATTTGATGGATCAAATGTCAGTCATCTATTTTCCTAGAAATATAAAACACCTGGTTAGGTATTATTTAACACTGCTACTTAACAATTGTATTGATAATATGTACCATTTAAGAGGACTAAAAGCCACCCTTGAGTCTATGAGATCAGTCCCCTACTGATTGCTCTCATCCTCTCAATGCTCTCACTTACTTTTACACTCACAGAATTTTTTTTTTTCATAAATTGTCCCTTCTTTCCCAAATCTGAATTTGATGGATCAAATGTCAGTCATCTATTTTCCTAGAAATATAAAACACCTGGTTAGGTATTGTTCAACACTGCTATTTAACAATTGTATTGATAATATGTACCATTTAAGAGGACCAAAAGCCTCCCTTGAGTCTATGAGACTCCAGGGCAGCATACTCAACCCCCTGGGGTACCCATATCAGGGGAAAATTCACCTTCATTCCTGGTCCAACGGCACATGCACAAGCAGCGACTGCATCCCCACTATCCCATTATCAGGGCGCATGCCCGCACCAGGCATTTGTGAATGGCCAGTGCGGGCACCCTACCTTTTAGAGGATAGCAGGGGATGCGGCCGCTCGGAGCGGATCCGAGCATGCTGATTGAATGAGCAGCTGTGCATGTGTCGTAGGACCGGGAAGAGATTAGTTTGTTTGAGCGACCTGGGGGGTTCACGCAACGGGCCACCGACCAAAACTCAGGATAGTCAATTTCTATATATTTTAATTTGACATCACTGCTCCAAAAATGAAATTTTGATACAATGATAGAACAGTTTTCTGTTATTCTATAGAGCTTTGTTAGGTTACATGTTCCGTCTTTAGGACTTTGTCAGGTCTATATGATGTGTTATTAGTTCAGCAACCTTCTATTAAAACTGTATTAGAACACATTATGGATCTTTGTCAGTGTTCACCCCATCCCAATAATGCGTTTGGGACCTCATAATGGGACTCATTCCTTTTTTTGCCTTTATGACTAGATATTAGTTCAGCAAACTTTTATTTAAATTGTATTAGTATATTCTATAGCAAAATGAAGCAATGCTTACTAAGAATTGGATAGAGCTTTTGTTAGTGTTTAGAGATGAGCGAGTAGTATTCGACCGAGTCGGTATTCGATCGAATACTACTCTATTCGTCATACTCGATTTTGATCGAGTACAGCGGTGATGGCGCACTCACAATTCGTTTCCCCTCACACCTTCCCTGGCGCGTTTTTTACACCAATCACCATGCAGGGGGGGTGGGACAGGTCCTGGGAGGACGCTGGCATTGCGAGAACGGCGTCTAGACGCATTGGCTGGAAAAACCATGTGACCTCGAATCTACAAAACTCAGCACTTCCTCTTCGTCAGCATTAGCAGCTTGAATTTAGTGAGGGATAGACGCTCACAGCAGGGAAAGACAGGCTGTAGCTGGCAGGGCCCCAGAAGCTCGGAATATCGCATTTACCACCATATATACCAGCTACCAGAAGACAAGAGAGTCATTAAGAGCCCTTATTAGGGCTACTATGCTGAACGGTATATAGCTCATATGTAGGCAGGCAGGGCCCCAGAAGCTCAGAATATCACATTTACCACCATATATACCAGCTACCAGAAGACAAGAGAGTCATTAAGAGCCCTTATTAGGGCTACTATGCTGAACGGTATATAGCTCATATGTAGGCAGGCAGGGCCCCAGAAGCTCAGAATATCGCTTTTACCACCATATATACCAGCTACCAGAAGACAAGAGAGTCATTAAGAGCCCTTATTAGGGCTACTATGCTGAACGGTATATAGCTCATATGTAGGCAGGCAGGGCCCCAGAAGCTCAGAATATCGCATTTACCACCATATATACCAGCTACCAGAAGACAAGAGAGTCATTGAGAGCCCTTATTAGGGCTACTATGCTGAACGGTATATAGCTCATATGTAGGCAGGCAGGGCCCCAGAAGCTCAGAATATCGCATTTACCACCATATATACCAGCTACCAGAAGACAAGAGAGTCATTGAGAGCCCTTATTAGGGCTACTATGCTGAACAGTATATAGCCCATATGTAGGCAGGCAGGGCCCCAGAAGCTCAGAATATCGCATTTACCACCATATATACCAGCTACCAGAAGACAAGAGAGTCATTGAGAGCCCTTATTAGGGCTACTATGTTGAACAGTATATAGCTCATATGTAGGCAGGCAGGGCCCCAGAAGCTCAGAATATCGCATTTACCACCATATATACCAGCTACCAGAAGACAAGAGAGTCATTGAGAGTCCTTATTATTAGGGCTACTATGCTGAACAGTATATAGCCCATATGTAGGCAGGCAGGGCCCCAGAAGCTCAGAATATCGCATTTACCACCATATATACCAGCTACCAGAAGACAAGAGAGTCATTGAGAGTCCTTATTATTAGGGCTACTATGCTGAACAGTATATAGCTCATATGTAGGCAGGCAGGGCCCCAGAAGCTCAGAATATCGCATTTACCACCATATATACCAGCTACCAGAAGACAAGAGAGTCATTGAGAGCCCTTATTAGGGCTACTATGTTGAACGGTATATAGCTCATATGTAGGCAGGCAGGGCCCCAGAAGCTCAGAATATCGCATTTACCACCATATATACCAGCTACCAGAAGACAAGAGAGTCATTGAGAGTCCTTATTATTAGGGCTACTATGCTGAACAGTATATAGCCCATATGTAGGCAGGCAGGGCCCCAGAAGCTCAGAATATCGCATTTACCACCATATATACCAGCTACCAGAAGACAAGAGAGTCATTGAGAGTCCCTATTATTAGGGCTACTATGCTGAACAGTATATAGCCCATATGTAGGCAGGCAGGGCCCCAGAAGCTCAGAATATCGCATTTACCACCATATATACCAGCTACCAGAAGACAAGAGAGTCATTGAGAGTCCTTATTATTAGGGCTACTATGCTGAACAGTATATAGCCCATATGTAGGCAGGCAGGGCCCCAGAAGCTCAGAATATCGCATTTACCACCATATATACCAGCTACCAGAAGACAAGAGAGTCATTGAGAGTCCTTATTATTAGGGCTACTATGCTGAACAGTATATAGCCCATATGTAGGCAGGCAGGGCCCCAGAAGCTCAGAATATCGCATTTACCACCATATATACCAGCTACCAGAAGACAAGAGAGTCATTGAGAGCCCTTATTAGGGCTACTATGTTGAACAGTATATAGCTCATATGTAGGCAGGCAGGGCCCCAGAAGCTCAGAATATCGCATTTACCACCATATATACCAGCTACCAGAAGACAAGAGAGTCATTGAGAGTCCTTATTATTAGGGCTACTATGCTGAACAGTATATAGCCCATATGTAGGCAGGCAGGGCCCCAGAAGCTGGGGTGACACACTGTAACAAACCTCCTCCTGTAAGCTTCCCTGACTGCTGGGGTGACACACTGTAACAAACCTCCTCCTGTAAGCTTCCCCGACTGCTGGGGTGACACACTGTAACATACCTCCTCCTGTAAGCTTCCCTGACTGCTGGGGTGACACACTGTAACAAACCTCCTCCTGTAAGCTTCCCTTACTGCTGGAGTGACACACTGTAACAAACCTCCTCCTGTAAGCTTCCCCGACTGCTGGGGTGACACACTGTAACAAACCTCCTACTGTAAGCTTCCCTTACTGCTGGGGTGACACACTGTAACAAACCTCCTCCTGTAAGCTTCCCTTACTGCTGGGGTGACACACTGTAACAAACCTCCTCCTGTAAGCTTCCCTTACTGCTGGGGTGACACAATGTAACAAACCTCCTCCTGTAAGCTTCCCTGACTGCTGGGGTGACACAATGTAACAAACCTCCTCCTTTAAGCTTCCCTTACTGCTGGGTAACACACTGTAACAAACCTCCTCCTGTAAGCTTCCCTTACTGCTGGGGTGACACACTGTAACAAACCTCCTCCTTTAAGCTTCCCTGACTGCTGGGGTGACACACTGTAACAAACCTCCTCCTGTAAGCTTCCCTTACTGCTGGGGTAACACACTGTAACATACCTCCTCCTTTAAGCTTCCCTTACTGCTGGGGTGACACAATGACACAAGAGGACATGTCTGACCACATCTCACACACACACACACACACACAATGACAATTAGGGGTGGGGTCTATTTATTTTCCCCCTTGCCTATGCCATCTGTGGTTGTTATTAGGCAACGTGATTTTAAGGGGTGCAGAATTTTGTTCTTTTTTGTACAGTTTGGCTTGGGGTCCATGGCAATGTAGAGGAAAGAAGGTTTCCTTGTCTTGTCTCACTTTACGTAGAAGTTATATTGTGTTTGGAGTGTATTGTTGAGTGGCTGTGATAGTGGCGTAATAGTGCGACTTGGGCGCGTTATATGCACCCAGACATGCTTCCCCTGCTGTCCCAGTTGCATTCCAGCAGTGTTGGCATCATTTTCTGATGTTTCAGGGTGGACTTGGTGACCTCCAAGTGGTCGAATTGAGATTTCCAAGTGGCGAGCATTTTTTTCCCATAGACTATAATGGGATTCGATAATCGGTCGAGTAGTCGAGTAACGCGGTCTATTCGAATCGAAATTCGAAATTTCGAATATTTCACTACTCGCTCATCTCTATTAGTGTTCAAATAATCCCAACAAGTTTCATTGTCTGTACTTCATTAGGGTCTGTTTTCTTTTTTGTCTTTATGGTGAATTCTTAGTTCAACAACCTTCTTTTAAAACTGTATTAGAAGATTTTATAGCAAATAAACAATAGTTACAAACATTTGTATAGACAATAAGGAGCTTTGTTTGCGTTCTTGGACTTTGTCAGCGGACTTTCCCTTTTAGGCTATATGAGTTCTTAGTTCAACAACCTTCTGTTTAAACTGTACTAGAACATTCTATAACAAACAAGTATTACCTACAACACTTGTTTAAACATTATGGAGCATTTTATAGTTCACTTAATCCTTTTTTCCTATTTTTTTTGTACTTCATCAGAGGACCCTTGTTTTCGTCTTTTTTGGTTATTTCCCCAAGCTACCTTCTGATTCTATCACCTCACAATCACATTAGGGTTGATTCAGCACAGTGAGTATCTTTTTTACTCTTACTTTTTTATGAGTAAACACTTTTTCTAATGATTTTTTTCCTTGAAGCAATACAGCAACATATTTAGATGTGCACGTTTTAAACATTTGCACAGCAAAATATGGTGCTGTATTGCTCAAGGAAAAAAATCATGAAAAAAGATGTTTACTCACAAAAAAGTAAGAGTAAAAAAATACTCATGGTGCTGAATCAACCCTATTGAGTCAATGTGTTGGGGTATAGACAACATGAAGGATAAAAAATGTGGTTATTGAAATTCCTGGTAGAAAACGGACTAAAATTTCCATATGAATTAATACAAGTACGGTAATACAAAATATGACCTGTTCTTCAATATTTATCTAATCTTTGAAATTGTTCTATTGATTTTCATTGCTTAATTTTTTTTACTATTGATGTAATCATTATACACACATTTAAAGTGATTTTAAAGGGATTTTGACTTTCCTGGTGCAGCCTTTGGGGGGGGGGGGGGGGGGGGGTGTAACACAGCAACCAAGGTCTGGTTGCGTTAGGTTTTGTTCTGCTTTCATTATTACCATATTCTTTGTTTATTATTTCACATATTATTTTAGTTATTTTTTAACCATTTTTGCTTACAAAAAAATGGTAGTACTTTTTGAGATGTATTTGTCCAATACATGGGCTGAGTTTTTATTGGTTGCTCATTTTAGTTTATTGCCGGGAGAAGAGGAGGGGAGAAATGTGGTGGCGGACAAGCTGGATGCGATGCAGACAATGTACAGCAGCTATATTTTCACCTGTCAGTCACTGGATAGCACAGAACAGGCATTCCAAAATAGTCATCCGCAATCTATTCTCTTCCAGTGACATCACAGCGCCCTGAGTCACCACCAGTGATCATACAATTGCGTCTCCTGGCAGAGTGGCGAACCTCTCCAGAAACTGTGCTGTGACCTCATATGCCGGGAATGTCGCAGATCTGACCATGAGCCTAGCTAGACCTAAAATATCAACCTGACAACGTACACAGGGATGCCGTGGGGACAATTCACTTCATAGATGGAGAGCTCGTAATCCAATATGGGAGAGATCACTGCTTTAAGTTGTGGACTGGCCAACTTGGTTGGCATAGAAAAAATGTTACAAACTCTCTACTTCAACAGGAACTTCCTAATTCCCCTGCATCTGATTGGGCATTGAGGTTTTGGAAATAGCCTTATCTTGAGGGGAGTTCTAAATTGTGGCAAGCTTTTCACATGAGATACTGAGCGCACAACACTTTAGTAAATTGCCCATTATTACTCTAGTGTGCCCCCTGCTGAAAGCTCCAATTCAGGACCAAAACCTGAGGTTTTGACTAACAGGGGGTTTGGTCCTTGCCCCCGAGGCATCCTGATCAAAATACCCCGCTGTGTGAAACCCCCCAGGTCACTCAGTAAACTCACCTTTCCCCGGTCCTGCGGTGCATGCATGAGCTCTCGTCCAATCAACAGGGTGCTCGTCTGTGCCACCCGTTCACAAATGCCTGGCATGGGTGCACCCCCTGCTAAATGTATAGCTGATGTGGGCCGCAGCTCATGCATGCGCCGTTGGATCGAGCACAAGGTACGCTTTACAGTGGGGTGGTTTTGCACAGCCGGCCATCCAGATTTGGGGTAGGCAATTAGATAGCCCTGAAGTTTTATAGACTCCAGGTCCGCTTTTGGTTCACTTTAAAGGCCAATTCCTGGCACATTTATTTTTCCTAAGTTCTAATAGAGCCCCTCTTCATTGTGTCCTAGTGAGAAAATAATGTTTTTTATATGTTTCCCCTGATGGTCCAAGTCAGGCCCTCTTCCAGATCTCTGCTGGAGTGTGGCCTAGATTAACTCCTAATTGTTCATGCTTGCTTCAAACCACACAGCAGCTTTCGAGCTAGTTGATTATGTTCATTATTTATTTGTTTATTATTATTGGGGTTTAATCTGTATATATATATATATATATATATATATATATATATATATATTTATTTAATATCAATTCTGATTATAAATTCATAATAATAATACTTACCAGGGTTGGACTGGGGTGTCTGGGCCCCACGAGTATACCTGAATCTGGGGGCCCACCCCCCAATTAGATGCAGTCAAGTATGCCAGACTCTAGTGTCTCTGTGTGTGCACTTGGGATGCCACAAATTGGATATACATAGTTCAAGTTTGGTGATAAATTCCCTCATAGGGTCTTTAAGTCCGGGTGATTCCCTTGTAACCCTGTGGGCTTAAAGTCATCTTTCAGTCAAAAACAAAAAAATACTATACACACCTTTCATCCCGTGCAGGCTATTGCTCCTAGTCCAGTGTTTACATACTTACCAGATCACCCGATGCCAGTATAGCGCCAGGAACCACTGCTTCCACCTCCACTGCATCGTCACATTCACAGCGCTGTGCTGAGTGGACTATGGCGCGCCCCACCCCATTGTCACGGGAACTATGGCACGCCCCCCTCCATTCACTTCAATGGTGAATACATATGGCAGATACAGTAGACTCTCCACATAACACATAGAGTTTCTCCACAAAAGGCAGAGATGTTCTCCCCATATGACAGAGAGGCTCCCCATGAAAGGCTAGGAGGTTCCCCATGTAAACTGAGAGGCATCTCACAGAGAGACTCACATAGAGGCTCCCTACATATGATGCAAAGGTTCCTCCCTTAAGGCAGAGAGGCTCTCGGTATTGTAATGAATAACCGCTAAATACTCTCTAAATGGAACATAATAGATGTCACATGGTTGTGGCATAGACTGGCAAATTTGTCCCACATAATCTCCTCTTTCAGGCCTGAGCCCAGACAGCAGAGCGATGAGAGTTTTCTAGACACCAGTTGATTTCATTTGGGTAACTGGGCAGCAATAGGGGCAATGCAGGCTTACATAGCCCTGGCAAGAATCTGTTGCGATGGGGCCCAGCCACAGTCCCTGGCCACCTCAAACCAGGGACTCCCTACAAGAGTGGAGTCCAAATGACTTGGGGCAGCATGGAGGAGAGACACACATCTTCCAGCACTGTTGGTTGTACCCCCTTAAACATTTGTGAAATTGCCACTTGGGTGGTTTACACATGTAAAGCTAGGGGAGAACCTATCCTGTGCGTCACAGACTGACCCCGGATCCCAATATATATATAATATATCACTCAGCCTGCAGTGTTTCCTATATGTATCCGGGTGAGCTAAGGCTTGTTTTTAGCATTAGCTGTCACTTGTAAGGGGTTGCGCTCCTCCAGCCTCATCACTGCTGGGGAGGACATAAATAGATCCTCTTCATAGCTGGCAGATTTCATTACTGGACACCTCCGCTGCAGCCACTGCTGGGAGAAGGTCAACGACCAACTGGGACATTAACAAGACCCTCTTCTAGCTGTCCTCCTGCCCTACCGGCATCCACCATGAATGTGGTGCCCTGTGCCCGCTGTGGATATGGGGTCTATCCCGCCGAGAAGATAAATTGTATTGACCAGGTCAGTGCATCTTTTGGCATGGTTACATGCTGATTTTTGTTTCTAGGGCTGGCCATACACTGCACAAATTAAATGATATTACTGGAATCTGGATGGTCAGTGTGACTATGATACCACATCTTGCACTACATCAATAGTGTGCACCCAGCTTGTTTGTGTTCAAACACACATGTCACTGTTAAGACTGTAAATCTTTTTTATGAGTGTTATTAACAAGGGTGGTTAGTTTAATTCTTTACCCCTTGGCTTGTGATACATTATAATGTATACTGCAACTTCTGTTGCTATCCAAAAGTTTGCACACTCACAGGGTTTTATTACACACACACACACACACACACACACACACACACACACACACACACACACACTACAAATCAGATGATGTAAAAGACTGAATCATATTGTAACTCCCATGGTTATCCAAATGCCTGTACAAGCAACAAAACCAAGGAAAACATAGAATCCAAAAGATTTTTGGGGGCACACCACCAGGTCATGTAAAAACAATAGATTTTATTTCACTTGTCACATTTACCAATTAAAACAACATCAACATACAAGACACATTAAAAACCACTAATACATGGCCTCCAAGTCTCTTGTTCCATAAAGATAAATACATTCAATATATACAAAATTTTCTTTAAATATCTACACATCAAAAAAATATATATATACTGGCGGAAAGAATAAAATACATTTATTAGAAAAGCTGATCTAAAAATAGGTATCAAAATTTTTATTTTATTTTTTTTTGTATACAGAAATATATATTAGCTGTGAAGCAAGCCCTCTATAACAATGTATCCCTTTATATAACTCATCCAGCACCCAAACATATAAGCAAATACATGCAAGACAATGTGCTCCATATAAGTGACAAAGTAACTAACAGTGCAACTAGGAGGGAGTGTTAAACTCCATAACTAAATCCTAAAACCTAATAAAACTAGATTCAACTAACACACAATACCAATAAAGTTCTTAGTGCTGTTCTATCAACATTCAATTATAGATAAGCATATAACACACATAAGGTGCACCCACCTGGGGAAATCATTGCAGTATAGTCTTAACAAATGCCTGTACACACAGGGATTTCTTTAGATTTCATTTCAATCAGATACATGTTGCAGTCGATTGTAAAATCTGACCAAAAAGGGTTGATTGTTGTGACTGCTGTATGTTGCATCGTTGGCTTTTCTGTAGTTCTTACATTATTGGCTTTCCAACAATTTGTTACAATATCCACTTTCCAATGTTTGTTACATTGTCGGCTTTTCATGGGCTTTGTTACCTTGTTGGAATTCTAGTGTGTGTTACATTAGTGCATCCCACAGTGGTTGATACATATTTTGGCTTATTTGGTTCGTTGCAATGTCAGCTTCTCAGTTTTTGTTTCATTGCTGGCTTCCCAGTGGTTGTTCAAATGCAGTCTTTTAAATATATGTTATATTGTTTGCGTTTCAGCATTTGTTACATTGTTAATTACATTACTGGCTTCCTAGTGGTTGTTACAGTGTTGGCCTCCCAGTGTGTTATATTGTTGGCTTCCCAGCTGTTGTTACATTGCTGGCTTTTCAGTGGTTGTTACATTGTTGGTGTTCCATTGTGTATTCTATTGCTGACTTCCATTATTTGTGATATTGGCATTTTTGTGTATTTTTATTTTGTTGGCTTTCCATTGTATTTTACATTGTTGACTTTCCAATTGTTGTTAGATTGTTGACCTCCCAGTGTTTGTGACATTGGATATCAAATGTTTGTGACATTGCTGGCTTCCAGTGTTTGTTATATTGTTGCCTTCATAGTGACGGTTATAATGTTTGCTTTCCAGTGGTTGTCACATGGTTGGCCTTCCGGTATTTTTACATAGTTGCCTCTCAGGGTCTGTTACACTGTTGGCTTTCCAGAATGTGCTAAAGTGTTGGCATTCAGTGACATAGTGCTCTTTCCAGTGGTTGTCACATATTTGGCTCTCTAGTATATGCACACTGTTTTCAGTGTATGTTACACTGTTGACTTTCTGATGTTGGTTGCATTGCTGGCTTTTCAAAGATTGTTGCTTTTTAGTTTTCCAGAGATTGTTCCATTGTTAGCTTTCCAGAGATTCTTGCCTTGGTGGCTTTCCAGAGATTGTTGCTTTCTAGTTTGATGCATTGTTGGTTTTGCAAGTGTTTGTTGCAATGGCTTTCCAGTGTGTGTTACTTTGTTTCCCAGATTGTTATACCATTTGGGTTTCAGCCCTGTTACATTGAGAGCTTGTTACCTTGGTGGCATTCAGGTGTATATTACAAATAAACCTAATGGCCCATTTCCATGAACATACAAATCGACCGATTGTTGAGCGAACTAAGATATGATTTGTATGTGAGTGGACGACTTGTGCCCTTATTCATCAAGCGATAGCGCCAGGTAGTGTCTGACGAGCGCCAGGTAGCGGCAGCTAACGGCGACTACCGACTCAAGTACGCCCGGCGGCGGTCACAATGACGCATTTATCAAGCAAAATGAGGCTAGCGCCGGCGAGAGCGACGGCTAGCGCGGCATTCATCATGAAGCCGCCTGGACCGAACAGCGCCGCTGCAAATTCCCTCACAGCGCCAGGTATGAGCTGTCGCTCCCTGGCGATGTCCAATGCATTTCAATGGAGCAATCTATAATTAATCATAATTAATTGGTATTAATTTTTTTTTTAATTTTTTTAATGTCAAAAAATCGGAGAACACTTCTGCAATGTTAGGATTTATTTTTAAGTCAAAAAAAAAATTTAAACAAATATGTGCAGAATTGATCTAACAGGTCTGAGATTAATGTATTCATATTACAAAATGATTCTAAAAACATGTATAATGTTACATTCAAAAAATATGGTTGTTTAGGGGTTAAAAACTAGTTAATACCCATCGCCGCCAGCGCTCTGGGGTTTAAACAAGGAATGGACAGCGACAGCACATTCGGAGCGTGATTTGTTGATGAATATGAAGCTAGCCGTTCGCTCTGGCCATTCGTTGTCAGGCGCTCACATACAACGCTGGACCTGTGAAACAGCGACCCCCCAGCCCGTATTCAACATTACCGCACACCGACTGAGTCGCTGTCATCAAGCTAATGCCGGCCAAGCACAGCGAATACTGGCTGGCGCTGGAAAAATCACGCTACAGTCGCTCATCTGTCGCTACCTGGCGCTATTGATGAATCGGCCTCCCCGTCTCAGATGCAGAAGATTTGTCTGCTAAATGTTCACTAGAGTGATCGTTCGTGATATTGCTTGTGCTGTGTGCTCCGCATCCTGTTTGTGTCCGGTTAATGTTTCCACATGTTAACAGTCATGCAACGAACAAGAGATTTTGGCCCTAATTTAATAAGGGATAGCGTCAGGTAGTGGCTGGTTAATGAGAGATAGCGACAGGTAGCGACTGGTGAACGTCGGACACGGCACGCAATTACACATTTATCAAGCAGAATCTGTTTAGCGACTGGGATAGCGCCATGTAGCGTCTGATTCATCATTTTCACAGCCTCAGCGAAC
Organism: Gastrophryne carolinensis; assembly: GCA_027917425.1. Lineage (NCBI taxonomy): Eukaryota > Metazoa > Chordata > Amphibia > Anura > Microhylidae > Gastrophryne > Gastrophryne carolinensis. The sequence goes on from CM051235.1 coordinate 372,810,830, forward strand.
AGCGCCGGCGTTCAGCCTTGCACAGCGCCAGGTATTACCTCTCGCTACCTGTCGATCTCCCATACATTTCAATGGATGATCCTTTTCTTCTCTTTAAACGGGGTTTTTGATTTTTTTTTTTTTTTCAAAAAATCTCAAATAATGCTGTGACCTCTTCTGGCATTGAAAAAGCAGTTTTTTGACAAATTTTTCATTTTTCAGATATTTCTGCAGAAATGATGACATTACAGGTCTGGCATTAAAGTGTTCATGTTACAATGTTGTAATTCCATATGTTTTCACTTTGTTACTAGAGGATAGATGCTGAAAAACACACTTTAAACACACCGCCTCCTGCGCTCTGGGCTTCAAACAAGCATTTTTCAGCGCCAGAGATTTGTGAGGCTGTTTTTATAATGAATATGGTGTGAGTCGGTCACTATGAGTAGTCACTAACATACGCTGCCATACAGCCTCAAAATGTATTCAACATTACTGCACAGCAACTGAGTCGCTATAAACTAGCGACCCACGGCCAAGCACAGTGACTACTAGCGGGCGCTATGAAAATGCCTGCTACAGACGCTCATCTGTCGCTACCTGCCGCTAATGATGAATCAGCCTGCCCATGTCAGTGGGTATTTCTATCACAGATCCATTCTTATCTGATTGTGGTTGATTTAGCGATTTGTGGAAATGAGCCATAAGCTGTTCACTTGGTTTTGTAGAATTTAGATCCCGCGTAGACCTACAGTATGTTCTGACTACACTGAGATTGGGTTAGACTAATTCAACAGATGTTTACCCATTCAGGCACAAGCTGAGCTTGGCTAAATCAGATCCTGAATCTAATGCCTATGCAACAAATTACTACTGTCATTGCCTGAATCCTTTGCCAGTCTACCTAGAGATGTTGTCACCCTCTGTTGCCAGGCCATTGTCATCATTTTGTTCTATATATGTTTATCTGTGATTTTTGAAGGGATATCCAGGAAAAGTAGACATAGATTTTTTTGGAAGCATTAGGGCTTTAACATGAAATGTCTCGTTTGTAATTTTTTCAGTGTTTTCTTAAAATGTTGGGGTGATATATATATATATATATATATATATATATATATATATATATTTACATTTTGTTACTTTTCTTTAATCAAGTAGATTTTTTCAAGAAAATCATATTGCCTGTAAAAATCCCATTCCTCTTGATTACAACCGTACCACATATGTATTGGTAGACACCTGTTCCTGCCCAGGAGACTTCCCAATAAAGCATTTTATGATATTTTTAAAATAAAATACAACTACTATCTGTACTATCAAGGGTTAAAGTAAAACAGTGTGGGGTTCTGGGGCTGGGAACTCTTCTGCACCCCCGGGCTTTGGGGATGCAGGTAATAGGGTGGGGGTTTATGGCAAGTCACCTGCTTGCCAGTCCCTTTGCCCTGTGAATTAGTATAAGGGGTCTCAAGGACTCAAGGACTTCTTATTCCCAAAAGGGTTAAATGTAAAAAAAAAAAAATTTTTCTACTTACCTCATTCCGTCTGTGATCACTGATGTCCTGTGCTGTTCATCGCTGTTGTCAGACAGCTGGAAGTGATTGTCGGGTGCGGGGGCAAAATTCAGATGCCCCGCATCCAACTTCCAAAATCACTTCTGGCTTCTGTGCTCACTCCAGCCACTGGGAGGGGCCCTTTATATCAGTGGACTGAGTGACATCATCTCACTTGCTGGTATAAAAGGCCCCTCCCTGCAGCACAAGTGAACTGTCAGAAGCCAGCACATGGGGCAAAGAGCGCGGGGGGGGGGGGGGGGTGTCGCCCGGCACTAGATCCCAGATAGAGGTGAGCATTTTGTTTTGGCCACAAACCAGGGTGAACATCAGGTACGCAAAATCTACATAGCTGTGGCACCAGGTCAGTGAAGCTGATTCTTTGCTGTTGAGCCATTAGATTCCATATCCTAGATTGATAGATCCTATACTCTGATCTGTGTTAAAGGAGCACTATCGCGAAATGTGCAATGTTAAAAATATAAACACATTGGTTAATGAGAGGAGGGGTCACTTATACACCCAAACTAAATAAAACTCCCACCAAGCTTCTGGTTTATTCTCACATGGTAGGAACAAAATACAGGGGTGACAGGTTTAGTCTATGAGGGGTGACAGAGCCTGTCAACCCGGCTGTCCTTTTCCTTCCAATAAAATAAAAGAAACAAGCCTGGCTTGATATTTCATGATGTTGTGTGTATAAGTGACCTGTCCTCTCGCCATCGTGCATATTTATATGGATTTTTATCATTGATCCGTTTTTTCGCGATAGTGCTCCTTTAAGCTCTGATCAGAGTGTTAGCAGGCCTTTATGCTACCAAGCATACATTGCTGGCTTTCCAGTGGTTGTTACATTGTTGGCTTTCCAGTGGTTGTTACATTGTTATTTTTATGGGTTTTTTACATTGTTGCCTTTCCAGAGGTTGTTACTTTGTTGGCTCTCAAGTGGTTGTTACATTGTTATTTTTTCATGCTTTTTTTTACATTGTTGCTGTTCCAGTGGTTGTTACATTGTTGGCTTTCCAGTGATTGTTACATTATTGGCTTTTAAGTGGTTGGGTCAACGTTGTGTCTGTTCAGAGCTTTTAAGCACAGTGCTGGTCTTAAAGTTGACCCACACCCATTTCTTACTGCATTATGACAGGCTTGGGGGGCATCCAGATTGTTGAAATCACCTCCTGCGTACATTCCCCTCTGCAATGCTCGAAATACTTACCTTAACAGCGATTCTCAGCTGGAAATGTAGGGGGCTCGGCAATCTGGATGCCCCCACTGAGCCTGTCATAATACAGCCCAGGGCAGACCCACACCAATTAGGTAAGAAAGGGGTGTGGGTCTGCTTTAAAAGACAACTTGTCACTTGCCAATATATTTTCATTACAGACACGTCTCGGCCTCTCTGCTCATTAAGCTGTAATTAGTGTTATCACACAATGTATCTCAATGTAAAATGTTTACCCTGCAGTAGGAGAATGTAATGGATGTATCAGCTGGGAAACAGAGAAGAGTCTGTAATGAAAATATATTCAGCTTGTTGGCAGACCAGCTGGACAATGATAGTTGTCCTTTAAAGTGGACCAAAGAAAGTGATGGATGTCAGCAGAAAGTGACAGCTAAACAGCCTGACAGGGGGAGGTCAGAATGTGTCTGCTCACAAGTCTTTCAAGCTCCCTGTGTGTATACAGGTGTATTCCTGACACACAAACATAGCTGTGATGGGTGATTTGGAAATGACAGGCAACACATTGAAACTTATGACAGGTCTGGGCTTGAGGTTTGTGTCTTAGGGAGAAACAGCAACCCCTCACGTCTATAATACACTTGGGGGGTTGGTCTACCTTTTTATTCTGAGTTTGGGATGCCCCACTGTATGCAACCTCCCCCTAAAACGCCCAATCAACCATTTACCTCTCACAAGAGCCCGCACCACAGCCACACTCCCAACATCCCTCTAGTTAGGTGTGCACCCATCTGATTGGCTGCCACTGGCTAGAGGTAGGGGTCGCTCAATTAAGATTTCAGGAAATCTGAATGGAACGCACACCCCTGGGGGGGGGGGGGGAATAAGAAAAAGTGAGTTTATGGCCATTCCCAAGGGGAAACAAACATTTGGACATCCTAAATCGAAATGCCCCATCAGAGAAGAACAACACCCAAGAAAGGTCAATTTCCTCTTTGAGACACATAATCATAGTTTGTGAGTAGACACATTCTCTCCCTGTGAGGCTGCTCAGCCCTGTCACTTTCTGCTGACATATCTCACTTTCTGCTGATGTTTTTCCAAACTTAAAGTAAAAAAAGGTACAGAGGGGATTTTTATTATAAATAAAGTATATTGGTTCGATATTTCTTTTTCTATATCCTGTCATATAATAGCATGTTATTTTCATGGGTGTTTAATGATAGTTGTCCTTTAAGGAGATAGAAGGTAAGACCCTGAGATTTCTTGAGAGCTAATTCTGCCTGATTCTGGGAGTCGAGTGGCAGCTCTATTTCTGCTTCACCCGTCCAGCTGCTCCTCTTTCCTGCACGGGATATGTGATATGTGTAGTAGGGTGATCTCTACGAGGCACAGATGCCATCCTAACCTCGCCGCTTCCCTAATGCATTAGCACTTTAATATAAAAGAAATGTAACTGCTCATTTATATCAATTGTTTTCTTGATCAAACCTTTTAAAAGGACGATTAAAAACGCCGGAAAACACTATTCGATTCAATTTTTCCTTATCTTCTATAGGACAGCTATTATGTCTATGAAAGTGACGCTATTATATGACAAGAAAGCAAAGACTAATATACTTCATTAAGCTAAATCTGTTCTTTTATTCCCACTTGAAGTTTAAGTCAGGAGAAAGTGACAGGATTGAGAAGCAAGATAAGGGACAACATGTGTCTGCTCACAAAGCTTTCATGTTAGGACACACAAATGACAAGTTGTGTGCCTGTCATTTCCTGACACATACACATAGCTGCGACAGGTTTCTGAATTGAAACTTATGAAGAGTTTGGGTTTTATGATGTGTGTACATGAAGACACTGCATTGTACTTTGTGAGTAAAGGGAAAAATACAAGGGAAAGGATTGTTTTTTAAATAAAGTATTAGTTAAAGCAGAAAAAAACCCTGGATTTTGATTATCTCGGGTTCTGTTCCGTGCCCCAGTGCATCCCGAATTAAGATGCCTCGCTGTGTGAAACTCACCCAGAACGCCTGTACAAACGTTCCCCAGTCCTATGGCACATGTGCAGACTCCTGTCCAATCAGAGCCGTTTGCCATGTATATGCTCTGTTTACATGAAGGGTTCAGCAAGCAGGGGCACAGTGGCCGCGTCCCCTGCGGTGAGCGCTCTCCCGTCACCAGCCTATCAGAATGACTGGGTATGGGAGTGTGCTCACAGCCAGCTGCCCGTTGTTTACATCGCTGAGGGCACCGGGATCAGCTATGTTTTGCGGCACCCCGGGGGGTTCACAGAGTTGGGCATCCGGATTTGGAATGGTCCTGGGAAAGGCAAGGGCTGGCACCCTGTGTTTTGTTCCACCACTTTAGATGGACCAAAACCGGACCCACCTCCTGGGTCACCCCGATTTGGGATGCCTGGCTATGTGAAACCCTGCAAGTCACCCAATATTCTTACCTCGCCGATGACCCCACATTGCATGCACATCCAGTGGAGATGGACCTGGGATAGTGAAAATCCTGGGGTTTGGGTCACAGTTTTTCTATAGCCTATCTTATAGCATTTTATTTTTACAGCTGCTTAAAGTCTAAAGGAAAATGCTCTCTTTTACTTGATTTGGGATGCCCCACAGTGATTTAAGAATTCCCCAACAGCGTGAAAGCCTCCAGGTGGCCATATACTGACCTTGACAACCTTAAATATTTCATGGCACATGCGAGGGCCGGCGGTGGCATCACATGCACCTCTTTCCAATGCGTGCACAGACATATATGAAAGGCTGGAGGGCATAAATATGAGTCGCAAAGTATTTTAGTTGAAGGATGCATGTGCCATGGGATCAATGGAACAAAGCGAGTATATGGTAAGTTAAGGGGGGGGGGAGGTTAAACATGCCTTTGTAAAGCCGACCGAAACCTGGTTTAGTCTGCTTTAAAGATCATATTTACAACTTTACTTTTGCATTGAGGACACCCAGAAATTTCCTGTTAAGTGAATTTTATGTCATCAGTAACCAAATAGGAAACAAAGCCCCGTCTGCCCAAAGAGTTTAGCTGAGGCACTAAAGGGATTCATAATAACTTACTAATATTACATAACTTAAATGTATGATACATGTTCCTACTAAAAGTCCACTGGGGGGCGGTGTAATATTGATTCATACCGTCATACGGTGAGTCCCCCAGGGAGCCAGCATAATAGCTACTGTGTAGGTATGGTAACCCCCCTAGATGGCCAGTGTAATAAAGATACATATATTTATATGGGACCGTCACCATGGAGCTAGTATTCCACCCACCAGCATAATAGTAGAGTTATAGAATTCCATGGTAAGCCTGCATGGGATAGTGATATTTGAATATTTCATTGGGGAATTTATTAGAGACTAGTATAGCAGTGATCCATATACAGCAGGGCATCCACTAGTAGCAATCCATGTATTTATATGGAGCATCCCCTAGGGGGCAGAGTATTGGTTGCCCATGTATTGATATGGAGTTTATACTAGAGGATTGGTATCATAGTGATCAATATATTCCTTTTGAGGTCCATAAAGGTCCATTGTAATAGTAAGACACATATTCTTTCTGAATGAGGACAGTGTAGTGTAGTACGATGGAGTATGTTGGGAGAGCATTGTAATCAATATGGGTTTTATTTATGATGTGCGCCATATAGCATGCTTCTGGTGGTTATAGCACCAGTTTTGGAGGGCTGCCATTTTTCTTCTAGTTGTTGTTGTCCAAATTACACATTGTTAAACCGGACCTTCAGCATTATTTAATGAAAAGCCCAAACCCTTAAAAAACTATTCCCCAGCATCTAAAATAAATATATTTTAACTTTTTAGTCACTTACTCTTTACCCCACTGGGCTGCAACTCTGTCCAGGACTCTAGGAATACGGGTGCCGCCATCTTGACTCAGAAGCATCACATACTGAGTGGAGGAGAGGGGAGCAAAAGTACAGTGGGGCAGGTTATAGAGCCGACCTGGGGTCATAAAAAGGTCAGCAATCCCAGAATGCAGAGCCACACAGTCAGAAGACACTTCCTGTTTGCAGGCTGCCTAATGATCCATGAGCCGCCATCTTGAATCTTTAAAGGCTCATAACATGCAGTAGATGCAGGTAGGATGATTTTTAATGCGAGCAATTTGTATGTACAGGGTGTGGGAAACATATAAGATAGACTCTTATTCCGAGTGAAGGTCTGCTTTAAGCAAAAGAAGCCACACAAAAAAAGACATTTAGCGTCATCTAGGTCCTGCGTTTCGTATTATAAGTCCCGATGCCAGTTCTGTATAAATAAATGTGTTTAATATTAATTATAAGCATTGAACACTGCAATCCAGTTCTGCCCATGGGATCTTGACCTACTGTACAGTGCCAACAGTGCTTCATTGCTAGCTGGCGGCTGCGTTGGCGCTGCCATTTTTTTTTTCTTAAATCGCACGCTAAGTGCCTCTGAGGCCAGAAAAGTGGCGCTGTGTGACGTTGACGCTTCATAAATTAAGCTCCCCATATCGATACAGCATTTCCTAGGTGGCAAATGATATATGATCTGTGCATCATTTCCAGTAAATGACCATTAGGCATTGCAATAGTAATCAACAATTGTAGCAATGGTCAACTTGACATTTAACATGGTTCACATGCTAACTTGGGGTAAATACATTCTTGTCAGGGTGGAAACTGCTACATCTGTATACTTTACTTAAAATAATTTACATTATTGGTAATACTTTTATTTCATTATTCCACTATGTAATGTATAGTGAAATAGTAACCCATATACTCCTATGGTGAATTCACTTGGGGGCAGCATAAGAGTCCTATATATACAGGTCCTTCTCAAAAAATTAGCATATAGAGCTAAAGTTCATTACCGTATATACTCGAGTATAAGCCGAGTTTTTCAGCCCACTTTTTGGGCTGAAAAAAGCAGCCTCGGCTTATACTCGAGTCAGTGACTTACCTGAGCGAGGCCTCCGAGGCGGCAGACGAGACGCCGAGGCTTCAGAACTCGGCGGGGAGATCAGTACACCCAGCGCGAGGTGGGTGTACCAAGATGGCGGCCCGGGCCTCAGTGACGCGACGTGACGTGGCGGCGCGGAGCGCGCCGGCCGCCATCTTGGTACACCCACCTCGCGCTGGGTGTACTGATCTCCCCGCCGAGTTCTGAAGCCTCTGAGGCGGCTCTTCTGCCCTGCGGACCCATGCCGTCGTCCCGCGCCGTCCTCTCTCCCGCACCGTCGCTGGAAGGAGCCTCGCTGAAGATCCTGCAGGAGCTGAACTGGTGAGTGTGTGTGTTGTGTGCATTGTATGTGTGCTGTGTGTGTATGTGTGCTGTGTGTGTATGTGTGCTGTGTTGTGTGCTGTGTTGTGTGCTGTGTGTGCCTTGTGTGTGTATGTGTGCTGTATTGTGTGCTGTATTGTGTGCTGTGTTGTGTGCTGTGTGTGCCTTGTGTGTGTATGTGTGCTGTATTGTGTGCTGTGTTGTGTGCCTCGGCTTATACTCGGGTCAATAACTTTTTCCAGGTTTTTGGGGTAAAATTAGGTGCCTCGGCTTATATTCGGGTCGGCCTATACTCGAGTATATACGGTATTTTCCATAATGAAATGATAAAAATTAAACTTTCATATATTTGAGATTCATTGCACACCAACTGAAATTTTTCAGGTCTTTTTTTGTTTTAATACTGATGATTTTGCCATACAGCTCATGAAAACCCCAAAATCCTATCTCAAAAAATTAGCATATCATGAAATGGTTCTCTAAACGAGCTATTAACCTAATCATCTGAATCAACTAATTAACTCTGCACACTGCAAAAGATTTCTGAGGCTTTTAAAAAAGCCCAGCCTGGTTCATTACTCCAAACCGCCATCATGGGTAAGACTGCCGACCTGACTGCTGTCCAGAAGGCCATCATTAACACCCTCAAGCAAGAGGGTAAGACCCAGAAAGAAATTTCTGAACAAATAGGCTGTTCCCAGAGTGCTGTATCAAGGCACCTCAATGGAAAGTCTGTGGGAAGGAAAAAATGTGGCAGAAAACACTGCACAACGAGAAAAGGTGACCGGACCCTGAGGAAGATTGTGGAGAAGGACCGATTCCAGACCTTGGGGGACCTGCGGAAGCAGTGGGCTGAGTCTGGAGTAGAAACATCCAGAGCCACCGTGCACAGGCGCGTGCAGGAAATGGCTACAGGTGCCGCATTCCCCAGGTCAAGCCACTTTTGAACCAGAAACAGCGGCAGAAGCGCCTGACCTGGGCTACAGAGAAGCAGCACTGGACTTTACTTTTTTCTGATGAAAGCAAATTTTGCATGTCATTCGGAAATCAAGGTGCCAGAGTCTGGAGGAAGACTGGGGAGAAGGAAATGCCAAAATGCCTGAAGTCCAGTGTCAAGTACCCACAGTCAGTGATGGTCTGGGGTGCCATGTCAGCTGCTGGTGTTGGTCGACTGTGTTATAAAGGGCAGGGTCAATGCAGCTAGCTATCAGGAGATTTTGGAGCACTTCATGCTTCCATCGGCTGAAAAGCTTTATGGAGATGAAGTTTTCATTTTTCAGCACGACCTGGCACCTGCTCACAGTGCCAAAACCACTGGTAAATGGTTTACTGACCATGGTATTACTGTGCTCAATTGGCCTGCCAACTCTCCTGACTTGAACCCCATCGAGAATCTGTGGAATATAGGATGAGCTTAAGGCCGCTATCGAAGCATCATGGGCCTCCATAACACCTCAGCAGTGCCACAGGCTGATTGCCTCCATGCCACGCCGCATTGAAGCAGTCATTTCTGCAAAAGGATTCCCGACCAAGTATTGAGTGCATAACTGAACATAATTATTTGAAGGTTGACTTTTTTTTTTATTCAAAACACTTTTCTTTTATTGGTCGGATGAAATATGCTAATTTTTTGAGATAGGATTTTGGGGTTTTCATGAGCTGTATGGCAAAATCATCAGTATTAAATAAAAAAAGACCTGAAAAATTTCAGTTGGTGTGCAATGAATCACAAATATAAGAAAATAATGGACTTTAGCGCTATATGCTAATTTTTTTGAGAAGGACCTGTATGTGTGTGAGTCTGTGTATATATATATATATATATATATATATATATATATATATATCACTGGTAGCTAGCGAGCAACCCTATAATCTCTAAAACAATCTCTAAAATCTAGTTTAAAACAGAGGTCTCAGTTGGCACATATCTGCAGAGGTATGTTGAAGCTGCACCATCGATGCCTCTGTGTGCGGTTCTAACTCTAAGCTACAGTATGAGAGCCCCATTTGGGACATACAATGTGATGGATAAATTGGGAGCAGCTCACCTGTGGTTGCCCTATACCTCGAGTACAGCACTTTGGACGGGGGAAAGGGCCAATAAATTTATCAGAAACAGCATCAGACCTCATAAAGTTTGTCTGAAAAGTTGACCTCTGAATATGCTTTTAAGGGTTGGGTAGTGATGAATGATGCTGTGAAGTGAGTTCCATAGAAATGAAGAGGCACAAAGGAAGTCCCAGAAAAAGGTCATGGATAGTGGAGATGTTACCTTTATTGGCTAAATGTTCAAGAGTACCTGTCTTCACTGGACACATACCTACTAACCCCTTGTGTTCTTTCTAGACCTGGCACAAGTCGTGTTTTCACTGTGAGGTCTGCAAGATGATCCTGACGGTCAACAACTTTGTCAGCTACCAAAAGAAGCCGTACTGCCAAGTGTGAGTCACAATGATATTTGTGTTACCATAATAATATGATACCACGGCAGTTGTGTAGAACGTAAAAACATTTTGTGGAAAGTTCCACTATAAAGATGCTCTCTCCTGGACCTCCATGCGCCTCTGGTTGTTTCTGCCCGGGCTGCTCTTAAAGTGGACCAACACCCAGGATTTTGACTATCCTGGGTTTTGGTCCACTTCGGCGGGGCACCCCGATCGGGGGTGCCCCGCTGTGTGAAACCCCCCAGAAACCCCAAAAAACTCACCTCTCAACGCTCCCACGTGAGCGCCGCAGCCAATCCCCGCCAACGTCCAGGCGGGGATCAGGAACGTCCAGGCCGCTTCCGCCGCCGCCGCCTCCCGCGCGTCACTCTCGGCGCGCGCGCGCCCCCGCCGGCCATTCACAGAGGGCCGGCGCGGGCGCGCGCACGTCTGGAGGGGTGCGCGGGAGGCGGCGGCGGCGGATCAGGTAAGGTGTTTTTGGGGTTTCTGGGGGGTTTCACCCCGCGGGACATCCCGATCTCGGATGTCCCGCGGGGTGGGAGGTGATCGGCCCGGGAATCTTATAGATTTCCGGGCCGATCACCCCTGGGTGTTGGTCCTCTTTAACCTCATCTTGCTGCCTGCAGGGTACACAAGGGGAAAGTGAGCATTGGTCCTGGCATCTTGCTATTCACTTTTGGGCAGCAGGAACCAAGCCTTACTCTCAGTGGTACTTTGGCCTTGATTCACTAAGAGTTGAAAAAACTGTCATGGTAGTAAAAAATTCAATTCATGAGAAAAAAGCCTGAGAATTTCACTGTTAGTGAATCACCAGCTAAGAAAACAATGAAAGTCAATGGCACTTTTTTACTCTTGAAAAAGGTATTGAACTTTTTACCTGTAGTAAAAAGCTGCCATTGATTTGCATTGTCTTCCTATCTGGTGATTCACTAACAGTGAAATTCTCAGGCTTTTTTCTCATGAATTGAAGTTTTTACTCTTGAAAAGGTATTGAACTTTTTAGCCCTTTTTACCTGTAGTAAAAATGCCATTGACTTTCATTGTCTTCCTATCTGGTGATTCACTAACAGTAAAATTCTCAGGCTTTTTTCTCATGAATTGAATTTTTTACTACCATGAGAGTTTTTTTCAACGCTTTTTGAATCAAGGCCTATGTGTTTAAAGTATACTACTAGAAGTAATACTGCAGCCTACAGTTTGGGCAGCAAAGGAGCAGCAGGGTGAGGGCAGCAGAAAGGAGCAGATAAGCGGGACTCCCTGAGATCACTGAGGTGTTGAATTTTGATTAGAAATAATCAAATCTTTTTGTATAGGTTGTTTGTTGGCTGCATAAAGACTTCGTCCAGGATTTCCCTGTATTTTGCTGCATTCATTCTACCCCTAGACTACATATAGGGCTGCTAAAGAGAAACCTCCCTACAAAAGAATTCCGCTCCTACTATGCTTCACAGTGGAATGGGGTGTTCATAATGATAGTATGTGTGACATGTCATGATGGCCAAGGTCATTGTTTGTCTCTTTGGCCCAGATGCATTTAATTCAGAAGTTGTGTTTGTGGTTTTAACTCTAAGATTTTTTTTTTGTTTCAGGCACAATCCAAAAAATAACACCTTCACCAGCATCTATGAGACCCCTGTCAACGTGCATGCCAAGAAACAGTCGGAGGCTGTCAGTGAGGTCAGTGTGAGGGGCTGTCTGCAGTGTGATGGGAACGGAGTGCCACATCCCTCTATTAAGGGAAGCAGCATCTGGGCCACCATTTTTTCCTCAGCACTGGTGGTCCTGTGCACTTAAAACATGTATTTATACTAAAGTTTCTGTGGGTACAAACTGAAAAAGAGACATCACATTTAAGTGGTTGCAGCCAAAAGATATGATTGCAAAAACGGTGCTTGGGCTTTAAAACTAAATTTCTGGGCATGTAAAAAAAAAAAAGACATCAACTGAAAATAAGCCCTACCACCTTTTTAGAGCATAATGATAATATAAAATTAATATAAGACCTATTTTTAGGGAAACAGTGTATTTGAATATTCATATTTGAATTACTGTGCATGAAAATGCTTACAAAGCATTTCATTATGTGTTATCTTTAGTGCTTTCACGAGGTCTTGTCCTAATTTCATAGTAACCTTGCAGACTTAGGCAGATACAGAAGAAACTGGGAAAAAATTAAAAGGAAGCGGTTGGAGATGGGTATCACTAGCACAAAAACCACCATATATTGTACTAGTCCCCACCTTACACTTTTGGCATCTACCTTGAATCTCTCAATTAAGCAGCCCATGCAGTTGCTATGAGGCCCAATGGCAGGGGTGGGCTTGTGATTTCTGGGGCTCATGCAAAGTCGTGTCTGGGGGCCCTGACCATTTTAGGGCATTTTTATATAACAAAATAAAATATTAGAGGAGCAACTGACGGAGAGAGGTAGCTTTCTTTCTCATGTTGCCTTGGCACTGACAGCATCAACAGTATTACACCACTATTACAGTAATACATGAGTCGCTTCCAGCAGAGTTCTGGGCGGCCCCATGCAATTGCATGGGTTGCGTGATGGCAAAGCACATCACTGTTCAAGGGCAGGGGGAGTCCAGTCACACACAGTAGTAAACTGGTGCAGGAGTCATTTGTGGCTTTCAGTTTGGAGAGTCCTCAGCTTGAAATGATCCCAGGTAGGCCCCTGCTATGTTGTCCAGGGACTGCTTATTTTGAGGGACATTTTTACCACTTTACTATAGATAGGGTGATTTTTGTGCAGCCTATGACCATAAAACAAACTACAACCAGGTTAATGTCTATGGTGAATACAGCAGGAGACCTGTGACACATACAGAGAGGTTGCTAGGTGATGGAGACACCATAATGTCTATATTTGCCTATGTAGTGGCAGCTAGGTGGTGGAGACATTATAAAGTACCAGTTATTCCTACTTGAATACCACCAGGTGGTAGAGACATCATAAAGGTTTATATATTCCAATGCGGGTCCAGTAGGGGGTCTGGGACCCCATTACACTCCATACAGTATATTCATATTGCGAGTCCAATGGGGCCTGTAATGGCACAATGCTGCATATATGGTATTCCTACTAAGAGAAAGCTAAATCGGGAGTCCAGTGTGGGCCTATGGCATCATACCATTCCATATATGAATATAGAAAGGTCACTAGATGGAGGTGGTATAATAACATTCCATATATTGCTATAAAGAGTCTGGTAGGGGGTCCATATATCCCTAGGGGACACCATAACTTTACATATATTCCTGTAGAGCACATATGCTCAACCACTGGCCCTCAGAGCCATCTGATGTGGGGAAAGAAGGAGGGGTAAATAGAACTGGCCTGTAAAGTTAGTTAAATAGAGGTAGGATGGGCAATTGCACGGAGAGTGATGTAGGAGGGCCGCACTGTATAACTGAGGTGACAGCGTTGGCTTGGAAGAACATGGTGACATTGATTGTGCGACACCATTCCTGGGTGAAATCTTTGGCAGAATAATTTGGTAGAATAGCATAATTGTATGCATAGCATTCGTGGGAGTTTATATGGGTTGAGTATTGGGAACATGGTTAAGAAGTGGGACTGATGGGGGGGGGGGTATAAATAACGGACCCATATATTCAGAGAGGAAGACAACGTGTGTATTGCTATCATGTGGGGATATGAATATAGGGGTGTGGGAGGAATTGCATACAAGTGGAGTTTGTGAAGACAGTGGGTTTTTTATGTTGATGATGTCTGATAGAAAGAAAATCTTCATTATGCTATTCCAAATACAAAAAATTCTGAACCTATTAAATATGGCCCATGACCAGGTTCCAAATCCAAGCCCGCATTTGGCAAGAGGTTGCTATAGACAGACCACTAGCGGATAGAGATGCCATAACATTCCATAAATTCCTACAGAGAGTCCACCAGGGTACCAATGACACCACAATACTCATATTCTTATGAATGTCCCACAGAGCACTTCAGTCATACAGTTTATTGGAAAATAATTCCTATACAATAATTCTCACAGTGAAATGATCACTTTCCTTCTAGACTTCCAGCAATATACCAGCAGCTGCTCACTGGCCCAGACATAATAAGTCCCCCATCTAACTTTTCCCCCTGCGTGTGTTCCGGAATGTTCCCTAGAATTCCGAGCTATATTTATTTCATGGCTGAGATGTGAGAGTGGCTATTTACGGATCACGTAGGTTATAAAGTGTTTCCTTCTCCCTCCTGTCCCTGTCTGTCATGCCCAGTTCCCGGTGATAAAAAGGGCTCTTGTGCCAGATAAAGGTTCTTCCTCGGGGCATCACAATTTGTTATGTCCTGCTGTGTGAACCCCCCAGGTTCTGGTGTTACTTACTGTACTTCAAACTGGAGAGTCCACCACTAGGGAGAGCAGGGTTAGATAGGTCAGGGTAAGGTTTGGGTAGGATGGTGAGTTATGCATGGTATAAGGAGGATGATAAGGTATGGGGAGCATGTTGAAGTATGAGGAGGATGGTGGGGTATCAAGAGAATGGTGAGGTGGTAGCAGCAAGTTAGATTGTGAGGAATGGTTGGGGACAATAGTGTATGAGTTGTATGCTGAGGTAAGAGGACAATGATTAGGTATGAGGATGATGGTAAGTTATGAGGAGGATGGTAGGGTATGAGGATGATGATGAGCAGGGCAGTGAGACAATTATGAGGTATGAGTAGAATGGTTAGGTATGAAGGGTATGGGGAGGTATGAAGAGGATGGTGAGGTATAAGGAGTATGATGAGGTATGAGGACAATGATGAGGTATGAGGAGGATGGTGAGGTGTGAAGAGGATAATGATGTGCATAGAGGATAGTACTGAAGTACTGTACTGTATAAGCGGTAGGTATGGTAAGGTATGCAGAGAATGGTAAGGTATTAGGAGGATAGTGGATTAGAAGGATGAATATAAGGAGAATAGTGTGGTAATATGATAATGAGGTATGAGGGGGGTGGTAAGGAATATGGAGGATGGTGAGGTACGGGGAGGATAGTGTGGTATGAGCAAGGTGATGAGGTTTGAGGAGGAACATACAGTAAAGTAAAGAGGATAGTGAGGCATGAGGACAAGGATGTATGAAGACAATGCTGAGGAGAATGGTGAGGTTTGAGGAGGATAGTGAAGTTGGAGGATGTGATATAAGGACAAATGTGAGGTATGAGGAGAATGGTGAAGAATATGGAGGCTGGTGCGATATAAGTAGGATGGTGAGGAACGAAGAGAATGGTGAGGTTTGAGGGGGATAGTGAGGTAGGAAGATGTGATATAAGGACAAATGTGAGGTATGAGGAGAATGGTGAAAAATATGGAGGCTGGTGCAATATAAGAAGGATGGTGAGGAATGAAGAGGACTGTGAGGTATAAGCAGGATTACACGATTTCTCCTTGTTGGTTTTACAAGAATTTAAACCTGCATTTGTCTGGATAATGATTGGCTGTGTGTGACGCTGTTTTGCAGATAAAGTATCGGGAGGAAGGTGAGCGCTATAAATCAGTTTTCCATTGGGACATGAAGACCAGTGTGCACGAGCAGAACTGCAAAATGGAGCAAATCATCAGCCAGGTAGGTATCCACAGTGCTGTAAGTGATGCTGCCCCCTACAGGGCCGGGGCATACATTTAATACCACATTGGGTTTTTACAGAAAGCCTATGACGAGGGGAAATCCTGGTTCTCTGACATCAACCCAGATATGGTGCAGATGGAGCAGACCAAGAAGACGCAGAATGAGGTAGCATCCACCGTCCATGTGTTGCCACACCATTACTGCTGACTCTGTCAGCAATGCCAACAATAGTGCCACATTATACAGGCTACAGAATGTGCCCCACACAGGAGGATGTTATAGGGCCTCCTGATGGCAAGGGGGAGCACACTGTTTCACAATGTCACAATAGGGGACATGTCTGTTAGCCCCCCTTCTGTATCCTCCACTATACCATTTAAAATTGTAAGCTCTTCCCTCTTCTGTATCATCCCTTATATCCTAATAGATTGAAAGCTCTCACTGCTTCTTTAACCTCCCTTATACCCTTTAGATTGTAAACTCTTCCCCCTTTGTATCCTTCCTTATACCCTAATAGATTGTAAGCTCCTCCGCCTTCTGTATCCTCCATTATACCTTAATAGATTGTAAGCTCCTCCTCCTTATGTATCCTCCCTTACACCCTAATAGATTGTAAGTGCTTCCCCCTTCTGTATCCTCCATTACATACTAATAGATTGTAATCTCTTACTCCTTCTACATCCTCCTTTATAATCCAATAGATTGTGCCTCCCCGTTCTGTCCTCTCCCTTATACACTAATATATTGTAAGCATCTCTTAATTGTGATTCTCTCCTGCCAGTTTCAATACACAGATGAATTTGAGAAGCAAAATCGAAAAGGGAGCTTCCCGGCAATGATAACCCCTGCTTACCAGAACGCTCGGAAGGCCGCCCATCTAGCTAGCAATGTGAGTTATCGCCATCCTTGTGTACGGGAGGGTCCCCTGATATTTGCATTAGGGAAAGTTTCTCTGATCACCTAGGTCTCAGTATATAGAACATTGGCCAAAGCTGTGTCCAATACAGACAATAGCTACCCTTTAGACTGGGTCTCTTAATATGTGTCTCCAGAACCATTTCCTTAATCAGTGTCTATGCGATCTAACTTCTCTCCACCAGGTCACATTGGTCAGTGTCTATAGGATATGCTCAAGGGGTCAAGGGCATTGTCCCAAATCAGCATCTTTGGGACAGTCTCTCATTATATCCAGGATGTTTTCATTTATGAATGTTCATGTGACAGTTCTCTAAATCAGTGTAACAGGGCACTTGGTCAGAGTGTACAGGTAGGGTTCCTTGTTTATTGTCTACGGGAAGGTCTAGAGAAGCATTTTGATCAGTATTTAAAAGATGGTCTACTTGATCTATGTTTTCAGAATGATCTACTTGATCAGGGCTTACAGGATGGTCTCTTTGATCAGTTTGTCTCGGAAAGTCCTCTTGAGGAGCTTCCTAAGTATGGTCTTTTAGATCAGTATATACAGGGAGGTTTTCACTGTCACCTGGATACTCTTCTGTTATACAGTATTTACATTACTGAAATGGGATCCTTGATTTGGGACAGACTCAATATCTAAAGTATAGTATACTCAGCAGAATGGTGTCCTTGAGTCTACTGGTTGGTCTCCTTGATCTGCGTCTACAGGATGGTCTACTTAAAGCGGACCTTCACTCTAAATAAGAGTCTATCTTATATGTTTCCCACACCCTGTACATACAGATTGCTCACATTAAAAATCATCCTACCTGCATCTACTGCATTTTATAAGCCTTTAAACATCCAAGATGGCGGCTTATGGAAGCTGCCATTTTTGCAGGCAGCCTGCAAACAGGAAGTGCCTGCAAACAGGAAGTGACTGTGCTGCTCTGCATTCTGGGACTGCTGACCTTTCCCTGACCCCAGCTCTGCTCTGTCTGAGCAAAGCACAGCTATAACCCGCCCCCCTGTACCTTATCCCACTCTCCTCTCCTCAGTAAGTGTGATGCTTCTGAGTCAAGATGGCGGCGCCCGTATCCTAAATTCCCGAACAGAGTTGCAGCCCAGTGGGGGAAAGTATAATAAATTAGTGACTAAACATGTAAAATATATTAATTTTAGATGCTGAGGAATTGTTTTTTAAGAGTTTGGGCTTTTCATTAAATCAGGGTGAAGGTCCGGTTTAATCTGTGTCTACAGGATGGTTTCCTTGATCAACGTCCACATTTAAATTTTCTTGATCAGGTTGTTTTGTAAGGTCTTCATGGTCAGTGTCCACAACTATTCTCCTTGATCACTGTCTATATGACATCTTCTTAAGCAGTGTATGGGAACCAGGGTCAGTGTGGATGGTGCCCCTTATCAGATTGCATGGAAAAGGTCCTGTGATTGCTGTGCCTAGATCTTTCTTGTGTTTGTGCATGTTTGAACAATATTGTGCAGATACATTTTTCAGCTGGCCTAATGCAATCTGCTCTTTAATGGCAGGTGGAGTACAAGCGCGGACACGAGAATCGCCTCTCCCAGTACAGCAGCGTGGCAGACACCAAGGAGATCCTGCATGCCAAAGCCAGTGGGCAGAGCTGCAGCGATGTGAGTTGGGGGTTGGGTGTATTCCTGGGGCCAGGCTGTGATGTTTGATCACTGACCAAATGTCCTCAATGTTTAGACAAAATATACCGAAGAGTACGAGGAGCAGAGGGGCAAGGGCAGCTTCCCTGCAATGATCACACCCGGCTACCAGATTGCCAAGAAGGCCAATGAACTTGCTAGTGATGTAAGCGAACATTGTTTTAGGGTTTGCTGTATAAACACCCTACAGTCTGAGCCTCTTCCCCTCTACTGCTAAGCCTTTACCCCTTGCTTCTCTGACCCTCTGCTCTACTGCTGTACCTCTGTTCCTTGCTGCTGAGACACTGCCCCTTGCCACTGAGCCTCTGCTCCTTGAAAATGAGCCACTGACCCTTGCCTCTGTCCCTTGCCACTGACCCTCTACTCCTGTTCAATGAGCCACTGATCCTTGTCACTAAGTCTCTGTATTTGGCAATGAATCTCTACTCCTTGCTACTGAGCTACTGACTGTTGTCGCTGAGCCTCTATCGCTTGCCACTGAGTCTTTACCTCTTGCTGCTGAACCACTGCCTATTGCCTCTAAGCCACTTACCTTTTGCATATTGCCTCTCCCATTTTTCACTGAGCCTTTGCCTCTTGCCTCTGAGTCTTCTCTCCTTGGCACTGAGCTTCATTTGACTTTTTGTGGAGACACTGCTTTTCTGAAGTTATGCCCCTTCCTTGCTATTGAGCCTCTGCGCCTTGCCATTGAGCCTCTGCCCTTTGTTACTTAGCCTTTGCTCCTCTAAGCCACTTTCTCTTTCTGCTAAGTCAAGGCTTTTTGCCACTGGGCCACTGTTCCTGGCCACAGAGCCCTTGTCTTTAAGCATCAGCTACCCCTTCCCCTGAGCCACTGTCCCATACATCTAAGCCACTGCCCTTTACCACTGAACCAAGCTTTCTTGCTGCTGACCCACTGCCTCTTGTCTTTAAGCCATTGCCCTAATTATGTGAATGTGGTGGTTGGCTGCAGTATTATATAGGGAAGATTGGACAGATGTGGTTCCCATGACTTGACGGATTTATAAAAGGGTGCTCCTACATAATACTGTACCTTAGGAAGCCTACCAGCTACTAGCTAAGTCTTCTGCCTGCATAATACCCTAGGAAGTATTATGCCTTTATGCCTACATTCCTACAAAATACCTTAGGGAGTTTCCCAACTACAATACTACATACTACCTTAGGGAGTCTTTCAACTACACTGATACACTGGAAAATCTTCTGACTGCACTAATACATAATACTTTAGAAAGTCCTCTTTTTACACTAAGTCATAATACCGTAGGGAGCCTACCAGCTACTATCTAAGTCTTTGGCCTGCATAATACCTTAGGAAGTATTATGCCTACATTCCTACATAATTCCTTATGGAGTCTCCCAACTACAATACTACATAATACATTAGGGAGTCTTCCAACTACATTGATACATAATACACTGGAAAATCTTCTGACTGCACTAATACAAAATACTTTAGAAAGTCCTCTTTTTACACTAAGTCATAATACCGTAGGGAGCCTACCAGCTACTAGCTAAGTTTTCGGCCTGCATAATACCTTAGGAAGTATTATGCCTACATTCCTACATAATTCCTTAGGGAGTCTCCCAACTACAATACTACATAATGCACTAGACACTAATACATAATACTTTAGAAAGTCCTCTTTTTACATAATGCCTTAGGAAGAGGTATGACTACACTCCTATGTAATACCTTAGGAGGTTTCCTAACTACATTCCTACATAATACCTTAGAAATACCTTAGAAATTCTTCCAAGGACACTCTTACATAATACCTTAGGAAGTCTTCTGCCTATACCAATACATAATAGTTTAGGAAGTCTTCTGACTACACTAATACATAATAGTATAGGAAGTCTTCTGACTACATTAATACATAATACCTTAGGATGTCTTCTGATTACACTAATACATAATACCTTTGTAAGTCTGAGTCCACATGCCAACACTTTACCTTAATAAGTCTTACTTATATGAAAGTAAATTAGAAAGACACAGAGTTAAAGCAGACCTCCAGTTAAAAAAAGAAAGTTTAGTAAATTGCTTCCCCTGTTATGGTCAGTGGCATAAGCTTTTTGAGAAGCCTTTACCCTATGCAGATGTTGTGGAATGGCATAAAGATTAATCACTCACAATTAGATGGGGGCGGCCATCTTGCCACACACCTGATAGTCCTGCTTACAAATGAGGATTAAGAGGGTGCTGTGCCAACCAAACTGAGAGAGATATATGTCTCAAAAAAAAGAAGAAGCTTGCCTGTCATTTTTCACACACGCAGACACTGAATAAACAGCTAAGGCAATCTGCGTAAGGGAAGCTATTACAATGTATCTCTATGGCGGTGGCGGACACTAAAGATATCCAGTCAGTAGATGTATCTAGAATATTACTCTGCAAAGCAGAGTCATTAAAGTGGACCAACACCCGATGCTGATCGGCCCGGGAATCTATAAGATTCCCGGGCCGATCAGCTCCCTGCCTGCGGGGCACCCCGATCGGGGGTGCCCCGCTGTGTGAAACTCCCCAGGACACCCGCAAATCCTACCTGTTCCTCGTTCCAACGGCGCATGCGCGGGCCGCCGCCGCCTCTCGCGCATCCCTCTAGCAGGGCGCGCACCCGCGCCAGCCGTTCGTGAATGGCCGGCGCGGGTGCGCTCCCTGTAAGAGGGGCGCGCTCCCTGTAAGAGGGACGCGCGAGAGGCGGCCCCGGGCGCTCTCACCTTGTCCGTCAATGGACCTCGCTTGTCCGACGGCGGTGATTGGGGGAGCGAGTCACGTGGGAGTGGGGTCAGGTGAGTTTTTGGGACTTTCGGGGTGCCCCGCGGAAGTGGACCAACACTCAGGATAGTGAAAATCCTGGGTGTTGGTCCACTTTAAAGCTGAACACTTCTGGCTTAAGAGATGATTACACAAAGATATAAGGCAATTTTGACTGAGGGACTTGGATTTTCAGTGGTAGATCTCTCCAGTGTGTGGCAAGATGGCCGCTGCCATGCGTGTTAAAGTGCAGAATCTACCTGCTGTTCCAAACATTTACATGGTGTTAGTCCCTCTCAATAAGCTTATGTCACTGATTGCCACAGAGGAGCTTTAGGGGAGCAATTTACTAAGCTTTGATCTTTTGAGTGCCTCATGTAACCTTGGTTGTAATGGTTGTCCCCGGGGTGGCAAGAAGATACTTGGACAGAACAGGCTTGGTATATTGTACCCTACCCCAGGCTGCATATCATAAAATAAAGACTGAGGTATGGAGGCTTATTTAGTCAGCACTGTCAGTCCAAAAATTGCGTACTGATGTTCTCACTAGTCCTGTAAAGCAAGCACTAAACATGCAGCCAGCTCGGCTCCCCTGCTGGTCGATAGTGGGAAATATGAAAAAGTCAGAATTGAATATTTAGTACAGAATGTCTGTGAGCTGATTTAATAGGCAGATAGTGAGCAGGCCCCACCATGTACAGCTCTATTGTGCTTAGTTCACTTGACAATGTCCCCTCACTCTCCTTGGGGCGAAACAACTGGCGTACTGCAAAGCACAGCACTAACTGTCCAGGATGTGACAGTCGTGGATACAAAGTATCAGATGAGAGCAGGTTTGCCACTGTTGCCAGGCTGTCTGTTTGTTGGCTGCAGGTCCCCCCGGCAGTCGCCTGCCACTCATGCCTGTTCCCTCTTGTCTCTGCGCCAGGTGAGGTACCAGCAGCGCTATCAGCGAGAGATGAAGGGGAAAGCCGGCACGACAGATGTGGCATTTACTAAACAAACCGCCGATGAGCTGAGCCAGGTATGTGATCGCATCGGGACCACCGGAGCTGTCAGCCTTGTGATGCAGCCACCTGTCCCCCCTGCCCGTCATGACCGTCCCCTCTGGTCTTTACACCGAATCAAAGTGAAGAAATACCCGTCTTTGATACAATCTTAGAAGCCATCGCCACGTTACATGTCAGGATCAAATAATCCCTGAACCATCAATTGTTCATGTAAAGGGAACCTGTCATAAGAGAAGTGTGCGAGCTGCTGCTAATCACCTTCTTCTCAAGTGCTGCTTGCCTGGCTGTCAAGCTGATCCATTAGCATCACTACTGCTAGCAGCAGAGAGTATAAGGTAGATACGTACCTAGGAAGCACTTACTATCTATTAGGGTATAAAGGAGAGAAGAAGAGCTTACAATCTATTAGAGTATAAGGGAGGATACAGAAGGAGAAAGAGCTTACAATCTATTAGGGTATAAAGAAGAATACAGAAGGAGGACGAGCTTACAATCTATTAGTCTATACGGGGGTATAGAAAGAGGAAGAACTTAAAATCTATTAGAATATAAGGGTGGTTATAGAAAGAGGAAGAGCCTGAAATCTATTAGGCTATAAGGGGAGGTAAAGAAAGAGGAAGAGCCTCTAATCTATTAGTCTATAAGGGGTTATAGAAAGAGGAAGAACTTAAAATCTATTAGAGTATAAGAGTGGATATAGAAAGAGGCAGAGCTTACAATCTATTAGGCCATAAGGGAGTATAGAAAGAGGAAGAGCTTAAAATATATTAGGGTATGAGGCAGGATACAGAAAGAGGAAGAGCTTACAATCTATTAGGGTATAAGGGAGGGTACAGAAGGAGAAGAGCTTACAATCTATTAGGGTATAAGTGAGGATACAGAAAGAGGAAGAGCTTACAATCTATTAGGGTATAAGGGAGGGTACGGAAGGAGAAGAGCTTACAATCTATTAGGGTATAAGAGAGGATACAGAAGGAGGAAGAGCTTACAATCTATTTGGCTATAAGGGGAGGTATAGAAAGAGGAAGAGTTTACAATCTATTAGTCTATCAGGGGGTATAGAAAGAGGAAGAACTTAAAATCTATTAGGGTATAAGGGTGGGTATAGAAAGAGTAAGATCCTACAATCTAATATATTAGGGGGTAGAAGGGAGTATAGAAAGAGAAAGAGCTTACAATATATTAGGGTAAAAGGGAGGATATAGAAAGAGGAAGAGCTTAAAATATATTAGGGTAAAAGGGAAGATATAGAAAGAGGAAGAGCTTACAATCTATTAGGGTATAAGGGAGGATATAGAAAGAGGAAGAGCTTACAATCTATTAGGGTATAATGGAGGATACAGAAAGTGAAAGAGCTTACAATCTATTAGGGTATAAGGGCGGATACAGAAGGAGAAGAGCTTACACTCTATTAGGGTATAAGGGAGGATACAGAAGGAGAAGAGCTTACATTCTATTAGGGTATAAGGGAGGATACAGAAGGAGAAGAGCTTACAATCTATTAGGGTATAAGGGAGGATACAGAAGGAGAAGAGCTTACAATCTATTATGGTATAAGGGATGATACAGAAGGAGAAGAACTTACAATCTATTAGGATATAAGTGAGGATACAGAAGGAGAAGAGGTTACAACCTATTATGGTATAAGGGAGGATACAGAAGGAGAAGAACTTACAATCTATTAGGATATAAGGGAGGATACAGAAGGAAGAAGAACTTACAATCTATTAGGGTATAAGGGAGGATACAGAAGGAGAAGAGCTTACACTCTATTATGGTATAAGGGAGGATACAGAAGGAGAAGAGCTTACAATCTATTAGGGTATAAGGGAGGATACAGAAGGAGAAGAGCTTACAATCTATTATGGTATAAGGGAGGATACAAAAGTAGATTGTTTTGATGGGGATAAATGTAATGTACTCAAGCTTTTCATTTTTACTGTAACTTCCACAATGGTCACTAGAGAGCAGCACCTCACCCCTATTAAGACATGCAGAATTTCTGAAGCCCTTTTCTTCATACTGCTTTATATGTGTTATTGGAAGGATCCTCCACTGTACTATCTGACATTTTTTCAAGCAAATCTGTGGGTCTGTTTAACAAGTAGTAGAAACAAGTAGAACCATGTTTATTCAACGATCAAATTATTTGGAGTTGCTGAGTTTAAGGTCGGCCTTAGGTTAAATGTTAATCTGTGCAAGCTTTCATAATGGTGACCCACAAAAACACAAAACACACACACACTCTCTAAGATGCGGTGGAAACAAGAGCCAAACGAAAGAGAAAATGACAGAGAATGGAAAAAGTGGAAGAAAAAAAAGAGAGAATAGAAAGAGAGAGAATAATGGAGGCTGTGGGCCAGCTTTAGTAGAGGGTAAAACTACACCTAATAGGGATCATGTTACACCCAATGGTTGTTGGTCTATGCATCTGGGGGTTTGTGCCTCCCTGCCACCTGCCCTGCCGCTCCTTACCTGGTCCTCGTTCCTGCCATGTAGTCCAGCCCCGCTGGACTTTTGGCGTTCACAAGCTCCAGGCGGCATTCTGCAGACAGATATTGAGGAAAATCAGGGCTGTAATTACAAGGGGGTGCAGAGGTAACATGGAGTCTACGAGGTCAGGGGCCCCATCATTATTTTTTTCTACAGCATTTGATTTGAGCTCACACATCACTGTGTCCAAATAGTAAAAGCCATTTGTATTAGCTGAATATGACAGGATGAAGATTACTATGAGCTATGCCAGGGCCCTAACTTAAAGGTATTGGTCAGCCTAAAACAAAAAAAACTGGTGCTAATCACCTTCTCTTCAGTGCAGCTCCAACGCCACAACCTGCAGTCCACAAGTTACCAAGATCAGAGATTGATCGCCACCGGTCCAAGATGGTGACCTTGAACCTGTTGGGTATACTCCTCACAGCACAGCCACTCCACTCATTGTAATGAAGGTGGGGTTTTGCGGGTATGCCCCCTTTATTACTTAATAAATGTAGTGGGCTTGCTGCGGGGCGTATACCTGACACATTAATAGCTGCCATCCTTGATTGCATCGGACCAACAGGGCACTTAATCTCCGATCTTGGTAAGATTTAGTGCAGCGGGTACTGGTGGTGCAGCTACACTGCTACAAAAGCTGAGTTGTTCTTTTTGTTTTTTGCTGGCCAACCCCTTTAATGTCTGCACCAGGACCCAATCGCATCTAGTTACCCCTCTTAGGATATTGCTGGAATATTGACAGAATGCTGAGAATAGTAATGGATGTCTTTCTCCTGTAGGAATATGATGATGAGCAGGAATACCGTGGGAAAGGGAGTTTTCCGGCCATGATCACTCCCGCTTACCTCAATGCCAAAAAGGCCAATGAAATCGTCAGTGATGTGAGTATACGTTTTTACCCCACCATTCAGAGAAGATCAGCCTGAGCACTCTGCTGTGGCTGCTGAGGAAGCAGTGCCCAGAGGATGTCTGGCACCTTTTATTAAAGTTGCACTAGTGTGGAATTGTGTAATGTTAAAAATCCATATAAACTAAACCAACTATGGAGCTAAATTAAGGGCACTACAGCCTAATAATACAAAAAATCATTTTTATTGGAATTACTGAATCAAAAAAGCCACCTATTACAATAAAAACACCAATAAAAACCAACAAAACCTGTCAACCCTGGACCCAATTGTATTGCTCAATAGTATATATATATATATATATATATATATATATATATATATATATATGTAGGTAAAATACCTTGGGCGGACAAATAAATACCAATAAATTAAAAGATACTTTTCAAAATGATGCTGATCGTATCAAAGACAGCAACAAAATAGGTTCTAACCCACCATCGCTCTTCCCCAAATTATTGTTGGTCTGGAGTTGAGCTTAAAAAAAGAGCAAAGGAGAATAGGACCTGAAACACAGGCCCTTATTTATGAAGGAATAGCGTCAGGTAGCGACTGGTGAGCGGCCGGTAATGACGGGCCCCGCCACGAGAACGTGGGCTCCCCACCACAATCACACATTTATCAAGCCAATCCTGCTTAGCGACTGAGATAGCGCCAGATAGCCACTCATTCATCATTATTCCAGCCTCAGCCCACAGCGCCAGCGTCCGACCTTGAACAGCGACAGGTATGACCTCTCGCTACCTGGCGCTCTCCAATGCATTTCAATGGAACAATCTTTAAATATTCATAATTAATTGTTATTAATTTTTTTTTTTTTTTATGTGAAAAATTCTGTGACCACTTGTGCCATTTTAGGTAATTTTTTTAAGGTAAAAAAATTGTGCAGAATTGATATTACAGGTCTGATATTAATGTATTCATATTACAAAATTATTTTAAAAACTTGTTTTTTTGGTTTCCAAAAATATGGTTGTTTGGGGGTTAAAAAACTACTTTTAACCCATCGCCGCCAGCGCTCTGGGGTTTAAACATGCATTTTACAGCGCGAGAATTTTTTGAGCGTGATTTTTTAATGAATATGGTGGGAGCCGGTCGCTAGAGCCAGTCGCTATCATGCGCTCCCATACAGCGCGGAACCTGTCAAATAGCGACTCCTCACCCAATATTCAACATTACGGCAAACCAACTGAGTCACTATCAACTACCGAACAACGGCCAAGCACAGCGACTACTAGCGGGCGCTCTGAAAATGCCGCTACAGTCGCTCAACTGTCGCTACCTGCCGCTATTAATGAATCGGCCTCCCAGATTCGGGAACCAGAGCCTTCTACCCCCTACACAGGAGTTCTCTGGAATCTGGCTGCACTGGGATAAACAACACCCAACAGCAATATTTTCATTTGATCGTTTAATTTGCTTTTTAACTGAATCAAATAAAAATAAATTTTAATTTATAAAAGTATTACAATATAACATTGCAATCGATTGTTTGGCCTTTTTTAAAAATAACATTTTTAATATTTTATAATATTTTATAATTTGAATATTGGATAACATCTTTTTATGTAAATGCACATTGGATCACAAACAAACAAAACAAACAAAAAAAAAATGTAATACTGTAGGTCAAAATTAAAATTAATTAATTAAAAAAAAAAAGCCGGGGCGTGGCCTAGCTATGCAGGAGTGAGGACGTGCTTCTGTCAGCTCTGCCCTATATCCCGACTTTACAGCTGATTTTGACCCCTCTGGACCTTCCTGCCTGGCACGATGAGGAGCGGGAGGAAGAGGAGAGCCGGGACAACCTCAAAGAGACCCCCCAAGAAGGACATAGGGGCCTTTTTTGAACGCCGGGACTTGGTGGACCAGAGGACCCGGCCGACCAAGATGGCGTCCGGCCGCCCATGTGCAGAGGAGGAGCGCCCGGGAGCCCGCCGCGGAGGGACAGGAGCGGCTCCGGACTGTGAGGTACCCCCCGGTATATCTGCCCAGCAGCTTACCTTTAACCAGGCGCCTCCCGACAGGAGCCCGGAGGGTGGCGCGGCTGCGATCTGCCCGGGAGTGACGTCACCGGGCAGCCCGCGGGTGGATGACACGGGGAAGAGCCGCGGGGGGTCTGGCGGCGGCACGGGACACTCCCCGCAGGGGTCCCGCCGGCCTGAGCACCCTTCCATCCCATCGGGGGGAGCCCCTATTGAACCCGGCGGCGGTCGGGGGCGGACGCCGGAGGAGCAGAGTGACGTCATCCGGGAGCGGAGGGCTGGGAGTGCGGGCAGCGCTGTGTCTCCACACCCTCAGATACCAGCTGCTGCTGCTGCTTCACCGCCTCAGCGCAGCGCTGCCTATATGACTGGCCCAGATCCAGAACTGTGCCCCTCACCCGAGAGATTAAAGGGGCGGGGTGTCCTGAGTTCCCCTGCCTGGCTGGATCCTTTGGCTCCTGAGTGGCCGTCTCCAGCGCAGCCTGACCACACACCACACTCATGGGGAGGCAGCCCAGGACCGGGCAAAAAAACTGTCTGGGCGGACGTCCATCGGGCCCCCGAGTGGTCTGGGCCAGGCCAATCTCCCCAATCCTCCATAGACGCTGCGCCCTTAGAGTGGTCCCCGGGCCCCAGTGCTGATCCTCCGGACGGCTTGTCTCCTTCCCGTGTTCAAGGGGCGGATCCTAGAGGCCTGAGCCCGGCAGAAGTCTCACCCGCGGATATGGCGCCTTGTGGGTCCGTCTCTGGGATGCCCTCAGTTCAGCCCCCAATCGGGCAGCTGCCCCCGCGGCCTGTTGTGGATACTTCTCTACGGGACCTTCTTCAATGTCTTCCGACCAAAGCAGAATTGAAGGCGGACCTGGAAGCCGTGGCTACTAGAATTGAGCGTGCCCTGCGCCGGGAAATCGAAGATTTGCAACAAAAGTCCTCCGCTCTGGACTCTAAAGTGGTCTCACTGGAGGAGTCCCGCTCAGATCATGAGTCGCGCTTGCTGACCCTTGAAAGAAATCAGGAGCTGCTACATCAACAACTGGTGGACGTTAGACTTCAGACGGATGATCAAGAGAACAGAAACAGACGTAATAACCTGAAGCTCCGGGGCATCCCAGAATCGGTTAGACCGGAGGATCTACGCTCCTGGGCGACGGAATTATTCAACAATCTGCTGGGGCGATCGCCGGATGCTGAGTTGATTCTAGACCGGATCCACCGGGTTAGCGGGCGTCCAGCCGGCGATCCCCAGGCTCCTAGAGATGTTCTCTGCAGAATCCATTTTTTTCTCATCAAGGAGGACATCCTGCGTCTGGCCTGGGAGAGGGGAAGAGTTGCTTGGAGGGGTTCGCAAATCACTATCCTACCTGATGTCTCGCGTCGCACCCTACAGATGAGACGTGTGCTGCGACCTCTCCTTGATGGGATACGGGAGGTTGGAGCTTCCTATAAGTGGGGGCACCCGTTTCATCTCGTCGTTCGCAAGGACAACTCCACATACACCGTCAGAAGCAAGGCGGACCTTCCGGGGGTGTTCATTTTCCTGGGCCTGGATCCCTTCCCGTTACCGGACTGGCTAGCGTTTGACCCCTTGCCCCCCTACCGCAGCGGGCCCCGCGGAGACCACGGTTGGCTCGAGATCGGGCGAGAGGCGCCCCTGGACCGATCCGAGGCCGTTAGCTGTAACCCCTCTTGTTTTGAGACCCTCTGTATCACTCCCCCCCTCCTCCCTGGCAGCATTTGATTGCTGCTCGGCCCTCTTGATGCCCCCTGACCCGTGCTTTTCCCCCATTTGTGGACATTTTACAACGGACTCCGTGCTCCTGAAGGACTCTGAGCTGTCTCATTCCATGTCTAGCTCTTCAGCGGGGCCCGGGTTTTTGGGTGGTGCCGGGGGGATCGGGCCTTCCCCCCCTCCCCTTGGCCCAGGACGCGCTTATCGCGGTGGGCTGGGGGGGGGGGGGTGGTCTGTCCATCAGTGGTTGGGTGGTGGGGTCGGGGGATGCGTGGTGTTGTGTTGCTGGTTGATGGAGGGAGGGGTTCTTTCTTAGTTGTTGCTAATGGTCTCCCTGTGGGGGACGAGTTTAGGGTATGTTCTGGGGCTGTTTCTATTGATCTGTATGATGGTTTCTGCTTTAACGCGGGTTGGGGAGTTCTTGAGGATTTGCAGGGGTCATTCCCGTGGCTGAATGGGATTTCTTTCCCCTTCTGGGCGGGTGGGGTGGTTTGAGGGGTTTGAATGATGGCTATGTATAACTGGGGTTGGCTCCTGAGCTGCTTGGCCACCTTCCACAACAAGTTTCCCCGCGCTTCTCCGCCGGACCCTTACCGGCGGATAGTGCGTGGTGTCTGAGGGCATCGCCCTCAAATCTCTGGCCTGCCCTCCTCTGTAAGGAAAGGGCTTTTCAGGCTTTTCTGTTTCTTTGTTCTCCCTCCCTTTCCCACTCTCCACTCTTTCCTTCTCTGTCTTCTGTGTCTTGCTGGGCCTTTGGTCCATTCCCTTTTGTTTGTCCGTTTGGTGTCCCGCTCCGTCCTTCTTCGGGGCTTGGTCTCTATTGCGGACCCCGCTTCCTGGGTGCCCCCGGCCTTCTGACCCCTTTGGTTGTAGTAGTGCACTTCCTTGGCTCTGTAACTCTAGCTTCGGACCGGCATGGCGGGCCTTAAGATTTGCACTTTCAACGCTAAGGGGCTGAACGTTCCGGAAAAAAGGGCGAAAATATTGTATGGGTTCCATAAGGAACGGGTTGATATTATTCTGCTTCAGGAGACCCATTTTTGTCAGGGGAAAATCCCGGAGATCAAAAACAAGTATTATGACAGATGGTTTCATAGCCCTAATCCGGATAACAAATCTAAAGGGGTCTCTATTGCTCTTCATAAGGCTGTCCCCCTGGAAACGTTGGAATCAAAGGTTGACACCAATGGTAGATACTTGTTTCTCCGCTTCACAATGTGCGGGGCAATGTACACCCTCGCTAATCTATACTTACCTAACCAGGCTCAGGTGGAGGTGGGTCTTAAGATACTTCGCGTGTTAGAGGGATTTACGGAGGGTACTTTAGTGATAGGGGGAGATCTTAACCTGGCCCTTGACCCGAGACTTGATTCTTCCCAAGGTAAGTCGGCTATACCCTTCTCTAAGCTGAATAGTCTCCGGGGCGCTCTCCGGGCTCTTCAGGTAGTGGATACTTGGAGGATTCAGCACGGGGGGGCAAGGGACTATACGTTTTTCTCCCATCCTCATAACACGTACAGTAGGCTAGACTATGTCTTCCTTAGCCACCATGCGCTCTCATATGACCCCGACACCTCTATAGGACAGATCCTCTGGTCAGACCATGCCCCTGTCTTCCTGAGCCTCTCGATCCCGGACATGATTCCTAGGCAATACAATTGGCGCCTGAATGACAATCTGCTGAAGGATGCCGTATGCCTAGCTGAAGTCAAGACTTCCATTAGGAACTTCTTATCGGACCATGTGAATGACCCAACCCCGTTGCCATCGCAATGGGAGGCTCTCAAATGCGTGCTCCGTGGGATTTTCATCAAACATGGGTCCAGGCTCAGGAGAGACAGGGTGCATCGGATTAAGGAGGCCCTGGCACGTATTGGGGAGTTGGAGGAGGCGCACAAGACCTCCCCCGCGCCTGCTGTTTTAAGGGAATTGTTGGATGCCAGGCAGGGCCTCAAGAATTTATATGATCAGTGCTTTCTTAAATACCGTGACAGGTTTAGAGCCCGTATCTACGAGCACTCCGACAAGTGCGGTGGGATGCTGGCTAGATCCCTTCACCCCAGACAGGGTTGTACCTTTATACCCGTCCTAAAGGGGGGCGAT
The DNA here is from genome assembly GCA_027917425.1 of Gastrophryne carolinensis. Lineage (NCBI taxonomy): Eukaryota > Metazoa > Chordata > Amphibia > Anura > Microhylidae > Gastrophryne > Gastrophryne carolinensis. The sequence goes on from CM051235.1 coordinate 372,842,449, forward strand.
GGCGCCGATCACCATAAGACACCGCAGATAGCGGGTGAATTTCAGGCCTTTTATTCTAAACTATATAACCTTGGACGCCCCTCTGCCCGGGATTCGCAGTCAGGGGGGGGTGCCGCGATGTTGGATTATGTCCGGGAGACGGCCCTCCCGACCTTACCCTCGGCAGACAGTGATTTTTTGGAAGACCCATTTGACCTAGAAGAGGTGGGTCGGGCAATAAAAGGGACCCCCGTAGGTAAAAGTCCCGGCCCTGATGGGTTCACCCCCAGATTCTACAAGACGCTTGGAGCTCTGCTGACCCCCTTTCTGGTTAGGGTGTTTAACTCTATATCGAACGACTGTTCCTTCCCGAGACAGGCCTTGGAGGCGCACATTGCAGTCATATTAAAGCCCGGTAAGGATGCTACCCTACCTGGGAGCTACAGGCCGATCTCATTGATCAATGTGGATCTGAAAATATACGCTAAAATCATTGCCCTCAGGATGCAGCCTCTGCTCTCCGCGCTGGTCAATTTGGATCAGGTGGGGTTTGTCTCGGGAAGGGAAGCGAGAGATAATACCATTAAGGCGATATCCCTAATCCATTACGCGCAGTCACGGGGCATTCCGACTTGTTTACTTGCAGTCGATGCGGAGAAAGCATTCGACCGAGTGCATTGGGGGTTCCTGAGAGCTACACTGAGCCAGATTGGATTGGGCCCGGTCATGCTGGCCAGAATACTAGCTCTATATCAGGAACCTACCGCAAGGGTGAAGGTTAATGGCTCTCTGTCTGATCCCTTTCCAATTCGGAATGGTACTCGCCAGGGTTGCCCCCTGTCCCCGTTGCTCTATGTGTTGGTAATGGAGCATTTGGCTAATGCGTTGAGGGCTAACCAGTCTGTGCATGGGGTTGTTTGCGGGGAGGGGGAGCACAAGCTCTCTCTCTTCGCCGATGACCTGCTTATGTACGTGACTTCACCTCACATCTCTATGCCCTCTATCTTGGCGGAATTCAAGCGCTTCGGTGACTTGAGCAATTTTAAAGTAAATTTGTCCAAGACTGAGATTTTAAACATTTCATTGAACGATCAGACCCGACTCCTCATCCAGACTAACTTCCCCTTCAAGTGGCAGAGGGAGGCCATTACATACTTAGGGGTTCAGTTGCCCTCAGATTTAGGGAAATTATATAAACTCAACTACGCTCCGCTCCTCCATTCCACGGCTACTTGCCTTGCCTCCTATAACAAGAAGCAGTACTCGTGGTTGGGTCGCATTAATATCCTTAAAATGGACATCCTCCCCCGATTTCTTTATGTATTCCAGACAATCCCCCTGGCCCCGGAGCGGGGGTTTTTCCAATCTCTGCAGAGGAGCCTCTTTAAATTCATCTGGGGCAACGGGAAGCCCAGGATTGGGAGGGCCACACTCTTCAGATCCAAAGTGAGGGGGGGGCTGGGGGTCCCGGACCTTAGGACTTATCACGCTGCCTCGGTACTGGTGCGTCTATCGGACTGGTTCCATCATAAGGACGATAAAGACTGGGTGGTTATCGAGAGGGCAATTTCCCCTATCAGTTTGACAGCCCTGCCTTGGGTATCTCCTCTGGACAGGCCTGGGCCCCAGGAGCTGCCTTACTTAGCGGGCCCGTTGTTGAAAGTCTGGGATGGATTCTTGAGGCGGGGGAAACTCTCGCTTAGACCGGGCCCCCTCACTCCGCTGTTCGACAACCCGGCCTTCCCCCCGGGTCTGAACTCTAGGTCCTTTCTTATATGGGAAGCTTCTCAAGATATTAGACTTGGGGACATAATGTCAGGGGCGGGCCCTCCCTCCCTTTCTGATTTAGGGGTTCGGAGTGGGCTTCGGAACATCTCATGGTTTCTACATGCTCAGTTAGTGGCCTTTGTCAGGTCTCTTGCGCCGATCTCGAACCTCTCCTGCACGCTAACTCCCCTGGAGAGTGTCTTCCGGGACCCTTCCCCCCCTACACACGTGATTTCTGCCCTTTATAAGATCCTTCGGGAAGAGGAGGAGGGTGAGGGGACGCCAGGGTTCTGCGGGAGATGGGAGGAGGACCTGGGACAGGTGTTTGAGCCCGATGAATGGGAGAAATCCTTTGCACTTACCCACAAACTGTCTGTCGCGTCTAGAGCCCAGGAACGGAACTATAAGATTCTGGCAAGATGGTATAGGTGCCCATCGGACCTTCTAAAATTTGGAGGAGTGGACACTGGTGATTGTTGGAGATGTACAGGGGCTCCTGGGACCATGGTGCATATTTGGTGGGAGTGTCCGTTGGTGCGGGACTTCTGGGAGCGGGTGCTAGGAATGTATGAACACCTGTCACTCGAAAAGCTCCCCCGCACGCCACAGGTTGCCCTTTTGTCCATGCTCCCAGGGTCAGTATCGACTAACAAGAAGGGGTTATTGAGGCATTTACTTACTGCTGCTAGATCGGTGATCCCCAGACACTGGCGTTCCACTGCTGTTCCGTCCATGCTGGAGTGGTACGGGGAAGTTGAGACCATCAAGAGGATGGAGGAGCTGTCTTTGGAGGGGGTGGAGGGGGGCACTCAGAGGTTTCTTACGACGTGGGCTCTATGGGAGGCTTCTCGGGAGTCTCCTGACTTCCGAGCGCTATTGGAACGGGAGTGAACCCCGGGACGACTTGGATGGTGGACGGCTAGGCCGGGGTCAGTCCTGTCATGGCCCTTGGGGGGGTCGGAGCGGGGATGTGATGTGGTCATCCTTCCCTAAGTTTGTGTCTTCTTGTCTGTCTGTTGTGTTCTCCTTCCTATTGTCTCTTATCCACTTTCTCTCCCATTCCCTGCTTTGTGTCCCTACTTTCTCTTTCTTCCCTTGTTCCCTCCTATCTGCACTTCTTTTTCTCTACAATTTCCCTTATTTTCGGGGTTGCGGGAGGGACGGGTGCGGTCACTATATTCTGGTCATGCCGGAGGTTGGCCTGTATGGAAGAAAATCTTGGTTGGCTATAGTCCCTGGGGGGTGGTGGGGGTCGCGGGCCACGGTGTTCTGGGCCCGCGCTTCTGTTGTTCCCGGCTCCTTGAGCATTTAATGTGCCCGACCTCTTTAGCCCGCCTGAGGCTGTATTATTTGTTGGCTGCTGGTCCGTCCCGACCCCGCAATTCTCTTTGTGTGTTCATTCCTGTTTACATGTACTGTTCTTGATTTTCATGCAAAACTCAATAAAGATATATTGAAAGAAAAAACGTAAATTAAAAAAAAAAAAAAAAAAAAAAGCCAGCAGGGTCTCCGATGCATTGGTGACTTCTTTTTATTCCTTCTCAGATAAAGTATAAGAAGGATTTTTCCAAAATGAAGGGGGCGGCTCATTACCACACGCTGAGCACTGATGACAATCTGACGCTAAAGCAAGCACAGAACGTGAACAAGTTGGTCAGCGAGGTGAGGTTTGAAGGCTCATTTTAAGATTTGGAGGATTATTCATATATGTTACAGTCATGCAGACATGCATGCATAGTACTCTTATTCAGGGGCGTACACACCATAGAGGCAGGGGAGGCAGCTTCTACCGTGCCCTTGGGATGAGGGGGCCCCATGCAAGCTGTCACCCCCCCACCTTGCATCATCTGTGGCAAAGGCCCCGACCAGAGCTGTAGGTACTGCATGGTGGAACTAACTAAATCACTGAACCCCATTGTCGACGACCCAGGGCCCACACTTCGCCAACGCTGCCTAGAACTCCAATAAGACCACAGACTGATTTGGGATGCTCATGTTTGTGTGAACCCACAAGGTCCTCCGAACTCCGTCCAGGCCCCATTCACAGACTTCCCTTCAATCAGTACTGACTGCTGTGCATATTAAAGTACGGCAAACAATGCTGAATTCATTGAATGTCAGGCACTTCCCCCTGGCCACTGCCTCGGGCTTTGCACACAATGCCTGGGGAGGCAGTGCATATGGGATGGAGTAGTGTAGCGGAGAACCGCAACTTGCAGTATGAGAGCTAGGAATGAGGTAATATTATGGGAAATCCTGGGAGTCTCATACATCTGGCGCTTTCGTTAGTCTATACAGTCTTTTTGACTCTAGGGATGGGTGTGAGGGGTTTTGGAAGATAATCAGATTGTATGATGAGTGGCCAGCATTAAATCACTTGATTGTCACTAATCAAAGAAATCCAATGTAATTCTGTTAAACCAATCAAAGAAAAAAAAATGGTGTTGATTTAGTGAATCAAAATCGAATGAAAAATGTTACGTAAATGTACACACAATCTGATTGTACAATATCCATACACCTGGTTCAAAATGTTGTAGTAAAAAAGCATTCGATAATTATAGGTTGTATAAATGTCATATAACTGAACATTATCAAACTGCCAATGATCATAGCAGATTGAGGTTCTGTCCACCCGAATTTCAATGTAATTGCCCCATCTGCAAACAATCCTACTAAAGCTTTGAACAATTTTTTCAAAATTATATAATTAAGGTAAAGTTACAATGTTGTGTTAAAATTATATACAAATATTACAATTGGATTATATGTCATGTGGTCAGTTTTAGATCACACAATGAGATTATATGTCCAAAAAAGCCAACAAAAAATGCATGTATATGGCTAGTCATAAGGAGCTCTCCCAATTTACAATGCAATTGTACAATCTTCAGGCAATCTTACCAAAACATCATGAAATAGCTCTAATGTAACAAATGTAATGACATTCAGTTAAGATTATCAATCATACTCTAATTTTATGGAGATTGTTCAATGGGATGTTGTGAGGCATCAGCATTAGATCATACATTTTCCATTGTGCCTGATCTAAAAAATAAATAAATTGATTAAAGATGAGAAATAGGCAGCCTATATTATGGGTTCTCTATCAACTCCCTGGCCAGAGAGCCCCTGCAGATTTTCAGTCTAAATTCCCAATCGTTGTATACGCTTAATGGTGAGGGGTTCAACTGATCCTTGCTTTTACAGAACCCAATCATTTTGGTATTTTTCAGATTGGCTATAAGAAGGATCTGGAGCACAGCCGGGGGCACAGCATCAACTACTGTGAGACGCCTCAATTCCAGAACGTCAACAAGATCTCCAAATATACCAGCGATGTAAGCACCCCCTGAGCTTACAATCCATTAGGGTGTTGGTCATACAGACACCACCAAGAGAAGGTGAAGTGGTGGTGGTGGTGGGTATAGATATAAAGACACTGTTAGTTCTCAGAAATATCAAGGTGGACCCATGCACAGAATTGGGAGTAAGAGGACACTGAGAGCTGTGAGAGAAAGTGAAAGCCAGAGAATGAATACTAAGGAGATGGCCCTCAAAAAGACCAGATAGGACAGGGCACCAGATCAAAAGAAAGCTAGCATATGAGCAGGGTGAGATTAATGGGGGAAGAAAAGGCATCTCCCCTGCAGCTCCACCAATTGTTAGCGAGGGCAGTGTTTATTATACAATTATTACCAGGGATACTCCACTACATCACACCTAATCCAAGCCTTCACTACACTTAATCCAGTTCTGCATACGAGTGGGCACAAAGGAAAAAGGAATCATACAATAGACTGTGCCATTAATGCTGTCTAGTTTGGATTTCCCTCACTTGTGATTAAATCAATTTATTTCTGGCATGATGTTTTTTCCTGTAGCTAAAATACAAGGAGAAGTACCAAACGCAGATGAAGGGTCACTATGATGGTGTTGGAATGGACCGTCGTATGTTACATGCCATGAAGGCCGGGACTCTTGCCAGCAATGTGAGTGTTCCAGATACAAATGTTTCATCCCTAAACAATATAGTTTAGCAATCAAATGATTACCTGATCAATTTTTGAGGCAATGTAGATGGTTTGAAGAGGGGAAACAAGGAACTTATGATACACGAGTAGGTCAGAAGAAGAGGAGTTGGTCTATAGTGCACACAAGCTGAAGCAGAAGTGGTGGTAGAGAGCGCACCACAAGGAGGTGTACATGTGTGATAATTCAGTAGTAAGTGAAACACAAGCTGAAAGAAGGGTAAAAAAAAAAGGATACTAGAGCAGGGGTCACCAAAACAATATGTACAGTAGAGGGATTGATGGATGGTGATAGGGGAGACCTCCACCTTCCAAAGGAAGGTGGAGAAGAAATAAGGACATGATGGCAGCAGAGGGCTTACTAGGAGGAGGTGGAAAAAGATTGATGGCAGCAGGCTGGTCACTAAGAGTAGCTGAAGGAGTAGTGATGGTGGTATAGGGAGCCCAAAAAGCAGGTAGAAGGAATGATGGTGGCAGAAGGGACACCAAGAGACGGTGGAGAAGGAGTGATGGTGGCAGAGGAGTCGCCAAGAGGAGGTAAAGAAAGAGGTGAAAAAGGAGTAATGGTTCATGTATATAGAATGATGGATATCTATATGTGCTCAGCGAGATATTTCACCAAAGTAATAAATTATCCACCAAGTGACTCAAATATGGCTTTCCCATCACCAATACATTAAATAACGTACCAACTTTCTTATAATGGAATGGCTTAATAATTGGATCTCAGTTTGGCTCCACTTTAGTGCCTTCGGCCTCAATAGAAATTGGATACTCGTTGCTGCCCGGCACTCCTCCTCCAATTCAACTTTGTCTGGGTGGTTTTGTTATAACCACAATATAGGACACTTTCACTCAAGTGCTAATATAAACCCTCCAAGGTTTATTAATTAGGGAATCATAAAACCAGAAAAAGAGAAAGAAAATGCACCAATAGCGTGATACTGTTTAACAAGTTTTAAGCGTAAAACACTGGCCGGCGGCCCTTTCAACGGCGCTTACCAAATATTAAAAGCATTTGCACAATGTACATAAACAGAGACGAGGGCGAGGCTACGCCTCCTCTTACGCTTCCTGGAACTCCGATCTCAAAAGACAGTCAGTGCGTGTCCTTCCCCGTGCCGCGGGCGGCACCGCTTCTCTCCTTACACAGGTCACGTGATGGCTCCTAGCTCCGCCCGGGGCGTTTCGTCATCAAGACTTACTTATTGGGCCTAACTGTGACTGAGTTCTATTTGCTCGTAGCGGGGGAATTTTTTCTGAAGATTTTTAGTATTTAAGTTATATTTTTGCGCAATCTTTTTGAAATGATTTTATTTCTGGTTTGTGAAAAAAGAGTAATGGTGACAGTAGAGTCATAAAGATGAGGAGAAGGAGCAATGGTGGCAGATGGATCATATGGAAGAGGTGAAGAAGGACTAATGGTAGTAAAGGAGTCACCAAAACATTTTTTAGGTTTGGCCAAAAGACACTTTTTCTGTTGTCACACTAAGTGTTTATGTGCCCTGCAGCTGACCTACAAATCAGACAAGCATGATGAAGGTGATGGCGAGTATAATTACCCAGCAACACTCACCCCATCTTACCAGACCACAAAGAAGCTGGAGCCACTGAAGGACGTAAGACATCGCCAGTTATATGCCCCCTACATTGGCCGTGTTATTGTCTCTTTACCATTCTTTACCCTTGGGATAGAAGCTGGATGTTAAGAAGATGAGTTAACTTTGGATGTTATAGCCTAAATTCCTAAAGGAAGGGTGTCTGTAGGGGTTTAAAGAGATGAGATACTTACTATAAAAGTGGGTGTTAAAGGAGGGTCTTAAAAGCTAATGGTGAGAAGAGTCTGGATGTTAAATAGTAGTTGGATTTGGATGTTGAAGGGGAATCTGCATATTAAAGCGGAGACCTGAAAGCTAATGTCAATTATTCTTATGTTAAAGAGGAGTTAGGTTCGAATGTTAATGAGGAAGTCTGTATGTTAAAGGGAAATCTATATGTTAAAGGGGAGCCTGGATCTTAATAAGGGGTTGGTGTTTCTAGTTGTTAAAGGTTAGCTAAAAGGGAGAATAATCTGAAAGCTAAAGGATACCTGGTAGGGGATGTTTTGGGGGAACGCTAGATATTAAAAGGGGAGTCTTTTATTTATTTATTTATTTATTTTTTTTTTTGGGGGGGGGGGGCACTCTAGGGGAAGGAAGGGGGTAGGGACACATAGGGATTGTCAAAAGAACGGCTCCACACTTAGTAACCTGGGTAAAACATACTCTATTGACAAATGCACGTAAGCAGATCAAACCTGGCAATGATGTAAAAGTGATCTTTCCAATATAGATGATCGACTCTGAAAAAGGCTATGAAGATCTAAACTGAGCCAAAAAAAAAAAAAAAGGGGAGTCTGAACTCCGAATAGCTTGGGGGGAGGCCCTGAATGTTTAAAGGGCATCCACCCTTTTAGCCTCTTCCCTGTTAGGGTAGATAATAGGTAAATGCTAGAGCAGATAACTGATTCTACAAGGAGTAATGATGAGTTTGTTATGTATTATTTCTATTATTGTTAATAATAAATTATAAACTGAAATAATATGTTTATTGTGAGGGAGCTTAAACTGACTAAACTAGATGAGGTGTGGCACAATAATCTAATTCTGCTCTGATTGTTTGGTGCTGTAACATGCATTGTGCCTGTAGGTAAATTACCGTCAGAGCATCGACAAGCTGCGCTACAGCAGTGTGATGGACACCCCAGAGATGGTGCAAGCCCGGGTCAATGCCCAGCAGCTCAGCCATGTAAGTAGCCCCTGTGTGGTTTGCTGATAAGATGTGCTGCGGCTCCCCTTGTTCTGGGTGTGATGCTGATAACTCTGCTAATCGCTCAGAGGCTAATTGCGGCTAATTACGAGGTTAATTGTACACATTCTATATGCTGCAATTTGTGGCAACTAGTGATTGGATACATGGAAGAGTCCCTAAAATGGTTTCTACTAACAGGGATAAGAAATGGAAATAAAGAAAACACTTCTGTAGAGAGCCATCCTCATATGCAGCATTGTATAAAAAGCAGAAAGATACGCATGCGCTATTCTATCTTGCGCCTACCCTAGAGCGACATCGCATGTGGAAAATCATGATGCGCTGGAATATACATATTATATCCAGTAACCACAACAGAGTGTGGCCAGTTGCCAGTATGTTTTATCACCGAAGAATAGTGCATGTCTATTGTCATCATCAATCCTTGGCTACCAAGTGAGTTCAAGCCCACCAGAGCTGTTTAGCCATAAGAAATGTCTCCTGCAAGCCAGTAAAAGCCTCCTGTGAGTTGGGAAATATCTCTTGTGAGTTGGGAAATCTATCCTGTGAGTTGGTAAATATCTCCTGTAAGTTGGGAAATGTCTCCTGTGAGTCAGGAAATATCTCCTGTGTGTTAGGAAATGTCCCCGGTAAGTCGGAAAATGTCTTCTGTGAGTTGGAAAATGTCTCCTTTGAGTCAAGAAGTGTCTCCTGTGAGTTGGGAAATGTTTGCTGTGACTAAGGAAATGTCTCCTGTGAGTTATATTTCTTTAAAGAAATATAGTGAAAAGATCCCTTAGCAAGTCCAGGTGCTTTGAGTTCTTAGTGCTGGTAATGTAAACATTACAATTTCTTCTTTTTGTATTAAATAAAATTTTATTTAGAGGAAAATCACAATGCTGTACAATAAGCAGGCTTCTTGTTTTTTAGTTAAACTATAAAGCAGAATATGAAAAGTCAAAGATGAATTACACACTTCCTCAGGACATCCCAGAAATAAAGCAAGCCAAGGTCAATGCTGAGCTATACAGTGAGGTAAGTAGTGGGAAGGCACTTCCTATATCTGAGTAGGAGATCTATTCTGCCTTTGGTTTCTGGTCAAATTTATATTTAATGTGCTATACTAACTATTAGGACTAGTATTAGACTGAAAAGGTACAGGATAGATAGGAGAACACCCTTAATTGCAGTACTATATCTCATAATAACATAGTATGTACGGGTGTAATAGTATTTAAGGCTGTTGCCCAACTCAGCGCAAGCAGAGAGGTGTGAATAGAGCCTTAAACTAGACCTTCACTATGACTACCTAAAGTCATCAGAACTGCTGCATCCACCACCCCCATCCGGATTAGCCCATTTAAGAGAAATACCCAATATTGAGCCAAGCTAGCCACTTATTCCACACCCTTGTCTCAAGTGACTGTGGACAGGCATGAGGTTACCAGATTAGTGTGCATGACATCCATCCACCCATCATGCAAACCCTGTGGGTCATCTGCGGTGATGTACACTAGCAGTTGTGACTGTCAAGGACCCTAGAACACAGACGATTAGGTATTATGTTGCATTTTTCAAGGGCTTACAGTGGACTGGTGCCAAAACCAGGATGCCCAGGGGGCAGTATTAGATACCATTTAGAGAAAAATCCATCAAGAACTATCAGCCCTGAGAAAGGGGCTAAAGGGACTGGCCAGGCAGGCTGATTATTGATTTTGTCCCCAGCAACTGATCTTTTACCTGGACAGCCCCTTTAGCTTGAATAATACCCAGTATTTACAGATATACTGTAATAGGGGTTAGTCAAATGTATTATTGAAGGCTTAGCAGTTTAATTTTCAACAGTAAGTTTATTTCTCAAGCTGCTTTTGTAACAATTGCCCACTTGGCTCCTGCCTCATTGCTAAGGATTCTCTTTAAAAAAAATAGAACAAGTATAAGGAAGGATGGAGGAAGAGCCAAGGTCAGGGCTTCGAGATGACTCTGGATTCCTTGTCTATCGCCGCTGCCAAAGCTTCAGGAGACCTCTCGAGTGATGTAAGTGTGTTGATATTTATGACCAAGTGTGGGGTCATATAAACCTTACCCTAATTATCTGTGCATTGATTTCCAATATGAGGGTTTTGTCAAACAAAACTCACATTAACTCTCATCCAGAAAATGTTCAGGTTGTGGATGATTCAGAGAACCAATCAAATATTTACTGCATGTGCGAAATGGTGCAAGCTATTTATGGCAGGAGTAAATTGTCCGCAACAAAAACTTGCAAACACTGTCACCCGACTTTGGCTTCAAGCTTGTTTTCCACATTTGCGTTTAATCCGTATGTGTTAAATTATGTACGGATAAAATCAGCAAATAAACGGTCTGCTGAATTGCGGGACAGTCAAAATTGGTAGTTTTCTGCGAAAAATCAAGTAAAGATGCATTATCATATTGTGTTAAATCAAGCCAATAGTCTGGGGTTTACTAAATTAATTAAACATGTTGAAGTTTGGAATAAGCAGTTTGAGCCAGAAAATATGTCTTCTGTTTGTTGAGTTTTCCAAATCTGTTACAACAGATTCTGACTCTCTTTAACAGATACAAATGTGCTAGATTTCCCCTGTGTCTTAGATGTTGGCTAGGGCATTGCCAGGATTAGAGATGTATGAGAATCCTAGACGGTTTGGACTGCTAGTTTACTAATGAATTTCCTTAATCAATTTCCTTAACCACTACATTACCTAAGACTATGGTAAAGTTATTCAACCTTCAAGCTGCTAAAGAAGACCAACACCCAGATCTATGCCCCACTCCCAGGGGTCTGTATGTGCTGTATCTGTAGCTGAAGTGGCGCTGACCCAAGGAGAAGGTCTTTTGCTTTCTAACCCTCCCAACTTACCTAAACTTCCTCTTTAATATATTAATGTAGTCAAGTTGCCTAAATCTGTTTGAATCTGAAATGAACCTTCAGTCAGATTCGGACAAATTGTCAAAAAAATAATCTTTAGAGATTTCCTTATCTCTATCTGTATTATATCTTTTGTTATCTCTACCTGTATTATATCTTTTATAACACAGATCAAATACAAGGAGGAATATGAGAAGAGTAAAGGAAAAGCAAATCCAACCAGCGACTCTAGACTTCTCCATTCCTTGCAAGTCGGGAAGCTCAGCAGCGAGGTAGAAGAACCTTTCCTATGGTATTGCACTAAAATCACCTTTAGGAGTTTAGGTTCTAAACACTCAACAACTGGTTACTGTATATATTGCAGATAGCTTACAAAAAAGGGTTTGAGGAGAGTAAGACTCAGTTCCACTTACCTATGGACATGGTGAATATCAGCCACGCTAAAAAAGCCCAAGCCTTGGCCAGTGACTTGGATTATCGCCAGCAGCTCCATGACTACACCATATTGCCTGAGGACATGAAGGTTACGTGGGCCAAGAAAGCCTATGACCTTCAGAGTGAGGTGAGACAAAGAGTGTCAAGCTCATTATGGGAACTTAGATTTTATGGTCACATTGCTGTTTCCCAGAAATGTAAGGGCATCTCAAATTGGGATTTCTCAGGGTTAAACAGTTAAATGAACAGTTTTCCAAACAACAGCAAAGATGGATCTTTTGTCTGTGGATTTATTTTTATTTAATTGGCTGGATTGATAACTATTTTTTGTTTGTTGCAGCGCCAATATAAGTCAGATCTAACGTGGATGAAGGGTGTCGGCTGGATGACCGAGGGAAGTCTGAATGTAGAACAAGCAAAGAAAGCTGGGGAGCTTATCAGCGAGGTGAGCTAGTTCACTATCCAAGTTTAGGGCACATGGTAGGGATCAAATAAGGAAAAGAGCTACAGTGAGCCTTTTATTTCTACATGCAACTGCTCCAAACTCTTTGTTTAGGACCTCCAAGACAGAAATGTTTCTCATGTTGTAATCAGATTTATTGATATTGATACCATGCATGATATATTGTATAAGTTAGACATTTGCTGTGTCAGGCGATGTAAATCAGTGGTAGTTCGCCAGATTATTTTGGATTGGTTGGGTACACCCTCCCCACATGTCCACTTGTGATTTTATGGTGTTTTAATTGTTTTTTAATGTATTATATGTCATACATGGTATCACTAAAGTAAATCTGTTTGATCACAGCATGGGAAGTGGTGTCTGGAGGCCTAAACAAAGCATTTTAGATTGGTAATGGACATCTTTAGGTCAGATAGCACACAGTGGGCAGTATGGAAAGTGCATGGTGTATTTTGTACATTCAAGTAGCGTCAATGTATATTTGTGATTATGCCGGCATGGTAAAATGTTGGCAGTTGTTGCACCATCTACCTACAAATGTCTAAACATACTCACCTGGTTTTGTTATTTCAGAAAAAATATCGGCAGAAGGCGGACAGATTGAAGTTTACCAGTGTAGCTGACAGCCCGCATATCAAACATGCCAAGAAAAGCCAGGAGCTGCAAAGTGATGTGAGTACCCTGTAATCATGCAAGGAAAAGATTGTGACCTGAAGAATGGTACCAGGTTGAGCTAACCAAAATATCATGATCATATGCCAATGTGCCTAATGTGTTCGCTTAGGCCAAAACACCAATCCCCCAACCATTTTAGGTTGACTTGGCATTCATTTGGGCTCAGGAGCAAATGTCACCATTACACCCTCCAAATATTGGAGATATTAAGAACTTTTTTCTATCCATGAGACTTAGTCAAATAAAACATCTCAAATCCTTACATACCTACAATGGTGGCATGCAAAACATGTAGATCATGGATTTAGTTGTAAGGTATATCTAGACCATGATTCTTGAGATTGCCTGACTTGTATACATGCCCATAGAGCAGATACAGGGTGGGCTGATTCACTGGAGACTCCTGAGAAGGTCTGAGGTGGTCCAGGCATCTCAGGATCATGGTGAGTAAAACTGTTCAACATCAAAGTAAGCGGTTGAGTATCATAGTCTGTGAAACAGGTTGAGGCCATTACAAGCATCTCAAGCTTGTAGTCAGTAAGTAGCCAATGTAGCAGGAGCCTAGAATATTAACAATGGATTTAGTTGCTTGGTATACCAATGGCATGGTCATTTGACTTACTCTAAGGTAGGTGAAACCTTAGGTTGAAGAGAGCAGCTCACGATTATAGTTGGTGAAACAGGACAAGACGTCACACTTGAGGGTGACAACAGGAGATAGGGGCTCATCTAAGATCCAGAATCTACAGACACACCCTTTAAGCCCCTGATGGTGAGGATGGTTTTGACACATGGTCTGCACGGATTTTAAATTTCAGGGATTGCAAATGAAGTCAGACTAGTTTGGTTAATAGTAGTCAACAGAGGTCACCCATTCTATCATTTGTCTTAGTGTTCTAATAATTGCTTATGAGAGATCCACATTGCAATGTTTCAGGATAGTCTTGTTGGATTTGCTATAGCCTGATTAGACAATTACCAGCAATAATGTGATGTACCGTTAGGAGCAGGAGAAAGAAAGGAGCCAGATAGCAGTAATGTGAATCTTGTAGATAGCTCCATGTTCCTTGTGTGTGTCTGTGATGGATATTTTCTTTACTCCATAAGGCTTGGCAGATAGCTTACTCAACCACTCAGGGATCACGTGGATAAGTTTTAAACGCTTTATTTCAGTACAGAATCTTGCAGCAAAACTTCTTACAGCAGGAATCTTCACATGTACATTCAATACAGCAGAAAACTTGTGATGTAACCCATACACAGCAGTAGGTAGAAAAACTGTAGCTGCAGAAGGGAGCAGCAGGTGTGCACTGCTTGAATGTCAAACTAGAAATTGCATCACAGCAAGACTAAGGGAGCCAGGACGGACAAGGGGATTAAAGGCACACTGCTAGCCTATGGAAACAAACATTATACTAAACAGTTACCCCAGGTAATATAAAACACACATCGTGGGACACGACATGAAGAGAACTAAGTGTTTTTGAGCACTCACATTAAATATACTCAATTAAAAAGGTATCGCCTTCAGTCTTGACATTCTGTTGGATATTTGCCAGTAATAATCTGAACAGTCAATCCTCTGTGACTTAAATTCATTAGATCCTCTCAGACCAAATAAATATCCATGTACAATGTAAATAAGAGAATATGCAGTTACACTGATGGGGTCAGGCAGAGTGCAGATGGGGTAAGCAGTAGGTATTTGGCACTGTTCCTTGCCAGTAACCACAATGTTATGTCTTCATCACAGATCATGTACAAGTCTGGCACTGAGGATGCTCTCCACCATTACACTATTCACAGTGATGAGCCACTCTTCCTACAGGCCAAAATGAATGCAGCCAACCTGAGTGAGGTAAATGTCTTCAAACATTTAAAGCGGACCAACAGTCAAAAATGACTTCAACCAGACCAATGCAACAGTGCTCATCCCTCCCCAGGGCAATTTAGATTGCTGCACATACTTATTCATGTATATTTTTCTAACTCCTGCTGTAGTGAATTTTAGAAACAAAATGGTGGCTCATGCATTTGCAGGCCACCTGCAAATAGGAAGTGCTGTTGGGCTTCCTGTCACTGTGCATTGTTGGTTATGTCAGTTGAATCCAGGCAGCAGCATGGCTGAGATGCTGGGAGAGGAAGCTCCAAAATGGCCGCTACCTTTCTTTTCCAACTGTGCGAGGCTGTTGGTCCAGTTAAAGGAATGAGTAACTGCCACACAGCACATGCTGACCTATTCTGATCTGCAGGTCACGTGCAAAAGTGGGTATAATTATCATAGAACTTTATAAGCCAATTTGATTTTTTTAAGTTAATTTTATTATATATTATTTTTACATTTTCAAATATTTTTTGAATAAAATGGATTTGTCTTTAAATATTTTTAATTGGACATGGACTCCATATATTTGGAGAACTTGAGCAGAATTTTATGGGTAATTCAGACGGGGAGGCCGATTCATTAATAGCGCCAGGTAGCGACAGATGAGCGCCAGTAGCGTGATTTTCACAGCGCCAGCTAGTATTCGCTGTGCTTGGCCGTTGTTCGGTTGTTGACAGCGACTCAGTCGGTGTGCGGTAATGTTGAATACGGGGTTAGGGGTCGCTGTTTCACAGGTTCCGCGTTGTATGGGTGCGCCTGACAGCGAATGGCCAGAGCGAACGGCTTGCTGCAGATTCATTAACAAATCACGCTCAAAAATTTCTCGCGCTGTGAATTCCTTGTTTAAACCCCAGAGCGCTGGCGGCGATGTGTGTAAAGTAGTTTTTAACCCCCAAACAACCATTTTTTTTTAATGTAAAAAGTATACAAGTTTTTCTAAACATTTTGTAATATGAATACATGAATATCAGACCTGTAATATCAATTCTGCACACTTTTTTTTTTTCTTTTACTTAAAAAAAAATCCTAACATTGCAGAAGTGGTCACAGAATTTTTGACATTTAAAAAAAAAAAAAAAAAAAAAAAACATTAATAGCAATTAATTATGATTATTTAAAGATTGCTCCATTGAAATGCATTGGAGAACGCCAGGGAGCGACAGGTCAGACCTGGCGCTGTGATGGGATTAGCAGTGGCGCTGTTCGTTGCAGTCGGCTACATGATGAATCCCGCGCTAGCTGACGCTCTCGCCGGCGCTAGCCTCATTTAGCGTGATAAATGCGTCATTGTGACCGCCGCCGGGCGTACTTGAGTCGGTAGCCGCCGTTAGCTGACGGTACCTGGCGCTCGTCAGACACTACCTGGCGCTAGCCCTTGATAAATAAGGCCGTATGTTCAAAGACATTTTAAGGCAGAGGATTTTTCACCCTATAGTCACTTTATCGAATGATTATTTAGGCCAGGTATATACTGTAAATATACTGTATAAACTGAAAGCCCAACAGCTGACAAACCTTCTGAGTAGGGAAGAGTAAGACATTTCACTGTCTTTTTTTTCTTTTTCTAACCTAGTTTAGAAACTACATTTATTCACCAGTGTTAGACCTTTAACTTCTTTATAATCTATGTTAGGGATAGATGTTAGAGGTTAGGTAACATTTTTGTTTCAGTATTTTTATTGAAAATAAATCATAATTATTAATTATACGACCGATGGCAGTAAGAAAACCAATTTTGTACAAAATCTCAGAAAATATAAGAGCCACAGAAAATATAAAAGAGCCGCAAATTCTAAGATACAGTACATATGAGTTCATACTGTGTAAAAGGGGTTAGGTTACATTTAAGGGCTATGTTAGCTTAAACGGCTGGGATAAGAGCTTGGGGGTAAGTTGAGTTGGAAAAATAGGTTTAGGGGTAAGATTAAATAATAACTCTCAGCATGCTGCATGCTTTATGTCTCTCTTTGTTGTTCAACTCTTTTTTTTTTTATCTGGTTCTGAGCAGAAGCTATATAAAAGCAGCTGGGAGAAGCAGAAGGAAAAAGGATTTGAATTGCGTTTGGACTCCCTCTCCATCCTAACCGCCAAGGCTAAAAGGGACTTGGCCAGTGACGTAAGTATGGCAAAGCAGTTCTAAATGTGTATATATATATATATATATATATATATATATATATATATATATAATCAGTGGCCAGAACATGCAGCTTTACTGTCAAGATTGTCATGACAAACCAAAAAATTGCCCACGGAAATGTTATCATCCTAAGTGCCTATTTAGACCTGTAGCTTAGCATTGCTGGTCATTGGAACTCGAGGGAATTTGGTGAAGGGAACCCAGGCAACATGCACAGATAGAAGCATACCACAGGCAATGCAACTCTAAATTTGGCTACATTATGTCCCCGGTGAAATGTTTGTAATATTATGTTTTTTGTCTTACAGATCAAATACAGAGAAGGTTATGAGAAAACCAAGGGAAAGCTCATTGGAGTTCAGGCTGCTGATGGGGATTCCAAAATTTCACACTCACTCCAGATGAGCAAGCTGCAGAGTGACCTCGAATACAAGCGAGCCTCAGAGGACATAAAGAAACACTACCACGTGTCTATGGACATGCTGGATGTGCGACATGCCACTGCAGCACAGGCCCTGGTGACTGATCAAGGTTACAGGACGTTCCTCCACCACTACAGTGCCCTGCCAACCGACATGAAGCTGGAGTGGGCAAAGAAGGCATATGAACTGCAGAGTGATGTAAGTAGGGTGCCCTAGTGATTGTTATATGTTACTAGAACAGTGACCCAGCTTTCAGTGAGGTTATCTCCAACAGGCCATGATTTGGAGGTCTGCCCAACATATATTTTGATCTGTTTTGAGCCTTCACCAGTTCACTCAATGGAAACGAATTTAACTCATTGTAACATTCTTTTTGGCTATGGGCCGCTATGCTAATCATTCACTACTCCTTCTAAGATATATTATCTTGTAGGTCTGTTGGCTTTCACTGCTGGCCAGACCCTTTTAGGTACTAATATATATATATATATATATATATATATATATATATATATTTTTTTTTAATTTAATAATTTAATTCAGTTATAATACTGTGGGTGGAGAACCTTGTTTCATGAATACCAACTCTCCCTGTCACTTAAAAATTAATGGTTTTTATTTGATCATACCCCTTCCTTTTTCCCTAATTGGAGGTTAAAGGACACGGAACATACACAATAGAAAAACAGTTGGGGAGGAAAGGAGAACAGGATCCCCTCAACTTGGAAGGACAATAAACATTTTCACCATGACTCTGATAGTGGACAAGGAAAGCTATTACGGATAATGTTGCTATATAGATTTCCTGAATAGCAAGGTGGGCTCTGCATTTTGAAGGGCCCAAGATACGTCAAGAAGTTTCACCACTAATGAGTACCATCTTTTAGTCATAAAAGTAGTAGGTAAAATTGTATGATCGGTAAACCTTGAGAGTTACTTTGTGCCTCCTTTTTATACAGCTAAACCAACATTAGAAACCATTTGGGCAAAATATCTTAGGCTTTTGGTATCCTATGCTTTTTTTAAATTTTTTTATTTTTTTTACAGAATCATTATAAATCTGACCTGAAATGGATGAGAGGGGTGGGATGGTTAACAGAGGGGTCATTGGATGTGATGCAGGCAAAGAAAGCTGTTGAGCTCATCAGTGAGGTAAGCAGAAGTTTATTCCTCAACCACTGGCATGCTTCACCCAACCGTACAATTTTACTGGCTCTAGAATTTTCATGGCTGTTCTAACTGTACCTAAGCTATTGCCACTGCTATTGTCCCCACCACTACCAGTAAACACTGCTATTACTTATTCATTACTACTTTCAACACCACCATCAATAACACCAAAGAAACCTGTGCTGGCACTCTTAAAACACCGTCGGCTTTACCTCCAGTAATCCAAATACAATCCACGATTCACTCACTACTATACTCAAACACACGCGATTAGTGCAGCTCCCAGTGCTACCACAGATACATTTTCTGTCAACCCCAACTATGTTTGACCTTATTGTATAATTCTTGTCATGTGTGCACAGAAGTCATATCGTCAGCTGCCGTCAGCCCTGAAATTCACCAGTATCCAGGACACTCCAGAGATGATTCAAGCCAGAATTAGCTACAATCAGGCAGTGGATGTAAGTCTGAAATAAGGATGTTCGGTCTAAATTTTAAAATCTTCCTCTGGGTTAAACAATGTGCCTGATGATTGGTTCAAAACCTTTTTTCTGATACCATACTTATCTTTCACCATAATTTCAAGATCTGTTCTGGCCTGTAGTTATGCACATGGGTATAATTTTTATGTGATCCAATTTTACTTATAGGTGACATTTAGGCTTATTGGACATCCCATTAACCTAAAATATCTAACGTTAGTTTAAAAAAGAACATCCTAACTATGCCATGAGATAGAAATGAATGTCCCATCAAGTTAGGAACATCCCTCTATAAGGTAGGTAAGAATACCTTTCCATAGACTAGTTCTTCACTACCCAAATTAGAAAATAACCGCCTCCATTTGCACACAAGCTGGTAAAAGTAATACAATTGTGCAAAGATTTTCTTAAAACAATAGGCAACAAGAAGCATGCTTCAATGTGGAATTAAATGTTGTTAGCCTCAAGGCATGATGGGGAGTTCTGCTGGGTGTGAGTTATCTGACATCTCAGATACTGAAATCTTCACATGAGCTCCTGATAGTGAGGATAGGCTGGAGCTGCAGGGAAACCTATGGTATCCATCTGAGGTTGATCGGGGGCTGGTAACCAATGAGGACAGAGATAGCAGTTGCAATTCCACTAGGTGAAGTCAGGGGACACAAGCAAAGGTTCGGCAACAAATTTAGGATAGACAGAAAAGGTTTTAAAGAAAAAATAGTTAATCAAATAGTCAGTCCGACCTACCATGCTCTACTTTCAAAATGGTCAGGGGCCTTTTCAAGGTAAGTATAACATGGCTTTATACCGATTAATCCATCCAATACACAATAAGAACAGTCAGATCAAGCTGGGGTCACAACAGGGAGTCCCCATTAGGAAGATCTAGAAGCGTAGTCAAGCTAAGTAGAAGCAGTAAATTTGAAGATGGTGCTGAAGACCAGACAGTGATTTTTAGAATACCTGTTATGCCTTTTGAATGTGATACTGCTGGCTAATTTGTATTGCCCAGAGGAATCAGGTTGAATGCACATATAGCATGAGTATGTGCACAAAACATTGCAGTTATAGCCAGTGAGCATTCGTTATCTTGATTGTGGAAGGTGAATACTTAGGATTGCCAATTTGCAACTCTTTGGCTTATTTATCAAAGCTCGGTGCTCAGGGTGCAAACATTTTTACACTGCTGGTAACACCACCACTTTTGTGCTTTAACAGAGCAAATACAAGGAACAAGGTGAAAATATAAAGCATAGGTACACGTCCACTGCTGAGTTGCCGGAACTTTTGCAAGCAAAACTTAACGCTCTCAACATCAGTGAGGTGAGGCTTGACATGACGTCTAAATATTAGATTCTAAATTAGGTAAGAGGACATCCAATTTTCTCCATAGACCATTTTGATGAATATTTCCATACTCAAAGCAATTCAAGGGATCGATTAAAGAGGAATCCATCCAGGTGGAACTCTCTTACTGTTCAAGGGTGTGTTAATGCTTTGTTTAAACTTTTGCTTCAGTTGAGGTCCAGAGTGTTGACTTGTATTGGAAGGTGCAGACATATTCATATAGTCTTCATGATACATAGTCATGCTTGGTAGCAAAATAAAATATTGGTGCAAGTTGTATGTGTCCAGCATTGTTGACTTGTATTATCATGGCATTGGTTTATTATATCTTCCTGTGCTACAATGTAATAACACTTCTATTGGACATTCCACCAGACACGCTACAAGGAGTCATGGACTCATCTGAGGGATGGAGGATATAAGCTAAAGTTGGATGCCATCCCTTTCCAGGCCGCAAAAGCCTCTGGGGAAATAATTAGCGATGTAAGTTTATATTTGTAATGTATTTTGCGTGAGCAAAATATTTTCCTATATATGTTTAGTATAGGTCTAGTATAGTACAGTATAAGTCCAATACAAAAAGCGCATAAGCGCATATGGCCTAGAACCAATGGCATTGATTACTCAGTTAAGAAGCATTGATTCACGGAGGCACATAGCAAACACACTAAGAAAGGTTTGAGGGTGTCCAGTTTCCCATTCGGGCGGAATCTTTACCTGTCCAACCAGCCCATGGCGCATGTGCGGCCAGCACCACTTGCATCCTCTTTGAGAATGATTCTGCACACCGCCGTTGTATGTGGCTGGAATTCTATTAAGATTTTAAGCAGGGGAAGCTCATTGGACAAGGGGCCATGCATGAGCCATTGGGCCAAGAAGAGGTGCATTTACTGGGCAAATGGCGGGGTTTCACATTGCATCCCAAACCGCTCCAGGGTGAGGGACCAAAACCAGGGATTGTAAAAATTCTGGGTTTTGGTCTACCTTAGATAAAAATGCTCCCACCCGCCTGGCTCACCTGATTTAGGCACTGGAAGCCCCCAGACGCCTGTGTTCTTTTGGTGCTCTTCCAAGGGTGCCCCTGGCACTGGGCCATGCTGATGGGCACAGGGCTCTTTAGTGCCTCCTGGTAAACTGGTATAGGGTTTTATGGGTAACACTGGGTAGTGTAAAGGCTTATTTACCCTTGGTACAAGTTTAATGGACGTGGCACATTTTACTAATGGTGTATATAGAGCCTAAAGTGTTTACTCTGATTTGGTTTTCAGCATAAGTACAAAGAGGAATTTGAAAGGTCTAAAGGGAAGATGATCGGTCTACGGCGTCTGGAGGATGACTTGAATCTTTCACACTCAGTCCACACATCGTCTCTGACCAGTGGGGTAAGTTATCTTTTATAGAACCAGTGGCGTAAGATATTTTCAAGGAGTATGTAGAAAATACAGTTTTAGAGGTACCAGCTCCAATATGGCCTGGTGGAGGGTTCCTGGCCTAGTGGAGAGTATCCAGTCTGATAGAGGTTGTCTGGCCTAGTAGAGAGTGTCTGGTGGAGGGTGTCCAGTATGGTTGATGTTTTCTGGCCTGGTGTCCAGCCTCAAGGAGTGGGTCTGGCCTAGTACTCAATTTACTGCAGTGGTCTTCTGTGTCCTGTATTTGCATTCCTGAAGAACACAGATGAGGAAGCAAGTGGCACGGTCCATCCTGTTACTATCACTGAGGCTGATGTTGTTGATAGCCTCCTAGATCAAGGTACAGAACATGGAGGCTATGACTGTGAAGGGATGATTTGTACCTCTGGAACAGAGACTGCTGGGAATGGCTCAGTGAGCCTTGTAGAGTGCTGCCATTATAGCCGTGACTGGTTACCCTTTACAGGTTCACTATAAAAAAGGATTTGAGAAGAGCAGATCGGAGTTCCACCTGCCAATGGATATGGTAAATCTGGTGCACGCCAGAAAGGCTCAAGCTTTGGCCAGTGATCAGGACTACCGGCACCTGCTGCACCATTACACAACACTGTCTGATGACCTGCGGCTCCTCACCGCCAAAAGAGCCTATGAACTGCAGAGTGAGGTAAGTTCATTACATATATAATCAAACTGTATTAAGGGCTTTTATCACCCTAGGCACTTTATAACTGTAATACCCTTTAAAGTCCACCCTAAGCACTCTATATATAGGGCTGCAGCTGGACTGAAGCTGGGAACTGACAAACAGATTAAAATAAAAGTAGGTAGTACAGGCTACTTTATTTCTCTTATTGGGTGTATAATGGATCAGCTGTTTACCACGTACCCCTGAACTCCCCAACCCCAACTTTGAGGCTTGATTTTATTGCCTATGTTTAGTAGTATAAGATGAGTAAGATCATAAGAAAAAAACAAACATAGCTAAGATTTTGTCCATAGGGCTGTTGCCCCTTACATTATGCCATCCTAGGCATACGGTGTCCCAGTGCCTAACAGAAAATACTGCCTAGTCCACAATGTTAGAAGGGTTTGCAGCTCTGTTTCCTCATGTTATTTTATCACAAATGTATTTTGACTATTTATTATATTGTAAATTCTAGAACCGGTATCGGTCAGATCTGAACTTCATGAGAGGTGTGGGTTGTATCGTCCCTGGAGCTCTGGACATTGAGGAAAAGAAGAGAGCTTCGGAGGTGGTCAGCGAGGTAATCCAATGTTGTTGAACCTAACCAAGTCTAATTGAAATGTCCATACCCATAACAGCCGCTGATTAACAGCTATGCAACCATCCATTGCTGGAGCATTGCTGATGGCAGCTTTGTTGCTCTAGACTTTCCATCCTGCCCTGTGATGGCTTTGGCTGCAGGTTTGCAAAAACAACAAAAGGCCACTTGCACCCCCTCATAATCTGGCCCTGATAACACAATATAGATAATATAGTCATGGTATAGCCTTCAGAATAAACGAGGCAAGAGTGTAAATGTAAATGATGGGCCCTGTAGCACCCCCTTTGGGTTTTTTTAATGCACAGCGGATGAGGGTCCTGCTTCTTGTACACAGGAGAAGCTTTGTATTCTGGCCAATAATATTGCACAACTGGATGATCATCAGCCAAAAAATGAAGAAAATGTGTGAAGTAAGATTTACCAAGGGTAAATGGCCTATTTATTGAGCAAAACACTAAACTTCACTACAGGCAATGTTCTTGCTTTTTGCAGAGAGGGAAAGCTATTGAAGACTGGCCAATAATGCTACTGCAAAATTAGACAATTTGACATTCAACATTTGTCTCTATTTTTTTGACATATGATCATGTGATAAGATGAAAAATGTCAAAGAATCAGGGTTGAAGGAAAAAGCGAAGGACTGGTTGCTTTGATGTGTATAGGAGGCAACACTCCACCCACCAAGAGTGATTGATGGATTGCATCATAACATTCTGTTGGAAACTTGTTACACTGACTAGTTAACTGCTACATGTGCAATTGTATTACTTTTTCTACAAAAAAGGTATTTTCACGTTATTAAAAGCTCTAATTGTCCCTTTTGCTATTTCTACCTCCTTGAACGCAGACCAAATACCGCCAGCAGCCCCACCAGCTAAAATATACAACAGTCACAGACTCTGTGGACCTTCTGCACGCCAAGTTCAGCAACAAGATAACCAATGAAGTAAGTGGTACAATCAAAGCCCATTTGGACCCAAGTCCTAATACAGAGATCCTTCTCCTGCAATCCCCTAACATGCTTTTTCCACAGCGATTGTACAAGGCGGCCGGTGAGGACCTTCTCCATCATTACACCACTGTGGTAGAATTACCAGAGCACATCCGTGCCCGGCTCAATGCTGCCAACCTTAGCGATGTAAGTAGTCCACCTTTGCTCCTACAGAGTCTTTATTTATTGGTCTGCTGCAACTACTGTATTTTAAAGTTCAGTTGTCCATCTGTAGGCGTTTAACTTGTTTATTGGCTTCAAGTATATAATACAGATTTAAACCAATTTACATACACTGACTGTAGGACATGGAAACATCTTGATGATCCATTTTTTTACTAGGCAAATTTAAAGAGACAGTTTTGGCAATTTAAAAAATAAGACAGCAAGGAGCTCATCTGAAGCCTGCCCCATTTGCCTCCATTTGCAGCACACTCCATTCTTTTTCACTGAGGGAGAGTGGCTGCCATGCAACCATATTTTGAGCATGGTCACAGAGGAAGGGGGTGGAAAGGAGGAGGAACATTTGGAGCCCTATTTCCCCAGCGAGCTGCAGGAAATGAGAGAGATGCTCATGGGACAGACATCAGGTGAGCTCCTTGCTGCCTTATTAATGCAAGTGCCAGGACTGTCCATTTATTCTCTTCTTCTAATGCATTTGAAAGTGAGACAGAGTTTTTTAAATCTGAATGGTGTCCTTTTCTCCTTACTCCTGAAATACTCTGCTGGTACCCATATGCATGATTGGCTGAAAAACTCTGAATAGTGTGGAGGGGATGAGGTGTGGGACCTCAGATTGTTCATATTTTTAACAGAGATCACTAAAGTAATATTTGATGTAGGGAGCTGGTAGGAGCTGGACGTCCATTTCCTTTAGACCCCAGATTGTGTTTCAGTTTTGTATGTTTCAAGTTCTTGAACATGGTCCTATTACCTGCAGATCAAATACCGGGAGTCCTGGCTCAACGCACGGGCTCAGGGCCACAAGTTGACAATGGATGCTCTCCAATTCCAGGCAGCCAAGTCCTCTGGGAAGATCGCTAGTGATGTAAGTAGGCCATTGTTTGTGGTCAGAATGGACCACCATTTGGGAAATATATCTTTTTTTTAGTAACCAGGAAAATATGTTCCCTGTAACTCACCTTCTTCTTCACAGTACAAGTACAAACACAACTACATCTCAGAAAAAGGTCGGCACATCGGCGCTCGGAGTATCCTGGACGACCCCAAAATGCTGCACTGCCTTCGTGTTGCCAAACTACAGAGCGAACGGCAATACAAGATGGATTCCCAGCATCTACGATCTCAGTATCACCTTCCTACCGACATGCTGGATCTGGTCCATGCCAGGAGAGCCCAGGCCTTGGCAAGTGATCAGGACTACAAGGTTCTGCTCCACCATTACACTGCTGAACCTGAGGACATGAAGCTCCAGTGGGCCAAAAAGGCTCATCAACTGCAAAGTGAGGTAAAAATGTGAAAAATATGATTTTGTCAAGGAAATACAAAAAGTGGAGGCTGTGCCTCTATTTACAATAGTGTCACTATATACTAGTGGCATTTCCCCAATCCCATTTTTGCCAAATTCAGATTTCCTGTTCTATATATGTTTAGGTTTTGTTCTGTTTTTTTTCTAGTATTTTCCATTTTTTAATTATTCAATTGAATTGTTTGAATTCATGTTTTACATCTCTAAAACCAAATTATTAAAGTGGCCCAAAACCCAGAGACCTAGGCTCTAGAGTCTTAACGACTCTAGGGCCAAATGAAATCCTGATTTGAGATGTCCCTGTGTGTGAACCCCCCTCTGAATACTGTCAGTCCCACAGTGCATGTGCAGGCCCCTGATATAGCATCCCTCGGGAGAAGCCAATGGGATTTGAACAGCACTGATTAATCAGTGAATGATGAATAGGGAAAAGCCTGCCCACTGACCATTGGATAGCCAGTTGGAGGTAGCGGCCAAATTGGGAGAGTCAAACAGACAGGGGTGGCCAATACTAGTCCTTCCTCTAACATTTACAGTTGGGTCAACATTAATTGTTGTATTGTAAGCAACCAGATTTTGATTTTACCAGGATCTGGCAAGTTTTATACCAGACTACTATTGGGGTACTTGGGTCCGGTATTCCTCCACAGGTCCTTGAGCTACTGCCAGACTCAGTCAGCCTTAACTTTTGAGTTTTCTGATTCTTGGCTGCTCCTTGGTTGCTTTCTGATCACCTGCTGGGGTCCTTCCTTCCTGCTGGTTCTACTCCAGTTCAAGAACAACCTATTCTAACTTATATAGGTTCAAGCCCTACACCTAACAAACCTAACCTAATTCTTAACTGGTTATAACATGACTGAAAGGCTTATCCAGACACACGGCTACCTTAGCCAAATCCTATATTTATTTGCTGAATGGGGGCAGATAGTGGCAATCCCCAGCAATTCTTTCAGTAAGCATTCAATACCGGACATTAATACATGCATGGCAATGAATGCTGATTGGAGGAGAGCCTGCGAATGGACCGTGGAAGCTGGGATTACCAGGTGAACCTGGGGGGGTTAACACACAGGGGCTTCCCTGCCCTTGCCCTTGTAAATCCTGGGTTTTGGGCTGTTTTAAAGGGAGTTAAAGTCATTCCCCTGGCATGAACATAAAAAAGGCTATACTCATTCTTTATCCCCGGGCATATGACCACTGCAAATCTGGCGCTCTAACACTTACCAGAGCGCCCCATCCAAGTCACGGGTCATCATCCACTGCATCCACTGGACCGCCCCGCATTTCAGTGAATGAAGGGGACATGCCATAGTTCTTGTGATGGATAGTGAGGGGCTGTCTATCATCAATATTATGTAAGTCTCGGACGATCAGGCCAGGAGGTGCAGGACTTGGAACGGGTGATCCTGTAAGTGTCAGAGTACAGGAATAGGAGCGATCGTCTGCGGGAGACAATAGGGTGAGTATAGCCTTTCTAATGTTCATGCCTGAACAATGACTTTTTTAAAGAGACAGCAATGCTTAGAGTTATCAAACTTGTAGTAGATTTTTACCTTGCACCGCTGCCTCTCAGCCTTGTACAATGTACAAGCGTGCCCCATTGTGTTACATTGTACCAGCAGTCGCACCTCCTTCTGTGTCATTGTACCAGTAACCGCGCCTCCTACTTTTGCATCGTACCAGCATCCACGCCTTTCACTGTAACAGTGGCCGCTCAGCTCGCTATGTACTATGGATTCCCTCAGTGCGCTGCCGATTGGCTGGATCCAAAAGCAAGTGCACGCTCAGTTTCAGACCAATCAGAAGGAAACAAAATCTTGCATTTCACACACTTCTAATCTCAGACCTCAGTGAATTTTTAACTTTGTAGCTGTTTCTTTTCTTTGTAATTAAGAGGAAAGTGGGACATATTTACTTTTTATTACACTTAATGACCAATTTCCAAACTAGTCTAACCCGTTCTGCCCCTAAAATCTGAGCTTGACAGGCAGAGGTTTGCCCTGTTACATTTTGTTATGGTGCAATTGCCGGGGCTGAGATGATTAGCGGAAATAAGGTCCTGTAATTGCAGTGCGCTGACACTTTACATAGCGCGGGAGTGAAGTGATTAGCATTCCCATTATTAATTAAGCCGGGTGAAAATAATACAACACAAGGAATTCTTAATGGAGAGAAACAAGCTCACTTAATTCACTTGAGGTCTCTGTCTCGTATCAGACATGATCCATTATTTACCGACGTGTCGTGTGAACAAATGCAAACAGCTTCACTCTCAGTTTTGATGTGCATAGAAAACGAATGGGATCCAATTAAATTATTAATTCAGATCAAAGGCACTCTTTATACCTCTAATCATCTTGGATTGAAGGGATATCATGCTGGAAAAAAAACAGATATCTCATACTTCCAATCTAGCTGGAAACAGCAAATCGCTGCTTTTCAGGTGTATGTGGGGAAAAACGTTTAGGAACATCTGTTCAATTTACAAGTAGCTAACCAGTGACATCACAGAGGAGTAGGCCCAACTACTTACTAGAGCCCAATGACATCACAAAGAATGACTCCCAATTCATTCACTAAAGACTGGTAATATCCCACAGAAAGAGCCTCATTCATTCACTAGAGACCTTACAGAGAATTATTTCCAAGGATTCACTAGATTCACTAGAGACCAATGACATCACAGAGAATTACTCCAACTCAATAAATAATGAACAGTGAAATCAGAGTATGAGATAGAGGGTCATTTCACTTTTCATTTCTTTGTTGCTAGGCAAAACTGAGTTGCGAACAAATAATGTGTTTAAAGGGGTGTTTTGGTGTACATATCAGAGACTTGCTAATCATCTGATTGACTAAGGCAAATATGACAGGTTTAACCCCATCTGTTGAGATCACAATCTTGTGTTCCAGTACCTAAAAGTGTCTCTGGCAGCGTTCTCAGCTGGGGAGGTCATTACTGCTGCTTGATTTAGCCAAAGCTGCTGATGAGATTACCTGTTATAGTGGAAGGATTCTGGGACTTTTAGTCAGAAAATATATATATATATAAATATAAAGTGCATTACTAAAGGCTAGGAGAGCCACGTACAATTAAACAACACAGAGCCACAGAAACGTATGAAATATTGAACCAGCATGCTGATAAGTGAGTCACAGACAAGGCAGAATAAAAAAACATGACAAAAAGGGAGTTTCCCTTTAAACACAGACAAGTATGAGTTCAACCCAACCAATAATGAACAATGATATCACATAGAATTACTCCAACCTAATCAATATTGACCAGTGACATCACATAGAATGACTCCAACCTAATCGATAATGACCAGTGACATCACATAGAATGACTTCAACTTAATCAATAATGACTAGTGGCATCATAGATACTTATACCAACCTAATCAATAATGACCAGTGACATCACATAAAATGACTCCAA
This sequence comes from Gastrophryne carolinensis, assembly GCA_027917425.1. Lineage (NCBI taxonomy): Eukaryota > Metazoa > Chordata > Amphibia > Anura > Microhylidae > Gastrophryne > Gastrophryne carolinensis. Next base: position 372,871,545 of record CM051235.1, read on the forward strand.
CCCAATCAATAATGACTAGTAGCATCATAGATACGTACACCAACCTAATCAATAATGACCAGTGACAACACATACAATGACTCCAACCCAATCAATAATGACCAGTGACATCACATAGAATGACTTCAACCCAATGAATAATGACCAGTGGCATCATAGATACTTACACCAATCTAATCAATAATGACCAGTGACATCACATAGAATGACTCCAACCCAATCAATAATGACTAGTAGCATCATAGATACGTACACCAACCTAATCAATAATGACCATTGACAACACATAGAATGACTCCAACCCAATCAATAATGACCAGTGACATCACATAGAATGACTCCAACCTAATCGATAATGACCAGTGACATCACATAGAATGACTTCAACTTAATCAATAATGACTAGTGGCATCATAGATACTTACACCAACCTAATCAATAATGACCAGTGACATCACATAGAATGACTTCAACCCAATGAATAATGACTAGTGGCATCATAGATACTTACACCAATCTAATCAATAATGACCAGTGACATCACATAGAATGACTCCAACCCAATCAATAATGACTAGTGACATCATAGATACGTACACCAACCTAATCAATAATGACCAGTGACATCACATAGAATGACTCCAACCTAATCGATAATGACCAGTGACATCACATAGAATGACTTCAACCTAATCAATAATGACTAGTGGCATCATAGATACTTACACCAATCTAATCAATAATGACCAGTGACATCACATAGAATGACTCCAACCCAATCAATAATGACTAGTAGCATCATAGATACGTACACCAACCTAATCAATATTGACCAGTGACATCACATAGAATGACTCCAACCTAATCGATAATGACCAGTGACATCACATAGAATGACTTCAACCTAATCAATAATGACTAGTGGCATCATAGATACTTACACCAACCTAATCAATAATGACCAGTGACATCACATAGAATGACTTCAACCCAATGAATAATGACTAGTGGCATCATAGATACTTACACCAATCTAATCAATAATGACCAGTGACATCACATAGAATGACTCCAACCCAATCAATAATGACTAGTGACATCATAGATACTTACTCCAACCTAATCAATAATGACTAGTGACATCATAGATACTTACTCCAACCTAATCAATAGTGACCAGAGATAATGATTCCAACTCAACCAAAAATGACCAGGCCTTGGCATGCAATATGCAAAACAATGTAAAAGAGTGCTAACAGCACACCAAATGGGTGCCATCTGCTGGTAGTATATAAAGCAACACTTCAAAGAAAAAGAGGGGGAACCACCTTCAATTCACCCATAATACAGCCAGAAAATGGTGCACATCAAAAGTATCAATTAATAATACATTTTATTCAATAGATAATGCAGCTACAAACTAACACATAACACAAGACATTTAAAAATCAATAACAATCAGGATGAAGTTACTGTGATATGGTGACCGTTTAACATGGAGGTCCCACTGAACGGTGATCAGGTGGTTGGATGCCGTGGGGCTCATGGGACCTGGTAAGGTTTATACGACCAGACAGAAAAGTTACGGGGGACAAAAGACAAGTGTGTTTATATTTCTTTTTGTCTGGACTGTCCCTTTAAATCTCCTCACTATATATCTATTTACTATAATATAGATAGGCTGTGGCGGGAGCATGCACATGGTTGGGGATGTAGTGGAGGCGGCAGCGTGACTTCCCATTCAAGACAATGAGATCTGCCTGCCAAATGACACAGTCACAGCAGAGGCCTCTCATTGGACGAGGGCCCATGCATGCACCGCTGGAGCATGAGAAAGTTAAATTCACGGGTTTTGTTCTGCCTTAAAGCAGGAGACATCACACAGATGTCTCTAATCCATTTACCAGAGACCAGTGAAATCACAGAGAATTACTTCAACCCCCTCACCTATCCCTTTACTAAAGACCAGTGACATCACACAAATGCCACCAATCCATTCAGACCAGTAACATCACAAAAAAACACTAGATACTAATGACATCACAGAGAATTACTCTTATCCAATCACTGTAGGCCAGTGAAATCATGGAAATCTATTCACTAGAGACAGTAACTTCACAAGGAATGACCTCAATTAATTTACTAAAGACATCACAGGAGACATCTCCAGAGACCAGTGACATCATCGAACGTGACTTTAATCTATTCTGAAGAGACTAGAAACATCCTCAAGAATGTGTTTAATCCATTCACTAGAGACCAGTGACATCATAGTAAAAGAGTCTAATCTATTCATATATAGGTGACATCACTTTATACCAGTTACAGAGTCGAAGTAAGAGTCAAATCCATCCATCATAGATAGGCAACCTCATGGAATGTGACTATTGTCTATTCACTAGAGGCCAGTGACATCACACGCAACTCAATCAGTATAGTCCAGTGGCATCATAATAAAAGAGTCAAACCCATTCATCATAGATGAGTGACATCATGGAAAGTGTCTTTAGCCTATTCACTAGAGACCAGTGACATCACAAGGGACCCAATCACTAATCTCTAATCTAATCTTAAGTGCCTATGCTTTACTAATCACGTCACTGAAATGAACTCATATTCATTGGCTGAATAATGATGTCACTGAGAGTGCAGTCTATTCAGTCACTAGATCAAATTTCCAGTGATGTGGCTGAGAATGACATTTGTGACATCACTGCTGCCTATCCATTCATTGGACAACAGTGACATCACTGCAATTCACTAGAGACTGATGACATCACCAATGCCTTTTAATTTAATAGAGACTGCTGACATCACTGCTGCCACGGACCCTTTAAATCTGCAATATGCCATTATGAAGCGGATTTTATCACTTAGTATCTTCTGCTGTTAATTATTAATTGGGACTCCTTTATTTTCCGAGCACGTCACAATCATTAAATAAATATGTCACTAGAAGGCAACCGTAATAATTATACAATAAATATTTATTCCTCTTGTGTGCACACCATGCCGCCCTTTGCGCCACCCGCCCTGTTCTTTCCATTATTCAATGGCTGCTGATGTTTGATGTCTGTTCCTTTGGGATATTCTATTAAACCTAATTATCCCCATCTTCTTCCTTCTTTTTTTTCTGCAGACTCGCTACAAGTCCGATCTAAACTTCATGAGGGGAGTTGGTTGGGAAGCAGCAGGGTCCCCCCATATCGAAAGCGCGAAGAAGGCCGGCGAGCTGATAAGTGAGGTTTGTATTATATTGCTCAAAAAAACAAAATAGGAAGGAGGTAAGTGAAGGCCAACATCAGCAGAAGAAACTAGGTTATATAATCCCCCATCTGGTGGCCTCATCGGGATGGTGGATAGATGAAGTATAAGAAGATTGTTTTACATGACACTATGGCTTCAAAACAGACTGTTACCAAGTGGTGGACATTTAGAAAAAATGTTCCACTACTTTATGTTGCTACTATATTAAAACACCACTGCCCCGGACTTTCTGTTTTGAAATAGCATGTGTTGAGTTAATTGGACAGGGTAATAACAAAAAAACATTAATCACATTAATATGAGCTAAAGAATGGAAAAAGAAGGATGTTTTCTACTCTATGACCATTCATATTGCTGGTTCTCTGAGCTAATTGACTATCACTGATGGCCTCTCTCTTATGAAGATTATGATGGAGGGTGGTAAGCTGATAAGTGAGCATTATATTGTCTATATCAAAGAAGAAACTGAAGGGAAATCCTTAAAGCCCAAACAGTGAGAAGAACCAGATTATCACGACCTACTACTGTTCTTCTCCATGACTATTCTGCCTGGTGTTTCTCCAAGCTAATAGTCCATCAATAATCATATCTCTCTCTTATCAAGAGCTTGATGAAGGCTGGTATGCTGTTAAGAGAGTGTTGTGTTATATTGTCTCAATTAAAGAAGACATTTAAAGGGAAGCAGTGTAGGAAATTGCAATTGCAAGTTTTAAACCCACGCCACGTCAAGGATGATTGGCCTGAAAGAACACATGGCACCATGACTCATGTAAGAGCACTCCTCTTACTCCTATTTTACCCACACCACCATTAAAGCCACCACATAAAGGGATTGATAAGCTGGTACCCACCATTGATGTTGCCCTTCATTTCTTCCGTTTCAATATTATTTCTGAAATCCACAATGTGAAACTGGAGTGGGAGGAACTCAAACTATCTGGACCTAACTGCCTAAATTTAGCTTTGTAACTCTACCTGGAGGCAGCGGAACTGTACAACATACTTACTCTTTGTTCTCTTTACAGACCAAGTATCGTCAGAACCCTGGCTCCATGCCCTTTACCTCTGTGACGGACTCCCCTGGATTAGTTCATGCCAAAAACAGCTACCTCCAGTGCAGTGAGGTAAGATTCCTGTCTTTCCCCATTTTTCCAAAGTAGCCAATCAGTGCAAATTATTTTGAGTTGAGAAGGATGGTAAAAAATACATTAAGACCAACCTGCCATCAAAGCCCAGCTCCAGCCAGGCCAACATTTTGAATTCCCATTGTGGGGTTGTCTCTTGTTTCATTGATGGCCAGGTGTTGGGTTGCTGGGCTGCCTGCTTTTCCATCCCTTTCTAATGACAATTGTTGTACCTCCTATCTCTTCTTTTAGCGATTGTATAAGTCTGGAGATCAGGACACTCTACACTGCTACACACTACCTCCAGACCATCCCGACTTCATCAGAGCAAGGATCAATGCCTCTCAGATAAGTGATGTAGGTACCACCCATAATTATGGCTATTGTAGAGCTCTATGGAAGAAGATCTCTCTATATAAATTAAATAATAATAATAATTGTTTTTGTGACATACAGCAGTTAATGTTACATACGTTCTCCTTTTTTTGCCCATAGAAAGCCTACAAAATGCTGTGGGAACAGTCCCGGGCCGCTGGCTATGACCTCAGGCTGGATGCCATTCCATTCCAGACCGCTAAAGCATCACGGGAGATTGCCAGTGATGTAAGTCAGAGTCTGGGGTTTTCAGGACTGAGTATTTTGGTTAGGAATCTAGTCATAAATTGTTGCATACCTTGTTGGGGACCAGATCAAAGTAGATACAGACAGCTACCAGCAGTACCACCTGCAGCTTCACCAGAGGGCTGGGGAAACTCAGCAGAGGGAAAGGCAGGAGTGTCATGTGAGATGATGATGCAGAATCAGGAACACCAGGCAGGAGCTGTGGGAGATCTGGAAGTTAACAGAGCGTTAGAGGGAGGGAGCCAGCAATGATCAACTGATGCACTGGTTCCAGCGTGGGGAGTCCTGCCAACAGGTCTGGTTTTCATCTTCTACAAGGTCAGACTGCACTGCAAACATGCCGGTGTCCCACTACTGTTGCCAATGGCCATTGAGCCCAAAGTCCAACATGGAAAAAGTCCAGTTTAGGTTGAAGGGAGGACAGAGCATGAAGTGCCATAATCCGGAGCCAGAGTTCAAAGAAAACAGGTAGTCATCCAAGTTAAGAGCCAGAGTGGGATTTGTATCCAAATCCAGAGAGTCAGAGCCAGAGCTGCGTCAATATCCAAAGCCAGAGGGTCAGGGCCACAGTGGGGTTGATGTCCAAAAGCCAGGGAGTCAGAGCCAAAGTCGAGCCACACACGGGTGCAGGAGGCAAGCACCCCTTCAAGAAGATCACGTACACGTAAGTAAGACCAGGTCCCCTACCGTGACATAGAAAAAATGCTAATTCTATACCAAGCATTACCAATTACCAAGCACAAAATTCAATGCTTATGATTCTATGCCCTCTAATAATGTTCTCTAATAATGTAATACTCTCCAATGATTCCATACACTCCTCTGTTTCTACACCTTGCAAGGATTCCATGCTGGTTCAATGCTTTTCACTGATTTCATGCTCTGCTCTCCTGTGATTCCAAACCTTTCTAAAATTCAATGCAATCCAATATATTTATTTTCTCCACTGATTCCATATTCTTATATTGTTTCATATCCACCTTCAATTACTTGTCCGCCTGTATTTTCAACCACTATGACTCTTTCACTTATTCCATTCTCTTATCTGCTTCCATGCCTACCAGTGATTCCATGCCTTCCAATGTTTCAATACCTTTTGTGGTTCAATGCCTATAAGTGATTCCATGCATCCCTGTGATTCCAAGGTTTTCCAAGTGCACCTTTACTCAGAGGAAAGTATTGGTTGTCACCTTCCATCCCTAGCCCAGTGCCACAAAACAGACTGTATTTTTTTTTTTTTTACTAAAGCCTTTGCCCAAGATTCATAACAATGCGAACTGGATGCAGTCGGCCATATTGCTTCCGAGCAGCCCCACCCCCAGCAATGATACATTCAGTTACAATACACACAGCTCAGCAATAGAGATCACTTTAACCTAACTGCCATTATGTGACAGTCTAGTTGTAGCTGAATTAATTAGCAAACCCAGGCTGTTTTGGGGCATTGGGATGGGGATAGAAGGTGATGACATAGGTGAACTTCAAATGTCCATGCCATTGAATATTTGCCTGTTCTTCTCATTTTGTCGACCGTGATTCAGTACCCTATATCCTTCAATGCCTAACAATAACTCTGTGCTATCCTATAATTCTCTTGCCATCAACTGGTTTCATGCCCTTTTTGATTTCAGATCCTCATGATTCTATGCCATCCAATGCATTCATGCTCTCCCATGATTCAATATCTTCCAGCAGATTTGCATGACCGAGACATGCATGTTTTTACTGCAGTGCTGCCTGAAGACCCATAGATCTTAAACATCCAATATTAAGCATATCCCATTAATCTTCTCTCATGTGCACATGGATTTCTCCAAATTCTCTGAATCTTTTGATGTTATTGGGGTTGATTCAGGGCCTGGTGAGAAAACATATTTTTTAGGAGAGAAAATTGACATTTACTTTCATTGTCTACCCTGGGGCTGATATAGAGTCAGGTACAAATTTACACCTGGTAGACAATGAAAGTGAGTTTTCTCACCAGGCTCTGTATCTATACCATTATGTACTATAGATAGTTTGATATTAAAAAACCTTTGCAATCTTATTATAACAAACATGTTTTTGAAAGTAGTCCATGAATTGAATCAATGTATTTCCCCCTTTAATGATTCTATGCCCTGGTTACCAGTGATTCCATTCTCTCCTATGATGCCTTGTATCAAAGATTCCATTTCCTGTTTGGTTTATTGGTTACCAATTATTTCATCCTCTACTATGCAGCCTTGTATTTCAATATGTTTTTGTCCTCTTAAGGTTTCAACCCCTCCTATTATCCATGTCATCCAATTGATTTATACCCTTTGATAATTCTATTAATTTTCCTTTTTACTATCCAAGCCTAGTTAAATGTTGTCATTTTGTCTGCAGTTCCGGTATAAGGAAGCCTTTGTCAAGGAGAAAGGTCATCAGATCGGATTCCGCAGCGTGGGAGATGACCCCAAAATGCAGCACGTGATGAGGGTCAGCAATCTGCTGAGTGACCGCCAGTACAAGAAGGAGTCAGAGAAGACCAGGGCTCAGGTCCACACCCACCTGGACCAGCCAGGCTTCATCCAGGCCAAGAAGAGCCAACAGCAGGCTAGCGATCTCAATTACCGCCAACACCTCCATCACTACACTTGTGACCCTCAGCAGCTTGCCGTACAACATGCCAAGCAGGCACACAGTCTGCAGAGTGATGTACGTATCTTAAACATTTTGGGATCCAGGTATCAAGTAGCGAAACTCGATTTGAGGAATCAGGAATAATTCGGATTTATATGTAAATAGGTAATGCAACATTCTTTGGTTGTCTCTACAGGTGAAGTACAAGTCTGATTTGAACTGGATGAAGGGCGTGGGCTGGACCCCTCCTGGCTATCACAAGGTGGAACTTGCCCGCAGGGCAGCTGAACTGGCGAATGTGCAGGAATGGGAACCTCATTTTGGAGCAGAAGCTGAACACCCTAGGGTATGTACCCATCCATCCACAAGCTACAGTCTGTGGGCTAATAATACCCAATGGCAGTATAGGCAAATAAGAGTCTGTGATAGAAGCTTCTGGCTACTGACATAAAGATTAAATGAAACTGGCTTTCTATAGATAGGATCAGTTAATTGGTAATGTTCGAAATTCCAGGATCTGAGCATCAAAACCCAAAATAAATTCACCAGTTACCATGGCCTGGAAAAAATAGCCAGTTTCCCCATTTTGGCTTGGTCTTGTTCACATAAATATGATCCAGCATGGAAGTCCCAGCACCTCAGCTCTGACCGGTAATATGAAATGTAGTGTAGCTTTATTTATCCCAAAATGAAACTTGTCTAAATTATTGATGTGCCAGGATGGAGACAGTCTAGTTCAGAACCCCCTCGGCCAGATACAATAGCCACCTCTTACCAGTTTACAGTGTTAAATAACATTATAAAAATAACATATATGTATATATATACAAAAAAGAGGAACCCCCTCTCGGCGTCCTATCCTCCTCCTGTCCCCCACTGGATGGTTTCCTCTCCTCAGGTCCTGGCCTGGCGGGCACTGGTGTTGCATTGACGGGGTGCGACTTTTGCATCTGTAGTGAAGGGGGACACAGGTCTCGCCTGCTTCTTTCTGGCATCCCAAACTTATGTCAGGGCACTGGGTAAGAAACTTTGTATACCACAGAGGGGCCTTTGAGGAATCCCCTCCATGTGACTAATGATGTCATTGGAGGGGAGGGACATGGAGGAGGGAAATCTCCTTGGGAAAAAAACAGTCTGTTAATTGGTAAGGGGTCTCCTATACCAGTTCACGTGTTGTGGTAGTTGACATGCCACCAGATCCAAAGCTCATCACTAATGTAAACCATGTTATAGGTTGGTCCAAACCACATTATGGCCTTGTTCATGCCTCATTATGGTCTAGTCCGGATCTCATTATGGTCGGGTTCATATTTCATTGTGGTGTGGCTTGGATCTTATTATGGTTTGGGCAGGACTTCATTATGGTCGGATCAGCTTGAACCCTTCTAATCAACTGTATCATTGTGTACATTTACATTTATTTTTTGCACCATTTGTGGTTGGCATGTGAATTCGCACAGCACAAAGGATAATTCTGCTGTCCCTAGATAAATTAAGCAAAAGAGAATTTGAATAATACAGTATGCAATGTGAAGTCCTCTTTGTGTTTCACATTGACCGTCCACAAAAAAATCAAAGACCAAACTTGTACCTAATGCAATATGGCCTTATGTTTCTCCAGGATGAGCATGATTCCCGATCTTTGCACCAAGACGGCATAAACCCTGATGCTTCTGAGATCCTGCAAGTGAAGAGGAGGAGAGCTACACCTATAAGGAAATAGGAGCCATTGGATATAGATCTAGCGAAACAGATGTAGATTTTGTGGACATTTTGCCCTGCTTGCAATCTCAAGCACAATGATGTATGCTTTTGTATTCAGGTGACTTGGAGAATCTGGGAACGTTTGTAGGATATTTTTATGCTTTAACTGGAAAACTGTTACTTTGGGTGACTGTAGACCTCTAATCGATCCTAATGGTTACCCTCCTTCAGCTATATACTACAGAACATTTTTGCTTGGAATTGCTCAAGGATCCAGCAATGGATGCCCTGGTTGGAGCTTATTTTATACTATATCCCATACTTGATCCATCTATCGTTCGTCTTACCCAAATCTTTTATATTAGATGGCCTTGTGTATGGATAGCAGCCACTACGGTCTGATGCTCTGGATATAACGGTCCTTAGTGGATCTCCAACCAACACATTTTTTATTTTAAATAGAAGTGTTGGGGTCATATAAAGTGTCTGGACTTTACTCAGACCTGAAATTTCCACCCAACAGAACACTTACAGTATTTGATATGATTAAGGTTTACATAGAGAAAAGAGAAAAGATAGAACATTCATCAGGAGTATAATACTTTACAAGCCTAAAATTGCTCCAGGGCTTAAGAATGACTACAGTAGATAAGGAAGTTATTCTATAGGCTTGGCCACCCAAATCTTAATCCATATTAACTTGGGTGGCCTTGAACTAGGATTGCAGAGTGGAGAGTAGTAGTAATCCATATGTATTAGAGCTTGGCTTCTGGTTAAAGTTAAATCTGAGATTTTTGGCTATATGACTCAGGAGTACTAAATGCTGAATACTAGGGACTACTCAGCAGAGGCCTGTTTGGTTTATCACTATCCTTAATAGTTTCATCATGCTCCCTTTGCTCTACTCTCTATAGGAGCATTTTCTGGACTACTTCATTGACTCCAAGATCTAAGGATGGCTGCCCTAGTTGTTGTTTGATGGTGGTTTATTCAAAGTCTTAACAACTGTCACTGAAATCCTCATATAGTGCTGATGGCAAGTGGGCTCTGATGCTCATATTGGAGCTAGAGTGCAACACGATAAGACAGGGTGATTTTATCAGTGTGGCTGTTCTTTATTGGATATACTGTACCGTACTGTATTTTAATTTAATATAGTTTGGAGCTCAGTTATCAACACCTAGAATTTTTCAAACTTAGCTGTGGGTTAAACGGTGTGTTGCATTAAATATGGGAGAGGAAGTTGTAGAGGTTGACCATGTAAAAAAAAAGAAGATCAACAAGGAAGTTATTCTAAAACAGGGAAATGACAAGAGATGAGGCCTCCAGAAAGGCAGCAAGACATAATACAGGATTTGTGGAAGTGACCATTTGGAAGGTGGTAGTGACATCTTAACCCCTTATACTCTATGGAGAATCCACTAAGGGGCAGGGCTACCACATTTTTTTTATAGACCTTGAAGGGGACAATGACATCACTAGGATACATTGGGCCTTATTTATCAAGGAATAGCGACAGATAGCGACAGATAGCGACTGGGGAGGCGGCCAGTAAAGCCAGGTACCGCAACTAGAACGTCGGCTCCCCTCCACAATCACACATTTATCAAGCCGATTCTGCTTAGCGACTGAGATAGCGCCACCTAGCAACTCATTCATCATTATTCCAGCCTCATCCCACAGCGCCAGCGACCATCCTTGAACAGCGACAGGTATGACCTCTCGCTACCTGGCGCTCTCCAATGCATTTCAATGGCAGAATGTATTTTAATTAATAATTATTTTTTAATATATATATTTTTTTTAATTTCTATCTGTGAACACTTCTTCCTTTGAAAATGTATTTTTTGGGGATTTAAAAAAAAAATTTTTTTTTTGGCAGAATTGATATTACAGGTCTGATTTTAAACTATTCAGGTTTGAATATTATTTCAAAATCAATCCATTTTTTTTTTTGGGTGGTTAGGGGGTTAAAAAACTACTTTTAACACATCGCCTACTGCGCTCTGGGATTTAAACATGCATTTCACAGCGCTAGGAATTTTTAAGACTGATTTTTTAATGAATATGGTGGGTGCCGGTCGCTATGTCCAGTCGCTATCATGCGCTCCCATACAACAGCGAACCTGTCAAATAGCGACTCAGCATCTTGTATTCAACATTACAGCACACCGACTATCATCCACCGAACAGCGGCCAAGCACAGCGACTACTAGCGGTCGCTGTCAAAATACCGCTACAGTCGCTCAACAGTCGCTATCTGTCGCTATCTGTTTTCTAGTATTCTAGAGTCCTGATTACAACACTGTATATGGAGCAAAGAGGAGTTCAAATACAAATGTGCACATTTGTAAACAAATAGCACAAATAGCTAAATATGGTGCTGAATCGTACCTAGGAAAAAAACAATTTCCCTACAAAAAACGTGAGTAAAACATACTTACGGTGCTGAATTTCCAGTGTGAGAACCTTACTTTTGTGTCTCATGCAATTCAGCAGGCACCCTTTTACATGCGAGTAACTTTGTGCTCAAGCCGACGTGCAAGCAAGTATTCTCACATTATTCTTACCGTAAGTTTTCCTGTGTGCGGAACTTCTCGTATGATTAAAGGAGCACAATTAACCTTAGGGACAGGCTGTGGGGACGAGAATTTAGTGGGAGAATTCCCTCTATTATTTCACTGGTGAGAATGGTGCTTTTGGTGTGTTCGTTTTTGATTTATAATTCTCCTAATGTTACCCATGCTTTTACTTCTAAATTTCTTTAAAACTATTTATAGTAAAAAGTGATCTATTTTAATTATTAAAAAAAACATTTTGTAAAAACAATAATTACTACAATTTACTAATTAAATCTTAGTTTTATTATGTTATATTATTGTTTGATTATTTAAAAAAACGAAAGCAAATACATAATTTTAGAGGTATTAGAGTCAAGTCATAACATATATGATACGTGTTAGACAGAAATACTAAAACAATAAAACCATGTTACATTTCTACAAATCAGTATAGGAAACAAATATACCCCAAAAATATATGAAAGAAAGAAAGGACTGTCAGCTGAATCTTTGGAGCCGCAATAGTCATGCTTTGTAATGAGAAAGCTCAGACGAGAGTGTTTTCATTTCTCTCTTTCTTTTTCAACTCTTTTCCCACGTATGAGATTGTCTTGAATGTGTCCAATGAAGCATGCAAGAATGTGAGAGTTCTAATATGCGAATTCACATTCGCACACAGACAAATTTTTTATAACTCATGCTGAATTGACCGTTAGTTAGGGTGCTATGGGGATATCCCTAGGGGAGTAGCAACTCTAGGAGGTACTAAAATGTATATATATATATTTTTATACCGAGTCCAATTGGAAATCAGTGACAACACAATGCTCCATTATATTCCTATGCGGAGTCCACTAGGGAGTAATGATACAGCTGTGTTCCATATAGACCTATGGAGGGAACACCGGAGGCAGTTACACTACAGTTCTTATTTTTAATAGGGAGTTCACTAAAAGAGTTATGATGATATGATGCTCCACATATCCCAATGGAAAGCCATAGAGAGCAATGACTACAATGTTCCAAATAGAGAGGGATCATTGGTGTCACTGGCATAATAGTGACCTGTATTTATATACATAGAGAGTCTACCAACGCTAAAATGTCTCTAGGGAGTCGACCAAGAGACCCGTAACACCACAATGCACTATATAGTCCACTAGGGCAGCAACGGAAGCAACAAGTCTCCATATATTCCTAGAGAAAGAACTGTAGCAGAAGTGACATTATGATCCATATATTTCGATGCAAAGTCTACAAAAGTGGTATGATGACATCACACTCTATACAGTATAGCATGCTGCATCATGTATTCCTTTAGGGAGCAAGGACAACACACTGTTTCATACAGAGCGAAAGAAAGTCATCATTATGATCTGTATATTCTCACCATAAACTTTGTATTGCTACAGAGGATTGTGTGGACATTAAAGTGAAAACAATCCATGTAGTCCTATGAAGCAACCAATAGGGGCTGACAGTTTAATGCTCTATCTCAGTGGTCCCCAACCATTTCCTACAAGGCCCACCAACAGATCATGTTTTGTGGATCTCCACATAGCTACCTCTAGATCTATCTAATCCTATGCAATATCCACAGTGACACCATAATATCTTACTAAGCAAAAAAACCAAGAGTGAAAAATCTAAAGAAATCCATTAAGGAAAAATATCCTGCTACTGGGGTTGATTTAGAGCCAGGTGAGAATTCTCACTAGAGATGGGTGAACCCCCCAAAGTTCGGGTTTGACAAGTTCGTCCCGAACCTAGCCCCCATTGCAATCAATAGGGGACTCGAAGTTTGCGGGGGGGGGGGGGTGCAGAGTGTGTAGAAGAAGTGCTGCTGTAACTTACCTGAGCCTCGATCCTCTTCTGTCAGCAGTGGTGCTCTAAACTGGCCCCAGCCAGGGCTACAAAAAGATGGCCGCACTAGGAGTGTCCTCACTCATGGAAGCCTGTGCCCATCTTCTTTGGAACACCACTGCCACTGGAAGAAGAGGATCGGGGTTCAGGTAAGTTATATAGCTATATATAGCTAGGTGAAGCTCGTTTTTGGACATCACCACTTGAGTCGTGTTCGGGTTTGAGAAGGTTTGAGAAGCCGGTACGAACCAGAACTTGGCAGTTCGGGTTCTCCCATGCCTAATTCTCACTCTTTGTTTTTTGGAGAGAAAACTGCCAATCACTTTTATTGTTTACCGGGTGTACATTTTCACCTGGCTCTGAATTAGTGAAAGTGAAAGACAGTTTTCTCTCCTAAAAAAGGAGTAAGAATTCTCACCTGGCTCTGAATCGAACCCCTTTGTGTTTTTTATTAGCATGAATATTTAATGAAGGTATTTTGGGCCCATGTCACCACAATAGTGCAGCTCTTCAGACTGTGAGGTTTAATACAACAGGACTGGCAGGATCAGTTTTGTACAAGAATCAATAAAGTTATTTGTAAAATTTGGATTCGTTTGTACTGAGTTTATGTCTTCTGTAGAAGTTTCAAAGCTCCAGACACAGTGAATGTTATTTAGGGGTGTCTCTGGCAGGGATGGCCTGGGGCCAAAAATCAGGCCAGGAATTTACAGCTTCTGACTAGCCCACCACCAGCCTAAGAGCTAAATTGTCCCACTCTTGAGGAGCTTCTCAAGCCAATCAACAAGTGTTGGCTGATGCTATAGCATTGCAAGAACAGATCATGGGCAGGGGTGAATATGTTTTAAGTGATTTTTTGAGCTGAAGTAATGGTTTCGAAGCTGCATGCTGGAGGCTACACCCAGCCTAAGTGGCCCTAAAACAGTGCTGCCCATCGGAAATTCTCCCTGTACACCATATGTCCTCTGGCATCCCCCTTATCTGAAGTCTGGAGGAAAGTCCATGGAAGTGCCCTTTCCCTTTTTAAGGTTTACATACTATATATATATATATATTATAAATGAATAAATACATAAACCTTAAAAAGAGAGCACTTCCATGGACTTTCCTTCAGACCTCAGATCAGGGGGACGCCAGAGGACATGAGGCCCCATCACCTGCTCCTGAACCTCATATCTCTCTTCCGCAGCCCTCGTACATGACTACATCGGTGTACATTCAACTTCAGGTCAGATTGTGAAAGTGCGGCTCCTAGTAGGCTCCTACCTACTAGGTTTAATGTGAACCAAAAACTATAAGATTACGGGCCGATTAAATACCTCCCCCCGGGACATCCAAAATCGGGATACCCCGCTGTGTGAAACCCCTCAGGTCGCCCCATACACTTACCTTGTTTCCCAGTCCAATGGCGCATTCACGAGCTGCGGCCGCATTCCCACTATCCCTCTAGCAGGGGACGTGCCCTGTTATTTTCCCTGGCATTTGTGAATGGCCAACGTCGGCACACTCCCTGTTAGAGCGAAGCGGGGGATGTGGCTTAGACGACGTGACGTCAGCGGCTCCGAGTGTGCTGACTGGACGAGCGCCCGTGCTTGCACCGTGGGACCAGGAATAGGTGAGTTACCTTTGGCAATCTGTGGGGTTTCACACGGTGGGGCACCCCTGATCGGGGGTGATCAGCTATGAAGGAGCGGGTGACAGGTAAGTAGGAAGCCCTGTGCCACAAGCAGCCCTTGGTCTGAGGTCCCCATATAAGTATTTGTCCAAGTAAACTATTTGTGAAATGAAATAACATTGAAAAAGCTCTTTTTAATTATAGTAACACATCTGTTTGTCATCCTGGAGCTCCTTAATAATAATGCATTTCCATCACAAACTCCTCCTTCTAGTGTTGTGATGTGGTATTACACCCACTGTCATGCTGCACACTGACCACTAGAGGGGGCACACTGCCATCATGAGTTTCTTCTGCTTAATGTGCTGTAGGAGTGTGCTCCCTCCAGTGGTCAGTGTGTGATATGACTGGAGGGGACGCATCATGCTGCTAAAGATAATAAGCCATACTGCAAGGGGCCCAGCATCAGACAGGGAGCCCAGTGATGGGCAGAGATCAGTAACATCCACACATTCTGGGGTCTAGGGATTCGCTTTAATCATTTTCTTGATCCATGGGACAAACCGGTACACATGTGCGTAGACGCCAGGCTTGTCCTTCAGGCCGCACTGCTCTCCCCAGCTTACCACACCGGCCACTCGGGCCACTCCGTTTCCCTCACAGGTCAATGGACCTCCTGAATCACCCTGAAGAGGCAAACAGAGCACTGCTATATCATCCAAAAGTCATTTTAAAAAAGAAGCTGGAGGTCAGCTTTAAGACAGAACTGGAGGCACCCACCTGACAAGAGTCCACGCCACCCTCGGGGACGCCAGCGCACAGCATGCTGCTGTCAATGGATTTCCCATAGGATTTGGGATCAGAGCAGTTCGATTCAGAAATCACTTGTACAGTCGCTTCCAGCAGCTGGGCGGAGAAACCTGCAGCGGAGAGGTCACATGACTGGCGAAGATTTATAAACACCGTCACATTGTACCATATATATAAAAAAGGAATTCATACTCCTTTAACTTTTCCACATTTATAAATGTTACAGCTACAAACTTAAATACATTATATTGAGATTTTAGGGCTGATTCAGCACATGAGAATTTTATTTAATGTTATTTTTTTTTCTAGGTGCAATTCAGCACCACATTTTGTATTAGATTAGATTGAATGACTCAAAATGTGTACAGCTAAAAATGATGCTGAATTACTCTAAGGAGAAAAATCATAACACTTTATTCCACACATAGAACATGAGAAAAATATCCTCCCAGTGCTGAATCAGCCCTATTATGTGACAGAGCAACGCAAAGTAGTATTTGTTGAAGTATAAAGAAAACAATACAAGCATTTCCATATTTAAGGAAAAATAAAAAACATAAAACTGTGGCATGCATATGTATGTGTCTATACTTCTTTGTAAGACAGCTGCATGTCTGCTGACATATCTATTTACCAGCTTTGCCCATTTAGGCTGACATTTTGCCTGTTCTCCTGTGTAAAAATAGCTCAGGCTCAGTCAGATTGGGATCAGCAGTCTTTAAATCATGCCACAGCTTCTCAGGGATTTAGGTCTGCACTGTGACTGGGCCATTCCAACACATGATTCTGCTTTGATTCAAACCATTGCAGTGTAGCTTTGGCTGTATGTTTAGGCTCGTTATCTGTAAGGTGAACCTACACCGCAGTCTTAAGCAGACTCTAACAGGTCTTCTCCCCAGATTGTCCTGTATTTACTGTATCTCCATCCATCTTCCCATCAACTCTGACCAGCTTCCCAGTCCCTGCTGAAGAAAAGCATTCCCCAAAGCATGATGCTGCCACCACCAAGTTTCAAAGTGGGAAACGTGTTAAGGGTTACGTGCAGGGTTTGCTTTCCTCCACACATAGCGTTTGGCATTTAGGCCAAAAAGTTCTTCTTTGGTCTCAACTGACCAGAGCACCTTCTTCCACATGCTTACTGTGTCCCCTACATAGCTTGAGGCAAATTGCAACCAGGATGTCTTATGGCTTACCTTCAAAAATGGCTTCTGGACACCCTTCCATAAAGGTCAGATTTGTGGAGTACACAACTAATAGTTATCCTGTGCACAGATTCTTCCACCTGAGCTGTGGATCTCTGCAGATCATCCAGAGTGACCCTGGCCCTCGTGGCTGCTAATTCATGCTCACCTTGCCTGAGCTGTCAGTTTGGGTTGACAACCATGTCTTGGTAGGTTTGTAGTTGTGCCCTAATCATTACATTTATAGATAATAGGTTGAACAGCGTTCTTTTTTCTAGCAACCTTCTTTATCCCTAAACTGTCTGGTGTGTTCCTTGGTTTTCATAATGCATTTTGTTTACATATGTTCTCTATCAAGCTCTAAAGCTGGTTTCCCACCAGTGCTACTGTGAGACCAAACTGCGAGCACCCCACAATTGCGCTGGTGTGAAATCAGTCTAAGGGCCTTCACAGACCAGCTGTATTATCTTGAGAATCACATACAGGTGGAATTAACTTACGAATTAGGTGACTGCTGATGACAATTGATGACCATCTTGCCTCAGAAGCATCACATACTGAGGAGAGGAGGAGGGGGGAGTGCAGAGTGACGGGTTATAGCTGTGCTTTGTTTAGACAGAGCAGAGCTGGGATCAGGAAAAGGACAGCAATCCCAGAATGCAGAGCAGCACAGTCAGAAGACACTTCCTGTTTACAGGCAGCCTGAGACAACATGTGTTGCCATCTAGGGTGTTTAAAGGCTCAGGAAAGGCAATAGGTACAGGTAGGATGATTTTTGATGTGGGCAATCTGTATGTACAGGGTGTGGGAAATATATAAGATATGCTCTTATTTAGGGCGAATGTTCAGTTTAACCCAATGGATAGATGAGAAATGCTAAGGAAGATGATGGTGCTAAATAAATAAATAATATTATTAATATTAATAATAATATGATCAGGACATGCTGCTGCAAAACAGTAGGTGGCTGACCTGGAACAAACAATTTGCTCTTCCCCCTGCACTTATCAGTGAACCACTGAGAGGCAACAGGCATAGGGTCCTTCTATCTGCAACAGAGTAACTGAACAAGCATCTGGCTCTTCCACCTGCAGTAATTAATATGCAACTCATCTGCAATTAACAAAAGATGACCCAGAGCACTCTGCTCTTCCACTAATATTACATGTTGAGCAACTGGCATGGGTCAAGCATGCTTCTTTTTCACCTGCAATACCTAGTGAGCAACTGATATAGAACAAGCACAAAATTCCCCCGCCTTTAACACCCAATGAGCAACTGGCCTGGAAGAAAAAATATCTGGACATGCACTCTGCTCTTCCACCTATAACACATAGCGAGTGAGCCACTGACATGGAAATGCTGGCTTTTCTTCGATGTGCAATACACAGTGAGCGACTGCCCTGGAACAAGCATAAAGCACTTCCACCTTCAACAGACATAAAAGTAACTTATCTCCAACAAACAAAAAGCACTGTAGAATTGTGGCTACTCAATGCTAAACAGCTGAGGATGTTCCATTGGAAGCCATTATTGCCTCACTCTTTATCAACCACTGTTGCCTGAGCTCTCACTGGCTGCAGGGGATCATTCACCCCCTCATGGCAGCTGTCTTTACATGAATAGAAGTAACCAATAAATCTGACCACTGGCAGGAAAACGTCCATTGTGTTTGTGACACTGACCTGTCTCGGTCATGCCCCAGCCAGCAATCTCGCACACCTTTCCTGGCAAGAATTCCCGGTCGGGTAGACACGCCGTCTTCACAAAGCGGCTCTCCTGGGCGCATTTTCCCATCACTTTCTTCAGTTTCATAAGAGCTGCAATATAGAGAAGCTATTGGCCACCCACCTTCCAATAAGATTGTACAATTGTGACAGTATTTCTTTTATGGCCAGGGTAATAGTAAAATACTACAGAGAATGTCCAATCAGATTGTAAGGTGCATGACCAACATCAGAATAGAAAGTTATCATTCTTATATCTAGATTTCTATGGAGGATACAGAAGGAAGAAGAGCTTACAATCTATTAGGGTATAAGGGAGGATACAGAAGGGGAACAGCTTACAATCTATTAGGGTATTTTTATTAGTAAAACAAACAAAACACAGCTGATCAGCATTAATACAGAATACAAAGAAAAAACATAATTGTATACAAAATATGACAATCTATTAGGGTAATTAGGTGGGTGTGGTCACACACTGTGAGAGCCAGAACACACAACTGCTCCTAATTACCAGAGGCCTGTGAAGCCTGGGGCTTTTCTGGGAGTGCCTCCCCAGGCAGCATGGATGATTCCGGGGGTGAGTCGCGCCGGTACCCCCGGAGAAATATTAAACCACCGGATCCCGGGACTCCATCTGCTAGCGGCACTATTTCCACCACAGTGCCCCAGCCCGGTGAGAATTTGTCAACATTTCGAAAGCGTGTTTGCAACAATCTTATTGCTGTGGCTAAAGAGGAGGAGAAACTATGCAATTTAAAACTATCCTTAAAAAAGAAGCAAGCGGACGTCAGCAGAGTAAAAGGATCAGATCGCCGCACTGCCAAGATGGAATTGTCAGATTTGGAGGTGCAGGTGAAGCAGCAGGAGAGGTTGGTGAAATCACTGAAGGAAGGCAGTGGTGCTTTTCAGGAAAAATACAGGAATGAGCAGCGCTTTAAGACCATGCAGCGCTCAGGTCAGGCCATGGAAGAGGAGGCAGACCACGTGGTGGAGACACCAATGGAGGACTCACCGGCTACATGTTCATCCCAGGCCATGGCAGTGGCAGAGTTGGGGGCCCCGGAACCGGTGGCGTCTATGTCTGGAGCAGTCCACCAGGTGTGTGCAGCTTTGGATTTCAGTGGAGGAGACCTGCCAGAGGGCGACCACCAGCAGGTATGTGAGGAGCTGATGCTAGCTTGGTGTGATGCTACCCTAGTCAGCCATCTTGTGGAGGGCGCTGATAGCGCTGTGTCAGGTTGTAGTGTGGATTTTGGTGCTCCTTGTCCAGCAGTGGATAGGGTGGCACCAGTCTTGTCTGCTGTCTTGGCACCTATCTCTGGTCCGGGGCTTGCTGATCTTGGTGGGCACCGGACTATGGGTGTTTCACCCGCAGGATTGGGTCTGGCTGGGAAGGTTTCAAATGTTCCTGCATCCTCTGGTGTGTCTGTTGCCAGCCTGCCCTCTCTGTCTCTTTCTAGTCTGCCTCCTGTGCCTACTTTGTCTTCTGCCAGCCTGCCCCCTGTGTCTGCTCCAACTCTGCCCCCTATTACCACTGCTGCTGCTGCTGGCCTGTTTTCTGTGTCGAATGCCAACCTGCCTCCTGTGTCGGGTGCCAACCTGCCCCCTGCGTCGGGTGCCAACCTGCCTCCTGTGTCGGTTGCCAACCTGCCTCCTGTGTCGGGTGCCAACCTGCCTCCTGTGTTGGGTGCCAACCTGCCCCCTGTGTCTGCTCCAACTCTGCCCCCTATTACCACCGATGCTGTCCCATTATTCTCCCTATATCTACCCCTACCCATGTGGACAAGACTGTGCCCTCAAATGTTGGAGCACCGGCTGCAAAGCGTCCAGCCTTGCACTTTATTCAGCATGGTGGTGGTACTGCAGCCCCCTGTGTCCTATGCCCAGGTTGCCAGGCGCGAGGAGAAGCTGCTGGTGAAAGGGCATCTGTGCCCAGTGAGGCCAATGCCCCTGCCAGCGGCTTTAACAGGCGCAACCTGGTCCAGCTTAGGTGGGAGGGGGAGGGGCCAGTTATCACCCGGCGGGCGGTGGTGGATCTCATCCTTGGCATGGGATTTACAGCCGCAGACATTTTTGCCCTGATCAGTCCAATAGGGAGTGCAGAACATGACTTGAGTTTCGTCAGACCAGAAGGGATGGATTTATTTTGGGAGCGGTACGAGCTGCTGAAACAAGATCCTGCCTGGAAGGGGTTAACTCCCATCCAGGTCTCCAGACAGCAGCTCGTCAAAAATGTCACCATACTGGTTAGAAATGAGTCCATTCCCCCCTCTGATTTGACTGTCTGGCTAAAGCGTTATGGTGATGTTCTCACTCCCCTGAAGAAGATCCTAGACGATCGGGATATCTGGACTGGGGGCTGGTCAGTGACCCTGAGGCTCCGCAGGAATGGCAACCAGGTCACCCACTTGCCATCTTCTGCCTATATTGGCCGTGACCGGCTGACCATCTTTTATCCTGGTCAGCCCAAGGTTTGCCATAAATGTGGGGCCAAGGGTCACTTCAGCTCCTCCTGCTCGCATCTTAGGTGCGCGTTGTGCCAGGGCTTGGGACACTTGGCTAAGGACTGCAATACAATCCGATGTAATCTATGTAACCAGCTCGGCCACCCTTATAGTCAGTGTCCTGAGGCCTGGCACAACCTGGACAGAGAAGTGGTGCAGGAAATGCTGCGGCTGGATAGGGAGGAACATTCCCATGCTGTCCCATCTACAGTGCCTCCCCCCACTCAGCTGGGGGTTCATGATGCCCCTGCGCCTGCTCCTATACCATCTGCAGGGGTCCCTAAGGTGAATCCCCAGTCTGCCCCCAAGTTAGCAACCACCAATGTAAGATCTAGTAATTTAATAGCTGAGGCGGCCCGGGGGGCTGGCACTGCAAGTACCAAGGGGGTCCCAGTAATTGTGGCCCCTGCTGTAAAACCTCGCAGGCTGGGGCTAGGTGATCCTGATCCTGCAACCCCTTCTGAGCAGGGTGGTAGTTCAGATCCCAAGACAGCGTGGTCTGGACTCTCCCCCGAGGATCAGGATTACCTTGCTCTCAGGTTTGCTACCAAGAAAAAAAAGGACAATGGAGTGCCAGAACCGGGGAAGAGCCATGGGGTGCAGCTCTTCAACCGGTTTGAGGCACTTTCTGAGGACTCAATAGACATTTCTTCATTTGATTCTGAGGCCTCAGATATGGAGGAGGAAACACAAGCCTCCTCCAGTAAGCGTGAGGGATCTGATAGTGAGGCCGGAGGGAAGGCTAAGAGACATTCTCCCGAATGACTCTGATGGCAGTTCCCCCTCCGATAAAGGTGGCAACCATTAATGTTGCCAGCATTAAATCAGTAAGCGCCCATTTTATGGCCTTATTTTTTCTCAGCCAGTTTGATGCTGACATTTTGTTTTTGCAGGAGACCAGATTGGCCAGTCTGGCCGACATTCACGCTGTGAAGCGGGAGTGGAGGAACGGACCCTCTTTTTGGTCTCTTACGGCCGAGCCTTACAGCGGAGTGGCGGTGCTTTTTAAAACAGACATGGTAACTTGCCGGCGAGTCATTGAGGTGGAGATCGGGAGGTGCATGGTCTTGGACGTCATTGTAAGGGGGCAGGACCTGCGCCTAATAAATATCTATGGACCCCAAACTAAGTGGGACAGGAAATGCCTCCTTACAAAGATCAAGCCGTTCCTTTTTACAGCCCGGCCAGTAGTCTTTGGAGGTGATTTTAACACCGTGACTAGGCCCATGGACAGGAGAGGCTTCAAAGGCAAGCTGGGCTGCGATAGTCTCTTTTTGAATAGCATGGTTAGAGAGGCAGGTCTGGAAGATGTGCACATTAAGCACTCCCCAGACCTCACGGGCTTCACTTTTCAGCGAGGTAGCAGTCAGAGTAGAATAGACAGGTTTTTTTTGAAGGAGGGCCTGGCTTCTCAGCCTCCGCGGCTGCAGGCGGTCGAGTTCTCCGATCACCTTTTACTATTGATGGTCTTGAATGTCTCTGACACACCCCTAGAGGAAGGGGCATCTGGAGGATGAATTCGGCTCTCCTTGAGGAGGAGGGGGTAAGACAATCTTTTGAGGATTTTTTTCACAAGTTTCCATTAAGGATTTTTGCAGCAGCAGGTCTGAGTGGTGGGAGCTGACCAAAATGAGAATTGCTGGGCTTTTCAGGGGCCTAGGAAAAAGAAAACAGCTTGATAAATACATTGCCTACCAGCGCTTGAGGAGGAAGCTTGACATCCTTGTCTCGAATGGTGGAGATCAAGGGGCAATCTCTGAAGTCAAGGTTCTCCTCAGGAAGTGTCAGTATGACCGGCATGCTTCTCTGGTTCTGGAAAGGGATTATGGGAAATACCACTCACCCGATCCCTATCAGAATTGCAGACAGGCTGCAGCTCTCAAGACTGTCCTTGGTCTGAAGGGTAGCACAGGTTCCCTGGTAAGATCTAAATCTGGGATCCTGGAGATTATTAGGTCCTTTTATGCTGACCTCCTGGGCAGAAAGGTTCTTGACCGGGCAAGGGTGGAAAGTTTCCTGGACTCTACTCCAGGAATGGAAAATGGTGACCATTCTATCACTAGCTTGACAGAGCCGGTCACTGCGGATGAGGTGGTAAGTGCGATTGATCACCTTGCCATCAAAAGGTCGCCCGGGTCAGATGGTCTGACAGCTGAATTTTATAAATGTTTTAAGACCATCCTGGCACCACATTTGGTGGAGGTCTTTAATTGCTGTCTGGCAGAGGGTTCCCTCCCTTCTGTCAAAAGGAAAGGACTCTTCGATGATTGAGAACTGGCGGCCCATCAGCCTTCTCAATGTCGATAGAAAAATACTGGCAAAGATTTTGTTCTGGCGCTTGTCGTCAGTGGCGAAGCAACTGCTTTCCCGTCATCAGCACTGCTCGATCCAAGGTAGAAGCACCTTTTCAGCGGTTCTAGCTGTCCGGGAAGCCTTGGAGCGATGCAGGGCTGCAGGCTGGGGAAAATACTGGGGAAAGTACTTGTTGGCGTTAGATCAGGCAAAGGCTTTTGATAGGGTTAATCATGAGTACCTATGTCTGCTTCTTGGTATGTACGGCCTGCCAGGGCGGTTCATTAATTGGCTACAAACCCTGTATGAAGGGGCTGAGAGCTTCCCTCTTGTTAATGGTTGGGTTGGAAGGCCTTTCAAAGTTGGCTCTGGTGTGCGACAGGGATGCCCTCTGAGTCCCCTACTGTATGAACTGTTCTGTACTGTTTGCAATCGATCCCTTTATAAGGAGGGTCGAGAGCAGCATGTTATGTGGGGTTTCTCTGGGTGTGCCTAGTGAGCCTCCTTTGAAGGTCATTGCCTATGCTGATGATGTATCTGTGATTGTCTCTGGGACAAATGAGGCGGAGGAGGTGGCCTCTCTAATAGCACAGTATACAGAAGCGTCGGGCTCCAAGGTCAATCATGAGAAGAGTGAAGTTTTCTGGATGGGTGAGGAGGGTGAGGGCTTCGAACTTCCGGACGCCTTCCCAATGCCCCAGCAGGAAATTAAGATCCTTGGCATTAATTTTGGTGTGGTGATTATGGCCAAAAAAACTGGGAGCGCAGGCTGGAAGTTGCCAATGCCAAGGATGCAGTCTGGAAGAGCTGGAAAATGTCTCTCAGGGAAACGGTTGACCTTATCAAGACCTACCTGATCCCCATCTTTTTATACGTCAGCTTCGTCTGTGTTTGCCAGTGTCTCTCTACACCAGGGTCTACAGCGTGTTTTTCCAGATGTTATGGGGAAACCGCATGAACCTGGTGAAAAGAAATGTCACTTACCTATCCAGGCGGGAGGGTGGCCTAGGGATGGTCAACCCAGTAGTGTTTTTCTCTCTCTTGTTTCTGAAACATAATTTTGGAAGCATGTTGGCAGAGAGCCCGCCTGGTTGGGTGGGTATTTTCCAGTCCTGGTTTAAGCCCTTCCTGCGAGACTGGGAGAATGGTGGCCGGGTGAAAAGCCCTCGAGTTCCTCAGGCTCAGCTCCCGGCCTATGTTGCCCCATGCTTGAAAATATTTCGGCAATGGCAATTGACAGCAGAGGACATGAGATCTACTCCGAGGAAGCTTCTGGTGAGTCGGGTCCTGGGTCTGGCTTTTCATGAGCCATTGTCCCTCAGGGATTGCCCAGGCTCCATCATGAGGGAGGGTTTGAGGCTTATTAACTCCTCAAGAATTCCTTTGAAATACCGGGATATAGCCTGGCTCTCCTTCCAAGGAAAACTCTACCTTAGGGGGATCCGGAAGAGTCACAGCCTGCCAGAGATAATTTGTCTCCGTGAGGAGTGTCAGGATGAGGTGGAGACTATGGACCACTTCCTGCTCCGGTGTCCCTTTAATGTAGATGTGTGTAAACAGGTGGGGTTGGCCCTCGGTGCCCCCTTCTTCTCCCAGCTTTCCTATGTTGAGTGAGTGTACGGGGCATTCAAGAACAGAGGGGATTTTTGTTTGGACACTTTATATCTAGTTAGTCTAGTGATCCGCTATTTCACGTGGAATGCACGGTGCCAGCTTTGCATTAGGAAAAAAGTCCTCCCTGTCCCGGTGGTGGTGCATGACATCCTGCATGGGCAAGATCCGGGTGCTTGAGAGGGACAGGTGGGAACGGGGGGCCTGGATGAAGGCGTGGAGGAACATCAGGCCTCCTTAGTCCTCATGACTTCCCTCTGGGTGGGCACAGGTGACGGGGTCTCTTAGTCTTCCTTTTGATTTGTAGTGTTAGGTTGTAGATAGGATTGTATATAGAATAATAGATATTATATATTATATGCCGAATTGTTAGGCCTGTTTCTTTTTGTTTAGTTATTATTTTATTTATTTATTATTGTAACTTTGTAAATATTGTATATATTGTATATGATTGCTTGATTTTACTCAATAAAAAAAAGTTACAATCTAGTAGGGGTTAAGGGAGGATACAGAAGGGGGAAGAGCTTACAATGTATTCAGGTATGAGGAAGGATACAGATAAAGAAAGAGCTTACAATCTATTACGGTATAAGAGAGCATCCTGATGGGGGGAAGTGCTCACTCACCAATATCGTAGTGTAAGCTGGACTCCCTGTGCATGTAGTTTTCATGGGTGAGGATCTTCTCCACCTCAAACACTTGCTCAGAGGTCTCGTTCTGCTGCATGTCAACTCTTCCCAACAGCACTTTCCACATACTTGGACTTGGCCTATGGAGGAAGATTCACCATATCAGTTCAGTGCAGTTGGGGGTGATTCCTGGTGGAGTTCTGGTCTGTTTCCTCCTCCTTTTCACATGCTTGTACAGTATTATAGGCAGCATTTATTGAATTGTAACTCTTCCATTCCCATATCTATATTTCTGTTGGGGAGGATACAGTATATATACACAGTAGACAGTAAAGCAGATCAGGACATCACAGGCTATTCATTGTCCTGTAAAAGTTTCAATAATCTGTATAAAAGTTGTTGCATTAGCATGCACTCTGTCCAGACCCAGCTCATGCTCTGGGGTCCCTCAAGGATTTTACACTGGCTGTCATGGGGGGGTCTCCCAGGGGCATACCCATAATGAGGTCATGTGAGGCAGCTGCCTCAAGTGGCACTGCAAGGGGGCAGCAGTCACTAAACCTGTTTTTTTGCATTTTAATTAGTGGTAGTTCAACAGAGATCAAGAGGTGGCACAACTGTATTCTGTCACGTTTTTGCAATCAAAACATTCTCTACTTTCCCTGGCCCCTAATCCTCCCCCTAGGAGGAGGCTGGTGGACCGGAGGACTGATCTTTTGAAAAGTGGAGTGGAATGCCCAATTTATATTTTGCAATTGGCAGCAGTGAGACTAGCTGTTGTTTCTGGCTCAGTGGCTGCCACTCTTTCATCTGAGGAGCAGCACACATGGGGGTTATTGCTGAGCAGTTGAGCTCTGACAGATCTGATTTATGCTGGCAGGGCCCCTAAAGGACATGACTTCAAGGACAAACTCCCTTTTTGTCAGGATTTTTGGTCTTCTACCTTATTGTTTTCTTCTTCTGGAATGTAAAATAAACATTGTTGTGTTTGTGCTATTCAGCAGCTTTGGCAAAATCCAGCAGAAGTAATGAGAATGCTGGCAGTGACCCTTTAGCTACAGGATCCTCTCATCTGAAAAAGCTGAATTACAGCAAGAAGGGTTATACATGTCAGCTCGAGAGTATGGAGCATCGTCTCTGCCTCAGCCAACCAAGCCAGAGTCAGGAAGTCTCTGCCCTGCACACCAAACACACCAGTTGGTGTAGGTTGCTAAGGTAAACACAGAGTTGCAAACAAATAGAAAACAAGAGATAAGATCAACAGCTTAAGGACATCACACCTTCCTCCTTAGCTTATTCTTTTGGCGCAGGATTGGGTAATGTTTAGAAGGCAGCAGGGTACAGATCAGTTATCACTCTGGCCGAGACCTGACGGATAGGTTATTAATGTAGACCACCAGTCAAAAAGTCAAAACATTTGCTTCCCTAAACCCCCTCTCTCGCAATCAGTGATGTAAGCTCTTTGAGAGTGCTTAATTCCATGCAGATGTTGTGGAATAGAAGACAGATTATATGCTACTGCGCTGCATGGGAGCGTCCATCTTGCTACAAACCTGCTTTTAAAAAACCCAGTCCTATAGTCAAAACTACCCTAAATATCTTTGTAATAATACTTTATATCTAGCCAAAAGTATAAAGTCATCAGCTGTATTTAACAGCTAATGACTCATCATTAGTGATGAGCGAACCCGAACAGAAAGTTCAGGTTCGCATTGAACTTTGCAAGTTCGAGTTCCCAATTCTGAACACAGATTCCAGAAGTCAATGCATGATTTCAAGTTTGGTGTTCAGCCCGAATGCGGAAAAGCCAGTAGATGGTCTACTGAGCAGCACATCAACCCACTGCACCTATAAGTGCAGCAGCAGGAAGCGCTGCTGTAACTTACCTTGGCCGGCAGCTACAGAAAAAGGCTGCCGGCTACCATAATTTAGGACACTTCTAGTGACAGCACTGCCAGCTGGCCCTAGAAGTGTTCTCACACATGGTGATCGGCAGCCATATTTCTGTAGCCCCTGCTGGGCCGCAGGATAGTGGGGCCAAGGTAAGTTACAGCAGAACTTTCTGTTGGGACGCAATGGTTTGTGCTCCCTTTTTTCAGTCAGCTGTTAACAAACGTACATAAATCATACATAATACATTACACATATTCAATCTGGTTTGATCAGTTGTCATTGTTGAGTATGGTACTTTTGCTAGTAGGTGTTAGGTCTGTCCAAGTAAACTTGTTTCGCCATTGCGGCTTCGTCAGCACTCAGTAAACCTGTGTAAATGAGTATGTACAGGTAAGTAGTTGAGGGGTGACATAATAAGTATGTCATATGTCACTGTTGCCATTACATTCTTTTGTTTGGTGATAAGCTTTGTCTGTTTTCGCGAGTGGGCAGGCTTGTATGGGGTTTCTGGAGGGTAATAAAGTGGATATATGGGTATAAGGCTGATTAGATTGGTGATTGAGTCAAGGTTCCCAAATAGGTTTGGTTGTCGTAGGGCTAGGTTTGGGCTGGCATACCGGGTGTCGGAGGATGTAGGATGCTGGTGATGGTTTACTGGTTGTTGATGGGACGCTTAGGTGTAATGGGTGGTCTCCTCAATTGTAGCAAGAGGTTGTATTGGTGGAATCCCTATTAGTAAAAGCACCATACTCAACAATACAAACTGATCTACTTTGAACCAGATTGATTATGTGTAATGTATATGTATAATTTATGTATGTTTGTTAACAACTAACTGAATAAAAGGGAGCAAAAAGCATTGTGTCTCAACAGATCATTACCTGTTCAACAACCATTTGATAGGATCCCAAGGAAGAACACCATAACAGGAGGGAGAACTAGGCAGGACCAGAGCAAGGCCAGAGCAACCCTTCATAAGTCCTTCCTGCCCTCAACTTCTTCTGTAGTAAGAAATGAATCATTGACTTACATTGATACATCATTTCATTCATCCCCTCCACCAGCTGGTGATTCAGTGTGTGGGTGCGTGTGTGCAACATGACAGACATGCTGAATTCTTTTCTGAGGTAAATCTTTCTCTCTCTCTCTTTTTGGTGTGGGCTGCTTAAAAACAATATCCCAAACTCCAGGACCCCTGCCCTGTTCAGAGAAATCACATGACACAGGTACACTGCAGCCATGCTGATCGTTAATGCAGCCTGCTAGAGAAGTATTTGGATGATAAAAGATAAAATCTCTCTCTGGACGGTTGGGCTGATCATAAGGAAGCTCCCAGCTTAACTGCAGTGTGTCTGTGCTAGCAACGGCTCTACCCAACACCTCACTCATGCTCAGGTTTAATCAGGTGCAGGCAAAATCATGGTAGGCCAGCGCCAGGGAGGGCCGCAACCCCGTGAAAAAGATGCTGGAGGGTGCGGGGCAGCTGGTCTGCCCGGCCCTGCTATTGCTGTTCCTGCTCCGGCCGCCACCATCGCTCTCACACACACACACATACATGCTTACCAGCACTTCCTGGCTGTTGCGCGCTAGTCGGTGGCCGTCAATGGGCGGCGTCCATTGTTTTCATTGGACGCTGGCCATATGGGGCATTCCCACCGACCAGCGTGCAACAGCCAGGAAGTGCCGGTAAGCATGTGTATTTGTGTGTGTGAGAGCGGCGGCGGCAGGCACAGCAGGGCCAGGCAGGCTGGCCCTCCGACCATCAGGAACCAGAGGTAAGCATGAGTGTGAGTGGTGTTGCGCTGCGCGGCAGGGGGAGTGGGGGATGCCGCTCATTGGCTCTACTGAGGGATTCCCCACTGGCTGTACTGAGGGATGCCCCTATGTGGCTGTACTAAGGGATGTCCCACTGGCTGTACTGAGGGATGCCCCTATGTGGCTGTACTAAGGGATGTCCCACTGGCTGTACTGAGGGATGCCCCTATGTGGCTGTACTAAGGGATGCCCCACTGGCTGTACTGAGGGATGCCCCTATGTGGCTGTACTGAGGGATGCCCCTATGGGGCTGTACTGAGGGATGCCCCACTCGCTGTACTCAGGGATGCCCCTATGTGGCTGTATTGAGGGACGCCCCACTGGCTGTACTGAGGGATGCCCCCACTGGCTGTACTGAGGGATGCCCCTATGTGGCTGTACTGAGGGATGCCCCACTCGCTGTACTGAGGGATGCCCCTATGTGGCTGTATTGAGGGACACCCCACTGGCTGTCCTGAGGGATGCCTCCACTGGCTGTACTGAGGGATGCCCCCACTGGCTGTACTGAGGGATGCCCCTATGTGGCTGTACTGAGGGATGCCCCACTCGCTGTACTGAGGTATTCCCCTATGTGGCTGTACCTAGGGATGCCCCACTGGCTGTACTGAGGGATGCCCCTACTGGCTGTACTGAGGGATGCCCCCCTGGCTGTACTGAGGGATGCCCCTATGTGGCTGTATTGAGGGATGCCCCACTGGCTGTACTGAGGGATACCCCCACTGCCTTTAATAAGGGATGCCCCTCATTAACTGTAATGTAGGGCTGCCACTCAATGGCTTTAATGAGGGATGCCCCTCACAGCCCGTAATGGAAGATGCTGCAACGTTCCTCTGTGGAATGCCCCTCACTCGCTTTAATGAGGTGTACCGATCACTGCCTGTAATAGGGGATTCTGTGCACTGTCTGTAATGGTTTAAGCACACCATTTGGTTCAGAATATTTTCTTTCTTATTTTTGTCCTTTAAACCCTGGGTGAGTCTTATGGAACAAAAATAAGGTGTATATATAGTGACATTAAGATACTATACTGGGCCAGGAACAGTGCAGCGGGGCCGGTGTACCCCAAAAGGTCCTGGGACGTTTTTTAGCCCCAGTCCGCCCCTGATCAGGTTTGATGGCAGCTTCCATGTAATAATAATAAGGTATTCCACAACATCTGCATGGGGTTAAGTCATCTCCAACAGAAAACACCACTGATCATCAGGGGGGCTATAGGGGAGCAAATTACTAAACTTTAATTTCTTGACTGGAGGTCCGGTTCGAGTACCACCAGTGCTACTTGGGCTATGCCAGGGGAGAGAATACAGGGCGCAAAAGAACTTCCTTTAGGATATAGCACTTACAATGCCTCAACGCAGTGTGCTGCGGTCAGTATCCAGCACTCGCCTATTAAGGTGCCGCCGCACATATGCCCTGGAGGATAGTGGCCAACACGCTGCTTTAGTTGGAGTGATGCCAGCCATGGGTGTCGTCCAGGCTGTGTCCTCTTCCCCCCAATGATCCTTCCCCGGGTGTTGATCGGCAGCTCCCGGATGCCGCACGCAGGGAATGAGGTATTCACCATTGCCGTTGTTCTTGGGGGCAATGTGGATTTAGGCCTTAGCGTAGTCGCTACAACACTGGGGCGTAAAACTGCAACATGGGGATGAGAGAGAGAATGAGGCAAATTATAGCTTACAGGATTGCAGATGTTTGAAAAATCTTTTAGCGTAAGAGGAACGGATCAAGAAGGGGGAAGTGCTTACAATCTATTAGGATGTAAGTGAGGATACAGAAGGAGAAGAGCTTACAATCTATTAGGGTATAAGGGAGGATACAGAAGGAGAAGAACTTACAATCTATTAGGGTATAAGGGAGGATACAGAAGGGGAAGAGCTTACAATCTATTAGGGTATAAGGGAGGATACAGAAGGAGAAGAGCTTACAATCTATTAGGGTATAAGGGAGGATACAGAAGGAGAAGAACTTACAATCTATTAGGGTATAAGGGAGGATACAGAAGGGGAAGAGCTTACAATCTATTAGGGTATAAGGGAGGATACAGAAGGAGAAGAGCTTACACTCTATTAGGGTATAAGGGGGGATACAGAAAGAGAAGATCTTACAATCTATTAGGGTATAAGGGAGGAGACAGAAGGAGAAGAGCTTACAATCTATTAGGGTATAAGGGAGGATACAGAAGGAGAAGATCTTACAATCTATTAGGTTATAAGGGAGGATACAGAAGAAGAAGAGCTTACAATCTATTAGGGTATAAGGGAAGATACAGAAGAGGAAGAGCTTACAATCTATTAGGGTATAAGGGAGGATACAGAAGGAGAAGAGCTTACAGTCTATTAGGGTATAAGGGAGGATACAGAAGGAGAAGAGCTTACAATCTATTAGGGTATAAGGGAGGATACAGAAGGAGAAGAGCTTACAATCTATTAGGGGATAAGAGAGGATACAGAAGGAGAAGAGCTTACAATCTATTAGGGTATAAGGGAAGATACAGAAGGTGGAAGAGCTTACAATCTATTAGGGTATAAGGGAGGATACAGAAGGAGAAGAGTTTACAATCTATTAGGGTATAATGGAGGATACAGAAGGGGAAGAGCTTACAATCTATTAGGGTATAAGGGAGGATACAGAAGGAGAAGAGCTTACAATCTATTAGGGTATAATGGAGGATACAGAAGGGGAAGAGCTTACAATCTATTAGGGTATAAGGGAGGATACAGAAGGAGAAGAGCTTACAATCTATTAGGGTATAATGGAGGATACAGAAGGGGAAGAGCTTACAATCTATTAGGGTATAAGGGAGGATACAGAAGAGGAAGAGCTTACAATCTATTAGGGTATAAGGGAGGATACAGGAGAAGAGGTTACAATTTATCAGGGTATAAGGGAGGATACAGAAGAGGGAAAGCTTACAATTTATTATTATTATAAGTGAAGATACAGAACACCGTTACCTGGTCACTGGACTTCCACTTAAATACATTTGTGTTGCACCATGTTAGCCATTACAAATAGTAGAAAAGCAAAGAATGAAGGTGATACATGTTATAGGCTGAGGGGGGCACTCAGTTGATGACCTTAAACTGGAATAGCACTGCATTGTTTCCAGCACTTATTTGGACTCCAGGGTCGGTCACACACTGAACCGTCCACTGGTGCCAAGCCAGCCTGCATTTGACAGTAAATAAACCATTAAACATAAAGAAATTTTATCTAACAGAACTCGAGCCCCGCGATTGGCCACCGCAGTCACGTGGTTGCAGGCACTGGGATAGACACTCAATGCTGCCGGCTACCATATGACCGTGACGGTCAATCACGGGGCGGCACTGGGCAGAAAGATGGTCAGCATGTGGACGGCCCTGGAGTCTAAAGCAGTGCCAGAAACAATGCCCCATAGACTTGGGTTTTGTTCCGTTTTCAAGTGATAACTTTGAGGGGACATTTTAAAACACTGCAATTCGGTCTAAATTCTCTGCAGTTTCATGTCCCACTATATCTGAGGGGTGGGGAAGTGTGGCAGTTCCTTTTGTGGGCTAGCTGAGTATGTTTTGGGGTGGGCTCTCGAGGATGCCTGGTTCTCTTCGCCGGACATGATGTTCATGAACATCGTGTCTGTCTAGGGGAGCTGGGTGTTCTCAGGATCTCACCTTGGGGTGTGCTTTGTGGGCCTATGGAGGGTATCGCCTTATTTCTTCACTTTTCTACTATTCTCAAGGGTACAAGACAATACTGTTTGCCACTTTATCACTATATTTGAGGAATTAAGTGTGACATGAGACAGACACAATCAAGATTCAATGCGGACCATTTACGCCTGACTAATCTGAAATGCATGTCCCGGATCATTGTATCGCCTGATGCTTTTTTAAGGTTTTGATGTGTACTAGTTTTCTGTATATATATAATATCTGCTTATGGTTCCATTGTATAAGCTCCTTCTCCTTCTTTGGCATATGATTGGAGATTCATGGGTTCTTTCCTTAGTAAATACGGGCATAAAATGAATTGACCATATCTCCAAAACCTGCGATGCGTCATTAAAAGAGAGCCTGTCATAAGATAAATTAGACTCCTCCCTTCTTACTATTAAAAGATGGCTGGTCGCTGGCTCATCAGAGTGGTTATACCATACTTACCCGTGGGACAGGTGTAAAGAGCACATGCATCCCATCTGAGCCTCCTGCTCTCATCCAGGTAGTAACACCATGGCTTCTCTGCCCCATCTGGGTTCCTGTGGGAGCAACAATGAGGGTTCAGATCAGCTTACGCCCCCCATGTACCAATATCTTCCAGACAGCAGGCAAAAGGGGTGAGGGTTCAGGTTGGACTATATAGGCACTGTCTTAGAGAGGTAAGAATTCTCTTAAACTGGCTGGGGAGGGGGGGAGGGGATATTTATTTTATAGGTTTCCTATTGAGGGTGTACCCATTTGGTTGAGGTGGTCTGCTAGATTTTGGGGGTATTCATGTAGCTAAGGGGTCTGTAATGGATCGACGAATATTCATGTGGCTTAGGGGTCTCTTTTAGATTTAAGGGGTATTCATTTGGATTAGGGGTGTTCTTATGGATTGGGGAGCTCTCATTTTGCTGGGGGGGGGGCTCTTACTGGTGGAGAGGGAGTATATCTGGGTTCTGCTGGCTCTTCTGGGTTAAAAGAGTATACCTTATTATGTTGAAGGGTCTCTTAAAGCAGCCCTATGAGTTACGGGGCCACCAACATCACTTGCATTCTTTTCCCGCTGCGCAACCAGTCACGCCCCGCCGAAGACAGCTATTACATATGCGTGTGGGATTCCATTCAGCTCCTCCATATGCACATTAATATGCACAGTTGGAGAAGCTGATTAGATGAGAGCCATGCCTGCATCATGGACTCGTGGAAATGTAAGAACAGCTGGCGATACTGGGGTTTTCACACAGTGGGGTATCCCAAACCTGGGTGCCCCAGTGGGATGGACCAAAACTGTGATGGTGAAAATGGTGATTGTGAAAATCCACTTTAAGGATTACTTGGGGCATCCGTTTGGCAAATGATAATCCAATGGGTTATCCCATGGGGGGTTATTTAGTTGGTCGAAGAAGCCAACCAATGTGGCTCAGGGGTCTCTTATGGATTGAGGGAGTATTCATGTAGCTGAGCGGTCGCTTATGTTTTAAGGGGATATCATCATTGTGGCTCAGGGGTTTCTGAGGCTCAGGGGTTTCTTATGGATTAAGGGAGTATTCATATAGCTAAGTGGTCGCTTATTTTTTAAGGGGATGGCCTCGATTCAATAAAGGTAGAAAAAAATTCTCATGGTAGTAAAAAATTTAATTCATGAGAAAAAGGCCTGAGAATGTCACTGTTACTGAATCACTAGAAAAAAAGACAATGAAAGTCAATGGCAGCTTTTACTACAGTGTAGAAATAAGTAAACTGTTCTCTACTTTTCTTAGGAGTAAAAAAGTGCCATTGACTTTCATTGTTTTCTTAGCTGGTGATTCAGCAACAGTAAAATTCTCAGGCTTTTTTCTCATGAACTGAATATTTTACTACCATGAGAATTTTTTTCTACCTTTATTGAATCGAGGCCGATATCATTGTGGCTCAGGGGTCTCTTATGGATTAAGGGAGTATTCATGTAGCTGAGTGGTCGCTTATATTTTAAGGGGATATCATTGTGGCTCAGGGGTCTCTTATGGATTAAGGGAGTATTCATGTAGCTGAGTGGTCGCTTATATTTTAAGGGGATATC
This sequence comes from Gastrophryne carolinensis, assembly GCA_027917425.1. Lineage (NCBI taxonomy): Eukaryota > Metazoa > Chordata > Amphibia > Anura > Microhylidae > Gastrophryne > Gastrophryne carolinensis. The sequence goes on from CM051235.1 coordinate 372,907,111, forward strand.
ATTGTGGCTCAGGGGTCTCTTATGGATTAAGGGAGTATTCATGTAGCTGAGTGGTCGCTTATGTTTTAAGGGGATATCAATGTGGCTCAGGGGTCTCTTATTGATTTAGAGAGTATTCATGTGACTTAGGGGTCTCTTTTGGTTTGAGGGGGTAGCCACATGGCTGAGGATTCTCTTTTCGACTTAGAGGGTATCAAGTTGGCTGAGGTTCCTCTTATGGAGTGGGGGGGGGGGGGTTCATGTAGCCGAGGGGTCTCATGGATTGAGGGGTATCCATGGGTCTGAGGGGTCTTACCAATTGAGAGGCTGAGGGGTCTCTTATGGATTGAGGGGTTATTTATATGGCAGAGGGAGTTCTTATGGAATGAGGGGGTATTCATTAGACTAAGGGATATTCATCATGCAGTATTTTAAACCCAACAAAACTTCCCATTCAAGCTTTACATCCATCAGACTGCGGGTGGGGGTAAGTTCAGTAACCCTGGTGCATTGGAAGAGCTGTGCAAACTTACCGGCAGAAGTTGTGCTCCCCGATCCCGTAGTACAAGTTGTAAGGCATGAAGGCATTGATAACCTCTCTGGTGAGATGATAGGAGTCCCAAGGGAGGCAGCTGTACCCTCCAGCGGTGTGACTGATGTGACCGCGATACCGGAAGCCATCATTTCTATAGCAATAGTCTTTTGACTCTGGGAACAGTTTAATACATTGTGTCAATTTTCAATCAGTCAACTGATTACACATACACTGTTACACAGCTAAATAATGGTTGAAATGATGACTACAGAGAAGACAATATTTGCAGAGTTTATTTCATCTCACAGCACAATACACAGATCACATTGCACTGTAAGTTATCTACATTGCATTAATAGGCTCATGACTGCTTTAAAAAGTATCACAGCTGATTACAATATAAACAATTAACATAAATGCATTTCTATTTGGCTTGGACCTCTCAACAGAATGACTCATCTTTGTTACAGTTACAGAAAGAGGGAGAGATAGCCCATCCCAAGGTTTTCCTGTCACATGCCAATATATGGCTCTCTGAGCTGTGTCGCCTCTGTAGTTCTGATTAGAAATTCCACAAAGAGGCTGCTTCAACTTCAGATGCATCTTATCTTTGGATGATAGAGATCATTACAGGCCATATTGCTAGTCAAGTGCAGATCATGGAGAGGCATAGCAAATGCTGATGGGCTGACTCTAGGGATTTTTTTGACAATAATGCTTTGGGATAAATATGGACCTATAATATAGGCTGAACATGCTTATAAATTTCTCTTGCCTGATGCTACTAAAAAGCCAGGCCACAGGAAATATTGGCTGGCATTCCACTGTTTTTAAAATCAATAGTAAGGATAGTGCTATAATGGCCAAATGCGAGCTTTACTAGCAACACATTTCATCAGCAGCATATCTCTTTAGTGAGTATAAAGCTGAAGTGAGCAAACACATCCTTGCAGGGCAAAAATACAGTTCTTAATTGTCTTCTGAATAAATTATGATGATATTTAAGTAAAACACATGATGACAAAGACTGGATATACAGTTTAAAAATGGTATAATTAATTATGCAAGAAGTGTTTTTGAATATCATGTACATTATTTGTGAAAAATGTAATGTTTAAAGTGAGTTTCAGATTGAGAATAGGAAGTTTTAGGGCAAGAATATTAAAGCCAGCACACAGCCTCCCAAACCACACAGGAGAGTGGAGCCACATAGCGGGTGTGGTGCTCATGTGTCCAAATAGTTCTGACCATTTAGTGTAATAAAATGTATTAAAAAATAAACCCAACTTGGAAAATAAATGACCACAATTAAACAAGAGAGAATTTAACCTTTCCCCCTATAAAACCTTAAAGAGAAACTTTGGAGGCCCTGGAGTCTAAAAGTTCCTGTCCTTGGGGCATCTCGAACTGGGAGTGTGAAACCCCCCCGATGCCTAGATCCACTCACCTTCTCTTGAGCCCTCGTCGCATCTCTGCGCTGAGGCCGCATCCCCGCTCACCTCTAGCCGTGAGCGCGCCCGGCCTTTCTGAGTGGGCAGTGCGGGCACAGCGGAGTGAGCCGAGTGACAGAGAGCACTCTGATTGGCTGAGCGTGCCAATTATCCAATCAGTGTGCTCGCTCTCTTCGGAGTCTGCACCGTAGGGGCGGAAGGATGGGGGAACCTGGGGGATACACACGGGCAAAGTGAAATTCCTGTGTTGTTTCTCTTTAAAGTGGACCAACACCCTGCCCCCTTTTTTTTTAATGTCTATTTTTAAAATATACAAAATAAGCAGAAAGACCCGATTAGCATAGTTAGGGAAAAAAAACTTACCTGTTATGCTCCCGCTGCGCGTCGCTATCATTTAAAAATCCGGCCACCATCTTCATTTTCCCCCAAACAGGAAGAGATCCTTTGCGCGCATGCGCGGTAGATAGGTGCGGGTACGGGCGCGCACAACCGTCCTCACCTGCCGCCTCCACCGCCAGGGCCCTTTGCTGTCTCCCAGCGGTCATGGTCAGGGCCCGCCCGGTGACCCGATCCACCGACTCCAGCCTCAGGTCTCGCTGCACTACGCTTGCTCTGGAGAGCAGCGAGAGGCCACGCCCCCGGATGACATCATGAGAAGAGGAGCACAGACAGAAGTAACGCGAGAAGAAAGAAGAGCTCAGCGACGGACAAAAAATGCTAATGACCGGACAAGAGCTGGAGAGCGGGACTTCCGGCAGAGGATTCAGAAGATTCCAGGCGCAGCGAGGGACAGACGGCTCCAACAGTGATCAAAAGGTAAGTGTCTTTTACTATTAAAGTGAATAGAGTTATGTCGTTTTTGAGGGTGTTGGTCCACTTTAAAGTGGGAAAAAACACATTTAGCCGGCTCAATAGTGACCTGGGTTTAAGAAAAATGTGTTCTTCCATTGCTGGGGCCATGTCTATATGCCAATTTTAAGATTGCCGCAGGCCGCATCACTGGCTTCCCTGTAGACACAGGAAACCGTGGTTTCAGCAGTCGGTAGCTACAGTGTAATCAGACTCCCAGGGAAAGGTAAGATTACCGTTGACCCCGGGGTTCCCACACATCGGGGCATCCTGATTTTGGATGCTCCAGGGGCACAAACTCTAGGACTCCAGTACCACAAAGCGTTTTTGCCACTTTAATCTCTATCTCTCTCGCATTTGGCAAAAAGAGATTAAAAGGGGCCCTCATGCTTTCCCGTTCAATGAAAATGTAAAGCTGGGGCTAGAGTTGGGCTTTAATATGATTAATAATATTAGTAACCAGCAACAGCATATGCTTGTGTTTCACAGAACTTCCTACAATAGTTCTTTGTATAGGTGCAATATTTATTACATATATATTACAGGTACAGTAGAAGTGAATTTATATACAATAACACTGCTTTTACCAAGAAATGTACAGTAGACTTGTTTTGAATATGTACAGGGCAATTTCTAGGCAAAATAGTGCTCAGAGCAGGAAGGGGAAATTTCTGCCCCCTCCTCACCCATCCTATGGTTCTGCTGCTTTCCCATACAGGTATATGCCATGCTTTAGCTTGTCAGCAGGCAGTTCCCCTGCCCCATAACTGAACACAATATAGAGGGCTTGTCTTATGGGCTGCACCACTAACAGTGGCCATGATGCATCTGAAGAAATCAGGATGGCTGGGATAAAGCCACCCCCAGAGGCTGGGGCCAGAATGATTGCCCTTTCCCTAGAAACAGCCCTAATTGTGTATATTATTTAGAAAGAATATAATGTGAGTTTCAGGATGGTAGATCAGATATTACCATATAGCCAACTCACAGCCTTCCTTGCAAGTCTTCCCGGAAGAGTGGAGCTCATTTGTCCACTTACCTTACTTCTGGTCCTGTAGTGTAATAAAATGTAACAAAAAGTAAACCCTACTTGGAAAACTACAGCAACGAAACAAGAGAGAATTTGACATTTCCTGCTGAAAAGCTTCATCTCTTTCTCTCTCACAGACTTTAAAAAGAGAATACAGGGGGTCCTCTTCCCTTCTCATGCAATCAAAATCCAAAGCTGTGGCTGGCATTAGGCTTTAATTTGACTTTTATTATTAATACCAGCAACCAGTGGTAGACTGGGGGCAAAAATCAGGCCTGGATTTTACCAGCCCCTGGCTGGCCTGAGACATCCCTGCTTAAGTCCCCACCATGATGATTGCTATAGCATTGGGGGCTGGGGTTTCCTGGCTTGTGGGTATAGGGGCTGAGAGGGAGATAAAGGGAGCAGGGATTAAATTTGGATGTTAAAAGCAGCAGCCCAACTGGCCCCAAGGCAGTGTGCCCACCGGAAATAGTCCCAGGTCTCTCTATGGCCAGTCCGCCCCTGCTAGAAACAGCATACGCACCTATTTCACAGAACTTTCCATAATAGTTATTCGTACAGGCGCAGGCAAATTTGTTGTTGTTCACCAAACAAGTTCCTCCATTTTTGCATGGGTTGCGCTTGCAGAGCTCTTCCACTACAACAAGACAAGAGACCATGAAAACAGGAAGGCAAAATAACAATGGGTGGGGGGTGGATCTGCAGTTTGGTTTGTCAGTTGTCTTTAGATCAAAGAATGAAATAAGGGAAACCCCAGGGAAGGCTAAAATTCCATACATGCTCTAGATTAGGTTAACATGGCCCCTTACCTCTATTGTGAAGCCCCACTGAGGATGGATCGACTATTTTCATCAATCCCATTGACCACATTTTGGTGACTAAAATGTGACAGTTCATGCAAATTTACATTTTCGGTTAAGCTTTTATTGATGGATTTTGGGGTTTAGGTTATTTGGAGGGTTAGGTTAATTGAAGGGATGCTTTGATTTCAGAGCTGATTTATTAGGTTAGGTTTAGCTTCATCTCCAGCAGTATCCTCTTTGTTATTGTTCTTGGCCAAACAATGAGGGTCATGCTAATTATTTGGTAAAGCCAGTGTGGCTTCCGATGTGTCTATGGGTGTGGACTACAACTGGCATCCCAGTGAGCATTTTAGCGTGAACACCCCAAAAAGTTATGTTTGTCCTACATTTTTCCCAAAAAATCACCTGTACCTGCGATAGGTCATTTTTACAGGTGAGATACATCATCCAATAAGGTAAGGATTTTTTTAAAGGCTTGGAAATAACAGCACCTTGTGGGCTATGCTATGGAAGAATTTGCCATTTTTTCTGCATAACCCATAGGGTGCCATTGGACCTAAGGGAGGTGAGTAGATTTGGTGAATGGCGGGGTTTCACACAGCGGGGCACCCCAAAGCGCGTGCCGCAGGGGGACGGACCAAAACCCGGGAAAGTGAAAATCCTGGGCTTTGGTCCAGTTTAAAGGTTAGGGTCAAGTTGGATAAAAGTAAACTCTGTGTATACATGCTCATCTGCTCAGAAAATGACCAAAGTCACCCCATTCATGCTTGTGCTTTGTCTCAGTCAGCCACGTGACCGCTGTGATCAATCAGGGGCAGTTGTGGCTGTAAGGAACCGGCTGTGTGACCAGAGACTTGCAGGTTCAGTTACTGACCATGGGACATGACTGAAGTGCTCTTGAGAAAGGCAGCCTACCACTCTGGTAACGTGTACACTCACTGCAAGAATGGCTTGAATGCAGAGGAAAAATTCCTATGTGTGCACAAGCATACAATGGCCATCTATGTCCCAAAAATGGGAATCACAGAGCAATTGGAGTCTGTTTCCAGGAACATTCATTTATTTGAAGTGGACCAACACCCTCTGTGATCGGCCCGGGAATCTATAAGATTTCAAGGCCAATACACTCCCTCCCTGCGGGGCACCCAAAATTGGGATGCCCCGCTGTGTGAAACCCCCCACGCCGCATTCACCTTACCATACTCCCGATCCAACGGCGCATGCGCGGGCCGCCCGCATCTCGCGTTTTTCTCTAGCATGGTCGGCCATTTGTGAATGCTCACCGCGGGCGCACTCCCTGTTAGAGGGAAGCGCGAAATGCGGCGGCCAGCGTGCTCGGAGCTGCTGTGGTTGTACGTCGCTTGGCGCCCCGTGGAAGTGGACTAAAACCCAGGATAGTGAAAATCCTGTGTGTTGGTCCACTTTAAGTTGAGTTTGATTTGAGTTGGGTTTCCTGATCAGGGATAGACCATTTTGCTTTATCTTTGACCACTTTGAAGAGATAAAGGCTCAATCCTTTGTGGTGACCAAACACAAAGTTATGTGACATAACAGCCATGGGGGTCAAGGGGGATGAGGGTGCTGGTCAACACTTTCAGCCCCAAAAAATGATTTACTATGAGTTTCCCTTCCTGTTTCCCCAACAGACACTCAACACTGGACAATAAAGTTCATATATAACTCGTCACAGCTCTACCTAATCCTAAAAAAGTGCTGGCAGAATTGGCAAGGTGTACCTTGGGGGAGAAGGATGTGTAGCAAAAACTCCCAGCCAGCACTAGGGCATGCGCCAGCGCTAGTGCATAGGTGTATGCAAGCCCTGAGCTAGTGCATAGGTGTATACAAGCCCTGAGCTAGTGCATAGGTGTATACAAGCCCTGAGCTAGTGCATAGGTGTATACAAGCCCTGAGCTAGTGCATAGGTGTATGCAAGCCCTGAGCTAGTGCATAGGTGTATGCAAGCCCTGAGCTAGTGCATAGGTGTATACAAGCCCAGCGCTAGTGCATAGGTGTATACAAGCCCTGAGCTAGTGCATAGGTGTATACAAGCCCTGAGCTAGTGCATAGGTGTATACAAGCCCTGAGCTAGTGCATAGGTGTATACAAGCCCTGAGCTAGTGCATAGGTGTATACAAACCCTGAGCTAGTGCATAGGTGTATACAAGCCCTGAGCTAGTGCATAGGTGTATACAAGCCCTGAGCTAGTGCATAGGTGTATACAAGCCCTGAGCTAGTGCATAGGTGTATACAAGCCCTGAGCTAGTGCATAGGTGTATACAAGCCCTGAGCTAGTGCATAGGTGTATACAAGCCCTGAGCTAGTGCATAGGTGTATACAAGCCCTGAGCTAGTGCATAGGTGTATACAAGCCCTGAGCTAGTGCATAGGTGTATACAAGCCCTGAGCTAGTGCATAGGTGTATACAAGCCCTGAGCTAGTGCATAGGTGTATACAAACCCTGAGCTAGTGCATAGGTGTATACAAACCCTGAGCTAGTGCATAGGTGTATACAAGCCCTGAGCTAGTGCATAGGTGTATACAAACCCTGAGCTAGTGCATAGGTGTATACAAACCCTGAGCTAGTGCATAGGTGTATACAAGCCCAGCGCTAGTGCATAGGTGTATACAAGCCCTGAGCTAGTGCATAGGTGTATACAAGCCCTGAGCTAGTGCATAGGTGTATACAAGCCCTGAGCTAGTGCATAGGTGTATACAAGCCCTGAGCTAGTGCATAGGTGTATACAAGCCCTGAGCTAGTGCCCAGATGCCATCCAGGAGCAAACACGGTAACAGCGCCGGATCTCTGCAGCCTGTTCTGCAGTGTGAGTGGCCCGATCATTTTGCAAGAGGTGCTCAAGTGCCGCCAGCACATTTTAGTAATAAATAGGGCTGTATGTTAAGATGGAGGATTAATGATAAATTGGTGTGAATAACAGATTAATGTGTAGTATAGTGCAGAGGAAAATGCCAATATGCTGCAGTGTGGAAAAGGTTAATGTGCATTGAAAAAGTAAGGAAGAAAAGATTAGCAAGCACAACAACAGACAGGAAAGGGTTTATGGGCTTTGCCACAGAGGGGAATGTGCTAATGTGCTACATGGAGATCAGGCAGGGATTAATATGCAGCAAAGATGGAAGAGGTTTATGAGAGGACAGGAAGATGTTGTGTGCAGCATAGAGCAGAGGCTGGTGTCAATATGCTGCAAGTATGGAAACTGTTAATATAAATAAATAGAGGAGATAATTGTCTGTGCAGAAAGCGCTACTAAACACTGCGTAAGCCACGAAAGGTTTACAGGGGAATGGGCTAATGTGTTGTACAGAAAACAGGGAGGGGTTAAGGAACACACAAGAAGTTAAAGAAGAGGTCCTATTGCCAATATGCTAATAACAGGGAGGAGCACTGATGCTCCACAGTCATACCTGAGCTGCAGGTAACTCCGCGGTATGGGTAGTGGCAGCGACACTCGTAGTAGGGAGAGTATTTCTTTAGCACGCACTCCCCGTGGGCGCAGGTATCTTTTTTGCATGGGCGCAGAGCTGTAAATGAAAGACATGACGACTGGCAATACAGCATGTCAACCAAAAACTGCCTCCACTCAAAGCCCTGGTGCCTACATGCCCATGCCCTTCTACATCACTGGCTCCTTCCTGCCCATGCTCTTCCAAATCACTGGTATGCCCTTGCCCATGTCCATCCACAACACTGGTGCCTCATGCCTAAGCTCTTCCAAATCACTAGTGTTCCCATGCTCTTTTACATCACTGATGCCCACTTGCCCATCCTTTTCCACACCACTGGTGCCCTATGCCCATGCTTTTCTATACCACTGGTGCCCCCATGCCCAAGCTCTTCTACATCACTGGGGCCCTATAACCTTATTCTGCTAAACCACTGATGCCCCAATGCTCATGCTCTGCTACACAACACTGGTGTCCACCATGCTCAGCTACACCCCTGGTGCTCACATGGTTTCTCACATTTCTGCAATCCATATGCTCTTCCATGGCCCTGAAGACCCCATCTAACTCTTCTACTCAATGGTGTTCCCATACGTTCCCCCTCCCTGGTACTCCCATGCTGTTGCTCAACTATACAACTGGTTCCCCCATACCCATGCTTTTCTTCCCCACCAATACCCCCATGCTCTTCTACACCACTGGTTTCCCTATGTCCATGCCCCTTATCACTGGTGCCCCCATGCTATTTTGCATCTCTGGTGTCAAAAGGCACTTTCAAGTTATCAGTACCTTTTTACTCTTCCATGCCCCCGCAGCCTTCACACCTGATGACCCTTTGTTCTCCACACCCCATGTTGCCCAAAGGCTCTTTCCTGGTGGCCGTATAATCTTTCATGTCTATGATGCCCAAGGTTCTTCTACACCTATGTTGCCCCAAGGATGAAAACATTCCTACAACACATACACACCTACAACAGGAGCTGTGATAGAACACGCTGAACACTAGAAGTGCACTACTACAACACACTAAGGGGGTTATTTAAGAAGGGGTAGAGGCAGGTAGCATCTGGTGAACTCTGGGCGCTGTACACAAAACCACATTTATGAAAGCGAATCTGGTGAGCACCTAACAGCGCCATGTAGCTTCACATGTATTAGGCGGCTCGGCATATAGCGTCGGCGCTCTAGCTTTAGGAGCACCAGGTATTACCTGGTCGCTTTCCCATACATTTCAATGGCCGTTCATTTGCTTGCGTTTAAAAAGACTTCTCCTGGCTGCATTTTTAGAAACTTTTTTGACTTTTTATATTTTTATGCAGAATTGTCATTACAGGTCTGGCACTAACGTGTTATCATCACAGTGTTAAAACAATGTCATTCCACTTTGTTACAGGTGTATATGTTGTTAAAAACAGACTTTAATCACACAGCGTCTGGTGCTCTATGCTACAGAGCCCAGTTTTAGGGCGCTGTGTGTGTGTCCATTTTTGATAAGTATGGTGTGAGTCGCTGAGAGTCGGTCGCATTGAGCTGGCACTACCTTTCGCTCCCTGCAGTGCTGTACTGTTGTTAGAGCGCCCAACATACATCACATTCATCAATGTCGGCCAGGTTACTACTGTGACTGAGGCGCTCTGTTACAGCGCCCGATTCCCGCTTACAGTGTCTATTAGCGGTCGCTCTAAGCGCAGCTATACAGATGCCGATACCTGGCCTTAGTAATGAATCAGCCTCCACGTAGCTAATGATGCCAGTGTGCTCCCTCTAGTGGTCAATATGCAGCATGACCAACGGTATAATACCACACACTGAACACTTGATGGGGCATTTTCCTTCTTCAAAAAGCCATAACTGCCACTTAACGGGTTGATCCACCTGTCTAGCATGAATGACTCTTCTTACCTCTCTCACAGTTCATTCCTGTAAAGAAATTGGTGCAGCGGCATAGAAAGCCTTCCTCTGTGGCCACACATGTTCCCTGGTTCAAGCATGGGTTGGGGCTGCAAGGATCTACCAAAAACATAATGGTTAGATTGTCTACATTTCAGCTCCACCTTTGACTGTTGATTGGGCAGATATGATCTAACAAACTTTTTAGAGAATAAGAAATCAATTTTATTTACCCTCCATGCCATCATCGTAGTAGAGGCTGTGTGAGAAGACCTCCTCAAAAACCCTGTCCAGCTCTTCCATATTATGTCCTGCACAAGAAGATACACTATTAACGTCACCCAACATAAAAAGTGTTAGCCTACACAATCTATCCATCTCCCCATTTGCTTTATTCTGTACCCCTACTATTAACCCAGCTCCTTACTGACTCCATCCTGTACCCCTACAACGTATCCAGCTCCCCTCATTACAACTAGTACCCCCACTGTCAATCCATTCCCCCCCAACTCCATTCTGTACCCCTATTATTAACCCAGCTTCCCTCTGACTCCATCCTGTACCCCTACTATTAACCCAGCTCCTTACTGACTCCATCCTGTACCCCTACAACGTATCCATCTCCCCTCATTACAACTAGTACCCCCACTGTCAATCCAGCCCCCAACTCCATTCTGTACCCCTATTATTAACCCAGCTTCCCTCTGACTACATCCTGTACCCCTACAATGCATCCAGATCCCCCCAATACAACTAGTACCCCCACTGTCCATCTAGCCCCCCTGACTCCATCCTGTACCCCTACTAGTAACCCAGCTTCCCTCTGACTACATCCTGTACCCCTACAATGCATCCAGCTCCCCTCATTACAACTAGTACCCCCACTGTCCATCCAGCCCCCCTGACTCCATCCTGTACCCCTATTATTAACCTAGCTGCCCTCTGACTACATCCTGTACCCCTACAATGAATCCAGCTCCCCTCATTACAACTAGTACCCCACTATCCATCCAGTCCCGCCTGACTCTATCCTGTACCCCTACTATTAACCCAGCTTCCCTCTGACTACATCTTGTATCCCTACAATGCATCCAGCTCCCCTCATTACAACTAGTACCCCCACTGTCCATCCAGCCCCCTCAACTCCATCCTGTACCCCTACTATTAACCCAGCTCCTTACTGACCCCATCCTGTACCCCTACAATGCATCCAGCTCCCTTCATTACAACTAGTACCCCCCTATCAATCCATTCCCCCTCTGACTCCATCCTGTACCCCTACAATGCATCCAGCTCCCTTCATTACAACTAGTACCCCCCTATCAATCCATTCCCCTTCTGACTCCATCCTGTACCCCTACTATTAACCCAGCTTCCCTCTGACTCCATCCTTCACTGATATTATCCATCTAGCAGCCATACAGCTCCAGCCTGTAGCCCTACTGTCTATCCAGCTCCCTTCTGACTCCATCCTGTACCATTACTATCTATTCACCTTCCCCCTGACTCCATCCTGTCCACCTGCTTTCTACCCAGCTCCCGTCTGTTTCAATCCTGTACCCCTATTATCCATCCAGCTCCCCTCTTTTTCCATCGTGTACCCCCACCATCTATTCAGCTCCACCCTGACTCCATGCTTCACCACTATTATCCATCCAGCTCCCCCCTGACTCCACCCTTCCCTGCTGTTATCTACCCAACAGCTTTTTGACTCCATCCTGTACCACTAATATCCATCTAGCTCCCCTCTGACCTATCCTGTACCTCTACTATCTATTCAGCAACCCCTTAACACCATTTGTCCCTTACTATCCAACCAGTTCCCCTCTTATTTCAACCTGTACCCCTACTATGAATCCATATCACCTCTTATTCCATCCTGTATCTTCACTATCCATTCAGCTCAACCCTCCCTCCATGCTTCACCGCTATTATTCACCTCTCTGACTCCATCTTGTACCACTAGTATCAATCCAACTCCCCTCTGACCTATTCTGGACCCATACTATCTATTCAGCAACCCCCTAACACCATTCTGTACCCCTACCAGGGGCGGACTGGGACTAAAAAACAGCCCGGGACTTTTTGGGGCACGCCGGCCCTGCTTTACTGTTCCTGGCACAGTATAGTATAGTAATGTCACATAATTGTATATATATAGATAGCTATAACATATATATATATATATATATATATATATATATATATATATATATACCATATTTTGTTCCATGGTTTACCAGGGTTTAGAGGACAAAAATAAGAAAGAAAATATTATGAACAAAATGATGTGCTAAAATCCCTCCTCCGAATCACCCCATTACAGACGCAGAATCACCCCATTACAGCCCGTGAGCAGGTTCCCACATTACAGCCAATGAGCAGCATCCCACATTGGAGGCAGTGTGCAACATCTCACATTACAGGCAATGAGGAGCATCCCTCATTACAGGCTGAGAGGGGCATCTCTCATTACAGGCTGAGAGGGGCATCCCACTTTACAGGCAGAGGGGGGCATCCCGCTTTACAGGCATAATGTAACAACTGTCCCTATTTCCCACACTGAAAAGTTAGAAGGTATGCATTTGGGCACAGATGAGTCAGTAGTGGATAAAGTGGGGGCACAGAACAATTTAACAGTACAATTTAGTTTAGTATATAGATTAGTCGGGGGCAGATCAGATTTGAACACAGATCAGTCGGGGGCAGATCAGATTTAGACACAGATTAGTCGGGGGCAGATCAGATTTGAACACAGATCAGTCGGGGGCAGATCAGATTTAGATACAGATTGGTCGGGGGCAGATCAGATTTGGACACAGATTGGTCGGGGGCAGATCAGATTTGGACACAGATTGGTCGGGGGCAGATCAGATTTGGACACAGATTGGTCGGGTGCAGATCAGATTTGGACACAGATTGGTCGGGGGCAGATCAGATTTGGACACAGATCGGTTGGGGGCAGATCAGATTTGGACACAGATTGGTCGGGGGCAGATCAGATTTGGACACAGATCGGTTGGGGGCAGATCAGATTTGGACACAGATTGGTCGGGGGCAGATCAGATTTGGACACAGATTGGTCGGGGGCAGATCAGATTTGGACACAGATTGGTCGGGGGCAGATCAGATTTGGACACAGATTGGTCGGGGGCAGATCAGATTTGGACACAGATTGGTCGGGGGCAGATCAGATTTGGACACAGATTGGTCGGGTGCAGATCAGATTTGGACACAGATTGGTCGGGGGCAGATCAGATTTGGACACAGATCGGTTGGGGGCAGATCAGATTTGGACACAGATTGGTCAGGGGCAGATCAGATTTGGAGACACAGATTGGTCGGGGACAGATCAGATTTGGACACAGATCGGTCGGGGACAGATCAGATTTGGACACAGATGTCAGCTGGCTTTGTAGAAGTTTTCTCATTGGTCACACTGGCCAATCAGCATCTCTTGTCTTACAGGGCTGTGAGAGGCTCCATTTTGCAGACATACAGTATATACATACAGGCTTGCAGGCAACATGGAGCTCTGCACAGCTGAGTCTATGAACAGCACATGGGACACTGTTTGTATTGTAAAGGGGGGTTTAACATCTAAACTTTCCCTTATCAACTGCTAGGAGGGAAGACACACAAAGAGAAGGCTTTACCGTGTGGCAGAAGCAGCAGCAGTTACACGTTCTCCTGTCCCCGCAGCCGAGTTACAAATGGCAGAACCTGGTGAAGCATCCACTGACCTCCAGCTCCTGGGACAGGCTGTCACTAGGGGGGCAGCAGAGTGCACAGATATCCTGCTCTGTCACATGACACAGAGCTATGACGGTTCCTCTGCTTCCCCGTCCATGATGTAAGTGTAATTGCTGATGCCGAGCCTGCGCGGAGCCAATGTTCTAACAGCGGCCGATGAGCAGAGAAGTGTAATGGGTGGAGGCCGCTCTGCCTGCCGCAGATAATCTGGGTGTAAACATTAGTGAGTGTGTGACAGCGGCGGCCAGAGCGGCCTCCACCCATTACACTTCTCTGCTCATCGGCCTCCACCTGCGGCCTTCCCATGTGAAGGCCTACCGGGATTCTGCCCAGTATGCGCTATGGCCAGCCCGCCCCTGACCCCTACTATCCATCCAGCTCTCCTCTGATTCTAACCTGTACCCCCACTATCCACTCAGCTCCCCTCTGACTCAATCATGTACCCCTACTATCTATCCAGCTTCCCTGATTCCAAACTCTACCCCTACTATACAGATAGCTTCCCTCTTACTCCATCCTGTACCTTCACTTTCTATCCAGCTCCGCTCTGACTCCAAATTGTACCCCTACTATCCACCCAGCTCCCCCTGCCTCCCTCCTGTACTTCTAGTATCCATCCAGCTTCCCTTTTACTCCATCCTGTACCTCCAATATCCACCCAGCTCCCCCCTGACTACATCCTTCACTGATAATATCCATCCAGCAGCCCTCTGACTCCATCCTGTACCACTAATATCCATCTAGCCCCCCCCCCCCCCCATTTATCCTGTATCTCTACTATCTATTCAGCAACCCGCTAACATAATTTTGCCCTACTCTCCACCCAGCTCCCCTCTTATTCCAACCTGTACCCTACTATCAATCCAAATCTCCTCTTACTCCAGCCTGTACCTTCACTATCCATCCAGCTCCCCCCAATTCCATTCATCACTATTATTCATCCTCTCTCCTCCCTGACTCCAACCTGTATCTGTAGTATATGCACCCACCATCTCTCTTAAACCATCCTGTGCCTCCACTATCCATCCAGCTCCCCCCTAACTTCATACTTCACCACTATTATCCGCCCAGCACCGCTCTGACTCCATACTATCTATTCAGCAACCCCCTAACACCATTCTGTACCCCTACTAACCATCTAGTTCATCTCTGATTCCAACCTGACTCCCCCTGACTTAATAATGTACCCCTGCTATCCTTCCAGCTCTCCTCTGATGCATTCTGTACCTCTACTATCCATCCAGGTTCCCTTTGATTCCAACCTGTGCCCCCACTATGCAGACAGCTCCCCTCTTACTCCATCATGTACCCTCACTATCTCTGTAGCTTGGCTCTTACTCCATTCATCCAGCTCCACTTTTTTACCCATCCTGGACCCCTGCTATCTATTCAGTAACCCTCTAATTTCAACCTCTCCCATAGTCCTCATCTGCACCATCTTACTTTATCCTGTGCACCTACATCTACCCAGCTCCCCTGTGACCCAACCTTTACCCCTACTACCTACCTACCTCTGATATGACCCACCCTGTACCCCTAATATCTAGGCTGGTCCTCTCTGACTCCATCCTGTAACCCTCTTTCGTTCAACTCCCCTCTGATCCCCCTACTATCCCTCCTGCTCCCATCTGGCTCCATATAGTACTAGTGTAATCTACCCAGCTCTCATTGACTCTATACTGCTCCCATACTATCCATTCAGTTCCCCCTAACTCCATCCTGTACTCCTACTATGGATACAGCTCTTTTTTGTTTACGCCACGCTAAACCCCTGTTAACCATCCTTTTGCTTATTTTGCTCTATTGGTGTGTTTCCTCTAGTGCTCAGTGTGTGGTATTGCACACTGTCATGCTACACACTGACCTGTAGAGGGAGCACTGCCATCATGAGCTCCATTCTGTACCTCTACTATCCATCCAGCTCACACTTGACTCCATCCTGTACCCCAAGTATCCATCCAGCACCCCTCTGACTCCATTCTGTATCTTTAATACTCATATAGTATCCGCCAAGAAAGATAGATTTATATTTCTTACCTTGGTAGCGGCGATAAAGGGCAAACTGTAGGCAAAGAAATAAATGTTAGGTATGAATATTAAATACATATATGCTTTTGCCTTGTTGGTGATACACGCAGTTTCAGTAAAAAGTAGCAATTTGCAGATTATTGCAAGCAAATTGTAGGGCTTGTGATGGGGGTGGGCCCGAAGGTGTTTTTCCTGCTCTTTTCTGATTTATCTTTCTAGATAGCATCAGTGGGCCCTGCCAATGCCAACGTGAGCACCTTCTGCTTGTGTGTTGCTCCCTCTGTTTTGTGTATGTTATTACTCCTGTTGCCTTTCTACACACTGACCACTAGAAGGAGCTGCATCTTTAGCTCCTTCTGCATAGTAGGTGGCAGCAGTGTCCTCCCTCTAGTGTTCAGTGTGCAGTATTAAACCAACTGTCATACTAAACACTGACCACAAGTGGGAGCACATTGCCATCACAAGCTCCTTCTGCATAGTGTGCTGAAGATGTGTGCTCCTTCTAGTGTTCAGTGTGTGGTATGACAACTTCATCAAATTGATACACCTTAAATATCTAACCCATAAACAAAAACATATTCTATAAAGTGCATTTGCCCAAAAAGTGCATCCATTTTCAACATTACATCCCATCAAATATTATATAAAAAGAGGTACATGTCACAAAAGATGCAGTGTGTACCCGGCCTTGAGAAAGTGACAAGCTCTTTGCCACGAAACGCGTTGGCTGTTCTCGGGGGGCGGGTGATTGCTGCGGGGTTCACAATGATTTTGTAAGATACATTTTCATCTTTTGTGCCATGTACCTCTTTTTATATATTTGATGCACTTTAAATAGGATGTAATGTTGAAAATGGATGCACTTTTTGGGCACATGCACTTTATAGAATATGTTTTTGTTTATGGGTTAGATATTTAAAGTGGACCAACACCCACCGCTGATCGGCCTGGGAATCTAAGATTCTCGGGTCGATCAGCTCCCTCCCCGCAGGGCATCCGAAATCAGGATGTCCCGCTGTGTGAAACCCCCCCGGACGGCCACAAACCTTACCTTCTCCCCGTTCTAAGGGCGCATGCGCGGGCCGCCGCCGCCTCTCGCGCATCCCTCTAGCAGCGGGCGTTTGCGAATGGCCGGCGTGGGCGTGCTCCCTGTAAGAGGGACGCGCGAGAGGTGGCCTCCAGCGGCCTCAGCTTGTCCATCGGCGGTGAGGTGAGTTTTTTGGGGCTTTCTGGAGGGTTTCACATAGAGGGGCACCCCCGATCAGGGTGCCCCGCGGAAGTGGACCAACTCCCAGGATAGTGAAAATCCTGGGTGTTGGTCCACTTCAAGGTATATCAATTTATCGCATTACTTCATAATAGGTGTATTGGCAGCAGCAGTTTCAGCGTCCCCTTGTGGCAGATAGTGTTTATGGCGTGTTATATGTTTTTTAATGTGAATTTTAATCATGTAGTGTTTGTCTGTTTACAATTTTATATAGTAGAGGCTAGTGCAATTGTCAGTCTTTGGTGTAAGGGCAGCCTAAAGCTGGAGGTTTATGGCACCCCCTTTTTGGTAGGTTAATTACGTCTGGGGAGCTGCTAGCCTTAGCAGTGCACACCCATTGTTTGGGATTATAGTTGTTGCCGCCTGTTTGCACGTTTTGACTAGATAATAGTACCGTGTAAATATACCTGAAACAATCAGATTGAGAAATTAGCTTTCAAATAAGACCAGGGGTGGACTGGCCATAGGGAGACCCGGGACAATGCCCGGTGGGCCGCACTGCTTTGGGGCCAGTTGGGTTGCTGCTTTTAACACCAACATTCAATCCCTGCCCCCTTAGTTTCCCTCTCAGCTCCCTGTACCCACAAGCCAGGGAACCCCAGTCCCCAATGCTATAGCCCTGGCATCATGGTCGGAGGGCCTCAGCAGGGACATCTCGGGCCGGCTAGGGGCTGGTAAAATCCAGAGCTGTATTTTGCCCCCAGTCCACCACTGAAAAAGACTAAGGGGGTTATTTAAGAAACGCTAGCGCCAGGTAGTGCCACGTAGCAGCACGAAGCGTTGGGTGAACACTTAGCATTGTATGTGAAAACCACATTTAAGAAAGCCAATCTGGTGAGCGCCTCTAACAGTGCCATGTAGCGTCACATGTATTACTACAGGCTGCACAGTGTATAGGTTCAGCAGGGCCATGTAGTACCTGTCGCTCAGTAGAGCTCTCCATAAAATTCAATGGTGTTTCATAGCATTGTGCTTATATTTGGTTGTGTTTATAAACGTTAAAAGTTTTGGCTCAAATCATTGTGTGTCCTCTCCTGTTCAGCAAACAAACACTTTTATTGTTTTTTATTATTATTATTTATTTATGCAGAATTGTATGTGCAGGTCTGGAATTGCAGTATCATTGTCACAGTGTTAAAACAATATCATTCCATATGTTTTCTCTCTGGTGCTGCTGTATATGCGTAGAGAAACAGACTTTGATCACACAGTGTCTGGCTCTCTATGCTAGAGCACCTAGCTTTAGAACACCGGCACTGGTTGAGTTTTTTGTTGAATACGGGCTTTATGGCCAAGTTCTGGACGCACTTAACTGGCGTTACCTATCGCTCACTGCAGCGTTGTCCTGTTGTTAGATGCAGCAGAGTCTTGGGCAATATGAGCTCGGGACACCACCTAGCCTTGTCCATTGGCTCTGCAGTGAATCAGGAAGAGCGCTTCTACAATGCCCAGGACACATCAAATTCATCAGTGCCGGCCAGGATAGTACAGCGCCACTTGTCTGCCCGATACGCTAGGTTACAGCGCCCGACACCCACTTACAGTGTCTACTAGCTCTACGCTCTATTGCTCTAAGCACCGCTATACAGACGCTCACATGGTGATACGTGGCGCTAGTATTAAATCAGCCTCCAAATTATACAGGAAAGGGTAAAGTATCAGGGTGATGGACCAGATACAAATAGAGACATGTTTACAGTACATGCCTTCAGAGTTTCCGACTGTACGATTAATACGATCAGAATGAGAAAAGAGGACTAAAGTATAACAATGAAAGTGTTGTATAAGTTAGCCCTATGTTAAATCTTCTTTCCTAATCTGATCAATTAAGGGGGTTATTCATCAAGGGATAGCAGCAGGTAGCACCTCGTAGCGACAGGCAGCGTCTGGTGAACGCAATACCACATTTATAAGGCCGATTCTGGGGAGCGATTCTAACAGCACCATGTAGCGTCCGATGTATCATTACAGGCAGCTCAGCGTATAGCGCCGGCGCTCAAGCTTCCAGAGTGCAAGGTATTACCTGTCGCTCTCCCATGCATTTCAATAGACGTTCCTTTTCTTCTGTTTAAACAGAGTTTTTTGTCTTTAATATTTTTTTCTCCCTCAAATAATTGTGTCACCTCTCCTGGGCTAGAAAAGGTCATTTTTGAAAACTTTTTTGATGTTTTTTATTTTTATGCAGAATTGTCATTACAGGTCTGGCATTAAAGTATTAATGTCACAATGTTACAACAATGTAATTCCATGTGTTTTGGTTTTGTTACTGGTGGATATGTGTTCAAAAACAGACTTTAATCACACAGCGTCTACCGCTCTATGTTATAGCGACCAGATCCAGAGCGCCGACGCGGTGTGTGTGTTTTTTTGTTGAATATGGTGTGAGTCACTTAGAGTCGGTCGCAATGAGCTGGCGCTACCTTTCACTCCCTGCAACGCTGTACTGGTGTTAGAATGCCCAAAATACATCTCATTTATCAATGCCGGCCAGGTTACTACAGTGAATGAGAAGCTCTGTTACTGCTCCCGTTAGCCGATCACAGCGTATACTAGCGGTCGCTCTAAGTGCCGCTATACAGACGCACATCTGCCGATACCTGGTGCTAGTAATGAATCAGCCTGCCTATGCATATCGATACATGCATGCAGGGCTTTATGAATGATCCTGTATTGCTCTGATGAGATTACCTAATAGGATCTTAGATTTATAAAATCAGAAAAATCAGAAAGGAGCTCTTGAATAAGACAAATTAAGTAGGTGATGTATCAGATTAGTAGCCTCATTCCATAGCTCCTATCATGGCCTGATTAATCCATTTGCAGACCTTTATCACAGATTTTTCCTCCAATCAAAGAATCTAATAAGAACCAATGTCACAATCAGATTGTAATAGGAGCTTACGAATAGGATGTATTAAGTATATAAAGTAGCAAATTAGCCATCCTTGGGCTATAACCCCTGTTCCTTTGATCAATCAAAACTGTAAAGACCTTCTCAGTATATTTCTGTAATATTTCGATCAAATAATATAATTGGATGAGCTGATAAAACCCAAGACTGTTCTAGTTAGAGCATAAAAGGAGCTATGGAATAAGGTAAAAGATCAAACAATCAGATGTACAGTACTTGTCTTTACTCATTGCATTTTCCTCAATCTGCTTTTAATATGCTTCCTCATTCTGGATCATTACCAGCAGTAAACCAAGGCAGCCTACCAGAAATCAGATTCTATTAATCTCCTTATTTTAGGTGGGAGGAGTGGAGTTATGATTATAGGTTAAAAGCTTAAAACAATATACAGTACAATAAAGTTTGGCTCTTATAGTCTCAGACACTGCCGAGCCCCCCAGTACTCACAGATGTCGGGCTGATAGTCAGAAGGAGCAGGAGCCCCAGGAGCAGAGGTGGAGCAGGACCCATGGCTGTACACACACTGGGCACAGTGCAGAGTCTATATTGACCCGCACAGGTTAGCCCACCTCTCACATTTACATTAGTAAATAGAGATGTAAACACTGCCTGCACCATGGACTCCAATGCCAGCTGAAACCAAGAGTGGGGGTGGGCAGCTTTGGTCACACACAAGTTACAAATAGATTAAAATTAGGAGAAATAATAGGGACGTTTTTTTAATAAAAATTATCTTTTTCTGCTGGAGCACTGACGATTCATCCACATTAACTGGTTGCTTCCTATGCAGCAGCCTACACTACCTTCCCCTATAATCATCTATGAGGGTTATGGTGATTATGGTTCAGGGTCTAGGCTGAATGTTTAGGTTAAGGTTAGAGGTTTATGGCTAACAATAAGAGAGTTAGAGCCTTATTTAAGAAATGTTGGCCACTTTTTTGGCCTTAGCGGCACTCAGCGTACGGTTTAACAAAAAAAAAATGCTAACCCCTATGCGGCTGCACCAGGCGCTCTGGTTCAAGCAGCAACAGATGATACCTGGCGCTGTAGCTCAAAATCCCATAGAGCACAATGGGCAGAACTGGATTGTAGTGTTTAATGCTTATAATCAATATTAAACTCATTAATTTGTACAGAACTTGTCAATAATTGAAACACATTTTGTTTGATTTTAAATCAAATTATTGATTATTGCTTATTTTTCTTAACAATGTGTAATTTGGACAAAAACAACGAGAACATAACCGGAACGCTTGTGTAATGTTTGTCCCCTTTGTCCACAGCAGTGATTTGTTGTAACTGTGATGAAGAAACACAAACCAACTGGAAAAATACAGCACCAAAGATTTAAAGGAGGAAAAAAATCAGGAAAGCACAAAGTGGTGCTCACTGGCACTGGGCTAATCAGCTGGCTAATCCAACAGACGCTGACAAAGGCTGGCCAATACCTAAGTGCAACAATCAAAGCTAATTAGTGAGCATTCGGTGCTGCTACTACTAGCGCCAATGTACGCGTTGCGTGACGTCACAAGCGTCACTTCCTCAGGACACTGAGGAAGTGACGCTTGTGACGTCACGCAACGCGTAGACGCTGGGGCAGTGGGCTGGCAGTCGTGTTTATATCTAAGATATTTTCTTGCACTTGTGGATAACAGTTCTTTCTTGGTTTCTCCCGGCTTGTCCTCACTTAAATAGTTTTTCATATAGTTTTTCATGTGTACATATATTGTAGATTGGTATGTGTTTAGGTAGTAGTAGCACCTAATAGGGAATTAGATATAGAAGTTTAGTGTTTATCTTGTTTATCAATTGCACTATGGCACTTTAATACAACATTAGCCGGGTCATTTGAAATAAGCTGTATAATATTGAAGTAATTAGGATTATTAGACACCAGCCCTCTGCCCCTTTGTTAAAGTGGACCAACACCGAGAGGTGATCGGCCCGGAAATCTATAAGTTTCCCGGGCCGATCACCTCCCACCCCGCGGGACATCCGAGATCGGGATGTCCCGCGGGGTGAAACCCCCCCAAACACCCCAAATCACCTACCTTATCTTCCGCCGCCGCCGCCTCCCTCGCGCCCCTCTAGGCGTGCGCGCCCCCGCGCCGGCCGTCTGTGAATGGGCGGCGGCGGCGGAAGCCGCTTGGACGTTCCTGTTCCCCGCCTGGACGTTGGCGGGGATTGGACCGGGCAGTCACGTGGGAGCGGGGAGAGGTGAGTTTATTGGGGTTTCCGAAGTGGACCAAAACCCAGGATAGTCAAAATCCTGGGTGTTGGTCCACTTTAAAGATCCTGCCCTTCCTTGCATGTACAATGTTTGTGTCAATGTTTTTAAAGAGTCTTATACGTATGTAATCATGATTTTATAGTGATTAATAAACATTTATATACATTTTTTGCTATATCATTGGTAGTGGTGCCACTTTTTGTAGAGGGTTTTTTTTGAAGGTGTGGGACCTTCAATTTCTCTTGTATATAAAAAACAAAAAACAAAATGTATTCTTATGAAAAATATTAATGTACATGTTAAAAATGTTATCAGAAGTCAATATAATAATTTAATACATTTAATCAAAAAGTCCCAAAATATTAATTTATTAATTGACAGTTATATGAATATAGTTTAACATGTAATCATTTAAAAAAAATGTTTAAAAAAATAAAAAATATATAAAAAAAATTAAAAATAAACAAAAATTGATTACATTACAACTATTAGTTTGGCCTGTACATACAATAAAGCTTTACACATTTTAAAATATTCTTGAATTTGGTTTAGCAGCTATAATGGGTAAAAACAATACAGAATACCTTAACACACTATGCGCATGTACACTTACTTTGACCACTTGGCCATTGACCCTCTGTCTCTTCTCCTTTGGGGGGGCAGGAGGGACAGGGGAGGCTGAAGGGACAGGGGGGCGGGTTAGGGGGGTATCGGAGTCAGAGGATGAGCTGGGGAGGCGTCTGGCAGGTCCTCTGGGGCGCATGGTGGATCCTTGTAGGTGTAAAACCGGAAGTACACAAAACTAAAGTGAAAGCAAAACCTTTGACCCTCCTTGCAATATAAAAACGCAATGAAAGGTTAAACATCCCGCTATGAAACGCAACATAAAGAGGCCGATTCATTAATAGCGCCAGGTAGCGCCAGATGAGCGACTGTAGCGTGATTTTTTCAGCGCCAGCCAGTATTCGCTGTGCTTGGCCGGCGTCAGCTTGATGACAGCGACTCAGTCGGTGTGCGGTAATGTTGAATACGGGCTGGGGGGTCGCTGTTTCACAGGTTCAGCGTTGTATGTGAGCGCCTGACAACGAATGGCCAGAGCGAACGGCTAGCTTCATATTTATCAACAAATCACGCTCCGAATGTGCCGTCGCTGTCCATTCCTTGTTTAAACCCCAGAGCGCTGGCGGCGATGGGTATTAACTAGTTTTTAACCCCTAAACAACCATATTTTTTGAATGTAACATTATACATGTTTTTAGAATCATTTTGTAATATGAATACATTAATCTCAGACCTGTTAGATCAATTCTGCACAAATTATTTTAAACATTTTTTTTTACTTAACAATAAATCCTAACATTGCAGAAGTGGTCTCAGAATTTTTGACATTAAAAAAAAAAAAAAAAAAAAAATAATACCAATTAATTATGATTAATTATAGATTGCTCCTTTGAAATTCATTGGACATCGCCAGGGAGCGACAGCTCATACCTGGCGCTGTGAGGGAATTTGCAGCGGCGCTGTTCGGTCCAGGCGGCTTCATGATGAATGCCGCGCTAGCCGTCGCTCTCGCCGGCGCTAGCCTCATTTTGCTTGATAAATGCGTCATTGTGACCGCCGCCGGGCGTACTTGAGTCGGTAGTCGCCGTTAGCTGCCGCTACCTGGCGCTCGTCAGACACTACCTGGCGCTAGCCCGTGATAAATAAGGGCCAAAAACTGCATTTGCATAGCAATGTTCAGCGCTATAGGCACACATGGCAATACCATATTTAACAACTGCACAGCACGGCCTGTATGCGAACGACAGCGACTGCTCAGTGTGATTGCGCTGTGTGATTAAAGTGCATTTTTTAGACACGGGAACAGCAGGAGGCAAGCAAAATAACATGGAATGACATTGTTGGAGGGGTGGGACATTAACACTTTAGTTAGAGACAAGTAATTGCATTTTTGCATAAATGTACAAAAAAAACATAATAAAGACATGTACAAGACAAGGTATGTAAAGACAGAGGTCCCATTAAATGTTCCTGTCCTGGCATTTAAAACACAAAAGCCTGTACTCATCTTCTCCCCCGCCTCCCCCTTACCTGCAACTTTTCCGAGCAGCGTTGGCATCTTCACACTTACTGAAGGAGATCACGCAGGCAGACATGGCGGCCGTACTAGGGCTAGCTTCATGCCCTCTAACGAGGCTACTCCATTGCAAATAGAGGGTGACCGCTGAGGCTTGCATGCTGAACCTGCATTGGCACCCCCCCTACAGTGCAATGAATGGAGTAGGCCTGTGAGGGTGGAAACAAGGCTCCATGGATGCTGACATAAGAGGCCTCCAGCACAGAGAGATGGACCTGCTGGATTCCCACCCTCAGTAAGTTTGAAGATGAAGATGCCGGCTCCTGTAAGCCCCGATGTAAAAGGAGCCTCAGCACCAGGTGGAAATAGAACACTTCTAGTGATCTTTTAAAAATAGTGCTGAAGTATATAACATTTATATATAAAGCTAAAGCTCTTCATAAACAAACAAAGAAAAAGAGCAATCCTGAATAATCAATCTTTAGCTTGAAGAGGAGTGACTGTCACTAGTGACTATTGCCCTTATTTAACCGACAAAGGCTTCTTCTCTTCACCGATACAATTCTATCACTTACGATACAAATGTAGCCTGCCCTTACGATCCATTTCTAAGCCCGCCCTCCCCATCTGAGTACCTGAGGCCATGTCGTACGGTGGTGGCCCACATCCACCCGGGACCTTTTGAGATTGCCGATTGGCTAAGGTGCTGTTGATGAACAAAGGTGCTGAGTAATGCCAAATGCTGCCTGACCACCTTTCGAGCTTTTACCTTGGAGCGTCCCTGGGTCCACAGCTACCGGGGAGCTGGGGATGTGTCGGTCAATAATTGCAGTGTCCCTGTATATCAGTATATCAGTGACCCTGGGGTATTCACACAGCAGGGCATCACGCTATAGGATGCCCCGAGGTAGGCTAGCGGTCGCCCCTAAAAATGTTTTAGATTTCTGGGTCAGCCGCACAGTAATCTGCTTTAAATTAATCAAGAGAAGATGGTGAAGTCACTCAAGGTGGCTCCTTTTCAATCTACAAATATATCTTATTTAGGGATTATTTGTTTGCATTTATATTAATGGGAGCTCTAAAGGGACATTCTACTCTAATATTACATTATCCTGTTAAGGTGGTGCTCCAGATTTATATACAAACGCTTTTAAAACCGAAACCCTCTTCGGTCTAAAAGACTCCAGGTCGAATTTGGGATGCCCCCACTGTGTGAGATTCTGGGGGGTCACCTTCATAACTACCTTTTCCGTTGCTCCCACTGCATTTTCTCAGCCCACAGCTGCATCCCCGGCCTTCCTTCATGGCATACATGCTCCAGCAGCCAGCCATTAAAGCGGAACTTAAGTCAACTGTGACCCCCCAGCCTGCCACCCTACCCTGGCACTGAGGTAGGATGGAGGGTTACAAAGAAAAAAACATTTACCTTATCCAGGGGCTCTGGATCCTGGGCACCGCCATCTTGGATGAAAAGCCGTATCCCTTGGCTCCATGCGTGCTCCTGCCGTTCTTTCAAGTAGGATCGTGTGCAGACCCAGGGTATACGGCTTTGTGACTTTTCCTGCGGCAGCCATGAGAGACTGGGAGGAGCGGTACAGGCCCTTGGATGAGGTAAGGGTTTTTTTTCTTTGTGCTGCAACACCAGGATAGGGTGGGGGGGGGGGGTCATAGTTTATCTGAAGTTCCGCTATAAGGCTGGTGGCAGGAGTACCCTTGAGACTAGAAGGAAGCCGGGGAAGCTGCCAACGGTTTTGTGACATCAGCAGGTTTGGTATCAACCAGTGTTCCCAAATTCACTGGCTAGGCATGGCTACTGCAGCATTACCCGAGGATTTCATGTTGAGGGGCCGGGCGAGTGGGGGGAGAGGGTTTTGTTCTGCTTTAAGGACTTAAAGAGGGAATCTTCTTCCATTCTAAAATAAATAAATAAATATATATATATATATATATATATATAGTTAATGCTGTCATTTGGCATATAAGCAGGTTTACATGATGTTTTTTTTTTTTTAGAACAATATCCCTGAGATTTTGGGGCATTTGGCTGCTTTATGTACCCCCTAAAAACATCCTGAATTCCCGAATCCCTCCATAGACTTTAACAGGATTTGGATTCCAGTGATGCAGGCCCAGAATATTGCATTATCGGCCAGAACTGCGCCAAAACAAAACAGACCTGGGCTCTCTCTCTCTCTCTCTCTCTCTCTCTCTCTCTCTCTCTCTCTCTCTCTCTCTATATATATATATATATATATTTATTTACATGACCCTGGTTAGCTGGTCCAGAATAAACACAATGTATGTGTACAGTGATGACACAATGTATTCCCAGAATCCTCTGCTCTGTGCACATTAGACAAGGTCTGGTTAATCCGTAACGAGGGGTCGGTATGCAGAGGACGCAGCTTACAGAGACCTTTATAGGGTGATGGGCGTAGTGGGAATGAGGTTTAGGCGTGTTGCTTATTTACAGGGTCACTCTTTTGAATGGTAGTCAATACATAACATTTACTTAGTTGTTCTGGCCACACACTCACTTATTTTATTAGTACAGTAACTGACACTACAATGAATAAAAACACAAGACTCCTCCTACCATGAGTGGATAGGCTGTGCTCCTCGGCTATAGAGCTGCAACACCCAGCATTATCGAGTGCTTCCATCACTGCAAGATATAGGGGGAAATAGAAGAAATGGGATAGAAAGAATGAGAAAAATTGAAGGTAGAAAAATAAATGTGTAAAAAGAGAGAATAAGAAGGAATGAGAAAGAGGAAAGTGAGAGAGGAGGGTATATAGGGGAAATATGGGATGGTGAGAAGCAGAAAATGGAAGGTGATTAAAAAAAAATAGAAGGAAGAATATTAATAGAAGAGATAAGATGAAGATACGATGAAAAAATAGGGAATAAGAGAGACATATATGAGAAATATGGGATGATAAAAAAAGAGAAAAAAAGAAGGAAGAATAATGGAAAAGAGAAGAGATAAGACAGATCAGTGAGAATGAGAAGGTGGAAAAGTGAAATAAGAAATAAGGAACATGGGAAATAGAGCAAGTAGTATGGTTGAAAGGTGCAAAAAAAAGGATACCGTATATGGAGTATGGGGTAAAGCAAAGAAATGTGTTAGCAGGAATGAGAAAAATGGAAAGTAAAAGAGATGGAAGAAACATGGAAATGCAATGGTTGGAATGAGAAAGATAAAGGTGAAAAAAAGACAATAGGAAGGAGGGAGCACTGAAAACAAAGGGGAGAAGATGGAGGGAAAAAGAAAGAAAGAAAGAAAGAAAGAAAGAAAGAAAAAGAAAGAGAAAGAATATGAAAGAGAGGAAAACAGTGGCAGCTACAGGAAACAACATGGAAGGAAATTTGAAAATAACAATGAAGAGAAATTTGGGGTGTAAAGGAGAGACAGGAAGAATAGGTGAGTAAAAGGGGAAGACAGAGAGACAGCTGGAGATTAAAGGGCAGAAAAACCTTAGACCTCTTTTCCTCTCTCAGGTCATATAGATTGGGATACACCAAAGCTTTCAACATTTCTTACATCTTTATATCTGAGGTTCCATTTTAAAGTGGAAGTTAAGTCTAGCATTAATCCCCCCCCCCCTCCTTCGCCCTGCCTCCTTCCCCTGCTTACCTCAGCCGTTATCCTGCATTGATCCCCCAGCCCTTGGTGTCCTGGGTGCTGCCATCTTGGTTAGGATGCACAGAAAAGCACCCTCACTCTTTCTTGGACGCTGCCACAGGATCTGAAGTAACGTTGCTGGATATGGCTGAGGTTTTCCCCTTTTTACATCGCCTGTGCGGGCTCTGTGTGTTTGCAGTGATACATATACTGCAATTCCGGCGCTAGGGGTTGCCAGCGCATAGGCTTTTAATAGTGCCGGCTGATGTGGTGCAGACACAGACAGAATCTCTCAAGAGACACTTATCTTACGCCTGCAAGATTTTTTAGAAAAGCAAAAGAAGCCATTAAAATCAATTTTAATAACTGTGTTTACAATTTTGACAAATTCCAATGCATGTTCCAAATAAATGTGCGTAATATTATTTATAAGCATTAAATACTACAATCCAGTTCTGTCCATTGTGCTCTATGGGATCTTGTCCTACAGTGGCAGGTTACAAGGGGCAGCAGCGGATCCGAGCACGCTCATTGGATGAGAGGCCATGCATGCGCAGTAGCCCGGGGAAGGGGGAGTTAGATTGGGCGACCTGGGGGGTTTCAAACATCGGGACACCTCCAATTGGGGGACCAAAACCCAGGATAGTCAAAATCCTGGGTTTTGGTTCACTTTAAATAAGGCTTCTATTTTTTTCTATTTTCTATTATTTTATTTAATTGTCCTTTAAACCTGTTAAATAATGAATGGCCACTAGAGGGCAGCATTGCACCAGGTAAATGCACAACCTGCATCTATAGATTCCGCATAGTCTTACCTGGCCACTCAGGTATTAGACAATGCACTTGTAAATCCTCGATTCAGCTTTACCAATCATTTATAAAAAACACTGGTGGCCACCGGAGAGCGCTCCGCTTTATTCCTTCATCTTGCTACACCGACACCTACCTAAAGATGGTCCCTTGTTTCTTCTGAAAATAATCAGATCAACCCAGCGCTGTTCCTGAATGATTCCCACCTTCTAATTACAAATTAGAAGAAGAGCTGCTGGCAGAGATCTGCATTTATTTTTGCAAAACAGGTGCAAAACTATGTTGCTGGTCTCCCTCTGTATCCTCCGATCCTCTAATCAGCTGCCGCGCTCCTATCAATCTAAGGAAAGCCGCACTGTGTATGGAAGGCTCTGGAAACAGTTTGTTCTACAAATAATAGGAGAGGAAACATTTCTTTTGAGGTTTCATTAAAAAAACAGAAAGTGTGACTGTCACCCTTGAGATCAACGTTGTGTTTTGTTTTAATTACCGGTAGTGTAGTTGTTAATCAGTTGTTTTGTGTGGACTAGAAAAGGTGAAAATAAGAGGGTAAGGAAGAAAATTGTAAAACAACTCTCCCTCTATACATAGACTTGGGAATATTACTAAAACCAGGTAGCCCAGAGGGACTACAAAGCTTGTAAAATTCATTTACATGTTACACTAGTTGCACATTTATTGAGTTTTTTTGCAAAAAGTAGAATCTTGAAGGCCCAGTCTACACAGTATATATATATATATATATATATATATATATATATATATATATATACACATATAGTACAGCACCTTGGAAGAAGATGGCACCCCTCAGATCCTGGTGATACCTAAGGCTTTTCTGTGCCAGTGACACCCCTCTGCTCCTGGTGAAACACAAGGCTTTTCTGTGCCAGTGACACCCCTCTAATCCTGGTGAACCACAAGGCTTTTCTGTACCAGTGACACCCCTCTGAAACTGGTGAAACACAAGGCTTTTCTGTACCAGTGACACCCCTCTGATACTAGTGAAACACAAGGCATTTCTGTGCCAGTGACACCCCTCTGATCCTGGTGAACCACAAGGCTTTTATGTGCCAGTGACACCCCTCTGATACTAGTGAAACACAAGGCTTTTCTGTGCCAGTGACACCCCTCTGATCCCGGTGAAACACAAGGCATTTCTGTGCCAGTGACACCCCTCTGATCCTGGTGAACCACAAGGCTTTTCTGTGCCAGTGACACCCCTCTGATCCCGGTGAAACACAAGACTTTTCTGTGCCAGTGACACCCCTCTGATCCTAGTGAAACACAAGGCTTTTCTGTGCTAGTGACACCCCTCTGATCCTGGTGAAACACAAGGCTTTTCTGTGCCAGTGACACCCCTCTGTTCCTGGTGAAACACAAGGCTTTTCTGTGCCAGTGACACCCCTCTCATCCTGGTGAAACACAAAGCTTTTCTGTGCCAGTGACACCCCTCTGTTCCTGGTGAAACACAAGGCTTTTCTGTGCCAGTGACACCCCTCTGCTCCTGGTGAAACACAAGGATGTTCTGTGCCAGTGACACCCCTCTGATCCTGGTGAAACACAAGGCTTTTCTTTGCCAGTGACACCCCTCTGATCCTAGTGAAACACAAGGCTTTTCTATGCCAGTGACACCCCTCTGATCCAGGCGAACCACAAGGATTTTCTGTGCCAGTGACACCCCTCTGCTCCTGGTGAAACACAAGGCTTTTCTGTGCCAGTGACACCCCTCTGATCCTGGTGAACCACAAGGCTTTTCTGTACCAGTGACACCCCTCTGAAACTGGTGAAACACAAGGCTTTTCTGTACCAGTGACACCCCTCTGATCCTGGTGAAACACAAGGCATTTCTGTGCCAGTGACACCGCTCTGCTCCTGGTGAAACACAAGACTTTTCTGTGCCAGTGACGCCCCTCTGATCCTAGTGAAACACAAGGCTTTTCTGTGCCAGTGACACCCCTCTGCTCCTGGTGAAACACAGGGCTTTTCTGTGCCAGTGACACCCCTCTGTTCCTGGTGAACCACAAGGCGTTTCTGTGCCAGTGACACCCCTCTGATCCTGGTGAAACACAAGGCTTTTCTGTGCCAGTGACGCCCCTCTGCTCCTGGTGAACCACAAGGCTTTTATGTGCTAGTGACACCACTCTGATACTAGTGAAACACAAGGCATTTCTGTGCCAGTGACACCCCTCTGATCCTGGTGAACCACAAGGCTTTTCTGTGCCAGTGACACCCCTCTGATCCCGGTGAAACACAAGACTTTTCTGTGCCAGTGACACCCCTCTGATCCTAGTGAAACACAAGGCTTTTCTGTGCCAGTGACACCCCTCTGATCCTGGTGAAACACAAGGTTTTTCTGTGTTCCTGGTGAAACACAAGGCTTTTCTGTGCCAGTGACACCCCTCTGATCCCGGTGAAACACAAGACTTTTCTGTGCCAGTGACACCCCTCTGATCCTAGTGAAACACAAGGCTTTTCTGTGCCAGTGACACCCCTCTGATCCTGGTGAAACACAAGGTTTTTCTGTGTTCCTGGTGAAACACAAGGCTTTTCTGTGTCAGTGACACCCCTCTGATCCTAGTGAAACACAAGGCTTTTCTGTGCCAGTGACACCCCTCTGATCCTAGTGAAACACAAGGCTTTTCTGTGCTAGTGACACCCCTCTGCTCCTGGTGAAACACAAGGTTTTTCTGTGTTCCTGGTGAAACACAAGGCTTTTCTGTGCCAGTGACACCCCTCTGATCCTAGTGAAACACAAGGCTTTTCTATGCCAGTGACACCCCTCTGATCCTAGTGAAACACAAGGCTTTTCTGTGCTAGTGACACCCCTCTGATCCTGGTGAAACACAAGGTTTTTCTGTGTTCCTGGTGAAACACAAGGCTTTTCTGTGTCAGTGACACCCCTCTGATCCTAGTGAAACACAAGGCTTTTCTGTGCTAGTGACACCCCTCTGCTCCTGGTGAAACACAAGGATGTTCTGTGCCAGTGACACCCCTCTGATCCTGGTGAAACACAAGGTTTTTCTGTGTTCCTGGTGAAACACAAGGCTTTTCTGTGCCAGTGACACCCCTCTGATCCTAGTGAAACACAAGGCTTTTCTATGCCAGTGACACCCCTCTGATCCTAGTGAAACACAAGGCTTTTCTGTGCTAGTGACACCCCTCTGATCCTGGTGAAACACAAGGTTTTTCTGTGTTCCTGGTGAAACACAAGGCTTTTCTGTGTCAGTGACACCCCTCTGCTCCTGGTGAAACACAAGGCTTTTCTGTGCCAGTGACACCCCTCTGATCCCGGTGAAACACAAGACTTTTCTGTGCCAGTGACACCCCTCTGATCCTAGTGAAACACAAGGCTTTTCTGTGCCAGTGACACCCCTCTGATCCTGGTGAAACACAAGGTTTTTCTGTGTTCCTGGTGAAACACAAGGCTTTTCTGTGTCAGTGACACCCCTCTGATCCTAGTGAAACACAAGGCTTTTCTGTGCCAGTGACACCCCTCTGATCCTAGTGAAACACAAGGCTTTTCTGTGCTAGTGACACCCCTCTGCTCCTGGTGAAACACAAGGATGTTCTGTGCCAGTGACACCCCTCTGATCCTGGTGAAACACAAGGTTTTTCTGTGTTCCTGGTGAAACACAAGGCTTTTCTGTGCCAGTGACACCCCTCTGATACTAGTGAAACACAAGACTTTTCTATGCCAGTGACACCCCTCTGATCCTAGTGAAACACAAGGCTTTTCTGTGCTAGTGACACCCCTCTGCTCCTGGTGAAACACAAGTCTTTTCTGTGCCAGTGACACCCCTCTGATCCGGGTGAACCACAAGGATTTTCTGTGCCAGTGAAACCCCTCTGCTCCTGGTGAAACACAAGGCTTTTCTGTGCCAGTGACACCCCTCTGCTCCTGGTGAAACACAAGGCTTTTCTGTGCCAGTGACACCCCTCTGATCCTGGTGAACCACAAGGCTTTTCTGTGCCAGTGACACCCCTCTGAAACTGGTGAAACACAAGACTTTTCTGTGCCAGTGACACCCCTCTGATACTAGTGAAACACAAGGCTTTTCTGTGCCAGTGACACCCCTCTGCTCCTGGTGAAACACAAGTCTTTTCTGTGCCAGTGACACCCCTCTGATCCGGGTGAACCACAAGGATTTTCTGTGCCAGTGAAACCCCTCTGCTCCTGGTGAAACACAAGGCTTTTCTGTGCCAGTGACACCCCTCTGCTCCTGGTGAAACACAAGGCTTTTCTGTGCCAGTGACACCCCTCTGATCCTGGTGAACCACAAGGCTTTTCTGTGCCAGTGACACCCCTCTGAAACTGGTGAAACACAAGACTTTTCTATGCCAGTGACACCTCTCTGATCCTAGTGAAACACAAGGCTTTTCTGTGCCAGTGACACCCCTCTGCTCCTGGTGAAACACAAGGCTTTTCTGTGCCAGTGACACCCCTCTGATCCTGGTGAACCACAAGGCTTTTCTGTGCCAGTGACACCCCTCTGAAACTGGTGAAACACAAGACTTTTCTGTGCCAGTGACACCTCTCTGATCCTAGTGAAACACAAGGCATTTCTGTACCAGTGACACCCCTCTGCTCCTGGTTAAACACAAGGCTTTTCTGTACCAGTGACACCCCTCTGATCCTGGTGAAACACAAGGCATTTCTGTACCAGTGACACCCCTCTGATCCTGGTGAAACACAAGGCTTTTCTGTACTAGTGACAACCCTCTGCTCCTGGTTAAACACAAGCCATTTCTGAGCCAGTGACACCCCTCTGATCCTGGTGAAACACAAGACTTTTCTGTACCAGTGACGCCCCTCTGCTCCTGGTTAAACACAAGCCATTTCTGAGCCAGTGACACCCCTCTGATCCTGGTGAAACACAAGGCATTTCTGTACCAGTGACACCCCTCTGCTCCTAGTTAAACACAAGGCATTTCTGTGCCAGTGACACCCCTCTGATCCTGGTGAAACACAAGGCATTTCTGTACCAGTGATACCCCTCTAATCCTGGTGAACCACAAGGCTTTTCTGTACTAGTGACACCCCTCTGGTCCTGGTGAAACAAGGCATTTATGTGCCAGTGACACCCCTCTGCTCCTGGTGAAACACAAGGCATTTCTGTACCAGTGACACCCCTCTGCTCCTGGTGAAACACAAGGCTTTTCTGTGCCAGTGACACCCCTCTAATCCTGGTGAAACACAAGGCTTTTCTGTACTAGTGACAACCCTCTGCTCCTGGTTAAACACAAGCCATTTCTGAGCCAGTGACACCCCTCTGATCCTGGTGAAACACAAGACTTTTCTGTATTAGTGACACCCCTCTGCTCCTGGTTAAACACAAGGCATTTCTGTGCCAGTGACACCCCTCTGCTCCTGGTGAAACACAAGGCATTTCTGTGCCAGTGACATACCTCTGATCCTGATGAAACACAAGGCTTTTCTGTGCCAGTGACACCCCTCTGATCCTGGTGAAACACAAGACTTTTATGTGCCAGTGACACCCCTCTGATCCTGGTGAAACACAAGGCATTTCTGTGCCAGTGACACCCCTCTGCTCCTGGTGAAACACAAGTCTTTTCTGTGCCAGTGACACCCCTCTAATCCTGGTGAAACACAAGGCTTTTCTGTACTAGTGACAACCCTCTGCTCCTGGTTAAACACAAGCCATTTCTGAGCCAGTGACACCCCTCTGATCCTGGTGAAACACAAGACTTTTCTGTATTAGTGACACCCCTCTGCTCCTGGTTAAACACAAGGCATTTCTGTGCCAGTGACACCCCTCTGCTCCTGGTGAAACACAAGGCATTTCTGTGCCAGTGACACCCCTCTGCTCCTGGTGAAACACAAGGCATTTCTGTGCCAGTGACACCCCTCTGCTCCTGGTGAAACACAAGGCATTTCTGTGCCAGTGACACCCCTCTGCTCCTGGTGAAACACAAGGCTTTTCTGTGCCAGTGACACCCCTCTGCTCCTGGTTAAACACAAGGCATTTCTGTGCCAGTGACACCCCTTGATCCTGGTGAAACACAAGGCATTTCTGTGCCAGTGACACCCCTCTGATCGTGGTGAAACACAAGGCTTTTCTGTGCCAGTGACACCCCTCTGATCCTGGTGAAACACAAGGCATTTCTGTGCCAGTGAAACCCCTCTGCTCCTGGTGAAACACAAGGCTTTTCTGTGCCAGTGACACCCCTCTGCTCCTGGTTAAACACAAGGCATTTCTGTGCCAGTGACACCCCTTGATCCTGGTGAAACACAAGGCATTTCTGTGCCAGTGACACCCCTCTGATCGTGGTGAAACACAAGGCTTTTCTGTGCCAGTGACACCCCTCTGATCCTGGTGAAACACAAGGCATTTCTGTGCCAGGGACATCCCTCTGCTCCTGGTGAAACACAAGGTTTTTCTGTGCCAGGGGCATCCCTCTGCTCCTGGTGAACCACAAGGCATTTCTGTGCCAGTGACACCTCTCTGCTCCTGGTGAAACACAAGGCTTTTCTGTGCCAGTGACACCCCTCTGCTCCTGGTGAAACACAAGACTTTTATGTGCCAGTGACACCCCTCTGATCCTGGTGAAACACAAGGCATTTCTGTGCCAGTGACACCCCTCTGATCCTGGTGAAACACAAGGCTTTTCTGTGCCAGTGACACCCCTCTGATCCTGGTGAAACACAAGGCATTTCTGTGCCAGGGACATCCCTCTGCTCCTGGTGAAACACAAGGCTTTTCTGTGCCAGTGACACCCCTCTGCTCCTGGTGAAACACAAGACTTTTATGTGCCAGTGACACCCCTCTGATCCTGGTGAAACACAAGGCATTTCTGTGCCAGTGACACCCCTCTGATCCTGGTGAAACACAAGGCTTTTCTGTGCCAGTGACACCCCTCTGATCCTGGTGAAACACAAGGCATTTCTGTGCCAGGGACATCCCTCTGCTCCTGGTGAAACACAAGGCATTTCTGTACCAGTGACACCTCTCTGCTCCTGGTGAAACACAAGGCTTTTCTGTGCCAGTGACACCCCTCTGCTCCTGGTGAAACACAAGACTTTTATGTGCCAGTGACACCCCTCTGATCCTGGTGAAACACAAGGCATTTCTGTGCCAGTGACACCCCTCTGATCCTGGTGAAACACAAGGCTTTTCTGTGCCAGTGACACCCCTCTGATCCTGGTGAAACACAAGGCATTTCTGTGCCAGGGACATCCCTCTGCTCCTGGTGAAACACAAGGCATTTCTGTACCAGTGACACCTCTCTGCTCCTGGTGAAACACAAGGCTTTTCTGTGCCAGTGACACCCCTCTGCTCCTGGTGAAACACAAGACTTTTATGTGCCAGTGACACCCCTCTGATCCTGGTGAAACACAAGGCATTTCTGTGCCAGTGACACCCCTCTGCTCCTGGTGAAACACAAGTCTTTTCTGTGCCAGTGACACCCCTCTGCTCCTGGTGAAACACAAGGCATTTCTGTGCCAGTGACACCCCTCTGCTCCTGGTGAAACACAAGGCTTTTCTGTGCCAGTGACACCCCTCTGCTCCTGGTGAAACACAAGGCATTTCTGTGCCAGTGACACCCCTCTGCTCCTGGTGAAACACAAGGCATTTCTGTGCCAGTGACACCCCTCTGCTCCTGGTGAAACACAAGGCATTTCTGTGCCAGTGACACCCCTCTGCTCCTGGTGAAACACAAGGTATAGCTGTGCCAGTGACACCCCTCTGCTCCTGGTGACACCGATGGATAAAACAACTATGTATCTATATATGTATAATTCCCTTTTTTGTGAAAGAAGAATCCCCTCACTATGTCCCCAGCTGTCAATAATTTCTGTTAAGCCAGCATGGAAAGGGGTGCTTCTTAACAGAACAGTTAAAGTGGTCCCACACTCATTTTCTCATTTCTCGGGTGAAATGCAAGTCCCCATTTCGTCCCTGGATCG
Source organism: Gastrophryne carolinensis (assembly GCA_027917425.1). NCBI lineage: Eukaryota > Metazoa > Chordata > Amphibia > Anura > Microhylidae > Gastrophryne > Gastrophryne carolinensis. Next base: position 372,943,743 of record CM051235.1, read on the forward strand.
ATGTTCAGGTAAGGATTGTGCTGTGTGAACCTCCCGGGTTTCCCATAAAAACTCACCTTTCCACGCTCCAATGGCGCATGCGCAGGCTCTCGTACAATGAGAGCTGCCTGCTTTGACTACATCATTCGGCAGGTGGCTCTCATTGTTTTGAATGGGAAGTGCACACTGCCGCAACCCCTGCATGCGGTTTTGTCCCACTTTAACCCTTTAAGTGCCAGCCTTCCTAGAATTTTTGTCACCCTTTGTTGCCAGACCACGTTTCACTATTTTGCGCTACATATGTTTAACCTTGATTTTTGAAGAGATTTACAGGGATTTTCCAGGAAAATTATATATTGTTTTTTTCAGCAGAGTCTGAGCTTCAACATGAATGTCTTGTTTGGCCTTTTTTGTGTGTATTCTCAATACTTTTGGGTGAAATATGTGAAAAGTTTGTCAATAAAATCTTATTGCGTGTGAAACCCCAATTTCTCCCGGTTACAGAGGTACCACATATGTATTGATAGACACCCTTTCCTGCCCAGGAGACTCCCCCAAACTGAAACAGAGCTTTAGGAGATTTTAAGATAAAATACAACTATGCTATGCAATATGCGCACCTAGCAGTTTTAAAAAAAAAAATTTACATTTGAAACATGCCCCACAAACTATATATTCCCTGGAAGTACACACCCCAAGCTTTTCTAGGCATACCAGGCTTGTTTATGTGGGTGTAGTTTTGTGGAAGTAAACCCTCAAATCAATTCTTTGGTTGCACATTGTTTCCCTAAAAAAAATAAAAATAAAAGAATCAAAGCCACATTTTCCTAAAAACAACTATATGCAAACAAGAAAAAACAAGTTAAATCTGAAAAAGCAACATCCCCCGAACAGAACGGTACCCAACATGCATAGATAATATCAAGGGAAGAGTTGGCAAACACCCCAAAGTAAGGTATGCGCATAACAGTAATTTCACTTGAAAATTTCAGCTCTGCAGACAAAGTGCTATTGCTACTAAAACAACCCTTTACATTTGAAATTCCCCCATGAACCATATATTCCCTGAAAGTACACATGTCTAGCTTTCTAAGCATACCCAGCTTGTTGTAGTGGGCTTATCTTTCTGGAAGTAATCCCTTGAAGAATTCTTATGTTGCACAGGGTTTCCCTAAAAAAATTATAAAAAAGCTGAATAAAAAACATGTTTTCTTGCAAACAAGAAAAAACAAGCTAAATCTGAAAGCGCAAGGTCTCCTGAGCAGAACAATACCCAACATGCATAGGTACTAATAACCCTTTTAATTGCCAGCCTACATGAAGTTTTGTCACCCTCTGTTGACACGTTATTTTGTTCCCCATTTTATGCCATGTTTAACCGTGATTTTTGTTTTGCCAGAATTTCCAGGAAAATTATATATATATTTTTAGCAGCAGAGTTGAAAATGTCTTGTTTGTAATTTTTCTACTGTTTTTTAAATATTTTTGCGTAAAAAAACAAAAAAATAAATAATTTATTAATTTGTTTTATTAATGAAAACCATATTGCATGTGAAAGCTCAATTTCTCCCGATTACAACAGTATCACATATGTATCGCATATGTATCGGTACCCCCCCCCCCATTCTTGCCCAGAAGACCCCCCAAACTGAAAAGAGCACTTTATAACATTTACAAATAAAATATAACTACTATCCACAGGGGGGGGGGTATTTTTTTGGAATTTTAAGGGTTAAAAACCCATCTTTCTGGAATTAATCCCTCGAAGAATTCTTTGGTTGCGCAGGGTTTCCCTAAAAAATTTATAAAAAAGCTGAATAAAAAACATGTTTTCCTAAAATATAAATATACAAACAAGAAAAAACAAGCTAAGTCTGAAAGCGCAAGGTCCCCCGAACAGAACAATACCCAACATGCATAGCTACTTTTAACCCTTTTAATTGCCAGCCTACTTCAGATTTTGTTACCCTCTGTTGACAGGTCATTTTTCTCCATTTTGCGCCATTTTTGCTAGAATTGTCAGGAATATTTTATATATATATATATATATATATATATATATATATATATATATATACACCGTATGTTTCGCCCTATAAGACGCACTTATTTTTCCCCAAAAGTGGGGGGAAAATGTCAGTGCGCCTAATCGGGCGAATGTAAAAAAAAAAAAAAAAAAAAACAAACTCACCCGTCCCCGGCGCTCCCGCGTTGTCTGGCACACTGCGAGAGGCCAGAGGAGCGGCGGGGGCTCTGTCCCGGCCCCGCCGCTGCGATCGCTGTCTTTTCAGGCAGCGATGACAGCGGCGGGGCCAGAGACAGAGCCCCTGCCGCTCCTCCATCTGCTCCTCCACATGCGATCACGAAGGTCCGGGCAGCGGGTGGGCGTGGCCTACGCCGGTGCAGGCCACGCCCACCCACTGCCGGGACCTTCGTGCTCGCGTGTGGAGGAGCAGATGGAGGAGCGGCAGGGTCTCTGTCTCTGGCCCCGCCGCTGTCATCGCTGCCTGAAAAGACAGCGATCGCAGCGGCGGGGCCGGGACAGAGCCAGCTCGTGAATGGGGTGGGCGTGGCCTGCGCCGACGCTGCAGCGCAGGCCACGCCCACCCCATTCACGGAGCCGGCCGCTCAGCGCAGTGGTGTCAGCGGACAGGTGAGTTTAACTTTTTTTTTACTATGGCGCCTGCCTATACTAATGGGGGGAGGGGGGTGGGAATGGGGGGATGGGGATGCCACACAGCCTATGGGAATGGGGGGATGGGGATGCCACACAGCCTTTGGGAATGGGGGGATGGGGATGCCACACAGCCTATGGGAATGGGGGGAGGGGTATGCCACACAGCCTATGGGAATGGGGGAATGGGGATGCCACACAGCCTTTGGGAATGGGGGGAGGGGTATGCCACACAGCCTATGGGAATGGGGGGATGGGGATGTCACACAGCCTATGGGAATGGGGGATGCCACACAGCCTATGGGAATGGGGGGATGGGGATGTCACACAGCCTATGGGAATGGGGGGATGGGGATGCCACACAGCCTATGGGAATGGGGGGAGGGGTATGCCACACAGCCTATGGGAATGGGGGAATGGGGATGCCACACAGCCTTTGGGAATGGGGGGAGGGGTATGCCACACAGCCTATGGGAATGGGGGAATGGGGGATGCCACACAGCCTATGGGAATGGGGGGATGGGGATGTCACACAGCCTATGGGAATGGGGGGATGGGGATGCCACACAGCCTTTGGGAATGGGGGGAGGGGTATGCCACACAGCCTATGGGAATGGGGGGATGGGGATGCCACACAGCCTTTGGGAATGGGGGGAGGGGTATACCACACAGCCTATGGGAATGGGGGGAGGGGGATGCCACACAGGCTATGGGAATGGGGGGATGGGGATGCCACACAGGCTATGGGAATGGGGGGATGGGGATGCCACACAGCCTATGGGAATGGGGGGATGGGGATGCCACACAGCCTTTGGGAATGGGGGGATGGGGATGTCACACAGCCTATGGGAATGGGGGATGCCACACAGCCTATGGGAATGGGGGGAGGGGATGCCACACAGCCTATGGGAATGGGGAGAGGGGGATGCCACACAGCCCATGCTAATGGGGAGAGGGGGATGCCACACAGCCCATGCTAATGGGGGGAGGGGGATGCCACACAGCCTATGGGAATGGGGAGAGGGGGATGCCACACAGCCCATGCTAATGGGGAGAGGGGGATGCCACACAGCCCATGCTAATGGGGGAGGGGGATGCCACACAGCCCATGCTAATGGGGAGAGGGGGATGCCACACTGCCTATGGGAATGGGGAGAGAGGGATGCCACACAGCCTATACTAATGGGGGGAGGGGGAAAGCCACACAGCCAATGGGAATGGGGGGAGAGGTGGATGCCACACAGCCTATGGGAATGTGGGGAGAGGGATGCCACACAGCCTATACTAATGGGGGGAGAGGGGGATGCCACACAGCCAATGGGTATATGGGGAATGGGAGGGGGGGATGCCACACTGGATATACGGGGAATGGGATAGGGGCATGCTACACTGTCTATGGAATGGGGGCATCCCACACGGCCTATGGGAATTGGATAGGGGAATGCCACACTGTCTGTAATGGTGCGTTTTTGATTGAAAATGTTTTTTTCTTATTTTCTTCCCCCAAATCCTAGGTGCGTCTTATGGGCAGGTGCTTCTTATAGGGCGAAAAATGCGGTATATATATTTTTTTTTTTGCAGCAGAGTTTAGGCATTAACATGAAATGTCTTGTTTGTAAATTTTATTCTGTTTTTTACAATATTATTATTAAGTAAAAAAAATAAATAAATACATTTTTTTTTAGTAAATTGTCTCCTTTATTTTAAATAAAAATTGTATTTTATTAAAGAAAACCATATTGCATGTGAATATGGGTTAAAAACCCTTAAAATTCCCCCCCAAAAAATGACATGGGGTCCCCCTTACCCAAAGTAACCAGCCCGGGACCAGCTATGCAGGGCTTGTAGAAACAGGGCGCAGGGGCCAGCTTTTGTGGCCCCTGGCCCTGCAGGCTACAAGCCTGCATAGCCCGTGGCCACGGGCTCTTTTGCCCCCCCTGGGCTTTGGGGAGGAAGGTAATAGGGGTGCCGGGGGTTAATGGCAAGTCACCCACTAGCCGCAGGTGACTTGCCATCCCCCAGCCTTGTGAACTGGTATAGGGGTCTCATGGACCACTTACCAGTTCACAAGGGGTTAAATGTAAAAAAAAAGACAGACACAAAGAGAAAAAAATGATCTTTATTTTTTTTTTTTTTTTTACTTCATTCACCTCCGATTCTCTGTCCCCCGGCGATCTGCGATGACAGCTGACAGTCTGCTTGGGTGTTTGGAGGAGAGAGCCTGGGGAGGGGGGGGGGCAATCACAGCCCTCTCGCCCTCCCCACCTCTCTCCTCCAAGCACCCGAGCAGACTGATTATCTCTGAGTCTCGGGTGCCGGTATTATGAAGTCGGCTGCTGGTGACATCACAATGATGCCCCCAGGGGCGGGGCTAGCAGTCACGATGCAGGAAGTGGCTGTTATCGTCATTTCAACTGGCAGCTGAGTATCACCTCATTGTAGCTATATTTCTGCTCATTGTTTTTGTTTCCTTGTGTCCCAGAGTCACCTGCTATTACTTATTATCTTAGCACTATGCACTTTAGATGAAAGATTAATTGCTGTAATTGTTTTGCATGTAATATTATCATATTGAATATCTTGTATTAATTATAAAAGGGTTTTTTTGATTATATTTATATATTCATTGTATTTTCATATTTTCATATATTCACTAAAGAACACGTTAGGTTAGGATTATTGTCTGTTTCCCTTCCCTCCCCCTTCTTTTTTTTTGGGGGGGGGTTGTGCCGGCACAAAAATTGCATTTAGGTATTTCTTGATTCATTGATCACGGCTTGATTATTGTTTTGCGGGTTATATTGTCTGCTTTTTCTCTTGGACACTGATTTTGGCTTCATTTTTGTATTGACAATGAGGATAGAATCATTTTGTTGTGCCGGCACAAAAATTGCGTTTAGGTATTTTTTGATTCATTGATCACGGTTTGATTATTGTTTTGCGGGTTATATTGTCTGCTTTTTCTCTTGGACACTGATTTTGGCTTCATTTTTGTATTGACAATGAGGATAGAATCATAATGAGTTTTTGATATTGATTACAGCCCTATATTGTATGGGTCATTTTGAGGAAAGAAGGTGACCAGGGCCAGCATGGGGGGGTTTTAATGTGTTTGTAATGTGTGTGATGTGTTGATTTTAGATGTTTTTGTACACATAAGAACTTTTTTGAATAAAAATCTTGTAGACTCTTTTGATTGGTTGTGCTCCCGTTCTTATGATTCATGGGGACATAGAGTACCCCAGGTTTCATTTCATTTATTTGGCTTAGTATATTGGTGAGCACGCCATTACTCATGAACATCAGTGGTGCACCACATATATAGATTAACAGGAAGTGGGGGGGGGCAATTTCTGCCCTCTCCTCACCACGGAAGAGCCTGGAGGGGGCGATTGGAGGCCCCCCCAGTGAAGATGAGACCCGTCGGGAGACAGCGTGGCCACAGGTAAGTTAATGTAATTTTTTGCCGAAGCGGGGGGGTGCTATTCCGGGGGCTCTCTTCGAGGGGTCAGGTGATTATTTAACTTTTATATTTTTTTTACTGTGGGGGTCTGCTATGTGAGTCTCACGTAGCTGGCACTTAAGTGGAGTAGAGGCTGCTACGTGAGACTGCCACATAGCTGGCACTAGAAGGGTTAAATTCTGGCGAGCCCTGAGCTCCTTTGCCAGTTGGTCATTTCTCCTGCTTGTTCCCGAGTTCCAGTCATCCATTCCTGTGTACTGACCCGGCTTGATCCTGACTACTCTCCTGCTCTCCTGAAGACCTCGGCTTGTTTTCGACTACGATCCTGATCTGCCTGCCCACGACCTCAGCTTGTTTACAACTACGATCCTGATCTGCCTGCCCACAACCTCGGCTTGTTCTACGTTCCAGTCCAGCTCTGGTCTGTCTCCTACCCAGAACTTGGTGAAACCTACTCCTAGGTTGCCTGACCTGGGGCCTTCCTGCAGCCCAGTCTATCCTCACCATTACAGGCTCTAGTGAAAACCAGGTTTGTCCTTAGATTTCAGGCTTCCCAATCGAGAGGTGAGCCAGTTCTTTGTCTCCGCAATCAGGGTTCACACCCGGTAGCCTGACACTGCTAGGCGACAGAGCATAAGGGTTTCATAAAAAAAAAATATGACATAGGGTCCCCCCTCCTGGGGTTAAAAACCCTTAAAAATCCCAAAACAAATGACATGGGGTCCCCCCTACCTATCATAACCAACCCGGGACCAGCTATGGAGGCTTGTAGAACAGGGGGCAGGGGCCAGCTTTGGTGGCACCCCCACCCTGCAGCCTACAAGCCCACATACCCTCTGTCGCCCCTGGGCTTTGGGGAGGCAGGTAATTGGGGGTGCCAGGGGTTAATGGTAGGTCACTCGCTAGCTGCAGGTGACTTGCCAGCCCCCAGCCTTGTGAACTGGTATAGGGGTCTCATGGACCCCTTACCAGTTCACAAGGGGTTAACTCACCTCCGATGTCCCGATCATGTCCCACGACGCTCCGATGACAGCTGCTGGTGATCGGTGGAGGAGGGCGGGGGGGCCGAGAGATCAGAGCCATCTCGCCCCCATCCAACCTTCCTCCTCCAATCTCCAACAGCCACTGAGCTTCTCGGGTCATTGGCTGCCGGGTGACAGGTGCCGGGTCACAGATGAAGTCACCCGCCGCGCCCCCAAGGGGTGGGGCTAGCAGTCGCGACCCAGGTAGTAAGGGAGAGGGCGATATCTCGCACTCTCCTCACCACGGAAGAGCCTGGGGGGGGGCAATCGGAGGCCCCCGCAGTGAAGAGGAGACCCCGCGGGAGGGATCGCGGCCGCAGGTGAGTAAATGTCATTTTTTTTTTTTATTTTACAGTTAGCAGCGGCCGCTGCCGAATCGGGGGAGCGCTATTCCGGGAGTTCTCCCCAGGGGGGATCGGATGGCACCAAATTAACCACAAAACAAACCACATACAATTCACGTGCTTGGCACTTAAAGGGTTAAGACAAGTGCTTCTCGGGCTGATTTTAATAGTATTTTTCAAGTAAGAATTTTGTTTAACTGTACATTATGCTAGAGTGTCCTTTCAACAAAATGATGCATTTTCTGAATGGAAAAATGCTCTTTTCAACTCCAGTAATTCAGTGGCATATAGTGGCAGATGTTCAGTTTAGCGAATTATCATTTTATAGAAATAGAGCTCATTGTATTAGTACTAAAAATACAATTCTGTGAAATACTCACCTGTAGAATTGGTACTATACGCATACAGTACGTCCTGCTCCATATATAATACTTACACGTGGGTAATCCTCCGCCAGAGGGCGCTGTTCACTGCAGACATGCAAAAACAGGTTCCTCCCGGCCCTTCATATACCCAGGGACCTCCCACAAATCCCCAGCATTGAAAAGCAGTGAGAAAAGAAGCCGGGAGAAACCAACCACCAAACTGGTAACAATAGCAATGATAACAATCACCATACAGGGGATCCAGAAAAAAGTAAAACCAGGGTGGGGTGGAGGAGAACATACTGTATGCGTATAATACCAATTCTACAGGTGAGTATTTCACAGAATTGTATTGTTCTAAGCATACAGTACGTCCTGCTATATATATAATACTTACACGTGGGACATCCAATAGCAGTGTCCATAAAGTAGGGTGGGATTCCCATCAAAAAAGGCACAGCAGACAGTAAAGGCACTGTCACCTGCAAACCTTGCTACCAAGTACGACATGAGCAAAGGCTCTAACGTCAATCTCATAACAACACCTTTGAAAAGGTATGAACAGAAAACAAGGAGCGGTCTAGCAAACCTGTTTAACAGAAAACCTGGTGCTGTAGGGCCAAAGGTACCCAAGCACAAGTAGCAAGGGCATCAGTCCCCCTAAGGGACAAGAAACAACCAGGAAAACTTCAACACCTGTTGAGGGAATGTAGACCCCCTTACTTCAGCATTACTAAGAATAAGGCCCATGGGCAGACAAAAAGGACTTAAATAATGATCATAAGACACCACCTTGGGCAAAAGGTCCGGCGTAAGGCGGAATACCACCACATCATGATATATATATATATATATATATATATATATATATATATATATATATATAATGAACGAGGGCTAACTAAACAGAGCCACCTTCTCAGGCACACGTCTGACTGAAGCAACAGCCCCCGGAAGGGCAACTTGAACTACGAAACAGCTCAGACAGCATCCGGAATAAGTCCCAAGGGAACAACCCGCAAGGCAAACAGAATGAAAATTGATCCCAACAGGGACCATAGAACTACTTGGGAGATGCACCTGAGCAATCCCCAAGAGAACGCTTAACAAGGAAGACTGAACAAGACTTCTACAGGAAGGCAGACAGGACAGAACCTGAACATTCAGAGTACCAAGATGGGGAGCCAAACCCAACCCATGCTGTAATAACTCTAGAACCCTGGGAACAGAGAACATCCAACAGGGGAGAGACCAAGACTCACGCCAATCAATATGGGTACACCATACCCTTATAATAGACGGAGGAAGAAGAAGAAGAAGAAGAAGCTTGCTCCTAGCCCCCCATAGACAAAGTCACCCAGAAGATAAACCCGTCTCCAAAAGGGTGAAAGAATCAACTGTCAAGCCATCAGACTAGAGCCTGTAGATTGGGGCGACATAATAAGGAGCTTGAAAAAGGACAGAACCGCACTCCAGAGAGAGCGTACAGGTCCGCTGTCCTCAGCAGAAACATCTGCGAACCACAGTCCACTAGGCCACCCAGGGGCCATCAGTATCACGGGTCCCCTTATCAGCGCAATCTTGCGCAGAACCCCACATAGCAGGGTGAATGAAGAGAAGACATATAAAATAGAATGTCCAGACATAAAATTACTAAGCCCCCATGACCAGAGTCAGAATAATCTGGGGCAGTAAAAACAAGGCCAGAGCCCCTGTGATTAACGAGACCCAACAGAGTCACCCTAGTTGGCTCTCAGAGGGACACCAGGATAGCACAACCTGCCACCGAAGGACTTCCATCGGAGCGAATACCACTGAGGTGCAGGGAACGTAGACCCCCACCTAGATCAGGATTCAGAAACCTTCCAGGAGAATCATCCTGCTTCAAGTTCCAGACCAATAAAAAAATACAGACCACTGTCCCCCGACAGGCCAAGAGACCCCAAATAGACAGGTCCTGGGCATCCCATCCGAGGAGCCTGAATCGGAGAATAGCTCACCTTCATCAGAAGGGTCAAGGTCCTGCATAGCAGCAGATTCATCGGTATCGTTAGGAACCGGAGAACCAGGAGGCGTCAGGGACCGCTTCTTTCCAGGGCCCAAGCGCTCCGCCAAACTAGATAGCACCTGCTCAGCCGTAGGCAGCCTGCGCGGCACGTGCTGGTCATCCCCGCTCACTCATCAGAAGTGAGATTTAAGTCCGGGGAGACAGGTGTATTGAAGTGAGGTGCAGCCGCTGGCAAACCTGATTGCAGGGTCAGTGCTTGTTCAGCACACGGTCCGCAGACCCATGCTCTGTCAGCATCAGCATGGGGCTGACCACACACTGTACACAGCCGGTCTTGTCCCCGAGGGACCCCGGATACATAATTCTGAGATGCCTCCATATGGTGATTATCTGGGCAGTATGCCCGCAGGGATTTATGCAATAAGCAACCCTGGATGCCCCAAGACCCGCTAGGAATGTAGGAGAATTTGTTATGTGAGCCCGCTATTATATATGTCAGGCCGGGAGAAGCCACCGAATCTTGGCGTCTGAAAGACATAAGAGGATAAAAGGGGGGAGTCAGTGCCATGCGCAGCCGAAGGAAGATCATAGGAGCAACAGAAAACCGCCCAGGAGGGCACTTACATGACCAAGGGAGGAGGCGGATCGCAACCACGCGCGCGCGCGAAGACCGTCAAAATGGCGCCAAGCGAACCTCGAGGGGCGGGCCTGATCTGGCCGTGACGCAGGGCGCGTCATGTCAAGTCCCCGCCTCCCCCAAAGAGCGCGAAGCTCTAACCCGCGCAACGTCAATGACAGCAGTGGATAGGACACACACACAGAATGTAGTTAAGGAGATTGCTCTCAAAACTAGAGAAAGACGCTGTCACCCGGGCTGCACACTTCTTGTTAAAGAAAAGGACACACACACGCGCAACCAGACAAGGTTATGTGAAGCAAGAAGCGCGGCACTGACACCCAAGTTTTAGAAAAAAGCAACGCCCATAACGTGTATAACATTACGCTGGGACCGCCACACACATACCCTTCCCCCTTTCTTTTCCCCCGCGCTACGGGAGGAAGTGAGGGAGAAGGCGAACCTGCACCCAGGGTTCATCGCTATGAGGGGCATGGACAGCAATGCGGGAGGGGGCATCTAATGGAGGCTCACCATCGGCCTAAACCGCCTACCCTATGGTGGGGGATTGCGGTGGAGCGTAGCTCCGTGAGCACACGAGGTGCTGCCTACCTTCACCCGACCAGCGCAGCCCAGGCTGGCAGGCACATCCTTATCGAAGAGGACGGGTGGGAATAGTCCTGCAGGGCCGCAGGCTGTAAAAGCCCCGCTCACCTGCGAGAGAGTGAAACTTCATGTCTTCGCAGTCAGCACTGCAGAGAAATCTGGGGATTTGTGGGAGGTCCCTGGGTATATGAAGGGCCGTGAGGAGCCTGTTTTTGCATGTCTGCAGTGAACAGCGCCCTCTGGCGGAGGATTACCCACGTGTAAGTATTATATATGGAGCAGGACGTACTGTATGCTTAGAATAAAAGTATAAAAAAAGGTAACATGCTGTTGCCTCTTTCCACCTTATTTAACAATGGGCCTTATTTATCAAGTGTGCCATTTAGCATCTTTCTGGTGGCTATAGCGCCAGTAATAGAGCACCAGCATTTTTGTCCTTCCTGGCGTTGGGATGTGGACCACAATGGCGCTAGCGATCACATCACCTGATGCTAACTAATTTGCTTTGATTGTTGCACTAAGTATTGGACGGCCCATATCAGCGCCTGTTGGACCGCGGGCCATTATCCCAGTTCCAGTGAGCACCACTTTGTACCGCTGTTTTTCCTGCACTGCACAGTGTATTTATCCATTTTTTCCTACTTGAAAAGTTTGGCTCTGTATTTTCTCGGCGTTGGTCAGCGTTTTGTCATTATAGTTACAAGAAATCATTGCTGGGGACAAATTTTACACTGCTTTTAGGCTGCGTTTCAGTTATTGTTGTCTAAATTACACATTGCTAAGCAATTTTCCTTTGAAAAGAAAATGTCAATTAGTCACAATGCAAATTCATAACAAATAAATGTGTGTAATATTAATTATAAGCATAAACCAGTTCAATCCAGTTCTGCCCATTGTGCTCTATGGAGTCTATTTCTTTTAATAAATGTATTTTTTTTAAACTAAGGTATGTGGTATCTTTTTTACATTTAACCCTTTGTGAACTGGTAAGGGATCCATGAGACCCCTATACCAGTTCACAAGACTTGGGGGTCTGGCAAGTCATCTGCGGCTAGTGGGTGGCTTGCAATTAACCCCCAGCCCCCCTATTACCAGCCTTCCCAAAGCCCGGGAAGGGCAGATGAGCCCGGGGCCATTAAGCTTTGGGGCCTGTAGCCTGCAGGGCGGGGGCCACCGAGGCTGGCCCCAGCGCCCTGTTCTACAAGCCACCATAGCTGCTCAACAAGCTGCTTAAGCTGGGTAAACCCTTAAAAATCACCCAAAAAATGGGGTTCTCCTCCTCGGGAAGGGGGACCCTATGTCATTTCTTTTAATTAACCCTTTATGCCCCATTTCTCAGCAGGTATAAAAGGCTTGCAGCAGCAGCAGGAGGGCAGATGCCAGTGTGATGGCGTGGGAAACATTGCTCGGGGATTGATCACGGGAGTTAAATATTAAAAAATAAATTAATAAAATATATTTTCTGATGTGTATCGGTGTCTTTATTCACATCTAACCCTGTGTGAACTGGTAAGGGATCCATGAGACTCCGATACCAGTTCACAAGGCTTGGGCAAATCACCCCCAGCTACCTTTCAGTAGCCCCATACAAAAAATAAAGCATTGTCATCATTGCTCTCAAGTGGCTCTAGATGGCGCTAATGTTAAATTGGGCTCCCCATAATTTTTTAATTTTTTCTTATGTTAGAAAATGTGTGTTTGTGGAAGCAGTGCCTCAGCGACACACAGTATCCCCTTTAATAAAGAAAAAACACGCAGTGGAGGAAAACTGGCTGGTATGGGTCGCTTCTAGAGTTGGAGCTCAAGTTGCAGATTTTTGGGCACACCACTTTCCTCACAAGACTTAGTTAGACAAGTTTAAATCATTATGTGTGAAACAAAATGACACCAAATTTTAGATTCCTTTACCAAACCCTGCAGTTAAATAGCACAACTCACTCTAAAACCAAAAGAACTGTCAGCTCTTAGAGCAAAGGCTACTTCCATGATTTAAATATAACAGACTGACCATCCAATCAGCACCGTATAAATTATGAAAAAATAGCTTGAGGCCCAAACAGCATTGCACGGAGCGTGGAGCGCCTGACTGACACACAGGTGCAACTCATAAACTTCCAGCAGCCATTAGAGATGACACTTCCCAGCTTTCTTGACTCCTTCAACGAAAAAAAAAAGGATAATGAGGGATTTATCAAGCAAATCCCGTTCCTGTTCTTCTCGTATTTTACTCGTGTTTTAACAAGATTTGAATAGATACTAAAGACAGGCAACGAGGATGTCATTATTCCGACATGATGGAATGTTAAGATGAAACCGTGTCAGATCGCGCAAGATTAAAGAATCCCGATGCACAGGAAAGAATTACCCCGCTCCATCTGTTTAGCGCTAATATATTTCCATCATAACAGAATGGAAATATCACCGGAGCTAATGGCAAGAAACTTCTGTTTCACAGCGTCAGTCGAGGGACCTGGGCTCTAAATAGGCTTCGCTTTTATTTAATTTGCAGCTTCAAAGGCAACCTGAAAAATCCATCCCATAAAAATATAGGACAAAGGGAAAACTTTGCTGAATTCCCTATCATTTTTGTATATTTATTATGATATTTATATGACTAATAAATGTAAAATAACCGTAACAACAATGGTAGATGAGCAAATTTATTTGGGAGGAAACCAATTTGGTGGGAAATAACTTATATTCTGGGACTGCGTGGAATCTGAAACTTTAAAGATTTGTTTCAGATTAATTATGTTGACAGCTAAAGGCTCTTACTTCTTTCTATACTCCAAACCTAGCGTCACTCGAGATGAACAAATCTTCTCGCATCACATTCATGCAGATTCATCCAAACCTGACTGTGAGATTTGTTTAGATTCTTTATCGATTCAACAAAATAAATCACATATGTCAGAATCTGACTTGGGGAATATGTTTCAGGTCTGAATTGATTTGGACAGAAACAAAGTGAACATTAGATTCATCTAAAATAATTCCCCATTGTTTCTGATTCATTCCAGACCTTTTTGGAAGATTTTGACAGTATGATATTGATGATATGATAATGATATCAATTTGCTCATCTGGGCAATGGTAGTACCTCCAATTTGATGTAAAATGATATACTGTAGACCCCAAATGAATCAGAAAATTTAGCTCATCATTAGTAATAAATAATGTTACTGTTACTGTTGAGGTAAATCGATTAGAGTTAGGTTTAGTTTGATGGAAAAAATGGGTACTTGCACTATACCTTATTTAATCTGTAGAGGTGCGTCTCCCAAAGCTGCAAAAGAGCTCAAACCAGGAACAAAAAAAGTACGTAGGGAGGCACTCTCAACTCATAAATTGATCAAAAAATACATTTTTATTAATTACATATTTATAATCACTACATACCATACACAACATATTAAATTCCCTTAAAAAAACACATAAATCGAACAATAACACACAGGTCAAACCAACATAAAGGTATGTAGGCGATGGGGAGCGTCTCACCACACTAACTGATATCAAATGCCTAGATATATGTGCTAAATCATTCAACAAAGTGTTCCAACAGTGCAACTAAACATGTGCAAATCCTGCCTATGATCCGGATCACTATAAAATCTATATATTTATAAAGTGCAAGTGCTCCTAGTCAAACGATCAATTAAGAATTAATATTCCCAACCATAACAACTCATAAACATGTAAACATATCAATCTACTCTATTCACCAATTAAAGAATAATATGAAAATATAATCACCTGTATATATTATTAGGCATCCCAAAGGGGAACCACTGATGTATATCACAATACCGATGTATACCACAATCGGTATTGTGATATACATTAGTGGTTCCCCTTTGGGATGCCTAATAATATATACAGGTGATTATATTTTCATTGGTGAATAGGGTAGATTGATATGTTTGTGAGTTGTCGCCTACACACCTTTATGTTGGTTTGTCCTGTGTGTTATTGTTCGATTTATGTGTTTTTTAAGGGATTTTAATAGGTTGAGTGTATTGTATGTAGTGATTATAAATATGTGATTAATAAAAATTTATTTTTTGATCAATTCATGAGTTGAGAGAGCCTCCCTACATGCTTTTTTTGTTCTTAGGTTTAGTTTGATCACAACAGAATTTAAGCTCTATTGTTAAGTAAACCAAACCAGCAGCTAAAACACACCTTCACTATGGGGGTTATTCATGAAGGGATAGCGCCAGGTAATGCCTCGTAGCGGCAGGCAGTGTCTGGGGAACGCTGGGTCGCTGTGCACAAAACCACATTTAAGAAAGCGAATCTGGTGAGCAACTTTAACAGCGCCATGTAGCGTCCCATGTATTACTACAGGCAGCTCAGCGTATAGCGCCGGCGCTCTAGCTTCCAGAGTGGCAGGTATTACCTTTCGCTCACTGTCGCTCTTGTGTTAATGTCACAGTGTTAAAACAATGTCATTCCATGTGTTTTTGCTTTGTTACTGGTGCATATGTGTTCAAAAACAGACTTTAATCACACAGCGTCTAGCGTCTATGCTACAGCGGCCATATTTAGAGCACTGACACTATAGGGTTGATTCAGAGAGACATAAAAAGAATTTAGTTTTTGTGTCGATCTGCTTCTTTTTTTTTTTTCCCCGCTTGCGTATGAGTGTACGAGTGATTCTGAGCATGCATCGCAAGCCTTCTGTAAAGTGTTCGTCCGTTCGTACGCCAACGAGAATGTAATTTTTCAGCTTTCGTTTTCCGTGAAGGTTACTTAGGAAACAACGTAGGCTTCCGTTTTTTGCCTTTCTCCAATGTCGCCTTGAACGAATCATTTACGTTTCCCGTTAGATTCTGAATTCCTTTTTCTATAAATAAACGTCCAGATGGAAATCTTTACGACCTTACGCCTGCGCACAACAAAATTAACTCATTAATGTGCTTGTCTCCATATTTTGATCACTCACTTCTGCTACAATGCTTACCTCAATCACATCGCGGTTTCATTCTTCTTCCCTTTGCGCCCTTAATGCTTACCTCAATCTCATCACGGTCTGGATATTCTTCCCTTCGCGCCCTTAATGCTTACCTCAATCACATCGTGGTCTGGATATTCTTCCCTTTGCGCCCTTAATGCTTACCTCAATCACATTGCGGTTTCATTATTCTTCCCTTTGCGCCCTTAATGCTTACCTCAATCACATCGCAGTCTGGATATTCTTCCCTTTGCGCCCTTAATGCTTACCTCAATCACATCGCGGTTTCATTCTTCTTCCCTTTGCGCCCTTAATGCTTACCTCAATCACATCGTGGTCTGGATATTCTTACCTTTGCGCCCTTAATGCTTACCTCAATCACATTGCGGTTTCATTCTTCTTCCCTTTGCGCCCTTAATGCTTACCTCAATCCCATCGCGGTCTGGATATTCTTCACTTTGCGCCCTTAATGCTTACCTCAATCACATCGCGGTCTGGATATATATATATTTTTTGGGGCTTCTTCCTATGTTTTGCTGTTACCAACCCTTAATGAATGTTTTTTTTAACATAAAATGACACAGAACCAAGTTTTTTTTTTTTTTAATATCAACTGGCAAATTTTTTTGCCTTTTTTTTTAAGGTTTAGAACATTTTTTGTCTTAAAGGAGCCACAGCACTCAACCCTGTGTGGATAGGTCCAGGGGCTGGTCTGACGCAGCTACAGAGAAGGGGTAGGAACTTGGCCCTGGAGATCCACCACCTTCACGTTGTGGTGCAGATTCATGCCGCACTGGCCGGAATGCGTGCCTCTGGGTGGGTCTAATGCGATAGTCCATTTTTGACACTATAAAAGAAAAGCATTTATAAATAAAGGCCTACCTTCTGTATTAGTTACATCTAGCATGCAATTGATATGTACTTACTTGGGAAAAGGGTTGCAAAAAATCGCCGCACCCGGGGCATGTGTAGTCGCTTAAGGTCCGACCAGTGCTGCATGATCTGCGTATGAGTGAAGGTAGTGTCCGTCTGGTGGATCCGGGCCACGATCTCCAGGGCCAGATTCCTCTTCTCAAAGGCGTTGGGCAGGTAGTCGTACCTGCGTGGAAGCATAGTCTAAAAAACACAAAACAAAAAAGTTGTTAGATCAAACAGCATACAAATACCCAGTCAATAGTATTTAAAGGGTAATGGACACACAGCTCACTCTCTTTGAGCTTGTCATCATGGCACCCAAAAAAGCAAGCGGAAAGCAACCAGCAGCAAAGGAGGCCAGACCAAAAGGGCAGAGCGGCATGAGGACACTTCATCCTCCAGAGCGAGCACTCGGTCACACAAATCTTCTACAAAGGTGCCTGAAACGCATAGCAAAAGTGGCCACCAAAAGGCTACATTTGCCACAACTCCAGGGCCATCAAAAACATCAAGCACCCGCAAGTAAGGATCCTCCAAAAAGAAGGCTCCCCGCGCACCCACATTCAAACAGCAAGGTACCACAACGTCCAAGGGGAAAAGTAAGCAGAGGGCCAGAAGCCCGAGCCCCCCAAGAACACCCTCTCCTGCTCCCTGTGCAACCACATCCCATGTTAAACGGAGCACAAGTTCCAAGGGCCCAAAGAAGCAGAGGGCCAGATGCCCGAGCCCCCCGAGCACACCCTCTCCTGCTTCCCACCTTACCACATCCAAAGGAAAAGGGAGCACAAGTTCCAAGGGCCAAAAGAGGCAGAGGGCCAGAAGCCCGAGCCCCCCAAGCACACGATCTCCTCCTCGGCACCATTTGCCACCGGCACAGGTGGAGACCAGCGAGACCTATGCAACATCCACGCCTGGAAGTTCGGTGGCCACCCAGGCAAGGACCCCCAGTCTTTGTCAGTCCAGTCTTTTTCCAGCCCAGAATGTCCCCTGAATTGCCACCAAACAGAGATGAGCCAGAAGAACAACCATTAGGCCGAACATTTCGGCGAAGCCAGTTGAGCCGCTAGTTTGGGGAGGCACAAACCCTAGCCTTGGCAAGTGGCCTCACACTTCATTATGATGAGCTATTTGGCCGCCATTCCAAAGCAACCAGCAAAATGAGAAAAAGCCAAATCTGGGATAAGCTCACCAGACAGATGAATGCAGCGGGGGATGAGAGGAAAGATGTGGAGCAGATCCAGAGAAAAATATCTGACCTGAAGTATGCAGTACGGAAGAAGCAGAATAAACGGCGCAATCACAGGTACATCTTTTAGGTTTGCATTTTGCTGCTTGTTGTAGTGACCACAATGGCAAATATTTCTTAACCTCTATTTTTCAGCTTCCAAACTGGCGGAGGCTTCCCCATCAAATTACAATATACCAGAGCTGAAGAAGGGCCTCTTTGGGAGACACGACTCTGACATCCAGGACATTTCTGCAGGTTAGTAATGTTTGTTTTAATGTGAACTATTGTAAACTTGTGAAATGAGGCTCTCAGGCAGATATGAACACAGGCCCCTAGGGAGTGCCTTTGAGGGGAGGTTGCTGTTTTCGGCGGGTGTTTAATGTCTGAGGAATGGCCTTCATGATGGCCACTCTCCCAGGGTGCAGTAGTTATGGTCCTTAAAAAGGTTTGCAGGCCATACACACCCTTTGACAGTATTTCTGGTCAATATTAAACAATGTATCTTACCAAAGCACTGCATGTGATGTAAATATAGTCAATAATAGACAACACTTACTTCTTTGTATTTCTACCACTGGGGTTGTAGGTGTGCTTTGGTCAAACAAACTTGAGCTGGGGTCAGGGAAAGGTCAACATTGCAAGAATGCACAGCAGCATACTCTGAAGCCAAATGCTATTTGCAAGCTGACTGTTGGCCCCTAAGGCGCCATTTTGGATCTGTAAAGCCTCCTAATATGCAGTACATGCATATTTGTATTATTTAATGTGACCAATCTGTATGTACAGGGTGAGGCATACATATAAGGTAGCCTCAGATTCATTGTGAAGGGCAACTTTGGCCATTGGTGGAGTTGTCATTCCTACTTGCCCACGTGTTTTCTAAAGCATATGTACTCATCAGGCTCATCAAGGGATGTTTGTGTGTTTACGTGCCTTTTACTTTTTAACACAGCCCAGCATCCAGCCTCTGGAAGTGTGGAAGCCTCCTCCAGTTTGAGCACGCCATCTACTTCCCAGCTGCCTAGGACACAGGACCAGATATCTAGGGTAAGTGGACTTTGTGGAAACTGGTGAGCATGTGAATGCACATGACTAATTTTGTTCTTAAAGATATTTAGGGCCCAATCTGACACACTTTTTCACATGTCCCAACAGACTCCCACACTAATGGATGTCATCCAGAAGATGGAGGAGGAGGATGCCAGCCGTATTAAACCTTCACAAATTACCCCCCTGGAACCTAATCTGCCACTGCCCCATCATCCTACTGCACCAAATCCTCTGCAGCAGAGTGAAGCTGGACGCATGCTGCCAGCCCATCGTGGTCAGCAGGCTGAGACTGAGCCTACAGTCCCCAGTGCTAGCTCTGCTGCAGAGGTTTTGCCAAGCACATCTGGTACTGTTGCTCACCCTAGAACTCCAGCATCTGCAGGCGCTCAAACCCGGGGAAGTGGAAGACGCAGTCAACAACGTCGACCAGTTTCCCAGGGGAGGCGTGTGCCAATCCTGGAGTCAGCATGGCGCCATGACAGCCGTTACTTTAGGCAGGTGACCCAGGGAACAATAGAGCAGCTTACTGCACAATTAGAGAACTTCATTACTACATTCACCGCCATGCTGACTGATTTTAGGATGAGCAACAGCCAGATGGCTGAACAAATGGCCACCTTAAACAGACAGATGGCAGAACAAACGGCCACCTTAAATGCAAACTTCACTGCCATGCTAGATACATTTCGAACTAGCAACAGACAGATGCTGGAGCAGTGGCAGGTTATGAATGCCACACATGCCCAGGTGTTGGGCCACCTCAAAGGCCCACCACAACCTTATTATGGGCAACATCAATTTTAAGATCTATTTGACCTGGATCTGCTCCACATCTTTCCTCTACATCCCAACTCTATTTACTTGTGTGGTGAGCGCAACCAAGATTGGATTGTTTATGGCTTTGCTGGTTTGTTTTGGAATTCGGCCATATAGCTTATTAGAGTGCTCACATACCCCACTAGCCAATGGCTGAGCTTAAGCCTCACTGAAGCGGCCTCTCAAGCTCCCACGCTGCAGGCTTGGGCCTAAGCAAATGCTGGCTGGCTAATCCTGTTTGTTGTCAATATTGGGGGACATTCTTGGCTGGAAAAAAACAACATTTGCCCATGGAAAAGATTGGACTGGACTGACATTAGGACTGGGAGTCATTGGCTGGGTGGCCACCAAATTTACAGGCGTGGATGTGGCATAGGTATGACTGGTTTCCACCTGTGCCGGTGGCAAATGTGGCCGAGCAGGAGAGGGTGTGTATGTGGCCCTATGTATTCCTGGCCGACTATTCCCCTGGAAATTGTTGCTCCCCATGGATCTTGATGTTGGTGGGCGGGGAAACTTTGGGCTGGAGTCAGTTACTTTAGAACTCCTGGATGTGGCCAATTGCTAGGGGCCAGGAGTCTGGCCCAATTTATAGTTATGTTTTAAAATGTATGTACATGGGGTCTGCGAGTGCCCTTCAACTAAAACTTGACACATTTGAGAAAATATATGGAATTTTACTTTAGCTGTTGTTTCCTAAGTTGATGCATTAATGTTTGTGTTGTTTTGATATTAATGAAGATTTGTAATGACAAACATGAGAAAATAAACTGCATGACGCTCAAATCAGGTGTAAAATGTTTAGTAATTAAATCAGTACTAAATTGTTTAAGACACAAAAAAGGCCTTCACAGAGGCAAACAGTATTACAAACACACAAAAACATAAACAGACAAAACAAATGTTAAGAAAAAAAAAGAAGATATAACATGTGCACACACAAATTGGCCAGAGGCACTAGGGGTGCCATCATAAATGTCATCTGCCTCCTGGCTGGGTGTAGAGGGGGGCAGATCCAAATAACGGGGGACACGCTGCATCAAGGAAAAATTATGCAGCACGCAGCATGCAAGGATTATTTGGATGACCTTGTTGGGGTCATACTGCAGTGCCCCACCTGTATGGTCCAAACATCTAAGTCTGGACTTCAGCAGTCCAAAGGCCCTCTTCACTACGGCCCGGGTCTTCCGGTGGGCCCCATTATAGGACTCCTGGGCCGCATTCTGCGGGCGAAGAACGGGCGTCAGGAGCCAGGGCATAAGCGGATATCCAGAATCCCCTGAAAGAATAACAAAATACTTACATAAATTACACATTCTAAGCAACATTATTGTTTAACATGTCATCAAGGGAAAAAACAGCCATAGGTTAAGACATGGGTCATCAACTATATTCATAGCCATACAGTGAAAAGGAAATGATGGAATTTAAGCAAACTTACCCAGGAGCCATCCACCAGAGAATTCTCCAGACTCAAACCGACGAAATAATCCGGAGCTCCGCAATATATAAGCATCATGGGATGAGCCTGGATACCTGGCAAGTACACTAAGGAATCGCATGTCCAGGCCAACCACTGCTTGGATATTCAGCGAGTGGCCCATCTTGCGGTTCCTGAAACCAAAACCAAAAAAATTACAGCAAGCCAAGGTAAACAACTCAAACACTAACTCCTAACACCCAGAACACAAACCTGTTCTACAATCCTAATAACATTAACAGTACATAAGTAGTTTAAATAAAAAATATTATATGGATGTGGTAGAAAATAAAGATTAACATGCTAATGACTAATTAAGGTCAGCATTATAATGGTTTGATAAGGCCTACATGAAAATAATTGATGAAGGTATGCATTGTAAAGTGGTTCAAAGGGACACTTTAGAAGGAGGGATTAAAGTTTGCATTGTAAAGTGGTTCAAAGGGACACTTTAGAAGGAGGGATTAAGGTATGCATTGTAAAGTGGTTCAAAGGGACACTTTAGAAGGATGGATTAAGGTATGCATTGTAAAGTGGTTCAAAGGGACACTTTAGAAGGAGGGATTAAGGTATGATGGATAAAGTGGTTCAAAGGGACACTTTAGAAGGAGGGATTAAGGTATGCATTGTAAACTGGTTCAAAGGGACACTTTAGAAGGAGGGATTAAGGTATGCATTGTAAACTGGTTCAAAGGGACACTTTAGAAGGAGGGATTAATAGATAGTTACAATAAAGTTTGGCTAAACTATATAACCAAATAACATAATTAACTTAGAAAGAAATAGGTTGTAATACCGCGCTGCTCACAACTACAATCAAATAGTCCAATCTATTCCAATCTATTAAGAAAGGCGGAGCTCAACGTGCGAGATGTAAGGTTCCAGTCCTTGCATGGGAAATTTCACAAATGTCACATAAACATATGATTACACAGAGCTCTCAATAATCCACCGTGATGTACTTCAATCCACACGTGTTAGCACACAGGGAAATCCACAGGTGGATTTCCCTGTGTGCTAACACGTGTGGATTGAAGTACATCACGGTGGATTATTGAGAGCTCTGTGTAATCATATGTTTATGTGACATTTGTGGAACATAATTAACTTACCTATAGATGTACTCGTCTGCTGTAGGAGGAACCAATGCAACGTGGGTGCAATCGATCGCATCGTTGGGCATGTCGGCAATATTAAAAAAAACCTTATTAAAACTTAAGCACGTTCCAGGATACCATGTCGTCCGGAAATGAAATATATTTGGGACTAATGGTAGCCATGCCATCCAGAAACTTGGATAGCGCGCTACTCATCGTAGGCTGGGACATCCCCACGGAAAGGGCACCCAGCCTCTGGAAAGAGCTGTTCACCAAAAATTGCAGGCAGCCAAGCATCTTGGTCATACCTGAAATTGCTTGCCCCTTCCTTGTGGTGCGGGCTAACCATGGCCGCAGCTCACTATACAATTTATGGAGGGAAAAGCAATTAAGTCGGGTCAGCTCGAACAGCTCAACGTCATGCATGCGATCGATGTTCATGCGTTGCCGGTGTAATCTGGCCTCGGCCATGCTGATACATGCAATGCCTTGGAGCTGAAGGCACTCATACTTCTCCACATAGCCGCAAAACATGTTCAACAATAGCAATCCGAGTCAAAAATGGTCCCATAAGTGGAGCGGAAATGAAACCGTTTTATAGGGCGGTGGACCATCGGCAATCAGGTCTCAGAATCAGACGCAAGCCCATCCCAATAACGTAACTTATCTGAACTAACGCAAATTATCCGATTTAGATCCGTAACTTATCTGAGCTAACGCAAATTATCAGATTTCGTTCCGTCCATCGAAAGCGCATATACGCGTTAGCGGGAACGAACATACGCATGGAAAAGTAACGTAAAAAACAAAAAAAAAGCCAAACAGTCAAAATAAATACACAGACACATGCGAAAGTCCATGCGTATCTGTCTCTGAATTAACCCTTATGTGTGTGTCCTTTTTTGATAAGTATGGTGTGGAGTGCTGAGAGTCGCTGCTACCTCTCGCTCCCTGCAGCGATGTACTGGTGTTAGAGCGCCCAACATACATCACATTCATCAATTTCAGCCAGGTTACTACAGCGACTGAGGCACTCTATTACAGCACCCGATACCCACTTACAGTGTCTACTAGTGGTCGCTCTAAGCTGCGCTATACAGACACTCATCTGCCAATACGTGGCGTTAGTAATGAATCAGCCTCTATGTTCTACATGCCCTGCAGACTCAATAGTCTGCTGCGGGAAGTGGACACAGTAGAGGCAGTAGGCAATACCGCTGCCAACTTCCTGTGCTAATTTTATGCAAGGGGTGGTGAATGTTACACAGTGATTTTGACTGCGAGACATTACAGAGCCCTTAGACTGAGGTGGGCTTATCATTTTTGAGGCCCCATGTAAAGTTGGGTCTGGGGGCCCTAATCAAAGACAAATTTTGTATAGCAAAAAACAATATTAAAGCACCTTGTCGGAGATGTAGCTGCGGCTTGCTTATGTTCTGCGCATTAGGGGTTTCACAGAGAGGAGCATCCTGGCATAGGGAATTGTCCAGTAATTGCCCATATGGCCATTCAAATTCTACTCCCTGTGACATCCCAAGCTAGAATGCCCCACTATTTGAAACCCCATTAAATCACTGCACCCACTCACATAACCTCGTTCCAATGACGCATTTGCAGGTCACGGCCTCGCTATACCTTTAGCTACTCACATACCTGGGGCAGCTATTAATGATTGGCCACCCCGGGCATACCCCCAGCCAGAGGTGAGCGGGGATGCAACCAGTGGCCCACTCTGCACCATTCAGCTTGCTAGCTGCTGTGATGTCACAGCATTTTGCCTAAAAGAATGGAGCTGAGGGCACTGATTCTGCAGCAGCTGCCTCACGTAAGTGTACTGTGGTTTCTTATCTGTTGCATTGTGTTAAATGGCACCCCTCACTCTCAGCAGCCCACTCCCAGGTGTCGTTATTTATTTATTTTTTTAAACAAAAATTACCACTGATCTGACCCTGCCTCTTGGGGCCCCCTGGCAGGTGGGGGCCCCATGCATTCTCATGGTATGTGTGGTGGTTAAGCCACCGCCCCTAGCAATTGTATTTACCAGACCAAAAGTCTATTTTGACTTTTGGTTTGGCTTCAGTATATTGGGGATAAACACTTACCCAGTGTGCACTCCAGTGCCTTGAGCATCCTTCAATATTGTGGTAGTAGTCATTCAGTTTGTTGTTTTTTAGTAGTAGCCGGGCAGAAGTTTATTTAGCTACACTAAGCTTGGAAATTAATTTCAAATTCAAAGTAGTTTAAAGTGTAAGTCCATTATTAATGGCATTTACGAAAATGTATATTTTTTGTGTGCCAAAAGGATGTCCTAAAGGTGCTGAGCTTATCTATTATTTCTTATTTTAAACACAGTGGCTGTGTGTTTTATGGAAGTTATTTTTACTGTTGCTATTGGTGACTTTACACTATAGAGTACAAGAAGAGAGAAGTGAGTCCTTTACACACATGGGTACACACACTGCTTCCATAAAACACACATCTGCTCAATATTTTTGGGTGAAATATGTGCAAAAAAATAAAAAAAAACTATTTTTTACAATTTGTAGTGTTTTTTTGTAATATCGTTTGTCAATAAAATCTTATTGTGTGTAAAATCCAAATTTCCACATATGTATTGGTAGACACCCTTTCATGCCCAGGAGATTTCCCCAAACTAAAACAGCGCTTTAGGAGATCTCAGATAAAATACAACTGTGCTAGACACAATCCCCTCGATTCAAAGAGCAAAAGTTAATTGATTTCGGATCGAGAATCGTAAGTTTGGGTGGGTGTTAGTCATTTTTTCCTGTTTTTTTGGCCATTTACGACTCGCACGAGCCTACGTTCGAATGCGTATATGCTCTTACGATCATCGCAAGTTCGTTCCTAAATTTTAGGATGAAAACGTAAAACTTAGGATCGAATCCTAAAACTTAGGATGAAAACGTAAAACTTAGGATAATCGGATGTGTTTAGGTGTGATTCAGAGAACAGTTTTCCAACCTCTAAATACGTTTTAAAAGAAAGCCACTGCCGACACCTTTTAGCAGTCGTATTGCTGTTCTTGAACAGGTTTTTTGGCTATGTGGAGGAGTCTGCGCGTCTTGAGCTCCAATGAACTGCATGCATCAGCATGGCCGAGGCCATAAATTGTATGGCAATGCATACCTGATTCATGTATGCCTTATAAAAGCATTTTAATGTGGACCTTAATTAGTCCTTTGCATGTAAACCTTTATTTGGCAATATATTTGCGTTAATTAAAGAAACTTATGTCCTTTGGTATTTATTTTTAAATTGATGTACTAGAATAATATTTTTAGATTGCATTTATTGGTGTAGTTGTTTACCTTTGCTTTGTTTAATTATTTAAGCACATCTTTGGTCAGATGCATCACACTTACTGAGGAGAGGAGAGCGGGATAAAGTGCAGGATGTGGGTTACTGCTGTATTTTGCACAGACACAGCAGAGCTGGGGGCACGGAAAGGTCAGAAATCAAAGAATCCAGAGCAACACAGTCACAAGGCCCTTTCTGTTTGCAGGCTGCCCGATAATACCTGAGCCGCCATCTTGGCTGTTTCTAGGCTCATAACATGCAGAAGTTGCTGGGTGTTTTTTTAATATTTGAGAGCAATCTGTATGTAGAGGGTGTGGGTAACCACACAAAAAATTTAAAGTTGTACCATTTGAAGCCTAAATATTAAAATTAAATCCACAAGTAAAAAATGCAAGTTAACTAAAAATTAAACAAAGTAAGATTTACTTATGCAAATGCATTCATTAATGGTTGGTTACTACAAAATGAATGAAATAAAGAAAAATAAAAGACCAAATATTTAGAATGCACTTTAATGAGGTAAGTTTGTAGTGCGGAGCCGCAAGATCAGAAGGATTTACGTCCAGACAAAAAAGGAAAAAGGGCAAAACCAATGTTGCAGCCTGAGAAATGAAACGGAAAATTCAGGATGGAAACTGACATAGGTCTGATTCCCGAACTGCCATACGAACGGACGTATATTTTAGGATAGAAACATATTTGCTTATAGAATCACTCGCAAGTTCATACGAACGCACGAGCGGACGTGAAAAATAGGATGATCGGCACCCAAATCCAAGCTGTTACATGTTTCTTTGAATCGACCCTTATGACTATATATTCTCTGGAAGTACCCACCTCAAGCTTTCTAGGCGTACCAGGCACAGGGTTTCCATAAAAAAAGAATACAAAAGCAGAATTAAAACCACATTTTCCTAAAAAATATATATGCAAACAAGAAAAAACAAGTTAAATATGAAAAAGCAAGGTTCCCCAAACAGAACAATACCCAACATGCATAGGTGCTGTCAAGGGAAGAGTTGCCAAACACCCTAAAGTAAAGCATCATTTTACTTGAAAATGTCAGCTCTGCAATGTCCCCCATAAACCATATATTCCCTGAACGTACACATGTTAGGCTTTCTAACCGTACCCAGCTTGTTGTAGTGGGTTCATCTTTCTGGAAGTAATGCCTTGAAGAATTCTTAAGTTGCACAGGGTTTCCCTAAACAATGTATAAAAAAGCAGAATAAAAACACCTTTTCCGAAAATATCAATATATAAACAAGAAAAACCAAGCTAAATCTGAAAGCGCAAGGTCCCCTGAGCAAAACAATACCCAACATGCATAGCTACTTTCAACACTTTTAATTGCAAGCTTACTTGAGATCTGTTGACCGGTCATTTTTCACCATTTTGCGCCATGTTTAACCTTAATTTTTTTTTTTAGGCTTCAACATGAAATGTCATCTGTGTAATTTTTCTACTGTTTTTTAACATATTTTTAAATAAAAAAACTAAAAAACATTTAAAAAGTATTTTTTTTTAATTGTCTAATTTATTTAAAATAAAACATGTATTTTATAAAATAAAACCATATTGCACGTGAAAGCCCCATTTCTCCCAATTACAACAGTACCACATATGTATCGCTAGCCCCCCCCGTTCCTGTCCAGGAGACCCCCAAACTAAAAAGAGCACTTTATAACATTTTCAAATAAAATACAACTACTATCCAGGGTTAAATAAAATAAAATTGGCACCGCCTTCCCCCCAAAAATGGCGTGAGGTCCCCCCTACCCAGCTCAACCAGCAGGGGACCGGCTATGGGGGATTGTAGAACAGGGTGCAGGGGCCAGCTTCGGTGGCCCCTGGCCCTGCAGGCTACAAGCTGGCATAGCCTAATGGCCACGGGCACTTCTGCCCCCCGACCTTTGGGAAGGCAGGTAATGGGGGGGCTTGGGGTTAATGGCAAGTCACCCGCTAGCCGCAGGTGACTTGCCAGACCCAGGTCTCATAGATCCCTTACCAGTTCACAAAGGGTTAAATGTAAATAAAAACACACAGACACAGAGAAAAAATATTTTATTATTTTTTTTTTAACACTCAACTCCCATCCATCTCAGAGCACTGTGTCCCATGCTGATCAATTTTGCTTCTGTTCTCCTGCTGCTGCTGCTGGAAGCCTTTTATACCTGCTGGGTGAAAGGTAACATGGGGTTAATTTAAAAAAAAATATGACATAGGGTCCCCCCTCCCGGGGAGGGTGATCCAAATTCTTGGGGGATTTTTAAGGGTTAAAAACCAATAAAAATTCCCCCAAAAATGGTGTGAGGTCCCCCCCACCCAGCATAACCAGCCCGGGTACCAACTATGGGGGGCTTGTAGAACAGGGAGCAGGGCAGCTTTGGTGGGCCCTAGCCCTGCAGGCTACAAGCCGGCATAGCCAGCTCTTCTACTCCCCTGGCCTTTGGGGAGGCAGATAATGGGTGGGGGTCGGGGTTAATGGCAAGTCACCCGCTAGCCACAGGTGACTTGCCAGACCCAGAGCCTTGTGAACTGGTACAGGGGTCTCATGGACCAGTTCACAAAGGGTTAACAGTAAAAAAAAAACACAACACGAAAAACGTAAAAACTACCTTATTAAACAAAACCATTTCTTTACTCGCCTCCGATCGTCATCTGCTCTGTCCCTCGCCGATTTGGCGGATGCAGTGATCGCTGGGCAGAGGAGGAGAGGGACAGGAGATCCTCTGATCCCAATGTGACCCGCATCCGAGAGCTGAGCCAGTATGACGCCCGCATGGTGACATCATCCACCCCGACCCTTTTGGGTGGCTACTCATTAAATGGTGGTGCCCGCCAGTAAAGCAGGGGGACTTCTCCTGAAAACTGTAGAGTCAGGGGGGATGATCGGAGCCCCCCTTGGTGAAGAGGAGACCCGGCAAGGTAATGCCAGTGGCAGCCGGGGGCCTGGGTGGGGGATCAAAGCCTCCCCGAATGAAGAGGAGACCCGGACGGTTCAATACAGTGGTCAGGTGAGTGTCTTTTTTTTTCTTGGCCCGCTAGCAAGCTGGAATGCCAGGTACATAAAATGTATGTAGCTGGCATTAGAAGAGCTAAATCATCAAAGCATATTCATGCGATGGAAGGGCCCATTCCAGTCCAGACCTAAATCCTTAATTAAGTTGTCTGATCAGCCCATGAAATCATAATAACATGTGACAGGGATATCCGTAAGGTTGGAGGAAATACACTTCTTGCACCAGCATAGGAGGGGAATCTTTACTGTAACAGCAGTGAGACTATTGAACGCTCTACCAGAGTTATGTAGTTATGAAGGATACACGCCTTGAACATTTCCAGCTATGGCTACTAGACCACTGGAAGGAGGTCTTCTTTTATATACAGGCTGAACTGGATGGAATGAGGTCTCTTTTCTGCCTTACATTTTATGTTATGATGGGCCTTATTTATGTTGGGCGACATTTAGCACATTTCTGGTGGCTATAGCACCAGTTTTGGAGTGCCAGGATTTTTGTGTTTTCTGGCACTGCGCTATAGAGTACAATGGCGCTAGGAGTCACTGCTAACTCATTTTCTTTGATTGTTGCCCCTAACACAGGTTAGGTCCAGTTTGCATACCACCCTATTTTGGGATGCCCTTCTGTGTGAACCTCCCATAACTAATTGGCTGGCGTGGCCGAGCATAGCCTAGGCATGCAGGGCATGCCACGCACTGATTGTGAGGGTGGCCAGGATTCCATTCAGCTTTACCAGCCATACATTTATATTTGAGAATATATTTGCCTACGCCATGAGAACACTGGAGAGTGTATGTAGATGGGGCAATCAGCAGGGCGTCACACAGCGGGATGCCTCAGGGGGGTGGACAAAACCATGGATAGTGAAAATCACAGGTTTTGCTCCACTTTAGTCAGTAGTAGTAATAGCTCAGTTAATTCGCATAGAGAAGGCATATGGTCCTCCTATAAAGGATACATACA
Source organism: Gastrophryne carolinensis (assembly GCA_027917425.1). Taxonomy (NCBI): domain Eukaryota; kingdom Metazoa; phylum Chordata; class Amphibia; order Anura; family Microhylidae; genus Gastrophryne; species Gastrophryne carolinensis. Next base: position 372,973,667 of record CM051235.1, read on the forward strand.
GGACACTCAAGGAAACGAACAATACTCCCATAGACAGTTATTTCATACAAGATGGAGGAGGAAAATTAGGGACAATGCTCCCACATAGGGCCGGGAAAAACTGTGGCCCTGGGTAAGATTAAAAATCCAATTTTCCAATGACACTGACTAGAAGAACACTTGTGTCCACATTTGCTTCCAGGTCCCAGAACTGCACAGCACACTCCATCCAGCTACATTCAATTATTTAGCCATTCCCCTTCCAAAAACATTAAAGGGACACTGTAGGCAAAGTCCATTAAATGTCATTCAGCAGCTCACCTCATCCTGGTTGCGCTCTCCCTTCCTGTCGAAACACAGCCGCTCCTGAGAGTAGAAGCAAGGCAAAGAGTAGCCGCAGACCCCCTCATTTCCTTCTCCATAGACCACCAATAATATGGCTAAGCTGGTGGTCTAAAGTTCTGCATTACTGTGGACACTGGGAGAGGGGAAGAACAGCCAGGATGATGAGAATGTCTTACAGACCCCGCCCATTATTACGCTGATTATTATGTGGCATCACAGAGCCAAGGGCCACAAATATTTCAAAAGATAAATCATGAGGTTAACATGTAAAACTTGATAACTGTAAAAGCCACTTCTTAAAAATTGAAACCAGTTTAGGACAGTGCCAAACCGAGCCTGACACAATGGTCTAACAATTGAATTGGCCATTCCCCTAGCCATACCCAGCCAGCAACATTATTATTATTGTTTATATAGCACCATCATCTTCCATAGCGCTTTATAACATTATTACCCCTCTTCCTCTCCCATCCCCCACACAGCAACATTATGAGAGTGCCTTTTTAGCGTCACTTTGCTGGCATATGGGACATTTTTGATCACCGGTGTATTTTTATATTTTGAATGATACTCACAGAATATGTACAGAATGGCAATTCACGATGGCTGATGTTAAAGCGGGTCAAAACTCACACGGACAGGCCCTGGAATCTAAAAGACCCCAGGCCCGGCCGCCCTGCTGTGTGAAACCCCCCTGGGTGCGGGTAATCTTACATGATCTCGGGGGGCCCATGACAAGATCTTCCACGGCGGCCGCATCCCCGGCTTCCCTGTAGCTGTGCGCACCCCCGGCACTGAGCCTGTCTGAATAGGTGGGCGCGGGGGTGTGCACACATTCAATCATTCAGTCGGGGCATGGCTCTGGTGGTGGAAAAACCTGCTTTTTTTTTAAACCCGTGCCACCAGAACCAAGCCAGTGGCATCACCTGACTGCTCGAGTCGGGGGGCGTGTCAGTGGAGATCCCAGAAATGGGTTTCCATCCGTTCAGATTGGCGCACAAGTAATTATCCAGCCTGTGTCAGATCCTGTTGGACCCTTATACTGCTTATAACAGCCCCAGTAAGTGCCACTTTTTACTGCTTTCTTTTAGGTGCTGCATAGTGTATGTGTTGCGACCAGTGTTGCAAACTTTTGGGCGCTAGTGTTAAATAAGACGCTAGCTGGCGGCCGCATCAGCGCAGCCTGTTTTTTGCTTTTTAAATTGCACGCTGAGTGCTGCTGAGGCCAAAAAAGTAGCTGACACTTCATAAATAAGGCTCATCACTGACAAGTCACAATGCAAGATTTGTACAAATAGTTGAGTGTAATATTATTTATAAGCATAAAACACTTCAATCCAGCTCTGCCCATTGAGATCTATTGGACCTTAACCTACTGGCACTATAAACCGGAACAGCTTAAACAAGAGCACTAGTCATCTCCAGTTATATTGCTAGTGATATGTGGAGGCTGATTCACTACTAGTGCCAGGTATTGCCAGATGAGCGTCTGAATAGCGGCGTATAGTAGACGCTGTAAGCGGGTATTGAGCGCTGTAACAGTGCGTCTCAGTCGCTGTTTTAACCTGGCCAGCATTGATGAATGTGATGTGTGTTGGGCGCTGTAACAACAGTACAGTGCTGCAGGGAGCAAAAGGTAGTGCCAGCTCAGTGCGTCCGGTACTCGGCGCTCCACACCATATTTAACAAAACACTAGACACACACAGCGTCAGCGCTCTAAAGCTGGGCGCTGTAGCATAGAGCGCCAGACACTGTGCAATCGGGCAGGCTAATTCATTACTAATGCCAGGTAGCGACAGAGCGAGCGTCTGTAGAGCGGATTTCAGAGTGACCGCTAGTAGTCTCTGTGCTCGGCCATGGATCATTGTTTTAAAGCGCCTTAGTGGCTGGCCAGCATTGATGAATATGATATGTGAGTCGCAGTACTACGCTGTATGGGAGTGAACCGTAACGCCAGCTCAGTGCAACTGACTCACACCACATTCATCAAAAAAACAGCCTCAAAACAGCGCCGGCGCTCAAAATCATGTAATTGTAGCCCATAGCGCCAGAAGCTGTGTAATTAAAGGCTGTTTTTGAACATGTATCCACTAGTAACAAAGCGAAATCACATGGCATGACATTGTTTTAACACTGTGACAATAACACTTTAGTGCCAGACCTGTAATGACAATTCTGCATATAAACATAACAATTCTAAAAAATGTATAAAAGTGTTTGTTTGCAGCCAGGAGAGGTCACACAATGATTTGAGCAAAAAAAGAAAATTAAATCGCCAAACACGCCATTTATACACAGAGCGACAGGTACTACATGGCGCTGCTGAACCTAGAGCACCAGCGCTATATGCTGAGCCGCCTGTAATAATACATGTGACCCTACATGGTGCTGTTAGAGGCACTCACCAGATTCGCTTTCTTAAATGTGGTTTTGCGTACAGCGCCCGGCGTTCATCAGACGCTGCCTGCCGCTACGAAGCACTACCTGGCGCCATCCATTCTTAAATAACCCCCATAGTGGTAAATTAAATGCAGCCTGCTGGACACAATGGCGCTGCCTATTTTTTTATGTTAAATCACACACTGAGTGCCGCTGAGGCTAAAATATTGGCACTGAGTTGCATTGACTGGCGCTGACACTTGATAAATCAGCCTCCTAAAGCAGACCAAAAGTAAAAAAAAAGCAATTTCAGTAAATTGCACCCCTAAAGCCTCACTCTGGTAATCAGTAAACTATTTGAGAGGGCCATCTTGCCACATACTTGAGTCCAGCTTATATAAAAACACAATCCCAGTCGAAACTTCCTCACATATCAGTGCAATCCTCCTTAATTTCTAGTAGAACGCCATTAGCTGTGATGACACATTGCTCTTCTGCATAGCTGAAAGAATTGTAACAATTTATAAGATACAGATACACTGACTGAATGGTGTGCAGTAAATCTCCAGTGAACAGTGATAAAGATACATTGTTGCAGCTTTCCCTTCACCACAATCTTTTTAGAAGTTGATTATTCAGTGTGTGTGTTTAAATAACATATTACACAAGCTGTCCGTGTTTCTGAGTCATTTATCAGTTTGGTGTGGGCAGCTGCTGGCACAGCTTTCCTCTCATGCATATATGGCCGCTCCCGTGCAGTTCTGAAGAATCGGCCTGTTATTCCAGAACATCTGCATGGAGTTAAGCCCCTTTCGACTTTTGGTCCAATTTGATCAATTTAACAATACCCAAGACACATACGATGTTAAAAAGCCAGACAGAGGATTGGGCCCTGGGCGATTTTCCAATGGGCTATGCAGAAAAATGGTGAAATCTTTAGCATAGCCCATAGGGTGCTGTTACCTAAACTGTAACAATGTGCCATCACATTTACAAGTGATTTTGTGGGAGAAAATGGAAAACAAAGCACTTTGTTACCGCTAAAAAGCGTGATGCAGGCAATCCACACCGCAATGCACACTGCAAGTCACATTGGCTTCACCAAATATTTAGCATGACCCCCTCTGTCTCCATAAATCAGTTAGCAAAAGGATGCTTTTACCGTATTTGGAAGATTGTCATAAGCTTTGCAGTGTGCACCCCACCAACACTGTCTCTCTACATATGTAAGCAACACTAAATACAAAATGGAGCCACATAAAGGGCACTACAACCTATTATTCTGAAATACCACATTCATAAAAAACATGGAAAGACAATATACAAAGGACAAAGTTAAAAATACAAAAGATCTGTCTACCCCGGACCCAATATAATGATTCAATGATTAATCTACACCTAGGCCCTTATTCATTAAGGGATAGCGTCAGGTAGCGGCTGGTTAATGAGAGGTAGCGTCAGTTAGTGGCAGGTGAACGACGGACACGGCACGCAATTACACATTTATCATGCTGAATCTGTGGAGCGACTGGGATAACGCCATGTAGCGTCTGATTCATCATTTTCACAGCCTCAGCGAACAGCGCCGGCGTTCAGCCTTGCAGAGCGTTCTTACCTCTTCACCTCACATCTTACCTCTCGCTACCTGTTGCTCTCCCATACATTTCAATGGACGTTCTTTTATTTCTTTTTAAACAGGGTTTTTGTTTTTTTTTTGTTTTTTAAATCGCAAATAATGTTGTGACCTCTTCTGGCATAGAAAAGGCCATTTTTCCGAATATTTTTCATGTTTTATATATTTATGCAGAATTGACATTACAGGTCTGGCATTAATGTGTTCAAGTTACAATATAATAACAATGTAATTCCATATGTTTTTGCTTTGTTACTGGTGGATACATGCTAAAAAACAGACTTTAAACACAGCCTCCGGTGCTCTGGGCTTCAGAGAAGCATTTTTGAGCTCCGGAGTTGTGTGAGGCTGTTTTTTTGATGAATATGGTGTGAGTCGGTCGCAATGACCAGTGGCTAACATGCTCTCCCATACAGCGCTGTACTGGTCAAATAGCGACTCCTCACAATGTATTCATCATTGCAGCACTGTGACTGAGTCGCTCTGAACTAGCGACCCACGGCCGAGCACTGCGACTACTAGCGGGCGCTCTGAAATGCCTGCTACAGATGCTCATCTGTCGCGACCTGGCGTTAGTGATGAATCAGCCTGACCGTATCTTTTGCCGTACCTATCACTCAAATAATTTGTTGCTATATGTCCCTCTTATGAATCCACAATTCCTCCTTTTTGCCCCTTATAATAAATGTATACCAGTAATTGGTTAAATATATATATATATATATATATATATATATATATATATCTTATTGCAAAAGCCCCCTTTAAGTGCAGAAAAAGATAAAGTACTAGAGATGCCTAAATTCAACTACCTTTATATCAAAACCAGTGCCATGTGCAGCAATACTAATCACACAAAATACTAAAGTGCTTTAGAAAGACCTCCCAAACCTTACAGCTTTATAACCTTATAGCTGAGAAATATAAAATATACAATGAAATACCTCTCATGTGCAAATGCCTCATTCATATGTCCCTCTTATGAATCCACAATCCCTCCTTTTGCCCCTTATAATAAATGTATATGTTAGGGCGAGCGCTGCGTTTTCCCCGCGCAGCGCCCCCCTCCGTGCCTCTCCTCGGGCGAGCGCTGCGTCCCCTTCCTGCAGCGCTCCCCGCTCTACCGCCATCCGGGCGTCCGCTGCTGGCCCCCCAGGCTGCGTTTCCCCCTTACCTGGTCCCCGCGCCTCCTCCTCTGACCGGCATGGCCGCCGGCTTCCTCCTTCTGTTGCAGTTCCGCCTTCCCTGCGCGCACGTCCCCGGCCACTAGGGGGCGCGCGCGTCAACCTTCTCAGATTTAAAGGGCCAAGGCCCTGTTAATTGGTCTCTGCCATCCAATCCCTTTTTGGCTCTTCCTATAAATAGAACCCTGCCTTACTTCCTGTGCCGGATCTTCGGTGTTGTTCCCTGAATGATATTCGCTGTATTGCTTGATTCCTCGTGTATGACCTCGGCTCTCCCATTGACCTTCGAACCTGTGCTGCCCGTCCCGACCTCGGCTTGTGTCTCCGCTATTGAACCCGCGCTGCCAGTCCCGACCTCGGCTTGTGTCTCCGCTACTGAACCCGCGCTGCCAGTCCTGACCTCGGCCTTCTCCTTCGACCACTGTTTGTCTCTACTGCACGTCACTTCAGCAGTTTGTGGAACTGTGCCGCTGTTGGGGGGTAGCGACCTGGGAGTCACCTGCCGCACAAGACCATCCCGCCTTGCGGTGGGCTCTGGTGAAAACCAGTGGCTCCTTAGACTCCGCTCCCCTGACGCGGTATCTGCCAAACAGTTCTGCAGATCCTGCGGGTCCACTTCTTCGCACGTTCAACCCGGAGCGTAACAGTAAGATCCGGCCATGGATCCCGCTGAGGTGCCCTTGCCGGAGACTTCCGAACTCCCAGCGCTGGTGGCTTTGCAGTCCCGGCAGATTAATCAGCTTACCGCTATGATGCAGCAACTCTTGACCCAGCAGCAGTCGCCTTCTCCACCGCCACCGGTGCCGCCACCGCAGTCTCCAGCAGTTTCCTCATCCAGAATCCGCCTCTCCTTGCCAGCAAAATATGAGGGGGACGCGAAGTTGTGCAGAGGCTTTCTAGCCCAGTGCTCTATGCACCTGGAATTATTGTTCGATCAATTCCCCACCGAACGCTCTAAAGTGGCCTTCATCATTAGTCTGCTCTCCGGAAAAGCCTTGGCTTGGGCCACTCCCTTGTGGGACCGTAATGATCCTCTCACCTTCACCGTCCAGGCCTTTGTTACAGAATTCCGTCAGGTTTTTGAAGAACCCGCTCGGGCCTCATCTGCCGAGTCCGCTCTATTGAATTTAACGCAAGGCGATCTTTCTGTTGGTGAATATGCTATTCGATTCCGTACTTTGGCCTCCGAGTTAGCATGGAATAATGAGGCCCTCTGCGCTTGTTTTAAGAAAGGTCTCTCTAGCAAGATCAAAGATGTTCTAGCGGCCCGAGAGATACCTGACTCCCTTTCTGAACTCATTCATCTCGTCACTCGCATTGACATACGCTTTGCTGATAGGCGTGAAGAACTTCGCCTGGAGAGAGATTCCCAACGCGACAGGAGGATGTTTCGTTTGGCTCCCACCTTTCAGAAACCTTTGTCTGTACCATCATCTCCAGAGGTGGAAGCCATGCAGGTCGGCCGCTCTCGCCTAACCCCCGTGGAGAGGTCTCGCAGGAGGAATGAAAATCTCTGTCTGTATTGCGCCAGTCCTGATCATTTTCTAAGAGATTGCCCCATTCGTCCTTCTCGACTGGGAAACGGGCGCACCTAGACTCGTTGGGAGAGGCGTCTCTGGATGTGTGTGCTTCCTCTCCAAGATTTACCGTACCTGCACAGCTTTGTCTCTCATCTGCCTCTGTGCTTAATTTGCCGGTCTTCCTGGATTCTGGTTCGGCGGGCAATTTCATAGAGGCCTCCCTGATCAAGAAATACGACATAGCAGTTAACCGCTTGGCCAAACCGTTATTCATCGCCTCAGTTAATGGAGATAGACTGAATTGTATGGTGCAGTACCGTACCAAGCCTTTGCTCCTTAAGATTGGCCTCTTTCACCAGGAATACTTGGAACTCTTTGTGTTACCCCATTGTACTTCCCCAATCCTATTGGGTCTTCCTTGGCTTCAGCTTCATAATCCTTCCCTAGACTGGGTCACTGGGGACATCAAGGCGTGGGGTACAACCTGCCTAAAGAATTGCTTGAAAGCCTTACCAGTTCGAACCGATCATCCTACCACATCTCTACCGGGCCTACCCAAAGTTTACCGGGCCTACGCTGACGTCTTCTGTAAGAAGCAAGCTGAGACCCTTCCGCCACATCGCCCTTATGATTGCCCGATCGATCTCCTGCCTGGAACCACTCCTCCTCGTGGCCGTATCTACCCACTATCCGTCCCTGAAACTCAAGCAATGGCTACTTACATACAAGAAAATCTGCAGAGGGGCTTCATCCGGAAGTCCTCTTCTCCCGCTGGGGCAGGCTTTTTTTTTGTACAGAAAAAAGACGGTTCTCTCCGACCCTGTATCGACTATCGGGGTCTTAACAAGATCACGGTAAAGAACCGATACCCCTTACCTTTAATTCCAGAACTCTTCGACCATCTTCGCGGCTCCAGGATCTTTTCCAAACTAGATCTCCGAGGAGCCTACAATCTGATCCGCATCCGCAAGGGAGACGAATGGAAGACTGCCTTTAATACCCGTGACGGTCATTTCGAGTATTTGGTGATGCCCTTCGGGCTTTGTAATGCCCCTGCCGTATTTCAAGAGTTCGTCAATGACATCTTCCGGGACTTGTTGTACTCCTGTGTCGTGGTCTATTTAGATGATATCCTCATCTTCTCTTCTTCCCTCGAAGAGCATCACCGGCACGTTCGTCTGGTACTATCTCGCCTTCGGCAGCATCATCTTTATGCCAAATTAGAAAAGTGTCTCTTTCACCAGACCGCTCTGCCCTTTTTGGGTTATACTGTTTCAGCCCAAGGACTACAAATGGACCCTAGCAAATTGAGAGCGGTATTAGATTGGCCTCGGCCTGTTGGTCTGCGTTCCATTCAACGATTTCTGGGCTTCGCCAACTATTACCGTCAATTCATACCCCATTTTTCCACTATCGTGGCCCCCATTGTGGCTCTCACCAAAAAGGGAGCCAACCCCAAGTCATGGCCTCCACAGGCGGAGGCAGCCTTTTTAGCATTGAAAAAGACATTCTCTATGGCCCCGGTGCTCTCCAGACCAGACCCTTCTCGTCCCTTTTCTCTGGAGGTTGACGCTTCTTCCATTGGAGCAGGAGCTGTTCTCACACAGAGGTCTCCTTCAGGAAAAAATCATACTTGTGGGTTCTTTTCTAGGACCTTTTCTTCCGCGGAGCGAAATTATTCTATTGGGGATCGTGAACTCCTGGCTATCAAATTAGCTCTTGAAGAGTGGAGACATCTACTAGAAGGGTCGCTTCACCCCATATCTATTTTTACCGACCATAAGAACCTTTTGTATCTTCAAACTGCTCAACGCTTGAATCCTCGCCAAGCTCGTTGGTCACTATTCTTCGCGCGGTTTAATTTCCGCATTCACTTTCGGCCTGCCTCTAAGAACATCAGGGCAGATGCTCTATCTCGCTCCTCGGACTTCACAGACGTGGACGCTGCTCCTCAGTTCATTATATCCCCTGATCATTTGATTCATTCTGCTCCTGCCTCCCTAGTGCAGGCTCCGCCTGGGAAGACCTTTGTCCCGGTTTGCCGACGCCTCCAAATATTAAAATGGGGTCATGCTTCCCGTATTGCCGGGCATGCTGGTATCAAAAAGTCTAACGCAATTATTGCCAGATATTATTGGTGGCCCTCCATTGAGAAGGATGTGGCAGAATTCGTGCAAGCTTGTACCACCTGTGCACGTAATAAAACCCCTCGCCAAAGACCGGCGGGTCTTCTTCATCCTCTTCCTATTCCTGAAATCCCTTGGTCTCACATCGCTATGGACTTTATCACGGATCTTCCTCCATCTCAAGGCAATACAGTGATCTGGGTTGTTGTGGATCGTTTTTCAAAAATGGCGCACTTCGTTCCGCTACCAGGACTCCCATCCGCTCCTCAGTTGGCTAAGAACTTTTTTAAGCATATTTTTCGGCTCCATGGACTTCCTTCCCACATTGTCTCCGACAGGGGAGTTCAGTTTGTTTCAAAATTCTGGAGGGCTCTCTGTACTCAGTTAAAAGTGAAATTAGATTTTTCCTCGGCTTACCACCCTCAGTCCAACGGCCAAGTGGAGAGGGTCAATCAGGTTCTAGGACAATATCTACGTCACTTCATTTCGGCCCGACAAGACGACTGGGTCGATCTCTTGCCATGGGCGGAGTTCTCTTATAATTTCAAAGATTCTGAAGCCACAAAAAAATCTCCATTCTTCATTGTTTATGGCCGCCAACCTTTGCCTCCTCTACCCTTACCTACACAGTCGGGGGTACCCGCCGTGGATGACTTAACACAGTTTTTTTCCTCTATCTGGCGTGAAACACGACATTCTCTTGTTCTAGCCTCTACCCGCATGAAGAACAGCGCTAATAAAAGAAGGAGAATCGCTCCTGTTTTCTCTCCTGGAGATAAAGTTTGGCTTTCAGCCAAGTACATTCGTTTCAAGATACCCAGTTATAAATTGGGCCCTCGCTATTTAGGGCCGTACAGGATCAAGCAACAAATTAATCCGGTCTGTTACAAACTTCATCTGCCAGCCTCCTTACATATTCCCAACTCTTTTCATGTTTCATTATTAAAACCTCTGACGACTAATCGATTCTCTTCTAAAACGTTGGAGCCACTTCCGGTCGCGGGTACCGAAGATGCCTTCTCGGTGAGAGAGATTCTGGCTTCCAAAACATCCAGAGGGAGACGATACTTTCTAGTGGATTGGGAGAATTGCGGTCCAGAAGAGAGGTCCTGGGAGCCTGAGGAGAATATCCTCGATCGGAGCCTTATTTCAAACTTCCTCGGTCCCAAAAAGAGGGGGAGACCTAAGGGGGGGGTACTGTTAGGGCGAGCGCTGCGTTTTCCCCGCGCAGCGCCCCCCTCCGTGCCTCTCCTCGGGCGAGCGCTGCGTCCCCTTCCTGCAGCGCTCCCCGCTCTACCGCCATCCGGGCGTCCGCTGCTGGCCCCCCAGGCTGCGTTTCCCCCTTACCTGGTCCCCGCGCCTCCTCCTCTGACCGGCATGGCCGCCGGCTTCCTCCTTCTGTTGCAGTTCCGCCTTCCCTGCGCGCACGTCCCCGGCCACTAGGGGGCGCGCGCGTCAACCTTCTCAGATTTAAAGGGCCAAGGCCCTGTTAATTGGTCTCTGCCATCCAATCCCTTTTTGGCTCTTCCTATAAATAGAACCCTGCCTTACTTCCTGTGCCGGATCTTCGGTGTTGTTCCCTGAATGATATTCACTGTATTGCTTGATTCCTCGTGTATGACCTCGGCTCTCCCATTGACCTTCGAACCTGTGCTGCCCGTCCCGACCTCGGCTTGTGTCTCCGCTATTGAACCCGCGCTGCCAGTCCCGACCTCGGCTTGTGTCTCCGCTACTGAACCCGCGCTGCCAGTCCTGACCTCGGCCTTCTCCTTCGACCACTGTTTGTCTCTACTGCACGTCACTTCAGCAGTTTGTGGAACTGTGCCGCTGTTGGGGGGTAGCGACCTGGGAGTCACCTGCCGCACAAGACCATCCCGCCTTGCGGTGGGCTCTGGTGAAAACCAGTGGCTCCTTAGACTCCGCTCCCCTGACGCGGTATCTGCCAAACAGTTCTGCAGATCCTGCGGGTCCACTTCTTCGCACGTTCAACCCGGAGCGTAACAGTATACCAGTAATTGGTTAAATATATATATATATCTTATTGCAAAAGCCCCCTTAAAGTGCAGAAAAAGATAAAATACAATGAAATACCTCTCATGTGCAGATACCACAAAAAAGAAAAATGGCAAGGGAAGGGGGGGGGTGGGGAGGCCGATTCATTAATAGCGGCAGGTAGCGACAGTTGAGCGACTGTAGCAGTATTTTCACAGCGCCCGCTAGCAGTCGCTGTGCTTGGCCATTGTTCGGTTGTTGATAGCGACTGAGGCCCTTATTTAACAAGGGATAGCGACAGGTAGCGAATAGTGGGCGAACGGTAATGGCGCTCACCGCCACGAGAACGCCGGCTCCCCTCCGCAATCACACATTTATCAAGGCAATCCTGCTTAGCGACTGAGATAGCGCCATATAGCGACTCATTCATCATTATTCCAGCCTCACCCCACAGCGCCAGCGAGCGACCTTGAACAGCGACAGGTATGACCTCTCGCTACCTGGCGCTCTCCAATGCATTTCAATGGAGCAATCTTTAAATATACATAATTAATTGCTATTAATTTTTTTTTTTTTTTTTTTTTTTTTTTAAATGTCAAAAATTCTGTGACCACTTCTGTAATGTTAGATTTTTTTTTAAGGTAAAAAAAAAAAAATATATAAATTTGTGCAGAATTGATATTACAGGTCTGATATTAATGTATTCATATTACAAAATGTTTTGAAAAACTTGTTTTTTTTTTTTCCCCCAAAAATATGGTTGTTTGGGGGTTAAAAAACTACTTTTAACCCATCGCCGCCAGCGCTCTGGGGTTTAAACAAGCATTTCACAGCGCGAGAATTTTTGGAGCGTGATTTGTTAATGAATATGCTGGGAGCCGTTCGCGCGGAACCTGTCAAACAGCGACTCCTAACCCCGTATTCAACATTACCGCACACCGACTGAGTCGCTGTCAACAGCCAAACAACGGCCAAGCACAGCGAATACTAGCGGGCGCTGTGAAAATAACGCTACTGTCGCTCATCTGTCGCTACCTGGCGCTATTAATGAATCGGCCTCCCTGTCGGTGTGCAGTAATGTTGAATACGGGGTGAAGAGTCGCTATTTGACAGGTTCCGCGATGTATGGGTGCGCATGATAGCGACTGGTCAGAGCGACCAGCTCCCACCATATTCATCAAAAAATCACGCTGTTTAAACCCCAGAGCGCTGGCGGCGATGGGTTAAAAGTAGTTTTTTAACCCCCAAACCACCATATTTTTGGAAACAAAAAAAACATTTTTGAAAGAATTTAGTAATATGAATACAATAATATCAGACCTGTAATATCAATTCTGCACAATTTTTTTTTTTTTACCTTAAAAAAATTATCTAACATGGCAGAAGTGGTCACAGAATTTTTTACATTGAAAAAAAAACAAAACATTAATAACACCTAATTATGAATATTTAAAGATTGTTCCATTGAAATGCATTGGAGAGCGCCAGGTAGCGAGAGGTCATACCTGTCGCTGTTCAAGATCGGACACTGGCGCTGTGGGCTGAGGCCGGAATAATGATGAATGAGTGGCTATCTCAGTCGCTAAGCAGGATCGGCTTGATAAATGTGTGATTGTGGTGGGGAGCCGGCGTTCTCGTGGCGGTGCCCGTCATTACCGGTTGCTCACCAGTCGCTACCTGTCGCTATTCCTTCATAAATAAGGGCCATAGTAGTTTTTTGTGAACAAAATAGGACAAACCAGAGTAGGAGGAAAAAGGGAGCTGCAATGATGATGCAATTGAGCAACAGGAGGGATGAATCAAACAATCAAATAAAAAAAAAATGTTCATGATCTTAAATTAGGATATAGATACCGCCCATAGGTAATCTGTATTAGGGTCTAGGATGACAGGAATGCTGCTGCCGCGCGCCCATGCTTTCTGGAGGGGTTAATTGCATCATCATTGCAGCTCCCTTCTCCCTCCTACCATGGTTTGTCCTTCAAGTCTTTTGGCAAAATGGCGCTCAATGGCGCTGAGATATTCAGCCGGCGGGTCCAACAGGCGATGACATAGACCTTAGTACAACAATCACAGCAAATTAGTAGAGTTTAGTGCAGTGACTGCTAGCACCAATGTAGTACACACGCCAGATAAGACGGGAATGCCGGCGCTCCGAAGCTGATGTGGCGTTAATAACCACAAAAATGATACTAAAAGGTGCACATCATAAATAAGGTCCTCAGTCAGATGTAAGCTTCAGTTCACACCCAGGAGCACACCCAAAGGTAACACTTGCTTCAGCAGATCTTTCGCCTAACCCCAAGCTTGTATTTTTCAATGAAAAAAGCCATTGACCCCTGAGGGCAGTAAGATCAGTTCTCTGCACTAGATAATTCAGGGATTCCATATCTCTATTGTAATGTTTTTTATTAATTAAATAATATCTTTTCAATATTTTCAATATTTTAAATTAGATAATAAAGATCATTACTGTTTAGTTTGTATAATTTACATTTATCTATGGTTTAATCATCTTGTTAATAGAAAAAATGACCTAAAATGCATGTAAAAAAGGATCCACAGTTCCACAGAAAGAAGGCAATATAAAAATCGCACAAAGGCAACAACATACATTATTTAAATACGTTCTGCAAACAAGTTGCATCTCAAGAGATTTGAGTTTATTTATGTTTCTGCTACAATTTGGCAGGAAGTGAACACGGCACTAATGTAGGTTTATGTGTAGAGCTCGGCTCCTCGGCAAGCTGCTGGGTGATGGCGATAAGGTTTTGCATTCACAGATGAAAGCTGTTCGGAGGAATTATTTCTACATTGAAACGCTGCTGTCAGTCATCCTCGGAGGCTCGTTAGGTGGGGATGTGAATGGGGGGAGGTTTGGAGCAAGCATATAGTCTTTATGGTGGCAGAGGTCTCCTTATCCGACACAGGTACAAATTGGCAGCGATAGCTGGTGCAAACCCACTAAAAGTAAGGGACATGATTAGAGAACGTATTCACATACCTTATCAGGGATTGGTATACTCTATCAATGATTAAAGGGACAGTCCAAGCACCGGCAATAATAAGGCAGCAGGAAACTCACCTGAAGCCTGTGTCATGTACATCTCCTCCATTTAGCACCTGCAGAAGCTGTAACAGGGCTCCAAGCTGTGCCCCACCTATTATTTTCATTCCACCCGGACCGGCAACAGCCGCTTTGTCCTTGGTGCTCTCAGTCTGAGTGAGCATGGTAAGCCACAGTGGTCAAGACCCACAAAGCTGTGCCAAGACATATCCTTCCCATCCAGAAGGAAAGACAGCAGCTTTATTCAGAATACACAATGTATTTACATATAATCAGGGCTTCTGAGATTCTTTAAAATAGATTCTTATACACTGTCCCCAATGGGGATAAGGTGGGAGGATGTTATTGGCTTCCAGGGCAGGGACTTTAAAGAAACTTTTGGCACATTCTATCAATGAATGAAGAACCTATCGGCATACTACAGTATATCAATAAAAATAATCAACATACTCTATTGATTAGAAAAACTATCTGCATACTTCTGTCAAGCATTTAACAGTCTATGTACATACTTTATAAATTATTGGAGAACATAGCAGCATACTCTATTAATAATTAAGAACCTATCTGCATACTAAGGGCCTTATTTATAATGTGGGCATCATTTTTGAGGTTATAGCACCAGTTCGGAAGCGTCTGCATTTTGGTCTTATCTGGAGGTGTGCTGTGGACTACATATGTGCCAGCCGTTGCTGCATGGAACGCTAACTGATTAGCTTGGATTGTTACATTAGGGATTGGCCAGCTCCTGTTGGACTCGGCTGCTGATTATCCCAGCGCCAGTGAGCGCCACTTTGTACTGCTGTTTTTCTGGCGCTCAACAGCAAATTTATGATGTTTTTTTCCACCTTGAAATCTTTGGTGCTGTATTTTTCCAGCCCTGGTCAGCGTTTCTTCATTACTTTACAAAAAATCACTGCTAGGGACAAAGGCGACATACTTTAAGCAAAAGAAGGCATTAAAATTATAATAACCCAAAAAATACATTTTGGACCATCTAGGTTCTGCGTTTCAATTATTTATAAATCACAATGCAAGTTCTGCAAATTGGCCAGTGGTTTCAACAGACACTGACATAGGGCTTCAATACCTAGGTGCAACAAACATGCTAATTAGTGTTCTGCATAGCGACTGTTAGCGCCAATGTAGTACATAGCACAGCGTCAGATTAGACGCTAATGCTGGCACTCTGAAGCTGGCGCTATAGCCACAAAAATGATGCTAAAAGGTGTGCATCATAAATTAGGCTCTTAAACTTCAGCAGTGGTCCTGGCCCATATTTCTGCTTAATTTAGGCATTTGAGTGCATGGTTTTACATTCGACAAGCAGTGGTTGTAGGTAAACATTTGCATACACAGTCTTGTTTTAAGACTTGTAACCTGCATTTTGGGGTGGACAGTTGGAACCAGTTGTATATTTTCCCATGGCTGTACAGTTTTATAAGCTCCTAACCAGCTATTTTAGGTGGACTGTTGAATGCATTACTTTACATTTTCGGCTTTTAACCAGCATTGTAAGTGGACAGTTGGATACTTGGCCCCATACATATGAAGCAGATTTGCTGGTCTCTAAACGTGCACCATCCGCCAGCAATATCGTTCACTCGCTGATGTTATCTTCATCAGCTGCGATTGCATTACAATGTACTTTTTTGATTCTGACAGTTTTTTACTTTTTACCTTTTTATTGCTAATGTGCGACTGCATACTCTCTTTAATCCAAAGTGCCTGAAGTGAGATAATGTAAATTCAGGGTGGCAGTTATCACCCTGGATGAATCCTGTGGCCATGACCTCAACTATTTTCTATTTTTTTTTTAAATGTTTGAAATGCAGCCATGCAGCAACAACTGTCTATTCAAGCTTTGATCTGCCACCCCCAATCCGATCTTCCAGCAAATAGACTTCAAGAGGTGTGAGCTTCACAGGCTTCCCTTACCTTTCAAAAAAGGCTGCTAGTGCAGCCATTTAGTTGCAACAGTGCACTCGATGAATCAGGTGGCCCTCAGTCGCCACCCCCCGTCCAGTCTTCCAGCATCCAGGCCTCCAGAGGTCATAGCTTTCACAGGCTTTCCTGCTCCCTTTAAAGAAGATTTTAGCTGCAGCCATGCAGTTGCAACAGTCCACTCAAGTGATGATGTGACCTTGGGTCATCTCCCCATCTCTCCAAACAGACAGACTTCAAGAGACAGGAGGCTTCACAGGCACCTGACCTATTATGAAAAAAATAGGTTGCTGGTGCAGCGATACAGCCTCAAGAGTCCATTAAAATAATCAGTTGGCCTTGAGCCTTCATCATCCCCCGTCTAGTCTCTTAGAAGACAGTTTTCTCTGCCTTTTTTTAAAAAGACTGTAGCTACAGCCATGTGGCCACAACCGTTCACTCAATGAATCAGACAACACCGAGCCACCCACAGGTTCTTTCTCTCAACAGACAGACTTCCATTGGTGGGGAGCTTCACAGGCTTCCCAGCTTCCTTTAAAATAGGCTTTAGCTGCAGTCATGCAGCCACAATAATCCATACAAGAAATAGGGTAGCCCTGAGCCGCCACTCCTGGCCCCTTAAGCTGCAGCCATGCAGCCACCAGAGTTCACTCAAGGAATTGGGTAACCCTGAGCCACTATCTCCTGTCCTGTCTCCTAGGCTTCCCTTCCCTCTGCTGTCATCTGGCTGCAACATTCCATTGGATGAACTAGGTGGCCTTGAGCCACCACCTCTGGTTGAGTCTCCTGGCAGGCAATTTTCCAGAGGTTACGTGCTTCACACGCTTCCCTTACTCTTTTAAAAAAAAGGCTTCTGGCTTCTCGGATATCTTATCCATTTGGCCTCATGGCTGCCACAGCCCCATCGGCCTTTGGCTGAGCCAAACCTTTCTACTTAAAGGACAACTATCATATTTCTCCTCTTCTGCAAGGTTTCTGAGGATATTTTCATTATACGCACTCCTCTCCCTCTAAACAGCATAGAACGTAACAAACAGTGGCTGTTACATTGTATTCTAAATTGTATACTACACTAGCAGAGAAGTTTGTTACATTTTATGCTGTTTAGAGGGAGTGGAGTGTAAAATACCTCCAGCCCTGTTGCAGAGGAGAAGGATGATAGTTTTCCATTAATTTACACATCCAGTCAAAAAAACATGGTCAGCAGTTAAATAAATGGCATAAATGGTCATATTTAGGGAATACATGGGCTTTAACTCTTCTGGATGAGGGTTTAAAGTGGGCCTCCAGTCAAAAAATCGATAGTAAATTTCTACATTAAACTCCCTCTCACAATCAGTGATGTAAGCATTTAAGGGGGCTTATCTCCTTGCAGATGTAGTGGAATAGCAGGCAGATTCTATTCTCCTGAACTTGATTCTATGCTCCTGAACTGCACAGGAGTGGCCATCTTGCCTCCCGCATTCTCCCACTCATGTTTAGGCCTCTCAGGTGTGATCCAAGATGGCCACTTTAATGTAATTCTAGGAGCATAGCAATTCCATAACATCTCCATAGGGTTAAGCCCTTTTTAAACAGCATATGTCCTGATCATCAAAGGGGAACCTTTGACTAAACGTTATTTTCTTGACTGGAGGTCCACTTTAAGCTCTTCTGGGAGATGGGTTAAAAAGACAACTCTTTATTTAGGCTACACTATGAAGTAATGGCTCATCTCATTGCAGGAAGGAACGCTGCACCACTTTTCTCATGAACACAAAGACAAGATGAGCAACGAGCCCCCCAGATGACATCGGAAGGAGCCACTCTTAGCAGCAGCCGCTCGTCGCAGCGCTAACGACACAATGAAGAGATGTTTGGACAGACTGTTTATGTAGCACACATGTAGCATCCTCTATCCCCTCATTTGGATTGGAAGGTGTGTTCTCCGCATTAGTTTGCAGCTGTTAAATCAAACCATTTCCAATGGAGCGATCATAAATATGGAAAGACGCACCTTTGATTTCATTTCTTCTATTTGTTTCCCTTGTTTGGGGAACAACATAAAAGGGAATTATAAAAGAGCATCCCTAGCAATCTACCTCCTTTCTAGATACTGAATATTAACCATCAGCCATTTGCAATGCAGCAACACGCGGTTACAAGCGCCACATCTGAAAGTGATCCGCCATAAGAAAACAAGACACGTGCTGACTCTGGCATCCTCCTGCAGACATCAGGGACTCTGTCATCCTGCCGCTCCGCAGAGACTTCAAGGACACATGTCACTCACACGGAGACACATTGGGGACGTGATGCTCTCCTTACCGTTCCCCAAGAGGACGCCGTGGCGTAGATGTCACTCTCCCCACAGACATCACAAATATATAATTACTCCATTTTTACACAAATGTATGAGCAGCATACACAAACCCAGGGCGATACTTGTACAGAATATTAAGCCTAATTTAGGTAACGACACCCAAAATAAGAGTTTTGTGAAGGGATGAGATGATCCAAGAATGCTGATCATGAGGGTAGTGGGAGCACACGTGGGGGCATGTGATTGTAGTAAGCGCTCTGTACTAGCGATGAGCGCAATCTGCCTCCATTCTGTTCTGTCGCATCTGAATCCAATTTCCATAAAGGTCTATGGCGGGGGTGCAGGATGTGATTTTGGGTCTCTGGGAAGCAGCTAAAGCAGCCAAATGCCCTCAAAGTGCATGATGGGTAGACCACCAAATCTGGGGTACATTGTTCTAATTACAACAAAAATATCAGAGGTCCTCTTAGTCAAATCATGTATTTTTGGTGTGTTTTAATGTGTTAATAGATCTGTAGGCAAAGCAAAGGTTTTCCTTTAAAGCAGAAGTCCAGTCTTTACATGTGAAAGTGGGCAGAGTGACAGACTGAGAACAGGTAGGTATGATGACATACGGGGAACAGGCAGGCAATTTACAGGCTGGGAACATGTAGGCAGAGATAAGCACTGGGAACTGGAAGGAAGAGCTACAGACTAGGAACAGACAGGAAGAGTTAAACAGCTACATAGCAGAACAAAACACAGGATTTTGACTTTCCCAGGTTTCCTGGGCCATACTGATTTGGGATGCCCCATTGTGTAGGATCCCCCAATTTGCCCAGTTAAACTCAACTCTCCTTAGTCCGGCGGTGCAGGCGTGGGCAATGAGAGCCATTTGCTATGTTTAAACCTGTTGGCAAATGTCTCTTATTGACTGTAATGTGGAGCAGGCATTGCAGCATTCCCTGCATCTCATACGCTTGTTTCTGCCCCAGACTATCTGAATCACTGGGTCAATCAACAACAATGAGAGCCGCCTGCCAAATTACATTAGTTCTCATTGGACGAGAGCCCGCACATGCGCCATTGTACTGGGCATAGGGGAGTGTGTACAGCTGCCCTGGGGGGTTTCACACAGCGGGGCATCCTGTTTCAGAATAGGCTGGCGATATAAATACAAAGGGAAAACCCATCTACTTCAGTCTGGGGCAGAGTACCCTTCAGAGAGAACTTACTGTAACTACTTTGCTTTTCCAAATGTGCAATTCGGAGCACATTAACACTTAGTGCTGGTATTACACAGAAGCCTAGATAGGGAAACAGAGGAGAAAAAAAAGCCACCGGTGATAGGGAAATAAAAACACACTAACAAGACAGAGAGAAGCCAGAAATTGAAATATCAAAGAAATATTAGACACATACACAACATGTGGTGTAAGAAGAAAGACATTGGATATAGGAGACACCTTAGCGAGGATCTAATATCTATGTATAAATATATACAAGGTCAATACAAAGAGAAACCTTAGAGGGGATCTATTAACCCTGTAAAATATATATATATGTATACAAGGCCAATACAAATAGATGCCTCGAGGAGATCTAACTGCTATCAATCACTAAAGACAAGACTGAGGGTGTTATTTCCAAATGGAGCAAAGGCAGTTCTATCATGAGGCCAGGAAGCAGCTCTTTACTGGAGAAGTGGACATTTGTAGTATCTTGGCCACCTAGTCAGAACAATATTGATACTGTATCTTACTGTAATTTACAAATGTAAAGGGACTAATTAGTTAGAATGACTTACAACCAAAAACTTTATCCTGATAATATTTTGGTCCAATATTTTATCTGTCTCATCTCAGGGGTCGGAAAGGCATTTCTATCAGATCATATATCTGAAGGGTTTTGTTTCCCACCAAAACAGTCTGAACTTTGATAACACTGGACCACCCAGTGCACCAACAGTGCAGCTTACCACTTGATAGACTACTTCCACCAAGGGCTCATCTAATTATATACGCCCACCTAAACCCCAATGAACACTATTCATAGTCTCAAGAAGAGAGACTCATTTTGTGAATGGGACCAAAATGTAGCAGGTTAAACTTAATAGTTATGTACCTTTTCTCAGCCTTGGTAGCAGCGGACCACCAAAATATCCAGTGGTGCAGCTTACCACTTCATCATAAACATCCTCCCCCAAGGGATTTTCTAATATTATTTGGGCCACCTAAAACACCATGACACCTATCCATAGTCTTAAGGACATGACCTAATTTTGTGAAGCACATTCCTCTGTCCATGCGACCAATAATTATCAGTTTGAACTTGATAGTCCCCTGCTATTTTTCAACCTTAGTAACAGTGAACATCCAATGGTGCAGCTTTGAACTTGATTGACCAACCATACAGGCCCACCTAAACCAGCTTGCAGCCCATCTATGGTCTGAAGCAGTGGTACCCAACCCTTTCCAAGAAGGTCCACCTACAGCTCATGTTTTGCGGATCCCCACATAGCTGCCTCTATAGCTGCTGCACTAATTACTTCACCTGTGTGTTTGTGTGGAGATCCACAAAACCTGACCGATTGGCTGGCCTTGTAAGAGAGGGTTGGGGACCCCTGGTCTAAAGGACACAAACATTTTTGTGAGGCACATCCCTCTGTGGAACTGAAATATAGCAGGTTGAACATAACACGTGTTATTTCTTAATTTTGGTAACAGTTGACCACCACTAACATTCAAGGTTGCAGCTAACAACTCAATCTAACCCATCTAAACCACATCATCAATAATCAACTGTGGACCACCCTTAATATACAATGGTGCAGCTTTCTTGACAGATCACATATACCAGGGCTCTTCCATTATTGACCCACCTACACCCCCATATGGCCCATTCAGAGTCTCTGAAGCCCAACGTCATCTTGTAAAGCACATTTTTGAGCCCACTCTTCAGTAGGCTCAACTTGATGGTGACAGGTTTTCAGCAGTGGACTGCCTTTACCATCCAAAGGTGCAGCTTTGACTGCCTCCACCAATGGCTCTCCTATTATTAATCAGGCCACCTAAACAAATGTGAGGTCCATCTTTAGTCCCAATCCTCATGGGGCCATAAATAGCAGTTTGAACAAAATGGACACATAACATTTTATAACCTCGGTAACGTATAGTCTGTACAATGTCAAGGCTTCATTCCAGAAAACTGCGCAGCTATAGCACTTACCCAGTCCCTAGATTTGTTACTAAGCCTTCACAGTTTGTAAGACTCTAAGCAAACAAAGCCACAGCTAATACTTTTCCCGACTTTACTTTCAATTACATAGTCTTCTAAATGCGAGTGTTCAGCAAAAAAATTAGGGACGAGCGCACAAGCGTCACGATTCCTGTCCCCATCATTTTTCTTGTCGTTTAATTCCAAGATTCTTGAAGGCTTGCAGGTGCTGGCTCCAGCTATTAAAACATTGCCTCGGAACAGCACCGGCACTCTAAAAAAAGATCTAGCTTTGTTTTCCGCTGTCAATATCGGTTAGAAGATCAGTAAAAAGCAGGAAAAAAGGTAAATTCTCGTCTTCTCGACACAACGGCTAAATTGATGCCTCGTAGTCTGCGCAAACTTTTTCTGACGTGACTTCTTGGTAAACTCTTTCCAACAATAGTTAGTGACAAGCATGTCAAAAATAACAAACTCCGTCCTAAAGAAGTGGCATCAATAATTTAGCACGCTTGCACCCTCCACCGGAGAGTCCCACATTTCGCCATAATAAAATGTATGATTTTAAAAATAAATAATAGGCTCTTGACAGGCTGATTGTAGCTAGGAGTTACGAAGTTGATTGATTGACTGAATACTTGTCGACGTGCCTTCTGGCCGGATCAAAGGGAAGCTGTTCCGTTTGCCCAAGGCCACTTGCAATTTATTTAGAGGCTGCGCTGGTAGCCCAGCAGGTAGCAATATTGGACTGAAATACACAGAAATTCAACTCTTTGAGGTTCCCAGAATTCCGAGGGGTGCCACAAATGAGATTTTTTTTCTCTTCCTTCCTCCAGTTCATTAAATCATTAACCGCTTAGTCTCGAGGACAAGGCCTAATTCCTTTTATAAATACATCTTTCAGTTAATTGCCAGCCTTGTGGGCGATGACCCAGGGTTTAATAGGCTGCCCTGGATTTCATGTGCTGTTTGTCTTGGACGGGATGTGACAGGGAATAGAAATAGCCGGGATGGTGTGCAAACACTGTTACCTGAGGCGTCACTCTTACTGATATAATGGCCAGCTGGCCAGAGATCCTTTTCACAGCCAGGACTGATGTCACTTCTAAGTGCTTGGTTTTGGGAACCATTTCTGCTGTCTTGTTCAACTGTACTGCCTAGATTTGCTAGTAAGATTTAAAATATAAGGGCCCAGATGACCAAATGCATCTAAAAGTGCCACAGGAGATCTTTCCCAACTCATCAGAGACATTTCCTGACTCACATGAAAAATTTCCCAACTCACCAGAGAAGGTTTTCAACCACAGGAGTCATTTTCTAACCTACAGGAGACATTTCCCATATCATAGGAGACAATTTATAAACTCACAGATTATATTTTCCATCTCACATGAAAGATGTCTCAACTCACAGGAAATATTTGTCAACTGATACGTGATCATTTCTAAATCACAAGCAACTTTGCAATGCAAATGCTGGCATGGTTTTATTCAAAGAAAATGCAATAAGTGTTGATTTTATTGCTGAAAGTTGTAAAAAAAGGGTCTGGTAACCCAGGGCTCAGACACACCTTGTCCTGTTGGTTTACCAGCGCCTATGCACTTCTGTATGGGTCCATTGGCCTGGGAGACACAGGTCCTTCCTCCTTCTATCCCAGCTCCCAGCCAGGCGTAATTGCCGGGACCTAGCAAAGTTGGGTTTTGCACTTTGAGCATTACCCTCCTCCCATGTGATTATGTACTTCACTGGAAGGGGAGGGGTATGAAGGGGCATTTCCTAGAGTATTGGCCTCTATACCCCTCCTCTCCATTGGCATCAGGGTCACATGAGTACGATTGCAAAGAGGCTCCGCTTCTCTAGCATAAAAGTCCCAATCCCCCTGCACCATTCATCATCCTTGGTTGGAAGTCAAGACAGGAGTAGGGGGGACATGTGTCCCCCTTTACACCAGATACTGGCAGGGCATCTGAGACTGAGAGGCCGATTCATCAATAGCGCCAGGTAGCGACAGATGAGCGACTGTAGCGTGATTTTTTTCAGCGCCAGCCAGTATTCGCTGTGCTTGGCCGGCATTAGCTTGATGACAGCGACTCAGTCGGTGTGCGGTAATGTTGAATACGGGCTGGGGGGTCGCTGTTTCACAGGTCCAGCGTTGTATGTGAGCGCCTGACAACGAATGGCCAGAGCGAACGGCTAGCTTCATATTCATTAACAAATCACGCTCCGAATGTGCTGTCGCTGTCCATTCCTTGTTTAAACCCCAGAGCGCTGGCGGCGATCTGTATTAACTAGTTTTTAACCCCTAAACAACCATATTTTTTGAATGTAACATTATACATGTTTTTAGAATCATTTTGTTATATGAATACATTAATCTCAGACCTGTTAGATCAATTCTGCACATATTTTTTTTTTTTTTTTACTTAAAAATAAATCCTAACATTGCAGAAGTGTTCTCCGATTTTTTGACATTAAAAAAAAAAAAAAAAAAATTATTACCAATTAATCATGAATTATTATAGATTGCTCCATTGAAATGCATTGGACATCGCCAGGGAGCGACAGCTCATACCTGGCGCTGTGAGGGAATTTGCAGCGGCGCTGTTCGGTCCAGGCGGCTTCATGATGAATGCCGCGCTAGCCGTCGCTCTCGCCGGCGCTAGCCTCATTTTGCTTGATAAATGCGTCATTGTGACCGCCGCCGGGCGTACTTGAGTCGGTAGTCGCCGTTAGCTGCCGCTACCTGGCGCTCGTCAGACACTACCTGGCGCTATCGCTTGATGAATAAGGGCATGACTCCCTGCTGGCATCAATTTTACAAAGCCGTGCAGGACAGATATTGGGAATAGGTAAGTATTGTTAAATTAACTATTTGTATGGTTTTCTTGACTGGTATTAGTTCAAAGGGCAAGGGTTCAGCAAGCTACCTGCCCAAAATTATCAGCCATTTGGCTCTGGAGCCCATGCTGAGGGTAATGTTACAGGGGCAGCTGATATAAGAGTGCTTTGGACCCATTACCAGTTCAAAAATTAAGTAAGAAAAAGACTCCACAATAAAAATTTTTCTTAATGTTCTTAATTTAACAATGTTCTTAATTTAACAATACTTATCTATCATTTATCTTTGTCTTGCACCGGCTCTGTAAAATTGATGCCAGCAGGGCTTTAATGTCAGATGCCCCGCCAGCATCTGGAGTAAAGGGGTAAACAGTTTTCCTATACTCTTTCCTTTAAGCCAAGGGTAATGAATGGTACTGGGGGAGCGGGGTTTTCATGCTAGAGAATCCTCTCTGGAATATCACCCATGGGACTTTGACGTTACTGGAGGGGAAGGGTATGGAAGGGGATACGCCAGGAAATTCCCCAACATACCGTTTCCTACAGTGACAAAGCAGTTTCCCATGCCCGATTACCCACTCCCGCTCTTGGGCTACCAAGGGTTCAGAAGAACCCGGTATAGAAGAGCAACAGAACTATATCAAAGGGCATAGTGGACGGTAAACCGACAAGGACAGAGGCCTGGTGCCTGGACTGGTTGGCTCTTGGAGGGGGGTAATCAATATTCAACCCAAAAAATTAAAAACTCTCCCGCACGCCATTTTATTTAAGAAAAACCATGCTGACATTTGCGCCATGGATTTTTCAATTAAAAAAAGTATGCCAGTGGGTAAAGTGGACCTTTTACTCCTGCTTGTGGAAAAGTATGCACAGAAAATGATCTCCCTATCTAAAAAATCACCCCCTGGGTTTCACTTTTTGCAAGTAATTTATGCATTTGCGAAAAAATGGCAACTTGAATTAAAAAAAACATGCACAAATAAGTGCCTGCTAAATTGTGGGGGGGGGCAGGTGAAACTGTGCAAGAATGCATTCTCTCACTATGCTGAATCAACCCTGTGAAACTCCCAGAACCTTTTACTGCCTCTCAAACTCATACTTAGGGGTTTATTTAAGAAACTCTAAGGCCACGTGGCGCTAGATAAGTGTCGGGTGAATGTCAGGTCCCAGTGCAAAAGGTGCATTTATCAAGCCAAAAATCCAGAGCGCCTGTGATAGTGCCAGGTACATAGTTACATAGGCCCTTATTTATGAAGGAATAGCGACAGGTAGCGGCTGGTGAGCGGCCGGTAATGACGGGCCCCGCCACGAGAACGCCGGCTCCCCACCACAATCACACATTTATCAAGCCAATCCTGCTTAGCGACTGAGATAGCGCCATATAGCGACTCATTCATCATTATTCCAGCCTCAGCCCACAGCGCCAGCGTCTGACCTTGAACAGCGACAGGTATGACCTCTCGCTACCTGGCGCTCTCCAATGCATTTCAATGGAACAATCTTTAAATATTCATAATTAATTGTTATTAATGTTTTGTTTTTTTTTAAATGTGAAAAATTCTGTGACCACTTCTGCCATTTTGGATAATTTTATTAAGGGAAAAAAAAATTAAAATAAAAATTGTACAGAATTGATATTACAGGTCTGATATTAATGTATTCATATTACCAAATTATTTAAAATATTTTTTTTTTTTTGGGTTTCCAAAAATATGGTGGTTTGGGGGTTAAAAAACTACTTTTAACACATCGCCTCCAGCGCTCTGGGGTTTAAACATGCATTTCACAGCGCTTAAATTTTTTGAGCGTGATTTTTGGATGAATATGGTGGAAGCCAGTCGCTCTGACCAGTCGCTATCATGCGCACCCATACATCGGGGAACCTGTCAAATAGCGACTCTGAACCTTGTATTCAACATTACGCCACACCGACTGAGTCGCTGTCAACAACCGAACAACGGCCAAGCACAGCGATTACTAGTGGGCGCTGTGAAAATACTGCTACAGTCTCTCAACTGTTGCTACATGTCGCTATTAATAAATCAGCCTCATAGTTACATAGTTAATACGGTTGAAGAAAGACATATGTCCATCAAGTTCAACCAAGGGTGTTGGGGTCGGGGAAGTTATTTTTTCCCATCTATCAACAGCACCGGCGATGCCAGCTCCCTACAGTGCCCGATAGGACCTGCACTGTGTGGCCTGATCCCATAGATTTCAATGGACTGGAATGGTTATAATTATTTTGGTCGCTTTTTATTTTGCTTGCGCATGTGCCACGGGATCCCTGGGCTGTTTGGAATTGTTTTTGGAAGTATTTTTTTAACTTTTGTGCAGATAGCGGCTCCTGCAAGCCGCACATCTGGCGCCCACCAAAAAATACCATAAACAAGGCCTATATATATCCCTATATTAAATTCTGAAGTATATACTTATAAACAAAACAGTTTAAAAATACATGAAAATAAATGTAATTACATATAAGTAATTTAAAACTTCACTTT
Source organism: Gastrophryne carolinensis (assembly GCA_027917425.1). NCBI lineage: Eukaryota > Metazoa > Chordata > Amphibia > Anura > Microhylidae > Gastrophryne > Gastrophryne carolinensis. The sequence continues at coordinate 373,000,676 of CM051235.1, forward strand.
GAATAAATAGATAAAAAAAAATGTAAACAGGAAAGTAAAAAGAAATATACAGTATTCCTTGCATTATTAGATGTTTATATAATTTAATAATAATAATAATAATAATAGTAATAATAAATATATATATATATATATATATATATATATATATATATATATTTCAAATCTACATTGTAAACGCACTTTTATGCAAACGTTAATCCATTGACCTAATCAACTTCTTCAATGATGGTTTAGAATCAAACTAGAAATGTATTCCAATTTTTAATATAAAAAAAAGGAAAGCCTTGAAGAATAAAAAAAAATTACGTACAGTATTAAACTAAAAATGTAATGTCTTGATAAATAAAGAAAAATAATACAAATATTTTAATATGTACAAATAGTTAGCCTTAGAAATAAAATTTTAAATTCTTAATTAAACAACATGTAATAAGGAGGGATTGCATTATTTTAATAGTTATTTATAAAATGTGATATACATGTAAAAGAAATTAAAAAATTATAAACTATGATTAAGAAATGAATACAAATCCTTGAAATATAAAAGTATGTGCATGTACTTATTTTTAAAAATAAGTTTACTTTACAAAATATAAATACGTTGAGAATGAAATGTTTAACAATAAATATACATTGTAGCTTGTATAAATGCGGACATCTTAGGGCAGGGGTGCACAACCTTTTTGGGTCTAAGGGCGGCATTGACTCATTGTACTGACTTATTATAGGGGCGCAATAAAATGTAAGCAGAGAAAACGCAAATAGTTTACTGCGGGCAAGCTTTAATCTTAAAGCATTCTATATGCTTTTATTTATATGCAGATATTTATGATATATTATTTCTGGGCAGATGTAGGAGGGCAGGAAGCTGAGCTGGGTAGAGGTGATGCGGTAAAGAAGTGGGCAGGGGTAAAGCAGGAAAAAGTGAGGTGAGCAGAGGTGGTTAGAGGTAAACATAGTTGAGATGGGCAGGGGTGAGGCAGGGTAGTTGAAGTGAGCAGAGGCAGGTAGGGGCAGACAGAGACGAGGGAAGAGGTGAGATGGCAAAAATTGTGCAGGTGAGGGGGGCAGTGGTGAGGCAGGAAGAGGTGAGGTGGGCAGGGAGCAGAAGGAAAAAGATAAGGAGGTAAGAGATGAAATGAGGTGGGTAAAGGTAGGCAGAAAGTGACAAGTGATGGCACCACGGGTCGCATTCAGGCCCCGGGTTGCAGGTTGTGGATCCCTAGCTGAGGGTATGCCTTGGCTCCTCACTTGCTTGCTGGGGGCACTGGAGGACACACAGTTGGAGGCACAATAGTCAATAATTTGTTATCTACTTGTTCACACAATTGGCTACAGTGCCAAATTAACTTGTTATTTGGAGCATTAACAATTAGGGAACTTATAATGGGAAATACTAATTAATACTGGAAATTTGGGACAACATTTCCTAACATACTACTGCATAGGCTCTATTCTCTGGCTCATCAATACATTTTTGTAACATTTATTTTCTCTCATGAATGATAAATGTCACAAAAGAAAGAAGGTTTTCTTTTTACATATTAATGACTGTGCTTTCAATTCTGCCCAGAGGTCTCCTCCAAGACCAGAGGTGGCGGTGCAGCTCCCCACTTGGTGCGACGTAATGATTTCATTCTGGGCCAGATTAATTACAGCACGGCAAGGACTCAACCTGCTCGTTCTGCGCCCCAATCCGCCGCCTATAATTTATCTGGCAATTATCATAATGCATATTAGGTGCTTATTTTGCAGCAGCAGCTCATTTCGTCTTCCAGCAGATAAGCTTCCTCAATGCTTCCTTTCTCTCTTTAATGTGGAAGAACCCCGCACTGCTCGCTAGAGATTAATCAGAGTAATGCGAAGGTGAATGGGGGGATATCTGGGAGAAATGATGGCACCTGTTGATGGACAGGTTGAAGGTTACAATACTCCTGTAATAAATATGATGTCATTTCTTACACCAACAGCCACAACATGGTCACATACTTCCCCTTCTGATGTTGGGTGTGTGGTTTCTGAGATGTATCTGCAGAAATGCATGCTCTGCAGTCACATGATAATGTGGATAATAGCAAAAAGGATTACAGGGGCTCCTAATAAATAGCTTGGTGATTATACTGTATACACAGTATACATATATTAGATTGCAAGCTGTCTTGGGCAGGGCGCCCTCCCTTTACTTTCTTTTTGAACATGCATAAATTTAAAAAAGTGCAATTGTTGGACTACGGGGAGGCTGATTTATTAATAGCGCCAGGTAGCGACAGTTGAGCGACTGTAGCGGTATTTTCACAGCGCCCGCAAGTAGTCGCTGTGCTTGGCCGTTGTTCGGTTGTTGATAGCGACTCAGTCGGTGTGCAGTAATGTTGAATACAAGGTGATGAGTCGCTATTTCACAGGTTCCGCGCTGTATGGGAGCGCATGATAGCGAATGGCCATAGCGACCGGCTCCCACCATATTCATTAACAAATCACACTCCAAAAATTATCGCGCTGTGAAATGCTTGTTTAAACCCCAGAGCGCTGGCGGCGATGGGTTAAAAGTAGTTTTTTAACCCCCAAACAACCATATTTTGGGAAACCAAAAGAAACAAGTTTATAAAAACATTTTGGAATATGAATACATTAATATCAGACCTGTAATATCAATTCTGCACAATTTTTTTTTTTATTTGTTTCTTACCTTAAAAAAAATATCTAACATGGCAGAAGTGGTAACAGAAATGTTCACATTAAAAAAAAAAAATATTAACAATTAATTATTAATATTTAAAGATTGTTCCATTGAAATGCATTGGAGAGCGCCAGGTAGCGAGAGGTCATACCTGGCGCTGTTCAAGGTCGCTCGCTGGCGCTGTGGGGTGAGGCTGGAATAATGATGAATAAGTCGCTATCTGGCGCTATCTCAGTCGCTAAGCATGATCGGCTTGATAAATGTGTGATTGTGGTGGGGAGCCGGCGTTCTTGTGGCGGGGCCCGTCATTACCGGCCGCTCACCAGTCGCTACCTGGCACTATCCCTTGTTAAATAAGGGCCTTAGTCTCCCAGTTAAGCCCTATATATGGCAGCACCTACTTTTATGTTCCTTCAATTGCAGCTGCCGCCACATGGCCCTATGTTCCTGTCAGCAGCCAATCAGATTAGCTGGGCAGATGGGCACACAGCGATGGGCCAGTTCTTGCAATGCACTCTATTGGCCACCAGCAGTCACATGGGGTGGTGCATCATTTAGGTACCACAGAAGTGGGGTAAGTAGATCTGCCCAGCTCAGGAGTAAGTATCAATGCCCCCCCAATCCAGGACCCATCAGTCATTTTTGTCTGCTGGTCTAGTTTAGTGCACATTGCTGTGTAATATTCAGATAAATCAAAGGCTGACTTGACCTTTAGCCCATCATGGCAACCCTTAAAGGTGAACTAAAGTCAAGTTAGTTAAAGCTTACCACTTACTCATTCTCTTGTATGGCTGACTGCCGGTGACCAATTGGGTTTGCAGGATTGGCCTTGCATGTCAGTCTGAATGGTTGCCGGTGGAAATGAGAAAGTGGTAAACATTGGCTTTACTTGATTTTAATTCCTCTTTGCGTCAGCTTGGCCCATAGTTTAATTTTATTTAACACCCCTTTTTAAAAGAGTATAGTTTGGAAGGTATTCCAACTCAAGATGTCTTACCCCTTGTAGTCCACACCTTTGCATGAAGTAGGTGTATAGTAAAATTGTGTAATATTAAAAATCCATATAAACACATTGGCTAATGAGAGGAGTGGCCATTTATACACAATTTGCTATAGTACTCCTTTAAAGAACCTCAAAACAGGGCAGCATTACTTATTAATCCAGAAATCTGGGACCGTGGCAACCGCATCTGATCATTCCCATTTTGGTGGCGACGGGTTCACTGGGAAGTGATATACATACAGGACACTGCACATGCCAGCCCGAAGAACCAACCTGGCTGCCAGACTAGGCTGGTATGCGCAGTGCCATGCAGTCAGCAACCCTAACTAAGCTATCCAGGTCTTACCTTTAGCCCCCGAACCAACTACCTCTTATGTTTCCAAACCTCCATTTATAATCTGATCATTTCTGACTCTCCTTTAGAACCTAACCCACCACCATTTATGGTCTACATTAATCTCAATTATTATTCTTGCCCTTCTTTAAAAGCAACACTGGATCAGCAATTCAGACCTCCCTCCACCACCACTACTTTTACCATTCAGAACTGACTGGTCCCTGTCCATCCAGATTTTCATTTATAATCCAGAAAGACCCCTTCTTGTTAGCTACTCAGACCCTCATTTAATACACCATCCAACTACTACCACAATCAGATATGGCCCACATCAATCCTGATCAATCTCCTAATAAGCAACCCTGAATTAGCAACCCAGGTGCCCAACTTTAGCATTCTGGGCTGATCTATCCAAACCCATCCACACATGCTTGATCCCCTAGAAATGCCCCTTCCTCTCAGTAAAACAGACCCTTCCCTAGAACCTGAAACAACCACCTATGTCCCACATGAACACCAATTAGTAATCTAGCCATTCAGATGCCAAATTTAACATTTAGGACCAGTCGAACAGAATTATGTATCTTACCCCTCCTCATAAGCCATCCTGACTTGCCCATCCAGCGCTTACCTTTAGCAATCCATACCTCAATAATTACAGCCTCATGTTACCCTCATTCCTAAACCTCCCCCAGAAAACATCTATGGTCTTCCTCAACCCCAATGAAAAATGCAGCCCCTCTATTTTAGCAATCCTGACTCCCAGATCCCACCTTTAGGTTTTAGAACTAGATACAGCTTTATGCTGGCCACCCAAATACCCCTCTAGCGCTTCTTCTTCCCCAACCACCATCCAGAGCAACCTCTAACCGGAGTGCTTTATCTTGCCCCTACTCATAAGCAATCCTCACTTGACCATCCAGATCTCCAATTTAGCCACCCAGATCTCTCACCAAATTGTAGAAATATAGCCTCCTGTTAGCTTAAATATAGAACCTCTACCAAAAAAATCTTTGCTCAACATCTGCCCCAATTATTAATGTTCCCCTCCTTATAAGCCATCTGGACTTGATGATCCAGATCCCACCACAATATTTCAGGACTGCTATCCACTCAGATCTCCCTTTATGAGAAAGAAACACCCCTTTATGTTGGCTACCCAGATACCACTTTAGTGCTTTTAGCCCAACCACCATCTATGGTTCCCATCAACTTTAATAATGTAGCACTACTTTAGCAATCCTGACTTTGACATCCACACCTACATTTTGTTTTCAAGACCTTTATCCATCCAGATCATAATATATATTCTAGAAGTACACCCTTCATTTAGCTACCCCACAATTTACATTCCAAGAAACATATCCATCTAGATCTCGCTTTGTAAGAAACTAAAACCCCTTCATGCTAGCCACCCAGATACCCCTTTAGTGCCTGTTTCCCAACCATCACCTATGGTCCAGATCAACCTCAATGAATAATGTAACTCTAAATCTGCAATCCTGACTTAGACGTTCAGATCCTACATTTAGATTTCAATACCTTCATTAATTTAAAACTCCCTTTGATAATTAGCACTTATCCTTTCATGTTAGCCACCCGAACCCCCCCTTAAGTGCTTTTTTCCTTTTCCACCATCTATGATCCCAGTCAACCCCATAAGCAAGCCTGACTTGACCATCCAGATCTCCCTTTATATTCAAGAAATACAACTTCATATTAGCCAACTAGGGCTCCTTTAGCACTGAGCAACTGTTTATTGTCCACATCAACCCCAATAATTCATGTAAACCCTCCTAATAAGCCTTTCCAATTTAGCAGTGGATGGCATTCATGCCCCTGCTGCCAGCCTATTGAGAGGCTGCCCGATATGCTAAACACACAGAGAGCTCAAAGGATGGATCCCAGCAAGGCAGCTCCATCCACGTCCGCCCAGCCCGTTATCTCAGCAAATGCACAGCCCCGGTCGTAACAGGATTTGTTCTTGGCACAGATGTTAATTTGAAATATTAACGAAGCATCTTTATCAGGATTTTCCGGGAAAGAGTCCCTTCTGCGCGGCACCCTCCCTCTCAGCTATCGCACCAAGGAGAATTTTTTTTTTTTACACTTCCATGTCATTTCTCAATTAGCCCAGAGCAAGAATGAGTCCTTCATGTATATGTGTTTTTCTAATGGCTGATGAGCGTTCGGGGTACTCGAGTAAACATCACTGAAACATCTGTAGCCTGAGGAGGCCTCCATCCTTGTCTGCCTGTTTAGGAGAGCGGCAGAGGGAGAAATGAAAACAAATAAGTCTTAATTGGATGACGCTTGAGGAGGCAATCACGGCGGCAGATACAGCGAAGGCCTCAAGGGTGACAGGCGTTGGTGGGCCCAGCATACTTTAAATGTCAATCCAGCCAAAAGTACCTGCCGGTGGCCTTGTGGGCTCCATCAAAATTCACGCCATCAGATTCTTAATGTATTTGTTACACTTCGACATTGTTCTAGCAAAGGATTCAGATGTTATTAACCCCTTTACTCTTCTCCTGCCAATTACCAGGGACACATTATTGGCAGAAATCAGTCCCAGATTTAAACTACCCATCACCTACTCCAAGGCAGAGGCTTTACAGAGACTGCAACTTTGGAATTTAGTTTACAGGGAACTGGTCCCCATGAAAATTAGTCTTAAATTATTTACACATAACTCCTTAGGGCTATATAAAGGTGTTATACATTTAGAGTCATTTTGGCCTTACACACACTGACTTCAGTATTACAGTAACTAATCAACTAATGCAACAAAAATAACAAACCACCCTTTACCATGATTGAATAGGCTGTGCTCCTCGGCTATAGAGCTGCAACACCCAGCATTATCCACTGCTCCCATCACTGCAAGATATGGGAAAACAAGAGGAAATGGGTTTATAAGAATGAGGCAAGTGCAAGGTGAAAAACAAATGGCATAATAAGAATGAAAAAGTGGAAAGGTGAAAAAAAAAAGTGGATATCTGGGGAAAAGAGGGAAATGTGATAGAGTGATTGAGAAAATAAAATGTGAAAAAGATAGAATTGAAATGAAAGAGAAGAGAGGGAATATCCTGGTGGGTGACTTACCTGTGTCTAGAGATAGTGTTCCAGTGGGACATGGCCTGCTGCACTGCACAATACCCACATCCCAGTCAGCATAGCAGTTAACTGGAGGGAGGGTAATTTAGAACTCCGCCCCAGCCTTCTGTGAAGCCTTTCTCTGCCAAGCCTACCCTGTCTGACCATGTTTTCCTGCAAGCTCTGTAGCCAACCCTGTCAAGCCTAACCCCATTTTGGCGTCAAGTCCTGTTGCTGACCCTGCCAAGTCTGACCACAGCTTGCTGCCAAGCCATTTTGCTGACTGTTCCACATTTGAACATATCTGCTATCCTGCCCTGCCAGGTCTGACCACGTCTGTTGCCAAGCCCTGTTGCCAACCCTGAGATGGCTGACCACGTCTGCTGCCAAGCCCTTTTGCTGGCCCTGCCACATCTGACCACATCTGCTGCCCCATCCTGTTTTCTACCCTGCCAGGTCTGGCCATGTCTGCTGCTAATCCCTGTTACCGACCCTGAGATGTCTGACTATGTCTGCTGCCAATCCCTGTTGCTGACCCTGCCATGTCTGAACACGTCTGTTGACAAGCCCTGCCACGTCTGACCCCACCTTTGGATCACCTGCACCATCTAAACTGGCTTCTGTCCCAGAATTACCCAATTGTCATTGACATCACTTGGAGTACCCTGTTGTCAGATGGTACTACCTACCTTGGGCTGCTCCAGTGGCATCTCCAGGCTCTGACTACCACCAATGCTACTTCTCTAACCACTTTTTACTGTGCTGTACTGGTGATACATTAAACTAATGTGGCCCATCACCCCAGGACTCAATGGTCCAGCAATTAACAGTTTGATGATGATGTTCATGCTGGCTATGTCCAGATGCAGGGAGGATTGGGCACCCTTGTGTGTACTTCACTGCAAAGGAACAAACCCGTCTCCTGCTGACCCCACCCCAGCCTCCACTGCCACACTTCCTGTTTTCCCCCAGCATCTGCCTCAACACCAGAAACATATAAGCCTCTTACTGATCTGTTCTCTACTGAACCGGGGAAATTATTGTCAAAGTGATCCGGCCCATTGATTTGTTCAGCAATAAAGTGCAATCTTGGGCTCTGTGGACTCCTTTTCTGCCCTTATCACCATGTATGATGATCCCAAATGGGAATACACAGCACTCAGTACTAAATGATCTTTCCCAGAACAGAAACATACACTGAATTATTTTGCCAGGGCAGTTGCAGACACTTATTATTTTGCCCAGGACAGATGCAGACACTGAATTATTTTTCCCAGGACAGATGCAGACACTGAATTATTTTGCCAGGACAGAAGCAGACACTGAATTATTTTGTCCAGGACAAATGCAGAAGGTGAATTCTTTTGCGAGGACAAATGCAAACACTAAATTTTTCCCAGGACAGACACTGAATAATTTTGCCCAGGATAAACACAGAATTACTTTGGCAAGGACAGATGCAGACACTGAATTATTTTGCCCCAGACAGAAGCAGACACTGAATTATTTTGCCTCCAGACAGATTCAGAAACTGAGTTATTTTGCCAGGACAGAAGCAGACACTGAATTATTTTGCCCAGTCACACTACAAAAAAGACAGTTTCCTCTTTAGTTCTCAAGAAATATATATATATATATATATATATATATATATATATATATATATATATATTATAATTTACAGTCCCAAAGCAAGTTCAATAGGATACATCATTTAATACACCTGATTTAATCATTAAACACACATAGTAAAGTTAAGAATTGTATCCACTTACCGGTCCACCACCAATCTTAGGTGCTCTGACATGAGGTATCTAAGTCAGTCTATAATGGGAAACACATTATGAATGGATCATGGGGGGACAGATAACATGAGCCTATTCTGCTACACAGATATTTGCAGTAATTACTACACACTAGCTAGTGAGGTATGATAAGAGGTTACTGGACTTACTAGCTGTAACATGTGAATGGCTGGTCAGGAAGATGCCCATAGATAGCTTGAGGAAGCATGGCCTGCTGCTACTGCTAAGATGGCTCCCGAAGAGAAGAAGCCTACAGCACAAGGGGCGCTATGTAACTACAGGTCAGAGATAATGATCTAGCTAAGGCAACAATAATCAAACTGATAACAGATTAAACTACATTCGATAAACCAGGGCTACAGTTCAGTAAAGTGCCACTAGACAACCACACTAGAACTCGATGGAAATAATAGAAATCAATGCAAGTTAATTTGCATTAATAAAACAACATAAAGAATGCACAGATAATACTGGGACAGGAGAAATTGTAACAGAGCAGCGGGCCCCCTCGTGCGGTTAGGGCTGGTTGTACAGAGACACAGAACATTTGCAGACACTACTCTTCTCTCCCAGCTCATTAAAAAGGCTTGCCTAGCAGCTCTTATAGGCAATGAGCCTGGGGCCAGGGTTAGAGGTAGTACTGCATAGTGGAGCACAGCATACCAGTGCATCAGTTGACAGTGCCACAAAAGACTAACTGCCAGTGTAAGGAGACTTGGCTAGAAGGGGCGTTGGACCAGCCATTGCCATCTGCCTCCTGTCAGAAGGCCATATAAAATGGCTTGGAGGGCAGCATCCAGCCCCTGAGCCTTCAGTATTATATGTGTAAAGTTGTCTTGTGCCGCCAGTTCTAGATGAACTAGCTACTGTTGGGACTCCTGGCACCCTGGAAGGATATATATGTCTGGCACCCAGCTTGATCACCATTTCAGGGAACAACGCCAAGAGAAGGCCAACTCTTCTATTGACTTATATGTAAATAAGTAAAGACTCCTCCGAACCAAAGCTTGGGTCAACAAAGCTCTTCACAGGTAAAAAGGATCAGAGGTTTAGAGAAGGCCTTTGCCTTTATTGCGGGAGGAGGGGCCAATGCCGGCACCAGGTTTATGTGGGCCCTTGGGCAGTATGATCTCAATGGGCCCCTTTGTGGTGAAGTGTCACGTCACATCACTGAGGGGCATCACAAATCTGGATGCCCCCTAAGGATCATGCTATTTGAAAGAATTTTGGTCCTGATTTTGGATCCCATGTCTGTGACCTGGAGCAAATGCACTGTGGGATCGCCAGTTTGAGTTAAACAAGGGGGTTATTTCACAAACAGGGGCATCCCAAAGCCCAGGGCTGGAAATCCTGATTTTTAGTCTGCTTTAAATAGTAGTAGCAGATAGGATTAAAATAGGGTTACATTCTAACCTCCCCCAAAAAGTATTTGTTTATTTTTTAAACCACATTGTGCCAGCTGCCAGTGGGCCCACCTTGGGGTCTGGGACCCCCGGCAGCTGCCCCACCTTGTCGGGTGCTGACACCGGCCACCTACCATCAGTGTCCATAGAGGGAAGGCAGTTGTTGAGGGAATCGCCTAAAACCAGACCTCTCCTGTATGTTATTCCTTCCCACTGACCTGTCTTGGTACACCGTCCATCATTCCCTGCCAGTTTATATGGATTCTGGAAATGCTGGCAACTTTATCAAGTTTCATTCATTGAAGCCCACAAGATCCCCCCCCCCCCCCCCAGTTGAATGCTCCATTACTTGGAGAACTCTCGTTCCAGATGAGCCAAGAAGCCCCGGGGCTGCTAGGGTGTCAGCTCCTAGCTCTGACTACCACCATCGCTACATTTATTCAGTGCGAGGTATGTGAATTATGACTGTGCTGAACTGGTGATCTGTTACAGGGAAGAAAAAGAACGAGGAAGAAAGACAGAAGGTGAAAAAGAGAAAGACCGCAACAGCAGAAGAAGGAAGAGAATGATAGAAAAACTGGAAAAAGATTGCAATGAGGGAAATATGGGAAGAAAAAAAAGGAACAGGCTGAAAGAGTAACATGGAAAGAAAGACAAAGAGACAGATGCAGACAAAAGGCAGAAAACCAGACTGAATCAACAAAAAATGGAGGTTAAATTATGCTGCAGCTCTGTTTCAATTGTACTAAATCGGTAAAGAAATACGCTGCCACCTGCTGGATGAGCTGAGGTTTGTTACTATTACAGTTTATTACTATCTGTATACTCACTGCACTTCTCATGAATCATTTAGTATCAGTATTTTGACAACCATGGATAAGACTTTAATTAATCGATATACCTAATATTTAATAAAAAAAAAACAGCCATCAATATCGTACCCTAATACCCCCCTCCCAAACCAGTCCCAGATTCTTTACACTTCCATGTCCTTGCACTACACCACCCTATTGCCACATTCGTATTTAAAGTGGGCCAACACCCAGGGGTGATCGGCCCGGGAATCTATAAGATTCCCGGGCCGATCACCTCACACACCGCGGGACATCCGAGATCGGGATGTCCCGCGGGGTGTAACCCCCCCAAACACCCCGAAAAACCTTACCTCTTCAGACGCTGCTTCCGCCGCCGCCGCCTCACTCGCGCTCCTCCAGACGTGCGCGCACCCGCGCCGGCCGTCTCCGAATGGCCGGCGCGGGCGCGCACACGTCAAGAGTGACTCGCGGGAGGCGGCGTCGGGCGCGATCCCTTGTCCGCCGACGAACGTCACTTGTCCGTCGGCGGGCATTGGACAGCGCAGTCACGTGAGATCGTGAAGAGGTGAGTTTTCGGGTTGTTTGGGGGGGTTTTGGGCAGCAGGGCACCCCCGATCGGGGTGCCCCAGGGAAGTGGACCAATACCCAGGATAGTCAAAATCCTGGATGTTGGTCCACTTTAAGTAATATGTGAGCATTCATATGTATGTATACACTTTAAACCAACAGCAATACAGGAGATTTTTCTCTCTGTCAGACAAAGACCAAATAGAATCTAATTTTACTATAACCATATAAAGAAATTAACAATAAATATACTAACAGATTATACTAGGAAATGGGAAAGTGATCTTGGGACACAGATAGAAGAAGACGATTGGACTAAGATTTATCTTACAATCAAATTAGTCCAGTCTCCTGGTTTAAGAATTTCCTGCACTAAATTTATATCTCGCTTCTATTTTACAGCGGACTACAATGCCAGATACCCATCATACAACTGCTGGTGGTGCAGTCAGGTACCGGCAACTTTAATGCACCTCTGGTGGGACTGTAAGCATTCAAAACTCCTATGGCAGATTGCTACAGAGAAACTGGAAACTATGATAAAATAATCCTCACCCCTAGATGGGGGCTTTTGAATCTGTTCCCCAAGAGTTGGCCTACAGAGAAAAGACGATTGGGGTCAGTGGTGATTTGGGCAACAAAAAAAATTATTGCGCTGCGTTGGGCCAGCACTGACCCACCAGATAAGGGGTTGTGGTACAAAACTATAATACTGGAACTCAAAAGCGAGTTGGCTCTAACAAATTGGCTTATATATAGAGATCTGATAAACCAATTCCTTATAGGACTTGGCAGTGTATCTAAGTGACCATGGAATAATTTTCCTTCGGATATGGGAGAATAGGGGGGTAGGGAGGTAGGGAGGAACACAGGGGATAATATAAATTAAAAAAAAAAAAATCCACGATGATCCAAACATATCCACAATGACGAGCAAGTACCTCCGACTAGGCATGCCCACCATGATAATGACGGTAGATACTTGGGCTACCCCACATGAAGAAGGAGATACAAAAGCTGAGTGGAAAAAAAAGAAGAAGAAAAAAAAATATGTATGTATACACATGCTGCTTGCCTTAGTCCTCTAATTATATGGGTCCTGTAGCTATTTCCCTTTCCCTATCAGTCCCATTTCTAATCTTATCCTGAAAAATTACTATACTATTGTGTTAGAGATTTCCCCCAGGGGTTCCAGTGGTGTTGTTCAAAGAATGTCCTGCTATATTGCTGGGATTCTTGGTATACCACCCCCAAGCAATGTCACCACATTACTGCCACTGTTACTTCTGTTTGCCAATGTGACCCCACCAAGTTCTATGAAGCCATGCCACTATCCTTACAGCCCCACATGTCAAGGGCTACACCTGATGGCTCCAAGTGCCACATGTGGTGCTTAGAACACAGGTTGAGCATGTCTCTACTAAACAATGATAAAAACAAAAGATGACAAAATATTTCAATGTTTTCAGCTTCTCTGGGGAGGACAGGCCTGATCCTGTCCTTAGTTCCTTTAAAACTGAGTGCTGGCTGTGCTCTGAGCTTTGCTCTGAACAGGTGACCAGGTGAGTGGGACAAAGAATCAAGTGACACCTGGGAAAACCAGGGGAGTATACGTGTCTGGCTATAGCATTGTAGGGACAGATCATGGGCAGGGGTAGATATGGCTACTCCAAATATGACAGTACTGATGTTTTCTTATTGTAGGGGCAGATAGTCTGGTAGCGGTGGTTATGGCCCCAAACAATCATGATGCTGAGGCTATAGCCAGGGAAGTATCTAGTCAAAAGAGCTCCCACAGCTCACCTTGTTTAAATTAGCAGCATAACCAGATCAAAGTACCAAGTAACTATACTAAAATGTGTTGGAGCGATTCCAGCCCTGCAGTCTGCCACACTTACCTGGCTCAGGCCAGGAAGCCGCAACACATACTGCAGCAAACAGCACATCCAATAGGAGTCTCCAGCTGCTACAGCGTGTACTAGGGCTTCTCGATCACTTTTCAGACTTGGATTGGCAGAAGAGTGTGTCTCTAAAGGCGCTTGCTGCGTTTACTTAATGCAGAGCACAGCAGTCAGCCATACTATCCTGGCCTAGGCCCAGGTGTCTAGGAGACCAGGAGTTTTAGAACATACCAAAGCAGCTGACTCCTTCTTCAATAGAAAGACTCTAGCACAGGCCGGGGTAGCAGCAAGGGGTTTTGGTGCATTTTAATTCATACTGACATGTCACCATATCATGTTGTTCTATACCAGTACTGCACGCGGATTGATATACATACAGCCTTATTGCTGAGGCTATAATATATTCTTGATGCAGTTCATGTTGCTGAAGCTATACTAAAGTCTTCTGGCCGACTGAAGATCAGGTTTGGATACATGACTCATGGGGAGACCGAGAGCCTAGGACAGCAACCTGTGATGTAAACCCACTTTTTTGTGTTCCTTATGAATCGGTTACTTGTTTTTGACTCCAGACCTCTATAGCACTTACTCTGACTCACCAGTGATTCCTAATTTCAGATGATGAAGCTCAGCAACCCTAGATGCTCAGCGCAGTGAAGGCATTTTGAGTTGGCAGGTCCCACTCAGGGGCAAGATAATCCACCGACACAACCCATCACTGACCTTTTCCGATCAAAGTCGCAGCCACCATGAATTTTAGAAACCTTTAATTCGGAAGTCCCACTTTTAAATATAGTTTTGGGGGAAGTTTTTTTTAACCTGTCTGGTACTACAGGCTGCCATTTTCAAATAGAAAGAACTGCGTGGCAGCCCTTCAATCGCCTGTTCTTTTTTTTTTTTCATTTCAATTCCCTTAAAACCCTTTTTCTTGGTGAAAGCTGGAGATAGCTGAGATCAAGCAGGAGAGATGATGTTGTCTCAAAATTTTAGATAATATAAAAAGAGGACTTTTCATTTCTTTCTGTCATTCCCCAGTGTGCTGCTGTGATTACCATCAAATGCTCTGCGCCTGAGATTTTTGTCAAGCTTAAATAGATTTATCCCGCCAATAGTTCTTTGTCTGCTAACAATGTGAGCAGAAGCCCGGTCGGTCGTATTGTTAAACAGAAGAACAGCTCGCTGCTTGCTGCAAAGGCTTCAGTATTTGCTGTGAATGTCGGTGCCGGGAAAAGCTTTTGCCATCTCTGCGTGTATTGTAATGTGATACGTAGAGGGAGAAAGAGGAAACAGGAGACCCGGCACTATGAGAAGAAGACAAAAATGCCACCAAAATAAAAGAGTTGGCTTAACACCTTCCTTACCTGGGAAGTGACTTGATCCTTCATTTGTCATCAGCAGCAATGGGACATTAATGACAGATAGAGCAGGCGGTCTGGTCATGTGCTTGGTAAAGTGCACCTACACTAAAAGGAAAGTATATGTAATCACGTTCTATCCCAAGCCCAGTGCCCCAAAACAGTCCGTGTTTCTTTTTTTTACCTCAGCCTTTGGCCAATATCTACCAACATGGACTGGATCAGTCAGCCATATTGTTCCATCCCCAGTGATCAGGGCCAGCTCCAGTTTTATGTGGGCCCCTTTGTGGTGAAGAGTCACCTCACATCACCAAGGGATGTCCCAAATCTGGATGCCCCCTAAGGATCATGCTATTTGGACCAAAACTTTAATGTAGGCTCTTAGATATTATTATTAGTATTTATTTATAGAGCAAGTAGAAATTAGACAGGTCTTCTGCTTTCCCCCCAACTATTTGTTTAATTTTTATCTCTTTTATTCTCTCTTGGCAATTCTTTTTATTGTAATTCTTTTAGATTAGTCTCCCTTTCATTCATTTTTCCTTTATTGTTTATGTAATACAGCCAGTCAGGCGCATCTGTCTTTATTCCGCCTGGGGCAAAGAAATATTTAACAGGGCCGACCAATACCACCGGTAGCCATGTATATTTTAAAAGCACATGGCGGAAACCGGGAAGGCATTAGGGTCCTGGAGAAAATACAACTAGGCATTCGTGGAGGGGATATTAAAAGATGGTTACAACAACGGGAACTCAGATGGATCTTTCAACTGGATGCTCAACAACCTCAACCTCAAACAATGCTCAACAACGGACTTAATGAGGATATTTCGTTCACCCCATTTTTGGGTTAGTGCACAGGCGATAAGTATGTGGGTTGTATCGGGGTGTAGATGGCACCACACAATGAAGAGAGTAATAGATTGTTTTTATTTTATTTCATAGGACATAAGTATAGGGTTTAATTGTCACTAATATAGAGGAGGCTGGATTGCTATCACTGGAGTGAGTTTTTGTCATGATTTTTTGTTTTGATGTTAGTAAGTGCACCATTGTACCACTGGGGTATTTTGTTGTTTTTTTCATTATTATTTTTGATTAATTATTTTTGTTGATTCATTAGGTAGAGATTGTGAGTGGGTGGATTGGAACCCTGGACTAAGAGCAATACCTTTAGTCCGCCAGTTGGAGGCCCTAATGCGATTCTCTTCTCCCGTTCCGAAAGCGCCAGCAAGATTATCGCATGGAAACAGTTGTGGAGGATTGAAAGGAGGTCGGTCTTGGGATCCATCGGAAAGCATTCTAACCACTGATTGGAGCAATGTGCTATTGTGGGAGCTCATGGGGATTATTGACCCATGGGGAGTATACTTGCACTAGTGATGGCTTTTAGGTTTGGTCCTGCATGAGGGATGTACATTGGCTCTGATTTTAGAACAATGAGCCCTCCATCAATTTGGTGGATTATTATTCTCTCTCCCCCTTTGGCCTTGCCCTTAGATAATCGGTTCTCCTTCTGCCGTGCCGGGTCTTCCCTTCTCCCCTCTTTGTTTCCTCTCTCCCCATTCTTCTCTCCTTCTCTCCCCCCCTCCCTTCCTCCTGCCCCCCCTCCCATCTTCCCTCCCTTTCCCCCAGGGGAGGACATTATGGGTTATGTAGCCCGTTGATATAGACCCTCATTGGGTCTGGCTATCCCTCTAAGGAAAAGTACTTCAGTCCCCCCTGGAAAGTATAAGCAATGGTTGGGCTTACTTTCTTGAGTAGATTGCCCTATAAGATTGGGACCTGGTTAATACAGGGTACCAGGAGATATGGTCCTCATACATATAGAATTATAGTCACCCTTATTGTTGGTTGAGGAAATAAAGTGCAAGCCCGGGGTAATGACCAGTGGGATATTAAACCTACTTCCTCTGATGTAACGATGTGTTACAGAAGAGGTTCAATATTAATAACAATAATTTTTATTAAATATAGAAATCATAGTAGAAATACAGTGAACAAAAATGACGCCAGCAGTGTTCATAAGACTGTTATTTATTGCTTGAAATTAGTAGATAAAATTTGGCTTTGTCACTGTGTAAATTGGTGTTAATGATGTATACTTTTGTTGTCTTTAGTATGTAATTCTAATTGTTTAGTGGGTGTCAGGCTCCACCGGGTGATACTCACCCCCCCTCGGTCCCAGTCCCGCGCTGCGTACGCGGGCGGTGCATTCCTCAACGTACAGGGAGAGACAGGCCCGCTTGTCCCTGAGTACCATCTCGGACGTACTTCCGCTTTCCAGATTGGAGCGCGGGAGACGTCATATCTGGTTTGGACGACGTGACGCACTTCCAGCCGGAGTGCGTTCACCACACACCGGATTCTACTCTGAGCAGCGGGGGAAAGGAGGTGGGTGGGTATTTAAGGGGGGACTGGTGGCACCCTTCTGCTGAGCACTCTGCCTTGAGATAGAGACGTTGTCTCGGAACGCGTGGGTTGTAAAATCAAGGGGGGGGGGGGCGCGCTGACTGATTGACTGCACAATTCAGATAAGTGGCACTGTATATTGTCTTCATTATTTTTCTCCTCTGCACATCTTCTTGCTTGGTTATAATTTTTGTATGGCTTATGTTATTTCTATTATGTGATTGATGCACTTTACTTGGAAGCATTTTGTATCTTTATATATTGTGGTTGACTATTGAATTATTTAAGCACATAAATTGGTTAGGTGATTTTTGATATAGGGAATATTAGAATTATAGTGATGTCTATCAAAGCACATTACAACAGCCCCCCCTTGTGGCAGATAAGTAATTAGGTTGTCCTTTATGTTTTTTAAAATGTCTTATATTTGATATGTATTTATTGGATGAATTTAATAAATTTATATTTTTCTATATATACTTGAGGTGTGTGCATTAAGACTCTGGTAGGCATCTATAGGGGTTGTGGCGGGCACTTTCTCCTTTTCTTCTTCCTTAATACAGCCAGTCACTACCACCATAGCCTCCCATCCATCATTTACATCTTGCCATTGTTATATAAAGAGTGACCTTTGGAGATCTTCTGCTTTATGACCACTTTGGACCCTATTAATGTTTTACACGTGCATTTTACAGTCTAGTGGTCCTCTTAAGACCCTTAGGGCACTTTTGCTGATTAGTTCATATTACAGTGATTGCTCTGTGCTAGAAACCTTTGTATATATTGTTCACACCGGAGCCATAATGATATGATACCTGACTATGTTTGGTCTCATTTGTACTTGTTTATTTTCTATAATTCTATTTTAAATATTCATATTTTTATTTTTCTAAATTAAAAACTTAAACTTACTAGAAACACACTTCATAAAGGGTAATCCATACACATATATACATCACACGTGGTATTATTGGTCCGATCTTACAGAAATGCAACATATTTGTGTTGCCTTACACTCTTAAGGTTAAAGGGTAATTCCACTTTCAATTGACCTTTTAAGTTATCTTCCTTTTTTCTTCCGTTTTCTTTCTTTTTTATTTGTTTGCAACTCTATGTTACAGAAAAGAGAAAAGAAAATAGGTTTCCCTAGCAACAATGTGTCTATGTTAGCAAAGTACACCAAAGTGAGCTGTTTAATACATACAGTACATAGCAGAAACTTCTTGACTCTGGCTTGCTAATAATCGTATTGGCTAAGGCAGAGGCAACAAGTTTAATCCATTCTGTTCTAATTCACCCTCTTCAGATCAGGGGATTACAATCTTGTGTTCCAATAGCTAAGGATTACCGGAAGTGTTCGCACCTGGGGGGGGTCATTACTGCTGCTTGATTTAGACAAAGTTTCTGATGACCTCACCTGTTGCAGTGGAGGGATTCTGGGATTTGAAGTCAGTAGTTTTTACTCAGAGCCAAAGGAATTTAAAAAACCCGGGAAACAGCATTCTGTTAAATAAATCACAGGTCTTTTTTTGTTTATTTTTAATGCCAGAAGAGGAAAATAATATTGCAGAACAGCCAAAAAATATGGTCAAGTGTAAACAGAAAAGGGGCCTTCTCAAACTTCCCCTTGCAGAAGTTTTGCAATAGCATGCAGATGCTGTGCTCCTGTACTGCATGGGGGTGGCCATCTTGCTGCATACCTGCATCCTAGAGATGAGCGAACTTTTGAAAAATTCGATTCGGCTTATTCGCTGAATTTTCCGGGGAAAAATCGCTTTGGTGTGAATTTATTCACGACGAATCGCTATTAAAAATTGCTATTTCTGGGTCTCCATAGGGTTGCAGAACGTTTTGCTTGGCTGTAACATGCATAGGATGCATGCTGGGTTAGTGAAATACTATTGTAAAAAAGTATGACATGCAGATCAGAGGCGTCGCTATTAGATTCGCTGACACAGAGCAGCACAATTACAGAGCCTTGAGGTGGCATCAGCATGATGAGCCCATATATTGCCTGAAAGACACACAGTGGAGTTGGCAGCGGCATAGGGAGCCCATATATTGCATTAAAAACACATTGGAGTTGGCAGCAGCATTAGAAGCCCATATATTGCATGAAAGACACACATTGGAGTTGGCAGCAGCATTAGGAGCCCATAAATTGCCTGAAAGACACACCCAGGAGTTGGCAGCAGCAGAAGCATAGGGAGCTCATATATTGCCTGAAAAACACATTGGAGTTGGCAGCAGCATTAGGAGCCCATATATTGCATGAAAGACACACATTGGAGTTGGCAGCAGCATTAGGAACCCATAAATTGCCTGAAAGACACATTGGAGTTGGCAGCAACATTAGGCGCCCATATATTGCCTGAAAAACACACCCTGGAATTGGCAGCAGCACAGGGAGCCCATATATTGCCTGAAAGACACACCCTGGAGTGGAGCATGAAGAGAACATATACAGATTCTCTGCACATATATCTTATCCAAAGAATATTAATAAAAATTAATAAAGTAAAGCATTTTCTCAATAATAACTTGTGGTCTGATGCGGAGGAATGTCTGTAACTGGAGAGCAGCGCCTTAAATCTGTTTTGCACTATCCATATTTCTTTAGTGTTGGTCTGGCCCCATGATCAAACTACTCTAATGCATCATGCATTTGTGGGTGGAAATATTGGCTGATCCATGCCCGATTCATTTCCACGCAGGCCAATCTCTCAAAAAAACATTTTTCAAGCGTACTGGAGCACATTGAATTGCTCTCATCAGAGCATCACATACGCACATCTAAACGTTTTATCACTTTGTTCCTGTTAAAGTCTTCAGGGCCTAGTTACTACTTAGTGAAAGATCTCCCGGTATTAGCTAGCGGTCATATCTTGACCAGCAACCCGTCTGCCGTCATCCATTGGTTAACACGATTATCCACTTCATCACAAGTGACATCTGACACCCCCATTCAACTGTCGGTTATATCTTATGCTTTGGGTTCAGCACCACTATTCAGTGAGGACGATCTGATAATCAGAAAAATCAGCAGCTACTGCCCAGCCAAGAAGTGGAGGAGACACTCGCCGGCGTGGGAGGTGGTGTTGCAAGCGTTTTGGCTCCTTAAGCAGACACTGTTGAGGAACCTGAGGAGAACATCAGTGAGTTTTGAGGGCACTTTTAAAGGCTTGGAGGGATGGAGAGTGTCAGCATGGTGGCAGGACGGGAAAGTATGGAGGCAAATGTGCTTGGGGTAGACCACTTGTACGGCAGGCTACCTTCCCAGTAGGTAGTGGAAGAGGGTCCCTGGAGCCGACGGCGGCGGCAGCAGCAGTGAATTAGTGCAGGCTGTTGATAGGAAAATCAGCTACTCGTCGATGTGGCAGTTTTTCATCAAGCATCCGCAGGAGGTTAACATGGCTATATGAAAGATGTGTAGGCAGATGGCGAAGTGTGGCCAGGGTCCCAATGTTGGACCCACAGCCCTGCATCAACATTTGCAGCGTCACCATAAAGAGGCCTAGGAGAGTTGGCTCCAAAGTGGTGGTCCAGCCTGCTGCATTACCCAGTGGCACGCCGCTCCCTGTTCCAGCCAGCCAAGGCTCCACCACCTCCTGTGTGTCATACCCATCCTCTGTCGCTCCAGATGCTCCTCCTCCTCTTAATCCGAGTCAGTCATTCCGCCAGCAATCCATTGGCCAAGCCATGTCGAAGAGACAACAGTATGTGCCCACTCATCCAACATGCAGAAGCTAAATGTGCTCCTGTATAAGTTGCTGGTGCTGCAGTCCCTCCCTTTTGAGGTGGTGGACCTTTCAGAGAACTGATGGCTTGTGCCGAGCCCAGGTGGAGAGTCCCATGCTGTCATTTCTTTGCGAAGAAGGCAGTACCAGCCCTGTACAATTTTTTGAACGGAAGGTGGGCCAGGCCTTTAGCCTGTCAGTGTGTACCAAAGTGCACGGCAGTGCCTACATCTGGAGCTGTAACTACGGTCAGGGACAATACATATCCTTTAACCCCCACTGGGTGATTGTGGTTCCTGCACAACCACAATAGCAACTTGGACAGGTCCCTCCGCTGTGGCCTCCACGCTCCTAGGCCGTTGTGCCTGTGAAAGTGCACTTGCACATAGCAATGGTGTGACAGAAAAAAGTGCCTAATTGTCAATTACATATTAATTGTTAACATTTATCTTATTTGAAAACATTTATAATAATAACATATAATAACATATAACATAATAACAATAACATATAACATAATAACAATAACATAAAATGTATCCAATTTTTTTTTTTGGTTAATTTTGTATTTTTTTTTTCATTTCCTTTTTTTTTTAATATTTTGTATTTAAAAAAAAAAAAAAAAAAAAAAAAAAAATATATATATATATATATATATATATATATATATATATATATATATATATATTGTATTTTTTATATATATTTTTTCCATTGTCTGTTTTTATATTTTTTAAATTTTGTTACAATTTTTTTTGTTCATTTTTTATTTTTATTGTTTTGTATTTTGTTTTTTCTAAATATTTTTTTTTTATGTATTTTTTTAATTTTTTTATTTTTTTCAGTGCCCTTCCAGCCTACCATGTGTGCAGGACACGGCGGTTTCACGCTGTTCTTCACATGGTTTGCCTTGAGCCACGGAGTCACACATGAGAGGAACTGCTAAAAATCATAAATCTCCACCAAAACTGCAAATGGGAACCATAGTTACTGACAGTGGGAAGAACATCTTGTCTGCGCTGCGACAAGGAAGCCTGAGCCATGCGCCCTGTATGCCACACATGTTCAACCTAGTTGTCAAGCATTTTCTGAAGTCTTCCCCCCATCTGCAAGACATCCTAACAACGGGAAGGAAACTTTGCATGCACTTCAGCCACTCCTACACCGCCAAGCACACCCTTCTTGAGCTTCAGCGTCAGAACGGTATCCCCCAACACAGTCTGATTTGCGATGCTTCCACCCTCCATATGTTGGATCGACTATACGAACTGAGAAAAGCCATCACTGATTTCTTGATGGTCCAAGCGGATAGGGGGACTCCCCTGTGTAACTTCAATGTTAACCAGTGGCAGCTCATACGTGACACCTGTCGTTTGCTCAGGCCCTTTGAGGAAGCCAATTATTAGTCAGTCGCCAAGTCTATGGGATGAACAATGTGATTCCACTTCTTCATGTACTACAACAAATGTTGGAAACCATGGCTGGTCAGGGCACTGGAGACATGACGCCTACATTTCACGGCCACATGAAGCCTGTGGGGGATGAAGTGGAGGAGGAGGAGGAGGGGGGGTGGGGCACAGCGAAGCACAGTTTAGGTTTGACAAAATGGCCATTTTATCTAGTCATCTGACAGGAGAGGAGGAGCAGGAGCATCCAGAGGAGCTAGAGGGTTGTGAGGAAGGCGAGACAGAGGACCCAGACACACCGTGGCAGTACGCTCCCTCCGAGTCACTTGCACAAATGGCACGATGCATGCTCACGTGCTTGCATAGTGACCGCAGAATTGTCTCCATTTGTCAGCGAGATGACTTCTGGCTCTCCACCTTATTGGACCCTCGCTACCGGCACAAAATGGGGGCATTTTTACACCCACTGAGAGGGAGGACAAACTGACCTACTACAGAGACATTCTACGTAGTCAGTTGGCTGATGCCTATCTGCGCCATGGTCCATACTGTGATGCCCAGCGGGACACCAGCCTTCTGTAAGCAGGCAACCCCCAATCTCCACCGCCGCTTCTGCCTATAGTCAAGCCCCCGTTTGCCGGGACGCTAGGTACGCCTCACCGGACACGGTTGCCCCCAGGTTTTAATAGGCGCAAAGGATGGCTGCTTACGGTGAAGGCCGATGAACCACGAGGGTATCCCGAAGCCGAGGTCGTTCACAGGTAGTCAATCCAGAGGGTGCGTCAGAGTACAGGAATGAGAAAGGTGCGTAGTCAGGAGTAGCCAAAGGGTCAAGCCGGGAGGTCAGAGATCGCGGGGTATCCAGAGGGGCAGGCAGGTTCGTGGTCAGACAAAGCAGAGGTCGGTACAGGCAGCAGACAGGAATGGTAGATCGAGCCGGGTCGGAATCAGATAACAACTAACAGAATCACACCCTATTCACAAGCGACCCGCATAGTGAGGCTAATCATGAGCAGCAGAAAGACCTGGAGCAGGCCCTGAACCAGCAGGTAGTGTCATACCTTGACATGACCATGCCAATGCACCTTGAGGACCCGCTGGACTTCTGGGCAGCCAAACTTGACGTGTGGCCGCAACTGGCAGAGTTTGCCCTGAGAAAGCTGTCCTGCCCAGCGAGTAGTGTGCCATCTGAGCGGGTGTTTAGTGCGACGGGGGCCATAGTCATGCCAAGGAGAACTCGTCTGTCCACAAAAAATGTGGAGAGACTCACCTTTGTGAAGATGAATCAGGCATGGTTCAGCCAGGATTTCCAGACACCAATGGCTGATCCATGGTAGTAGCTGATGCATGGTAGCTCCTTATGCTGCTGCCAACTCCAGGGTGTGTCTTTCAGGCAATATATGGGCTCCCTATGCTACTGCTGCCAGCTCATATGTGTGTATTTCAGGCAATATATGGGCTCCTAATGCTGCTGCTGCCAACTCCAATGTGTGTCTTTCAGGCAATATATGGGCTCCCTATGCTGCTGCTGCCAGCTCATATGTGTGTCTTTCAGGCAATATATGGGCTCCCTATGCTGCTGCTGCCAGCTCATATGTGTGTCTTTCAGGCAATATATGGGCACACAATGCTGCTGCTGCTGCCAGCTCATATGTGTGTCTTTCAGGCAATATATGGGCTCCCAATGCTGCTGCTGCCAAATCCAATGTGTGCACACATGCTAGCATATTTGGGATGCCCCCCCGGTTAAAGGCAATGGCTGCTGGCAATTTGACAATGTGACTTTCTTTACAAAATGCAACCAGTTAATAGACAGGTAGTCTTAAAATATTTATGCTAGTATTTGGGATGTCCCCCCCGGCGAAAGGCAAATTTTGCTTAAAAATTGACTTTTTTTACAAAATGCAACCAGTTATTAGACAGGTAGTCTTGAAATATTTATGCTAGTGTTTGGGATGCCCCTTGCTCACATACAGAGGAGGCCTCCCTTGATTGTGGAAAAGTGACGTTAATTATAAAATGCAAGCAGTTATTAGACAGGTAATCTTGAAATATTTATGCTAGTGTTTGGG
The DNA here is from genome assembly GCA_027917425.1 of Gastrophryne carolinensis. Taxonomy (NCBI): domain Eukaryota; kingdom Metazoa; phylum Chordata; class Amphibia; order Anura; family Microhylidae; genus Gastrophryne; species Gastrophryne carolinensis. The sequence continues at coordinate 373,025,265 of CM051235.1, forward strand.
ATGCCCCCTCCTCACATACAGAGCACCCCTCCCTTGATTGTGGAAAAGTGACGTTAATTATAAAATGCAAGCAGTTATTAGAAAGGTAGTCTTGAAATATTTATGCTAGTGTTTGGGATGCCCCCTGCTCACATACAGAGCAGGCCTCCCTTGATTGTGGAAAAGTGACGTTAATTATAAAAGACAAGCAGTTAATAGACAGGTAGTCTTGAAATATTAATGCTAGTGTTTGGGATGCCCCCTCCTCACATACAGAGGAGGCCTCCATTGATTGTGGTAAAGTGACGTTGATTATAAAATGCAAGCAGTTATTAGACAGGTAGTCTTGAAATATTAATGCTAGTGTTTGGGATGCCCCCTCCTCACATACAGAGGAGGCCTCCCTTGATTGTGGAAAAGTGACGTTAATTATAAAATGCAAGCAGTTATGAGACAGGCAGTCTTGAAATATTTATGCTAGTGTTTGGGATGCCCCCTCCTCACATACAGAGCAGGCCTCCCTTGATTGTGGAAAAGTGACTTTGCTTAGAAAATGGAAGCAGTTATTAGACAGGTACCCTTGAAATATTAATGCTAGTGTTTGGGATGCCCCCTGCTCACATACAGAGGAGGCCTCCCTTGATTGTAGAAAAGTGATGTTAATTATAAAATGCAAGCAGTTATTAGACAGGTAGTCTTGATATATTAATGTTAGTGTTTGGGATGCCCCCTCCTCACATACAGATCAGGCCTCCCTTGATTGTGGTAAAGTGACGTTGATTATAAAATGCAAGCATTTATTAGACAGGTAGTCTTGAAATATTTATGCTAGTGTTGGGATGCCCCCTCCTCACATACAGAGCAGGCCTCCCTTGGTTGTGGAAAAGTGGCTTTGCTTATAAAATGCAGGCAGTTATTAGACAGGTAGTCTTGAAATATTTATGCTAGTGTTTGGGATGCCCCCTCCTCACATACAGAGCAGGCCTCCCTTGGTTGTGGAAAAGTGGCTTTGCTTATAAAATGCAGGCAGTTATTAGACAGGTAGTCTTGAAATATTAATGCTAGTGTTTGGGATGCCCTCTGCTCACATACAGAGCAGGCCTCCCTTGATTGTGGTAAAGTGACGTTGATTAAAAAAAAAAAGCAGTTGTTAGACAGGTAGTCTTAAAATATTAATGCTAGTGTTTGGGATTCCCCCTCCTCACATACAGAGGAGGCCTCCCTTGATTGTGGAAAAGTGAGGTTAATTATAAAATGCAAGCAGTTATTAGACAGGTAGTCTTGAAATATTAATGCTAGTGTTTGGGATGCCCTCTGCTCACATACAGAGCAGGCCTCCCGTGATTGTGGTAAGGTGACGTTGATTAAAAAAAAAAAGCAGTTGTTAGACAGGTAGTCTTAAAATATTAATGCTAGTGTTTGGGATGCCCCCTGCTCACATACAGAGCAGGCCTCCCTTGATTGTGGTAAAGTGACGTTGATTATAAGATGCAAGCAGTTATTAGACAGGTAGTCTTTAAATATTTATGCTAATGTTGGGATGCCCCCTCCTCACATACAGAGCAGACCTCCCTTGGTTGTGGAAAAGTGGCTTTGCTTATAAAATGCAAGTAGTTATTAGACAGGTAGTCTTGAAATATTTATGCTAGTGTTTGGGATGCCCCCTCCTCACATACAGAGCAGGCCTCCCTTGATTGTGGTAAAGTGACGCTGATTATAAAATGCAAGCAGTTATTAGACAGGTAGTCTTGAAATATTTATGCTAGTGTTTGGGATGCCCCTTGCTCACATACAGAGGAGGCCTCCCTTGATTGTGGTAAAGTGACGCTGATTATAAAATGCAAGCAGTTATTAGACAGGTAGTCTTGAAATATTTATTCTAGTGTTTGGGATGCCCCCTACTCACATACAGAGGAGGCCTCCCTTGATTGCGGTAAAGTGACATTGATTATAAAATGCAAGCAGTTAATAGACAGGTATTCTTGAAATATTTATGCTAGTGTTTGGGATGCCCCCTCCTCACGTACAGAGCAGGCCTCCCTTGATTGTGGTAAAGTGACGCTGATTATAAAATGCAAGCAGTTATTAGACAGGTAGTCTTGAAATATTTATGCTAGTGTTTGGGATGCCCCCTCCTCACATACAGAGCATGCCTCCCTTGATTGTGGAAAAGTGGCTTTGCTTATAAAATGCAAGCAGTTATTAGACAGGTAGTCTTGAAATATTTATGCTAGTTTTTGGGATGCCCCCTCCTCACATACAGAGCAGGCCTCCCTTGATTGTGGTAAAGTGACGTTGATTAAAAAAACGCAAGCAGTTATTAGACAGGTAGTCTTGAAATATTTATGCTAGTGTTTGGGATGTCCCCTCCTCACATACAGAGGTGGCCTCCCTTGATTGTGGTAAAGTGACGTTGATTAAAAAAACGCAAGCAGTTATTAGACAGGTAGTCTTGAAATATTTATGCTAGTGTTTGGGATGCCCCCTCCTCACATACAGAGCATGCCTCCCTTGATTGTGGAAAAGTGGCTTTGCTTATAAAATGCAAGCAGTTATTAGACAGGTAGTCTTGAAATATTTATGCTAGTTTTTGGGATGCCCCCTCCTCACATACAGAGCAGGCCTCCCTTGATTGTGGTAAAGTGACGTTGATTAAAAAAACGCAAGCAGTTATTAGACAGGTAGTCTTGAAATATTTATGCTAGTGTTTGGGATGTCCCCTCCTCACATACAGAGGTGGCCTCCCTTGATTGTGGTAAAGTGACGTTGATTAAAAAAACGCAAGCAGTTATTAGACAGGTAGTCTTGAAATATTTATGCTAGTGTTTGGGATGCCCCCTCCTCACATACAGAGCAGGCCTCCCTTGGTTGTGGAAAAGTGGCTTTGCTTATAAAATGCAGGCAGTTATTAGACAGGTAGTCTTGAAATATATATGCTAGTTTTTGGGATGCCCCCTCCTCACATACAGAGCAGGCCTCCCTTGATTGTGTTAAAGTGACGTTGATTATAAAATGCAAGCAGTTATTAGACAGGTAGTCTTGAAATATTTATGCTAGTGTTTGGGATGTCCCCTCCTCACATACAGAGGAGGCCTCCCTTGATTGTGGTAAAGTGAAGTTGATTATAAAATGCAAGCAGTCATTAGACAGGTAGTCTTGAAATATTTATGCTATATTTAGGCCTCCCTTGATTGTGGAAAAGTGACGATAATTATAAAATGCAAGCAGTTATTAGACAGGTAGTCTTGAAATATTTATGCTAATGTTGGGATGCCCCCTCCTCACATGCAGAGCAGGCCTCCCTTGATTGTGGTAAAGTGACGTTGCTTAAAAAGACGCAAGCAGTTATTAGACGGGTAGTCTTGAAATATTTATGCTAGTGTTTGGGATGCCCCCTGCTCACATACAGAGCAGGCCTCCCTTGATTGTGGAAAAGTGACGTTAATTATAACATGCAAGCAGTTATTAGACAGGTAGTCTTGAAATATTTATGCTAGTGTTTGGGATGCCCCCTCCTCACATACAGAGCAGGCCTCCCTTGATTGTGATAAAATGACGTTGATTATAATATGCAAGCAGTTATAAGACAGGTAGTCTTGAAATATTTATGCTAGTGTTTGGGATGCCCCCTGCTCACATACAGAGGAGGCCTCCCTTGATTGTGGTAAAGAGTCGTTGATTGAAAAAACGCAAGCAGTTATTAGACAGGTAGTCTTGAAATATTTATGCTAGTGTTTGGGATGCCCCCCGCTCACATATAGAGGAGGCCTCCCTTGATTGTGGAAAAGTGACGATAATTATAAAATGCAAGCAGTTATTAGACAGGTAGTCTTGAAATATTTATGCTAGTGTTTGGGATGCCCCCCGCTCACATATAGAGGAGGCCTCCCTTGATTGTGGAAAAGTGACGATAATTATAAAATGCAAGCAGTTATTAGACAGGTAGTCTTGAAATATTAATGCTAGTGTTTCGGATGCCCCCTCCTCACATACAGAGGAGGCCTCCCTTGATTGTGGTAAAGAGACGTTGATTAAAAAAACGCAAGCAGTTATTAGACAGGTAGTCTTGAAATATTAATGTTAGTGTTTGGGATGCCCCCTCCTCACATACAGAGCAGGCCGCCCTTGATTGAGGTAAAGTGACGTTGATTATAAAATGCAAGCAGTTATTAGACAGGTAGTCTTGAAATATTAATGCTAGTGTTTGGGATTCCCCCTGCTCACATACAGAGCAGGCCTCCCTTGATTGTGGTAAAGTGACATTGATTAAAAAAAAAAAGCAGTTGTTAGACAGGTAGTCTTAAAATATTAATGCTAGTGTTTGGGATGCCCCCTCCTCACATACAGAGGAGGCCTCCCTTGATTGTGGTAAAGTGAAGTTGATTATAAAATGCAAGCAGTCATTAGACAGGTAGTCTTGAAATATTAATGCTAGTGTTTGGGATGCCCCCTCCTCACATACAGAGGAGGCCTCCCTTGATTGAGGTAAAGTGACGTTGATTATAAAATGCAAGCAGTTATTAGACAGGAAGTCTTGAAATATTAATGCTAGTGTTTGGGATTCCCCCTGCTCACATACAGAGCAGGCCTCCCTTGATTGTGGTAAAGTGACGTTGATTAAAAAAAAAAAGCAGTTGTTAGACAGGTAGTCTTAAAATATTAATGCTAGTGTTTGGGATGCCCCCTCCTCACATACAGAGGAGGCCTCCCTTGATTGTGGAAAAGTGAGGTTAATTATAAAATGCAAGCAGTTATTAGACAGGTAGTCTTGAAATATTAATGCTAGTGTTTGGGATGCCCCCTCCTCACATACAGACGAGGCCTCCCTTGATTGTGGAAAAGTGAGGTTAATTATAAAATGCAAGCAGTTATTAGACAGGTAGTCTTGAAATATTAATGCTAGTGTTTGGGATGCCCTCTGCTCACATACAGAGCAGGCCTCCCTTGATTGTGGTAAAGTGACGTTGATTATAAGATGCAAGCAGTTATTAGACAGGTAGTCTTGAAATATTAATGCTAGTGTTTGGGATGCCCCCTCCTCACATACAGAGCAGACCTCCCTTGGTTGTGGAAAAGTGGCTTTGCTTATAAAATGCAAGCAGTTATTAGACAGGTAGTCTTGAAATATTTATGCTAGTGTTTGGGATGCCCCTTGCTCACATACAGAGGAGGCCTCCCTTGATTGTGGAAAAGTGACGTTGATTATAAAATGCAAGCAGTTATTAGACAGGTAGTCTTGAAATATTTATGCTAGTGTTTGGGATGCCCCCTACTCACATACAGAGGAGGCCTCCCTTGATTGTGGTAAAGTGACGCTGATTATAAAATGCAAGCAGTTATTAGACAGGTAGTCTTGAAATATTTATGCTAGTGTTTGGGATGCCCCCCGCTCACATACAGAGCAGGCCTCCCTTGATTGTGGTAAAGTGACGTTGATTAAAAAAACGCAAGCAGTTATTAGACAGGTAGTCTTGAAATATTTATGCTAGTGTTTGGGATGCCCCCTCCCCACATACAGAGCAGGCCTCCCTTGATTGTGTTAAAGTGACGTTGATTATAAAATGCAAGCAGTTATTAGACAGGTAGTCTTGAAATATTTATGCTAGTGTTTGGGATGCCCCCTGCTCACATACAGAGGAGGCCTCCCTTGATTGTGGTAAAGTGACATAGTAACATACGTAGTAACATAGTATGTAAGGCTGAATAAAGACTTTAGTCCATCCAGTTCAGCCTGTTTAACTCCTTCCAGTGGTCTAGTAGCCATAGCCGGAAATGTTATTACATGCCAGGAAGGCATCAAGGCCACTTTTGAACGTTTTTACTGTATCCATCATTACTACCTCCTCTGGCAGCGAGTTCCATAGTCTCACTGCTCTTACAGAGAAGAATCCCCTCCTATGTCAGTGGAGAAAGCACCTTTCCTCTAACCTTAGTGGATGCCCCCGGGTTATGGTTACACTCCGGGGTATAAATAGATTGTGGGACAGATCCTTGTATTGACCCCGAATATATTTATACATAGTTATTAGATCACCCATCAATCGTCTTTTTTCTAGACTAAATAAGCCTAACTTGGACAATCTTTCCGGGTACTCTAGCCCCCGCACTCCTTTTATTAACTTTGTTGCCCTTCTTTGAACGCGCTCCAGTTCTGATATGTCCTTCTTAAGCACAGGTGCCCAGAACTGTACACAGTATTCCATATGGGGTCTGACCAGTGACTTGTACAGGGGTAAAATGATGTTCTGGTCATGAGCACCTATGCCCCTCCTGATGCACCCCATGATCCTATTTGCCTTGGCAGCAGCTGCCTGGCATTGATTACTACCGTTGAGCTTATTGTCAACTAAAACCCCTGATGTTGATTAAAAAAAGCAAGCAGTTATTAGACAGGTAGTCTTGAAATATTTATGCTAGTGTTTGGGATGCCCCCTCCTCACATTCAGAGGAGGCCTCCCTTGATTGTGGTAAAGTGACGTTGATTATAAAATTCAAGCAGTTATTAGACAGGTAGTCTTGAAATATTTATGCTAGTGTTTGGGATTCCCCCTCCTCACATTCAGAGGAGGCCTCCCTTGATTGTGGTAAAGTGACGTTGATTATAAAATTCAAGCAGTTATTAGACAGGTAGTCTTGAAATATTAATGCTAGTGTTTGGGATGCCCCCTCCTCACATACAGAGGAGGCCTCTCTTGATTGTGGTAAAGTGACGTTGATTATAAAATGCAAGCAGCTATTAGACAGGTAGTCTTGAAATATTTATGCTAGTGTTTGGGATGCCCCCTGCTCACATACAGAGCAGGCCTCCCTTGATTGTGGAAAAGTGAGATTAATTATAAAATGCAAGCAGTTATTAGACAGGTAGTCTTGAAATATTTATGCTAGTGTTTGGGATGCCCCCTGCTTACATACAGAGCAGGCCTCCCTTGATTGTGGAAAAGTGACGTTAGTTATAAAATGCAAGCAGTTATTAGACAGGTAGTCTTGAAATATTTATGCTAGTGTTTGGGATGCCCCCTGCTCACATACAGAGGAGGCCTCCCTTGATTGTGGAAAAGTGACGTTAATTATAAAATGCAAGCAGGTATTACACAGGTAGTCTTGAAATATTAATGCTAGCACGCTTTTTAAAAAATGACACCAGGTAAAGGAAAAGCTAAATAGGCAGGAGTGTTATTAACACTAAATCGGCTTGAAAGCTAATGCAAACAGTTTAAACTGTCCCTGTCTTTATCTGTCACTGTCACAGACTCTCTCCTTCTCTTTCTGTCCCTCGCTTCTTCTGTTCCATCAATCTATCTCTCCCTCGCTGTGTCTATCTATCTATCTATCTATCTATCTATCTATCTATCTATCCCTCGCTCTCTCCCTGCCTGATCTGCTCTGGCCACAATACAGTGTCAGAATGATCTTCCGCAAGATGGCCGCCGTTTATATGGGGCTGTGACATCATCGGTAAGCCTGTCTGCTGATAGGTAGCATGTGATACCTACCCAGCATTCCTTGCCCCATGGGACATGTCTTGACCTGTGGATCCACCATTTTAGATGGACTGTATAGCAGTAAATGGAGTTTTAAGGAAGCGATTCGAGCGATCGATTCGCGATGATATTCGGAATCGTAACAAATCGAATATTTCATGAAATTCGTAACGAATTCAGGTTCGTCAGAATCGATTCGCTCATCTCTACTGCATCCTGGCTTCTGAAAAACACAGTCCTACAGTCATATTTGCCCCAGATTTCTGTGCAATCATCCCTTATCTCTAGCCAGAAGTAGGAAAACATCTGTTGCAATCATTCTTTATTTCTCTGCTCAGAGCAGAGAACTTCTACAAACATTATTGTTTCCACTGTTTAGGATGCCCCGCTGTGTGAAACCCCTCCCTCCCCCCCCCCCCAGGTTGACCACTACACTTAACTTACCTCCCGGTCCAACAACGCATGCGCGGGCCACGGCCGCATCCCTGCTATCCCTCTAGGTTGGGGATAAATGTGGGTATGTGGATGGAGCAGGTTGGAGATAAGTGTGGGAATGTGAATGTATTATAGGAGCAGGTTGGGGATAAGTGTGGGGTTTGGGTGGATTATAGGTAGGGATGGGTGAACCTGATGAAGTTTGGGTTCGACAAGTTTGGCCAAACTTGCCACTTATGTCCGGTTCGGGTGCCTTGACCCAAAACCCATTGAAGTCAATAGGGACTATTGGTGGTAGCAAGGGCTATTGAGCTGCAAATAAAGGGGAACACCAGGGCGATTGCCCTGCACAAAATGGACTGGGGAAAGTATGCAAAATAATAACAGAAATCTAAACAAATGTAAGAAATACATACATGAAAAAAAATATATATTTTATTTTTATGAGGTTGGAGGCCAAATTGGGGGGGGGCACACAAAATTGGCTAGGGAAAATACTCCAAATAATATAAGAAAACTGCTAAATTACATACATACATAAATAAACAAAAAATAAATATTAGTTTTTTTTTTTTTTTTACAGGGGTTGGTGGCCAAATGGAGGGGGCACCTGGGTGATTGCCCTGCACAAGATGGACCAGAGGAAGTTCTTAAAATAATAACAGAAAACTAAAAGATTAAAGATATATATAAATGCATAAATGAAAAAATATATATTATTTTTTTATGGGGGTTGGAGGCCAAATTGAGGTGGAAACACCTAGGCAGAAAATGGGCTAGGGAAAGTACTCAAAATAATAACAGAAAATTAAAACATTAAAGAAATACATAGATACATATACATAAATGAGTAAATAAATAAGAACATCAATAAATACATATATACAGAAATAAATAAATACATGCACATTACCACCTATAAATAAGTTCATAAATAAATATATATATTTATTAATAAAAATAATACATTTTTTACAAGTGTCAGAAGTTCGGGGGGGAGTTGGAGATTGTGGCTGTGTAAGTGGAAAAGACTGAGGAGGTGGATGTGGCAGAGGTGGAGGAGGTAGCAAACACTTTAACCACACACTCAGGTGCTGGCACAGCCAACGCCCATGTGATCCAAGCCTTGTTCATCTTAAGGAATGTAAGCATGTCCCTGTTGGCAGGGCCAGCTCTAGGTTTGTGGGGGCCCTTGGGCAAGAGAGTTTTGTGTAGTAGTGTAGTGTGTCACATGATGTCACCTTTCAGCTCAGCTGCCTCAAATGGGTCATCGTCTTCTGCTGATCGCCCTCCCGTCCATTGCCGTCCCTATAGCCACCAATTGTTCTCTAATCCTTGTCGCATTCTCTACAGCCACCAAGAACCCATCAGCCCTTACTGCTTGCTCTGCTGCAACTAAAGACTCCATCATTGCTGTCAGTTGTCATATGGTTCTCACCAACATCCATTAATTGCCCTCCATTCCATGCCACCTTCTCCATTGTTTCTGATCATCCCCTGTTGCTGAGGCCAGTCATGAGCAGGTCTGCACACAACACCCAGCATTTGATGGTTCGGGTCCACTGTAAAATAATACCATGGCCAAGTGTGAGCCTGAGTGGGCCCCTGAAGACGCCAGTGCAGGTTAGATTAGCACCTCCAAGGCATAGAGGCATAGCGGGCAAGCTCTGGCCACGTCCAATTTAGCGACCGAGAAATTGAATGGGGAGGAACCATCGCTCAGTACCAGGAGATGCTTGGACAGGTAGTCATCCACCATGTGAGTCAAAGTCTGCCTCCTGGTACTAAGGGCAATATCCAATGGTGGTGGATATGATGGACGATGGAATAATTTGTTCCACATTGTGGCCATGCTTGCCCCTCCTGTAAGGTGGTGCCGGTGCCCCTGCTGCTTTGGTGACTTGCTGCTCCTCCTCGACCCAAAGAATGGGCATGGTAGTGCTGATGATGGCGTCATCACCGCTGACCATATTGGTGGCATACTGGAAGCACTGCAGCACCAAGATATCCCGCATGAAGGCCCACTCATTGGTAGTGAAGTGCTGTTGGTCTGTACTTCTGCTCCTACTCCCCCAGGCATTTTGGAGCTGAAATGTCACAATTGCCTGCTGCTGCTCACACACCCTTTCAAGCATATACAACATGGAATTCCTTGTGAGTAAGTCACATATGAGGCGGTCGGTGGGAAGTTCAAAGATCCTCTGCTGTGCAGTCAGGCGAGCGGCTGCAGTGTGGAATTGCCAAAAGTGGGTGGAGCTCTGGCATGTCTGGATAATGGGCCAGGAAGCTCTGCGCCACCAAGCTGAGCACATGTGTGCGTGGCTGAGACGGCCTTGCTAATTTTAAGGGGTGTTAGGTGGAGGGTTCAGCACTCCCAGCAGAAGCGGAATGGAGTGAAAATCCCATTGACTTCCTCAACTTGTTCTGGCTTTCCCACTCTGCCAGCAGTATTGGGGCCTACAAAAATGCACTCCCTGCCCTGGCATCTGCTTGCACCAGAAAAAGGTGTAGAAGGCAAAGATAAAACACAGTCTCACAGTCTCAATGCCCCTTAAGTGCCCAGTGGATACTCAACTAACAATTGGTATGAAAGAGCACTGACATCCAAGTTTCCTAAACTGCTGGTAAGAAAGAGCACTGACACACAAGTGTCCTGAGCTATTGGGAGCTATTAGTATGAAAGAGCACTGACACACAAGTGCCCTGAACTATTGGTAGGAAATAGAACCAACACACAAGTACCCTGAACTATTGATATGAAAGAACACTGACACACTAGTGCCCTAAACCATTGGTATGAAAGAGAAATGACACACAAGTGTCCTGAACTATTGGTATGAAAGACCACTGACATACAAGTATCCTGAGCAATTGGTATAAAAGAGCACTGACGCACAAATGCCGGAACTATTGGTATGAAAGTGCACTGACACATAAGTGCCCTGAGCTATTAGTATGAAAGTGCACTGAACCAGTGGACACCACACAAAACTTTCAAGAGGTCTTAAGTACCAACCAGTGGATACTCCACTAACAATTGGTATTAAAGATTATTGACACCCAAGTGCTATAACACAGTACTGACCCCAAGTGCGATTAAAAAGTACTGACTCTCAAGTGCTATTACAGAGTACTGGCACTCAAGTGCTATTAGAATACTGATACTCAAGTGCTATTACATAGTACTGACACTCAAGTGCAATTACAGAGTACTGACACTCAAGTCCTATTACAGAGTACTGACACTCAAGTGCCATTAGAGTACTGAGGGTCAAGAGGGTCTTAAATGCCCTGAACCAATGGATACTTAACTAACAATTGGTATTAAAGAGTACAATTTTCCCACAATGGATGTTAAACTTACCGGTCTGTAATTGCCCACAGAAGACTTAGAGCCCTTTTTAAAAATGGGCACCACATTTGTTCTGCGCCAGTCTCTTGGCACTGTACCAATTGTTAGTGAGTCTTTAAAGACCAAGAACAGGGTTCGTGAGATAACAGAGCTGAGTTCTTGGGCGAAGTCCATCTGGTCCTGCTGTCTTATTCACATTTGAATGATTTAGCATGTTAAGTATTATACTTGGGCTATTTCTATGAGTGGTAACTCCTGTGTTGGCTCTTTGCTCCTCTCTTGTGTACACAGCTCCGCCTTATCTTCATCCCCAGTGACCATTTGCCCATTATCATCAATTAGGCCACCTATCTGTTCTGATTTAGTTTTCTTTGAATTTATATATTTAAAAAAATGTTTATTTTGATTTCTTTGGCCACATCTCTTTCATTTTGTGCTTTCGTTGACCTTATTTCTTTCTTACAAGCTTTATTTACTAAGCTCTTGTTTATGGAGAGCTCAACCTCGTAATGTTTAAATGCCCTATTTTTGTTCTTTATTGCCCTTTTAATCACCGGTGTCAGCCATGAGGGGTTTAATTTTAGCCGCTCATATTTGTTACCCATAGGAATACATTTTGCAGCATTGGTACAATTGATTTAAAGCACTCCCATTTGTCATCTGTATCTTTATTCCTGAACAGATGCTCACAGTCTATGTCCGGGAGTGCAGGTCTGAGCCTGGTGAAGTTTGCAGAAAATCTTTCTTACAGTTTATGTTAAATACAACTATATTATGGTCACTGTGATCAAGATTTTCACGGACTGTAACTGCCCCCATCAAGTCATCATTATTTGATATTTCCAGATCTAAAAGAGCATCATCTCTAGTAGGTGCCTCCACAAACTGATTCATATAATTATCTTGTAGCAGGCTGAGCAATGTTCTCCCCCTTGTGGAAGTAGCAGAACTATGTCTCCAGTCGAATCCTGGGTAGTTGAAGTTCCCCATCACCACCACTGTACCAGCCTGTGAACCTCGCTCTCTCTGCTTGTACTGTTGACCCTCTATTTCCTCCTTTATATTTGGGGGGCCTATAGATCACACCAAATAGTATTTTTACATTGTTTACATCGCCCCACACCCACAAGGATATTACATCCTCACAAGCTTTCTGAAACTGACACTCTTGCATCATTATCCAACTTCGCAATTTTGCTAGGGTGCACAGACACAGGTATGGCCTTCCTTTTTCTGTGCACCCTTTTTACTCCCTCATCTATATTTACCAAGCTACTTATCTGCTCATCCGGAGCCACTATTCCACCCTCTGTATCTTCCCCACTTATTGCCTGCTCAGTGAGCAGGATGTCCTTTTCCATATTGTCAATCCTCCTCAGTGTTGCATTTTGCGCCTCTAGATCTCTAACCCGAGCTTCCAAGGTGCTCACATTAATCACAGCGGTATTCACCCTGGAACTGCTGCTCCTGAAGTGTATACATATGGCAAATTGTGCAAGTAGACCTCCAATATTGCTAGCCATTATCCCAGTTACAAAAGCAGCAGTAAAAAACACAATTTTAGCGCTTACAGTTGCAGCTCTTTGGCTTTTTACTTATTTTAGCTCTATAGTACTTAGGCAGTAACACAAGTCCCCCAGTATAAAGTCCCTTAATGAAAATCCCCTCACTTATAAAATAATCACTTGAAATATAACCAGAACTCGCAAATGCTCCTAAACTGGCTTTAAAACAATCTAATTTATAGCAAATCAATACTTCCCTTCACCAGTGTCAGTCTCTATCTTTGGTCAGGCAAAAAAAGTGCTATTTCAAAGTACTGACACTCAAGTGCTATAAGAGTACTGAGACTCAAGTGCTATTACAGAGAACTGACACTCAAGTGCTATTATAGAGTACTGACACCCAAGTGCTATTTCAGAGTACTGACAGTCAAGTGGTGTTGGAGTATTGACCCTGAAGTGCTTTTACAGAGTACTGACACTAAGGTGCTATTACAGAGTACTGGCACGCAAATACTATTAGAGTATTGACACTAATGCCCTATTACAGAGTACTGAGTGCTGTACAGATTACAGAGTATGGACACACAAATGCTATTATAGAGTACTGACACTCAAGTGCTATTAGAGTGATGACACTAATGACACTAATGTGCTATTACAGAGTAGTGACACTCAAATGCTATTACAGTGTACTGACACTCAAACGCTATTAGAGTACTGACACTCAGCTGCTGTTACAGAGTACTGAAACTCAAGTGCTATTGCAGATTACTGACACTTAAGTGCTATTACAGAGTACTGACACGCAAATACAATTAGAGTACTGACACTAAGGTGCTATTACAGAGTACTGAAATTCATATGCTATTACAGAGTACTGACATTCAAGTGCTTTTAGACTACTGACACTCAAGTCCTAAAAGACTACTGACACTCAAGTGCTATTACAGAGTACTGACACTCAATTGTTATTTCAGAGTATGGATACTCAAATACTATTAGAGTACTGACACTAATGTGTTACAGAGTACTGACACTAAACTGCTATTGCAGAGTACTGATACTCAGGCGCTGTTACAGAGTACTGACACTCAAGTGCTATTGCAGAGTACTAACACTCCGGCGCTGTTACAGAGTACTGACACTTAAGTGCTATTGCAGAGTACTGACACTCAGGCGCTGTTACAGAGTACTGACACTCAAGTGATATTGCAGAGTACTGACACTTAAGTGCTATTGGAGATTACTGACACTCAAATGCTATTACAGAGTGCTGACACTCAAGTGCTATTGCAGAGTACTGACATGCAAATACTATTCGAGTACTGACACTAAGGTGCTATTACAGAGTACTGTAATTCAAATGCTTTTACAGAGTACTGACACTCAAGTGCTTTTAGAGTACTGACACTCAAGTGCTAAAAGACTATTGACACTCAAATGCTATAACAGAGTACTGATACTCAAATACTATTAGAGTACTGACACTAATGTGCTATTACAGAGTAGTGACACTCAAATGCTATTACAGAGTACTGACACTCAAGTGCTATTAGAGTACTTACACTCAGGCGCTGTTACAGAGTTCTGACACACAAGTGCTACTGCAGAGTACTGACGCTCAAGTGCTATTAAAGAGTACTGACACTCAAGTGCTATTACAGAGTACTGACAATCAAGTGCTATTACAGAGTACTGACACTCAAGTGCTATTAGAGTACTGACACTAGGACGCTGTTACAGAGTACTGACACTCAAGTGCTATTGTAGAGTACTGACACTTAAGTGCTATTAGAGAGTACTGACACTCAAATACTATTACAGAGTACTGACACTCAAGTGCTATTACAGAGTACTGACATACAAATACTATTGGTGTGCTGACACTAAGGTGCTGTTACAGAATACTGAAATTCAAATGCTATTACAGAGTACTGACACTCAAGTGCTTTTAGAGTACTGACACTCAAGTGCTATTACAGAGTACTGACACTCAAGTGCTTTTAGAGTACTGACACAGTGCTAAAAGACTATTGACACTCATGTGCTATTACAGAGTACTGACACAAAAGTGCTATTACAGAGTATTGATACTCAAATACTATTAGAGTACTGACACTAATGTGCTATTACAGAGTAGTGACACTCAAATGCTATTACAGAGTACTGACACTCAAGTGCTATTAAAGTACTGACACTCAGGCGCTGTTACAGAGTACTGACACACAAGTGCTACTGCAGAGTACTGATGTTCAAGTGCTATTACAGAGTACTGACACTCAAGTGCTATTACAGAGTACTGACACTCAAGTGCCATTAGAGTACTGACACTCAGGTGCCATTTCAGAGTATTGACACTCAAGCGCTATTGCAGAGTACTGACACTTAAGTGCGATTTGAGAGTACTGACACTCAAATGCGATTACAGAGTACTGATAGTCAAGTGCTATTACAGAGTACTGACACACAAATACTATGATAGTACTGACACTAAGGTGCTATTACAGAGTACTGAAATTCAAATGCTATTACAGAGTACTGACACTCAAGTGCTTTTAGAGTACTGACACACAAGTGCTATTACAGAGTACTGACACTCAAATGCTTTTAGAGTACTGACACTCAAGTGCTTAAAGACTACTTACACTCAAGTGCTATTACAAAGTACTGACACTCAAGTGCTATTACAGAGTACTGATACTCAAATACTATTAGAGTACTGACACTAATGTGCTATTTCAGAGTACTGACACTCAAGTGCTATTACAGAGTACTGACACTCAAGTGCCATTAGAGTACTGACACTCAGGCACCGTTACAGAGTATTGACACTCAAGTGCTATTGCAGAGTACTGACACTTAAGTGTTATTAGAGAGTACTGACACTCAAATGCTATTACAGAGTACCGATACTCAAGTGCTATTACAGAGTACTGACACACAAATACTATGATAGTACTGACACTAAGATGCGTTTACAGAGTATTGAAATTCAAATGCTATTACAGAGTTCTGATACTCAAGTGCTTTTAGAGTACTGACACTAATGTGCTATTACAGAGTACTGACACTCTAGCGCTATTAGAATACTGACACTCAGGCACTGTTACAGAGTACTGATGCTCAAGTGCTATTGTAGAGTATTGACACTCAAGTGCTATTAAAGAATACAGACACTCAAGTGCTATTACAGAGTACTGACACTCAAGTGCTACTAGAGTACTGACACTCAGGCGCTGTTACAGAGTACTGACACTCAAATGCTATTAGAGTACTGTCAGTCAAGTGCTATTACAGATTACTGACACTCAAGTGCTATTGGAGTACTGACACTCAGGCCACTAGATGGCACTGTATAGGGGAGTGAACAAGTGTATACCTTTATAGTTGGACAGGAAACAGGATGTAGTAGAGGAAGAGAAGAGAGAGAGCTGCTTGTTGAGATTCCCTTCAGTCAGTGAGTTTCAGCAGTCTGCTTGTTATAAAAGCAGAAGCCTGTGTCAGAGTGAGAGGAGTGACAACCTGCAGAGAAGCCCTGGAGCCGTGCTGGACAATTCCCCAGCCTGCAGGCAACCAAGTAAGGAAAGTCAAAGACTGAAAAAATCTAAACTGTGAGGACTGTGAAACCCTGAAAGCCAGGAGTGTGATGATAGCTCACATATCCAGGACTCCAGGGCAGGCATCCTCGCTCCCATTAAACTCGCCTTCTCCCCGATCCAATGGCACATGCACGAGTGGTGCCGCTCCCTGCTATACCTTTAGCAGGGCGCTGGCCTGGCCAGGCCTTTGTGAAAGGCCGTCGTGGGCACACTGCCTGTTAGTGGGGATGTGGCCACCGGCGCACTCACGTGTGCTGATTGGACAGGAGGCCGCACATGAGCCATAGGACAGGGAAGAGTTAGTTTGGGCGCCCGGGGGGGGGGTTCACACAGCGGGGCATTTCCCACCGGGGTGCTCTGGGGCTCTCCTATTCAAAATCCTGTGTTTTGGTCCACTTTAACAAAGTTTCTCCATAATACCACCATTTCCTCTGAGAAGAGATCCCCAGGACAGAGAAGTGAGTGAAGCACTATGGAGTCCACAACATAACTTTTCATGCAACATCTGACTGCTCTAAACACTGCAAACGCTGCAGCATAAAATGACAAGGGGTTAACTACGAGAACTGTGCTAATAAGTTTATTAATCTGGACTGTGAACTTGTGATCCAGTGGGTAGAGTTGCAAAGTTATTAGAAGTATACAACATCCTTATCTGTGAGGTTGGAAGTGCTCGCTTAGATGAAGGGGCAGGAGTAGATCCGAGTGTGCTGATTGGACAAGAGGCTGCACATGCACCGTAGGACCGGGGAAAGGTGAGTTAGTTCGGGCGACCTGTAAACACTGGTGGCGGCATCCCCTGCATGTTTGGGCTGTGCGCGTGTTCCCACGCCCAGCCACTCAGATGGGGACGTGAGGGCATTGTGGCCGATCTCACTTGGATGGCTGTAAACAAGAGGCGTTTGCTGAACATTTAATATGCACAGCAAGATTTGACAAGAGCCAGTGCACTGGGAAGAAATGAGTTGTTTTGTCATGGATTTTGTTCCGCTTTAAATCTTAAATAATCCATTCAGCCAGCAATCCTACAAACTTTCTCAAAAATCTAGTTTAAAACAGAGGTCTCGGTTGGCACACTGCAGATGTATGTTGACGTCACACACAATGGATAAATTGGGAGCAGCTGACCTTAGGGTGCCCTTTACCTTCAGTGACGCATATAGGGTGGAAGAGTCGAAAGCCATTCCAAAAGCCATTCAGCCCCCCTGCCCCCATGTGCTTACAAACATCCAAAGGTAATATCATTTTATGTATTTATATGTGTTTTATATACAATATATATATATATATATATATATATATATATATATATATATAGAGAGAGAGAGAGAGAGAGAGAGAGAGAGAAGGGAGAGAGAGAGAGAGAGAGAAAGATATATATATATATATATATATATATATATATATATATATATATGTATTTATTCTACTAATTGATGCAGCCATAGAAAAGCCTTACCTACTATGGTATTATCAAACAACAATAGAGTTGGATAAAGTATGATTAGAAGGAAAGAGGGAAAGTGAAAGAGAGATCGAGATGAAAAAAATGATTGTGGAAGAGAGAGATAGAAGAAGGGATTGTGGAATAGCTAAAATAAGGAGGGAATGTGGAAGAGAGAAATAAGGAGGAAATGTGAAATAGGGAAAGTGAGGAGTGGATGTGGAAGAGAGAGAAAGAAGAAGGGAATGTGGAATAGGGAAAATGTGGAACAGAGTGTGAAACAGAGAAAGAAGGAATGTGAAATAAGGAAAAAGGAGGGAGTGCGTAAGAGAGAGAAAGAAGGAGGGAATGTGGAATATGGAAAGCAAACAAGGGTTTGTGGTGGAGAAAAAAAGAAAGGAAGGAGGGAATGTAGAATAGGAAAAAGAATAAGGGACTGTTAAAGAAAGAAAAAGAAAGAGGGAATGTGAAATAGGGAAGGAGTGTGTAAGAGATAGGAGGAAATGTGGAATAGGGAAAAAGAAGGAGGGTATGTAGAAGGGAGAGAAAGAATGAGGGAATATGGAATGTGGCAAAAGAAGGAGGGAATGTAGATGAGAAAGAAAAAAACAGAGAAAAAAAGAAAAAACAGAAGCTTTTAATGCCAGCGACACCCAAGATTTTCTAGCTGAAATTCGTTTTTGGACACCAAACACAATAAGGTGTCAGACATCAAACAGGATGGTGGCGCCCTGCACATGCCCTCTATCTAAACATCCCAAAGGCTGTCCCTGAATACAGTACTTTTATACCCAGTTAGGGAAGCATTGGGATTTGGCTAGATTGAGATATGTTTGTTTTAGAAAGAGCAGATGGAATACGGAATAATTAGACAGCAATTAGGCTAGATGGTGGAGTAAACTAGTCACACAGCGCCTGTGACCTGCGCCCGTCTAATTAATGTAATAATGTGTCATTTTGTAACGCAAGTGAATTAAGTGAGCAGAAGAGAAAAGCCAGGAGGAAATAAACTGTGGACCGGAACACACTGCATATAGGATTTCCAGATACATTGCTTTCATATAGGAACACTGGGGAGGAGAGACTCTTGGGACCCAGTACCAAAATGATGTTATCTACAGCCCCTTATCAACCCACTACCTCCCAATTTTTCAGGGTGGGAAAGAGGGACAATTGTTTAATGAAGCCACACCCCCTCATTGAGGAATGGATAAGAGACAGGTTGTAACAGTTAAAACAATAGAAACACTTTAAAAAGGCAAATTAATCATATTGATGCAGATCTGCATGTTAAACCTCAGGACAAATGAGAACACTGAGAGTCAGGGAATATGGACTCAAAAGAGGGACAGTAACTCCAAATCAGGGACACTTGGGAGGTATGATTAACCCCACCAATGCCCCATGTGTAGTCTCAGCTCAAACAAATTTGCCCTTTACCTATAAGAGACTTAAACTTAGCCCAAATGAATTCCAGCTTACACACTCAAATAAAATAGACCCACTCAGCCTTATGAATACCCTCTTTCCTAAATCCATAAGATAACCCTTAGCCAAATGATTAACTTACCAATCCATTAAAGACCACAAGAGCCATTTGACAACCTTTTTCAGTCATTAGGAGACCCGGGCAGCCCAAATGAATACCTCCTAATGAAGATCCTTCAACCGGACCTTCAGCATCATTTAATGAAAAGCCCAAACCCAAAAAACGATTCCCAGCATCTTATATTATTATCTATATATTTCAAGTTTTTAGTCGCTTACTTCTTATTCTTTCCCCCACTGGGCTGCAACTCTGTTCAGGACTCTAGGATAAGGGAGCCGCCATCTTGCCTCAGAAGCATCACATACTGAGGAGAAGACAGGGATTATAGTGCAGGGGGCGAGGTTATAGCTGTGCTTTGCACAGACAGTGTGGCACAGTTAGAAGACGCTTCCAGCCTGAAACTCCATGGGCCACCATCTTGGATGTTAAAAGTTTTTAAAAATGTACTAGGTGCAGGTAGGATGATTTTTAATGTGGGCAATCTGTATGTACAGGGTGGGGGGAAACATAGACTCAGGGTGAAGGTCCTATTTCAGTACAAATAAATACCCATTTCTAAATGGACCTCCAAACACAAGAAACTGCATTGCGTTGCATTAGCGATTTGCGTTCTCCACCCCCAATTTGGCTGGCGCTCCTGAAGAAAGCAGTAAACTTATCAGGCCTTTGTTTCAGCAGCACCCACATGTCCCATGTGACTGCCAGTGAGGCCTATTAGTCAATAGATCACATCTGCGGCAATGTGAAAGTGTCAGTATTCTGCCCAATTTTCAAACTTTTGCTACTTGTAAGTGGATGGGCATTGCAAATTTCTGTAGCTAAGAAAGAAGGCATGGTAGCCCTTAATACACTAATCTATGCTAATCCATAAAACATCAGTTTAGCCAAGCCAACTCCCGCCTGCCTTTATATTAAGTATGATTTTTTTTTTATAGGTTATAGAAAATTACATATTTTATTAATAAGCTTTATTGTATTTATCTTTCCCTCTGTACTTTTTTCCACTTAAAGCGGACCTTCACTGAAAACGCCTTGCCACCCTACCCTGGCGCTGAGACAGGACAGGGGTTACAAATATAAAAAAACCCTCACCTTAGGCAGACGCCTGCATTGCTGTCACTGCTCTCCAGATCCTGGCCACTTCCATCTTAGGTGGAAGGCACAGAGTCACACCCATGCATGCATCTGCCGCCCATTCTAGTGAATAGGCGGCAGGAGCGCTCGCGGAGCCAGGGAATGCGGCTATGCTTCTTTACCTGCGGCGGCTAGTGGAGACCGGGAGGATGTCTCAGCACCAGGGTAGGGTGACAGGGCAGGGGGGTTAGTTTTCAGAGGCGTTCCGCTTACTAAACATGGTCCCATAATAAAAATCAAATAAATATGAGAAATAGCAAGGATTTCCTTATAAAATCCTCTCATGTAAAGAGGCAAATCTTGTGTTCCAGTGGCTAAAGTGCTACTGGCAGCATGCTCACCTGGGAAGGGGCATCTGCCATTACTGCTGCCGGATTTTTCCAGGATCTGTCTTGTGGGGGGAGGGAAGCTGATGCTGGGTTCAGCCATGACAGTGAAAGGGTTCTGGGATTTGTAGACAGCAGCTATACTAAGATCTTTACTCAAGGCCAGGAAAGCCAAAGCCACTTTAGCAACACAGAGTCACAGGAAACAGCATGCTGATAAGTACATCACAAGTTTGGGGGCACAATCCTAACACACTTGTTTATTTTACAGCATAAAAGAGGGAAAACAGAACACCAAAAACCCAACAAACATTGTGTTTTCCATTAAAGACACACAAATCACAAGCCCTGACATGTCATAGGATTTTAATGTAATGTCTGTCTTTTTCTAACACCTGTCACAGCTAATATATGGCTGCATTGCATGTTCCAACTTTGGGGACTCAAAAATAAGAGTAGGGACCACACTAAACACAGAGTGCCTTGCCGGTGCAGTGTGGCTTCCACATGTATCTGCAGATATGTGCAACCAAATCTCTGTCTTTCCACATAGCTAGACATGTTTGGTGCTTAATACTTAGATGATGAGAAGGTTACACTGGGAAGTAAATTGGTTCCCAGGCCCTGAATAATAATGATGATAATTTTGTATAAATAATAGGGATGGAGCTACTCCCACCCCCTTTGCACAGCTAATATATGTCAGGTTTCTGCAAGTATCACATCCCCCAAATGAAATCTACACCCTGAAGCTGACACTGGTCCCCAAACAAACCATTAGAACTGACCCTAAATCCAACCCATATCCTTCTGCACCCAACCCTAAATGTCAGTATGAAACCTTCACCTTGTACTATAATATTTTCACTTTCTGGTACTCCTCTATGTGGTGCTATAGAATGGCTTCCTGGGAATGGCGCATTTCTCTTTTATCTCTCTCCTTCTTATTTGTTCCCTATGTTCCTCAGGGTCACTACTGCAAGTAAAGTTTATTGTTACACCATTGTGTCAGGCTACATTTGGCACTGGCCTAAACTGTTTTTTATTTTTAAATTGAAGCAGAAATAGAAGAGATATTGAGGTTTACAGGTTCAGCCAATGTCATTCTCTTTTTCATCCTGTCCCCCCAATCAGTTCAGCACAGCGGGACAGGATTTCTGGTGCCTCCCCCTCCTGCCCCTCCCTCCACCTCCTCCTCTATTACATTGCCGATTATTATGCAGTATCACAGATTCAAGGGCCACACCCACTTTTTTGAAATCATGAGGTGAAAATGTAAACCCCGGACAGTGGCAAATGTTGCCTGACACAATGGTGTAACCATTACCTTTACCTGCAGTATGACTTTAACACAAACTATACCACCTCTTCCTCTCAATTGAGAAATAGCTCCTGTGAGTCGGGAAATGTCTCCTGTGAGTTAGGAAATGTCTCCTGTGAGTTGTAAAACGTCTCCTGTGAGTTGGGGAATGTCTACTGTGAGTTACGAAACGTCTCCTGTGAGTTAGGAAATGTCCCCTGTGAGTTGGGAAATGTCCCCTGTGAGTTGGGAAATGTCTCCTGTGAGTTGGGAAATGTCTCCTGTGAGTTGGGGAATGTCTCCTGTGAGTTGGGGAATGTCTCCTGTGAGATGGGAAATAACTACTTTGGGTTGGGAAATGTCTCCTGTGAGTTGGGAAAGGTCTTCTGTGAGATGGGAAATGTCTCCTGTGAGTTGGGAAAAGTCTCCTGTGAGTTGGGAAAATTCTCCTGAGTTTGGAAAGGTCTCCTGTGAGTTGGGAAATGTCTCCTGTGAGTTGGGAAAAGTCTCCTGTGAGTTGGGAAATGTCTCCTGTGAGTTGGGAAATGTCTCCTGTGAGTTGGGAAATGTCTCCTGTGAGTTGGGAAAAGTCTCCTGTGAGTTGGGAAAAGTCTCATGTGAGTTGGGAAATGTCTCCTGTGAGTTGGGAAAAGCCTCCTGTGAGTTGGGAAAAGTCTCATGTGAGTTGGGAAATGTCTCCTGTGAGTTGGGAAATGTCTCCTGTGAGTTGGGAAAAGTATCCTGTGAGTTGGGAAAAGTCTCCTGTGAGTTGGGAAAAGTCTCCTTTGAGTTGAGAAAGGTCTTCTGTGAGACGGGAAATGTCTCCTGTGAGTTGGGAAATGTCTCCTGTGAGTTGGGAAATGTCTCCTGTGAGTTGGGGAATGTCTACTGTGAGTTGGGAAATGTCTCCTGTGAGTTGGGAAATATCTCCTGTGAGTTGGGAAAAGTCTCCTGTGAGTTGGGAAAGGTCTCCTGTGAGTTGGGAAAGGTCTTCTGTGAGATGGGAAATGTCTCCTTTGAGTTGGGGAATGTCTACTGTGAGTTGGGAAATGTCTCCTGTGAGTTGGGAAAGGTCTTCTGTGAGATGGGAAATGTCTCCTGTGAGTTGGGGAATGTCTACTGTGAGTTGGGAAATGTCTCCTGTGAGTTGGGAAATGTCTCCTGTGAGATGGGAAATGTCTCCTGTGAGTTGGGAAAAGTCTCCTGTGAGTTGGGAAATGTCTCCTGTGAGTTGGGAAAGGTCTTCTGTGAGATGGGAAATGTCTTCTGTGAGTTGGGAAATGCCTCCTGTGAGTTGGGGAATGTCTACTGTGAGTTGGGGAATGTCTCCTGTGAGTTGGGAAATGTCTCCTGTGAGATGGAAAATGTCTCCTGTGAGATGGAAAATGTATCCAGTGAGTTGGGGAATGTCTACTGTGAGTTGGGAAATGTCTCCTGCCAGCAATGTCATTTCCCTGACATTTCCTCTCACTGGCAGAGGATATTATACAGAGAGATGGGTATTAGCTTGTCTTTAAACTCTACTCTACTCTTGCTCTTGACTTTTCTGCACATTTTGCCAATGGAACGACCTATATGCTGGAAACTGGTGCTAGAGTTCCCCTTTAAAAGCATTTTTGGCCAAGCGTGCACAGCAGCACATAAATAGCTGCCTCCATCCCACATAACGTGCGATCAATCAGAAGAACAAAGCCTCGGCTTGAAGAAGCTGCCAGTGAGGCAATCCCGCGGTGCTGAGCCAACCGGCAGATCTATCGATAACCCAGCTTCTCCTAATACTGAATCTTTAAGGCCCCAGAGCAGCTCCAGCTCCCCTGGCTCTCCCATCCCCCATCTTCCTCTGAAGGTTGCAAAACTCTGAAAGACATCCGCGGCGATGTTGGTGGGGGAAGCTGCAGAGAACAATCTATTGATTAGGTGTTCAATGAAAGGTCATCACTCCCTTTGAGGGCGGCAGATTCCAGATCCGTTGCTCAAGCCTACGTTGGAGCGCTCATACCTGGGGTAAACGTGCTATGCAAACGAGCTCATCATAATTAGCCCATCACATCGGAGACAGAAGAAAAAATCCCTTCCCTAATAGCCGACAAATGTCAGGGTGACTTTTTCTACATTTTATTTATTTATTTATTCTACCTTGTTAATTGATTTGGTTAATTAGGTCCCAGAGGCCTGGCCACTAATTACCACCCCCTCCCCTGCCTCTCGGCAGATGCAGCAGCGAGGCAGCTTAACCAAAGGTAAGGGATGAAAATAGGAAGCGTGAAGCTTTGTGTTCCTTCAGTAGGGTTGCAATGGTATTTTTTTCCCCTCGCTTCCAACCCACCACATGTTCCTACTGTCTTGATGTTTTCTTATACAGTAATGTAAAAAGTAAGACGTGGCCCCAAAAAAAGGTTATTATTTTTCCTGTAGGAAGCATCTGCTCTGAGCTTGAACACCATCTTTAGTTTTATGCCAATTAGGCGAATATACAGTTATAAAAGGAGCTGGTGGGTGGGAGTAACATTTTGGCATTGTGACTTTTGATGGGGGTACTGCTGAGGGTGGCTAACCAAATGCCCTCCAGAACCCTGATGCAAGGGCTGGCATTACGACTTCAATTCTGATGATGTTATATTGATGGTGTTCTATAACTAAGGCTGAATTTTAGGGGAGGCACACAAGCATGCTCCCCAGGGCCTTTACCTTTTAGGCTGGTCCCCCATTTGTTGCCAGTGGGCTCCTAAGTCAATATCAGGGTGTGACACTTTGTGAATCCCATAAAAGAACTGCTCAGTACCATGGATACCTTTAATCTGGCCCTACTCTCTTTTTCTCTTGGCTCTCCATTTCGGCTCTCTGTTTAAATTGGTATGGGCAGTCCTAGGGCGGTTTTTAATGTGTTATAGCATGGTTTTCAATCGGAGATGACCCATAACAGGGCCCACGGATTGTGTAAGGGGGACCTTTGACTGTACTGTCCACAATAAAAGAGGTCCTTAGGTAGAGCGTGTGGTACACAAGGCTAACAAAGGGTCCCCAGGACATTGATAGGTAGATCTTCACGTGGCAGATTAGCCCTTGTGTGTCATGTGGAAACCAAAATAGTATAGGATGGGCATAATCGAATAATCATGGCAGCCCTGGGCCAACCCTGTTGAGAGTGTTAGCTTTGCATTCACTCTCTCCTCACAAGTAGCCAAAGGCATGTAGTTGGCTAATAACTTTAATTATCTCCCTTTAGCGGGTAGCCCAGAGGGGACAGTTAGGGTGCTCAGAATGGCAGGTATGGAGCGGAAGCCCTATTAGTGATGGCAGCCCATTAAAAAAGTCCCCCCGTGTGACTAATTACATCACTAGAGGGTAGGGATGTGGAGGGGATTTCCCATGGAATGTTTGTGCACCTGCCTACAGATGGGACACCTACAGACGGGAGTTTAACACAATTTCAAGTCAAATATACCTTTGTGGCCGATGCACCCCCACCCTTCACATTGGGCCATATTACTTACCTCCTCAACACTTCTGCACTGATTAAACCAGACCTTCAGCATCATTTAAAGTGGACCAAAACTTGGGATTTTGACTATCCTGGGTTTTGGTCCTCTCCTCTGGGGAACCCCGATTGGGAGTGCCCCTCTGCGTGAAGCCCCCCAGATCGCCTAAGCCAACTCACCTCTTCTCAGTCCTACGGTGCATGAGTGGACGCTCGTCCAATCAGCATGCTCGGAGCCGCTGACGTTGCGTCGTCTAAGCCCTTGTCTGAGGCCAGCAGCTCCAAGGACGTGCCCGCGCCGGCCGTTCGCAAACGCCCTGCTAGAGGGATAGCGGTAATGTGGCTCGCGCAAGCGCCGTTGGACCAGGAAACAAGGTAAGTGCATGGGGTGACCTGGGGGGTTTCACATAGCGAGGCATCCCGATTTTGAATGCCCCGGGGGGAAGGAATCGAATTGCCTGGGAATCGTATAGATTCCCGGGCCAATCGCGGTGGATTCTGGTCAATTTTAAAAAAGCTCAAACCTTTACAAAACTGTTTCCCAGCATCTAAAATTAATATCTTTCAAGATTTATTAAATTCGCTTATTTATTATAATTTCCCCCACTGGGCTGAAACTCTGTTCAGGACTCTAGGATATGGGCACCGCCATCTTGCCTCAGAAGTATCACATACTGAGGAGAGGTGAAGTGGGGGAAGTGCTAGGGGTGGGTTATAGCTGTGCTTTGCAGTCAGGAAAAGGACAGCAATCCCGCAATGCAGAGCTACATAGTCAGAAGACACTTCCTGTCTGCAGGCAGCCAGAGAGTCCACGGGCCGCTATCTTGGAAGTATAAAGGCTCAGAAAAGCACTAGGTGCAGGTAGGATGCTTTTTAATGTGGGCAATCTATATGTACAGGGTGGGGGAAAGATAGGCTCTTATTAATGGTGGAGGTCTGGTTTAAGTGTTCCAGACACAGCTGGACCACAGAAGGGTAAGTTTCCTGTCTGTGTATTCAGCACTTTTAAGAACATGGGGATCCCAAATTGAGGTGCCTTTGGGGTCTCTGCGTGTCGCAGTAGGTTATGGTCCACTTTAAGAGTCTTGCAAATAATTGTGCTGCCTAAAATACACAAAAACAAAGATGCACCCGTTGCGATTTATATTTCCACTTTTTTGATTTTCTTATTAACCGCTCGAGTTGTGTGTATGAACATTTTCTCTAAAGTTTTCCCTGAAGTTTTGCTGGCGGCTGGCAGGGTGAGCGAGCGCACACGGAAGAATATCGACACAACACCTGCGGAGTTGGCGGCGGCGGCTATCGATAACTGGTGTCACTGCGGCTCAGAGTTCAAACACTGGTGGAAGGCTTTCATGTTGGTAAACAGTATTGATCTGCATAATCAGGCCGCCATTAGGATGACGGATTAAATGAGGACGAAAAAGAGAACATTTGGGAGATTAAATCCGGAAACAGTTAATTAAAAGCAAAGCCACCATCTAAGACTGTGAGCATCCAATTAGTGGCGCGATGCAAAGATCCGGGCGTACAATTTCTGCTTTATATTCTGAAGGGAATTAAGGGAGAATAAACACACAGCCTCATTGTATTCTGTTCCAGGTTGTCAAAAGCAGCAAGTGAAATTTTATCATCTTTGTGCGGAGCAGAGTCTGTGCTCGGCATCTACGTGACAAAGGAACCTCGCTCCTTCTGTGGCTGTGCACTGCTCATCTGGATCAATGCTTTTATATACAGTACTTTATATGGAAGATGAATTGTGGGCAAATCTTAATAAACGCCATTCCCTAGGGATACTAATGCTGACCAAAACCATCTAAAGTGCGCCCCCACCTGTAGTTCCTTGGGTGATGTTGCAGACTCAGGAGATCTCGATTAAAAAAAGGCTTTCTTTTGCGCCACAATATTATAGATTAAATGGGCTGGCTGACATGCATAAGTCCACTGCCCACCTCCCCCTATTTTGAGGTGCGAGGTGGCTGGACAATGGAGTACGCCTCAGCTAAAGGGGAGTCAGGGATGCTGCCACGGGCCACATAAATGCCACAGGATGTGAGATATAGGGGCGATCTATGGAGTTTCACAAGAAAGACATGCAGGTTTTGTTTCATGCACCCAAAACGGGATTCCTTACTTATGTGAAACCCCCCAGATCACCCCCAAAAAACTAACTTTTCCCCGGCTTTGTTTATGGCAATTCGTAGCTAAAATGCTAGCATCCACAGCAGCGGAGATGCTATTTATATTGGCGAGGGAGATTTTTGTGGTGCCCCAGGAGGTAAATCATCAGGGCAACCTGATGCCCCAGGAGAAGGCCAGCGACCAGCCCTGAAATTTTATGAATTCCAGGACTGGCCACATTGGGTTTTGATCTGCTTTAGATCCACTTTCAGCTTTTGAAAATGTTTCCTTTTTATACATTTGTTCCTTGTCCCGGTGGCATCCCGATTTGGCATGCCCCGCTTTGTGAAACCCCCAGATCGCCCATACAAACTCCTACCTATGGCACATGTGGGGGCTTTCGCCGTGCATATGTAGTGTTTGGAAAATGGCTGTTTGTGGCAACTGGGAGCATGAGTGAATGCATCCCCAACAGCGGACACGCTCTTATCCCTTGCTTTGCCCGGGGTAATTACACAGTGTCACATCATATACAGCTCCTAAAAGGATATATGGACCTAATATTTCTCGGGGAACATTACTCCAATGTATAGCACCTCATTTTAATATATGCATGGAAATTCCTTGACAAGGTAGTCTTTTGTTTATCTACATTTAATGTAAAACCAATGTCTATTATGTAATGTAGTTGATATATTGCTTCAGTACAATAATGCTTCGAAGACCTATTATACCTTTGTATACTTTTTCTCTTTTTTTCAGGTGAAAGGGCATTGATAAAGCCTAGTCATAAGGCGAAACATGTCTGCCCACCTGAAAGGTATTTCCAAGGTTAATTGAAAAGAGTGGCAATGGCCAGAGAACTCCTATGCATAAACAATACTAAAGCATCTATTGTATGTTAACTGTATAGATAAATGCTCTGTTTTTTAATTAGATGATAAATAAATGTAAATTATTTCAACAGAACGGTGTGGTCACAGTTAGAGATAATATAACAAAAACCGGGGGCACCTAACCCCGGATTTATTCTCAAATATTTGACTGATCTTGACTGTGTACCCACCCAAGTACATGTAACTGGGGTATTTAAGAAAAGGGTCGCACAAAGCGGGGAAACCCATGGTGGGTAACCCCGCACCCCAAGCGAAAACGTACACAGTGGGACATCATGCTTTTAAAATTCCAGGGCCAGACCTATCAGGTTTTGTTCCGATTTAAAAAAGCTGTCATTTAAAGGCTTAAAAGGTCACAAATTCTTTACCACCTAAAACTTTCTCTCTAAAGATTCAGTAATTGTGATACTTAAAGCGGACCTTCACTCTTAATAAGAGTCTATCTTATATGTTTCCCACACCCTGTACATACAGATTGTCCACATTAAAAATCATCCTACCTGCACCTACTGCATGTTATGAGCCTTTAAACATCCAAGATGGCGGCTTATGGAAGCCACCATCTTATCAGGCAGCCTGCAAACAGGAAGTGCCTCCTGACTGTGCTGCTCTGCATTCTGGGACTGCTGACCTTTACCTGACCCCAGCTCTGCTCTGTCTGAGCAAAGCACAGCTGTACCTTATCCCACTCTCCTCTCCTCAGTAAGTGTGATGCTTCTGAGTCAAGATGGCGGCACCCGTATCCTAAATTCCTGAACAGAGTTAGTGACTAAAAATGTAAAATATATTAATTTTAGATGCTGGGGAATTGTTTTTTAAGGGTTTGGGCTTTTCATTAAATCACGCTGAAGATCCGGTTTAAGAGTTACATTCAAAAGCAAATAAAATATGGTACGTTGTCACTAATGAAGTGTTTTCATGCTAGAAATTACCCTTTTACTTAATCACACCTTATTTCAATTTTAGCATCCCCCTGCAGTTATTTTTTATGTGTAATATGCGATAACTGTAAATAAAGATGTATATATTTTTGGGGTTTCAATATTTATACATCATTTTCACTGATTGTGCCCCTATTTATTAGCTGGGTGTTTTGGGGCCCAGCATGTGTACATTTCACAGGCTGTTTTCCTCTTTTAAACATCTCACTTTACCCAAAGAATATACAGGCATAAAAATTAATACAATGGTAAAAAATAGAATCTGAAAACCACCAAGTCTATTGACTTGGTTTCTTAAAAGCAGCAAAACCAGCCAAATGCCTCCAAAATGTATCGAATAGCCACCCAACATGTCAGAAACATGGGCTTATAAAAAAAAGGAAGATGTAATATTTATGGCTTAGGCATGCAATGGGGCGCTGGTTTTGACTCCAACAGGGTTTTGTTGAGGTCCCATAAAGGAACTATATAGACCATATAAGTCTTGGGTTAAGTTGGAAAAGGTGTCTTATAACAGGCTAATACAAAAAAGTAAGACATAAAACAAATGATTCTCGGTGTAGTCAAGTTTCCTGGCCAGATATAATTGAGAAGTTACTTTCCAACATCCTGTAGCAGCATCACACCAACTTCATATTCTTATTCCTTCTGGTTTGTCTTTTTTGTAAGAATTTGGTAAGAATTTCCAAATTGCAACACAAGGGCCTATAACAAGGTATAGGCAATATAATTCTTTTGCAAAAATTAGTTGGTGACTTGAATAAAAAACAAATTAGTTGGTGACTGGAAAGCTCACTTTGTAAGATGTATTAGAAAGGGACACTGGCCCCTTTTCTAAAGATCATACATTTAAATTTGTCTTTTGGGTCAAGTTAAATTATAACATAATTTTAAAAAAGCTCTAAAAAGCCAGTAACAGTGAATTAAGGTATTTTTCGCCCTATAAGGCGCCCCCCCCCCCCCCCCAAATAAACGAGGTTGAAATGTTACTCTGTCTTATGGGGTTCTGGACAATGGAGGTGCAGTGGGGGGGCAGAGAGATGGCCGGGTAACTGAACCCTGTCCACCCACCCGGCACCTCTGCCACTTTGTCTCTTTGTGCGCAGCCACTTGTACACACAGACACACACTCTCAAGTTCGGGCGGCACGTGGGCATGACCTGTGGCTGGCGTTTATTGTTTTCAATGGATGCTGCTGCAGGCCACGCTCACCCGCTGCCCGGACTGGAGCATGTGCATGTGTGGGACAGTAACAAGCACCAATGGCAGTGGGCATCGGGCCCACCTGCTGCTACTTCATTTATCGGTGAAGATGCTGCAGGTAATAGGGGTGCTGTCTATAAAGGGGGTATTTGGGGGGATATTACATCATAAGGTCTATAATGAAGAGGGGATTTCCGGGGGGGGGGGGGGATATTCTGTCACACTGCCTATAATGGAGGGGATTTGAGGGGGATATCCCGCAAGCTGCCTGTTATGGTGTAATTAGGGGGCATTCTGCACGCTGCCTATTATGGAGTGATTGAGGGGGTATTCTGGTAGGGGGAGATAAAGAGGGATTATATTAGCACACCATTTAGTTCATAATATATTTTTTCTTATTTTCCTCCTCTAAATTGTAAGTGCTACTGTTAAAGGGTATATTAGACTGGGGCTACAGATCAAGGTGACAAATGTATCTATCCAACCTCGCAATCCAATAGCTTAAACCATCCAAACTGGATTTTAGTGGGGCCTAATAGAGAAACATTGTGAGTTGGACAAGCTGACTTTAAAGGGTTAAGTCCAAGTAAGTGTGGTGATGTTTCCTCCAACTTTAATTCTACTAGTAATGCCTTTAAACATTTATTAAACCCTCTTTGATGGCTAGAAAGGAGGACAGTGACTTTGGAAATGGTCAGTTATTAGCCCCATGGAACCTTCTTTTCTTCCTTTTCTCGAGACACTGTCCAGATGTTCCAGCCATAAAATAAATAAATGGTTTCCAACAGTCCAACAGATGGTTTTATCCAGGAGTACAAGCTGATCCTTGCATCGGACTGCATCGCTGCAGCTCACGCTGAGGCCAAGTCACTGGCCAAACCTGCCAAGTGGCCTTCTATAGAAATGGACCCGCTGATCTATTGCTTTGCTGAGAAAAGCCATCTGATATTGTTATGGAACTTGGAGACCATCCAGGAACAGATGTTGCTGCACATAAAGCCTCAACAATCTCCAACGTTTCACAGCTCCTCCCGGGCCAGCTGCTCATCATTGCGCATTTCATGCAAGAAAGTTGCCGATGATCTAAGAAAGTTTTTGATAAACTTCCACTTTGAAAGCTAGAAGTTGGAAATTATAGCCCAAAAGGATAGACACTATTGAAACCACAGATTTAACAATTAAACTAAAGGGCCAATTAAAAGGTCGGACAAGCTTGATGTCAGGCTTAGGCACAGGTAGTTGAAGCAACTCTCAACAAACCTATGCTCAAAAGGACCCATGTCATGCAGAGTGCTCCACAGATGGGCCATTCAACCACGATGAGAAATGGACCAGATAAACTGTACCCGAGCCTTGCATTAACTAGACAAGTATGTATTTAAAGTTTGCTACAACTAAAATTAACTAGAGAAACATGCAATAATTACTGTATGTCATGGGGCCCCCAGAAATGTAAAATGATCTGGCTAGGATCCTATCTAGCCAGGCCCGCGTTCCTGTTCCAGAGAGACCTTGGTTCCTCATTCCACCTACTCCTTGCCTGAATAGCTCTATCTCCATCAGCTGCTGCCAATCTTATGTGGTGCCAAGGTATTAATGCTTGCCCACTCAGACCCTCAGTTCCCCAATAGAGGGATCTGGGGCTTCTCACACAGCCCAGCCTATACTCCCTTGCTACGGCTCTACACTTAGAGGTTGCCTTTAGGTCTTATTTTAAAGCAATCTCCAATTTTCAGAGCCATGACCCCACTTGCCTACTGGCATGAGAGCTTCCAATTTATCTGCTGCAGCTCTTCCACCACCTATCGCGCTCTTCAGTGACTTTGTGAGCACCACAACAGGTCCCCACTGCTCATCAGATATTTATTATTCAAGATCAGGTTTGGGTGCCCATGGAGCAGGGTCGGCTCCAGGTTTATGTGGGCCCTTGGGCAGCATGGTCTCAGTGGGCCCCTTTGTGGTGAAGAGTCGCATCACATCACTGAGGAACATTCCAAATCTGGATGCCCCCTAAGATGCTATTTGGACCAAAACTCTAATATTGGTCTACTTTGAAGTGCACCAAACCCCTTTAAACCTGACCTGAGAAAAGAATAAATAACCTTCTTTAAGGAAAAAAAAAAACTTACCTCTACAGTACTCCTTGTTCCACCTGCTGCTTGACTGCCTGCAGCCCGCCGGCACACCTGTCATGTGGTGTGGAGGCCCCTTCCTCTCTTCGGTGGGAACAGCACAGGAAGCAGCAGAACCCTATTGCTGCATAGTGTTGTCCCTGCCCGGCGGGGAAAAGAGGGTGCCCTCCCAGTCCACCGCCAGTCAAGCGCCGTTGAACCCGCCAAAGACCGTCCCTGTCAGTGGGCCCCTCTGGAGGCCAGGGGCCCACGGCAGCTGCCCCTCCTTGCCAGGTGCTGATGTTGGCCCTGCCATGGAGACTAAATTGGGCCTCAGTCTGGGCTCGCTGTCCTGACCTAGAGATTATAAGATAGACTTGCAGAGAGTTCAAGGAGATGCCAGGACTGAAACAATACATGCTACTCGAACATCAAGTAAGTTGCTGGGTCTTTGTGCTGAGGTCGTATTTAGTCTGATCATAAACTCCATGTAAGAGCTAGACTTTTTTTTTTTTTTTAAATTCAAATTTAACTCAAATGTTGGCAAAATGACATTTAGTTCAAAAACACTTTGTAAATCTTGAAAAGAAAATATGAACACAATAATATAACAAAAATATCCAATATGATACAAAATAGAAAAAAGTTTTTCTGTTAGTGGACCATTGAAGCAGGGTGGATTGTTGTCATTACTCTAAATGGCACGTCAACTGGACGCCAGAGCCAAGGAGCTCTCCCTCCTGTCGGGGGTGTGTAGCGCCATTCTGCCCCCTGACTGCTCGCCCCTTCTGTGTTCTACCACCACTTTGAAGAAGCTCCTTGTGATTCTGGTCCCGGGGAAAGATCAAGGGCATGAGCACCATGTTAACCAGATTTCGCCCTTTTATCCGGATATATGTTGTGACACTGCAGTTGCCAGTAGACAAGGGAGAGAGAAGGATTGAGCTTCCTTTGCATACCTGCAGTTGACAGTCTTGTCAAAGGAAGATGAAGAGCCATCGCGCTGGCTTTTGAGTTGCTGAAAAGAAATACAATCTCCCACCGACTTCACGTGGCGAACAATGGACTCTGACTTTGAATGTTGCATACAGAGCGCCTGATCGAGCCATGAGTCAGCATGGCGCTGTCAGTTTTTATTTATAGAGTAAACTGAAAAACAACACAAATTACTCAGTTAAGTCCCTCGATAATGATATATTTTCCCATTGGGGGGCCTAAGTTGTCAAATTTGTTTTTGTTATTTTAATTTAACCCTTCCATGGCTAACAAGTCCTCATGCTGAAGTCCCCCCATTCCATTTACTGGGATCATACTGCCAGGGATTGATTTACTTAGGCCCTGGCTTACTAAAACAATGTAAGGCTGCTCCAGCCCAGCATAGACTCGCATAGCCCGACATAGAATGCAGACAATTAGCAGTCACTAGACTTTTTCTGACTTGGCATACTCAAAGAATGAAATTCCATACTTACCATTCTGCTGGGCCCTGGTAGGAGAGTGTCCCTCCCTTTTGCTGGCGCAGTATGGCTCACATAAAACACAATAGGTTTGATTCAGCACCAGGTGAGAAAACTCTACTACATTTTAGGAGACAAAACTGCCCTTCAATTTCATTGTCTACCTTGGGGCTTATTCTCCTGACTAGTTAGTTCACAAGGCACTAGTCACAATAAAAAAACTCAACCACCCTCTTACAATACAAAACTTGAATAAAGTAAATGCTAGAGTCAGTTTAACTCACTGGCAGCTGACATCTTCCTTTTGGACTCCACAGCTTGCTTAAAAATTGCCAGCACCCTGAAAAAGTTGGCACCTAACCAGGGCCAGATAAGGTGTGGCGGAGGCCCCAGATACAGTATTTTATTTCCTTTTAAATAATAGTCCAGCCAAGTAACTGATTGGTGGTTGGCACCCGCCTACATAGTTACATAGTTAATACATAGTTGTAAAAAGACCTATGTCCATCAAGTTCAACCAAGGGTGTTGGGGTAGGGGAAGTTATTTTTTATTTTATAGGGGAAGCTATTTATTTTATTTTTTGTTTTTTACTGATAACAGCTAATAGTAACTGTTAATGTTATTTTTTTCTAAATAAGCATCTAATCCTTTTTTAAAGCTGTCAGCGGCTGATGCTGTAACAAGCTTCTGTGGAAGGCTATTCCATAGATTTATATTTCTTATGGTAAAAAATGATTGTCACTTCCGGAGACTAAATTTTTTTTTTCCAGTCGAAGGCAGTGCCCCCTTGTCTTTAGAGAGGATTTTACCTGAAACAGTGTTCCCCCATATTTTTTGTATGGGCCATTTATATATTTATACAAGTTAATCATGCCCCCCCCCCCCCATCATCTCCTCTCAAGACTAAACAGATTTATTTTTCGTAATCTTTCCTCATAACTATGATCCTTCATTCCCCTTATTAGTTTGGTGGCTCTCCTTTGCACTCTTTCCAGAGTCAGAGCGTCCTTTCTATGAATGGGTGCCCAGAACTGGACGGCATATTCCAGGTGAGGGTGTACTAATGCCTTGTAAAGAGGTAATATTACATCCCTATCCCACAATTCCATGCCTCTTTAGTATCTTGGTGGCCTTGGAAGCAGCTGCTTGGCATTGCATGCTGTTATCTAGCCTGTGATCTACCAGTACCCCCAGATCCTTCTCAACAAGTGACTCTCCCAGTTTTACTTCCCCGAGGACATATGTGACCTTCAGGTTATTAGACCCCAAGTGCATCACTTACACTTATTCACATTGAACTTCATTTGCCAATTGGATGCCCAGAC
This sequence comes from Gastrophryne carolinensis, assembly GCA_027917425.1. NCBI lineage: Eukaryota > Metazoa > Chordata > Amphibia > Anura > Microhylidae > Gastrophryne > Gastrophryne carolinensis. The sequence continues at coordinate 373,060,902 of CM051235.1, forward strand.
ATTCAAAGTGTCCAAGTCAGCTTGAAGCTTGTGAACATCTTCAATAGACTGCACTGTGCTACATATCTTTGTGTTATCTGCTAAAATAGAGACACTGCTTTTAATTCCATCTTCTATGTCGTTTATAAACAAGTTGAATCATAGTGGGCCCAGCACTGAGCCCTGGGGTACACCGCTTACAACTGGTAACCATTCGGAGTACGTATCATTAACCACAACTCTCTGCACACGATCCTTCAGCCAGTTTTCAATCCAGTTACAAACTGAATTTCTAATCCTGAAGATCTCAATTTCCACAATGAGCATCTATGGGGGAGAGTGTCAAATGCTTTTGCAAAATCCAGAAAAACTATATCCACAGCCGCCCCTCTGTCCAGGATTCTACTCACCTCCTCATAGAAGCCAATCAGGTTAATCTGTCCTTAGTAAAACCGTGTTGGTTGTCACGTATAATATTATGGATAGTTACATATTCGTGTATGTTGTCCCTTAATAGTCTCTCAAGCAACTTCCCCACAATGGATGTTAAGCTAACAGGTCTGTCATTGCCCGGAGAAGACCTACATGCACCACATTTGCCTTGCGACAGTCCCTTGGCCCCATACCAGTTGCTAGTGAGTCTTTAAAGATCAACAACAATGGTAATGAGATAACCCAAAGGTTGGTGGAGGCCTCCTTTGCAGGGCAAGTGGTGAAGGCCCCGGTGGCGCTCGCCCCTTGTATCCCCCCCTGCACCTAACAGATCTTTAAAGAAGCCACCAGGACTAAATTAGTCAACACAGACGAGGTCTATGGTGTCCCCAATAGTGTCTGCAGTTTCCCCAGTAGTCATTGTAATTTATATAACAGGTTTTAGAAAGCAGCAATCACGGTTAACTGTAATTGCAATTCTACATATGCGTCAGCGTTGGCTGATCAGTCCATACAGGACAGCCCGATTGCTCTTAAACAAGATGGTTTCACTATATTGACTTGTTAGCATGGAACAATGAATGGCACATTTACCAAACAGGGCTGTATCTTCTAAAAAAACAATGCCAACATCATGGTTTCAACTCTCAGGAGAGAATAAGACACACAGTTAATTCACAGCTAATCAAGTGCTTAAGGTGGTTCTCCACCCCACTTTGACATGAGCACCACCCGTCAATTTAACAGGCAGGACAACACAGGGTACTAAGTACTAAAGGAGAGCTTCTCCACTTCAGGAACAAAGGTCACTACACAGGTTCAGTATATCCACGGGTCACACTAAACAGGACCCCCAAATCAGCTTGGTCTCGAGGGACAGTACTCCCAGCTGGGCTCAACACTCCCACAGGGCTTAAGGGGCTCCAAACAGATGCACTGATGGCCTTACTCACTCCCGCAGTAGGGGCTCCTTCTATGTTTCATCCACACGGAGACTACCCTGGGTTCCTTCCCGACAGGAGCCTCTCTCTGGCATAGACCCTTGCACACTGAAGAGGCATATCCTCCTGCGCCATGCTTACTGTACCCGCCACTTCCTCTGATTTACTGCCACCTGGAGCTTTTATACCTTGACCCACCTAGTGAACCTACCGTGAATGCCACCCACTGTTCCTGTGGTACTTAGGGAGACCCCACCCCTTTTTTCTAGCCTAACAACCCCCTTTTCCTCTAGCTTAAAGACTAACTCCACCCTTTATCCTATTATTAATGGGAATCCCACCCCCTTCTCCCTGGTTATAAGGGAGACTAAGAGGAACTGTGTTTCAGCCAGAGGAACATTGTACCCCACTTAGGGAGAGGCGTTTATGCCTCAGGAGAGTGGCTTTAGAGAAATCCCAATACCAGTCTTTCCCAGGAACAAAATTCCAGCAGCCCTAGCTCCAGAACCACAAGACAAGTGCCCTGTTCTGCCCTGTTAGGTGCTGACTTGCTTACAGGGCACTAGAGATTTTTGCCCAGGTGGAGAGAGGTGTTGTAGAGCCACTTTTTTGTTAATTTTTTTTGTAAGGGGAAGGTTTTGTTTTTCTAATTGTTACATACTTGTGAATTGGTAAGGAGTCCCAATCAGGGCCATATTGTCCAAATCAGAGTTGGAGCTAGTTTTGGCTGGAGTCGGAATAGATATGCACGAACTCCGACTCCAGCATAGAAAAAAAAATGTCTTACTAATGTACAATTAAAGCTACATAAAAAGGTTATGTTATAAATAGTAATCATTTTTGTTCCTTCAATCTAAGGCCCTTAATAAAAACAATCAGAAACAACAGGGTGTTCCAGAGGTGATAAATAATAAGTTCTCAAATCATCCCTGTCCCTCATATTTGGTTATTGTCATGTCGCCCCAAGGCCTTTAAACCAGACCAACACCTTTACAACCAGTGCTCATATGCATGCAGCTCAGATTGCTGCAAATAAACATGAATCTACCTTTCTGTAACTCCTGATGTGGACAATTTTACCAGCAAATTGGTGTCCTATGGAGCTGTAGGTAGCCTGCAAAGATGAAGTGCTGCTAGAGTTCTTGCTCTTGTGTCTACAATGTGGGTTAAGTCGGTTAAATCCAGTCTCCAGGGTGCTTCAAGATGATCCCAGCCAGGGGAAAATTGATGAGGTAGTGTTTCAGCTTTGAATGGACGCAGGAGCAAATGTAAGTGCTGACAGTGATTCAGTATCATGCATGCAGGTGGGGCAAGTGAGTTTTAGGGAGGCTTTTCTTTTCAGCTCTGCAAGGCTGTTGGTCTGATTTAAAGGTATTGTACAGGCAGAAAAAATAGCTTTTGTCCCCCACAGTTCTTCTGTGCTGGTCCAATGTTCCCCCACAGCTCCTCCATGCAGCACAGGCATCTTTATACTTACAGATAGCCACAGCTCTTCTGTGCTGGTCCAATGTTCCCCCACAGCTCCTCCATGCAGCACAGGCATCTTTATACTTACAGATAGCCGCAGCTCTTCTGTGCTGGTCCAATCTCCCCCCATAGCTCCTCCATGCAGCACAGGCATCTTTATACTTACAGATAGCCACAGCTCTTCTGTGCTGGTCCAATGTTCCCCCACAGCTCCTCCATGCAGCACAGGCATCTTTATACTTACAGATAGCCACAGCTCTTCTGTGCTGGTCCAATCTTCCCCCACAGCTCCTCCATGCAGCACAGGCATCTTTATACTTACAGATAGCCACAGCTCTTCTGTGCTGGTCCAATCTCCCCCCACAGCTCCTCCATGCAGCACAGGCATCTTTATACTTACAGATAGCCACAGCTCTTCTGTGCTGGTCCAATCTTCCCCCACAGCTCCTCCATGCAGCACAGGCATCTTTATACTTACAGATAGCCACAGCTCTTCTGTGCTGGTCCAATCTTCACCCACAGCTCCTCCATGCAGCACAGGCATCTTTATACTTACAGATAGCCACAGCTCTTCTGTGCTGGTCCAATGTTCCTCCACAGCTCCTCCATGCAGCACAGGCATCTTTATACTTACAGATAGCCACAGCTCTTCTGTGCTGGTCCAATCTTCCCCCACAGCTCCTCCATGCAGCACAGGCATCTTTATACTTACAGATAGCCACAGCTCTTCTGTGCTGGTCCAATCTTCACCCACAGCTCCTCCATGCAGCACAGGCATCTTTATACTTACAGATAGCCACAGCTCTTCTGTGCTGGTCCAATCTTCACCCACAGCTCCTCCATGCAGCACAGGCATCTTTATACTTACAGATAGCCACAGCTCTTCTGTGCTGGTCCAATGTTCCCCCACAGCTCCTCCATGCAGCACAGGCATCTTTATACTTACAGATAGCCACAGCTCTTCTGTGCTGGTCCAATCTCCCCCCACAGCTCCTCCATGCAGCACAGGCATCTTTATACTTACAGATAGCCACAGCTCTTCTGTGCTGGTCCAATCTTCACCCACAGCTCCTCCATGCAGCACAGGCATCTTTATACTTACAGATAGCCACAGCTCTTCTGTGCTGGTCCAATGTTCCCCCACAGCTCCTCCATGCAGCACAGGCATCTTTATACTTACAGATAGCCACAGCTCTTCTGTGCTGGTCCAATCTCCCCCCACAGCTCCTCCATGCAGCACAGGCATCTTTATACTTACCGATAGCCACAGCTCTTCTGTGCTGGTCCAATGTTCCCCCACAGCTCCTCCATGCAGCACAGGCATCTTTATACTTACAGATAGCCACAGCTCTTCTGTGCTGGTCCAATGTTCCCCCACAGCTCCTCCATGCAGCACAGGCATCTTTATACTTACAGATAGCCACAGCTCTTCTGTGCTGGTCCAATCTTCCCCCACAGCTCCTCCATGCAGCACAGGCATCTTTATACTTACAGATAGCCACAGCTCTTCTGTGCTGGTCCAATCTTCCCCCACAGCTCCTCCATGCAGCACAGGCATCTTTATACTTACAGATAGCCACAGCTCTTCCGTGCTGGTCCAATCTTCACCCACAGCTCCTCCATGCAGCACAGGCATCTTTATACTTACAGATAGCCACAGCTCTTCTGTGCTGGTCCAATGTTCCTCCACAGCTCCTCCATGCAGCACAGGCATCTTTATACTTACAGATAGCCACAGCTCTTCTGTGCTGGTCCAATCTTCCCCCACAGCTCCTCCATGCAGCACAGGCATCTTTATACTTACAGATAGCCACAGCTCTTCTGTGCTGGTCCAATCTTCACCCACAGCTCCTCCATGCAGCACAGGCATCTTTATACTTACAGATAGCCACAGCTCTTCTGTGCTGGTCCAATCTTCACCCACAGCTCCTCCATGCAGCACAGGCATCTTTATACTTACAGATAGCCACAGCTCGTCGGTGCTGGTCCAATGTTCACCCACAGCTCCTCCATGCAGCACAGGCATCTTTATACTTACAGATGGCCACAGCTCTTCTGTGCTGGTCCAATGTTCCCCCACAGCTCCTCCATGCAGCACAGGCATCTTTATACTTACAGATAGCCACAGCTCTTCTGTGCTGGTCCAATGTTCACCCACAGCTCCTCCATGCAGCACAGGCATCTTTATACTTACAGATAGCCACAGCTCTTCTGTGCTGGTCCAATGTTCCCCCACAGCTCCTCCATGCAGCACAGGCATCTTTATACTTACAGATAGCCACAGCTCTTCTGTGCTGGTCCAATGTTCACCCACAGCTCCTCCATGCAGCACAGGCATCTTTATACTTACAGATAGCCACAGCTCTTCTGTGCTGGTCCAATCTCCCCCCACAGCTCCTCCATGCAGCACAGGCATCTTTATACTTACAGATAGCCAAAGCTCTTCTGTGCTGGTCCAATGTTCCTCCACAGCTCCTCCATGCAGCACAGGCATCTTTATACTTACAGATAGCCACAGCTCTTCTGTGCTGGTCCAATCTTCCCCCACAGCTCCTCCATGCAGCACAGGCATCTTTATACTTACAGATAGCCACAGCTCTTCTGTGCTGGTCCAATCTTCCCCCACAGCTCCTCCATGCAGCACAGGCATCTTTATACTTACAGATAGCCACAGCTCTTCTGTGCTGGTCCAATGTTCCTCCACAGCTCCTTCATGCAGCACAGGCATCTTTATACTTACAGATAGCCACAGCTCTTCTGTGCTGGTCCAATCTTCCTCCACAGCTCCTCCATGCAGCACAGGCATCTTTATACTTACAGATAGCCACAGCTCTTCTGTGCTGGTCCAATCTTCCCCCACAGCTCCTCCATGCAGCACAGGCATCTTTATACTTACAGATAGCCACAGCTCTTCTGTGCTGGTCCAATGTTCACCCACAGCTCCTCCATGCAGCACAGGCATCTTTATACTTACAGATAGCCACAGCTCTTCTGTGCTGGTCCAATCTTCCCCCACAGCCCCTCCATGCAGCACAGGCATCTTTATACTTACAGATAGCCACAGCTCTTCTGTGCTGGTCCAATCTTCCCCCACAGCTCCTCCATGCAGCACAGGCATCTTTATACTTACAGATAGCCACAGCTCTTCTGTGCTGGTCCAATCTTCCCCCACAGCTCCTCCATGCAGCACAGGCATCTTTATACTTACAGATAGCCACAGCTCGTCGGTGCTGGTCCAATGTTCCCCCACAGCTCCTCCATGCAGCACAGGCATCTTTATACTTACAGATAGCCACAGCTCTTCTGTGCTGGTCCAATGTTCCCCCACAGCTCCTCCATGCAGCACAGGCATCTTTATACTTACAGATAGCCACAGCTCTTCTGTGCTGGTCCAATCTTCCCCCACAGCTCCTCCATGCAGCACAGGCATCTTTATACTTACAGATAGCCACAGCTCTTCTGTGCTGGTCCAATCTTCCCCCACAGCTCCTTCATGCAGCACAGGCATCTTTATACTTACAGATAGCCACAGTTCTTCTGTGCTGGCCCCATGTTCACCCACAGCTCCTCCATGCAGCACAGGCATCTTTATACTTACAGATAGCCACAGCTCGTCGGTGCTGGTCCAATGTTCCTCCACAGCTCCTCCATGCAGCACAGGCATCTTTATACTTACAGATAGCCACAGCTCTTCTGTGCTGGTCCAATCTTCCCCCACAGCTCCTCCATGCAGCACAGGCATCTTTATACTTACAGATAGCCACAGCTCTTCTGTGCTGGTCCAATCTTCCCCCACAGCTCCTCCATGCAGCACAGGCATCTTTATACTTACAGATAGCCACAGCTCGTCTGTGCTGGTCCAATCTTCCCCCACAGCTCCTCCATGCAGCACAGGCATCTTTATACTTACAGATAGCCACAGCTCTTCTGTGCTGGTCCAATCTTCCCCCACAGCTCCTCCATGCAGCACAGGCATCTTTATACTTACAGATAGCCACAGCTCTTCTGTGCTGGTCCAATGTTCCCCCACAGCTCCTCCATGCAGCACAGGCATCTTTATACTTACAGATAGCCACAGCTCTTCTGTGCTGGTCCAATCTTCCCCCACAGCTCCTCCATGCAGCACAGGCATCTTTATACTTACAGATAGCCACAGCTCTTCTGTGCTGGTCCAATGTTCCCCCACAGCTCCTCCATGCAGCACAGGCATCTTTATACTTACAGATAGCCACAGCTCTTCTGTGCTGGTCCAATCTTCCCCCACAGCTCCTCCATGCAGCACAGGCATCTTTATACTTACAGATAGCCACAGCTCTTCTGTGCTGGTCCAATGTTCCCCCACAGCTCCTCCATGCAGCACAGGCATCTTTATACTTACAGATAGCCACAGCTCTTCTGTGCTGGTCCAACGTTCCCCCACAGCTCCTCCATGCAGCACAGGCATCTTTATACTTACAGATAGCCACAGCTCTTCTGTGCTGGTCCAATCTTCCCCCACAGCTCCTCCATGCAGCACAGGCATCTTTAAACTTACAGATAGCCACAGTTCTTCTGTGCTGGTCCAATGTTCACCCACAGCTCCTCCATGCAGCACAGGCATCTTTATACTTACAGATAGCCACAGCTCTTCTGTGCTGGTCCAATCTCCCCCCACAGCTCCTCCATGCAGCACAGGCATCTTTATACTTACAGATAGCCACAGCTCTTCTGTGCTGGTCCAATGTTCCCCCACAGCTCCTCCATGCAGCACAGGCATCTTTATACTTACAGATAGCCACAGCTCTTCTGTGCTGGTCCAATCTCCCCCCACAGCTCCTCCATGCAGCACAGGCATCTTTATACTTACCGATAGCCACAGCTCTTCTGTGCTGGTCCAATGTTCCCCCACAGCTCCTCCATGCAGCACAGGCATCTTTATACTTACAGATAGCCACAGCTCTTCTGTGCTGGTCCAATCTTCCCCCACAGCTCCTCCATGCAGCACAGGCATCTTTATACTTACAGATAGCCACAGCTCGTCGGTGCTGGTCCAATGTTCCCCCACAGCTCCTCCATGCAGCACAGGCATCTTTATACTTACAGATAGCCACAGCTCTTCTGTGCTGGTCCAATGTTCCCCCACAGCTCCTCCATGCAGCACAGGCATCTTTATACTTACAGATAGCCACAGCTCTTCTGTGCTGGTCCAATCTTCCCCCACAGCTCCTCCATGCAGCACAGGCATCTTTATACTTACAGATAGCCACAGCTCTTCTGTGCTGGTCCAATCTTCCCCCACAGCTCCTTCATGCAGCACAGGCATCTTTATACTTACAGATAGCCACAGCTCTTCTGTGCTGGTCCAATCTTCCCCCACAGCTCCTCCATGCAGCACAGGCATCTTTATACTTACAGATAGCCACAGCTCTTCTGTGCTGGTCCAATGTTCCCCCACAGCTCCTCCATGCAGCACAGGCATCTTTATACTTACAGATAGCCACAGCTCTTCTGTGCTGGTCCAATCTTCCCCCACAGCTCCTCCATGCAGCACAGGCATCTTTATACTTACAGATAGCCACAGCTCTTCTGTGCTGGTCCAATCTTCCCCCACAGCTCCTCCATGCAGCACAGGCATCTTTATACTTACAGATAGCCACAGCTCTTCTGTGCTGGTCCAATCTTCCCCCACAGCTCCTTCATGCAGCACAGGCATCTTTATACTTACAGATAGCCACAGCTCTTCTGTGCTGGTCCAATCTTCCCCCACAGCTCCTCCATGCAGCACAGGCATCTTTATACTTACAGATAGCCACAGCTCTTCTGTGCTGGTCCAATGTTCCCCCACAGCTCCTCCATGCAGCACAGGCATCTTTATACTTACAGATAGCCACAGCTCTTCTGTGCTGGTCCAATCTTCCCCCACAGCTCCTCCATGCAGCACAGGCATCTTTATACTTACAGATAGCCACAGCTCTTCTGTGCTGGTCCAATCTTCCCCCACAGCTCCTCCATGCAGCACAGGCATCTTTATACTTACAGATAGCCACAGCTCTTCTGTGCTGGTCCAATCTTCCCCCACAGCTCCTTCATGCAGCACAGGCATCTTTATACTTACAGATAGCCACAGCTCTTCTGTGCTGGTCCAATCTTCCCCCACAGCTCCTCCATGCAGCACAGGCATCTTTATACTTACAGATAGCCACAGCTCTTCTGTGCTGGTCCAATGTTCACCCACAGCTCCTCCATGCAGCACAGGCATCTTTATACTTACAGATAGCCACAGCTCTTCTGTGCTGGTCCAATCTTCCCCCACAGCTCCTCCATGCAGCACAGGCATCTTTAAACTTACAGATAGCCACAGTTCTTCTGTGCTGGTCCAATCTTCCCCCACAGCTCCTCCATGCAGCACAGGCATCTTTATACTTACAGATAGTCACAGTTCTTCTGTGCTGGTCCAATGTTCCCCCACAGCCCCTCCATGCAGCACAGGCATCTTTATACTTACAGATAGTCACAGTTCTTCTGTGCTGGTCCAATGTTCCCCCACAGCTCCTCCATGCAGCACAGGCATCTTTATACTTACAGATAGTCACAGTTCTTCTGTGCTGGTCCAATGTTCCCCCACAGCCCCTCCATGCAGCACAGGCATCTTTATACTTACAGATAGCCACAGCTCTTCTGTGCTGGTCCAATCTTCCCCCACAGCTCCTCCATGCAGCACAGGCATCTTTATACTTACAGATAGCCACAGCTCTTCTGTGCTGGTCCCATGTTCACCTACAGCTCCTCCATGCAGCACAGGCATCTTTATACTTACAGATAGCCACAGCTCTTCTGTGCTGGTCCAATCTTCCCCCACAGCTCCTCCATGCAGCACAGGCATCTTTATACTTACAGATGGCCACAGCTCTTCTGTGCTGGTCCAATCTTCCCCCACAGCTCCTCCATGCAGCACAGGCATCTTTATACTTACAGATAGCCACAGCTCTTCTGTGCTGGTCCAATGTTCCCCCACAGCTCCTCCATGCAGCACAGGCATCTTTATACTTACAGATAGCCACAGCTCTTCTGTGCTGGTCCAATGTACCCCCACAGCTCCTCCATGCAGCACAGGCATCTTTATACTTACAGATAGCCACAGCTCTTCTGTGCTGGTCCAATGTTCACCCACAGCTCCTCCATGCAGCACAGACATCTTTATACTTACAGATAGCCACAGCTCTTCTGTGCTGGTCCAATGTTCCTCCACAGCTCCTCCATGCAGCACAGGCATCTTTATACTTACAGATAGCCACAGCTCGTCTGTGCTGGTCCAATCTTCCCCCACAGCCCCTCCATGCAGCACAGGCATCTTTATACTTACAGATAGCCACAGCTCTTCTGTGCTGGTCCAATGTACCCCCACAGCTCCTCCATGCAGCACAGGCATCTTTATACTTACAGATAGCCACAGCTCTTCTGTGCTGGTCCAATGTTCACCCACAGCTCCTCCATGCAGCACAGACATCTTTATACTTACAGATAGCCACAGCTCTTCTGTGCTGGTCCAATGTTCCTCCACAGCTCCTCCATGCAGCACAGGCATCTTTATACTTACAGATAGCCACAGCTCTTCTGTGCTGGTCCAATCTTCCCCCACAGCTCCTCCATGCAGCACAGGCATCTTTATACTTACAGATAGCCACAGCTCTTCTGTGCTGGTCCAATCTCCCCCCACAGCTCCTCCATGCAGCACAGGCATCTTTATACTTACAGATAGCCACAGCTCTTCTGTGCTGGTCCAATGTTCACCCACAGCTCCTCCATGCAGCACAGGCATCTTTATACTTACAGATAGCCACAGCTCTTCTGTACTGGTCCAATCTTCCCCCACAGCTCCTCCATGCAGCACAGGCATCTTTATACTTACTGATAGCCACAGCTCTTCTGTGCTGGTCCAATGTTCCCCCACAGCCCCTCCATGCAGCACAGGCATCTTTATACTTACAGATAGCCACAGCTCTTCTGTGCTGGTCCAATGTTCCTCCACAGCTCCTCCATGCAGCACAGGCATCTTTATACTTACAGATAGCCACAGCTCTTCTGTGCTGGTCCAATGTTCCCCCACAGCTCCACCATGCAGCACAGGCATCTTTATACTTACAGATAGCCACAGCTCTTCTGTGCTGGTCCAATCTCCCCCCACAGCTCCTCCATGCAGCACAGGCATCTTTATACTTACAGATAGCCACAGCTCTTCTGTGCTGGTCCAATGTTCCCCCACAGCTCCTCCATGCAGCACAGGCATCTTTATACTTACAGATAGCCACAGCTCTTCTGAGCAGGTCCAATGTTCCCCCACAGCTCCTCCATGCAGCACAGGCATCTTTATACTTACAGATAGCCACAGCTCTTCTGTGCTGGTCCAATCTTCCCCCACAGCTCCTCCATGCAGCACAGGCATCTTTATACTTACAGATAGCCACAGCTCTTCTGTGCTGGTCCAATCTCCCCCCACAGCTCCTCCATGCAGCACAGGCATCTTTATACTTACAGATAGCCACAGCTCTTCTGTGCTGGTCCAATCTCCCCCCATAGCTCCTCCATGCAGCACAGGCATCTTTATACTTACAGATAGCCACAGCTGTTCTGTGCTGGTCCAATCTTCCCCCACAGCTCCTCCATGCAGCACAGGCATCTTTATACTTACAGATAGCCACAGCTCTTCTGTGCTGGTCCAATCTTCCCCCACAGCTCCTCCATGCAGCACAGGCATCTTTATACTTACAGATAGCCACAGCTCTTCTGTGCTGGTCCAATGTTCCCCCACAGCTCCTCCATGCAGCACAGGCATCTTTATACTTACAGATAGCCACAGCTCTTCTGTGCTGGTCCAATGTTCCCCCACAGCTCCTCCATGCAGCACAGGCATCTTTATACTTACAGATAGCCACAGCTCTTCTGTGCTGGTCCAATCTTCCCCCACAGCTCCTCCATGCAGCACAGGCATCTTTATACTTACAGATAGCCACAGCTCTTCTGTGCTGGTCCAATGTTCCCCCACAGCCCCTCCATGCAGCACAGGCATCTTTATACTTACAGATGGCCACAGCTCTTCTGTGCTGGTCCAATCTTCCCCCACAGCTCCTCCATGCAGCACAGGCATCTTTATACTTACAGATAGCCACAGCTCTTCTGTGCTGGTCCAATGTTCACCCACAGCTCCTCCATGCAGCACAGGCATCTTTATACTTACAGATAGCCACAGCTCTTCTGTGCTGGTCCAATCTTCCCCCACAGCTCCTCCATGCAGCACAGGCATCTTTATACTTACAGATAGCCACAGCTCTTCTGTGCTGGTCCAATCTTCCCCCACAGCTCCTCCATGCAGCACAGGCATCTTTATACTTACAGATAGCCACAGCTCTTCTGTGCTGGTCCAATCTTCCCCCACAGCTCCTCCATGCAGCACAGGAATCTTTATACTTACAGATAGCCACGGCTCTTCTGTGCTGGTCCAATGTTCCCCCACAGCTCCTCCATGCAGCACAGGCATCTTTATACTTACAGATAGCCACAGCTCTTCTGTGCTGGTCCAATGTTCACCCACAGCTCCTCCATGCAGCACAGGCATCTTTATACTTACAGATAGCCACAGCTCTTCTGTGCTGGTCCAATGTTCCTCCACAGCTCCTCCATGCAGCACAGGCATCTTTATACTTACAGATAGCCACAGCTCTTCTGTGCTGGTCCAATGTTCCTCCACAGCTCCTCCATGCAGCACAGGCATCTTTATACTTACAGATAGCCACAGCTCTTCTGTGCTGGTCCAATCTTCCCCCACAGCTCCTCCATGCAGCACAGGCATCTTTATACTTACAGATGGCCACAGCTCTTCTGTGCTGGTCCAATCTTCCCCCACAGCTCCTCCATGCAGCACAGGCATCTTTATACTTACAGATAGCCACAGCTCTTCTGTGCTGGTCCAATCTTCCCCCACAGCTCCTCCATGCAGCACAGGCATCTTTATACTTACAGATGGCCACAGCTCTTCTGTGCTGGTCCAATCTTCCCCCACAGCTCCTCCATGCAGCACAGGCATCTTTATACTTACAGATAGCCACAGCTCTTCTGTGCTGGTCCAATCTTCCCCCACAGCTCCTCCATGCAGCACAGGCATCTTTATACTTACAGATAGCCACAGCTCTTCTGTGCTGGTCCAATCTTCCCCCACAGCTCCTCCATGCAGCACAGGCATCTTTATACTTACAGATAGCCACAGCTCTTCTGTGCTGGTCCAATCTTCCCCCACAGCCCCTCCATGCAGCACAGGCATCTTTATACTTACAGATAGCCACAGCTCTTCTGTGCTGGTCCAATCTTCCCCCACAGCTCCTCCATGCAGCACAGGCATCTTTATACTTACAGATAGCCACAGCTCTTCTGTGCTGGTCCAATGTTCCCCCACAGCTCCTCCATGCAGCACAGGCATCTTTATACTTACAGATAGCCACAGCTCTTCTGTGCTGGTCCAATGTTCACCCACAGCTCCTCCATGCAGCACAGGCATCTTTATACTTACAGATAGCCACAGCTCTTCTGTGCTGGTCCAATCTTCCCCCACAGCTCCTCCATGCAGCACAGGCATCTTTATACTTACAGATAGCCACAGCTCTTCTATGCTGGTCCAATCTTCCCCCACAGCTCCACCATGCAGCACAGGCATCTTTATACTTACAGATAGCCACAGCTCTTCTGTGCTGGTCCAATGTTCACCCACAGCTCCTCCATGCAGCACAGGCATCTTTATACTTACAGATAGCCACAGCTCTTCTGTGCTGGTCCAATCTTCCCCCACAGCTCCTCCATGCAGCACAGGCATCTTTATACTTACAGATAGCCACAGTTCTTCTGTGCTGGTCCAATGTTCCCCCACAGCTCCTCCATGCAGCACAGGCATCTTTATACTTACAGATAGCCACAGCTCTTCTGTGCTGGTCCAATCTTCCCCCACAGCTCCTCCATGCAGCACAGGCATCTTTATACTTACAGATAGCCACAGCTCTTCTGTGCTGGTCCAATCTTCCCCCACAGCTCCTCCATGCATCACAGGCATCTTTATACTTACAGATAGCCACAGCTCTTCTGTGCTGGTCCAATCTCCCCCCACAGCTCCTCCATGCAGCACAGGCATCTTTATACTTACAGATAGCCACAGCTCTTCTGTGCTGGTCCAATCTTCCCCCACAGCTCCTCCATGCAGCACAGGCATCTTTATACTTACAGATAGCCACAGCTCTTCTGTGCTGGTCCAATCTTCCCCCACAGCTCCTCCATGCAGCACAGGCATCTTTATACTTACAGATAGCCACAGCTCTTCTGTGCTGGTCCAATCTTCCCCCACAGCTCCTCCATGCAGCACAGGCATCTTTATACTTACAGATAGCCACAGCTCTTCTGTGCTGGTCCAATGTTCACCCACAGCTCCTCCATGCAGCACAGGCATCTTTATACTTACAGATAGCCACAGCTCTTCTGTGCTGGTCCAATGTTCACCCACAGCTCCTTCATGCAGCACAGGCATCTTTATACTTACAGATAGCCACAGCTCTTCTGAGCAGGTCCAATCTTCCCCCACAGCTCCTCCATGCAGCACAGGCATCTTTATACTTACAGATAGCCACAGCTCTTCTGTGCTGGTCCAATCTTCCCCCACAGCTCCTCCATGCAGCACAGGCATCTTTATACTTACAGATAGCCACAGCTCTTCTGTGCTGGTCCAATCTTCACCCACAGCTCCTCCATGCAGCACAGGCATCTTTATACTTACAGATAGCCACAGCTCTTCGGTGCTGGTCCAATCTTCCCCCACAGCTCCTCCATGCAGCACAGGCATCTTTATACTTACAGATAGCCACAGCTCTTCTGTGCTGGTCCAATCTTCCCCCACAGCTCCTCCATGCAGCACAGGCATCTTTATACTTACAGGTAGCCACAGCTCTTCTGTGCTGGTCCAATCTTCCCCCACAGCTCCTCCATACAGCACAGGCATCTTTATACTTACAGATAGCCACAGCTCTTCTGTGCTGGTCCAATGTTGACCCACAGCTCCTCCATGCAGCACAGGCATCTTTATACTTACAGATAGCCACAGCTCTTCTGTGCTGGTCCAATCTTCCCCAACAGCTCCTCCATGCAGCACAGGCATCTTTATACTTACAGATAGCCACAGCTCTTCTGTGCTGGTCCAATCTCCCCCCACAGCTCCTCCATGCAGCACAGGCATCTTTATACTTACAGATAGCCACAGCTCTTCTGTGCTGGTCCAATCTTCCCCCACAGCTCCTCCATGCAGCACAGGCATCTTTATACTTACAGATAGCCACAGCTCTTCTGTGCTGGTCCAATGTTCCCCCACAGCTCCTCCATGCAGCACAGGCATCTTTATACTTACAGATAGTCACAGTTCTTCTGTGCTGGTCCAATGTTCCCCCACAGCCCCTCCATGCAGCACAGGCATCTTTATACTTACAGATAGCCACAGCTCTTCTGTGCTGGTCCAATGTTCCTCCACAGCTCCTCCATGCAGCACAGGCATCTTTATACTTACAGATAGCCACAGCTCTTCTGTGCTGGTCCAATGTTCCCCCACAGCTCCTTCATGCAGCACAGGCATCTTTATACTTACAGATAGCCACAGCTCTTCTGTGCTGGTCCAATCTTCCCCCACAGCTCCTCCATGCAGCACAGGCATCTTTATACTTACAGATAGCCACAGCTCTTCTGTGCTGGTCCAATGTTCCCCCACAGCTCCTCCATGCAGCACAGGCATCTTTATACTTACAGATAGCCACAGCTCTTCTGTGCTGGTCCAATGTTCACCCACAGCTCCTTCATGCAGCACAGGCATCTTTATACTTACAGATAGCCACAGCTCTTCTGAGCAGGTCCAATCTTCCCCCACAGCTCCTCCATGCAGCACAGGCATCTTTATACTTACAGATAGCCACAGCTCTTCTGTGCTGGTCCAATCTTCCCCCACAGCTCCTCCATGCAGCACAGGCATCTTTATACTTACAGATAGCCACAGCTCTTCTGTGCTGGTCCAATCTTCACCCACAGCTCCTCCATGCAGCACAGGCATCTTTATACTTACAGATAGCCACAGCTCTTCGGTGCTGGTCCAATCTTCCCCCACAGCTCCTCCATGCAGCACAGGCATCTTTATACTTACAGATAGCCACAGCTCTTCTGTGCTGGTCCAATCTTCCCCCACAGCTCCTCCATGCAGCACAGGCATCTTTATACTTACAGGTAGCCACAGCTCTTCTGTGCTGGTCCAATCTTCCCCCACAGCCCCTCCATACTGCACAGGCATCTTTATACTTACAGATAGCCACAGCTCTTCTGTGCTGGTCCAATGTTGACCCACAGCTCCTCCATGCAGCACAGGCATCTTTATACTTACAGATAGCCACAGCTCTTCTGAGCAGGTCCAATCTTCCCCCACAGCTCCTCCATGCAGCACAGGCATCTTTATACTTACAGATAGCCACAGCTCTTCTGTGCTGGTCCAATCTCCCCCCACAGCTCCTCCATGCAGCACAGGCATCTTTATACTTACAGATAGCCACAGCTCTTCTGTGCTGGTCCAATGTTCACCCACAGCTCCTCCATGCAGCACAGGCATCTTTATACTTACAGATAGCCACAGCTCTTCTGTGCTGGTCCAATCTTCCCCCACAGCTCCTCCATGCAGCACAGGCATCTTTATACTTACAGATAGCCACAGCTCTTCTGTGCTGGTCCAATGTTCCCCCACAGCTCCTCCATGCAGCACAGGCATCTTTATACTTACAGATAGTCACAGTTCTTCTGTGCTGGTCCAATGTTCCCCCACAGCCCCTCCATGCAGCACAGGCATCTTTATACTTACAGATAGCCACAGCTCTTCTGTGCTGGTCCAATGTTCCTCCACAGCTCCTCCATGCAGCACAGGCATCTTTATACTTACAGATAGCCACAGCTCTTCTGTGCTGGTCCAATCTTCCCCCACAGCTCCTCCATGCAGCACAGGCATCTTTATACTTACAGATAGCCACAGCTCTTCTGTGCTGGTCCAATGTTCCCCCACAGCTCCTTCATGCAGCACAGGCATCTTTATACTTACAGATAGCCACAGCTCTTCTGTGCTGGTCCAATGTTCCCCCACAGCTCCTCCATGCAGCACAGGCATCTTTATACTTACAGATAGCCACAGCTCTTCTGTGCTGGTCCAATGTTCCCCCACAGCTCCTCCATGCAGCACAGGCATCTTTATACTTACAGATAGCCACAGCTCTTCTGTGCTGGTCCAATCTCCCCCCACAGCTCCTCCATGCAGCACAGGCATCTTTATACTTACAGATAGCCAAAGCTCTTCTGTGCTGGTCCAATGTTCCTCCACAGCTCCTCCATGCAGCACAGGCATCTTTATACTTACAGATAGCCACAGCTCTTCTGTGCTGGTCCAATCTTCCCCCACAGCTCCTCCATGCAGCACAGGCATCTTTATACTTACAGATAGCCACAGCTCTTCTGTGCTGGTCCAATCTCCCCTCACAGCTCCTCCATGCAGCACAGGCATCTTTATACTTACAGATAGCCACAGCTCTTCTGTGCTGGTCCAATCTTCCCCCACAGCTCCTCCATGCAGCACAGGCATCTTTATACTTACAGATAGCCACAGCTCTTCTGTGCTGGTCCAATCTTCCCCCACAGCTCCTCCATGCAGCACAGGCATCTTTATACTTACAGATAGCCACAGCTCTTCTGTGCTGGTCCAATCTTCCCCCACAGCCCCTCCATGCAGCACAGGCATCTTTATACTTACAGATAGCCACAGCTCTTCTGTGCTGGTCCAATGTTCACCCACAGCTCCTCCATGCAGCACAGGCATCTTTATTCTTACAGATAGCCACAGCTCTTCTGTGCTGGTCCAATGTTCACCCACAGCTCCTCCATGCAGCACAGGCATCTTTATACTTACAGATAGCCACAGCTCTTCTGTGCTGGTCCAATGTTCACCCACAGCTCCTCCATGCAGCACAGGCATCTTTATACTTACAGATAGCCACAGCTCTTCTGTGCTGGTCCAATGTTCCCCCACAGCTCCTCCATGCAGCACAGGCATCTTTATACTTACAGATAGCCACAGCTCTTCTGTGCTGGTCCAATCTTCCCCCACAGCTCCTCCATGCAGCACAGGCATCTTTATACTTACAGATAGCCACAGCTCTTCTGTGCTGGTCCAGTGTTCACCCACAGCTCCTCCATGCAGCACAGGCATCTTTATACTTACAGATAGCCACAGCTCTTCTGTACTGGTCCAATGTTCCCCCACAGCTCCTCCATGCAGCACAGGCATCTTTATACTTACAGATAGCCACAGCTCTTCTGTGCTGGTCCAATGTTCCCCCACAGCTCCTCCATGCAGCACAGGCATCTTTATACTTACAGATAGCCACAGCTCTTCTGTGCTGGTCCAATGTTCACCCACAGCTCCTCCATGCAGCACAGGCATCTTTATACTTACAGATAGCCACAGCTCTTCTGTGCTGGTCCAATGTTCCCCCACAGCTCCTTCATGCAGCACAGGCATCTTTATACTTACAGATAGCCACAGCTCTTCTGTGCTGGTCCAATGTTCCCCCACAGCTCCTCCATGCAGCACAGGCATCTTTATACTTACAGATAGCCACAGCTCTTCTGTACTGGTCCAATGTTCCCCCACAGCTCCTCCATGCAGCACAGGCATCTTTATACTTACAGATAGCCACAGCTCTTCTGTGCTGGTCCAATGTTCCCCCACAGCTCCTTCATGCAGCACAGGCATCTTTATACTTACAGATAGCCACAGCTCTTCTGTGCTGGTCCAATCTTCCCCCACAGCTCCTCCATGCAGCACAGGCATCTTTATACTTACAGATAGCCACAGCTCTTCTGTGCTGGTCCAATCTCCCCCCACAGCTCCTCCATGCAGCACAGGCATCTTTATACTTACAGATAGCCAAAGCTCTTCTGTGCTGGTCCAATGTTCCTCCACAGCTCCTCCATGCAGCACAGGCATCTTTATACTTACAGATAGCCACAGCTCTTCTGTGCTGGTCCAATGTTCCTCCACAGCTCCTCCATGCAGCACAGGCATCTTTATACTTACAGATAGCCACAGCTCTTCTGTGCTGGTCCAATCTTCCCCCACAGCTCCTCCATGCAGCACAGGCATCTTTATACTTACAGATAGCCACAGCTCTTCTGTGCTGGTCCAATCTTCCCCCACAGCTCCTCCATGCAGCACAGGCATCTTTATACTTACAGATAGCCACAGCTCTTCTGTGCTGGTCCAATGTTCCCCCACAGCTCCTCCATGCAGCACAGGCATCTTTATACTTACAGATAGCCACAGCTCTTCTGTGCTGGTCCAATGTTCCTCCACAGCTCCTCCATGCAGCACAGGCATCTTTATACTTACAGATAGCCACAGCTCTTCTGTGCTGGTCCAATGTTCACCCACAGCTCCTCCATGCAGCACAGGCATCTTTATACTTACAGATGGCCACAGCTCTTCTGTGCTGGTCCAATCTTCCCCCACAGCTCCACCATGCAGCACAGGCATCTTTATACTTACAGATAGCCACAGCTCTTCTGTGCTGGTCCAATGTTCACCCACAGCTCCTCCATGCAGCACAGGCATCTTTATACTTACAGATGGCCACAGCTCTTCTGTGCTGGTCCAATCTTCCCCCACAGCTCCTCCATGCAGCACAGGCATCTTTATACTTACAGATAGCCACAGCTCTTCTGTGCTGGTCCAATGTTCACCCACAGCTCCTCCATGCAGCACAGGCATCTTTATACTTACAGATAGCCACAGCTCTTCTGTGCTGGTCCAATGTTCACCCACAGCTCCTCCATGCAGCACAGGCATCTTTATACTTACAGATAGCCACAGCTCTTCTGTGCTGGTCCAATGTTCACCCACAGCTCCTCCATGCAGCACAGGCATCTTTATACTTACAGATAGCCACAGCTCTTCTGTGCTGGTCCAATCTCCCCCCACAGCTCCTCCATGCAGCACAGGCATCTTTATACTTACAGATAGCCACAGCTCTTCTGTGCTGGTCCAATCTTCCCCCACAGCTCCTCCATGCAGCACAGGCATCTTTATACTTACAGATAGCCACAGCTCTTCTGTGCTGGTCCAATCTTCCCCCACAGCTCCTCCATGCAGCACAGGCATCTTTATACTTACAGATAGCCACAGCTCTTCTGTACTGGTCCAATGTTCCCCCACAGCTCCTCCATGCAGCACAGGCATCTTTATACTTACAGATAGCCACAGCTCTTCTGTGCTGGTCCAATGTTCCCCCACAGCTCCTCCATGCAGCACAGGCATCTTTATACTTACAGATAGCCACAGCTCTTCTGTGCTGGTCCAATGTTCCCCCACAGCTCCTCCATGCAGCACAGGCATCTTTATACTTACAGATAGCCACAGCTCTTCTGTACTGGTCCAATGTTCCCCCACAGCTCCTCCATGCAGCACAGGCATCTTTATACTTACAGATAGCCACAGCTCTTCTGTGCTGGTCCAATGTTCCCCCACAGCTCCTCCATGCAGCACAGGCATCTTTATACTTACAGATAGCCACAGCTCTTCTGTACTGGTCCAATGTTCCCCCACAGCTCCTCCATGCAGCACAGGCATCTTTATACTTACAGATAGCCACAGCTCTTCTGTGCTGGTCCAATCTTCCCCCACAGCTCCTCCATGCAGCACAGGCATCTTTATACTTACAGATAGCCACAGCTCTTCTGTGCTGGTCCAATGTTCACCCACAGCTCCTCCATGCAGCACAGGCATCTTTATACTTACAGATAGCCACAGCTCTTCTGTGCTGGTCCAATGTTCCCCCACAGCTCCTCCATGCAGCACAGGCATCTTTATACTTACAGATAGCCACAGCTCTTCTGTGCTGGTCCAATCTTCCCCCACAGCTCCTTCATGCAGCACAGGCATCTTTATACTTACAGATAGCCACAGCTCTTCTGTGCTGGTCCAATCTTCCCCCACAGCTCCTTCATGCAGCACAGGCATCTTTATACTTACAGATAGCCACAGCTCTTCTGTGCTGGTCCAATCTTCCCCCACAGCTCCTCCATGCAGCACAGGCATCTTTATACTTACAGATAGCCACAGCTCTTCTGTGCTGGTCCAATGTTCCCCCACAGCTCCTCCATACAGCACAGGCATCTTTATACTTACAGATAGCCACAGCTCTTCTGTGCTGGTCCAATGTACCCCCACAGCTCCTCCATGCAGCACAGGCATCTTTATACTTACAGATAGCCACAGCTCTTCTGTGCTGGTCCAATGTTCACCCACAGCTCCTCCATGCAGCACAGGCATCTTTATACTTACAGATAGCCACAGCTCTTCTGAGCAGGTCCAATCTTCCCCCACAGCTCCTCCATGCAGCACAGGCATCTTTATACTTACAGATGGCCACAGCTCTTCTGTGCTGGTCCAATCTTCACCCACAGCTCCTCCATGCAGCACAGGCATCTTTATACTTACAGATAGCCACAGCTCTTCTGTGCTGGTCCAATGTTCCCCCACAGCTCCTTCATGCAGCACAGGCATCTTTATACTTACAGATAGCCACAGCTCTTCTGTGCTGGTCCAATGTTCCCCCACAGCTCCACCATGCAGCACAGGCATCTTTATACTTACAGATAGCCACAGCTCGTCTGTGCTGGTCCAATCTTCCCCCACAGCTCCTCCATGCAGCACAGGCATCTTTATACTTACAGATAGCCACAGCTCTTCTGTGCTGGTCCAATCTTCCCCCACAGCTCCTCCATGCAGCACAGGCATCTTTATACTTACAGATAGCCACAGCTCTTCTGTGCTGGTCCAATGTTCCTCCACAGCTCCTCCATGCAGCACAGGCATCTTTATACTTACAGATAGCCACAGCTCTTCTGTGCTGGTCCAATGTTCCCCCACAGCTCCTTCATGCAGCACAGGCATCTTTATACTTACAGATAGCCACAGCTCTTCTGTGCTGGTCCAATGTTCCCCCACAGCTCCTCCATGCAGCACAGGCATCTTTATACTTACAGATAGCCACAGCTCTTCTGTGCTGGTCCAATGTTCCCCCACAGCTCCTCCATGCAGCACAGGCATCTTTATACTTACAGATAGCCACAGCTCTTCTGTGCTGGTCCAATGTTCCCCCACAGCTCCTCCATGCAGCACAGGCATCTTTATACTTACAGATAGCCACAGCTCTTCTGTGCTGGTCCAATCTTCCCCCACAGCTCCTCCATGCAGCACAGGCATCTTTATACTTACAGATAGCCACAGCTCTTCTGTGCTGGTCCAATCTTCCCCCACAGCTCCTCCATGCAGCACAGGCATCTTTATACTTACAGATGGCCACAGCTCTTCTGTGCTGGTTCAATCTTCCCCCACAGCTCCTCCATGCAGCACAGGCATCTTTATACTTACAGATAGCCACAGCTCTTCTGTGCTGGTCCAATGTTCACCCACAGCTCCTCCATGCAGCACAGACATCTTTATACTTACAGATAGCCACAGTTCTTCTGTGCTGGTCCAATCTTCCCCCACAGCTCCTCCATGCAGCACAGGCATCTTTATACTTACAGATAGCCACAGCTCTTCTGTGCTGGTCCAATCTTCCCCCACAGCTCCTTCATGCAGCACAGGCATCTTTATACTTACAGATAGCCACAGCTCTTCTGAGCAGGTCCAATGTTCCCCCACAGCTCCTTCATGCAGCACAGGCATCTTTATACTTACAGATAGCCACAGCTCTTCTGTGCTGGTCCAATGTTCACCCACAGCTCCTCCATGCAGCACAGGCATCTTTATACTTACAGATAGCCACAGCTCTTCTGAGCAGGTCCAATGTTCCTCCACAGCTCCTCCATGCAGCACAGGCATCTTTATACTTACAGATAGCCACAGCTCTTCTGAGCAGGTCCAATCTTCCCCCACAGCTCCTCCATGCAGCACAGGCATCTTTATACTTACAGATAGCCACAGCTCTTCTGAGCAGGTCCAATGTTCCTCCACAGCACCTCCATGCAGCACAGGCATCTTTATACTTACGATAAGACACATCTAGCGATTCTGTCCTCCAGCCCTGGCAGCCTCTCATGGTGGTGTACATGGAGACTTATTGCCCCCACATGCCTACTCCAATCATTATAATAAAGGGGGTGTGCCAAGGCATATTGGGCACTCCTCACTTTGGCACGCCACTCTAGTGCAACATCGAGTAGGAGTGTTAGTGGGTGTAAAGCCATACTGACGAATTCTACGTTGTCTGCCCAGCGATGGAGGATGAAATTGCTCGTTCTCCCTCATCAGTAAATATGAAGATGCTGGCACTGTATGAAGGAGCTGCGTGGGAATCAAAGGCGAGTATATACTTTTTTATGTTATTGCTTGGACAGGAACTTTTGCTCAGAAACTGTATTCCAATAAAGATGCTTTATGTTCTATCATCGCCTGATTCCTTTTATAATGGTGAGAGAAAAAATGTATATTACCATTTTACTACAGTACATTTGTTATTACTAATTATTGGCCATTTATTACGGAGTTGGAGGTGGTGTCGAAGCCTGATATTATACAGGCGTCGGAGTTGGGCTTGCTCCTTCATAAATACATAGCTGCTGTAAAATGAAAGGCACACGCCTGAAAGGTATGATGAGAAGTTGTGTATCTTAGGAAACATCACTGTGCTTGCAGGCTTTGTGAGTAGACACATGCAGGCCGTTTCGCTGTAAAGCCGAGCCCTGTCACTTGCTCTGCTGACATCCATCACTCAGGGCTTTTTTCAAACTTCACATGGGAAAAAGTAAACTATCATATAACAGTATTTGATTTTGACTGGTTTTTAATGATAGTTGTCCAGACCAACAGCCTGGCACAGTTGGAAAATAAAGGTAGTGGCACTTCCTGTTTGCAGGTGGCCTGCAATTACAATTTTGTTTTTAAAATTTACCACAGCAGGAGTTAGAAAAAGGTACATTTTTTTTATTTGCAGCAATCTAAATTGCACTGGGGAGGAATACATATGAGCACTTTGTTGTGTTGGTCTGGTTTAAGTCATGTTTTACTGTTGGTCTGCTTTAAGGAAGAAATGTGTTCTGAGGTAGTCTCACTCTATCTGGTAAACTTCCTCACCTCAGTTCTCCTATGAAACAGGTTTTCTGTAGAAGATGTATGAAATTCATGAGTGTCACAGCAAGGGAAGCTACAGATTACAGTACAGACTCTACAGACTCTGAAAACCTGCAGAGTCCCGAGACACTGGAAGCTGTTTCCTCGCCTCCTAGACACAGGAAATGAATTCTGAAGTTTTAATAGCTTGAAGTAAATGGTGTGTGAAACAGCTGTTGGGGAATTTTCCCATGTGACAGTAGGTACACGTTCCCACTGCACGCTCCAAGCTGCAGGAGGGCTATTCTAAATTTCTTATCAATTACTTTTCTTAAAGCTCTGGAGTCCTAAGCAGACAACATGGAATATGCTGGTGTAACCTGAGGTAATTACCTGAGGTAATTAGGTTGGGCTTTACCTACTGTATATTAAGGGCCCATTTTAGACAAAGCTTCACCCTGGGCAAAATAAAAGTGAGACCACTTGTTAATTTAACTAATCCATACAGTTTCAAGTGAATTCTGGGCTATTGATTCTTCTTCTGGGCAACGCAGTACTGCCAAGTTCAGGAGATGAAGCCCTCACTGATGAGCAGGTCCCAGAGTCTATTGATAGGCCAGACAGTGGTGTAGCAACAGCAGTCACAGTGGTCGTGGTTAAGCCAGGGCCCAGTGACATATGGTCAGGTGATAGAAACATAGAAGGTTGACGGCAGAAGGAGACCATACGGTCCATCTAGTCTGCCCTTATGTGTATACTGTATGTACTCTTCATCTTAGGATAGATGTGTGCTTATCCCAGGCATGTTTAAATTCAGTGACTGTTGATTTTTCAACTACCTCTGCTGGAAGTTTGTTCCAAGCATCTACTACTCTTTCTGTAAAATAATATTTTCTAACATTGCTCCTTATCTTCCCCCCGACTAGCTTCAGGTTGTGCCCCCTTGTTCTATCATTGAGTTTCCTTTTAAAAACACTTCCCTCCTGAACCTTATTCAATCCTTTCACATATTTAAAGGTCTCAATCATGCCCCCTCTCTCCCTTCTTTCCTCCAGATGGGCCTGGCAGACTGCTCACTCCAACCATGGTCATTACACCGCTGTTTATGCCCTTATAACTGCGGAGGGTACCGGGGGTGGGCCACAAGGTGTACGGGCCATTACCGATTAATGTATAAATGTTGAGGATAGAGCTCCTGCCACCCTCCTCCTCTGCAGGAGTTTCAGACAGCAACGCATCCCAAATTAGGAGGCCCTGCTAAAGTGGACCAAGACCCACGGTAGTGGAAAACAATGGGTTTTGATCTGCTTTAATCTACTTTTGAATGGCAGACTTTAAGTTTACAAAGTCGCTTGTAAGATGCTTCAACCCTGCCCCTTGGAGGAAACCAAGTAACCCCCTGGCACTGAGGCAGGATGGGGGGGGGGGGGGGGTTACAAAGAAAAAAAACAAAGAATACGTGACCACCATCTATACAAGTCCACCTGGATGTAATGCTGTGCTATGGAAACTGCTATGAAACAACTGTTAGATTATGACTGTATGACCTGCTGTGAACATTCAAGTGTACCGGAAGTCCTGCTAATAAAGTAAGTGCCTTTTTATAAAGTTGGTCTCATTGGAATCATTGAATACAGACCCACATTGGGAGGTTCCCCAAGCCCATGACAAAGAACTCACTCCCCACACGCCTGAGTAGCTAAACCCCTCAATTATTTTGTGTGCTACACAAGTGTTTGTAAATTGTGTATAGCTACACTTGGCAATGTCCTAAATCACCCTCCATTTTAAATTGAAGACTAAATTAAAAAGATATGAGTGTTCAGGGTCAATCATCAAGGGAAGGCACAGTTGTTTCAGGGTTGCTGATTAAGCCAAGGTCCAGGGCAGGCAGCAGTGGGCAGCAGTGGTGTAGGGTCCTTTATAAAGTCAAGGGTAAGGGCAGGCATTGAAAGTTCAGGGTCAGGAACGAAGCTAAGGTCAAGGGCAAGTAGTGAAGTTTCAGGGTGCATAACCAAGTTCGATAATCAAACCAATGTCAAGTTGAGCAGTCAAAACAAAGGTAGTGAGGTACGCTATGTCAAACATGAAGAAGCAGGATACAGGAAGCAGGATGGCCTGACTTTACAAAACTCAAAGCCAAAATGAAGCTTTTCTCATTGCGTATGCTATTGGGCAGGGGTGTGCATGGACGCTTGTTCTATGGAACAAAAGTCTTCTTCATCACGTTTTCCAACTGTTGGAATTTCCTGATATTTACCAATGTCCTGATGTGATATCATCACTTTTTTTGCTAATATTTTATGGTTCTTGTTCTTTAGTAATGGGTTTTTCTTTTCTTTGTGTATAATTTTTGCCAAAGGGCATAGTCACTGGACCTCTTGTGCCGAAGGGCATAGGGGCTAGAAAACTGACAGGGCTGAAGGCTAGCCATTTCTGTGCCCTGGGTTGTCAAGCCCCTATGTCTGGAGTGCAGGGTTGGTTGCCTAGGGGTAAGTGGGGCAACTCTATTTAAAAAAAAAGAAGGTTGCAACAACCCTAGCAGTACATGCCCAGCCCTGCAAAAAAAGCATACTTTATCTATTTTGCAGTTGCTGGCATAAGTTGAAAAACTTGTATGTGGCAGAAAAACTGGGCAGGATTTTGCACACCAATGGGTGTTATATTTACTCACCTGAACACTTGCTTATTATGTGCATGTGATCCTTGGATTGCAAGGATTGCACAATTTTTCCAGACACTGCATTTGCAGTGTCTGGCACCCGCAAGCAACGGTACCAAGACTTTACGGTGCCGCCCCTTGGTTCATTAGTCCCCCGATCCACATGCCCTTTTAGGAGTGTATTCCTACATTTCTCCCCTTTCCAGTGGGTTGTTAGGCCCCTTAGGGTCGGAGATCTAGTGCTTGGAAGTGTACTATCCTGGATTCCTGGAAGAGGTACATTTTCAGGATGATTTGGTGCCTTGGTTCTCTGGACCCAGGGGGGCTAGAAACCAAATGGAGGTTTCAGTGGAAAGAGGACTTCAGCCAGGCCAACACCTTTTTTTTATCTACCGGCTGTTGGTCCTGCAGACAGAGAATATAAACAAGCTTGGGGGGCATCCAGAGTGCCCTGCTAATGTGCACCTCCCTGGTTAGTTATAAAATGGTCTGAGCGGCTGCCACCCCCCCTTTTGTTTCTTGTGTCTAATTTTGGGAATGATGGAAGATTAACCTGTTAAGCTTACCTGTTGAGATATTTTGGTGGAGAAGCTTTCTTTCGGCCTGGCTGCATTTAATTTTGGAAAAATTGATTCTGGAAACATTAACCAGGTATAAGCCCACTTCCTGTGACACCCCGGTAAGAAGATCTGTGTGGTGGTGGATGATTGGAATCAGCACGATTCTTTGAAAGTATATGCACTGCGGGTGTCGATTTACCTGTTAAGACTTTTTCGGGGCATCCCACTTGGGGATACTTAAGAATACTGCCCTGAATTAGGGGAGCTCTGTTATTATTTTTTGCAAATCTATTGTGGAAACATAGACAGGAAAAAGAAGTAAAATCACCTGAATGTACATAAAACACAACATGCAGCAGAGAATGTACAACAGATACTATACATCGATATATGTAATAGCACCATCTACTGTCAGAAATGTGAACAGCTTTATACCAGCAATATAGAGGCAGATCACATACAGAGACAAGCTGTAAGCTGTTGCACAGTATCTCCAACACCCCTTCTCAACAGCTGAGGCTTAATCTGGTAAATCCATCTTCTTTGTAAGCCTTGAGTGTCTTTCAGCGGTCAGGGGTTTGGTAAGGATATCTGCTGTCATATCCTCAGTAGGGCAATAAAGTTACTATATAAAGTAAGTGTCTTCTGACTGTGCCTCTCTGCATTCTGGGATTGCTGTCCTTTTCCTGACCCAACTCAAAGCACAGCTATAACCTGGCCCCCTCTGCATTTTCCCCCTCCTCTCCTCAGTATGTGATGCCTCTGAGGCAAGAAGGTGGCGCCCGTATCTTAGCGTCCTGAACAGAATTGCAGCATGGTGGGGGAAAAAATGGAAAGTAACTGACTAAAAAAATTTATTAATTAATGTCAGATGCTGGGGAATAGTTTTTTAAGGGTTTGGGCTTTTCATTAAATGATGCTGAAGTTCCGGTTTAAACACAATAAAACACCTTACCTTGTCCCTGCAATGAATCACTGTCCAAAGTGTTTCCAGCCACAGCTGTTTCCATCTTGGCGAGGCTGAACAAAGCATTTTCCCCGCTCTGTGTCTGTGGCCACCTGTCCATTAGGAGCTGGGAGCATGCACAAAGTGAGTGATTCCGCTCTGTGAAGCTCCCCTGTATCTGCTCCCCAACATGATGGACAGGTAAGGTGTTTTTTTGTTAACCCTGCCACAGCACCAGGGCAGGGGTACAGGGACCTAACCTTAAGAATGGACTTTCACTTTAAAGCTGAACAAAACCCTGGCTTTGTTCCTTGCCATTGGGCATCCCAAATTGGTGTGAAACCCACCAGATCACCCATTAAAACGCACCCTTCCCCAGTCCCATGGCTCATGCACAGGCTATCGTCCAATCAGAGCCGTTTGCCATGCATATTTAATTTTCTACAAACTGCTCTGTTTTATGGCGGGAGTGAGAATAGCTTGGGGCAGGAGCACGCTCACAGTCCAAAAATGCTGGTGATGTGGATGGCACTATTTACATCAGAGAGGGAGGCAGGAAGAGGTAAGTAATGCCTGATTTTGGATGCCCCATCCTTCTATCTCTTTTACCACATTTGCTCTCCTCTCTATATTGACCATTATTCACTCCATTCTTCTATTTCGGCCTACCTAATTTTCATGTTTGCTCTGTATCCCTCTTTTCCCCTTGTTTCCTCCAGCCCTCTTTTTACCATGTTCCTGCAATATCTTTATTTATTTCATTGTTTCCTCTATCATGCTCACTTTCTCTTCTTCTTCCTCTTCCGTCTATCTCTCTTTTTCACTTGTCCCCTCTTTCTCTCTCTTCTCTTTTCATCTCTTTCTCATCTCTTCCATTCCGGGTGCCTGAGGTCCCTGCTGCATGCCAAGATTGTTGGTTGTCAGCTCCTGCACTGCCTCACTCCTGGGCTGATGATCGGTTACAGCTCAGCTGCCACCCCGCGGTTTTCCCTGGTCAGGTAGGGCTCCCTTTTGGAGGCATTTTTACTTGTACTGATTTATTCGTAACCTGACATTTGTTCGTGTTGTTGCAGGGTGGGGGTCCGAAGGCTGCTGCATCCTTGGCTGGTGAGTTGATCTCAGCTGCAAGGAAGTTGCGTTTCCAGTAGTGCAGGCAGGTCTGACCAGTAGTCGACAGGCAGGAGGGTGTGGGCACTGGTTGTATTGCTTAGCAGTTTTTTTACCATGTCGATGGCATCAGAGGCACTGGGGTTTCGTATTTCAACGGAGAGTGTCCCATGTGGCAAGCCTGCCTGACTTCAGGCGAGGGGCCCTTGTGCACTACCGTCCTGTGCCGCCTTACACAGCTGGCAGGTTTGGTG
The DNA here is from genome assembly GCA_027917425.1 of Gastrophryne carolinensis. Taxonomy (NCBI): domain Eukaryota; kingdom Metazoa; phylum Chordata; class Amphibia; order Anura; family Microhylidae; genus Gastrophryne; species Gastrophryne carolinensis. The sequence goes on from CM051235.1 coordinate 373,090,443, forward strand.
CCTCAGTCGGAGTGTCCAGTTTCCCACGCGGCTTCAAGCTAGGACTCATCATGTGATACCCTCTTTGGAGGACTGCCAGGCCCATTTTTGTCCCAAGGTCAGCCCGGGGACGGGATTCCTCCTTTGCACATGGCTCGGTTGGAAAGCATGCTCAGTGAGCCTTTATCAGCTGGGGCATCCCGAGTCTGTCTCTGCCCACCCAGACAGGAAGGCTATGGCCAACTGTAGGAATATTCAGTCGGAGTCCTCGGAGCAATCTATCTCTTACGTCAAGGACTTATTTAGTGGTTCAGGATCTAGTTCCGGTCAGTCGGAGGGGGGGTTTGTCCAGCACCAAAGAGGAGCCGGAAACCCGCCGGGAAACCCTCCGGACCACTTGACAGATCAGATTGAGGAGCTTATTGAGGCAATATTGGAGGTTCTGCACCTCTCTACTCCTTGGCTGAAGCGGCAGCTGAAGAGGGATGGCCCTTCAAGTGCCAGAAGGTCAGCTAGATCTTTCCCAGGCTTGTCAATTTTGACAGGCTGGTGGCAAAGGAGTGGGAGAAACCGGATAAGCTTACATCTCTTCCTATGGTCCTGGATGCCAAGTACCCCTTTCAGGAGGTGTCCATTCTGGCACGGCACACTATTATCCCTACTTAGGATAGTGCAGCCTTGAGAGACCTGATGAATAGGAGGGTGGACCAGCTGACCAGATATGCGTTCTCCATGGTGGGATCGGCCATGTGCGGCAGCTATGGCAGGCAAGGTCTGAATGAAGCAGCAGAAGAGTCGTTTGCGACATGGAGGTTTCCGTTCCTCTACACCTCGCTTGAACTCCATTGCTATGGATATCTTCGGATATATTGTGTTGGCTATGGACGACTTGGTGCGTCTGGTGGCTAGGGGGCTTGCCTTGCTGGTCACCTTGTGGCGCATGGTCTGGCTGAAACACTGGTAAACCGGCATTTTGTTTCGAAGAAGATGTTTACTGCCCTCACCTTTGCGGGGGGTTGTCTTTCCGGTGAGCCTTTGGATGACCTGGTCCAGAAGGCTACGGGTGAGGAGTCGACTAGGCTTCCACAGAAATGGATATTGAGGACTTTGTTTCTCAGGTTGTCCAGTTTTCTTCCTGTTCGGAGAAATTCGGAGGTTCAACAGACGCGGCAATGATTTTTGGGTAATTGAAAGTCACAGGGGAAACCTAGATCTCAATGGACCAGCCGGCTCAAGCCCCCAGCCAAGTCCTCTCAGGGTTGAGCGGCTTTTGCACTATGCGCTGGTGTGGAGGGAATGGATATCCAATGCCTGGGAGGTTGTTTCTTCCAGATACAAGATCGTTTCTTCCAGATACAAGATCGAGTTCTGGACCAGGCCTCCACACAGGTTTGTGGCATCCAAGCTTCCCAAATCATGGAAAGGGCGATGGCTCGTGACCACGTGATAGAGTCCTTGCTGGACCGAAGAGTTGAAGTAACGGTCCTATCCTAGAGCAGAAGAAGGAGAATGGTGGCAGACCCAGAGAGTCTAGGATGGAGCTAATGACCTAGACACCTGGCAGCTGTAGGAAATTGTCTGCTAGAAAGAATTTGTTAATGTTTGTGGAATCTACTGTGAATCACTACTACTAAGAAAAGTTGCTGTTAATACCAAGATTTACCATCCCTTTTGTGTATGACTAAAGAGGAGCCTTTTTTTACAGAAACAACACCCATTTCTCAAATATAGATTTAGTTCCAAATGCAGGGGGGCAATCACAATTGCCAATGTCCCTGTGCATAAACACAGATAATTGGGAGATATGTTACCTTATTTCTCACTCTGCTTCCAAGTGAACGCAGTGGTCAATAAGAACACTCAATTTCTCCAGGTGACTGAGGAGAAAGGTAATTGCAATGCCCCTCTCACTATCTGGATGCTGCCCTGTGCTCTGAACTATTTTAAAAATGTTTCGGTTAAAGAAGTCTGGAGTTTTTGCTTGAGTTCTTCAACTGACCTGTGAGTGGTGAACCTGCCATGCACACATCCCATCCCTACATAGCATACACAGGAGCATACACTGCATCCCAGAAGAACCTACTCCCACCAATCTGTAGGCCAGTACTCACATGATCCCCGTCTACTGTTTACTGTCTACTGTTTCAAGTGACAGCATGCTGTGCATGCATGGTGCCACATTGGCCGCCAGCGGGGCAACAGATGGCTACCAACAAGCTGGGAACATGGAATGATGAATATTCTAAATGATTTCTGGGTTTTCTAAAGGGCTTCATGCAGATGGGAATACAGAAATGGGATGCCAGTTTGGGGGTTAAAGTATCCCAATGGACGTTGTACAGACATGGCGGCCACTATTGATAGCTTATTAAGGTCAGACAGGCTTACACCTATTTGGGTATGGTATGATCAGTTTTTTGCACTTAGCACTTTTTGGGGTGTTTAATCTTTATATATTTATGACATTTTTGTGTCACTAATATTTACAGACTGCTATTGATCACTTTTATATTTACAAAGTAGTTTACTTGAAAATACCCCAACGGCTATAATTAGATATTATTCCATACTTGCATTATACTATATCTCACCCCCCCCCCCCCCCTTCGCTTCTCAATAAGGGATCGAGTCTGTGGGTGGGAACTTAACCATGACCCAAATCCGAAGCTGATGTGCTGATCCACTCCCCAGCAGAAAACAATCTTTGTGTGTAAGTTACAGACCCTAATATCCTTTTACAGTGCCTTGTACTATCCTTCACTCTCAACCTTTGACTATATATGCAGTGTATTTATTGTTTAATTGTCCTACTCTGTCTCTGCCCACTTAGTAATTATTATTGTCCTTGCTCCTGTCAATAGGAGGGCTTGACCCCATTTTTTCTTTAAATATCCATTCTATGAGAATATATGGCTGAAATGTAATGACGGTGCAACCTCTTATCCCATCATTTTGCACGCAGGTTTCCAGATGTGTCCCTTTCTAAAGCATGGGCCTACTTCACATGTTTCCTTCAGTGGCAGTTATCATCCTGAAGGGATCCTGTCGCCTTGACCCTAATATACTTGCCAATTTAAAAGATTCTGATTCTGTTGAAGACAATGAGAAAGGCTTTCACAGTCACCCCGAGGGGCCCCAATAATCTGCAGCAGAATTCATGACGGATATAAGCCCTAACTATTCTTCTCTGTATCAGCTCCTTGGATTATGAGAAACTTTGCTGATCAGAATTCTTTGCTTCTCTCTAGCGCAGACTTTTGTATCTTGTATCACACGAGGTTGACAGGAGCTTGGCGTCAGGTAGTACTACGCCACAGGGCTGCTCGCTTCTTGTGCTTTGTGAAGGCAGTCTGCGTGCCCCATATTGGAGCAGTCTGCGCCGCTCTGTTCTCTATCAAAGGAGGCATTGTTACAACTGCTTTTTTCTTACAAAAAAAGCAGAGTTGAGTACTTTCTTTTCTTTTTCTTTTTTTTTTTAAACGTGATCTGAGACTTTTAAAGGAAGCATCTTTTTATGTTCGTTTGGTTCAAAACGAACAATATTGCTCTTTAGCAGAAATGAAACAAAAAGAGGTACAGCGAATAAAAGGTGCCAGTGGCCTGTCGGCTGGGCTTGCTCCCGAGTGATAAATGGCACACTTTGAAAGACGACCGTGTACTAAAGACACATGGGGTGCCAAAAGGTCCATCGACTCTTTGCCATTCACACACGTCCACATTTTTTGCGTTAAAAATAGGTTAGCAACACTTGTTCCCCTGCGTCTTTTCTTCTCTGTTTAGTATGGAGTCTGGAGCAAGGCATGAGCCTGAATACTGCATGATGCACTGGGCCACATCATGACTATTATTATTAGTAAGAGTAGTCACAGTAGTAGTATCATTTTTAAAGCCCAGGCCAATTTGCTGTATATCCTTTGTAATTCTTCCGATGGGCCCCCAACAGGTTTGGAGCGAAACTTCAGTCAAACTATGACCCCCCCACCCTGCGAACTTACCCTGGCGTGGAGACAATACGGGGGTTCCAAAAAAACCCTTACCTTATCCACGCACCAGCGCTGCTCTCCTATTTTTGTGTAGCTGACCTCAGGAAAAGGCTCAAAGCCGCATCTCCCAGTGGGGTGTTAATTTGACTGAAGTTCCGGTTTAACAGGGCTGGCAACACATATTCGTGAACTAATCTTGATGTCCTAATGGTGTACATACCATAGAGATATGAAATGCAGCTGCTACTGGGCCCATGGCAGAAGGGGCCCAGCAGAGATCACAATAACAATAGCAGCAGGAGGGTGTGTGGCTGGCAACATGGCCTGCGTGCCCCACAAACCCCCCAGACAGAGGTCACTAGCGATATAGTGCAGCTCCATATCACACAGTGCCTCGACCACAGAGAAGCTACCTCTTAAGGATTTTCAGCTGTGCACCTGCTCTGTGGCCCTAGCCGACAATTCTTGAAGCTCCTGTCAAGCAGAAGTTCAGATCTGGGATCTGTAGATGATAAGTGTGACGGGGGAATGAAAGTGAGAAGCATCTCATCCAGGGTAAGAAGGTTTTGCTACTTATACCTGGGGGACCCCATGTGTGTTTGCTATGGGCCCTGTGTAACATACCCAAGCACCTGAGATGTCTACTCCCTGATTCAGATGCGGGAATGACCTCAAAGTCCTATATTTTTCTGTGTTGTGTTATCCAGGGCCATGTTTTTTGGTCCATGTTGACTAATTTTAAGGGTGGAGCCTGCGCTTGCGCATGATTTCGAGCCCTGATTTGGCCGTTTTCAGGCCTAGAAAAACTGTAGTTTTCCGGTTCAAAATTATGCCCTTTTGCTAGCGTAAACTGCCATACGCACTTATGATTGAGCCCTTTGATGAATTCTGTTAAGAGAAAAAGCATCTGCAGCAGTGGGGGCTGGTAACTATGTACCTTCGAGAGCTTAGGCATACCCGCCTTTGCCTGCATGTCGAAAAAAATGTCCCATCAACAGGTGTTCTAATTGACCCGACTCAACAGCATTTCTCTTGAGAAGCTTTGCTCAGAGCTGCAGCCATGTTTGACCCACGCCACATCAAAGGGGCATGTAATTGGAGGTATGACCAAATTGGTTGGTTGCCTAGTAGGCTAGGGGCACTGTCAGTTGGCATTTCCCAGCTTTCGCTGAGCCATGCCCTGGCTAAATTTGTCAATGGCATGGCTGTACTGCAGGAAAAATACATCTATTTCTTTAACAGCATGGCAGTCTGGAACGCGGTGCGGTTGGGATTTTTCAGAATAGCGAATATGCGAAGTGACATGTGCACCATCAATTGCATGCACTTGCCCTGGTTCCCCCAGCTGCTCAGGAGTATATGTTTCAGTATGTTCAGGTCCACATTGCTCCTCCTTGCTCACTCTCCTATATTCATGCTAGCCTTGCTTCAGCTCCCCTAGTTAGAAAGCGCCCGGCTCAGCCCCTCTCCTCCTCCTCTCCGCTCTGATCGGCATGGGCCAGGCTCTGCCCGTGACCCCCCCCCCCGCCTCCCTCGCCTTCCCCGCCTCCCTCGCCTCCTCCTCCCGCGGCCCGGGGCTTACCTTATGGCTCCGGCCGCGGGAGATCCACGTGTGCTCGCGCTGGGTGGGGGGAGGCGGCAGCTGCCCAGCCGTCTCCCCCGCTCACGCCGTCCGTCCCGCCGCCAGCCCCTCCCGGTCGGCGGCCCGGTGCTCGGGCCACAAGAGGCCGGCTCCACCTCCGTCTCTTCTCACCGGGGAGAGCGGGGCTGCAGCGTCGGAGCTGCTGGCCACACCCCTGCCTCCTCCCCGGTCTGTGGCGCGACCCGTGCGTCTGAGCCCCTCCGTACCCGTGCCCGGGGAGCGGGGGGGCGGTGTCACTGCCGCCCCCACAGCAGCGGTGGGGGGGAATAAGGGGGCGCTGCGCGCTCACAGCGCCGGGCCCAGGGCGGGAAGCATTTGTCCTTCTCCCCGGGCACAAGCTGGGGTGGGGGGGCTCCTCCCCATCCATCCCTTCATCTGTGCCCCATAGCAAGGGTCAAAGCTCCGCTCTTAACAGAAAGGGGGCCCCACTGTCGGACCTGGAGGCGTTATTGCCGCCCCCAGGTCCGACAGTGGGGCCCCCGGCGTCCTTTTCGACGCCGGTGAGGGACCCCAATCAGCACATGTCACCCAGCCCCCCACCATGCTCGGTGGCTGGGCCCCCCTCACCAACCCACCAGTTTCACATAGCGCCGCCCCCCCCGCCAGTCTGTCAGCCCTCCTCCCCCACGCCCCTTTTCCCGGGCCAATTGCTCCCCTGCTGTCAACTTTCCCCCCGGCACCGCGGGATGCCCCCCTCTTCCCGTCGGCACCCCCGGCTTGGCGCACCCCCCGCGTCCTGGAGCGCCTGGCCTTTTGACCTGGCGGCCCCTCAGCCCGGCGAGCTAGTGCGCATGGTGTCTTCCCGTGCCCATTCGCAGTTTGGTCCAGGCACTGCGGACGCGCGCGCATGCGGCCGGGGACTCGGTTTCCCGGCCAGTACCAGCTGCTCGCCTCTCCTTTTTTCCCCGCAGCCAGTGGTCAGCCAGGACGCGGTGTCGGGCGGCGCGGCGGTCGAGGCACCAGGATGGCAGATGAGAGACAACGGCGGTCGGGCAAGTGGTCGGTCCGAGGCGGCGATCGTCAGTAGGCCGCTATCAGCTTCCGGCAGCGTAGCGGCGGCACCAGGAATGGCGGTGGCGTCGGGATGTGCACCGGGAAGTGGGTCGCTGGGCCAGTCGGGCCCAGCGACTCAGGGATTGGAACAGCACACGGAAGGACCGAGCGGCGGGATCGGGCGGCAGGGTGAGCCACAATTAATCGCCGATTGTATGTTGTTATCGCAAGCTGGGGATGATGGCTCGGGGGTGGTAGGTTTTATGTCTGGTGTAAGGGAGTTGTTAGCTAGGTGGGATGCATTGGCGAGCGGGGGGTCTAAGGGGGCGCCACCAGGGCCAGCGGCGGTGGTGACGAGTGGCACCGGGGGGAGGGTGAAGCAGCAAGGGATAGCGCAGGTAGATAGCAGGGAGGGGGAAAGTTCGGAAGATACGGGTTTGGGTGAGTTGGGGGGGGCGATAGGTCCCTACCGATTTCGGATTCAGCCAAGGGGCACACCTACGTGTGTTTCGAGGGGCCGTTGGGGGGGCACCTAAAACAGGAGGTGAAGGAAAAAATATGGCGAAGGGAGTACGTGGACATATTCACGTTGCTGCCCTTGGAGCGTTTTGGGGTTGACGGTTGGGAAAGGGGGAAGGAGTACCGGAAGGAGGAGGATGAGGATAGGAGGCGCTTTTGGTTGATCCCGAGAACTTTCGGGAATTGGCTGCAAGCGTTTGCTATACTTGCAAGCGTTACTGGGGAAAAGAACCCTGAACACTGCTCGGCGCTTTTTTGTTATTTGGACGCCATTTGGAAGGCCCATCGGGTGTATGGGGGCTTGGCCTGGCTTCGGTACGATGAGCAGCAACGGATGTCGGTAAGTGAGGGGTTGGGGTGGGATCATAGGGATATAGGGCTGTGGTTGAGAGTGATGAATGCGAGGGGGGGAGTGTACCCAGTTACCGGGGGTTCCCCCTCCTTTGAGGGGGCCGCCACTTCAATGGGGTCGGGAGGGGCGGAGTTGGCCAGACGTGGTTTGTGCTGGGCCTTCAATGACTCCTTCTGCAAATGGGGGCCCACATGCAAATTTCGGCACGAATGTTCGGCCTGCGGCGGGAGCCACGCGGCCGGGAGGTGCTTTAGGAAGGGTCGGGGGGGCGCAGAGGGGCCGATGGTCCTGGAAAAAGGGGCTTCCCCTGTGAGAGGGGCGCCCCTGGTTAAATAAGTATCCTGATCAGGGGGTGGCTCAATTACTGGGTGAGAGTTTTGAGTTGGGTTTTCGGATTCCATGTGCAGCGCCTCCCAAGTTGCGCTCGCTTAAAAAATCTGAAATCCGCTCGGGAAAGGCCTGAGGCTATTAAAGAAAAGTTGGGGAAGGAAGTTTCCTTGGGGAGGATGGCGGGCCCATTCAGCGACCCCCCTCTGGAGGATTTGGTGGTGCCCCTGTTGGGAGTTGTGCCCAAGAAGGAACCAGGCAAATTTTGTCTTATACACCACCTGTCTTTCCCGAGGGGCGGGTCAGTGAATGATGGGATAGACAAAGAGCTGTCGTCTGTGTCTTATACGTCCTTTGACTTCGCTCTGGCTATGGTAAGGGAGGCAGGCCCCGGGGCATTGATGGCAAAAACCGATATTGAATCCGCATTTCGGTTGCTACCAGTACACCCGGATAGTCTGTATCTTTTGGGGTTTTTTTTGAAGGGGGGTATTATGTGGATCGCTGTCTACCCATGGGGTGTTCAATTTCGTGCGCCTACTTTGAGGCCTTTAGCTCATTTTTGGAGTGGGTCGTAAAAGAGAGAGCGGGCATGGGGTCCGTCACCCACTACTTAGACGATTTTTTGTGCGTGGGGCCGGCGGGTACCAGAGTATGCCATTTGTTGTTGTCAACCATGCTGAACGTGTTTGGGGTTTTGGGGTGCCGGTGGCGCACGACAAAACGGATCGTCCAGCAACCGTGATAAAATTCTTGGGGATTGAGATCGACACGGTGAGAAGGGTATGTAGGCTTCCGAGGGACAAAATTGAGGATTTGGTTGGGGGGTTGGAAGGGGCCCTGGGGGGTTAAGAAGGTCACGTCGGTACAGCTTCAGTCAGTGCTCGGGAAGTTGAATTTTGCGTGCCGGGTGCTACCTATGAGGCGGGTGTTTACCAGGCGGCTATCTCTAGCGATGGCCGGGGTTCGGGAACCGCATCAGTTCATCTAGTTGACGGCGGCAATGAAGGAGGACATTAGGATGTGGATCACTTTCCTGGAGTCCTTTGACGCGCTGGCGTACTGGATGGATCCGGTGAGGGCGAATGACAAGCTTGAGCTTTTCATGGACGCGGCGGGCTCGGTTGGTTTCGGGGCCTACTTGGGGGGGGAGGTGGTGTGCGGGGCCCTGGCCAGGGCGGTGGATGGAATCGGCCCGGGCGAGGAATTTGGCTTTTCTGGAATTGTTCCCTCTGGTGGTGGCGGTGACCCTCCGGGGAGAGGTGCTGAGGAACAAGGCGGTGTGTTTTCGGTCGGACAATATGTCGGTGGTTGCGGCAGTTAACACGCAGACTTCGTCTTCATTACCGGTGGTGGTGCTGCTCAGACAGCTGGTGTTGGGATGTTTACGGAGGACGATAGGCTAGGGTTATTGATTTGGTATGTGGGCGAATTGGTGGCGGGAGGCGTGACCCCAGCTTCGGTTGACAGAAAGATGTCAGCCTTGGCGTTTTTGTGCCGGCTAGAGGGTTGGGCGGATATGACTAAAGCGTTTTGGGTACGCCAGGCACTGAAGGGTTGGCGGAAAGAGCGTAGGACGGCTGATAATAGGCGGCCGGTCTCGTGGGGTTTGTTGGAGGGGATAATAGGTGTTTTGCCCCGGGTTTGCGTGTCAGGTTTTGAGGTGCGTTTGTTCAGGGCGGCATCTTCGCTGGCATTTTTTGGAGCTCTGAGGGTGGGGGAGCTGGTGAGCCCTAGCAAGCGGGTACCCAGGGGATTGGGTTTCGATGATACGGTGACGTCCGATGAAGGGGTGGTGATACGTATAAGACGGTCGAAGACAGATCAAGGGGGGCGGGGGGTCAGTATCTGTTTTGGTAGGCTGCAGCACTGTAATTCATGCCCGGCTGCTGCTGTTAAGGAGTTCCTGAAGGTCAGGCCGAGGGGGAACGGTCCGCTGCTCATGCACGAGGACGGTTCCTTCCTAGCGCGTTTCCAGTTTTTGGCAGTTTTTAGGAAATGTCTTGGGGTAATGGGGCTGGCAAGCGGCGATTATGGTACCCATTCATTTCGAATAGGGGTAGCAACTGAGGCTGCTCGGCTGGGTCTGCCGGATGACATAATAATGAGGCTGGGGAGGTGGGAATCGGCGCGGTTTCAGCGATACATTCGGCCGGACAGGATTGATCGGCGGTTCAGGTGAAGGTGTGGATTGGTCATTAACATGTTCCTACCCCCCCTACCCCTTTCCTTATTTTTGTTTTAGAGTCGCCGTGCTCGGTTTTGATCATCAGGCATTCTTATATTTACTGGTCGGCTCGGCGAGAGGTGGTTCGGAGGAATGGAATGCAGCTGGGCATTCTGGAAGATCGTGCTCGGTTGAGCTGGGCAGGTGTGAGAGGCCTGCGCTGGGAGGACATGCAAGAGCACACGATGCGTGTGGCGGCAAGGAGGGGGCCGCCGGGGTTTTGGTCATTCATGCGGGTGGGAATGATTTAGGGAAGGTTCCGATGCGCCACCTGATCAAGTCCATAACGCGGGACTTGTTTTTTTTCTGGGAGCATTTCCGGGGGTGGTGTTAGTGTGGTCCCAGATTGTTCCCCGTTTTGCCTGGCGGCACGCTAGAGATTTGTTGGCCATCGAGAAGGTTCGGGTTAAGGTCAACAAGGCGATAGCGAGGTTTGTGAGGTTGAACGGGGGTTTGAGCGTGCGCCACATCGATGTAGAGGGGATAAGGGGGTTCTATCGATCCGATGGGGTCCACTTGAATGACATGGGGAACGACTTGTTTTACATGTCATTGAAGGAGCGGATCGATATGGCGGTGGAGTTGTGGCGGGCCAGGCAGCGCTAAGGTTTCAGCGCTGCTTGGCTTTGGAGGGTCTCCTCTCGGGTTTCGGGTCTGAGATAGCATTTCCATGGGTAGGCTATGCGGCTGTTTCTGTGGAAACCGGCCAGGACGAGTTGGTTAAAGGTTTTTGGATGGTTGGGGTTCAAGGAAGGAAGGGGATGTTTTTGGTCACTGGCGGTTAGCCCGATTAAGCTCCCTGGCCTAGGAGGTTTTGCGGCCGAGTTTATGTTGGCTTCCGCTTGGTGGGGGGGGGTCGGGAATTTAATTTTGTTCCCTCCCCTTCCCTTCATTCTTGGGATCCTAGGCTTCTCAGCCCCGGAACAATAGGGGGGACTCTATTCTGCTTGTACATTTGTATATTATATGTTGGGCTGTGGCCGATTAAATTTAATCTTTCCAACGACGTGGTGGTCCGTTCTTGTTATTGTGGTGACGGTGGGCGGTATGACGCAGGGCATATTGGAACGCTAGCACAGTCAAGTTAGTTAGTTTTAGCAACCGCAAGATGGGCCACTCTCAGGGAAGTACATACAATAGAGGCAGGGGAGGCAGCTGCTACCGGACACTAGGGGGAAGTGGGCACCATACAAGCTGTCTGTCCCCACCTTGCAGCATCTGTGGCAAAAGTGTCAGACTGGCGCTACTCCAGTATGCAATGTTGGCGGCCTCAGCACACAAGCACTCTGTATAGAGCACTTGGGGAAACAAGGTGCTGACATTTTAGTTTCACCATGTGGAACTTACAGATCCAGCCCCTGTGCTCCCTGCAGACATCGCACCAACTCTGCATACTGTAGAAGCGCCTCGGGAAGAACCAGTCCTCACTGGGCCCCATTGTCAATGACCCAGGTAAGGGCCCAAAACTTCCTGGAACTCCAATCAGACCACAGACCTGATTTGGGATGCCCATGTGCGTTTGAGGTGTAACAACAAAGTGTTTATTTTGTTGTAACTGTTACAATCTCCTATCCATCCCTCAATGAGGGAATGTGGCTTAATTTAACAATTGTCCCACCCTAAAATTTCCCACCCTAAACATTTGGAAGGTGTGGCATTTGAACCCCCAAGATTATTTTAAATCTGCCACGCTACATTCAAAGGCTCTCTTTCAATCTGCCATGCTACATTTACAGGCTCTCCTTAAATCTGCCACGCTACATTCACAGGCTCTCCTTCAATCTGCCACACTACATTCACAGGCTCTCCTTCAATCTGCCACGCTACATTCACAGGCTCTCCTTCAATCGGCCACGCTACATTCACAGGCTCTCCTTCAATCTGCCACGCTACATTCACAGGCTCTCCTTGAATCTGCCACGCTACATTCACAGACTCTCCTTCAATCAGCCACGCTACATTCACAGGCTCTCCTTCAATCTGCCACGCTAGATTCACAGGCTCTCCTTCAATCTGCCACGCTACAGTCACAGGCTCTCCTTCAATCTGCCACGCTACATTCACAGGCTCTCCTTCAATCTTCCACGCTACATTCACAGGCTCTCCTTCAATCTGCCACGCTACATTCACAGGCTCCCCTTCAATCTGCCACGCTACATTCACAGGCTCTCCTTCAATCTGCCACGCTACATTCACAGGCTCTCCTTCAATCTGCCACGCTACATTCACAGACTCTCCTTCAATCAGCCACGCTACATTCACAGGCTCTCCTTCAATCTGCCACGCTAGATTCACAGGCTCTCCTTCAATCTGCCACGCTACATTCACAGACTCTCCTTCAATCTGCCATGCTACATTCACAGGCTCTCCTTCAATCTGCCACGCTAGATTCACAGGCTCTCCTTCAATCTGCCACGCTACATTCACAGGCTCCCCTTCAATCTGCCACGCTACATTCACAAGCTCTCCTTCAATCTGCCACGCTACATTCACAGGCTCTCCTTCAATCTGCCACGCTACATTCACAGACTCTCCTTCAATCTGCCACGCTAGATTCACAGGCTCTCCTTCAATCTGCCACGCTACATTCACAGGCTCTCCTTCAATCGGCCATGCTACATTCACAGGCTCTCCTTCAATCTGCCATGCTACATTCACAGGCTCTCCTTCAATCTGTCATGCTACATTTACAGGCTCTCCTTCAATCTGCTACGCTACATTCAAAGGCTATACTTCAGCATTAATTGCTGTACATATTAATGTATGGCAAAAACTGATGAATTGTCAGCTACAATGCCTGGGGAGACTCCGCACATCGAATGAAGTGATGCCGGGGAGGCCCACACATGCATATGCGCCGGGGAGAGGCTTTCACCCCTAGAGTTTTTTTTAATCTAGAGCTAGGTGTCACAGATTTTGGTCCAACAAAACCTACTCGACTCAGACATGGATTCGAAAAGATTCCAGGAACGGGTGCTGGCCTCACTCATGTGTGAGACCCCCACCGAAGTCTATAAACATGCACCTTCCCCGCTTTTACAGTGCATGCTCGAGCTCTCGTTTGATGAGAGTAGTCTGTCATGACTATATCATGCGGCAAATGGCTCTCATTGTTGTGAATGAGGAGCATGCTCTGCTGCATACCCTGTACCCCCAACAGCGTGTGGGTGCTCCTGCCCCAGCTATTCAGATAGCTGCGACTGGAGCATGCACGACACAGGGGGATGAAGAGGATGTGGCAGTGTGCTCTCCCCAGTGAAGCCAATGACAGCCATTTTTCCTGGCTCATCCCACAACGCATTGATCTTGAGCCATTCCAGCTTGTATACTTGTTTTGAGAGTGGCGAGCTGAGTGGCGGTTGGCTTCTGGGTAAGTTTGTATATTCTTGTATCTGTTCTGCGTGTGCTGTTATCTTTTGTTTGTTATCTTTGTATTTGCCCTATTATGGCCATTTTGATTCATTGCAGCCTTTTTAGTTTTGGGGTTGATTTCTTTGATAGCCTATTTGTCTCCGGCGGACCCGACCACTGCCAATGTTCCCATCCTACTCTTAAGCCCTGGAACTTGCTGAAGAGGAGGAGGTGTTGGGCTTGGAGTCTTGGGGGGCTTGGGGGGCATCAATAGACACACATGTACAATAACATTCATTTAATCTGTCTTTACAGGCGCCATGTTGGTCCACCCACCACAACAAAGAAAATATGTGTCATAAAAATAAAATTAAAAAAGAATTATATGCTGTGTGGTGTCCTTTCTTAAAGCTACATCCTTAAAGCAGGGTCAAGCTCAAGCGGGAGGGGGGGGTAATGTTGTGGGAAAAGAGGAGGTGGACCAAAGAAAAAAAGGTAACAGTGGGTAGAAGCAGACGACATGAGAGGCTGCAGAATGAAAGAACTTTGAGAAGGTAAGTCACAGTACATACATGCACACTACAGGGGATGCCCCTAATGGAACCAAGGGGGAAAGGCAAGTCACACTACATACATTCACACTACAGGGGATGCCACACAGGTGGGGGCCAGAGAACATAACCCTTAAAGACAAAATATAAACCTTGGCATATGCTGGAAGGCCATTGATGGACAAGGAACACCAAGATGGATGAACAACGTGGCAACAGACCGGTGAAATTGCATACAAACTCAGCTTCCAAGGAGAGTTTGCAAAATGCTTGGGTAAAATGTTTGCGGACGCCAAACACGTACAACAGCCTGAGTATCATGCGTGCGTTCGCAAATTCCCAGGGCATACACGTTTAACCTGACAAAAAAACAAGTTTCACATGCAGGCTATGAATGAGGCTACCCTATGTACTTACCTTACTGACATTTTCCCTGGTAATTTCTGGTCGTGAGAGTACAAGCTCAACCACTGGAGACCTCCCAGGCACCCGTTGTCAGTCTCTGAAGAAATTAGAGTATGTTTTTGTGACTTCATAATATGTTGCAAGTGCATCTGAAAGGAGTGGGGAGACCGTGCAGTTTACAGACTATTAAGATGGCAGAGGACACTCAAACCAGAGGTCTGGCCAGCAGTATCGCCAAATCAATCTGCCTAATAGAGCTGTAAGTTGCTAAAAAATGATGCTTGTACAGGCCAGAATGCAAATATTTGGGAGTTTATTTAGGGCTATTTGCTTGAACATCCGCTCTAAGTACAAATAATTTGCTAACTAGTTCCCATTCATAGTCTATATTAATCTACAAATTCATGCTTCTAATTGGTCTATGAGGTCTTGCTCTTGATGTGGCTCCAAAGTGCGGACCTTGATCTGTATCAGACCCCCAGGTCCTCCCCTCTCAGTAACCAAGGTCTCTGTATGGCTCTAAATTCTTGTTTTTGATCCAAGTCCTGTTACTGGTTCTTGTTCCTAGGTCCCGTTCCCAGTCTGTGTCCAACTCTGAGGTATTTAAAGATTTGTCCTTGCTATAATCCCAAAGTTCTGAACTTGCTTTATTTCAGGTCCCAAGGTCCTTCCCTGTCAGCGACAAGGGAATCCTGGGGGGACCTGTAGCTATGCAGTCAAATTCCTGTGATGAGATCACTGTCAGCTGTCCTTTAAACTCCATGAATACCCTTGCCATCAAAATTCTGGTCTATGTTTTGAGTTTATGCTGCTTGTCTGTGTCTTTGAGGTCTTTCATTTGTCCCAGGTCTAGCTCATTAGTCCTGTGTCTGGTCTATTGCCAATGTACTGTTTCTGATCTGCCTCTGCAGTATTGGTTTTAATGTAGCTCCAAAGTGTCATTCTTGTTCTGTGTCATTTTGTGTCATTCTCCCTTATGGCAGCCACAGACAAAGGAATCCTGGGGAACCTTGGGGTAGCTGCACAACAGAGCCCAAACTTCTGTGATATGGTTGAAGGCAAACAAACTGCTGCTCCTTAGACTAAGCATCTTGGGGGTCCCTTGCAACCCTGTTCCTGTTTTGTGTCTGGCTCAAAGGTCCTGCTCCTTATTGTCATCCAGGTTTTAGATCCTGTTCCTACTTAATGTCCATTGCCAGGAACCTTGCTATAAACTTTTTGGATGAGGCAAACTGTGACCAAATGTCCTATATTTCATTGTACTGATTACCTTTACTACAATATACTTACTATCCTCCGACCCTAGCTGCCATCCTAACTTTATTGCACAGTGTGCAAGACCGGATTAGGAGTGGAGGCCTCCCAGTAACTGTAGATCAATCACTACACTTGTTAACATGTAGTGAAGGCCCCAAAATGCTGACGGTCACTAGTTTGTATCTTCTTTTTCTCAGCACAAGGACTGTGCTAATCATACATACATTAATCACAGTGTGCCATGCTGATAAGGTCATGTGTTTAGGAGGTCAATAGGCTTTGCATCTTACTTGGCCCATAGGCCCAATGTCCTGGGGGAGTTCTGTGAGGCCCTCACTATGCTAGTAAGGGTAAAATTATCCAATAAAAATGTAAAAAGTTTCCCATCCTCTGGATAGTCTGAGGTGTGCCAGACAGTAGAAGAATTTTTGTAAGGGAGAAAATATCTCTTAGCCCAAGCAGCCATCATTTGAGCTGGCCTTGTCCACTGACCTGGAAGACAGCAGGCAAGTAATGCAATTCACAGTGATAGCTGCTCATTCTCCAAAGTGATATTGCGCCTCCCCGGCTGCAGCTAACAAGCTCAGCAGGAGCGTACGGTGGATGGCAACAGACTTTGACGAATGTGTCCCAACCTTTGGGGAGAAAGGAAAATCAGAATAAATAACCTCCTGGGCTGCTTTTACCAGGAAGCGGTGACATGTGGAAGTTATTTCATGTTCGAAATTTATGAGGAAATATGAGCTCTGCCAGGCCCAATTCAAAGACCCCTTACTTCATACCCTGGAAAGCTAAATCAAAGATGTTGCACAATTACCAATTTCAACCCAGAGACACTTTTACAATAACACTTTGTAGATGAAACACAAAAGTAAATGTTGCCAAGGCAAGAGTACCTGGGCATGCAGCAGTTCACAGATAAAAGTGTTTCCAGTGAATGTTACAATTAAAATAATAACACTACTAATAAAGGCTAAATAACAAACCCAAAACATGGCCGCCACCACTATCTAAACTTCCAGTGATGGCCCATCTCATTTCCCCTTACTGCACAATTGGTATACAAACCAACAAATTGGTGGCACCCGGTGTGGGAGTCAGTCTCGAGAGCTGGCCCCTCGGCACACATACAGCGCTGAGAGAAAGAGCGCTGGACCTCAAAGCCACGCACAGACCAACAGCAGTGCTTGAAAACAGGTACAGACCAGGAACAGGACATCAGTGCTAATCAAAAACTAGGAGCAAGGGGGCAGAGCTGGAACCAGGCAAGAAACAGGACCTTGGAGCCAAAAACATACCAGAACCAAGGCCTCCAATGTGGGTAATGAACCAGGGGCACAGACCAAGAGAAGGACCTCAGAGCTTAACACAAACCAGTAGCAAGACCTCAGAGTTGTCACAGAACAGAAGCTGGACCATGAAGCCACACACAGACCAGAAGCAAGTGTTGAATATGAACCAAGTCCAAAATCTCTGAGAGCAGTCGAAGAGCATGACCTAAAAAAACATACACAGACCAGGATCATTGTTACAGATCAAAAACTAGACCCTACGGCCGCACACCGACCAGGGGAAATACAGAATAGTTGGGTATGAACGAGGAGCAGGATTCAAAGCCAGGTACAGACCGGGAGCAGGACCTTGAAGTCAGACATGGACCACAGTGGTAAACCATAAGCATAAGCTCTTGGTGCTAGGAACAGACCAAAAATGTAACCTTGCAGCTATAAAGCGATTAGGAGAAAGATCACAGAGTTGGATATAAACCATTAGCAGAACTTCAAAGCCAGGCAGACAGAAAGCAGGACCCCAAAACCAGAAACAGACCAAGAGTAAGCCCTCAAAGGCAGCCCCAGCCTAAGAGCTGGACCTTGAAGCCCGGCACAGACAAGAAACTGGACATTGAAGCCACACACAGACCAGAAGCAAGACCTCAAAGTATCTGGATATGAGCCAGGACAGGATCTCAAAACTAAGCAAAGACCAAGATCAGGGTCTCAAATCCATGCACAAACCAAGAGCAGGACCTTGAAACCAGACATAGACTAGAAACAGGACCACAAAGCTAAACCAAGAAAAGCTAAACCAGGAGCAAGACCTTAGTGCTGGGTACAGACCAAAAATGAAACCTTTGATCATGAGAAAGGTCAGTTGGATATGAACAGTAAGGAGAACCTCAAAGCAAGGCACAAACCAAGTGAAAGACATCAAAGCCTGACACAGATCAAGACCAGGATTTTGAAACAGGGCACAGACTAGGAACTTTATTACAACCCGAGTAGAACTTCAAATCCAGAAACCTACCAAAAGCAGAAAATCAAAGCCATACACACCAATAAGAGGGCATCGACTGTCCCTGGGTTGGAGGGGCATCTGATCCAGACAATCTACAGTACTGGGAGCACATGGGTTAAACATCATGAGAGGCAACTCATAAATTAATCTTCCACAAAGAAAAGCCAGTAATAAGTACACAGTATTCCATATGGGTCTGACCAGTGACCAGTGATAGAGTGGTAAAATGATCCTCTGGTCATGTGCCCCTATGCTCCTCTTGATTCACCCCATGACCCTGTTTGCCTTGACAGGTGCTGCTTGGCAGATTACAGTTTAGTTTATTATTTGAGCAAAGGGGGTGGGAGTAGCTCCATCACTATTATTTTTACAAAATTATCATCATTATTATTCAGGGCCTGGGAACCAATTTACCGCCCAGTTTAACCCTCTCATCATCTAAGTATTAAGCACCAAACATGTCTAGCTATGTTGAAAGACAGAGATTTGGTTTCACATATCTGCAGATACATGTGGAAGCCACACCGCCCCGGCAAGGCACTCTGTGTTTAGTGTGGTCCCTACTCTTATTTTTGAGTCCCCAAAGTTGGGACATGCAATGCAGCCAGAGCTACTCACCTGGGAAGCTGCCAGCCTCCCTCCCACACTAAACACAGAGTGCCTTTCCGGGGCAGTGTGGCTTCCACATGTATCTGCAGATATGTGCAACCAAATCTCTGTCTTTCCACATAGCTAGACATGTTTGGTGCTTAATACTTGGATGATGAGAGGGTTAAACTGGGCGGTAAATTGGTTCCCAGGCCCTGAATAATAATGATGATAATTTTGTAAAAATAATAGTGATGGAGCTACTCCCACCCCCTTTGCTTAGTCTATTATTTACTAAGATCCCTAGGCCCATCTCCATTGTAGTTTTACCTAGCGTTTCCATATTTAGTGAGTAATCATGGCACAAATTGCTCATGTGCATAACCTTACATTTATCTGAATAAAACTTCATTTGTCATTTTTCTGCCCAGACTTCCAATGTATCTAAATCAGTTTGTAGCTGCATGCTGTCGTCTTTTGTGTTAATTACTTTATACAGCTTAGTATCATCTGCAAAGATTGAGATTTTATGGTTTTATTAATTCCCAATATTATTTATATACAGATGTAGCAATTGTTAACTGACACATCACAGCTCAACTAATTGGATTCTCTCAGTACAAAAGCCCTTCAAAATCATTGAAGATTTTAAGATAATACGATGCACCTGTGCAATAAGCTGACAGTTAGCAAATGTATATACAGATACAGCATTCTTTAAGCTGCAATCTAGTGGAACAACTGCCTTCATTATGAAGTCTTTACATTTTAAAAGCAATGCCTTGAGGGGGAGTGGCCGACTGCCGAGGGAGATGGCTGCTCTCTAGTGTTGCTCCGCTCTCCAGAGGCATTTAGACAGACGACAGCCCAGCCACATAGAACAGCGAAAGCTCAGACCAAGCTTACCCCAGGAGATTTCTGCCTCTACATTGGCAGAAAAAGGACCAAAATGCGGGGGCACGCGCGGAGTGGTCTGCGGAGGATCGGAGGGAGATAGGAGAAACGGCTGGCCCCCAGAACACTCAGAAGGGACAGCCGCAGGCAGCCATGTGCTCCCCCTCACAGCCCTCCCAGGCAACCTCCATAACAATGGCAGCGGTCCCCCAGTGCCCCGCACATGGCCGATACAGCCTTGAGGCCTGGCGAGGGAGGATCTATCCCCCCCACCATCACCAAAATCCATTTCTCCCTCTGTTTTCCCCCTGGACAGAGGGGCTGCTGAGGGGAAAGGGCCATTGCCACAACGTCAGTGGTCGCCCACCAAACAAACAATGACCCAGGAGCGGAGCCCAGCGGAGAGGGGCGACGGGATTCCAGGGCAGTTTCTTCAGGCCGCTTTCATTGTCTGCAGGTCACCTCTGTCACTTTCTAATGAGGACCTGTTGTTTTCTGGAGAACCGCTTTCACCGAAAGGGAGCGACCTGTCCCAGCTATTGATTGATGATGTGGCTGAAGGTGGTTCGCAGTTTGGCAGGGGTGCTTGGGAACGGAGGCCCTAGACCCAATATTGTGGGACGCTAATTTACTGGCCAAATTCAAAGTCTTATTGCAGCAGGGACTGGTGGCAGCAGTAACCCAGCTTTCGACCAGTTACTTCAATGAAATCAAAGACCTGGGCAACAGAACCAGCACACTGGAAGATACAGTGGATGACATGGCCGTGGCCCTGGAGCACAGAGGGTCCGAGTCTGTGGCCCTTAAGGAGGATATGGCCTCTCTGCAACAAAAATTGGAGGACTTAGAAAACAGGTCCAGAAGGGTCAACGTCCGCATCCAGGGCCTCCCCGAGTCAATAGAGGATGTGCCTGCTACCGTCACGGCCCTCTTGCAGGAATTGATCCCTCCATGCCAATCAAATGTCTGGATCGCGCCCACAGAGCACTGGGTCCCAAGAGATCAGATGGCCTCCCCAGGGACATTGTCATCAAACCAACCTTTTACCACACAAAGGAAACGATTCTAATGGCCGCCAGAGAGAAAGGGGAACTATCCTTCCAGAGCCATCGCTATCAGATCTTTCCGGACATGCCCCCCCCCCAACCCCCCAACACTACAGCGAAGAAGAGCCATGAAACCCAGCTTGGAAATACTTAGGAGCCACAACATAATGTACCACTGGGGTTTCCCCTTTAAGCTTGCATTCATGCTTGCAGGCCGCCAACATACAGCCATCTCCCTGGAAGACCCGCTGGACACCCTGAAGGACTTGGGCCTGGCCTCCGTCGACTCCCGGGTCCACACATCAGGTGTGACCGCACAGCAAGCTTTCAAGCGACCGACGCTCCAGCCCCTGTGGGAGAAGGTGCGAGCCTGCAGGAAGAGAGATCGGATGGCCGGTTGCCCCCCCAGGGATGACCCAAACCCGGGATGAGGACTCAGGTTCATCAGAGTGGTAATAAGTTTAGTTTCTGGGGAATCCCCCTTCCTTGGGAACAATTTGAAAATTGAAATTTAAAATGGTTATTAGATCTCTGTTATATACTTGTTTGCCCCCCCCCGGGCGGGTGGGCCCTTGGGGGGTGCTCGGTTGTCCCTTTGTTGGGCCTTGCCCCTCCCTTCCCCCCTCCCGGGCCGGCCCTGCCCCGCCACGTGCGGGCTTATTTGCGGTGCTGTCTCAGGGGGGGCAGCCCCCTGTTAACCTGAAGGTTTTAAGCTGATTGGGACAGGCCCTGTGGCTAGGTTGCCCCGGGTGGGGGGGCGCTGCTGTGGTCACCTGGAAGTGACCTTCCGCAGTGGCGGTGCGCCCGTAGGGTTACCAAGTTGATTTACTCATAAGAAGTTGGACCCACGGCCTGTGTTGTGTGGTGTGGTCCTGGGCTCCGCATCGGCTCGATGGGACGGCGGGCTGCGCCTGTCGGCGGTGGCGCGGGCCTATCGATGGTGGTGGTGCGGGCCTATCGATGGTGGTGGTCGCCCATTGACCTTGTACTTTTTTATTTGTGCACGATGGAACTTAAAATCAAGCTGCATTGTTTTAAGCTGTTTATGCTGTTCATTGCTGAGTTAAATAGAACTGTTAAATGCTGGGTTGTCTATGTTACAGTCTTGTCCTATGCCCCCGGGGTATGCCCCCTGACAGACAAGTTGTCAAAATGGTCCAGGCAAGGCCACACGTGGCCCTCGCTAATGGACCTTTTTCTGCTACTGCAGAATCTTGTGAGACCTTTGGTGGTACTGCACTGCCCCATTGGTCTAAAGTGTTGTAGTTTTGTTTTATTCATGTTACTCGTGTTCCCAAACTCTAGCTCTCACCACATCCCTCCACCACTCCCACTTTTTCGCACTCCCCGCATGGACCTCCCGCGTTCCACTAGGCCGGAAGCTAAAATCTCACATTGCCAGGGTTGCCATGGTAGGGCTGAGTATTAAGGCTATATCGCACAATGTCCATGGCTTCAATGTCCCTGCTAAACGTAAAAAGGCTTTCCACTACTATAAGTCCTGTAAAGCTGACATAGTTTTCTTGCAGGAAACCAGGTTCTCCACTTGCTCCAAACCAAACTACCTGAGTGGTCACTTCCCCTTGGTGTATCTCGCCTGTGCTAGAGAGAAGAAGAGGGGAGTTTTGATTGCCTTCCGTAAGAACCTACCATTCATATGCTCTAAAGAAATTTCAGACCCCCACGGGCAGATACCTCATACTTCAGGGTTCCCTCTACAACTTTGTGATTACTCTGGTCACGTATTATGCTCCTAATACTTTCCAGACCCGGTTCTTCAAGCACCTATTGTCGGTCGTTCAGAACAATACGAAAGGGGTCTTGATAATGGGAGGAGATTTGAACCTGACAATAAATCCTGGATTGGACAGGCGGCGCACTGGACATTCTGGGGCAGCACCCCTGGCCCCAGATGCCCAGTCCGCGGCCTTTCGTGATCTCCTTAATTGCCACAGTCTGTGTGACATCTGGAGGGAGAAGAACCCTAAAGCCCACGACTTCACATTTTACTCTAACCCTCACGGCACGTTTTGCAGGATAGACCAAATACTAGTCCCTCAATCGGCGCTACCAGCCATTATCGATTCCAAAATCTATAATACAGCCTGGTCCGACCACAGCCTAGTAATGGCCGCCATGGACCTCTTGATCACAACTAAGCATTCTTATAATTGGCGACTTAATGACTCCCTTCTATCAACTAAGCCCATCTGCTCTAAGATCCGAGAGGCCCTTCAGGAATACTTTGCGCTTAACACTAACTCGGTCTCCTCCCTGATCTCCCTGTGGGAAGCCCATAAGGCTACCATGAGAGGTAACATTATCTCCATAGCCTCCGCCGAG
The DNA here is from genome assembly GCA_027917425.1 of Gastrophryne carolinensis. NCBI lineage: Eukaryota > Metazoa > Chordata > Amphibia > Anura > Microhylidae > Gastrophryne > Gastrophryne carolinensis. Next base: position 373,113,195 of record CM051235.1, read on the forward strand.
AAGCGTGAGAAGCAAAGGAAAATTAGAGATTTAACCTTGAGGTTCGAGCGGGCCGAAATACGATGGAAGAGGGTCCTGAGCGCTAGAAATAAGAAAGTTGTTGATAAGTTGAGAATGGAACTCAATGGGCTCTTAGATGACCAGGTAGAGAAAAGACTCAGATTGTCGAAACAAACGTTTTATGCAAGGGGCAACAAGCCGGACACAAAGCTAGCCCAAAAGCTTAGTTCGGGATCAGTCAGGGTAGACCCTAATAAAATTGTTTTGGCCTTTAGGGACTTCCTGTCGGTCCTTTATTCAGCCCCAGTAAACATGAACACGGCTAAGATAGAGGAATTCTTTGAGCACATTGAACTACCCAACATTGAGCAGTGATGCGTAGATAGGATGGAGGCACCCGTTACACGCACTGAAGTGCTTCTTGTCATTAAGTCTTTGAAGGCTTCCAGGACCCCAGGTCCAGATGGGTTCAGTGGTCTGTATTATAAAAAGTTTGGCCCATCTTGGCTCCAAATCTATCGAACCTCTTTAATGTCCTATGTGCAGAAACCTCGCTCAGTCCTAGATTACTGCTGGCGGATATATGCATGATTTCCAAGCCAAAAAAGATAGTCTGCTCATTCTAAATTATAGGCCAATATCCTTGATTAATATTGACGTGAAGTTATTGGCCAAGGTCCTGGCGGCTAGGCTGAACACATTTGTGGCAGACCTCATACATGGAGACCAAGTGGGGTTTGTTCCATCCCGACAAGCCAGGGACAATGTCAGGAGGGTTGCCCATCTGGTCCACCATGCCCGCTCTAGGGGTATCCTGGGCTTCCTACTCTCACTAGGTATACAGAAGGCGTTTGACTCATTATCTTGTGGGCGTTTTGGACAATGGTTTTTAGAATGGGTGGGAGCTCTCTATACGGCCCCGGCGGCACGAATGCGATACCTGGATTACACCTCAGTGGTGTTTGATATTTCAAGGGGAACCCGACAGGGATGCCCCTTATGCCCACTCCTCTTTATCCTGGCCATGGAGCCGCTGGGAATAGCAATACGAAACTCTCCTAACATTAAGGGATTGGAGGTAGCAGGAGTCCATCATAAAGCCATGTTCTTTGCTGATGATGCCCTGATCGCTATTACCCAACCGGTCACATGGCTCCCGAATTTGTACAAGCTCCTAGACCAGTTTGCCCAAATCTCGGAACTAACGATCAATAACAAGAAGTCAAGGGCATTAAATGTGTCTTTGCCGGTGGATGTGGTGGACCAGATTAAGGCCAGCTTCCCCTTCCGCTGGACAACGGAGCCACTTCCAAACCTGGGGGTGCGCATTTCAGCGAAGTACACCGCCCTATATAAGGCCAATTATCCCCCTTTGTTTAAGCCTCTAACTCGACTATAGGAGGTCTGGAAGTCATACCCGATCTCTTGGATAGGCTGCATCAACGCGGTCAAGATGACAAAACTCCCGAAATTACTCTATTATTTCAGAGTGCTGCCAACAAAAATCCAGATATACATGCTTCAGGTGATGCAGAGGAGGATCTTGGCTTCATATGATCCACGGGGTGCCCTAGGGTATCCAAGTGCACTATGCTAGCCCATAGAGCGCATGGGGGACTGGGGGTGCCTGACATATTTAAATATTATAAACCTCGCAGATCGCCCAACTGGTCTCCATGCACTCCTCCCTCAAACCCCCAATGTGGATATTCCTTGAGCTTCCCAATTGTGCACCAGTACCCATCGACGGCCTGCTCTGGACAGACCCAAAACGCTTAGCCCTTTAATGAAATATTCACTTGCCGTGTGGGACTCGGTCAGGTACTCTGCCTCTTTGATGTCCCCCCATGCCCCCCTAGTGCATTTGTGGGACAACCCGAGCAGGGCCGTATTTGCCACGTATAGGCTACGTTGGGGGCGGGGAGGGAGACCAGCAATATTTAATAAAAAAATAAATAAATCTGCCAGCACCACCCGGAGCTGTCGGCAGCACCCTGCCAGTGTATTGGCCTGCCCCCCTCACCGATGACAGGAGGAAGACTCCGCCTCTTCCCCTACTACGTGCGTCATGTGCAGTGACAGTATGGTTCATTTCAGGATCCGCTGCCCGCCCCCTGCAGGCCCGCACAGCCCGTCTCTGCCACTGCTGCCATGCTGCATACAGTGCTCCCTCACAGGTGACACTCAGCTTCCCTGCTACAGTCTGAGAGCAGCATGGAGTGAAAGGTAGGGATTTTTTTTAACTGTATGTTTCATAGTTATGGGGGTGGGGGGGTTGGCTCAGATCTGGCAGATAACTGTGTTATGGGGCCCAGTGATGACCCCAGGCAGGAGGACACAGAGCTGAAGTCGGGCGGGAGAATTAGGCAGAGCATGAGGTTTAATGTGCTCTGTGTGTATTGGCCCCTCTCCCCCCCCCCCCCGTGTTGTCAGCATGGACGGCACACTGCTTCTTCCTCACACCAGCCCCCTGCCTTCCTTATGCTCTCCCCCTTTCCTCCTCTCCTTCTGATGATGTCAGCATGTGAAGACCTGGGCTGCCGGGACTAAAGGCTGCTCTTCACACTGCTCCCCCTCCCTCCTGTATGAGCTGGGGATCAGCTCCCTGCTGATAAGAAGTCATCAATGGGCTGCAGATGACCTTTAAAGCAGGTTAGACCCAAAAACTGTTTAATAAAGTGGACGCAAACTAACCCTAAGGCCACCAGATTTCCTACCCATGGAGCATTCTGATTTGGGATGCCTTAATGCATACAAACTTCAAGCTCCTTTGCTAACTTACCTCACTGGATATCACACAGCACATGTGTGTGCCACAAGTGCAGAACACTTCTGTGCCAGGGGAGCAGCTAGCCTGGCATTCAAGCTTCCTAGCCAATCAGTCATATGCACAGCTAGGAAACCTGTGCTTTGGGATCATCAGCAAGGGAAGGACGCTGGTGATCCATGACAATTTATACAGTGAGGCTTCCCAAATCAGTATTACTCAGGGGCACAAACCAAAACAGGATAGGTGGCTAAATCTCAAATCTTGGTCCACTTTCAAGAGGAACAACACCTGGAAGAATGAAAATCATAGGTGTTGTTCCTCTTGAAAGTGCACCAAAACTTGGGATTCTGGCAGGGCATCCAGATTTTGGATACCTCACTGTGTGTATATCTCTCTGGATCACCAAGAAAACTCACTGTTCCAGCAATCCCACAGCACAGACACGAGCCGGTGGGCAGCCAATCCGTGTGCTCCATTCAGCTCCGGCTAGCCGCTCCGATATCAGAGAGAGCTGGATGAAGCAGGTGCGTGCCCCCACTATAGTTATAGCCAGGATGTGGCTCACACATGTGGCATTGGATCATTAGCTAGAGATTTCACACAGGAGAGTATCCCTCTGAGACAGGAGATTGGCCTTCCCTGGTGTCTTTTAATTGTTTCTCGGGATTTTGACTATCAGGGTTTTGTTTCTTGAATCTGAGGCATCCCCATCCCAATGTGGATATAGGGGCAATGTTTTGTTCCAAATGAATATCGGTCTGGGGTGGTGTTGTCTGCATTCTGCATATTAATATTTCTGTTTGGGATGGAGTCCTCCTATGTGGTACCATAATCTGGCACACCCCCTTTATAGACATGCATGGCAGCCTTTTGGCATAGAAGGGTTGATGACTAGAGATCCGGCCTGGACAGGGCCACGATCCGGAATAGGAGCAATCGGCTACATAGGACAAAATCTAAATATGCATTTTGTGTTTTTAGTTGCCTGGACATTCCATTTATTTATTCCTGGGATAGTGAGGGGGCTGTATATGGCCAGACCTCACATTTCAGTGATGTTGGGTCCAGTCACACCAATAAGGCGGCACAGGTGCTGCACCCCTGCTTCCTCCCTGTGCACTGCTCAAGGCAGGCCATCAGATTGCTGGGTGCAGATGTAGCATGTGGGGATGCCACACCTGGGCACCTATCTGCTGCTGCCACCCTGCCTACCTGAAGCGTCAGACCCTGGAGCAGAGGCGGCAGTCACCCACTCATCTACCTGCACCCCCCCTTTGCTGACTGAGACCTACTTGCTACTATTTACCCACCTTCTTGCCTAGCTATCTGCATACCCACCCAGCTACCTACCTATGCAATTACCTACCAACCCACCCACCTACCTACCTGCCCACCCATCTATCCTACCTATGTACATGCCCACTCACCTACCTACCCAAACCCTGGAGCGAAAGCCAGCTGCCCTAAAGCAAATGTGGAATCGCTGGACCCTAAAGTACAGGCTGCCCACTCACTCATCTACGTATTCAGCCACAAATCTACCTACTCGCCTACCTACCTGCCAACCTAACTACCCACTTTCCTACCTACTCAACTACTTACTCAGCCATCTACCCTTCCTACCCACTCACCTACCCACCTACCTATGTATCTACATGTTTACCCACCCATGTGCCTACCTAACCTACCTAGCTGCCCACATACTCATCTACCTGACTACACCCCACCTACCATTAACAGACCCATTTATCTGCTTACCTACCTGACTGCCCTTCTAATTACCTACCTACTAATCACAGAGGCTGCTTTGTGACAGGTGATACAACCTGGATGGCACAGGGGACTTCTGATCTGATGTGTGAGCTCCAGACTAACACTGATCAGCTGCAGTGGGACAAAATGTAAGCATCAATTTTGTTAAAGCGATCCTTCACTCTGAATAAGAATCCATTTTATATGTTTCCCACACCCTGTACATACAGATTGCTCACATTAAAAATCATTCTACCTGCATCTACTGCATGCTATGAGCCTTTATACATCCAAAATGGTGGCTCAGTGCCTTCTGACTGTGCTGCCCTGTATTCTGGGATTGCTGTCCTTTTCCAGACCCTAGCTGTGCTCTGTCTGAGAAAAGCACAGCTATAACCCACACCCTGTACTTTATCCCACTCCTAAGTAAGTGTGATGCTTCTGAGTCAAGATGGCGGCGCCCGTATCCTAAAGTCTGAACAGAGTTGCAGCCCAGCGGGGGAAAGAATAGTAAGTAAGTGACTAAAAACTTGAAATATATTAGTTTTAGATGCTGGGGAATCGTTTTATAAGGGTTTGGGCTTTTCAATAAATCACGCTGAAGGTCCGGTTTAAGTTACTTTGCTGGACTAATAATTTAAAGGAAAAAAATACTATACAGGGGCCTCCACCAGATTTTGTGCCCCGGGGCCTCCACCACTACAGCCCTGGGAATGAGCAGTATTGTATGAGGCTGTAGTTTATGAGGCCCAGACACAACAGGTTGTATGATGACAAGGAGACTTGTGCAGGGAAGGCCAGTGTTTGCAGGCAATTGCAGAGCATTGTAATTCTGCCTATAGTAGCCTGTGGGCTGTTTCACATGTCAGGGCTGCAACTGCATGCCGTGTTTTTGTGCCAAAGGAAATCACTAGTGCAAACTATTTCACTATTATAGTGGTTGGGCCAACAGAAGCAGCTTACCTTCCTCCTTCCTTGCAGCACGTGTATATGTCTGCAGGTAGGACAGATGCAGTTATCCCAAAACAGGATGCCCCCCCTCCCCCACCAAAAGGCTTTTTTGGCTGTTGGTCAACTTTAAAGATGAACAAAAGCCTCTTTTGCCAGCCCTATAGTGTTTTAGACCCCCTGGGGCATCCCGATTTGAGGTGCCCCACTGGATGAAACCCCTAAATCGCCTAGTATACTCACCTTGTCAGTGATCCTGCTGCACATACAGCATGCGTGCCACAACGACAACACTGACTTTCCCCAGTTGGCGTGTGCATCGGCAGCAGGCATTTCTGAATGGCTGAAGCAGGTGTACACAGCGGGAGGGGAAAGGTCAGCACTAGCTACTGATTGGAGGAGAGCCTGCAGAAGCACCAGGGGATCGCCAGCAAAGTAATCATTGACGCGTTCCGGGGGGTATCGCACAGCAGGGCTTCCGAAATCGGGATGGACAATCACCACGATAATGACATTTCTGGGGGTTGTTACTCTTTAAAGCGGGACTACAGTCAAAATGACTGTAGTTTCACAGTACTACTTAGCAGCGGGGCAGCATGACCTGGGCTGCCGCCATTAAAATAAGAAACCGGGTGCTGGGATATTCACCACTTCCAGACAGAATCGCAGCCAGAGCTGATAGGCTCACCCACTGGCAGTGCTGATAGGCTGCTCTAGGTCACATGGGAGTGTCACCACGAGAAGCCTATCCGCACTGGCCGCGATTATGATAGGCTGTGGCGCGGCTGCTACAGAATAGGCCGAGAAGTGCCACCCGGTTTCTTATTTTAACGGCGCATGATACACAGCGGGACTGCCCGGGTCCTTCTGCCATGCTGTGAAGTAGTACTGCGGAGCAACAATAATTTTTTGAATGTACTTCTGCTTTAAACCAGATTAACAGGTATCTATACTCCCTTAAAGCCAGCCTAATACCAGGCCCATATATTTTCACCTTCCCTCACTAGTCTACCAACCGCATCCCAAATTGCAGCAGTCTTGCACTCCATTAAAAAAAAAAAGACATTCTCCTCCTCTTCGCTAACTCCAATTTGCATACCTTTAAAATATACCCCCTTGTTCATACCTAATGTCAGCAAACGCCCAAACCTATCTTCCACTGCCCTGGTGGGATCTTGTGTGCCACTGCTCTGGGCATGGGTACACTCACTGAATGGATGAGTTAAATATGGAGGAAGAGTTCCCATATGTGCACAAGCATACAAGGGCCAACTATGCCCCACCCAAAAAAAATCACTGCAGCAGCCACAGCAACCAGGTCTGCATGAATGGGCTTCTAGCCAGGAAAAGGACTGCAGGTGCAGAATGGGTGAGTATTTTTCAGGTAAGTATGCATATCATGGTAAACGCGTGAGCACTAAAAGTGCCTAGGGCAGCATGTACCCTAAATACGGCCCTGAACCCGAGCTTTCCTCCAGGCGAGCAGAACAGACCGGCCTTTAAGTGGTGGCAGGACAGGGGTATAAAAAAAAGATCGGATTTGCTCATGGAGGGGGGCCTTGGGTCCTTCCGTGATCTACAAGAGAAATATGGTATTCCTCACAAAGAGTACTTCCAATACATTCAATTAAGGCATTGGATTCTGCCCCTGACAAAACTGCGTCCTTCCTTACGGGTGAGGACCTCTTTTGAAGAGCTGTGTGCTAATAATCCCTTCCAAAGGGGAACAATCTCCCTAATCTACTCAGCGCTAAACGAAACTGAGCCGGAGTCACATGGATATGTGGGTAGCAGGGAGAGGGATCTGGGCACCTGTAGGGGGGAAAGGGGGTGGACAGAGATATGGTCCTGCACTTCAAAATGCTCCATAAATATACTGACAGTCGAAACGGCCTACAAGGTAATGCTTCGTTGGTACCTGGTGCCGGGTCGTTTGAGCAGGATGTTCCCGGGACAAACAAGGCATGTTTTAGGGGCTGCAATGCGGAGGGGGACTTCATGCACATTTAATGGTCCTGCCCTATGTTGGCTCACTTCTGGAGCCAGGTGTACAGGATGGCCAATGGAATCTTCTAAACCAGCATGAGAAAGGATCCCTGGGTTGCCCTCTTGCATTGTAAGCCCCGGGAGCTCACTAGTAAGCAGCACAGACTTCTTGTCTACTTATTTCTAGCGGCCAAGCAGGCTATAGCTAAAGCCTGGAAGAAGCAATTTACCCCAATCTCAGAGGTGTCGGCCAGAATGAATGGGTTCCTCATTAATTAGAGACAATCTAGTATCCTGACTGACTCCCAAGACAAATTCCTCTCGAAATGGGAACCCTGGATAAGGTTTGCCTGGCCTGGCGAGCCCTTGCTGATACAGTAACAACTACATGTGATGTCTGGTGGAGCACGGGAGTGAAAAACCCTTCCTCCCCCCCTCCTAGCTGCCCCTCTTCTCTCTACCTTGACCCCTAGGACTGGGTCCTCTTTTCTCTCTTTTCGCAATACTATGGTTCGATATGTTTTCAGTGTTTTCAACGGTTTCGCTCTGTACATACACATGGCTGTACTTGACAGCCCAATGGCACGCTCTAACATGCCTAACATAAAGACAATAGATATGCAGGCGATAGTGCAGGTTGCGGGCACCATGGGGCCCCGCGGCCTGCACGGTCCCAAAAGAGAACAGGGTGTTGTGTAGATCGTGCTAGTTGCATTGAATATGTTGTATGTCCCTTGCTCTATCATTTTTGCAATTATACTGTGGATTGTCAAAACACTAGTATGGTTAACCTACTATTTTGTGTAACACAGACTGCTAGTCCTTTTAATTTTCATACCTCCCCTGCGCGGGATGGTCGTATGATGCTATGGCCCTTATTTATGAAGGAATAGCGACAGGTAGCAACTGGTGAGCAGCCGGTAATGACGGGCACCGCCACGAGAACGCCGGCTCCCCACCACAATCACACATTTATCAAGCCGATCCTGCTTAGCGACTGAGATAGCGCCAGATAGCCACTCATTCATCATTATTCCAGCCTCAGCCCACAGCGCCAGCGTCCGACCTTGAACAGCGACAGGTATGACCTCTCGCTACCTGGCGCTCTCCAATGCATTTCAATGGAACAATCTTTAAATATTCATAATTAATTGTTATTAATGTTTTTTTTTTTTTTTTTTCTTTAAATGTGAAAAATTCTGTGACCACTTCTGCCATGTTAGATAATTTTTTTAAGGTAAAAAAAAAAAAAAAAATTATGCAGAATTGATATTACAGGTCTGATATTATTGTATTCATATTACTAAATTCTTTTTTTTTTTTGGTTTCCAAAAATATGGTGGTTTGGGGGTTGAAAAACTTCTTTTAACACATTGCCTCCAGCGCTCTGGGGTTTAAACATGCATTTCACAGCACGAGAATTTTTTGAACGTGATTTTTTGATGAATATGGTGGGAGCCGGTCGCTCTGACCAGTCGCTATCATGCGCACCCATACATCGCAGAACCTGTCAAATAGCGACTCGTCACCTCGTATTCAACATTACTGCACACCGACTCAGTCGCTATCAACAACCGAACAATGGCCAAGCACAGCGACTACTAGCGGGCGCTGTGAAAATACTGCTACAGTCGCTCAACTGTCGCTACCTGCCGCTATTAATGAATCGGCCTCCCCATGTCTCGCAAAACTGTATTGCTGAAAACCCAATAAAAATATTGAAACAAAAAAAAAAGTAATACCTTGAATATTACTGTATTTAATTCCCTTAAAACACAGGGATAATTGCCATCTGGTCCTGGGGATTTGTCGCTTTTAATCTAATGTGGTGCTGCACTTCTTCGATGGTTAGACAGGTTACATTTAAAGGAGAGTTTGGGTTATTTCTCTGCATTTCACCCGACATATCACATTACTCTGTGAATATTGAAGAAAACAACCCCATATACCTCCCACACTTTTATCTTTTACTATTTATGTAGCTAAAGAACATTTTGGAGTTATTTTTACTTTTGGCAAGTAGTCTTTCCATCTCCAGCTTTGCCACTCGGTTAACCAAAGCCAGACTCTGACTTTATCAGGTCCATAATAGCCGACTTCATAAATTGCCAATATATAGTAATACATGTACTGTAGTAAATTGGTAACATCAGGCCTTTTCTCGCTGTTATATAAGCAATCAGGCTGTTAGAAAAAAAACATAAAGCAAATTTACTGGAATACAATTTCAGAACAAATAACAATTTCAAGCAAAGGGTTAAATTAGCTGCTTTCTTCCCATGCTGGAGGCGGCATCTTTCATTCACCAGCACTTGTTCCACCAGCACCACCCTGCTGAACATGCTCCTTTCTGCTGACTCCTCTTTCCCAGTCCCCAAAATAAATTCACTTCAGATGGTACTGTCACACTGAAACATGCATGAATGAGTCATCATCTGCTAATTAAGAGGCCCAGCAGTAGGGTGGAGTTTACTAGGTCCTATTAAGAAAAACAAAACAGGCTGTATAAAAGCAGAAAATGGGCTAATTTAACCCTTTGTCTGGGATGCTCCTTTAAAATTCCTGGCAATAACAAAAATACAATTCTGTGATTACTCACCTGTAGAATTGATATTATGAGTATACAATAAGTCCTGCTCCAGATAAGATTCATAACACTTGGGAACTACTCTGCCAGATGGCGCTGGACTGCAGAGACAGCGAAATTGGCTCCTCCCGGCCCCTCAAATACCCGGGGACCTCCCACAAATCCCCAGCATTAATGAGAAGCCAGGAGAATTAAAACAGAACCAACTAGCAACTATAACCATGATAAGAATCACCATACAGGGGATCCAGGATAATGCAAAACCAAGGGTGGGGCGGAGCAGGACATACTGTATACTCATAATACCAATTCTACAGGTGGGTAATCACAGAATTGTATTATTCTTAGTATACAGTACGTCCTGCTCCAGATAAGATTCATAACACTTGGGACATCCAATAGCAGTGTCCATAAAGTAGGGTGGGATCCCCAAAGGTGACAATAGACAGGTCAGACCACTGCCGCCTGCAGAACCTTGCGGCCAAAAGCAACATCAGCTGAGGCCCTAACATCAACCTTGTAAAACAGAAGACCAAGTAGCGGCCTTGCAAACTTGTTCAACAGAAGCCTGGTGCTGAAAAGCCCAAGAGGCACCAATAGCACGAGTGGAATGAGCAGTAAGGCGGAAGGGAGGATTCTTCCCCTTAGCAGCATAGGCCTGAATCACAGCCTGACGGATTCATTTGCTGATAGTAGATTTGGCAGGTGCCAAACCCTTCCTAGGACCAGAAGGGACCACAAAAAGAACATCAGTTTTTCTGAAAGGTGCAGTAGCCACCAGATAGTACTTCAGACACCTAACCACATCCAAAGAATGTAAGACCCTCTCATTAGCATTACTAGGATTAGGGCACAAGGAAGGAAGAACAATGTCCTGATTCAAGTGAAAGGCAGACACGACCTTAGGCAGAAAATCTGGCTTGAAGCGAAACACCACCTTGTCCTGGTGTCTCTCAAAGTAGAGGGGCTGGATAGAAAGCACCGCCAACTCAGACACACGCCTAACAGAAGTGGTAGCCACCAAAAAGACAACCTTGAGAGTAAGAATGGCCAGGGCAGCCTCCTGCACAGGTTCAAAGGGAGCACCCTGCAAGGCAGATGAGACCAAGTTCAAATCCCAAACAGGCAACATGGGCTTACGTGGGGGACGCACATGAGTAACGGGCAAAGGACATCTGGAAGAAAACAGCCAGGGCAGAAACATGACCCTTCAGAGTACTGAGTTGGAGCCCCAGCTCCAACCCATGCTGCAGGAACTCCAGGACCTGGGAATAGAGCACACACGACAGGGAAGAGACTTAGACTCACACCAGTCAATGTAGGCACGCCAAACCCTATAGTAAATGGAAGAAGAAGACTTCCTCCTAGCATTTATCATGGTATCAACAACAGAGGCAGACAGCCCCTTCTCCATCAAGATGGAGGTTTCAGCAGCCAGGCCGTCAAAGCCAGAGTTTGTAAATTGGGATGGCGTAAGTGACCCTGAGTGAGCAGGTCTGGCCCCCTGGGCAGAGCGTACTGATCTACTGCCAGCTGCACCACGTCTGCGAACCACACTCTTCTTGGCCACCTGGGGGCCGCCAGTATTGCTCGCACCCCCTCCTGAGCTATCTTGCGCAGAACCCTGCCCAACAGGGGGAATGGAGGAAAGACATAAAGGAGCTGAAAGTCCTGCCATGACATTGCTAGAGCATCCGTGGCCAAGGCCAGAGGATCCTGGGACAGGGAGACAAAGGCTGGGAGCTTGTGATTGTGACGGGACGCAAACAGATCCACATCTGGTTGGCCCCAACAGTGACACAGAGATTGAAACACCCTGTTGCAGAGGGACCATTCTCCCAGGCGAGAGGTCCCCCTGCTCAGATAGTCTGCCTGCAGATTCTCCACCCCCGGGATGTACACAGCTGATATGCAGGGAACATTGTCCTCCGCCCAGGCCAGGATCAGAGACACTTCCTGGAGGGCCCTCTTGCTCTGGGTCCCTCCCTGATGATTGATGTAGGCAACTGCCGTCTGGTTGTCCGAGCGAACCTGAACAGGCAGGCACCGAAGGTGATGAGTCAGAACCAACCTGATTGCCCGCAGTTCCAGAATGTTGATAGGTGTGTGGGCCTCCTGAGGGCCCCACTGCCCTTGGAACTGCAGGGACTTCCAGAAACCCCCCCAACCTTTCAGACTGACATCCGTGGTGACCGTCTCCCAGGAGGGGGCCAGAAAGGATCTGCCCCCCAACAGGTTCCTGATGGGTGAGGGCACCCCTTCATGCCTGAGAGGGCTTGGGAGACTACTCAAGCTTGGAGCCCCAGGAGGAGCCAGGGAGTCCACGGCCTGTGCCCCTACCCCAGAAATCTCCTCGGGCCCCAGTAATGGAGACCCCCCTCCCCTGTCTGGCACCACGGTAGGGGGAAGAAAAGGAGCCCTGACCCCGAAAGGGCTGAGACTGCCGCCTGCGCTGGGGTAACCTGCCTCCCTTAGCAAACAGGTCCAGGGGGTCCCCAAACAGGCGTAGTCCTTTGAAGGGAAAACCAGTGAGGGCTTTCTTGGCAGCGTTGTCAGCAGCCCACTGGCGCAGCCAAACCGAGCGGCATATAGCCACCACAAGGGCAGAGGTTCTGCCACACATTCTAATGGTATCATCCAAGGCAGAGAGGACATAAGTCACAAAAACCTCATAACGAGAGAGTGCATTAAACTCCTCACTAGACACATCATCAGGGGCACCATCAAGGATACTTCTAAGCAGGGTCCTAATAGCCACAGCCGTAATGGCAGAGGCACAAACAGGGCGCAGCGCCGTCCCCACACATGCAAAGGCATGGGACGCCAACTGATCAATGCGCCGGTCCTCAGCATCCCGCAGCGTAGTAGAGTTAGGGGAGTGCATGACAGAGGTGTTAGATAACCCTAGGACCGGGGCATCCACTTCAGGAGGGGATGACCAACGCTTCACCACATCAGCAGGAAAGGGATACCAGACAGTTCCAAAATCACATCAGCTTCCATAGGGAAAAAAGTGACATCAGGCGTTAAGTGCCGCTTTTTAGCAGAGGCCTTACGGTATTAGCAAGCAACTTCTCAACACTAGCCAGTCTAGTCGGGATGCCCCGCTGTGTGAAACCCTGCAGGACACCCAGAAACCTTACCTTATCCCCGCTCCAACGGCGCATGCGCGAGCCGTGGCCGCATCTCGCGCTTCTCTATAGCAGGGCGCGCACCAGCGCTGGCCGTTTGTGAATGGCCGGCGTGGGCGCGCTCCCTGTTAGAGGGAAGCGCGAGATGCGGCCTCCAGCGTGCTCAGAGCGGCTGTGGTTGTCCGTCGCTTGTCCGTACATACTACAGCGGCTCTGAGCGCTCTGATTGGATGAGCGCTCGCGTAGGAGCGGGGTGAGGTGAGTTTTTTAGGGCGATCTGGGGGGGTTTCACGCAGCGGGGCACCCCCGATCTGGTTGCCCCGCGGAAGTGGCCCAAAACCCAGGATAGCGAAAATCCTGGGTGTCGGTCCACTTTAAGACTTTGTACCTTCTGGAGCTTAGGCATACCTACCGTCGGACTTTGACTGGATGTTCGATCAGCAGGTGTTCATATTGACCCGACTGAACCACCTTGCTCTTAAGAAGCTTTACAGAGAGGTGCAGCCATGGTTGGCCCCCACCACAAAAAAGGGGCATGCGATTGACAATATGACCAAATTGGTTGGCTGCCTTCAATTTCTTGTGAATGACTCCATGCAGAGGCTAGGGGCACTTTCTGTTGGCATGTCCCAGCCATCACTGAGCCTTGCTCTGACTAAATTTCTCATTGGCATTGCCAATGAGGGGTGCATCCCGCTGCTGGAAGAACCCAGAAGGGACTCTCTGCCCCATGGCACCATCCCTGTTTACCTACAACGAGCAGAAGTACACTGAGCTGGTAAAGTACCCATGCTATATCATGCCTTGTCTACACATGTTTGCCGTTTTACAAGCAGGCAAATGGGTGAACAGGTGACAGACTGTCTGCCAGAGCGAAGGCATATGAACCAAGGCATATGAACCAAGGCACATGGCGGGGCACACAGTAATGGCAGAGACCAGGTTTTCAAAGACAAACAGGGTTTGGGTTGACTTGAGAGTGCAAAAATGTACAAACCTCAACCCTGTCTGTCTGTTGAAGGCCAATACATGAAACAGTCCCTTAGTGAACATGCCGTCAGTCATACGTGAATCCGCCAGTAATGGTGGCCTGGAGAGCTGGGGCCACCACTTTGCCTAGGTGCGTCAGTAATTCCTATCCACCAGTAATGGCGGCCTGGAGAGCTGGGAGCGATTGGGAGATGCCTATGCACATGCTGTTTTGGAGTAGCGATATGCGGGCAGCTCGTCAGCCCGAATGGGTAGGCCAATATATGCATTGACCTGCTGCATATAGGGGAGATTTGAAACACAGGTTCTTTAAAGGGGAATGTTAGAACAATACAGTAAAGTGACCCTTTAATTGTGTTTTCACATTGCAGACTTTTATGACTGAGCCCATCACCCACACCACGAGGACGTTGGCAATGGAGATGGCCTCACATATGAATGGACAGGGACCAACGGCTTACACACACACACACACACACACACACACACACACACACACACACAAATTATACAGCACTGGTTGGACCCCAAAAGAAGACAGAGGCCCCAGGTGAAGCAGGTGAAGCAGTTTTTCTGCTAGAACTTCAGAGGTAAGTGACTGCCCCATAGATAAGTTCCCCACTTATGCTGAACTGTGTGACTGAATTGTGTTTCTCTTCTAGCATCTAGTTCTGGCAGAGAATACAGTTCGACTAGTGGTGCACCAAAGACTAGGTGTGTGAGTAAGGCGTCAAACCCAAGATTACCAGCGTCCTCATTCTGCTCTTCAGACCCACCACCAGCACAGAACCCAGCTGAAGAGCAGGAGGTGTTGAGCTTGGAGTCACACCCAGCACCAGAGATCTCAGGTAGGACAACAGGCAAAAAACACACAGCTCCAGACAAGAATATCCTAATGACATGTATGCTAAGTGCTGGTGTTTTGTGCTTCTCTTTCCCTTCAGACTTCTTGGATCGGGGAGATTACGCTGCTATGGCCAGACCCTCAGAAGACTCTGGTGGGTCCCAGAAAAATCAAGCTGACGCCCCCAGGAGCAGACATCTGTTTTTCATGTCCTTACAGACCCCAAGGAAGGCATGGCACAGAGGTGGAGGGTGGATCCGTGAAATGCCCAAATACAGGGATTGAGCATTTGGGGGCATTACCCAGGGAGAACGGGCACACGTGCTCTAGTAGATGTTGACATGCCTTTCTTTTGTCTTTACAGGTGCCATGAAGCAGAGACAGGGGACAAAATGGGCACAGGTTTTAACCTTCATAATGTTTTTTACAGTTTTAAATTTAAAGTTATTTTAAGACAAATTTTTAGACACGTTTTGCTAAAAAAAGGGGTCCTAAAGGACAGCAAAAAATATATTTGCAAAATAAAAGCAAAACGTGCGGTGTGATTTTTAATCCAAACATGCTTAATGCAGGGTGCAGAAGGTAAAGCTGGGGTGGGGGTGGAAACCACTAGGGGGAAGCAGGTCTACATGAGATGCCCCTAAAGGAACCAGCAGGGAGAAGGTAAGTCAAACTTCAGGGTTCACATTACATGGGATGCTCCTAAAGGAACCAACAGGGGAAAAGTAAGTTATACTGCAGGGATGCATATTACATGGGATGCTCCTAAAAGAACCAGCAGAGAAAAGTCACATTACATGGATGCACACAAACATGGGATGCCCCTAAAAGAACCAGCAGGGAGAAGGTAAGTCAAACTGCAGGGATGCACATTACATGGGATGCCTCTAAAGGAACCAGCAGGGAGAAGGTAAGTCAAACTGCAGGGATGCACATTACATGGGATGCCTCTAAAGGAACCAGCAGGGGAAAAGTAAGTTACACTGCAGGGATGCACATTACATGGGATGCCCCTAAAGGAACCAGCAGAGAAAAGTCACACTGCAGGGATGCACACTATATGGGATGCCCCTAAAGGAACCAGCAGGGGAAAAGTAAGTTACACTGCAGGGATGCACATTACATGGGATGCCCCTAAAGGAACCAGCAGAGAAAAGTCACACTGCAGGGATGCACACTACATGGGATGCCCCTAAAGGAACCAGCAGGGGAAAAGTAAGTTACACTGCAGGGATGCACACTATATGGGATGCCCCTAAAGGAACCAGCAGGGGAAAAGTAAGTTACACTGCAGGGATGCACACTACATGGGATGCCCTTAAAGGAACCAGCAGGGGAAAAGTAAGATACACTGCAGGGATGCACATTACATGGGATGCCCCTAAAGGAAGCAGCAGGGGAAAAGTAAGTTACACTGCAGGGATGCACATTACATGGGATGCCCCTAAAGGAACCAGCAGAGAAAAGTCACACTGCAGGGATGCACACTACATGGGATGCCCCTAAAGGAAGCAGCAGGGGAAAAGTAAGTTACACTGCAGGGATGCACACTACATGGGATGCCCCTAAAGGAACCAGCAGGGGAAAAGTAAGTTACACTGCAGGGATGCACATTACATGGGATGCTCCTAAAGGAACCAGCAGGGGAAAAGTAAGTTACACTGCAGGGATGCACACTATATGGGATGCCCCTAAAGGAACCAGCAGGGGAAAAGTAAGTTACACTGCAGGGATGCACACTACATGGGATGCCCTTAAAGGAACCAGCAGGGGAAAAGTAAGATACACTGCAGGGATGCACATTACATGGGATGCCCCTAAAGGAAGCAGCAGGGGAAAAGTAAGTTACACTGCAGGGATGCACACTATATGGGATGCCCCTAAATGAACCAGCAGGGGAAAAGTAAGTTACACTGCAGGGATGCATATTACATGGGATGCCCCTAAAGGAACCAGCAGGGGAAAAGTAAGTTACACTGCAGGGATGGGCATTACATGGGATGCCCCTAAAGGAACCAGCAGAGAGAAGTCACACTATAGGGATGCACACTACATAGGATGCCCGCTAAAGGAACCAGCAGAGAGAAGTCACACTATAGGGATGCAGACTACATGTGATACCCCTAAAGGAACCAGCAGAGAGAAGTCACACTATAGGGATGCACACTACATAGGATGCCCGCTAAAGGAACCAGCAGAGAGAAGTCACACTATAGGGATGCACACTACATAGGATGCCCGCTAAAGGAACCAGCAGAGAGAAGTCACACTATAGGGATGCACACTACATAGGATGCCCGCTAAAGGAACCAGCAGAGAGAAGTCACACTATAGGGATACACACTACATGGGATGCCTCTAAAGGAACCAGCAGAGAGAAGTCACACTATAGGGATGCACACTACATAGGATGCCCGCTAAAGGAACCAGCAGAGAGAAGTCACACTATAGGGATGCAGACTACATGTGATACCCCTAAAGGAACCAGCAGGTAGAAGGTAAACACCAAGATCCAAGGACATCGCGTCAACATATGGCTGGAAACAGGTACTAGCCTCGGCTTACAAGGCTAGTTCGCGGCCAAATCCATAATTGCTCGGCTAAACCGATCGCTTATGCGAAACATTTATGCTCGCGTTCATCTGACCGAGAAAATCTCGGAACGCGGCTGAGAATAATATGTGCATTCACAAATTCCCGGTTTCCAAGTTCACTTCTGCAAAAAAAACAGGGTTAGGTTATGGTCTGGTCCAGGAGGCTTGTCAGTTTTTGGTCTGATGGGCCGCGGGGCCAGCAACAAAGCTATTGGCGTCAGGGGCACGCCTGGACAAGCCTTTTTTGGTTTCTGCAAACCTGCAGCCAAAGCCACCACAGGGCAGGATGGAGAGTCTAGAGTAGCAAAGCCGCCATCAGCAACATTACAGTAATGGGTGCGTGCAGCGCTGTCACTGCACATAAGCCACCAAGCACAGCCACTGGCAGCCCAATGCAGGGAGCTGTTTTCTGCTGGACCAGCTGCATGACTACACCCCCCCACCCAGACTGGCAAAGCAGGAATTCCCGAGCAGCACACACCCGCACAAAGGTGGCACAAGGGACTCAACCTGGTGTTTCCGTAAGTGGGCGGGTGCCAGACAACCACCAATCAGATATTTGGCTGGACTATTATTTTAAAGGAAAAAAAATACTGTATCTGGGGCCTCTGTATCTAGTGACTGCTATTAATAATATAATCACTGTTTCCAGGGTGCCTCCGCCCCTTGCCTTTGTTACTTTGGTTAGTATTCCTTCCAATATGCCCCCCCTGGTTGGAGCTTGCAATTTCTAGAAACGGTAGCCATCTTTTATTATTTAAAGAAATCTTTTATCTTTGGGGCTTGTTGCAAACCCCAAAAATTGTGTTTTTTTATAGCTTCAGGTTTGTGTAATTTAGCAGAAAGAAAAGCATTCCTTTTTTTCATGCATTTTTGCACTTTGTGTATCACGTAAGTGCACCTAATAATTTAGCATTGTGTAATTTGCATACGATGTTGCAAGCTGTTTTTTATACTTCACTAGAAAACCCTGGCTTTACATTTTTAAATAAGAGCAACACCCCTCCTGTCTCTTGGGAGGGGTTGGTCTACCTCTCTATAGGGCATCCCAAATTGCCCAACTGTGTGAAACCCCCTGGATCGCCAGATCCACACAATGCTAGCTAGCCACCCACTCATGCCAGGCCTTCCTAAATGGACAGTGCTCGCTAGAGGTAAGGATGGGCCGCTTACTTCATGCACACTTCCTTCTGCACTGAGCCCAGTGTGGCAAAGGAAACATATGTGCCATGGGAGGGAGAAAAAGGTGAGTTTATGGGCGATCCCGGGGGATGAACACAGAGGGACATACCAGATCTACATGCCTCACCAACCCAGTCAATTTTCAAGAGTTTTCAAAAACGTTCTCCTCTCCTAAATTATTAAAGGAAACCTGTGGCCTTACATACAGATCTTTTAAGGACATTAAAGGAGGATTTTCCCCTACACTTAAAATACACTTTTCTATTAAAGAAAACATTAAAGGGGTATTCTTTTTCTTTTTTTAAAATACATTATTCTGGTGAAGGAAACTCCTAGCATTACATATAGATCTTTTAAAATGGAGCAACCACTGGTCTAGAGTCAATAAGATTATATGGTCTAGCTCTTTTGGATCATCCCGATTTGGTATGACCTGATTTGAGAAATCCTAAGAACTCAACTCGCTGGGTGATCCCACAGGGCATGTTTAGGCCACATCCCACTATACCTCTGTGCGAGTAATGTACCCATGACAGTCATTTCTCTTCCAGTTTTGTTCCTCTTTAGAAGGCATTAAAGGGAGATTCATGTTCCAATTCTTAAAATACATTATTCTGTTAAAGGAAACAATCCAGCTTTTTTACATAGAACCTTTAAAGGCATTAAAGCAGAACAAAACTCACCAACAGTCGGCCTGGAATCTAAATGATTCCAGGGACAGTCGCTGGCTTTTCCTCAGGGCATCCTGATTCTGGATGCCCCATTGTGTTAAACCCCCCAGGGCACCCGTAAAATCTATTCCCCACTCCAACAACACATGCGTTGGCTCTCGACCAATCAGAGGCGTGTCAGCAAATGGCTCTAGTTGTTTATAATGGGGAGTGCGCGCTGCCACATCCCCTGCATCCCTGGTGACATGTATGTGTGCTCCCTCCATTCAGATGGGGCAGGAGTGAGTGAGCCACTGGGGATATGGAGGATGTGGCAGAGCACACTCTACATACACAGGTTTTGTTTCACTTTAAAGAGGGGACAATGCTCCTCAGATGGTGGGGGGGTCTTCCAATTATATACATTTGGGGCATTTAGCAGTTTTATTTGTTGATCAAAAATATTTTTCACCGATAGAATGGGATTGGGATTCAGGTGATTCAGAACCAGAATATTGCAAACAATTTGGAGAATTCTTCCGCTTATCACTAGTGTTCTACAAAAACACAGCCAGTCCAGTTGCACTGACTGGGAGGCCGATTCATTAATAGCGCCAGGTAGCGACAGTTGAGCGACTGCAGCAGTATTTTCACAGCGCCCTCTAGTAGTCGCTGTGCTTGGCCGTTGTTCGGTTGTTGACAGCGACTCAGTCGGTGTGCAGTAATGTTGAATATTGGGTGAGGAGTCGCTATTTCACAGGTTCTGCGCTGTATGGGAGCGCATGATAGCGAATGGCCATAGCGACCGGCTCCCACCATATTCATTAAAAAATCACGCTCAAAAAATTCTCGCGCTGTGAAATGCTTGTTTAACCCCCAGAGCGCTGGCGGCGATGGGTTAAGAGTAGTTTTTTAACCCCCAAACCACCATATTTTTGGAAACCAAAAAAAACACATTTTTTAAATAATTCATTAATATCAGACCTGTAATATCAATTCTGTACAATTTTTTTTTTTCCTTAAAAAAATTATCTAAAATGGCACAGAATTTTTCACATTTAAAAAAAAAAAACATTAATAACAATTAATTATGAATATTTAAAGATTGTTCCATTGAAATGCATTGGAGAGCGCCAGGTAGCGAGAGGTCATACCTGTCGCTGTTCAAGGTCGCTCGCTGGCGCTGTGGGCTGAGGCTGGAATAATGATGAATGAGTGGCTATCTAGCGCTATCTCAGTCGCTAAGCAGGATCGGCTTGATAAATGTGTGATTGTGGTGGGGAGCCGGCGTTCTCGTGGCGGTGCCCGTCATTACCGGCCGCTCACCAGTCGCTACCTGTTGCTATTCCTTCATAAATAAGGGCCTATGTACTACAGATATACCATGACCATGTGTACTTCCAGCCGTCACCAGCAGATGGCGATAGAGTATAATGAAAAGCTCCAGCGGCCAGCGCCGCACCGCAGTGACAATCTCCGATCTATGCGACCTCTCCGCAGCCTGCTATTAAGTGTTTTACAAGAAGAAGTGAAATAATTATCAGTAGAAGGACTCTGGCCGGCATCTTCATCAGCTATGACAAAAGGCTCGATCCTCAGCACTCCAAAGAGGAGGATCAGCGAGCACCAGTCCACAGAAGCAATAGCGGCATTGGCGCTTGGTGGCAGAAATTCCACCTTTGGAATATTGTGTAACATTGTACCACATATGTTTATAGTGTGTGCTGTCCTGTTTACTGTACAGTGATTAATTAAAATGTGGAAAAGCCTCTCTACATGTCAGTGATTCTTTTCATAAAACTTTCCATAAAATATCTCTAAAAATAATCTTTAGAATAGGGCAAGCGCTGAATGAGGACATGAGCCAAAGAGAATAAAACATTCCCAGAGTCCAGATGTGCTTATATGTTGGCAATGGCGGACTGGGGCCAATGTTACCAGTCCCTGGCCAGCCCTGCTGAGGACCTCCTAACCATGATGCCGAGGCTATAGCATTGGGGGCTGGGGTTCCTTGGCTTGTGGGTATAAGTGGCTGTGAGAGAGACTAAGAGAGCCGGGATTGAATGTGGGTGTTAAAAGCAGCAACCCAACTGGCACCAAAGCAGTGCAGCCCACCAGGCATTGGCTTTTAACACTCTGGGAAGACCCAATTACACTTTCTGAGAACTTTTTGTGTTCCTCTCTGACAGGGTATTTCAATTTGGGATGCCCCACTCTGTGTCTCCACCAGGGTAAAAGCTAAACTCAACTTGTTACCTTGTTCCCACGGATGCTGCTCAACCAATCTGCAACGCTTTTTCCATACAGGTTTTATTTTCTGCATTGAGCTCGGGACAGCAAAGGAGGAAATGTAAAAAGAGCGGGCACTGCCAGACGCATGTCTGCCGCCGCCTATAGCTGTGGCTGCACCCATGATACCCATTCAAAAGGGTCTGGAGCAGGTGCACGCCTAGCTAGAGGTATGCTGGGGATGCAATGCGGCACTGACGCTGAGATGCGGGAGGGGTTTGTGGACGAGGTAAGTGGATTGGATGATCTAGAGCAGGGTTTTCACGCCAAGTACCCCATATCCAGGGCCATATTTACCATTTGGCGTCTGTAGGCACATGCCTAGGGGGGCATGGCAGCTAGAGGATGCATTTTTAAATTTTAAAATTAATGTGCACAGGGCTTGTAAGGTGCTGGACTGATTGTGTTTTACAGAGGCTACTTACAGCCTGCAGTTTTGTCTTTTCACCACTGGGGCCCTAAGTCATACAAGGAAGAGAGCCTAGCCAGGAAGGACATTATCAACTCGGCCTCTGCGTGACAGTTGTTCTCCCTGTCCTTCCATCTGTCTTCACTAAACTGAAGTAGGTACTGCTGATTTTTGTGGCAGAGGGGTGTCTTGCAGTTCTCCAGGCTTATACCCTGGGGGTAGCTGGGTCTTGTTCCACCATAGTTAGCTGGGTCTTGTAGTTCCCCAGGGCTGGAGAGGGGAAGCAACTGCGCCTAGTTCCCCTGGGTGCAATTGGGCCTTGTAGTTCCTCCAGGGGCAGCTGGGCCTTGTAGTTCCCTCAGGGCCACCTGGACCTTGTAGGTACTCCAGGGCCCAGTGTGAACATCAAGTACTCAAAGGTGTCTAGTGTGGTCCAGGTAAGGTGCCTACTGATGTGGGATGCCACGTATACCCTAGGTATAACTTATTACTTCTGCCACACATGATCATCAGAAGCCAAACAGGTACACAGGTGAACAGATGTGTAAGGGGGTGCCAGTAGAGAATGTTCTCCCCTTCACATACAAAGCTCTTAGCTGGATCAGCAGGCATCTCTGGCCTCTTCTGCTTTCTTATTATGCACATTCTCTATGCCTTCCGCTCTTTTTACCTTTCATTCATCACTTTCTTTTCTACATCCCTCCATCTCATTTCACTTTTTCTACATATTCCTCTACCTCTGCCTGGTTCATTTCTCAGCAGAACCCGGGGCCTGTATCTTTCAATGCATTGGTGGCATCTCTCAATCACTGCCTCAGCCACAGTAGCCAAATCTGCAGGAATACGTCTATCCAGGGAAAGGTATTTTTAGGTAAGTATGCATATCAGGATAAATGGGGGAGGGCGTAAGTACTAAAACTGCCTGGGACAGCATGAACCCTAGATACGGCCCTGCCCCTAGCATCGAGATGTTCCAACCAAGTACCCCACAGGGGTTGATCATGATCATTATGAATAGTGCCAAATTAAGTCCACTGGCCTCAGTGCTTAACTGTTAAAATAATATACTATACCAGTCAGGCACGCCTTTTTGGTGTGCCCCTGACCACCACCCCCCTACCCCCATCGAGTACCCCCTGGGGTAGATGTACCGCAGGTTGAGAAACAGTGATCTAGCTTCCATGTGTCCAAAGCTGTTCCCTGTCCGCCATCCGAGGGCACTCAATATCATGGATATTGGGCAAAGGCTGAGGTAAAAAAAGAAACACATACAGTTTTGGGGCACAGGGCTGGGGATGGAAGGTGACTTTAACACTCAAAGTGAACCAAAACCGAGCACGATCGATTCCCTCCCCCGGACATCCAAAATCAGGATGCCCGCTGTATGAAACCCCCCAGGTAGCCCCGTTCACTTTTGTTCCTGGTCCAACGGCGCATGCGCAAGCTGCGTCCGCATCCCGCTATCCCTCTAGCAGGGCACGTGCCAGTGCCAGTCATTCGTGAATGACAGACACAGGCACGCCCCCTTGTTAGAGGGATGTGGGGGATGCGGCTGCCAGGGTGCACGGAAGCGAGGGCCTTAAACGCCATCTAAGTTGGCGTGACGTCAGCAGCTCAGGGTGCACTGATTGGACAAGCAGCCGTGCATGCACAGTAGGACCAGGAAGAGTTGAGTTAGGGCAATCTGGGGGGTTTCACACAGCGGGGAATCACTTAAAACATTCCAAGACCCAGCAATTCTAACTCTTAAAGTGGACCAAAACCCAGGATTTTCACTATCCTGGGTTTTGGCCTGTCCGCTGGGTGACGCCCCAGATCAGCAAGTCCATTTACCTCTCTTGAGGTCCACGTTGCAGTTAGAGCAGCCGGCTTGAATCCTTTTGAGCGGCGCCGGCATCACTCGCCTGGCTGTGCGTGGCCCCGCATAGCCATTCATTTGTGGCGGGCTGGGCCGTACACAGCCGAGGAGGGAAGCGAGCTATGTTAGCGCCGCTCACAGTGCGCCATGGGCTCAGGGGAGAAAGAAGAGTTTACTGTGAGCCCCAGGGGGTTTTCTTAAGTCTCTTAATACGAAAAAGCCTAGAGGACTTAATGGAGCACTATCGTGAAAAAATGGTGCAATAATAAAAATCCATATAAATATTGAATATGCTGGATGGCAGGAGGAGAGGTCACTTATACACCCCCGCATCAAAAATATCCAGCCAGGCTTGTCTTTTTTATTTTTATTAATAGAAGGGGAATAGGTAATCAGGCGACAGGTTCTGTCACTCCTAATACACTAAGAGGCCGATTCGTTAATAGCGGCAGGTAGCGACAGTTGAGCGACTGTAGCAGTATTTTCACAGCGCCCGCTAGTAGTCGCTGTGCTTGGCCGTTGTTCGGTTGTTGATAGCGACTCAGTCGGTGTGCAGTAATGTTGAATACGGGGTGACGAGTCGCTATTTGACAGCTTCCGCGATGTATGGGCGCATGATAGTGACTGGTCAGAGTGACCGGCTCCCACCATATTCATCAAAAAATCACGCTCAAAAAATTCTCGCGCTGTGAAATGCATGTTTAAACCCCAGAACGCTGGCGGCGATGTGTTAAAAGTAGTTTCTTAACCCCCAAACCACCATATTTTTGGAAACCAAAAAAAAAAAATTTTTTAAGAATTTAGTAATATGAATACAATAATATCAGACCTGTAATATCAATTCTGCACACATTTATTTTTTTTTTACCTTAAAAAGATTATCTAACATGGCAGAAGTGGTCACAGAATTTTTCACATTTAAAAAAAAAACATTAATAACAATTAATTATGAGTATTTAAAGATTGTTCCATTGAAATGCATTGGAGAGCGCCAGGTAGCGAGAGGTCATACCTGTCGCTGTTCAAGGTCGGACGCTGGCGCTGTGGGCTGAGGCTGGAATAATGATGAATGAGTCGCTATATGGCGCTATCTCAGTCGCTAAGCAGGATCGGCTTGATAAATGTGTGATTGTGGTGGGGAGCCGGCGTTCTCGTGGCGGGGCCCGTCATTACCGGCCGCTCACCAGTCGCTACCTGCCACTATTCCTTCATAAATAAGGGCCTAAATCTGTCACCCCTTGATTTTATTCCTACCAGTGACCCCTCCTCTCATTAGCCAACGTGTTTATGGTCCATGCAGCTGGGAAATCCAAACTACATTAACCAATAGGAAGCTGTGGACTACTGACGTCAGTTACCGGCCAAAGTCTGCAGCTTTTTCCCCCCACCCACGATGCAGCCATCCGCTCACCATAATGCCATCGCCCACCAGAGGGAGAGAAGATGGCTACTCTCTGTGTGCGAATCTGGCAATCTCTGGAACTGTTTTTTGATCACGTTAATATCTCATTAGTGGATTAGTGGAGATTGAGGGCGCTACTGCACACTGTCATGTTTTTACAGTCAGTCTTGGTGGCACTGCCCCCTACCCCCACAGTGAATTGCTGCTACACCCATTGTAGGGAGGAGCCAGAGGAGGTGTGGAGCTGCACATCCTAGGGAGGGCCTTTCTATTACAGCTAAAGTGGAAGGTCCCCCCCCCCCCCCGCCCTGCTCACCCTACTCTGGCGCTAAGGCAGGAAGGCATACTGTTAACTGTTAAAATAATATACCAGACTAGTCAGACACCCCTTGTTGGTGTGCCCCTGTCGACCCCCCCCCCCCCCAAGTACCCCCTGGGGTACATGTAC
Source organism: Gastrophryne carolinensis (assembly GCA_027917425.1). NCBI lineage: Eukaryota > Metazoa > Chordata > Amphibia > Anura > Microhylidae > Gastrophryne > Gastrophryne carolinensis. The sequence continues at coordinate 373,139,035 of CM051235.1, forward strand.
GGCAGGTTGAGAAACAGTGATCTAGAGGGTTTCACACAGCGGGGTGTCCCAATTACCTCCCTGGTTCAGCAAAATGACAGCATGGTAGCGAAGTGTCTAGGAGTCGGCGGCCAGGTAAATAGGGTTACCAGTAAAAAAAAACTAACGCCAGGCCAGTGGCCAGTAAATAAAAAAAAAATATCAACCAGGTGGCAAACAGAAGGTTTGCATGCTTATTAATATTTTTAGGTTTAAATGTAAAAAAAATAAAATATATATATATATATATATACACACTTAAACCTGCTTTAAACCGGACCTTCACCATGATTTATTGAAAAGCCCAAACCCTTAAAAAACTATTCCCCAGCATCTAAAGTTAATATATTTTAAGTTTTTAGGTACTTATTATTCTTTCCCCCACTGGGCTGCAACTCTGTTCAGGACTTTAGGATACGGGCGCCGCCATCTTGACTCAGAAGCATCAAACTTACTGAGGAGAGGAAAGTGGGATAAGGTACAGGGGATGGGTTATAGCTGTGCTTTGCTCAGACAGAGCAGAGCTGGGGTCAGGAAAACGTCAACAATCCCAGAATGCAGAGCAGCACAGTCAGAAGGCACTTCCTGTTTGCAGGCTGCCTGATGTTACATGAGCCGCCATCTTGGATGTTTAAAGGCTCATAAAATAACAGTAGATGCAGGTAGGATGATTTTTAATGTGAGCAATCTGTATGTACAGGGTGTGGGAAACATATAAGATAGACTTTTATTCAGAGTGAAGGACCGCTTTAAGATTTACTTGAAACATACTTTAGAGAAACATGTGAATGTGCTATTCTTCAGGGGATTTCCCCAGCATAGCAGCATGCCTTCGAGTTCCCTGGCACATTGCAATCAGCTGTGAGCTAATTACATTGTAACAGCAGGGTGTATGGCTGCTTTTACAATGTAACAGCAGGAGACAGGCTACTGCTGTAACAGGCAGCTACAAGCTCTGTTGTTACAATGTAACCAATTAGAATGCCGGATGACTGTTTACAGTGTAACAGAGGGACTCTATCCTGCTTGTTACATAGAAGAGGGGCAGAAGTTTTAGAGGCCGATTCATTTATAGCGGCAGGTAGCGACAGTTGAGCGACTGTAGCAGTATTTTCACAGCGCCCGCTAGTAGTCGCTGTGCTTGGCCATTGTTCGGTTGTTGATAGCGACTGAGTCGGTGTGCAGTAATGTTGAATACGGGGTGACGAGTCGCTATTGACAGGCTCCGCGATGTATGGGTGCGCATGATAGCGACTGGTCAGAGCGACCGGCTCCCACCATATTCATCAAAAAATCACGCTCAAAATATTCTCGCGCTGTGAAATGCATGTTTAAACCCCAGAGCGCTGGCGGCGATGTGTTAAAAGTTGTTTTTTTAACCCCCAAACAACCATATTTTTGGAAACCAAAAAAAAAAAAATTTTTAATAATTTAGTAATATGAATACAATAATACCAGACCTGTAATATCAATTCTGCACAATTTTTTTTCTTTTTTTTTCCCTTAAAAAAATTATCTAACATTGCAGAAGTGGTCACAGAATTTTTCACATTTAAAAAAAAAAACATTAATAACAATTAATTATGAATATTTAAAGATTGTTCCATTGAAATGCATTGGAGAGCGCCAGGTAGCGAGAGGTCATACCTGTCGCTGTTCAAGGTCGGACGCTGGCGCTGTGGGGTGAGGCTGGAATAATGATGAATGAGTGGCTATATGGCGCTATCTCAGTCGCTAAGCAGGATTGGCTTGATAAATGTGTGATTGTGGTGGGGAGCCGGCGTTCTCGTGGCGGGGCCCGTCATTACCGGCCGCTCACCAGTCGCTACCTGTCGCTATTCCTTCATAAATAAGGGCCTTAGTTTTTTGACTCTATAGGTTGTCTCACTAGTGTTCATTTAAATATTTCTTACTAATTGGAATTGCATTTAGGCTCCCTTTCAGAATAAAGAGTTACATTCAGCATGATTCAATAGGAGAGAGAACGATACAGGAGTTAAAGCATGCCTAAAAGTGATCACATATTGCCTATTAACACCTAAAACTTTCACTCCCTGCTAACTGTAACCCTCAACTTTTTATTCACTTTTAAAATCATTTGCTGCATTGTTCTAGTAACTGTTTTGGAGTAAATCAGGCATCTAGCTAACCTTTTTTGTTGAATCACACCTTAAAGCAGACCTACATTCTCCAAGGGCATAAGCTAACCTGTCCCCCCACGTCATCAGTGAGCCCTGCATTAGCAAAGCTATGCAACCATGTGGCAGCCATTACTCATCTAATAGTAGAGATGTACATGGGACCAGCATCAGGTGAGCTGTTTGCTGCCTTATTATTGCTGTTGTCCCTTAAAAGTGCAATTATTGAGATAAAGAAATGCATTTTTAAGGGGTGGGGCCACAGATAGACAACTAAAAGTGCCAGCTAGGAACACGGCGTGACTGAGAAAGGTATATGATATTGCATGTCGAGATGTCTTGTGGAAATGCCGACCTGCTATATACAGCGGGGAGGGGGTATATCAGGTTTTATTGCACAAAACTCTGGCAGCTCTCACTCACCTCCACAAAATAATAAATGGCTGAAACATGAAGTGGAATTTCTTTTTATTAACGATATTGTGGAGGCAATTCACAAAAAGAGGCAAGCACTCTGACCTTATGTGGGAGCCTATTGCCCTTTGCATGCCATCTCAGTTGGCCACTAATCAGGGTCTCCAGCTCAGCACACAATACAAGAGGCTCTCTAGTGGAGGGTTTCCAAAGCGGGAGACTTTTTTTAACGATTAGTAAATAACCCTTTACAGGGCATTTAGGGCCTTATTTATCAAGGGATAGCGCCAGGTAGTGTCTGACGAGCGCCAGGTACCGCCAGCTATCGCCGGCTACCGACTCCAGAACGCCCAGCGGCGGACACGACGCATTTATCACACTAAATGAGGCTAGCGCCGGCGAGAGCGTCAGCTAGCGCGGGATTCATCATGTAGCCGACTGCAACGAACAGCGCCGCTGCTAATCCCATCACAGCGCCAGGTCTGACCTGTCGCTCCCTGGCGCTCTCCAATGCATTTCAATGGAGCAATCTTTAAATATTCATAATTAATTGATAATATATATATTTTTTTTTTAAATGGCAAACATTCTGTGACCACTTCTGCAATGTTATATATTTTTTTTAAGGTAAAAGAAAAAAAAAAAAAAATTGTGCAGAATTGATATTACAGGTCTGATATTAATGTATTCATATTACAAAATGTTTATAAAAACTTGTTTAATTTTTTAATCAAAAAATATGGTTGTTTGGGGGTTAAAAACTACTTTACACCCATCGCCGCCAGCGCTCTGGGGTTTCAACAAGCATTTCACAGCGCGAGAAATTTTTGAGCGTGATTTGTTAATGAATCTGCAGCAAGCCGTTCGCTCTGGCCATTCGCTGTCAGGCGCACCCATACAGCGCGGAACCTGTCAAACAGCGACTCCTAACCCCGTATTCAACATTAACGCACACCGACTGAGTCGCTCTCAACAAGCGAACTACGGCCAAGCACAGCGAATACTAGCGGGCGCTGTGAAAATCACGCTACTGGCGCTCATCTGTCGCTACCTGGCGCTATTAATGAATCGGCCTCTTAGCATCTAAATGGCTGAACGAGGGAGCGCATCACAGCTACAGGGATGCTGGGAATGCGGCAGCAGCAAATACAGCTCCATGGGAGATACGGGAAAGGGGAGTTTACTTCACACAGAGGGGCATCTAGATTTCAGATTCTTCGAGTATAGGCTGGCAATAAAAATATTGATAAAACTAATACATTAAGGTAAGAGTTACTATAACAATAATAATATAATTAATATGCAATTATTAAGAATAATAATAATAAATATTACATTGGTCATAATAATCATCATCTTCATACAAATACATTAATTGGTAGCTGCCACAATACAATAATTTGAACAGTTAATATGATAAATGATATGATAATATAATATATGATAATATCAAACAAGGAACCAGCTTCCTTCATTATTATAATGGCAATAATGATTATATGTTATAATAATAATATTAATACAGGTTATAGTCATAATATGGGTTCTATTATTAACAATAACATTATTATTATTATTATTATTATTATTATTATTATTATTACTATATTTATTATTAATAATAATGTTATTGTTAATAAGAAGAATAATAATGGTTATTGTGATAATACTGTCTTCATAATAATTTGTTGTACCATGAGCAACATTATGATTTATGGTTATTTAGCCTTGGTAATAATAATGATGGCAGAATGGGTCATGTGACGGGGGTGACAGACCACCTGAGCAGAATATGGTTGACGTGTGGAGCGTGTGAGCTGACGCTCTTTGTTGGGGAACAGTTCCATATAATGAACGCTTTGAGCTCGGCATCTTCTCTCTTTTCGCTCTTTGTGTGTCGGGGAACAAAATGACAATTCCGGATCATTAAATAATAAACCCACTCACTGCGTCTGAAATGTGTAATACAAAGAAATCCAGTGACGGTTTTGCTGCGCATTTATTTTTCATATCGTTTGCTGTCTTTTTTTTAGTAAATTGGCACCAATAGAGAAAGACTAGCAGCGCTGTAGAATGGCACGCTATATATAATTGACCAGCTTGGCAGGCAGGTGAAGCGTAGAGCTATTTTTAGGTGTATTTAGGTGGTTTCTCAAGATCAATGTATACTCTTGTTCCAAAAATTAGATTAAAAATATCCAATAACCCCCCTCTCCTCCTTCCAGCCTCCCTGCCACACTGGAGCCATTGAAGCTGCGGGCCTGGTTAAAATGGTACAAATAGGGCGAAGCCACCTTTTAACTGACCACTAACTGGGTGCTCTTTAGGAGGATAAATATGGAAGCGTCTCTGGCCCAAAATATTCTGTGGTCCCCATATAGCCATCATCTACTGGGAATAAAACGTTCACTTACTCAATTATTGGAGTTCAGAACATCCATTGACTGGTGAGGGAATGGGGAGGCTGATTCATTATTAGCGGCAGGTAGCGACAGATGAGCGTCTGTAGCAGGCATTTCAGAGCGCCCGCTAGTAGTCGCTGTGCTCGGCCGTGGGTCGCTAGATCAGAGCGACGGGGAGGCCGATTCATTAACAGCGGCAGGTAGCGACAGTTGAGCGACTGTAGCAGGCATTTCAGAGCGCCCGCTAGTAGTCGCTGTGCTCGGCCGTGGGTCGCTAGATCAGCGCGACGGGGAGGCCGATTCATTAACAGCGGCAGGTAGCGACAGTTGAGCGACTGTAGCGGCATTTTCAGAGCGCCCGCTAGTAGTCGCTGTGCTTGGCCGTTGTTCGGTAGTTGATAGCGACTCAGTCGTTTTGCCGTAATGTTGAATATTGGGTGAGGAGTCGCTATTTGACAGGTTCCGCGCTGTATGGGAGCGCATGATAGCGACTGGTCAGAGCGAGCGGCTTCCACCATATTCATTAACAAATCACGCTCAAAAAATTCTCGCGCTGTGAAATGCTTGTTTAAACCACAGAGCGCTGGCGGCGATGGGTTAAAAGTAGTTTTTTAACCCCCAAACAACCATATTTTTGGAAACCAAAAAAAACAAGTTTTTAAAATAATTTTGTAATATGAATACATTAATATCAGACCTGTAATATCAATTCTGTACATTTTTTATTTTTTTTACCTTAAAAAAATCTAAAATGGCAGAAGTGGTCACAGAATTTTTGACATTAAAAAAAACAAAAACAAATTAATAACAATTAATTATGAATATTTAAAGATTGTTCCATTGAAATGCATTGGAGAGCGCCAGGTAGCGAGAGGTCATACCTGTCGCTGTTCAAGGTCGGACGCTGGCGCTGTGGGCTGAGGCTGGAATAATGATGAATGAGTCGCTATATGGCGCTATCTCAGTCGCTAAGCAGGATTGCCTTGATAAATGTGTGATTGTGGTGGGGAGCCGGCGTTCTCGTGGCGGGGCCCGTCATTACCGGCCGCTCACCAGTCGCTACCTGTCGCTATCACTTGTTAAATAAGGGCCTCAGTCGCTGTGCAGCATTGATGAATACATTGTGGGGAGTCGCTATATGACCAGTACAAAGCTGTATGGGAGCGAATGGTAGCGACTGGTTAATGCGACCAACTCACAACATATTCATCAAAAAAACAGCCTTACACCGCTTACGCCAGCACTCAAAAATGCTTCACTGTAGCCCAGAGCGTCAGAGGCTGTGTGATTAAAGGCTGTTTTTTAACATGTATCCACCAGTAACAAAGCGAAAACATATGGAATTACATTGTAATAACATTGTGACATGAACACATTCATGCCAGACCTGTAATGTCATTTCTGCATAAATATATTCAAATTGAAAAACATTTGAAAAAATGGCTTTTTCAAGGCCAGGAGAGATCCCAACATTATTTGAGAATAAAAAAAAAATTTATAAAAACACCCTGTTTAAATAGAAGTAAAAGAAGGTCCATTGAAATGTATGGGAGAGCGACAGGTAGCGAAAGGGTAAGACGTGGCTCTCTGCAAGGCTGAATGCCGGCGCTGTATGCTGAGGCTGGGATAATGATGAATCGGAAGCTACATGGCGTTATCCCAGTCGCTCAACAGAATCCGCTTGATAAATGTGTAATTGCGTGCCGTGTCCGGCGTTCACCTGTCGCTGCCTGACGCTACCTGTTATTTACAAGGCACTACCTGGCGCTATCCCTTCATGAATAAGGCCCTAAGATACCTTCCAACCAATCACTGGAGGCTGATGACATCACTGATAAGTGTGCATAGCTGTTTACCAGAAACTGGTGAAATCACTAAGGCCCATCTATTAACTAAAGACTGGTGACATCACAGTTCTGCCAATTTATTTATCAGCATCGGACTGAGAGGAATGGGGCCCACCAGTAAAGCGTACTCCGCCCGACACTTAAATGCGGGTATCACTGGCTTATATTCAGGGTCCCTGCAAAAAAACATTATGGCCAACTGTATTGTCTCCATGTGTGCACATGGGATGCCACAAATAGCTCAGGATTTGGTGATAAACGCCACCATCAAATGGGCGGGAGATTCCCTGGTAAACCTGTGGGTCAGTCCAAGCCTGCTCTTTATCAGAGAATATTGACATCACATAGAATGTGCCTAATAAACTTCCCTACAGACCAGCTAACCAGTGACCCAAGCCTATGACATCACTGATAAATATGTCTAGCCAGTTACTAGAGGCTGGGGACTTCACAGAGAAAGAACTGCCCATTGCCTAGAGAACAGTGACATCACTAAAAATAGCCTAATCTAATTGTTCCTGCTTATTCAATACGCATTCCAAAACCGTACTCCTTACTATCTAAGACCAGTGACTACCAATTTCAGAGACCTGTGACATCACAGAGAGATCTGTCAATCTATTTCCTGAGGAACCATGACATCACAGAAAATGTGCCTGTCCATTCTCTCGAGACCAGCAATACCTACTAATTCTTTAGAGATCTGTGACATCATGAACAGTTTTCTCAGTCAATTTACTACAGAGCCATGACATCACTGAAACAGTTTAAACCAGTGAGACCAATGTTTTCACCTAAAGCAGAACAAAACCCACTGTGGGTTTTGCTGATAAGTAAATCACAGGTCTGGGGGCACCATCCTAACACACTTACCCCACTTACATCCCAGAAGAAGAAAAAAAGGCTCTATTCACACATCTCCGCTTGTGCTGCATTGGGCAACGCAGTCACAGCGCAAAGGAAAATGCTGCTCTTTATTTTTAATGGGCTAGTTCATATATATGCACAGCTTATATATGTAAACTGGCCCATTAAAAACAACACGCTAGTGATCTGTGACATCTCTGAAAATGCACCTACAAATTCACTAGAGATCTATGCAAGGGCACAGCTGGGGGGGCACTTGCCCCGGGTGCAGTGGGTCAGGGGGGGGCGCAAAAAGGGGGGCACCATTTCGGATCTTTGCCCTGGGTGCCAAAAAGCCTAGCTACTCCTCTGGGCCTATGACATCACAGAGAAGGCTGGCTATTCTTTCACTAGAGACATTTGAAAAAGTATTCATATGCCTTGAACTTTTCCGTATTTTTAACAAACCTTTATTGAGATTTTATGTGATAGATAGAGCAACACAACATGTGACAAGTATTTCTGAAGTGTAAAATGATACATGCTTTTCCAAATAAAAAAACTAAAATAAAAGGCAAAAGTGCAAATGTTTTGTTTCCCCTGGGTCAATATGTAGTTACTTTGTAGCACCACCTTTAGCTGCATGTCTGCTGGTATTTTGCCCATTTAGAGGCTGACTTAAAAAAAAACTATACTCACCTATTCTGCCAGACCATCACCCCTAGTCCAGGGCAGCAGCGGTCACCTGAAAGGCTAGATCCGTGTCTCTCACTGCACACCACCATGAACAGCGCCGCTCTGCTCATTGGGCTTCTCTTCCTGTCTTCCTCTGATATGGCAATGCCCTCGCCATCAGTCATGGTGAGCTGCCACACCTCCCTCCATTGCAGTGAATGGAACAGTATGATGCTGCCACCACCATGTTTCAGATTGGGGATCAGGGGGATGTGCAGGGTTTACTTTCCTCCACACATTGAGTTTGGCATTTCGACCAAAAGACTATAGCCTCATCTGACCTTCTTCCACATGCTTGCTGTGTACTCTACATAGCTTGAGGCAATTGGCAAACGATACTTTTAACCCTTTAAGTGCCAGCCTACCTGGAGCTTTTGTCACCCTCTATTGCCAGACCATGTATCACTATTTTGCGCTACACATGTTCAGATGTGATTTTTTTGAAGTGATTTCCCAGGAAAATTATATATTGTTTTTTCAGCAGAATCTGGGCTTCAACATGAAATGTCCTGTATTTTTTTAGTGTATTCTCTATACTTTTGGGTGAAATATGTGCAAAAAAAAATTAAAAATCTATTTTTTGCAATTTGTAGTGATTTTTAGTAATAAAAAAGTTTGTCAATAAAATCTTATTGTGTGTGAAACTCTAATTTCTCCCGGTTACAGCGGTACCACATATGTATTGGTAGACACCCTTTCCTGCCCAGGAGACTCCCCCAAACTGAAAAAGAGATTTAGGAGATTTTCAGATAAAATACAACTGTGATATGCACTATGAGCACCTTGCTGTTTTTCCATAAATACCCCCACAAGTTATATATTCTCTGGAAGTACACGCCTCAAGCTTTCTGGGTGTACTAGGCTTGTTTATGTGGGCGTAGTTTATTGGAAGTAATCCCTCAATGAATTCTTTGGTTGCACAGAGTTTCCCTAAAAAAAGAATAAAAAGGAAGCCACATTTTCCTAAAAAAAACGATATGCAAACAAGAAAAAACAAGTAAAATCTCAAAAAGCAACATGCCCCGAACAGAACAATACCCAGCATGCATATCTAGTCAAGGGAAGAGTTGCCAAACACCACAAAGCAAAGCATGCACATAACGGTAATTTTACTTGAAAATTTCAGCTCTGCAGACAAAGTGCACACCTTGCAATTTTTCAACCAAAACAACCCTTTACATTTGGAATATCCCCCATAAACTATATATTTCCTGAAAGTACACATGTTAAGCTTTCTAAGAGTACCCAGCTTGTAGTAGTGGGCTCACCTTTCTGGAAGTAATCCCTTGAAGAATTCTTAGGTTGCACAGGGTTTCCCTAAAAAAATGTATAAAAAAAATACCATTTTGTGAATAATCACCTGTAAAATGGGTATTATAAGTATGTCACACACCCCGCTTCAAGAAATTCATAACGTGTGGGTAATACTGACCTGTAGAGGGCTATATGCAGAGATGCCAGGAAAAAAGAGAGCCCCTCCCGGTCCATAAATACCTGGGACCTCCCACTCATTACCCAGTATAAGAACAGCAGTAAGGTAAGGGACCAGGAAGAGCCCAACACAAAGCATAACAACGCAAAGTTCACCATATAAAGGATCCAGAATACAAAAGGGCAGGGTGAAGCGGGGTGTGTGACATACTTATAATACCCATTTTACAGGTGAGTATTCACAAAATGGTATTATTCTAGTGCCCTTATTCATCAAGCGATAGCGCCAGGTAGTGTCTGACGAGCGCCAGGTAGCGGCAGCTAACGGCGACTACCGACTCAAGTACGCCCGCGGCGGTCACAATGACGCATTTATCAAGCAAAATGAGGCTAGCGCCGGCGAGAGCGACGGCTAGCGCGGCATTCATCATGAAGCCGCCTGGACCGAACAGCGCCGCTGCAAATTCCCTCACAGCGCCAGGTATGAGCTGTCGCTCCCTGGCGATGTCCAATGCATTTCAATGGAGCAATCTATAATTATTCCTAATTAATTGGTATTATTTTTTATTTTTTTTTTTTTAATGTCAAAAAATCGGAGAACACTTCTGCAATGTTAGGATTTATTTTTAAGTTAAAAAAAAAAATAAAAAAAATATGTGCAGAATTGATCTAACAGGTCTGAGATTAATGTATTCATATTACAAAATGATTCTAAAAACATGTATAATGTTACATTCAAAAAATATGGTTGTTTAGGGGTTAAAAACTAGTTAATACACATCGCCGCCAGCGCTCTGGGGTTTAAACAAGGAATGGACAGCGACAGCACATTCGGAGCGTGATTTGTTGATGAATATGAAGCTAGCCGTTCGCTCTGGCCATTCGTTGTCAGGCGCTCACATACAACGCTGGACCTGTGAAACAGCGACCCCCCATCCCGTATTCAACATTACCGCACACCGACTGAGTCGCTGTCATCAAGCTAATGCCGGCCAAGCACAGCGAATACTGGCTGGCGCTGAAAAAATCACGCTACAGTCGCTCATCTGTCGCTACCTGGCGCTATTAATGAATCGGCCTCCAAGTATGTCACACACCTCGCTTCAAGAAATTCATAACGTGTGGGACATCCAACAACAGTGTCCATAAAGGGCGGGGATCCAAAACAAGGCAACAAGGCACAACTTAAACCACTGCAGCTTGCAGAACTTTGCGGCCAAACACAGCATCCGCTGAGGCCCGAACATCAACCTTGTAAAACTTGGAAAAAGTGTGAACAGAAGACCAAGTAGCAGCCTTACAAACTTGCTCAACAGAGGCCTGGTGCTGAAAAGCCCAGGACGCCCCAACCGCACGAGTAGAATGAGCAGTAACACGAAAAGGGGGTACCTTCCCTTTGGCAGAATAGGCCCCAACTATGGTCTGACGGATCCATTTACTAATGGAAGACTTGGCAGGCGCCAAGCCTTTTCGGGGCCCGGAGGGCACCACAAAAAAGGCATCCGTCTTACGAAAGTAAGACGTTACCTCCAAATAATACTTCACAACACGAACCACATCCAAAGAATGCAGGGCCCTCTCCTTGTCATTGCTGGGATTAGGACACAGAGAGGGCAGAACAATGTCTTGGTTTAGGTGAAAGGCAGAAACAACCTTAGGAAGGAAATCGGACTTGAAACGAAAAACCACCTTGTCCTGATGCCCCTCAAATTACGGGGCTTGAATGGACAACGCCGCCAACTCAGAGACACGCCTAACCGAAGTGATGGCTACCAAAAAGGCCACCTTCTGTGTAAGTGAAGACAAGGCAATATCATTCAAGGGCTCAAAAGAGCAGAAAGAACCAAATTCAAATCCCAAACAGGGAGCAAAGGTTTTCTAGGAGGCCGCACGTGCGTGACTACCTGGAAAAAAGTCTTAACCAAAGGATGTAGGGCAAATGACCTTTGAAAGAACACCGCCAGGGCAGAAACCTGCCCCTTCAGAGTACTAAGCTGGAGCCCCAGGTCCAGACCATGTTGAAGAAACTCCAGGATTCTGGAGATGGAAAATTCCCTACAAGGCAACGCCCTGATCTCACACCAATCAATATAAGACCTCCAAGTCCTATAGTAGATATTAGAGGAAGACCGCTTCCTAGCACTAATGAGAGTTCGAATCACAGCATCGGAGAGACCTTCCTCCTTCAAGATGGAGGTTTCAGCAGCCACGCCGTCAAAGCCAGCGTTGGTAAATTGGGATAACGTAGTTGACCCTGGGTGAGCAGATCCGGCAGCAGGGGCAGAACGAACTGATCCTCTGCTAATCTTACCACATCTGCGAACCAAACCTGTCTTGGCCACCTTGGAGCCACCAGAATTGCTGACGCACCCTCCAGGGCCAGTTTGCGCACCACTCTGGCCACCAGAAACCCCAGATCCCTCCAGTTCAGAGACATGGCATCCACTGCCAGAGCCAGTGGATCCCGTGAGAGAGACACAAATGTCGGAAGTTTGTGATTGTGACGAGAGGCAAAGAGGTCCACCACCGGGGACCCCCACCTGAGACAAATCAAGCGAAACACTTTGGGGCTGAGAGACCATTCCCCCCGGCGAGCTGAGAACCTGCTCAGAGAGTCCGCCTCCGTGTTCTCCGCTCCCGGAATGTAAACTGCTGAAATGCACGGGACGTGGGTCTCCACCCAGGCCAGAATCAAAGACACTTCCTTGAGGGCACTCCTGCTGCGAGTCCCTCCCTGGTGATTGATGTAGGCGACCGCCGTCCGATTGTCCGACCGGACTTGAACCGGCAATCCTTGCAACTGATGAGTCAAGCGAAACAGAACCATCCTGATGGCCCTCAATTCCAGAACATTGATGGACTTGTGAGCCTCCTGAGGACCCCACAGTCCCTGAAACCTTCCAGAACCCCCCCATCCTGATAGACTGGCATCCGTGGTGACCGTCTCCCAACAAGGGGCCAGAAAGGATCTGCCCCTCGACAGATTGATTGGATCCAGCCACCACTGAAGGGAGCACCGAACTCGGGGAGTCATCAGGAAGGACTGATCCAACGACAGTGGCGACCCGTCCCAGGCCGCCAACAGATGGAGCTGGAGTGTCCTTGTGTGGAACTGAGCAAAGGGAACCGCTTCGAAGGAGGCTACCATCAATCCCACCAGCCTCATCCCCAGTCTGATGGCCGGACGAGGGATAGACAGGAGGAGCCGAACCAACTCCTGAATCAAGAGAACCTTGGACTGAGGAAGAAACACCCTGGCCTGGGAAGTATCCAGGGACATTCCCAGAAAAGACACTAACCTGGACGGAGAAAGGGAGGACTTGGGGTAGTTGATCACCCACCCGAATCTCTCCCGAGTGGACACCACAGTTCTGGTGTCCAATACCGCTTGGCTGAAGGAAGATGCCATAATGAGAAGGTCGTCCAGATAAGGGACAATGCGAATACCCTGGCCAGCACCTTGGTGAAAACCCTTGGAGCCGAGGTAAGACCGAAAGGAAGTGCCACAAACTGAAAATGCCGATCCTCCACCACGAACCTGAGAAATCTCTAGTGCGCTGGAAAAATCGGCACATGCAGATAGGCTTCCTTGATGTCTACGGACGTCAGAAAGTCCCCCTGCCGAAGAGAATGGATAGCTGAATGCAGCGTTTCCATGCTAAATTTCCGCGGACGGACGAACCTGTTGAGGATCTTTAGATCCAGAATGGGTCGAACCGAGCCGTCCTTCTTGGGCACCGTGAACAGATTGGAATAAAAGCCCCGACCCCTGTCTGAGGGGGGCACTGGGCAAACAACTGCCATATCCAACAGACTCTTTACTGCCGCCTGGAGCTCCTGCGCGGCCAGAAGGTCCGAAGGCACCGAGACCTGAGGAATCTGGGAGGGGGCCGGAGCTCGAACTCCAGCTTGTAGCCGGAAGTCACCACTTCCCGGATCCATCTGTCCGAGACCTCCCAGTCCCAGACCTGGGAGAAGTGTTGCAGCCGTCCCCCCACCCACATGGGTGAGGGCGCCCCCTCATTGCTGAGCTGGCTCCCCTCCGCCATGACAATGCAAAAAGGCCGGCACCGCAGCCATGTGCGGCCGCGGCGCCGGTCTCAGAAGAGACAGAAGGAGGGGAGCTGGCCGTGGCTTTGACCCTGACACCCGGCCCCGCCCCTTTTACCTCAGGGAGAAAGCCTGCATAAAAATGGCGGCCACAGCGCCGTTTTGACAGAGAAATACACGCTGTTATGAAGTAATAAATAAGTTAATAACTATTGGGAGGAAAATTTAATAAATTAATACATTAAAACATTATTAAGAATTAATGATTACAAAATTTGGACCTAACACCGAATAAGGGGCCCTGCTCCTACCCTCCGCTATCCCGCTAGAGAGAGGGGCATTACCCAAAGGGGGGGACCACCCAAAGTGTAAGGCCAAGGGACGGGGCATCTCAAACCAGGGTCACCGTCCCGGATGACCGCCTACCCTCTTATATAGGGTCTCACGGGAGAGCATTTGCGCTTAAGCACCAAGGGTGCTTTTCTACCCTCACCGGACCGTCAGCCTAGGCTGGGAGGCATGAGGTAACAGAAAAAAAAAAAAAGATCCAGGCGGAAATAGATAACTAAAGGGCCGGGAGTCATCCCGGGCTACCTGAAATCCCCCTGTGCAAGGAGACCACATCTTCTGACTTGCTCGCCGACTGCAGAGATGAAGACTGGGTAATGAGTGGGAGGTCCCAGGTATTTATGGACCGGGAGGGGCTCTCTTTTTTCCTGGCATCTCTGCATATCGCCCTCTACAGGTCAGTATTACCCACACGTTATGAATTTCTTGAAGCGGGGTGTGTGACATACTTAGAATAGCTGAACAAATAACTTGTTTTCCTAAAATATCAATATGCAAACAAGAAAAACAAGCTAAATCTGAAAGAGTAAGGGCCCCCGAGCAGAATAATACCCAACATGCAGAGGTACTATTAACCCTTTTAATTGCCAGCCTACTTGAAGTTTTGCCACCCCCTGTTGGCAGGTCATTTTTCTCCATACTACGCCATGTTTAACCTTGATTTTTGCCGTAATTTTCCAGGAAAATTATATATATATTTTTTTGCAGCAGAGTTTAGGCTTTAACATGAAATGTCTTGTTTGTAATTTTTCTACTGTTTTTTAAAATATTTTTGCGTAAATAACCCCAAAAAAAATATAAAAAAACCATATTGCACGTGAAAGCCCCATTTCTCCCGATTACAACGGGACCACATATGTATCGATAGCCCCCCCCATTCTTGCCCAGAAACCCCCCCCCCCAAACTTAAAAGAGCACTTTATAACATTTACAAATAAAATACTATCCACACTATAAACATACGGGGTTAATTTAAAAAAAAACGACATAGGGTCCCCCTTCCTGCCCTATGCAGGGCTTGTAGGAACAGAGCACAGGGGCCAGCTTTGGTGGCCCCTGGCCCCGCAGGCTACAAGCCGGCATAGCCTATGGCCACAGGCTCTTCTGCCTTTGGGGAGGCAGGTAACTGGGAGTGCGGGAGTTAATGGCAAGTCACCCGCTAGCCGCAGGTGACTTGCCAGCCCCCAGCCTTGTGAACTGGTATAGGGGTCTCATGGACCCCTTACCAGTTCACAAGGGGTTAAGTGTAAAAAAAAACACACAGAGACAAGCAGAAAAAATATTAGATTTTTTAATTTTTAATACTTTTTAATACTTACCTCCCATCCATCCCTGGGCACTGTGTCCCACACTGATCACTCTGGCTTCTGCTCTCCTGCTGCTGCTGTAAGCCTTTTATAGCTGCTTGGCAATAGAACATAAGGGGTTAATTTAAAAAAAAACAACATAGGGTCCCCCCTCCCAAATATGTCAATCCATCCACTAGAGACTAAGAGGCTGATTTATTACTAACACCAGGTATCAGCAGATGAGCATCTTTATAGCGGCGCATAGAATGACTGCTAGTGGACGCTGTAGGCGGGTATCGGACGCTGTAACAGAGCGCCTCAGTCGCTGTAGTAACCTGGCCCGCATTGATGAATGTGATGTATGTTGGACGCTCCAACACCAGTACAGCACTGCAGGGAGTGAAAGGTAGCGCCAGCTTATTGTGACCGACTCTCAGTGCTCCACACCATACTTATCAAAAAAGGACTCACACACAGCGTTGGCGCTCTAAATCTGGTTGCTATAGCATAGAGTGCCAGGCGCTGTGTGATTAAAGTCTGTTTTTGAACACACATGGAATTACATTGTTTTAACACTGTGACATTAACACTTTAGTGCCAGACCTTTAATGACAATTCTGCATAAAAATATAAAAAGTCAAAAAAGTTTCTAAAAATGTTTGTTTGCAGCCAGGAGAGGTCACACAATGATTTGAGCAAAAAAAAACAAAAATAATTTGTCATACACGCTGTTTAAACACAAGCAAATGAACGCCCATTGAAATGTATGGGAGAGCGACACTGAGCCACCTGTAATAATACATCGGACGCTACATGGCGCTGTTAGAGTCGCTCAGCAGATTCACTTTCATAAATGAGGTTTTGCCTACAGCGCACGGTGTTCACCAGACGCTGCCTGCCACTATGAGGCACAACCTGGCACTATCTCTTCTTAAATAACCCCCTAAGAATTCCACCTATTCCTTCATTAAAGTGTAGTTACATATATGAATTCACTGGAGACCTGACAAAGAGCGTTCTGCCTATCCATTTATTAAGAGAATAAAAAAAATAACATTGTATAAAATATGACGAATATAGAGAATATTGTCCATTCATTCACTAGAGACTAGTGACATCACAGAGAGTTCTGCTTATCAATTAATAAGAGGACAATGACACCACAGTAAATGTGCCTATCAGCTCTGGAGACATCACAAAGAATAACTTGTGGTTTCCCTTCCTATCCTGAGCTATTCAACATTCCGAAGAAGGATCAGAAGCGCAGTTATCCCACAAGCTTCAGAAGGCCTCCGATGAAAGGCGGCAATTAGGAGGTTAATAGAGACAGTTATCCTGTCACCACTAAATGAGCCCTTCAATCGCTGCGGCTGCCATGGAGTGAGGCGTCATGACGGTGGAGTGTCTACACGCACAGGCAGCACACTTTCCGGCTGGTGTTTAGGCGCTCTTGGCTGCAGCGTATGATTTGGGGATCTCACAATATAATTATCAGTCTGCAGCCAGTAATTAAGTGTGAAGAGCAATTATGGCGAGCGGTATTTAGCCTAGGCTGTTCTAAACTGGAAGCAGACGCTGCTCTGTGGAGCGCAAGGTTACTGATGGACCCGCGTCTATGGTCGCCTAACCGCTTCCTGTTTTATGTCTCCATTATGGAAGTATGACATCACATAAACCTAGAATGGAATGCAATATGGTTTATATGATCAAAACTGATACTTTTCATTTTTATATACACAAATTAGGTGAGGTCTTTCTTAAGGCAATGGCAATGATAAGAAAGCATGGAGCTCTTCTGAAGCCTGTCCCGTGTGCTGTCATGGTCGGCAAGTTTCTACCAAATCCTGGCCCTGCTCTCTATCCCTCTTGTGGTTTGGGTGACAGCATTAGGCTGTTCCATGCCCCCTCTAGCTGACCCAGTGACCTCAGGAGTAGCACCTTTTCCTCCATTAAAGGTCTTCCTATCCCACCAGTTTTCACCGAACAAAGCCAATCCCACCTCTTTACAAACAACCGTGTCTGAGTTGCTCTTAAAGTTTTAAAATATGTGATAAATAACCAGCTTCCTTCAGAAAGCAAATCTGACAGCTCTCAGGAACCCTTCAGTTGTCCATATTGCTTTTGTATCTCTGGACCAACATCTGTTCCTTGTCATGTTCCATTATTGCACTGATCACCCGGCCTGCCATACCCTGATTTTCCTGCTCTATATAGGCTGCCCCGGACACTTCCATGTTTTTCCTCTGAAAGTATCAGGATGAAATTACAGCCATGTGTTTTGAGTAAACCAACTAAGCAGTGTGAAACTTTGGACTTCCAAAGGGAAAGTCCACTTTCAATGGAATTAAAAAAAATATATATATTTTTGTGTGCCAAAAGGTCCTCAAGGTGCTGAACTGATTTAGTATTTTTTTTATTTTTTTCCTATTTTATAAAATACATGTTTTAAGGAAGGGGAAGTGAGTTGTGAGTCCTGTACACACAGGGCTGGGCATGTGTAAGTTTGAGTAAGCTCCCTCAGCTCAGCAGCGGCCATGGCAGCAGTGGCTCACTTCTTGGTGTACAGACTTGGTGAACTGTACATGGCCAATGGCAACAGATACAGTTAGTGAAAACTGCTTCCTTAAAACATTTGCTAACATAGGAAATAAATTCTTAGCATCTTGAAGACATCCATTTGGCATACAAAAATATACAAAAATATACACTTTCAAAAATACAATTGAAAGTGGATCTACCTTTTAAAGACATGTTTCCTTCTGAGAGCACGAAAATATGCCTTGGTTATGCAGATCTCTGCATGGTCCCTATACAGCAAAGCCAGAGTGGCAGGTACACCTCAGTTAGTATTATTCCACCCATTACGAAGTTGTATGAATACAGGACTTTGGGATCTCTAATGTAATATGTAGATACATACACTGGTTGTACACCCAAGTGGAATAATAGTGTACAGCCAGTCTAGAGCTAAGCACGGCCTGAGAGCTGTTGTGTCCGGTATATATGTTGAGGAGCCTTTTGGCCTATCTGCAACCCTTTGGTACCTTGCTGCTTTGGGTATCATTCCTAGACATGTGCCTGCATTTAAGCGGCATTTCCCTGTAGTTTTTAGCAGACATGCTAAGGGGGGTACCAAAGACCAGCAACAGCACTTGGCACAGGCCATGGTCAGATGTGCCAAAGGTCAGCAACAGTGCTTGGCACTAGACATAGATGTGGCACTGAATATGATCAGACTTGGAAAAAGATGGCAGCAGAGCTTAGCACTGGACATAGATGTGGCACTGTATATTATCAGACGTGCCAAAAATTGGCAGCAGGGCTTGGCACTGGACATAGATGTGACAAAAGTTGGTAGCAGGGCTTGGCACTAGTCATAGTCAAACCTGGCACAGGACATGGTCAGATGTGCCAAAGGTAAGTAACAGGGCATGGAATGGACATAGATGTGGCAAAAGTTGGCAATAGGGCTTGGCGCAAGCATCAAATGTCAACAACAAGGCTTGGCCCTGAAACTGGCAGATGTGACAAAGGTAGGCAGCATGGTCTAGCACAGGACATCGTCATGTTGGATATACAATACTTTGCAATAGCTTCTGCTTTTCTCTGAATGTGATTTTTGAACTCTTGCCAGATTGACTGCAGTTTACAGTTATGACAAAATATGACAGTAGATGGTGCTGTTACCAATGCTATTCTGTAGTCTCTCTATGTATTTTTCTGATGTGTTGTATTTTCTGTATATTCAGCTGCACTCTATGACCTATTTTTCCTGTCTGTGTTAACCACCATGTTAAGGTAACATTCTCTTACTGCATTCATGTTCCAGTAAAGCCAGATCCTGGTATACCACTAATGTCTATCTGGATTTGACACCGCTGCACCCAGCACTCACACTCTGCAACAATTCATACAAGGCAAAAGTTGTCAACAGGACGTGGCAAAGGTTAGCAATAGGATTTGGCACAGGACACGGTCAGAATGGGGCCAAGGCCAACAACAGGGTTTGGCCCTGAACCTAGTCAGACCTGGCAAAGGCTGTAAACAGGGCTTGGCACCGGATGTGGTCAGGTGTGGCAAAGGCTGGCAACAGGGCTTGGCACAGAATGTGGCAAAAATTAGCAGCAGCGCTTGGCAGGAAAGCTGGAGAAAGCTTTTCATTGAGACAGGCAGTGAGGCTACCTGACACTGTCCCAGGTAAAGGACAGTGTGGGAGCCTTGGCCATGCACCCTGGCCTGCTTTTTGAGATGCCTAGGGGATGGGGAGAGTGGCCCAGAGATATGTTTACCCCTTGAATAACAACTTGCCCTATTTGATTTAAAAATCCCAGGTACCCAAAGCACATAAACTGAAATGTATTTTCCCAAAAAAACTATGGAGCAGGCTCCTCCTTTCCAAATAAGAAACCTCCCGGTTTATTTATATTAAGCTTTTATGACTTGCAGGACCAGCTGAAAGAAACACCAAACCTACCAGTAAAAAAAACAATTAAACCTAAATCTCAATCTAATAGAATTCATCTCTATTCTCATTTCCATCTGCCTCACCTCTAAGCCGTACTTGTTAAGCCTCCCAACGGCCGCCCTGCATTGTAAGCCCAAACCATAGTGTTTTCTGGCACTTGTTCCCACAGCGATAGCGGTGGAAGAGACGTTAAACAGAGACACGAGCTCTGTGCAGCAACGGTTAAAGACTGAGACCGGTGGGGCAACGTAATTTAAGAGCCTAGCCGGCCAAATTAGGTGTAATCCTTCCCAAATGGCTCTCAGCCCATAAATATGGTTTAATGAGAATTCCAGGGAGCTGAAGCGACCTAAACAGGACGATGAAGGTTTGGGTAGAATAACATCCAAAGAGGAGCAAATATTAACGCCAAGAGGAGGCAACAGTCTAAAGAGACCGGGAAGCACCAACCAGAGTCAATATTAGGAGCGGGTCCGATAGATGACCAGCCATGGGTGGAAAAGCAACCAAGGGACTGAAACGTGTGTTGGAGAATTGAGCAGAGGAATAAATCATGGCTTGCAGATGTCATTTGGTTTTTCACCTGTCCCTGCAATCGGAGTTATTGGCTTGTGAATGTAAAGCACATGTTGGGCCTCTTGTCTTCGAGACAGTAATGAGGTGAGTTTAACGCTCTGCAGTCCGCCTCTGGCAGCGCTCCTCGTTTTTTTTATTTACGTATTCCCAGTGAGTAAAAATAATTACAGTATTCTGCCGGGTGATAACTTCTGCACGTTACTCTTCCTCTCGGCCACAAGGGAAGCAGCTTTGATTTATGGTGGTTCCCAGTGTCCATCATGATGGATGACATAATTTGAGCTGTTTGGATGAACATATGTGTGACTTGCATTAAGGTTGATATTTTTCAGTCATAGTGGAAACATGACCACCTGCAGAGCAGGCTTAGCAACTCTTGGCCCAGCAAGCAAACAAATTAGGCCTGGCATCTCTTGGCCCAGCAAGCAAACACAAGTTTCTTTGATGGAAACACAATCACTATTGGGGTAGGCCTGGAAAATCTTGGCCCAGCAAGTAAACATAGTGAAAACCTAAAAGCCTTGGGAACATTTGGCCTAGCAGCAAACATATGCGACTGTGATGGAAACATGACCACCATAAGCGTAGGCCTGGCAAGCAAACACAACTAACTATGGTTGAAAAATGACCACTACCAGGGTAGGTCTGGTAACTCATGTCTTGGCAAGTAAACACAACTCACCATGGTTGAAAAAAGACCATTACCAGGGTAGGTCTGGTAACTCTTGTTCTGGCACACAAATACAACTAACCATGGTGGAAACATGACCACCATCAGTGTGAGCCCATCAAGAAAACTCAACCAACTGTTAACTGCATGGACAGTCTACTTGTGGCCTTGCAGACAAGAACAAAGAGGTCATACTCCAGATTGTCCAAGTCAACATAAAATAATTTAATCCAGTTCTACTTACTGTCACATTTCAAGTCAGTTATTAGCTGGAACTCTGCTAGTAGTTCTGGGTACCCTACTGTGGCAGGTCTGCTGAACAACCTCTCAAAAACGACTGGGGTCGTTAATCCTGTCTTTTGGGCAAGGTTTTTGCTATAAATAGGCCCTGGATGTGCCACTGCTATGCCCCTGTGCCATCCAATATTTTATTTTTGTTTTTCTTATGGCTGCAATAAAGGGGGCTTCGGTTGGGAACCCATGCATGGGCACAAGAGTTCGTTGGCTTGGCTCGCACTTGTGTGGCACCATACAAGCCCATCCATTTCCACTCAGTGCAGGAGTGAAACCTGCGGGCAAAAAATCCTGCAAAAAGTTGGAATTTGTTTTATTCAGGGCCTATTTTTTATGATAAAAACTGGGTGAGAACATTTTTTTTGGCCCAGCTGTTCTCACCAGCAAAAATCTGGAGAGAGAGGCCGGCTTAGTACAGGCGGATAGGGTATGAACATGTATAGGGGGCCATGGGACCCCTTACCAGTTCATAGTAGAAATGGCTAAAGAAACACACACCCCTTCCCCTGTGTGATGTCATACATGAAGTAGGGGAAATTCCATGGAGGTCCTGCATCCAAGTACAAAAGCCTGCTCCCCCAATCCTCACTTCAGTCCCTTGCTGGGGAGTGGGGATGAAAGAAGGGGGGCCCCTATACCAGTTCACCTGGATCAAGAGCCAGCATGGCACCTGCCTGGCAAGGCGGGTGACATGCTGGTAATCTGACATATTACCCACACCTCCATTAGGGGCATCGGGGGTGCTTAAGAGCCTGGTGCCTATTGGAGCCCCAAGCTCTTACCAAAGGGCATCGGGGGTGCTTAAGAGCCCGATGCCCATCGGAGCCCCAAGCTCTTACCAAAGGGCATAAGTTCTGGTAACTTTCAGGGAAAGAGGCCACAGTGCGGCATCTGAGCCTCGGTTACAAGCCCTTATGCTTGGTGCCTGGGCTGGTTGGCTTTGGGGGGGGCATGTCTCGTTAGATAAAAATTGTATCTAACGCAGTCTGAAAACAAAAAGGCTCATCGCAGGTGGCTGTGAATCACACAAGAGAATTCACATGCTGTGAGTTTGCTTTTGCACAAAAACGAGCCTTTACATGGAGGCTCTAAATCAACTTTATAGTGGGTCCACTTTTGCTATATATATTTTTTTTGAAGCCCTTTACAACAGTAATCTGTCTGTGGATAATAGCAAGGGTGGCCTTTGGCCAACTAATGTATGTATATAACTAATATATAATACATAAGTGTAACTGCATAGAAGAAACAGTCATTAAAGAGGAACAAAAATTCCTCAGATGTCACATTGAGTGACAGGGTGGTGTGAAGGGCCTTCTCGCTAGCTCACTCTTCTTCTAAAAAAACATCTCCCTCCAGTGGGAGTGAGTGGCAGGAGCTGAGTGCAGGTCAGTGAATCGGTGTTTTCCATTTCTGTCTTTAGCAGAGAGCGGGGTGGAACAGCGACATCGAGGAAATCACCCAGCACCAAAAAGAGGAAGGAGGAGAGTTTATTTTTTATTTTGATTATTTATTGCGATTCGTTAAAATTCTATTCCGAACAAACCAAATTTCTTGAGGAAAATTTGGCAAACCATCCAAATTAAATCAGGTGAAACCCCGCTCAGCACGGCCCTGAAATCTAAAAGACTCCAGGGCTGACCGCTAGCCTGCCCCCGGGGTATCCTATACCGAATCCCCAATGTGACATCTCCTGGGTCACTGGTAAACACACCCTTTCCGGCAGGTCCTGCTGGCCGCCGCATCCCTGGCTTCCCCGTAGCCTTTCAGAAAGGGAGCGCGCATGCCCGAGCAAAGAGTCGGGGACGCGGCCAGCCAGCTGACGTTCGTGGCTCCCGCACCTTTGAGATCAGCCTTTTGGCTATCTCAAAAGTGCTGATGGGTATAGCTTAGGTGGTGGAAAAAACTGGGCCACCGCCAAGCCGACAGCAACGTCGGGCGGGGGATGAACAGGGGAGGCCCAAATAGGTTTCCATCCACCTTAAATTTTAAGAAATTTGCAACCCAAAAGCACTACTAACCCAAACTACTTGCAACCCAAAAACGCATGCCATATTCACCACCCATAAACTTTAATAGGATTGGATTTTGGGTGATGCAGAACCAGAATATTGCTAATTATTCACCAGAACAGAATAAAGGCAGATTCGGCTCATAACAGAGCAGCCCTACCTGTATTTCTCCACAAGCGCAGAGACAGAATTTTTTAGCTTCAGCACACCTTTGTCTATAGCTACTATCAGGAGACCCTCAGAGTTATTTATGACCAAACCAAAGAGGCACTAAAACCATCACAACCCATCAAGAAGAACATCTGATGATCCTACACCAGCCGAAGGCACATGGCCGCTTCAGTTCTCCAGCATAAGTCCGCAATCCGGCATTTTTGTAATGAGCAGGAAAGGTCACCGGCTGCTATTTAGATAGTAGATTGTTTTACATGAAGCCCTCTCTGTGGCCTCTCGCAGGGACTGTTTAGTTTCTATTAAACACTAATAGGGTCCAGGTGTGCCGGACAAGCGGCGTAATTCAAACCTGATTGTCCCGAATGTGAAGAAGAATAATGCGCGGCTTTCCGGAATCTCTGGGTTTCATTTAGAGCTCGCCTAGGTTACCACTTACATTTATTGGGCTGTTTGGAGGGATTTATTAGGGACTATGTTTAACAGAGCTATCCCTTGTAACTGGCTGTGGCGGGAATGAAAAACATATTTTTGAAAAGATAAGTGCTCTAATTAGTGCACAGAGTAAAGAAAACAGCAGGAATCTCCTGCAAACCCTCCCCAGCCAACTGGCTTTATTTAAAGGGGAAGTCAATTGTGGGTGTGCATACTTGCACCTTCACATTTGCAGCAGTGGTTGTAGACAATCACTGATGTGTGCAGTAATGCCTTTTGTCAATGTCTTGTGTGTGGACGGGCATGTCAGTGCCATAGTGTGGTCTTCGTGTAGTGTATGTTGATGCCACTCACTGCACATGGCAATGTGCCAGTGCAGGATTTTGTGCAAAACTGCACATTTAAAGTGGACCAAATCACCTGGCACCTTGATCGGGGATGCCTCGCTGTGTGAAACACCCCAGGTAGCCCGATCTCACTGACACTTCCTCGGCCCTGAAGCGCATGCACAGCCTCTCGCCCAGTCAGCAACACTCCCGCCCCTTCGTTCTAGTGCTCATCTAAAGCAAGTGGATCCGAGCAAGTTGATGCAGATCTGCATGTTAAACCTCAAAGAGGGGCAAAGGGGAACAACGAGGGACCAGGGGACAGTCCCTCCAAATTTGGGATACTTATGAGGTATGGGGATATGACCTGACTTGGATGTTTCTGTTGTGACCTGGATTGGATGACTTTCTACTTCTGTCATGACCAGGCTTGGAAAACATACTGCTTATGACTCAACTTGGGAGACTTCCCATTTACGTTATGACCCTGCTTGGGCAACTTCCTACTTCTGTTATGACCCAGCTTGGATGACTTCCTGCTTCTATATGACCTGGTTGGAAAACTCACTGCTTCTGTTATGACTCAACTTGGGAGACTTCCCATTTACATTATGACCCTGCTTGGGCAACTTTCTACTTCTGTTATGACCCAGCTTGGAGGTCTTCTTGCTTCTATATGACCTGGCTTGGAAAAACGTACTGCTCCTTTTAAGACTTGGCTTGGGAGACTTCCCCCTTTCATTATCACCCGTTTTGGATGACTTATTGCTTATGTCATAACACAATTTGGACAACTTACTACTTCTGCAGTGTCTCCAGATTGTACAGCTTTGCACTTCTGTGATTTTCTACTTTCTGCTTCTGTTATGATTTGACTTGGACAACTTTTTGCTTCTGGTGGGCTCAGAACTGATTTCCTCTGATGGGCCTAAGATGCTCCAGTTCGACCCTGTGTACAACCCAGCTGTACAACGTCTGTTAAGAAATAGCTTGAGTATTAGAGTGTTATAGCATCACAGTTCTTTCCAAAGTAGCATATAGATTCTTGCTCCTGCTTCCAATATTATGCAGCTTGGATTAATTTTCTGTTTCTGGCCCACCAGAGCACCAGAGGATCCTCCAGAGGGCCCTACATTTTGACAACATTTTGAGAGATCAAAGATGATACAATGTTTTTCCAAAGCCCAACTGTTCTGTGAATTTATTATGTATTAGTTAGTTTATGGACATTGACTTAAGACCCAAGAATGGTTTTCTCTGGTGGGCCCTAGGAATGATTTCCTCTGGTGGTCCTAAGATGTCTAACCCTTCATACAACCCACCTTGGATACCTTCCTGTTACTGATATTGCCTGACATGGATTACTTTCTTTTTATAATGGGATCTGGATTGGATGACTTTCTACTTCTGTCATGGCCTGGCCTGGACAACTTACTGCTTTTGTTATGCTCCAGCTTGGGAGACTTACCATTTATGTTATGACCCGGCTCGGGCTTGGATCACTTCCTGCTTGGTTGCTTGGACAACTTTTGTGATTCGGCTTGGGAGACTTTCCATTTTCATTATGACTTGGCTTGGATGAGCTTCCCATTTCTGTTATTAACCTGCTTGTGCAATTTCCTGCTTAGAAGACTTCCTGCTTCTGTTATGACCCGACGTGGACAACTTGCTGGTTCTGGTGGGCTCAAAATGATTTTCCTCTGATGGGCCTACGATGCTCCAGTCCTATCCTGTGTACAACCTAGCTGGGCAACTTTCTGCTTCTGTTATGACCCAGCTTGGACAACTTTCTACTTCCAATATGACCTGGCTTAGATGACTCTCTGTTTCTTTAGCTGACCTGCTGTGGACAACTTTCTACTTCTGTTCGTATAACTTACTGATTCTGTTATGACTTTGCTTGGGAGACTTCCTGCTTTTGTTAAGACCCTGCTTGGGCAAACTCATACTTCTGTTAGGACATGTCTTGAGTATTAAAGTATTATTGCATAATAGGCATTTTTCCCAAAGTAACATATGGAATCTATAAAAAAAATAATTATTTTGATCTACTATTAGATACTAAGGGTTTTGGTATTAACAGGATACTATTTATGTGGTCCACTAACTGAAAAAAATAGCAAACTGAGGGGGTGCAGAAACATTACGACTGCAAACACAAAAAATAACTTTCACATCGCCCCGGTGTGAACCACGCCTAAAAGCTTCTTAGATTTGTGACATCTAAATCTATGGTGGTCAGGATGAAGACATAATGCTGAAAGATGGAGCCATCCGAGATGCCGCTGGCTGGCTGCCTTTTGTTGTTTGCACATTTTTTTGTCTAAACAAGATGATTTGATGACAAAAACAAGATCTGGAGCATCTTACTCATATTCCAGGGAGAATCGAGACCAGATGAGTGCAGAGGGGGCTCCTGGCCAACATTCCTAGGACCTAAGCGCGGAAGAGAATAATCAGATGCTCTGGAAGGCTTCGTTCGGTGGTCAGTGGTGTGCCGCACCCCTAATACAGTGCAGGCGCGCCATGAGAGTTTTGTGTCTTTTTTTTCTTTCCTAGGAACTGCACAACATCAGGAGAGGGTAGGACACTTCACACTTTGTTCATCACAATCTAAAATGAACACAATGCAGATACAAATGTCTGGAACCATCGGTGGAATCTGGTTTATTTTGCATTGTTTTTGTTAGCAGGACACCTGTTTACAGCTTCACACATTGCACCGTTTCAATTCATTTGTGTGAGCAATTATGCAGCTTGGATTTAATAGAAAGTCCGAAAAAGTAACAAGATGTAGAGATGAGAGTAACCTGAGGATAAATAAATCAAATCTAAAGGTTTGCTTTAAATTACAAATGTGAAAGTGATCAGGAGTCATGATGAAGCTTGACTCCCAAGAAACCAGGGATGTGTGCTCAAGTTAAAAAGAGAGCATTAGTGATCAGCTGCCTAGATGAGCCAATGATTGGCCTTTTTTGGTGGGCCTCCATTAGTGAAACATTTAAACAGTGTGGCAGATGGAAGAATTGTCATAATAACAAAATTCCATCTTTGTAGCAACAAAGTGGTTTGGCATAATGGTTGCACTCTTATTCCAGGTAATCTTTAAAGGGTAAGTCCACTTTCAATTTAATTTTTGAAGGTGTATATTTTGCGGCAAAATGATGCCTTAACCCTTTCGCTGCCAGCCTACCTGCAGCATTTGCCACTCCCTGTTGCCAGACGATGTTTCACCATTTTGCGCTACACATATTCAACTGTCATTTTTGAAGGGATTTCCAGGGATTTCCCAGGAAAATTATATATTGTTTTTTTCAACAGAGTCTGGGCTTTAACATGAAATGTCTTGTTTGTATTTTTTAGGTGTATTCTCAATTTTTTTGGGTGAAATGTGTGAAAAAAAACAAAAAAAAAACATTTTTTTACAATTTGTAGAGTTTTTTTGTAATAAAAAATGTAAGTTTGTCAATAAAATCTTATTGCGTGAGAAACCCCAATTTCTCCCGGTTACAGCGATACCACATATGTATAGGTAGACACCCTTTCCTGCCCAGAAGCCTTTTATAGCTGCTGGATGACAAATGGTTAATTAAAAAAAAAAATGACATAGGGTCCCCCTTCCCGGGGAGGGGGACCCCATTTTTTTTTGGATTTTGAAGGGTTAAAAACCCTTCAAAATCCAAAAAAAAAAATGACGTGGGGTCCCCCTTACCCAAAGTAACCAGCCCGGGACCAGCTATGGGGGCTTGTAGGCACAGAGTGGGGGGGCCAGCTTTGGTGGCCCCCCCACCCTGCAGCCTACGAGCCCACATAGCCTATGTGGGCCCGGGCTCTTCTGCCCCCCCCTGGCCTTTGGGGAGGCAGGTAATGGGGGTGCGGGGGTTAATGGCAAGCCACCCGCTAGGGCAGGTGACTTGCCACCCCCCCAGCCTTGTGAACTGGTATAAGGGGTCTCATGGACCCCTTACCAGCTCACAAAGGGTTAATGTGAAAAAAAAACACCACACAATAATAAAAAGTATTTTATTAGAAAAAAAAAAAATTTTTTTTTACTGTACTTACCTTCGATTGCAAGCTCTTGTCCCTCGCCGCTCAGCTGACAGATGCCGGTGATCGGCATCCAGAGAAGGAGAAGGCAGGAGATCAGAGGATCTCCTGTCACCTCCTTCCCCTGTGCCGATCACCGGCATCTGAGAAGCTGAGAAGGCTGAAGCCTGAGATCGGGGCCGGGATGACTTCATAAGCCCCGCCCCCAAGGGGGCGGGGCTTAGAGGCATGATGGCGGCCGCCATCGTGCAGAAGAGAGGAGAGAGCCTCCCAGGCTCTCTCCTGAAGATCGGTAAGTCCTGGGGGGGGATCGGAGGCCCCCCAGGTGAAGAGGAGGGACAGCGGGAGCCAGCGCACACACAGGTAAGTGAATGTCATTTTTATTTTTTTATTTTTTTACAGTTAGAAGCTGCTGCTGCAGAAGCGGGGGGGGCGGCCTATTCCGGGGGCTCTCCTGGAGCCATCCGACCCCCCACGGGGGATCGGATGGCACCAAATTAAAGAGGAGACCCGGCCGGATCCAACAAGGGGTCAGGTGAGTATTTGTTGTTTTTACTTTTTAAACTACAAGCGAGGAAAGTCAAGCACGTAACACCTACGTGCTTGGCACTTAAGGCCCAGCCAAGCCAGCACGTAGGTGTTACGTGCTTGGCAACAAAAGGGTTAAAGGTGCTGACCTGATCTAACATTTTTACATTTTTTTCTACTGTTAGCAAATGTGTGTTTTATGGGAGCAGACTTGAGGTACATTGCCAATAGCAGATTGCAGAACGTTGCACAGAACACTGCTGCTGGGCATGTGTAAGATTGAGTGAGCTCCAGCACTTCTCTCTTCTTTGTGTACAGGCTTGGTGCACGTTGCCAATAGCAACTGATTGCCAGTAGTGAAAAATGCTTCCATAAAACATACATTTGCTAACATGGGAAAAAATAAATAAATACCGGATCAACTCAACAACTTGAGCACATAAATTTGACACAAAAAATAACCACTTTCAAAAATTCAATCAAACTTTTCCTTTAGGCACAATAGTATCTATGATGGGACATAGCAGTTGGTGTCATGGTTGCACTTTTCCAGGTAAATATAGGCTATTATTTTAATTGATTTGGGACTTTTTCCTACAATGGATTTTAACCAAACCTGGGATTAAAAGTTAGTGGATATATGCCACCAGTGAGCTCCCTAGCCCTCACAACAATCATTTTACAGTCATTTTACACTACCAAAGTTTGGGTATCCATTGACTTCTATGGGGTTGGACTTCTGGGGTCAAGTTCAGGTCAGGCTCTGGTCCCAAATTGAATTTGTATTATTTGGCTTAGATCAGGCGAACTTGGTGAACACAAACATCCACAGGTTTGCTTATCCCTGCAAAGAACTCACTCTGGCACCATCTTGGTGCATCCGCCTCCTATTTATAGGCCTTAGGCCTTCACGCATGCATATGCATCTGCCCATCATGTGTATAATTTGAAATTAATGCCCAGAAAGACCCTGCAAATAAGAACTTATCTGAGCAGTTGCCCTTTTTTCTGAATGTGCGCAGACTGGCCTTCCTAGCGGCCCCATGACTTGGTCAAAAAGAACTGAATTGACAAAAATCAAATGCTTTTTTCACGTAAATCTGAAGCACATTACGACTCAACTTTCCCTAATGAGTCAATGTCTAAAAAACAGGTTTTACACTTGAGCTGCCAGGTCTCGTTACAAGGGGACGTCACATTTTCCTACAGATTTTTTCTTATATTGATGAATCGAGCAATGTCAGGATCTTTGCCTGCGTCCCTGCAGGTAGAGCTGTGTGATGTATGAGGCCACCGCAGTTTAATTAATATCCTAAATCACACGAAAGATGCGTTTGGAAACAGAGAGCGTCTGTCAGTGCATATTGCACTTCACAGCAATAACATCATAGGACATGAGTAATAACAGGGATTAGGCATGGCGGAGACCCCAAGTGACAAGAGTAATGCCGAAGAGCGCTCCATTAGACGCTGATGGAGATTTGCCAATGACGGCATTGTGTAATGTAGACAGATGTGCTGGGGGCCAGCAAGCAAACATCCACATTTATTATAGGTGGAGCCACAAATACACAATGTAACACTTTTAAGAAGGATCTCTACCGCCTGGCAACTTACACCAGCTGCCAATGAGCCCAAATTTCCTCATGGAATCACCGATGGTTTGAGTGGGTAGATGAGGTTAGTTTGGTGTCCCCTAGAGCACTGTTTCTCAACCTGTGGTACGTGCAGGCAATATTCAGTGGTGAACCTACAGGGGGCTATTATTAGTCTGGTATATTATTTTAACAGTAAAACATTATTCTTTATTACTTTAAGAAGTGCTACAATGTCTGTAACCTACCTATTTATTTATGATTGATTGATAATTGAACTCCTTCTTGTTGGCATGTGGTTGAAACTTGATTGTTGCTAAGGGGTACTTGACATAAAAAAGGTGGCTAGGGCTAGAGTCACTTTAAATATACCATCTGGAAAGCTATTAGGGGGAAAATTGTATATTGGGGTGAAAAATTTGTGAACCCACTACTCAAGCTTTCCAAACTTAAAGTCATACTTTAGTCAAACAAAAATAAAACTTTTACTCAATTTTCATTTCCTGCAGGCTAACGCCAGGGCCGTATTTACCATTAGGCATCTGTAGGTACATGCCTAGGGGTGTATAGCTACTAGGGGGTGCATTTTAAATTGTAAAATTAATGTGAACAGGGCTGGTAAGGTGCTGGGCTGGTCGCGTTTCACAGAGGCTACATACAGCCTGCAGTTTCATTTTTTCACCACTGGGTGAGTGTGGTAAAATCAGGCCTCTTATTATTTCTGCATGACCTAGCCCCACATGACCGCCAGATGCCAATCAGGTTCGCTAGGTGGGCAGGTACACAGAGATGTATAAGGGGGTGCCAAGAGATAATTTTCACACACCCATTTACATTCAAAGCTCTTAGCTGGATCAGCAGGCATCTCTCGCTCTCTCTTCTTTGCACATTTCTAATTATGCTCATTCTCTATGCCTTCTGCTCTTTTTACCTTCCCTTCATCACCTTCTTTTCTACATCCCTCCATCTCATTTCACTTTTTCTACAAATTCCTCATTTATACTCCTCCATCTCTCTCTTTTCCACATTTTCATGTTCCCTCTTTCCAGCATATTTTACGTCTTTTTTCTACATTCATAATTTATTACAGCTAAAGTGGAACTTCAGTCAGAAGCCCCCCACTTCCTGCCACCCTATCCTGGCGCTGGGGCAGGATGGGGGGAAAAAGAAAAAACCCTTACCTTATGCAGGAGCCGCTCTCCCAGTGCTCTGGATCCTGGGTGGTGCCAACTTCCTTGAATGCACATAGCGGCATCCACTGGCTCCCTTCACTTAAATGGGTGGACGGGAGCGTGCACGGACCCAGGGGTGCAGCCTTATGCTTTCACAGAGACCAGAGGAGCAGCACTGGCCCAAAGAGAAGGTAAGGCTTTTTTTCTTTCTAACCCCCCCATCCTGCCTCAGCACCAGGGTAGGGTGGCAGGGCAGGGGAGGGGGACCTTCTGACTGAAGTTCCACTTTAATGAGTATTTTGCCAGCACCATACAAGTTAGAGCAGTCCTGAAAGCGATAAAATAGAACATTTGCATACTTACCTTACAAATCTACCTCTGCCTGGTTCATTTCTCAGCAGAACCCTGGGCCTGTATCTTTCAATGCATTGGTGGCATCTCTCAATCACTGCCTCAGCCCCAGCAGCCAAATCTGCAGGAATAGGCTTCTATCCAGGGAAAGGACTGCAGATGCAGAATAAGCGGGTATTTTTAGGTATGCATATGAGGATAAATGGGGGAGAGGTGCCTAGGGCAGCATGAACCCTAAATATGGCCCTGGCTATCGCTGGCAGTCCAGTGCTGACGAACTTACTGGATCACCCGATCCCAGACCCGTGCCGCACGCCGCTTTCTCATCCATCGACACATGGACACCGCTGTGCTGTTGCTGATTGTGACGCACTCCATGCCATTCTCACAAGAACTATGGAGGGGGGGGGGCATGCCATAGTCCTGTGTGAACAGAGGAATCACCAGAGGAATGACAAGCATCATCTAAGCAATCACTGGAGTCTCTAGAACAGGGATGCCCTCAGTTGCGGCCTCCGACACCTCTAGGCAGTTGGAGAGCTGAGCTTGCCTTGCCTATTAGCTGGCTACTAAAGGGAAGTTGATAATTCCCAAAGCAGCAAGTAAGGCAATGATGAACTTCTGTGTAGAGTTGGGTGACACACATGTGCTACTGGTGTGTTGTTTGTGGTAGGTGAGTCTGGAGATGCCCCTGTAGACCATTTTTATTTAAAAGTTGGTGGGATATATTGTATTTTGCGTTCATAAGCTTTTTCTGCAAACATGGCATCTGAACAATGTGTAGAGTACAGGGAAATGCTGGCAGCATTGTTACACTACGGTAGGCAAGAAAGGGCTGAAACTGTTCAGTGTGCTTTGAGCTCTTGCCTCATCTTCATTTTTGGTGTGTCATGGTCTCCATTCTATTGCTCTTAACTCTTCTCACCTCTCCAGATCTCACTTCACTTGTGTTTACCTCTACCTACCTCTACTCACCTCTTCCGACTCACCTTTCACTGCCTTCATTTTGTCTTCTGACCATTTCTTTCCATGCCAACTCTGCCCATGTCTTCCCACTGCACCTCTTCTCACCTCCTCTATTCTTAGTATACAGTACGTCCTGCTCCAGATAAGATTCATTACACTTGGGTATTACTCCGCCAGATGGCGCTGGACTGCAGAGACCGCGAAATTGGCTCCTCCTGGCCCCTCAAATACCCGGGACTTCCCACAAATCCCCAGAATTTCTCTGCAGTCTGGACTGCGAAGGACAAGAAGATGGCTCTCTCTTCTCGCAGGTGAGCGGGTCTATTAGCCTGCGGCCCTGTAGGACTACTCCCACCCATTCCATTTTTAATGTGCCTCCCAGCCTTGGCTGCGCTGGTCCGGGTGATGGTAGGCAGCACCGCTGTCACGTGCTTAGGAGCACTGCTCCACCGCAGTCCCCCACCAAAGGGTAGGCGGTATAGGCATATGGTGAGCCTCTATGGGATGCCCCTCCCGCCCTATTGCCCCTTGCCCCTGTCTATCGGTGGGCCCTATGTTAAGTGGCCGCTGCCATCCCTCGCTCTCCCTTGTAGCTCTCGGGGGGGGGGTGTATATGCCTTGGTGCTTCACTGTATTATGTGCTTCTTGTTGGTGTCAGTCTCCGCGCTTGGTTGCACTGGTTGCGTTTTTGATAATGCCGCCGCCGCGCTTCCACTGTGTTCCGCGGTTGGCAGCGGCATTACCTCAGGCGTTGATGCGCTGTTATTGGCTGCTTCTCACATGTGCTGCTTCGCGGGGGGCGGGGCCCGCGGATGGCGCGTTCCGCGTCACTCTCTCCGCGGCCCGCCCCTCGAGGTATACCTTGCGCCTTTTTTCTCTGGATTCGGCTGCTGCGTGGCTGGCATCTACCTACCGTGGTCCGTGAGTGCCCTCGCGGGCGGCCTTATTTACCCATTATACATGTCACTTATGGGGTTTTCTTTGCTTATGTTTTTCAACCGGGTCGAACTCTATTGGTTTCTCCCGACCCTACTCCCTCTATTTAGTTATTAAACTTGTGAGGTCTAGTGTGTAAATTACTCCCACTTCCCTAGCGGGCTATTGGGGCATCCCGGGTTGCTTTTATAGCGTGAATCCCTATCGGCCTATTGTGCCGCTATAATCACCATATGGAGGCTTCTCAGGATAATGTGCTCGGGGTTCCTTCGGGACAAGCCTGGCTGTGTGTAGCTTGTGGGGTGTCCCCTACTAGTGCTGACAATAGCCTCGATTCAGAGACACATTCGTCCAGACTTCCGTAGATGTCTGTGAAAGTTTTGGTGGGTGTTAGTCTTTTTTTTGCTTTTTGAACGGAAGCAAATCGGAACATTTCCAAACAAAATCGGAAATTTTCCGTTCGTTCAGATAACTTCCGTTGTTGGGATGGTTTCTGTCTGATTCAGAGAACTGATTTCCGACGGATCTCCACCCTATAAATCCGTTTCATTTCCGATCCACTTACGAGACCTTTGAGGGCTCGGATTGCTATTGTTGAACATGTTTTGTGGCTATGTGGAGGAGTCTGCGCGCCTTAAGCACCAAGGCATTGCATGTATCAGCATGGCCGAGGCCATAAATTGTATAGCAATGCATACCTGAATCAATACATTTCATGTATGCCTTATAGATGCATTTTAATGCTGACCTAAATTAGTCCTTAGCATGTAAACATTTATTTTCCCACACATCCATATAATTGCTATATTTTTTTAGACTTATGTCCTTTGTGAATTATATTTGGATTGTTGAACTTGAATCTTAATTTGTTGTAGGAGTTATTGTTTTAGTTGGTTACCTTTGCTTTGTGTAATTATTTTATATTTGGTTGCAGGAACTGCAAGATGTGCCACTCGCCCTTGCTCCTGATGCCGTTCTTTGCCTGCAGAATGCACTA
Organism: Gastrophryne carolinensis; assembly: GCA_027917425.1. Lineage (NCBI taxonomy): Eukaryota > Metazoa > Chordata > Amphibia > Anura > Microhylidae > Gastrophryne > Gastrophryne carolinensis. Next base: position 373,174,094 of record CM051235.1, read on the forward strand.
TGCAAAACCCGGGCCGTGGTGGCAAGGGCCCTCTGGCTTTTGAAGTCCAGATTTAGGTGTTTGGACCATACAGGGGGGGCGGGCACTGCAGTATGACCCCAACAAGGTTATACCAAAATTTTAATTTACATTTTTTAACAGGGACCACACGTGCCAGAGTGGCAGGGTCCTTCAGTTGGTGGGCGAGATGCAGGAGCTGCGCAACCCATTGGGGACCACAAATGAAGAATAATGTTCAGTGGCCTGCCATTCCTATGTATTTTGTTTTTATAGTAGTAAAAATTCAAAAATTTTTTAAATTTTATATTTTATGATGGTATAAGAAAAAAATGTTACATTGTCATTTCATTTACAAAATACATTAACACAAAACTAATGGGCCCAGAAATATTTAAAGATGAATATTCACATGACCGAGAAGTGATTTGGGTAAGTTTTAGGGGGCTAAAATGGAAGAACAACCTAACCGAGAAAGTGGTTTGGGTGAGCTTTAAGGGTCCAAAAGGGAAGATGGAGGATAGTGCTAAGTGGTTTGGGTGAGCTTTAAGGGTCCAAAAGGGAAGATGGAGGAGAGTGCTAAGTGATTTAGCTAAACATTGTAGTAGAAGTGAGGGTGGCAAATATGTAGGCAAGCACTTTAATGAGTTAAGTTTGTAGTGCGCAGGCGCAAGGATTTCCGTCTGGACGAATATTTATTGAAAAAGGGAAACAGAATCGAACGGGAAACGTAAAGGATTCGTTGGAGGATACGATGGGAAAAGGGCAAAAACCAAAGCCTACGTTGTAACATGTGAAAATGAAACGGAAAAGTCTGGATGGAAAATGACATCCTCGTAATTCGTAATCTGCCGTACGAACGGACGGAAACTTTACAGAAGGTTTTCAATGCATGCATTGAATCGCTCGAACGCTCATACGAGAACGGAAACATTTCACAAAAAAAACAGATCGGCCCAAAAACGGAAGTTTTTTTGTGTCTCTCTGAATCGAGGCTAATGTGCGGGTTTGTATACCTTGTGCCCAGCAGGTGCTTGCGCTGCAGCCTGGTTTACCAGTTGCTGGGCCTGCGCCACGTATGGCTTCACCTACTCCTCCAAGCTTAAATTTGACTCCCATTGAGTTGCATTCCAGTGGGGATTCTCAGCCTGATGTGTCTTCCAGACTGGCTAGTGTTGAGAAGTTGCTTGCTAATACCTTGGCGCGTAAGGCCTCTGCTAAGAAGCGGCACTTGACACCTGATGTCACTCTTTTCCCTATGGAGGCTGATGAGTTCTTGGAACAGTCTGGTTATACCCTCTTGGAAGAAGGGGAGTTATTCTCTGACTCAGAGTCATCTAATGAGAGGCCCAGGGGTCATGATGATACTGATAGGCTGTTGGCTCAGATTTTTGAGGTACTGTCTATCTCTCCCCCGGTTGCGGTCCCCAGGCAACAGGGGGAATTGTTTCATACTGCTAAGCCACGTTTAGAGTTTCCTGAGCAAGCCCATTTTAATAATCTCGTGCTCAAGGAATGGGAGCGTCCCAGCAGGCTCCCCGGAGTCCCTAAGAGTTGGGATAAGAGCGTTGGTCATCCCCTCCAGAGGTGGATGCCCCGGTCCTAGGGTTATCTAACACCTCTGTCATGCATTCCCCTGACTCTACTATGCTGCTGGATAGTGAGGACCGGCGTATTGATCAGCTGGCGTCCCATGCCTTTGCCTGTGTGGGGACGGCGCTGCGCCCGGTCTGTGCCTCTGCTATTACATCTGTGGCTATTAGGACCCTGCTTAGAAGTGTCTTAGAGGGTCCTCCTGATGATGTGTCTAGTGAGGAGTTTCATGCTCTCTCTCTCGTTGTGATGTTTTTGTGACTTATGTCCTCTCTGCCTTGGATGATACCATTAGGATGTGTGGCAGAGCCTCTGCCCTAGTGGTGGCTATACACCGCTCGGTTTGGCTGCGCCAGTGGGCTGCTGACATCGCTGACAAGAAAGCTCTCACTGGGTTTCCCTTCAAAGGACTACACCTGTTTGGGGACAGCCTGGACCTGTTTGCTAAGGGAGGCAGGTTATCCCAGCGCAGGCGGCCTTTCAGGGCCAGGTCTCCTTTTCTTCCCCCTACCATGGAGCCAGACAGGGGAGGGGGGTCTCCCTTACCGGGGCTCGAGGAGATTTCTGGGGTAGGGGCAGAGGACATGGATGCCCTGGATCATCCTGGGGCTCCAAGCCTAAGTCTTCTCCCAAGCCCCCTCAGGCATGAAGGGGCACCCTCACCCATCTGAGTGCGGAGACGGCTTCAGCATTTTGCTCACGTCTGGAGGCTTCATGTCTCAGACCGGTGGATTCAGGAGGTAGTGTCCTCCGGTTACAAGATAGAGTTTGCTGCCTGGCCGCCCCCAAGATTCATCAGATCCTGGATGTCTCAGGACCCTATGTCAGCTCAGGCTCTAATTCTGGCGGTGCAAAGCCTTCTGGAGCTGGGGGTCATCTGTCAGGTCCCCTTACGAGAAAGGGGCAAGGGTTTCTATTCCAACCTTTTCACCTTGCCCAAAAGAGATGGGTCAGTCAGGCCCATCCTGGACTTGAAGATCCACAAAAAATTTGTCAGGTGCAGGCGCTTTCGCATGGAAACCTTGCGCTCTGCCATCAGTTCCCTGCGTCCAGGGGACTTCATGATCTCTGTGGACATCAAGGATGCTTACCTTCATATTCCTGTTTTTCCAGGTCATCAAAGATTCCTCAGGTTCGCTCTGGAGGATCAGCACTACCAATTTGTGACATTGCCCTTTGGTCTCACTTCAGCTCCCAGAGTGTTCACCAAGGTGCTGGCAGGAGTGATGTCTCTGCTCAGGTCTCAGGGCATTCGCATTCTGCCCTATTTGGACAACATTCTCATCACTTCTCAGTCCCTCCAACAGGCAGAGCTGCATACTCAGCTAGTAGTGTCCACTCTGGAGTCATTTGACTGGGTGATCGACTATCCCAAGCCTTCCCTGTCTCCCTCCTGTCTCCGTATGAACGGACGGAAACTTTACAGAAGGTTTTCAATGCATGCATTGAATCGCTCGAACGCTCATACGAGAACGGAAACATTTCACAAAAAAAACAGATCGGCCCAAAAACGGAAGTTTTTTTGTGTCTCTCTGAATCGAGGCTAATGTGCGGGTTTGTATACCTTGTGCCCAGCAGGTGCTTGCGCTGCAGCCTGGTTTACCAGTTGCTGGGCCTGCGCCACGTATGGCTTCACCTACTCCTCCAAGCTTAAATTTGACTCCCATTGAGTTGCATTCCAGTGGGGATTCTCAGCCTGATGTGTCTTCCAGACTGGCTAGTGTTGAGAAGTTGCTTGCTAATACCTTGGCGCGTAAGGCCTCTGCTAAGAAGCGGCACTTGACACCTGATGTCACTCTTTTCCCTATGGAGGCTGATGAGTTCTTGGAACAGTCTGGTTATACCCTCTTGGAAGAAGGGGAGTTATTCTCTGACTCAGAGTCATCTAATGAGAGGCCCAGGGGTCATGATGATTCTGGCTCTGACCCCTGGGCCCCAGATGATACTGATAGGCTGTTGGCTCAGATTTTTGAGGTACTGTCTATCTCTCCCCCGGTTGCGGTCCCCAGGCAACAGGGGGAATTGTTTCATACTGCTAAGCCACGTTTAGAGTTTCCTGAGCAAGCCCATTTTAATAATCTCGTGCTCAAGGAATGGGAGCGTCCCAGCAGGCTCCCCGGAGTCCCTAAGAGTTGGGATAAGAGATATCCTTTTCCTACTGATGTGGTGAAGCGTTGGTCATCCCCTCCAGAGGTGGATGCCCCGGTCCTAGGGTTATCTAACACCTCTGTCATGCATTCCCCTGACTCTACTATGCTGCTGGATAGTGAGGACCGGCGTATTGATCAGCTGGCGTCCCATGCCTTTGCCTGTGTGGGGACGGCGCTGCGCCCGGTCTGTGCCTCTGCTATTACATCTGTGGCTATTAGGACCCTGCTTAGAAGTGTCTTAGAGGGTCCTCCTGATGATGTGTCTAGTGAGGAGTTTCATGCTCTCTCTCTCGTTGTGATGTTTTTGTGACTTATGTCCTCTCTGCCTTGGATGATACCATTAGGATGTGTGGCAGAGCCTCTGCCCTAGTGGTGGCTATACACCGCTCGGTTTGGCTGCGCCAGTGGGCTGCTGACATCGCTGACAAGAAAGCTCTCACTGGGTTTCCCTTCAAAGGACTACACCTGTTTGGGGACAGCCTGGACCTGTTTGCTAAGGGAGGCAGGTTATCCCAGCGCAGGCGGCCTTTCAGGGCCAGGTCTCCTTTTCTTCCCCCTACCATGGAGCCAGACAGGGGAGGGGGGTCTCCCTTACCGGGGCTCGAGGAGATTTCTGGGGTAGGGGCAGAGGACATGGATGCCCTGGATCATCCTGGGGCTCCAAGCCTAAGTCTTCTCCCAAGCCCCCTCAGGCATGAAGGGGCACCCTCACCCATCTGAGTGCGGAGACGGCTTCAGCATTTTGCTCACGTCTGGAGGCTTCATGTCTCAGACCGGTGGATTCAGGAGGTAGTGTCCTCCGGTTACAAGATAGAGTTTGCTGCCTGGCCGCCCCCAAGATTCATCAGATCCTGGATGTCTCAGGACCCTATGTCAGCTCAGGCTCTAATTCTGGCGGTGCAAAGCCTTCTGGAGCTGGGGGTCATCTGTCAGGTCCCCTTACGAGAAAGGGGCAAGGGTTTCTATTCCAACCTTTTCACCTTGCCCAAAAGAGATGGGTCAGTCAGGCCCATCCTGGACTTGAAGATCCACAAAAAATTTGTCAGGTGCAGGCGCTTTCGCATGGAAACCTTGCGCTCTGCCATCAGTTCCCTGCGTCCAGGGGACTTCATGATCTCTGTGGACATCAAGGATGCTTACCTTCATATTCCTGTTTTTCCAGGTCATCAAAGATTCCTCAGGTTCGCTCTGGAGGATCAGCACTACCAATTTGTGACATTGCCCTTTGGTCTCACTTCAGCTCCCAGAGTGTTCACCAAGGTGCTGGCAGGAGTGATGTCTCTGCTCAGGTCTCAGGGCATTCGCATTCTGCCCTATTTGGACAACATTCTCATCACTTCTCAGTCCCTCCAACAGGCAGAGCTGCATACTCAGCTAGTAGTGTCCACTCTGGAGTCATTTGACTGGGTGATCGACTATCCCAAGCCTTCCCTGTCTCCCTCCTTGGTGACACCCTTCCTGGGAATGATTCTGGATACAGTTCAGGCAAGGATTTTTCTTCCTCAGCAGAAGGTGGACAGTCTGCTAGCTCAGGTTCAGTTCCTGCTATCTTGCCCTCATCCCTCCGTCAAGCAGGGAATGCAGCTGGTGGGCCTGATGGTGTTGTGCTTCGAGGCGGTCCCTTATGCCCAGTTTCACATGAGGCCTCGGCAACTCCACCTCTTGTCAGTATGGGACAAGGATCCTGCGTCCCTGGACCAGGTCCTTGTTCTGTCCCCCCTAGTCAGGTGGTCCCTCTCGTGGTCGCTGGACTCCAGGAACCTGTTGGTGGGCAGATCCTTTCTGGCCCCCTGCTGGGAGACGGTCACCACGGATGCCAGTCTGACAGGTTGGGGGGGCTTCTGGAAGTCCCTGCAGTTCCAAGGGTGGTGGGCCCTCAGGAGGCCCACACACCTATCAACATTCTGGAACTGAGGGCGATCAGGTTGGTTCTGGCTCACTTGACCCAACACCTTCGGGGCCGGCCTGTTCAGGTACGCTCGGACAACCAGACGGCGGTTGCCTACATCAATCATCAGGGAGGGACCCGGAGCAAGGGGGCCCTCAAGGAAGTGTCTCTTATCCTGGCCCGGGCGAAGGACAATGTTCCCTGCAAATCAGCTGTGTACATTCCGGGGGTTGGAGAATCTGCAGGCAGACTCTCTGAGCAGGGGGACCTCTCCCCTGGGAGAATGGTCCCCCTGCGACAGGGTGTTTCAATCTCTGTGTCACCGTTTGGGACAACCAGATGTGGATCTGTTTGCATTGCATCACAATCACAAGCTCCCGGCCTTTGTCTCCATGTCCCAGGATCCTCTGGCCTTGGCAACAGATGCCCTAGCAATGTCATGGCAGGACTTTCAGCTCCTGTATGTCTTTCCCCCATTCCCCCTGTTGGGCAGGGTTCTGCGCAAGATAGCTCAGGAGGGGGTGCGAGCAATCCTGGTGGCCCCCAGGTGGACAAGAAGAGTGTGGTTCGCAGACGTGGTGCAGCTGGCAGTAGATCAGTACTCTCTGCCCAGGGTGCCAGACCTGTTCACTCAGGGTAATTTACGCCATCCCAATTTACAAACTCTGGCTTTGACGGCCTGGCTGCTGAAACCTCCATCTTGATGGAAAAGGGGCTGTCTGCCTCTGTTGTTGATACCATGATAAAGGCTAGGAAGAAGTCTTCTTCTTCCATTTACTATAGGGTTTGGCGTGCCTACCTTGACTGGTGTGAGGCTAGGTCTCTTCCCTGTCATGTGTTCTCTATTCCCAGGATCCTGGAGTTCCTGCAGCATGGATTGAAGCTGGGGCTCCAACTCAGTATTCTGAAGGGTCATGTCTCTACCCTGGCTGTTTTCTTCCAGAGGTCCTTTGCCCAGCATTCTCTGATCAGGACTTTTTTCCAGGGGGTTACTCATGTGCGTCCCCCACGTAAGCCTATGTTGCCTGTTTGGGATTTGAACTTGGTCTTGTCTGCCTTACACGGTGCTCCCTTTGAACCTGTGCAGGATGTTGCCCTGGCCATTCTTACTCTCAAGGTTGTCTTTTTGGTGGCTATCACTTCTGTTAGGTGTGTCTCTGAGTTGGCGGCGCTTTCCATCCAGCCCCCCTACTTTGAGAGACACCAGGACAAGGTGGTGTTTCGCTTCAAGCCAGATTTTCTGCCTAAGGTCGTGTCTGCCTTTCATCTGAATCAGGACATTGTTTTCTTCCTTCCTTGTGCCCTAATCATAGTAATGCTAGAGAGAGGGTTTTGCATTCCTTGGATGTGGTTAGGTGCCTGAAGTACTATCTGGTGGCTACTGCACCTTTCAGAAAAACTGATGCTCTTTTTGTGGTCCCTTCTGGTTCTGGGAAGGGTTTGGCGCCTGCCAAATCTACTATCAGCAAATGGATCCGTCAGGCTATGATTCAGGCCTATTCTGCTAAGGGGTAGAATCCTCCCTTCCGCCTTACTGCTCATTCCACCCGTGCTATTGGTGCCTCTTGGGCTTTTCAGCACCAGGCTTCTGTTGAACAAGTTTGCAAGGCCGCTACTTGGTCTTCTGTTCATATCTCTTCAAAGTTTTACAAGGTTGATGTTAGGGCCTCAGCTGATGCTGCTTTTGGCCGCAAGGTTCTGCAGGCGGCAGTGGTCTGACCTGTTTGTTGTTACCTTTGAGGATCCCACCCTACTTTATGGACACTGCTATTGGATGTCCCAAGTTTAATGAATCTTATCTGGAGCAGGACATACTGTATACTAAGAATAGTACAATTCTGTGATTACTCACCTCTAGAATTGTTATTATGAGTATACAGTACGTCCTGCTCCACCCCACCCTTGGTTTGCATTATCCTTGGATCCTCTGTATGGTGATTGTTATCATTGTTTTATAGTTACTAGTTGGTTCTGTTATCTTTCTCCCGGCTTCTTGTTAACTGCTTTTCAATGCTGGGGATTTGTGGGAGGTCCCGGGTATTTGAGGGGCCGGGAGGAGCCAATTTCGCGGTCTCTGCAGTCCAGCGCCATCTGGTGGAATAATACCTAAGTGTAATGAATCTTATCTGGAGCAGGACGTACTGTATACTCATAATAACAATTCTTCAGGTGAGTAATCACAGAATTGTATTTTTCCTGCTCCACCCTTCTTACCTTACCTCATCACTTCTGTTTGACCCTAGGCTGGTTTCACACCACTGCGGTTGTGGTGCTCACGTGCTTTCAGACGAGTGCCCCGCAATCGCTGTGTTCAGCAGCTGGAAGGCATAGCGTTTACAATCATCAGTCTGGAGTAGAATCACAAGCACTGTTGCTTCAAGACGCTGCAGGCAAGGCTTTTGCGGAGTACTCAGATTACTATAGGCAGCTTTTTACTGGTGGATGTGGGGCACTCTTCCAAAAGCGTGAGTGCTTCACATTCGCACTGGTGTGAAACCAGCCTTAAGGGATCTCCAGCATCACCAGAGCAATCATCAGCATCTGTAGAGAAAGATCATCATTATCACCAGTTGAACCATTAGCATCACTGTAACTAGAGGAATTGAATCACTAGAAGCATCACAAGAGGGATCTTCAGTATCACTACATGGGTCACCATCATCACCAGTTGAATCAACTGAATCAACAGTTATCATTAGCATCACTAGGGGATCAGTTGTTAAATTCCCAGAATCACTAGCGCAATCACCAGTATCACCAGAGGTGTCACCAACATTACGAGAGGGGTGTGCAACCTCACTAAAAAGGTCAATATCAGCATCACTAGAGGGACCACAAGCAGCACCGGAAGAGGGCACCAGAATTATTGAGTTGGTACACGCCATCTCCAGATAAATAACCAGAATTACAAGTGTTCCTGAGACAACACCAGCTTTGGAATATTTATCTGAATCATTAAAGGGTTTATAAGGGGGGTCAATAAAGGGTGCACCAGCATCAATCAAAAAGAGTCCACAGATTTATCACCAGATAAAGATTCAGCATCACTAGAAGGTCCACCAGAATGGCCACATAAATAGCTGGCATCACTGAAGGGATCACCAGCATCATCAGATTAATAGTCAGCAACACTGGAGGGATCACCAGCAAAACCAGATAAAAAGTCAGCAACACTGCAGAGATCACCAGCAAAAGCCAATAAATAGTCAGATTCACTGGGGGGTCACCAGCATCACCAGATAGTCATTATCACTGGAGGGATCACCAGCATCACCAGATAAATAATCAGCATCACTAGGGGGATCACCAAATAAATAGCATCACTGGGGGGATTGCCAGCATCACCATATAAATAGTCAGCATCACTAGGGGGAATCACCATATAAATAGTCAGCATCACTAGGGGGAATCACCAGATAAATAGTTAGCATCACTGGGGGGATTGCCAGCATCACCAGATAAATAATCAGCATCAATGGAGGGATTGCCGGCATCACCAGATAGTCAGCATCACTGGAGGGATTGCCAGCATCACCAGATAAATAATCAGCATCACTGGAGGGATTGCCAGCATCACCAGATAAATCATCAGCATCACTGGGGGGATCACCAGCATAACCAGATAAATAGTCAGCATCACTGGGGGGATCACCAGCATAACCAGATAAATAGTCAGCATCACTGGGGGATCCCCAGCATAACCAGATAAATAGTCAGCGTCACTGGGGGATCACCAGATAAAAATTCTGCATCACTAGGGGATCACCAGCATCAACAGATAAATAGCATCACTGGGGGATCACCAGCATCACCAGATAAATAGTCAGCATCACTGGAGGGATCACCAGCATCACCAGATAAATAGTCAGCATCACTGGAGGGATCACCAGCATCACTAGATAAATAGTCAGCATCACTGGAGGGATCACCAGCATTACCAGATAGTCAGCATCACCAGATAAATAATCAGCATCACTGGAGGGATCACCAGCATCACCAGATGAATAGTCAGCATCACTGGAGGGATCGCCAGCATCACTAGATAAATAGTCAGCATCACTGGAGGAATCACCAGATAAAAAGTCAGCAACACTGGAGGGATCACCAGCAACAGCCAATAAAAAGCTTCACTGGAGGGATCACCAGCATCACCAGATAGTCAGCATCACTGGAGGGATCACCAGCATCACCAGATAAATAATCAGCATCACTAGGGGAATCACCAAATAAATAGCATCACTGGGGGGATTGCCAGCATCACCATATAAATAGTCAGCATCACTAGGGGGAATCACCAGATAAATAGTCAGCATCACTGGGGGGATCACCAGATAAAAATTCTGCATCACTAGGGGATCACCAGCATCAACAGATAAATAGCATCACTGGGGGATCACCAGCATCACCAGATAAATAGTCAGCATCACTGGAGGGATCACCAGATAAAAAGTCAGCAACACTGGAGGGATCACCAGATAGTCAGCATCAGTGGAAGGATCACCAGATAAATAGTCAGCATCAGTGGAGGGATCACCAGCATTACCAGATAGTCAGCATCACTGGAGGGATCGCCAGCATCACCAGATAAATAATCAGCATCACTGGAGGGATCACCAGCATCAGCAGATAAATAGTCAGCATCACTGGAGGGATCACCAGCATTACCAGATAGTCAGCATCACCAGATAAATAATCAGCATCACTGGAGGGATCACCAGCATCACCAGATAAATAGTCAGCATCACTGGAGGGATCGCCAGCATCACTAGATAAATAGTCAGCATCACTGGAGGGATCACCAGATAAAAAGTCAGCAACACTGGAGGGATCACCAGCAACAGCCAATAAAAAGCTTCACTGGAGGGATCACCAGCATCACCAGATAGTCAGCATCACTGAAGGGATCACCAGCATAACCAGATAGTCAGCATTACTGGAGGGATCACCAGCATTGTCAGATAAATAATCAGCATCACTGGGGGGATCACCAGCTTCGCCAGATAAATAGCATCACTGGGGGGATCACCAGCATCACCAGATAAATAGTCAGCATCACTGGAGGGATCACCAGATAAAAAGTCAGCAACACTGGAGTGATCACCAGCAACAGCCAATAAAAAGCTTCACTGAGGGGACCACCAGCATTACCAGATATTCAGCATCATTGTAGGGAGCACCAGCAAATATTAGGAATCTGAGTATCTGAGACCTCACATAAAACATATTGCTTAGAACAACCCTAATAAAGAGAAACAACCTTGGTCTAAGGATACATAAAAACAGGAAAAAGTCAAACTCTGGACAACAATCAAAGAGAATAGCAGATTTAATAACCACTTTAGTGTTTTGTTTGCTATCTATTTCCACTTTATGAAGGAAAACTAAAGCTCTACATATTTTTTTTTGCTTCATGAAACTTTTAAAAAGGTCAGATGCCATTTAATGATCTCTAATAACGAGAGATTTATGATAATATCTGCCTGGGCTCACAAATGCCAGAATATTTTAGGTATTCAGGCCACACGGCAGCCTCACAGTCTCTTTAATAATGTAACCAGTGCGTGGTCCTGGCATGGCGTAACATTGTTCCTGGTTGTCTTACAAAGAATAATCGGGATAACACACTCCAAATAATTTCAGCTCCAGCTCTGCTCTGTCTATGGGTCTTAGGGATTTGTTGACTACAAAGGTTTGTTTATATTGGATGCCCAAGCAGAAAATCCTAGATGTTACAGGGCAGACCTAAACTGTATCTGGCAATTTTGTCGTGAAAGAGGCCTTAGTCTGTGGCTCACTGCTACTGCTGGTAAAGCCCACATTTAAGAGATTCATACTTACCTACCTGTCTGGTAGAGCACCATAAAAAGAACTGCCTGACAATGGCCTCCCAATGGCAGCTGCACCTCCACATATAGGGGGCATTCAGAGCTACAGTGTGCAGCTATTTCTGTGTCCCTGTCAGACAGAGCTCCACCAGCAAAAGGTACACCTAAATTCTCTGTTAGTGACCAAAAAGGCTGCCTGTGACTGTCCAAGGTTTACAAGGCCCTAACAAGCCCTGAAAGGCTTATCTGTGACTGACTGACTTACATGACCAGGCCCAAGCCAGCCTGCACTCTGATTGTGAGGTATATATTTATTATTTATTGAATGGCACGATCAGGCCCAAGCAGGCGCTGTGATTAGCCGAGGAGGCTTATATAGAGCCAAGGCTCAGCTGGTTTGTTTGTGAATAGGGCTATTCATGGAGTTGGACGAGAAAGGTTGGCTTCTCTGTGATTATCCAAGGTGGCTTATATAGAAACGGACCAAAGCTAATGAGGCCTTTAAAAGGTCTGGCCAATCCCCACCATCTCTGTGCCGGATCCCTTCTATAATACACATACTTCTCAGAAGATTTCTCAGTCAGTTCTCATTTTCTTCAAGGAATTAGAACATGGACTTACCAAGTTGTGTGAAGACAAAGCAGTATAAAAACACCTCATAGCGTCTTGCCTATTGCTGCTCAACTGAAAGACTCTATAGCCAGCTGACAGCTTTCCCTAGGCGCATCACGACTTGATATGTTACTCAGTGAGGAATCTACCTGGTTCGCCGGAAGCTCACTTGGTTCCTTGAAGCACCAACAGCCTGCCACAATTGGAAAAGATAGGTAGCAGCCAATTTGGAGCTTCCTCTCCCAGCATCTCAGCCATGCTTTTGCCTGGATTCAACTGACATAACTGTTTGCAGGAGGCTTGTAGAAGCATGAGCCGTCATTTTGATTTTAAAACTTACCACAGCGAGAGTTAGAAAAAGGAAAATGAATTTTTATGTTCAGCAATCTAAATTGCCCTGGGGAGGGATGTATATGGGCACTGTTTGTTGTGTTGGTCTGCTTTAATGACTCAGCGGATGCATATCTACCCTGCACATCCCAGGACTACACACAATAAATCTGGGAAGATTCAAGCTGGGCAGTCAATATTTTGGGTTTTGGTCCTCTTTAATTAGTACAATGTTCTCTAGATGTTTGGTGGCCTTAGCATCATGCTACTTGGAGGCATTTGGCTACTTTATTTGCTTTCCAAAATGTTTACCGTATAGACTGTAATAGGATTCGGATTCGGAAGTACTACATTTTTTTGTAAATTTGTCTGAACTGAGGACTGTTTCAGCAACATGAATCTTTAGGCAATATATCTATCATTGTCTTCTGCAGAACATTTCGTGAATTTTAAAAGAGGCTGCAGTTCCCTTCCTTTACCTTTCTACTTTGGTTAAAGGGAAGAAACGAGATCACAGTTTAAACCGGGTTTCGTTGATTAGGAAAACAGAAAAAGAGGTTCCGTTCAGATAGAAGTGAAGGTTTCTCAGATATGTGCAGCTCTTCAGTGGAGAAACATCTGAGGACACATGTATTCCTGTGTGCGGGTCAGCCATGTAGCCAGGAGTGAAACATTCGGCACTCATCATTAATGGCTTAAGATGTCAGAAGTCTTTTTTGGAAGTTTGCCTTTGGGGTGCTTTGAGACGGTGCACAAAGCCCGTTTGCCTTTACCTATTAATATTGACATATCCTTAGCCTTCACCTCCTAGGGCATGTTTATCCCGGCACCGTCTACTCTTGTACAGGTTCTGAGCTCCGTAATATTTTGTCTGAAGAACATATTTACAAGCACGTGTCTTCTGTTTGTACCCCAACGGAGAAACATCCACAGCGTTCAACTGTAGATCAAAGCGCATGGCCGCTAACGATGAATGGGGCATTGTATATGCCAATAAGGGTTTCGGTTTAAGAAATATTTCTTCAATATCTTATGAAAAAGGAAACAATTCATGACATATTTGAAGGTGTGAATATACAACACAATCAAACTGTTAATGCTGCTAATTAAAGTTCTGATAGGAGTACCTTGACCAATGGGCTCTTGGGGCTGGGGAAGTATATTGGTCACTGAGCCTTGGGTCCAAGGGGAATATGCTGGTTTTGGAACAGCATGCCCAGCAATGTAACAGCCGGTCAGAGACCAGGGAACGGATACTAAGGGCAGTATTTTTGTTGCCAGACAGTAGGCACCTTGCTGGATACAGACCTGCAGGCTCGAGGGGGGGGGGGGTCATTGCCAAATATAGAAGAATATTGGCTAATAAATCAAAGGTCAAGAGTAGGGTACATTGATGGTTGAGCCACAGGCCCTAAGGTACATACATTGGCAGCCATATTGTTGGTCCTAAAGCATAAAGGGAAGGTTTATCATAGTTGAGGAAAGAGATAAATATTGACTTTCAGGGCAAGGGAGGCCTTCAGTTGAAGTATGCTTTGGTTGGCCATGTATAGTTGTCATGGGAGTCAGCTCAGCTGGGAGGTTAGTGCTCTCTAGTCTAATAAGTCAAGCAGCCGCACACTGCTCCACCCGGTACCAACTTGACCTGCAGTGCTGTAGAAGAGACTGAATCTCCAAGTTGACAGTGATATGTGCCAGTTCCTCTGCTTCTAGATAAGGGCAGTTGTGGTGGGTGCCACGCCAATGGATGAGCCTGTTCCTGTATGATGGGGGCGGGGTCAGCCACCTTTGACGCATTTCGTCCTGACAGGCTTATGCACAGATGCGCCGCCCACTGCAACTGCTTGAACACATCTTATCAAAGAGAGGAGGAAGCACCACATATCACTGCCAACTCGTAGATACAGTCTCTTCTACAGCACCGCAGGTCAAGTTGATGCAACAGCAAGTGGGAGACCTGACACTGTATGACTGCTCGTCTTACAAGACTAGAGCACATTAGCCTCCCCGCTGAGCTGACTCCCATGACAACTATACATGGCTGTCTAAAGCATACTTCAACTGAAGGACACGTGAGAATCTTCGTTCCAATTTGACAACGTTCAATTTGACGATGATCAGAAGTGGGTAAAGCAGACTGCCACCAGGCGATATGCATTCAAGTCTATTGCATTCTAGTTGTAGTTAAGCTCCTCATTTGGCCTCGTTTGGAACCTTGTTAACTTGTCATTTTTTGCCATTTGTATTTTCATTACAACTTTTTCGTCATGCTCTCATTGCTGGCTATTAGATATTATACTGTATAGTGTGTGTGAATGGTGGTGTGGGGCCCATGTGGGATTCAACAATGTTGTTGGTTATTTTAATTGTTGGGTGGGGAGGTAGTTTAGGGTGGGGTTTTTTGTTGGGTTCTTTATATGTATTTTGCTGCTAAGAGTGCTTTAATAGTCATTTAGCTTAAAGATACCATACTTTATAGTTTTGTGTACCATGCAGCAATTGCTAGAACACAAGCTGGAGGTGGCAACGTTGTGGTCTGGGAAATAATTTGTGGCACGCTCTGGGCCCACTGATCCATGTTGAAGACACTCTGAACTGTTTTGTGTGTCAGTGCTACACACAGCAGTTTCTCTGTTCATTAGCTGCCATTCATAATAATGGAACTTGACTTTGTGATGTTGGGGTTAAGGTCTGGGAATAATTCTAGCCATATATGTCCCCAAGAGTCAAATGAACTTTGTCGTAATCAAGAGTGAAAACTTTTTGGGTTCGCCGATAGATTTGTTTGTCTGCTGTGAAAGGGTTAAGTCCAAGCCTCCTTCTCTCGCCTGGAAGATGTTCAGTCTGCGTTATCTATTCCCTCTAAATCACAGGCGCTGGATGCTCGCAGCCTGGGGCTAAATTACAAACCATATGAAAGAGCTTGAAAGTTAGAAAAAAAAATAAAATAAATCGAAAAAAGTTCTGAGGCTTCCTCGTGTTGTAAGAGGAGCCGACCTGCGGGATGTCAGGGGAACAAATTATTCCAAAACAGGGCAAATGTATTCATGTTGTCTTCTCTTATTTCCAGCTCCCGATGAATTTGTCTCCATTTTTCTAGTTAAACTGAGCAGTTTGGCGAGTGCTGAGCGTACACGGTGAATTTCGCTATGCAGGGGGTGTTGCTGACTCCTATTAATCATATGAACCTGAACCTCACATGCAAATAGCGTGTGTCAGACACTTGCCAGGAGGTGGAGGGAGCCACTGAATGACCTGGAGAGGGAAAGAGATGCAGCACGGAATGAAGAAATAGATGCATTAATATGTACATATATTTCCTACCTAAAATGATATTTAATTAATCAACAGTAGGTCTGTCTGAGTTGGGTTTTGGCCAGCAGGTGAAGAACAGGGATGGAACATTGATTGTTGGCTGCAAGTAATTACAGTGGCTTTTAGGCTGCAGTTCTGGAGAGGAAGTATATTGGTTGCTGTTCATAGGTAAGTTTACTAGCTGTTGGGCAGCAGTTCTGTAGTCGAAGAACATTAGTTTTCAGATGAAATCAAGAACTTTGTTTTAGAGGCGAAGTATATTTGTCATCACCCATATGCTGCCTGTTGGGCCATAGTTTGCGGGAGGTAGCATTTGTTATCAGCATTAGATAAGTATGTTTACTGTGGGCTACAGTTCTAGAAGGAAGGCATATTGGTTGTTGGCCATAGATCATTGGGGGAGGAGCAAATAGCCGATTATCTGAAAGTCTGGGGGGTACATTGGAGACTGGGCCTCAGGTCTAATGGGAGCTATTTTTGCCAACAGGCCTTGCGAAGTAGTGCTTGCCACTTGCGCCATGCTGAACCTTGGATGGAGAATGAGCGACTGAGAATGCCGCCTGGATAGAACACTCAGGACACTGCTATGCCGACCCCAGTATGTGACAGCCAGTGACATCATCAGTAATGTCAGGCACTATTCCAGAGCTGCTGTGGCTGTATCTGATTAATTCAATTCTGGGAGCTGCTGTAGCAGTTTCTGATAAATTGTTAATTTTTTTGAAGGGATAGCATCAGACACAACAGGCACATTGCACATGAAATGCAGCTCTTTTTATGTGGAAATACTATGTTTTAGGCAAAATTCTATTCTATAATCTGTAGTGTATTTTTTGTTTTTACGCGTAGTTTTTTAGTGTGCATTTTGAATCCAGTGTTGTGTTTCCCAATGTTTAGTCCCAAATGTTCTCTATAGCCCTCCCTCCCTGTGTTTGTTTAGTGTATTAGTGCTTAAAAATTGAGCTACTAACCTATTGTTTCTTCATGTTTCTGTTTTTAATAAAACATTTGTGGCCAAATGTCCACCTTTCTTGTGTTAGTAGCTTAAAACAATAATAACTTTGTAAATGTTTAAAACTATTGGACAAATTTTTATTTTTGTGAAAAAAAGTTAAAAATACTGAAAATTAACTTGCTGTTGACACTTTCATTCATAAAAAAAACTTGGCTATTGCTGGCATGTATTTAATTAATTAAATAAGTATGTCAGTGAATTTGGCATTTTCTTCCTGCTTTTTGCTGGAGGAAAATGCAGCATGAAAAAACATCTTTGCGTAGACTTTTCACCCCTCAAAACGATCCCTGACTCGCACACAAGTATACTCTTTGAGCAAATTTGCAATTTACAAATCTTACTCCATGCGCAAATTTACAAAAAAAAGCACACAAAAATGTGTAAAGGTAAAAACATGAGAACACCATTTTTACTCATGAGAAGTGTGTGCAAATGGCTTTACTCATGGTCATGAATTGACCCTAAAACAAGATGATCAGATCTTGTTCTTGATCACTGGTTCTTTTTTTGGATTTGAAATGGACTTATATGTAAAATCAGTTTTGGTCAAGAATGAACTGAACATTCCTTAGATGTAATATTGTAGTACTGTAATCCTCCAACCAGAGTTAATTTTGGTTAAGAGTAATCTGAATTGTACTTAGGTGTGAAATTTGGGTTAGTAACAAAAACAGAGCTACCAGAAGTCAGTTTTGGTGAAGAGAAAATTTAATCTACTGTAGATGTAAAATTTTGGTAAATTCTACAATATTTCTATCATCATCTCTAATCCAGGGATAGCAATCCAGGCGTAACCTCTGCTCTGCCTCTGGCATCCTCCTGTCCTCCTCCTTGGTCACCTCCCCACACCGTCAAGATCTTTCCTGTGCCTCTCCATGTCTCTGAAATGCCCTCCCCCACTTAGTCCTTCACTCTCCAATGCTCCAAGCCTTTAAATTTGCCCTCAAAACTCACCTGTTCGGACAAGCATATAACCTGGTTTAAACCTAACCTTCACTGGGCACATGCCTCCAAACTCAAGCTCTACCACTTATGATACCCCCTCTTTTTGTATCCACTATTATCCTTTAGATTGTAAGCTTACAAGGACATGGCTCTCCTTCCTATTGTCTCTTGTCCTTACATTTGGGTTGAACTTTGTAACATCTAGTTTATAATGTTCCGTGTACAGTGTGTTTTACCTTCTCTGTAAGTATTCCTTGTACAGCAATATGGAAGAAGATGGTGCTAAATAAATAAACAATATTAATAATAACCAGAACTACCAGAAGCCCACTTTTTGCAGCACACTGAATATACCTCAAATGTAACATTTTGGTAAAGCCTTCAACCGGAGCCACCTGGAGTGAGTTTTGTTCAGAATGCAACTTAGCTGTAAAATTTTGGTAAGCCTCTAAACAGAA
Source organism: Gastrophryne carolinensis (assembly GCA_027917425.1). Taxonomy (NCBI): domain Eukaryota; kingdom Metazoa; phylum Chordata; class Amphibia; order Anura; family Microhylidae; genus Gastrophryne; species Gastrophryne carolinensis. The sequence goes on from CM051235.1 coordinate 373,192,222, forward strand.
CCACCAGAAATCAATTTTGGTCAGGTAATGTGTGTCCCTTATGTAATATACCCTGACAGAAAGCAAAAGGTAAGCAAAAGGTTACTTAAACACAATGCTGCTTTGGAGAACATTCTACCAGAGCTGTGCAATATAAATGAAAGTGCATCATGGGAATGTGCAGAGTGGAGCCGTTAAAAGATTATATGCAAAACTATTCCCATAAAAAAGAAGTTCTAGGAGCTCTCTGCCTGGAGTGTTCTGGAACGTTCAATGCTAAGGGCAGAGACCACATTGTATAGAAATGTCACATCTGTTCGGAATTATAGGAAGTTGGATTGTAGGTTACATAAATAAAACAAAATTTGTGCAGCATAAAAACTAGTCTGTTGGGACCCTAAAAATAGTAGCATGCGCTTGCTAAGGCTTAAAGCCGATTCCAGGAATGACATCACAACGTTAAGATGGCTTCTTACAAGCTCATGGAAAAGCAGCAGGGGTTACTTTGGACTGAAGTTTGTTTCCAATAACCCCTACAAGGCAAATATTGTTTTTATTAACTCGGGGCCACACCTTTAACACTTCATCTGCCCAGCCTTCCTGCTGCGGGGGTTACAAGGGAACGCTCCACCGCTTCACCGCCATAAATATTTACAGTGAAGTAATAGACATGGCAAGATCTGGCTCAGGGCTGGACCTAGAAGGAGAGACATTGTAGCAACTCGAAGTAACTCGAAGATCTGTGTCACAGAGGTTGGCAGCTGTACAATATATTTGCATATTTTTTATTTTACTGTAAGAGAGCAATAACGAAAAGTTTTATCAATAAAAAGGAAGGTGCGTACAGAAAAATTAAAATACCCTGTGCAAGGATTTAGGACAGTGCACCCACACATTCACCTTTACCTTACCTTTACCCTCAGACAGCAAATAAGACAGTACAACAAAAGGGAAGGAGAAATTGTGATCATTTGAAAAAGAGAGAGATGAAGGTAGAAAGACAATGAAAGGAAGAATGAGAAAATATGGGGAAAAACAGATAGAAAGAATGTGGAAAAGGGAAAGGTGCACGGAACATAAAAAACAACAGGAGGAGGGAGGGAATGTGAGAAAGAGAAAAAGATGGACAGATTCTGAAAAAATAGAACATTGGAGGAAATGTGAAAAAAAAAGAAATTTGTAGGGAATGTGGAAAAGAGAAGGATGGATAGAATAAGGAAAAAATAGACAGAGGCAGAGGAAAAGTGAGAAAGAAGGAAGGAGGGAAAGTGCGAAAGAATGAGAAAATGTGAAAACATGAGAAACATAAGAAAAAAGAAGGAAGGAAGGGCTAGGAATCTCCCCAGCCCTTAAAAAGCGTTTAGCAGGGGTTGTGCCCTTGTCAGCCATTCAAAAATGCTGACGATTATGCTTATATTCAAGTTAAAGTGCATGTCCTGTTGTTGACTGCAGATTGGTGCTTGCATCATATGTCACCCAATCTATGGAGTCACTGACCTGTGTGTAGATGATGATCAGATTCGCTGTGATCATCATCTCTGCATCAGATGCCCAAACGCAATCACAAGAGATTCCAGAGATTGGTTATCCTCTGTTCCGGTCAGGATGTAGCTGATGGCCCGAAGTAGCATTTCCCATCACCTTTGGCTTTATATGTACAACATGGTTGTCCAAGGTCCCTTGAGCATCCATAATATACAACCCTACCAAATGTAAGGCACATCTATCACACATCTAAGATACTTCCTTCCTGAACTTGGTAATGGGTTAAAAGTCTCATATTGCTTGTGTTTCTGTGTGGCAGAGACAATCATCATGGGACTCGGGTGGTGAAGTCTTAAGGTTCCTGGCATGGAAGCTATTGTTCATTGTCTTGCCAGCCTTGTTCTTAGTGCAGAACAAAACCCAATAGGGCCACCCACTGACCTCTCCCTGGGGCCTTTCAAATTGGGATGCCCTGCAGCGTGAACCCATCCCCAGCTGTGCATGCTCCTGTCCCCAGCCATTCAGGCTCAGGGCAGGAGTGCACCTGCATTTAAGGATTCACCCACTACCACTCCTGATTGTAGTAAACAAATAGGCACGCCAAACAGCAGAAACAGCATGTGCCGGGAAAAGGCGAGTTTTTATGGGTGATCTGAAGGGTTTTACAAAGCGGGACATCCCAAATCTGAATGCCCCTGGGGCATTGAACATAACACAAGAAAGTCAAAATACTGGATTTTGTTCTACTTTTTACGTGTTTCTTTGTCAAAGATTCCATAACTAACTAACAGAGTAGGGTTCAATCCAGCATGGTTCCATCTTTGAACTCATGTAATGAATATGGCGCTGATTCTATGGTACCAGCAGTCATTTCTTTGTTGCTGGTGTGTTAGAAATCAAAGGTATACTTCTGGTGTTTCTGAGCAGAGTGGATGTTAGTACTGACATTTGTCATAGCTGAGCTTTTTAAGAATAGTTGTCAGTGTATTTAGCACATCAGGGTTGGCATCAGCTGAAATGGGCATGGTGTCCCATTTTTGAGGGATTGAGGTCCAATGGAGTGCTCTTGGTTGAGGCATACACAGATGTGTGATAGGCAAACAGAACACCAGGGATGCACTGGTTCTAGTTGTTTCCTTGATATTCTAAGTGTGCCATACACTCCACTTCGATCTTCATGACATCTGGGTAATCTCCAGTAGAGGGCGAACTTCTGCAGAGAAGAATATGCAAAAAAAGAAAGCCCCTCCCGGCCCATATATACCTGGGACCTCCCACAAATTTCCCAGTTCCTTCTCTGCAGGGAAGGCGACAAGACAGAAGATGAAGACTTCTTTTACTCGCAGGTAAGCCGGGCCCGCTCCCGGCCGTTTATTATCCCTATTACTTCCAGGACCCTTTTTAAATTGCCCCTAATTGAGCCTCCCAGCTTAGGCTGCGGGTCCTGGTGAGGGTAGGAGCACCCTATGGGTGCGGAAGGAGCCTTGCTCCACCGTGAGGCCTCATTATGGGGTAGGTGGTTATCCAGGTTTGTGGTGATCCTGGTGCGGGATGCCCCGTCCCTACATGCCTGTGGCCTTATTATGGCTGGGTTCCCACCCCCCATTCCGGGTCCCTTACTTCCCTCTAGGGGGGGGGGGGGGGCTGGCGGGCCATCATCCTCGGTCTCTCCCTTTTCATTTATTAAGATTTATATATGAGTGTATGTGTGTGTTGGTGTTTCACTTTACTTTGTGTTGTGTGTGAGTGTGGATCTCCTGGAAGTATCTCTGGATGAATTGGTGCATGGTGCTTTACTAGCCCGTGGTGGCTTTCCTGTAAGCCTGGGGAGCTTCTCTACCTCAGGCTGTGTTAAGAAAAGGGGGTGGGGCCGGGCGCTCGACGCAGCAGCCCCGCCCCCTCGTTTGGCACGTTTTGCGGGGGCTTCACTGGCCAGATCCGTGCTGCTGGGAGGGGGGTGGGGCCGGAAAAGTGCGCCTTCGACGCTGCCCCCCCCCCCCCTTCTCTTCCTGCTTCTCTTCAGATTGGGGGCCATTCTTGCTGCCTTGCTGCGGTTGCTGCTGCCGTTCTTGGGGACAGGTAGGGGCCTGTTGGCCACCTCTTTGTCACTTGGGGGTCCCTCTCTGGTGGGGGGGCCCCCTGTGGTGCTGTTTTTTTGCAGGTTTTGCCATTTAATTATTTTATTAAAATTGTATGCTACTTGGTCTTCGGTTCATACTTTTTCCAAGTTTTACAAGGTTGATGTGCGGGCTTCAGCGGATGCTGTTTTTGGCCACAAGGTTCTGCAAGCTGCAGTGGTTTAAGTTGGTACATTCTTTACTGTTTCTGGTTCCCACCCATGAAGGACACTGCTATTGGATGTCCCACATGTCATGAAGATCGAAGTGGAGTGTATGGCACACTTAGAATAATACCGTTTTGTGAGTACTCACCTTTAAAACGGGTATTATGAGTGTGCCATACACTCCACTTCGCCCCACCCTTTTTTCTTCAGGTATTCTGGAGTTTTTATTTGGTGAGCCATTGGTTTTGATTGTTAAGGTTATAATTGGTTCTTCCTGGTCCCCTTACTGCTTTTTTACACTGGGAAATTGGTGGGAGGTCCCAGGTGTATATGGACTGGGAGGGGCTTTCTTTTTTGCATATTCATCTCTGCACAAGTTCGCCCTCTACTGGAGATTACCCACATGTCATGAAGACCGAAGTGGAGTGTATGGCACACTCGTTTTAAAGGTGAGTACTCACAAAACGGTATTTTTACACCCCTGGATAAAGTTTGGACAAGGACAGTTAATCCCCCAGAATATACTCTGGCCTTGCCCAAACCAATACCTGGGTTTAATCTGGGAAGAGGTTCATTTGGCCTGCTACACCGGGATAGTGAAAATCCCTGGTTTTAGTCCACTTTAAATCCTTAAACAAAAATGTCCAAAGGAAAACTGCTGTAAGAGCACGTGGAGCTGTAAACATTGCTGTAACAGCATCAGAACTTAGAAAGACAACGGAGGAACAATAAAGATCATGGTGAGGGTATGGGCCAAGAGGGTAATACTTAGAGCCCCATGGTGATTACTGCAGAGAAGGTCACAAAAGGAAATAATGTGTAAGACATTGACTTATTGAAGCATGTTTTCTGATATAGGCAAATACACAAACACAGGCTTCTCTTTTGCAAATGTGCATTTTATTTTGCCTCCATGGTTCAAAACATTCACCAAGCTGTCAGCCTCAGGCAGGACCAGGACTGCCTAACAGCTTTGCTGCTACGGCAGCCTAGCATGTCCAAACTTACAGTCCACATTGCCCAACCAATCAATATAGGTGCATTTTACTATTGAATAAAACCAAATAAACATAATATAACTGAAATAAACTATACAGTACCTTTGAATAATACTATAGACCAATTCTTACATCTCTGTGGAATACGTAGGGGGCCATATTGTGGTCAAGACAGAGAATGACATGAAGTGGAGAAACCATGCTGACAGTGAAAAGCAAAATGCGTCACAAACAAGATGGCTCCATGAGGCAAATAGTGGAAGACATTTAGTGTTCATATGAAAAAGGGATCAAGTCTTCGGAACTTAGAAGGACAACAAAAGAATAATAGAAGCCACGCAGTATCTGAGGCAGGGTAGTTGCCAAGAGGGGAAGTCTACCCACTATTAGGAAAGAGAAAGACCCTAAAATAACATACGTGTGATATTATTGTTAGTCAAGACAGAGAATAACCCAAGAGCAGAAACCGTAGAAGACATCTGATGAGAAGAACAGTGAAGTGCCCAGGAAAATAAAATGTGGAAAAACATAGTCATAGGAAGTTGGGTCAAAGAGGGAAATAGTGAGTGATGACACTTAGTGGTCATGTCAAAGAGGAAACAACAGAGAAACAGTAGAAGAAACATGGTGATCAGGGTAAGGGAAGGGCCCAGATGGAAATAGTTGGAGCCCCTTGGTGGCTACTGCAAAAATGTTCTCAAGTAGTCACTATTAGGAAAGAAAAAAGCACCAAAATAGAATACGTTTGCGCCATAATGTGGTCAATACAGAAAAACACCCACGTGGAGAAACAGTGGGACCTATCTGATCATCAGAACAGTGAATGGCCTAACAAAGTTAAAAGTGGGAAAACATAATTATCCCAACAACGATAGATCCAAGAGGGAAATAGTGGTAGATATTTGGTGGTTATGTAAAATAGGGATCAGCAGAAGTATGAAGATGAAGAAGGATCAAAGATAGAAAAGTGGGATTCAAAAATTGCCGAAGTACAAAGAAGATCTATCCTAAAAATAGCGTAAGCCACATAATGTTTAAGAGGCCAATATGGAAATACTGTTGAAATTAGGGTCAGGACGGAGTAGACATCTAAAGGGAAATACAGTAGTGTGAAACAGATCTAGGCTAATACAAAGGAAGATCCAAGAGAGGAATAATGGAAGTCCTAACAGAGGAATAATAAAAACCAAGGACAGAGAAGCAGTATGGTTAAGACAGATGAGGAATGGTAGGACTAAGTGGTGTTAAGAACAGAGAAGGGCAGCAAAATCATTGTTGCTAGAACAGGGGTTCTTCTTTAAAATATCTTGCCCATTGCAGCCACTTTAACTGCACAGCATTAGCACTGAATCACAATGACCCACCACCAGTAAGGTTTTATCACAGCACCACAGCTTGTACTTAGTTGTCAACTGATCAATCAAAGATGAATTATGATCAAAAGACACCTATAAGCAAGGTAGATTAAGGGTCTGGGTGTTCATCTAGGTTGCATTGAGGCAAATATGGCTCTGGGGCATTTAATCCTGAGTTTTCTCTGCTGCAGGGTGTACGGTGCAGAGTTTCTGTCCTATTATCCCTAAATCCCCATTTGCCATCACAAAACCTAGTTGAGCTTGATGTTTTTCCTCCACATTCTTATTGTACCTCTAATTTGAAAGCAATTTAGGCAATATAAATACATCCAATCTAATCGTTAACCCAAAATCCCCATTGAGACCAAAATCCTTTCTTCAAAAACATGTCAACTTTATCTGTTTTTGTATTGCTTTGGTTTTGTTTAAAACTTTTGTGTGCTTCTTCCAACCTCAAAGTGTCAATAGAACATCAAAATAGCCGTGTCTAATAATGTGCGCATATTTATCATCCCAACGCAATCAGCAGACATGGCGCCTATGCGGTGCTTTATGGAAATGTGACATGTGACGCATGCTCTGGGAGCTCTCTCGAGGTGTGAGGAAACCCAAGTTGGATTTTTTTTTCTTCATGAAATAGAAAAATAAGAATTCTAATGTATGAATACTAAGAGGCTGAGAAGAAAAAGAATACAGGATTACTTCCTGCCGCTTTAGCTTTATTTGTCCCGCGCTGGCGCCATCGTACACAGGTCCCTTCACCCTGGTGAGCTCATTATCAGCATCACTTGGCCACTCGCGGGACGCTTGCACGGTACCTGCCATGATGCTACATGTTGTTTTTCGTGTTTCCTGCACACCGCCAATAATTATAAGCCAGGAGTCCTCTTGCTCACATTGATGATTTGCATATTTTGCAAGCTAGACTGACACATCATTATGGAAAGTGAAGAGAATTCTGGGTTTTATTTATAAATCTTAAATCAACATTGTTTTTCTTCTTATTTGAAATGATAAATGTAGAAAAACTAACACACGGTGGTGTGGATTTTGAAGAAAATTCAAGCTAAGATGTCTTTCAAAAAATGCAGCAAAAATTCATTCATTCCAAAGATGAGCTTTGAGATCTAGTTTAGATGAAAGATTAGTGGCTCCAGTGGACTGCTTTCTTGGAGTGTTACCTTACTGATCAGCAAGGTCAAATCTAGATCTAAAAACAAATTACGCCTGTAGTTCTTAGTCCAGAAACCTCTCTTCATACTCATAACTCATAACCTTCATTTGTGTCTCTATGATCCACATCCTTGAACTCCTCTAAGTGGCACCTTGAAATGGTGGCCTGAGTAGATAGCATCTGGTTTAGGGAGATCTGTCCTTGTTTCAAGAACAACTATCCCACTAATCATCCTTTAGCCTTAAGTGTTCAACCAGCTGACCCAACTACTCTTATATGGACCAGGACACCTGCAAGAAGCACCTTCAAATAGGTGCCTAACTAAGTAACTCTTGGTTAAGGGTGATACTTCACATCTCTTAAACTGGCTCAATGTAGATGCCATCCAAGGAAGAATATATTATTTGCATGGCCAGCCTTTGGGGCGTGCAAGGTGTGTGGTCCCCATTTCCTCTCCTCCCCCAGCCTTATTTATGTTATTTATACATTCCCTCTATTTTTCTCTTGTCACCTATCTCCCTCTGCGTCTCTTTTCAGCTTCTCAACATCTCTTTTTTTACCTTCCCTCCTCCTTTCTTTTCAGTTTCTTTCTCTTTCATTTTCGTTCCCTCTGTGTTTTTTCTTTCTTTTTCTCTCTCTCTCACACTCTCTTTCTTTCTTTTTTCCTCTTTCTTTATTTCTCTATCTTTTTTCTTACGTTTTCTTTCTCTCTTTCCTTTTTTCTCTCTTGTTCTCTACCTTTCTATCCTTCTCTTTCTCTTCTCATCCTATCTTTTTATATTTTATCCTCCTTTCTCTTTTCCACATTCTATCTTTCCTCCCTCTTTTTACTTATCCTGTTCATATTACATTCCTTTTTCCGATCTTATTTCCACATTTTCTCTTATTTCTTTTTCACTGTCATGAATGACTTGCCTTCAGTCCGTGCCCGTGGTGTCCCTAGGCAACTGGCCAGGGTTTCTCCTGCCCAGCAGCCGCTTCTGCCTCCGGTGCCATCCCCAGCGGCGCGTGTGTCGCCGAGTAAGTCCTCCCCCCTTGCCCATTGTCACTCAGCTTGTGCTTGCTGGCCTATACAGTCAGCTCATGGCCTCCGGTGGTGTAATACTCAGAATGGCCACCGGAGGCTGTTTAAAAGAACGAAGTCTAGAAGGTGCAGCTCTGAGCAGTTTGCCTGGGAAGCTCAGCTGGAGCAATCAGCCCAGAGCTCACCAATCAGACCACAGGGCCAGTGCTCCAATCGGCCGCCAGATCCCAGCCACTGTCTCCCTGTCCAATCCTGCCGGTTTTCCCACTATAAAGGGATTTCCACTGCAGTGTGTCATTGCCTGTTATAGCGCCTAGTACCAAGCTTGTCTTGGGCATTGAAGCTCGATTGATTCCAGTTGCCAACCTCTGCCTTGCTGACGCCTCTCGATCTGAAACCCCGTTGCCGACCTCTGCCTGAACCGACCTTTTGCCTGCCTGACCACGATTTTCGCCTGACCCCTCCGATACCTCGCCCCGTGACCTTCTGGATTGACCTCGGCTTGTTTGACTCCTCTTTGCTACCTCCGTTGGATACCTCGCTTCGTGATCTCCCTGTTTGACCTCGGCTAGTTTATTGGACTTCCGCCTTCCGGCATCCTCATTTGGGACTCCCTGACGTTCATCAGTCTCCACCTTAAGCTGGTAATCTTTGCGCCCATTAAGTCCTGGGGGTAACCGAGTCAGGAGAGGCATAATCCGCGTCTCCTGCGAGCGGGGACTTGTCTATAGGCAGAAGAGGCGGTGGAGATTGGGGATTATCAGCTTAAGACAGAAAGGTGTCCGGTACAGTCCTTACATTCACTTTTTTTCTTGTCCCATCTCTCTGTCACCCTCTTTGCTGTGTTTCCTCGGTTGCCTGGGGGGGCATCCTGAAATCTTGCACAGGGTGAAACTCACCCTAAGGCAGGCCCTGATTAGTTGAATGTGGACAAGATGGATTTAACCAAAGAGTTCTTAAAGGCTCAGTTATTACTTCACCCCCTGTTCTTGATCTTTAAATACTCACTGACAACTGGTACTTCTCCTGGTAATTATATACATATAGGCCTAACAAGAAAATTGCTTAAAGGGCTATTAAATAGGAACAACAAGCAATCTGACCAGCCTGGACTCCAGATTTGCCCAACCAAATACCTATGGGGCTTCCAGAACCATAATTCTCCACAAACATTGCAGCACCGCTGCCACATCCCGGCCCTACCTGCAGCCGAGGTGCTATGTTACAAACATAGCTGAATGCACTGCATTAATATGATCAGAGGAGAGCCAGTGCATGTGCTATGGGACTGGTGGAAAGATATGTTTTTGAGAGCTTTCACACAGTGGACTAGGACCAAAACTGGGAATGCAAAATATAAGTGACAACTAACACGGTTTTGACAGAAGCTATTAAACTAAATTGATTGGCTTCAATGAAGAGGGGAGTCAAAGCCTTGACAGAGGGGGATGGCTGTAGATATCTTCTGGAAAGCGTTTGACATTGTTTCTCATAGATGCTTATTGGGGAAATTGAGGGTTAGAAAATACATTTGTAGGAACACACTTGGTGGTCTAATAATCTGCAGGCCACATATGTCCTTGGGGGAGGAAACCTGGGAGAATCACCTGTTAAGAAGTATCTGGGGGTACTGGTAGACCACAGACTAAATAACAGCATGCAATGTCAAGCACCTGCTTCCAAGGCCACCAAGATAATTTATTGCATTAACCCTTTCGCTGCCAGCCTACCTAGAGATGTTGTCACCCTCTGTTGTAATTTTTCACCATTTTGCTCTATGTATGTATTCAATATAATTATGTGATTTTTGCAGTATTTTTTGCAGTAATTTCCAGAGATTTCCGGGAAAAATATATATATTTTTTTGTCAGTGTTTGGGCTTCTACAGTTATTGCAATGTCTTTAGACAGGCTGATTCATGTATTGCATTGCTTGTGCACACACAAGTAAAGAAGTAGCAATGTCTGCACAAACTTTTAAACTTAGTAATGTTAGGGACGGGGTACAAATTGGACAGCCTTGACGCGGCTACCTCGCTTTTACATTCATTGCAATCTATGTTAACTAACAGTCCATGTTCTTAACAAGTGTTAGCTAGGTTTTTCAATAGTATGAGTGTGCAGAGGGTTAACTTTCTTTGTTGCTTGGTGTGTGGTCACACCCCTCTAGCACCTCTTGACTGCTATTTATTGACTGGATGAGCACATCCTATTTTTCTTTTTTCTTTTTACCTCTTGTGTCCCCTACCTGGCCATACAATTTCCAAATGTTTGACATCTCCACCATTTTTAACCCTTAAGCAGACCTCCAGTCAAGAAAAAATATTTTAGTAATCTGCTCCTCTAACTCCCCCCTTTGACAATCAGGGGCATATACTGAGATGGCTTGACCCCATGCAGATGTTGTGGAATAGCTGCGCTCCTAAAATTATATGGGAGCGTCCAACTTGTATCACACCTGAGAGTTCTGATTACACATGAGCATCAGTGGGGGGATGGGGAAGAGCCATTGGTAGTACACAGACACACTGTAGTTGAGCTGGGAGCTTCGTTATGATCAACCCAACCAGCCAGAGAGAAATTTTCTACATGGAATGTTAGGGAGATATAATCCTTCTGTAGCTTCTGTAGCTGGCTGCATTGAAGATCAACGTGGCTACAGTATGTCCATGTGATATTGTTTCTCCACACAAGGCAGGCTGTCTGGATCCTTGTGCCTTGTTCCTTGCTCCCTGCTGTAACCTGACCTTGTGACCTTGGCTATCGATTGGACCTCGCACTCGTTCTGCCTGCAACAACTTTGTCCTGTTCATCGCTCTGCACCTCTGCCTGTGACGCCCAACCCTAGTTTGCCTTTTGTTTCTTTTGGTCTCATCCTTCTGTACTTTGCCTCTTTGCTTGTAGGAGTTTCCAGCATTCCAGGGAATGACCATGGCCATGCCTGCAGCCCAGTCTGATCCTCCTTGCAGGGGACTCCAATGTATACCAGGCCACCAGCAGATTCTGATCCCCATGAGTTGATTGTCTGTAATTGGTTAAACATGCCTTATACCTGGAGCTCAATCCAGTTGCTGACCGTCACCACCTTGTCCCTGGATGGTCAGCCTGATAGATATACTATGTTTCTAGTTGGTATACAGACTTAGGCTGGACCAACTCCTAAATGCCACCATTCTTGGCTCTTTCACACCTTTCTGCTTTCGAGGGGCTGGACCAACTGCTAAATGCCACCATTCTTGGCCCTTTCACACCATTCTGCTTGTGTCAGGTTGGAATAGGAATATAATTCTGCCCAATTCCACATTGCACTGCATTTTGCAAAATGGCACATATTACAGCTATTACTCACAGTTTTCTACCATTTCATTTGCAGCTTTCTAACGGGCTGGAATTTTAATATGCTGGGCCATCTTTATGAACGCAGTCACAGCTGGGCCATTTCAGCCTGTCCACTATGTTCCGTACTGCAGTGCTGCTGCCAGTACTACTAACCTAAAGCAGCCAAACATCTACTAGTGTCCATCATCTTCCATACTGTACTGCTGCTTCTGAGAATCCTACCCTGTGCAGGGTATATAAGGATATCTTTTGGCCTACTTGTAAGAGCAATTGCTTCTTCTAATATAGTTGTGTGTGCATAAACATTGTGAGACATCTGCCCAAAGATTTTCAAAAAGCAGAATAAAATAGCATAATAAAATAATATAAAGCACAGCATTTTTTTAACATTACTTAGGGCTGCGTTAAAGGGTCAGTGCAGCCTACAATAACCAATGGGAGATTCTGACCACCTCCTTCCATCAGAAACCTTATGCGTTTTCCGCTGTCTTCTTATCCACTGTAAGTTCTTCTAGATGAGATGGTGTTTACTATTCCACAAAGATTTATTTTTATATAGGTCGATATTTACCTGCCATCATTGGCTTGACCAGCTAGGGCAGAGCATGCAACAGCTATCAGGGCATTTCTTGTAATTGTAGTGCAGTACAGTGGTAAGTATTTCACTTCTTTTTGAATAGAGTGGCTTGGTTTGTGTTGCTACTTTTATTATTACACAATTTCTGGTATATAGCGCTAAATGTATATAGCACTAGCGCTAAATGTATATAGCGCTACTCCACGGGACAGATGAAGAAGCAGCTTTTCACCACCAAGTGCTCAAAACTCCTTTTATCTTAGTGCAGTATTTCTATCACAAAGCACAAAATAACGTAGCAGATCTTATAAGAGATAAAGCCTTTCAACCATTGATTTAGCTCCTCTTTAATCGGCTACCAGGGCTGGTAGTGGTGAAGTAGCCTAGCTGTGGCACCTTAGACTATGGTGGTATGAGGCAGCACAAGGACAAGTAAATTAGCCTATACTGACCATTTAAAAAGGGGTAGTTTCAGGCCTTTGTAACCTCATACACAACTTTTCAGGGCAGCTGGAACAAAAGTGTTTTGGAAAAAAAAATTCACCCCATATCAAATTTTGTGGCCAATTTGGACGAATCAGATCTAAAAATAATAGATTTGCTCATCTTTATATGAACAGGTTGGTATAAGCTTTTTTATTAAATTGCTGCAGGTAGGTCACTAGTACACATATGTGACAGTATGGACAAACTTATAGCCAGCATACTGAAGAATCTCCAGGACTGTCAGACATTTCACTGTACAAAAAAGTCACATTTCTGCTTAGCGACCCGCAGACAATTCCACGTTTCCTGCTAAAAACAAACAATAAACTTTGGACAACACGTTCGGCATCAGTGCCGCAACTTTCAGCGTTCTTATCATTCTGGAGGTATCTGCTCCAAGCCGGGAAGAAAGGCGTCTATGGCGCACACAGAGACGGCGCTGTGATCTGCGATGCCATTTATTCAATAACCTTCACACACCGCAAAGATGAGATGCCTGTTTCATATTTGCATCTCGTACTTTGTTTTAGGTCAAGAAGAAAGATCTCCATAGATCTTCAGCTTGTTTGTTTGTGTTTTCCACACAGTGGTGGGAAGGTCGCAGGGAGACAGGAATAAATTAAAGAGCGCCGCGACACTATGGGACTCAACAGGGATACAAGAAATTACCTCGGTGACATTGTGTAAAGGGGATGTCTGAAAGTTTGTTGCTGGAGAAAGTACGATGGTGCAAACGGCTGGTCAGGTCTTCTGAAAACTATGATCACAGTTTAGGAAAGCCAAAAGCTGCACCATCATTCAGGGCGTCACTCAATGTATTCCATTGATATTGACTTCCATTTTCATTATTGCTTCCGTCTATTCTGTACATAAAAGGCAGATAAGGCCAAGGTCTGTGCAGGCAGCTCTGTATAATAAATAGTGGATGAAGCCCTGGTCAGCAGCTATGGATCATGCTTAGTAGGTCAGGCCATGGTTGATTTAGGCAGCTCTGGGTCATAAGCAGCAGATCAGGTCGAGGTCAGTGCAGACAGCTCTGTATCTGAGACTATTGGCCAGGTTGGTGGTTGGTTTGTACAGTCATGGATAATAAACATTAGAGCAGCTCGAGGTTGGTGCAGGCATATCTGTATAGTAAAGGTCAGGCCAAGGTCAGTAAATGCAGCTTTGGTGGCCAACAGGATATGCAGAACTTGATTGGTCATCCACCAGAAAAGAAGACGCTTGGATGCAGATCTAAATAAGATACTGACTATGACTATAGGTCTGCTATTACCTGCATCCGTGGGTCAGCAGTTCTGGATCATGCTTAGTAGGTCAGGCCATGGTTAATGTAGGCAGCTCTGGGTCATAAGCAGCAGATCAGGTTGAGTTCAGTGCAGACAGCTCTGTATCCGAGACTATTGGCCAGGCTGGTGGTTGGTTTGTACAGGCAGTGATGGATCATAAACATTAGAGCAGCTTGAGGTTGGTGCAGGCATATCTGTATAGTAAATGCAGCTTTGGTGGCCATCAGGATATGCAGAACTTGATTGGTCATCCACCAGAAAAGAAGACTCTTGGATGCAGATGTAAATAAGATTCTGACTATGACTATAGGTCTGCTATTACCTGCATCCCTGGGGAATCCTTATTTGGGATGCCCTGCTACCTAACTACTTCAGTGAAGTCCAAATTATTCTGCTCCTATTCTGTATGGGGAGCAGGAGCTCTGCTGCTCTAATATCACCAGAACATGGAAAAAGTGAGTATTACAGTTTTGCAGGGGTTGTTAGGTAGCAGAGAGTCCCAGGCTGGAATGCTCCAAGGGTGCAGATAATAGCCTTTTTTGACTCCATGTCCACTGGTGTTTTCCTTGGCACCATATGAGTGTAGGCCTGCTTTTCCTAAAGTGGACCAACACCCTCAAAAATAACATTGCTTTAAATGATCAAACATAAAAAAACACTTACGTTTTGATGATCCAGGCAGCCCTCTGTCCCTCGCAGCGTCTGCTTTCTGGAATCACCTTCGCCGGAAGTCCCGCCCTCCAGTGCTTGTACGTGTCCTTTGACTGGCATCTGCACTACTAAGACGTGCATACCAGTCTCCCAGCATCGCGTGAATTCAGTTTCTCTTTCTTCAGGCGTGATGTCATCGTGGTGGGCGTGGCTTCTGTCTTCCAGACGTCTTCTCGGGAGCCTGCCCGCCTTTCACTCCCTCCGCCTCCAGTCTCTTCTCTGCTCTGCAGAGCGCGCTCACGTAGATAAAAAAAAAAAACGCGCATGCGCAGTAGCGCCGCTAGGTAAAGTGAAGCGCCGCTTGGCACGGGAGCGAGCGGCGCTTCACTTTACCTACCTCGGCACTACTGCGCATGCGCGAGGTTTAGAAGAGGAAGAGGTCAAACGATCTCTTCCTCTTAGATGTAAAACAAATATGGCGGCGCGAAATTGAAATTGATGCGACGCTGCGCTGGATCATCTACGGTAATTTTTTTCTTTATTATTAACTATAACGAGTCCTGGAGAATATAATGGAGTATTAAATGACGGAAAAAAAAAAAAAAAACGTGAGGGTGTTGGTCCACTTTAAGTCTACATTGGACAAGTTAAAGATTTATTTGGCTTTGCTAGCTGTCATCAGTTTCAGCCACTTCGGAACCTTTTAAACTCTGCAATGTATTTTTAACAATGTGCTCATGGGTTAGCTAATCTCCTGGAGTCCCCCTAGGGAAAAAAGTCCTTCCCTGTTGGGGTTGGTGCGGTGCCCTGTCCCGGTGATTTTTGCGCATCTGCATTTCCAGCCTCCAGAAGTGCCCTTTCATCACGTCGCGTGAGTCGGGACGGGCGCTCTGGTAGCCCTGAGCGAGTTCTGGGCCGGCGAAGTGAAATTAAGTGAATCTGAAGCGAGAAAAAAGGGACTTGGGTAAGAAGATGAAAGATCGTCTGACAGGTTCTTGGCCGCGCCGGCACCAGTCACACCGTACTCAGATCAGACCTCTCACCACCCCTCCGAGTCAGAGCAAAGCGCGAGCGTCAGGCAGCCGCTGCCGGCAACAGCCTTTCCCCTTCAGGGGTTTCCATTTCCACTCTCCCCTCCTGACTGATGGCAGCAGGTTTGTCACACATCGGAAGATTTTGATTGGCCAGTTAAACCAATTTTCACAACCATGAAAAAATAAAATGACAGCTTATCCTATAAACACTAAATTAAAATAAATGATACAAATGGATATTATATGTCAAACTACTAAGGCTCTCTTAGTCATTTCAGCTCCTAAAAAAAAGTTTAAAGCAGACCTTAAGTCAAATCAGCTGTTGGGTCAACTTAGACCTTTCCCTCCAAGGCATCCTGATCATGCAGAAGTGATTACTGGTGATTACTCTTTCAAGTCTCATACAGTAAACTACAGCTAAAGAGTGAAACAGCAGAGATAAAAGGTGCTTTCTTTCCTAAATGATGCCAAGTAAGTACAAATCTGAAAACTAAAGCAAAGGAGCAACAATAATGGGGCCCCCTGACCTCCTGAGCTCCGATGTGGTCACACCCCCTGTGCCCCAATAGTTGTGCCACTGTTCCTTATTGCTTTAAAAGTGCTTTTGTAATCCACACGCCATGGTGGGGAACAGGAAACCTTTTGTCACTGCACACAAGCGCAATACACAGGTCCCCGGGTGGGAAATGAGAAACTGCAGTTAATGCACGCTGATGCCAGTTCCTTAGGCACAGGGGGGAAGCTTTATTGCAGAATAATTTAGAACAGCCTCTCCTACTTGTCACTTATCTCAGCATAACAGGAAACATTTGCAGAAGTTTCTCTTCGTGGCACGTTCCCCTCAGGACCAGGAGGAATAGCGCAGCACAGCCATGAGACCAACCCGAACACACATTCTTCTGGCAGCTCACTTCCCAACCAGGGCTTCACAGCTCTCCCCTCACAGCTGCTGTGGCCTTGTCTCAGGAACCAGGAAGTCTGACTGAGCACATGATCAAGCCTAGCTTTTATACCTCCCCGCATGGGTACACCTAGTGGCCTTTCTGTATATTACAATTGTCTTGTGACCCACTTATTTTGGTCAAATTTATAATTGATCCCCTCTTTGGGGGTACTCTGTTGGAATTTCTTGTCTCTAGGGGGTACATGGAGTAAAAAGTTTGAGAACTAGAGGACATCTAATCACTGTCTATTAGTATATATAAGGCCAATACAAAGGCACCTTAAAACGGATGAAAACCCCTTTTTATGGGTCCACTGCTCTTTCTTCAGGTGCTGCTGTTGGCTGGGCAGGTAGGATGGTTTCAAAGAAAACCGTGTTTCTCCGCCACTGAAGCCACGCCCAGCAGCACTTTTGAGATTGCCAATTGGCTAATCTCAAAGGTGCAGCAGTGACAAGGGGCAGCGGGCTAGCTGCATCCCCGCCACACTGCTCAGGTGCGCACGCGCTTTCATACAGCCATTCAGAAAGGGTGGACATGGGAACGCGCACTGCCACCGAGAAGCCAGCGGAGATGCCGTTGTGGGATCACCTGCCATCAGGTAAAATTCCTGTTCCCCTGGGGGGTTTCACACAGCGGGGCATCCGGAGTAGGATGCCCTGGGGGCAGACAAGTGGCCGGGCCTGTAATCTTTTAGATTCCAGGGCACGGCCGTGTGGGTTTTGGCCCGCTTTAAAGGGGTTCTCAACCTTATGTATAAAGTTATACAGTACAAGGCTAACACAAAGCGATCCCTTAGATGGGATTTAATCACCATGTATAAATATATACAAGGCCATTACAAAGATATACCCTACAGGGGAGATACTTCCTATGTAAATTTATACTGTGGTAAAGTGTATGGAAAAGTATTAAATGGTGTGTATTTTACCCCTGCTATGCTCTGTCAGGCAGGATCCATGCCGGGTTTTCAGGACCCAAGTCACATTCCCCAGTCCTCTACAGGTTTGTTCTCTGATCTCAGGCCTCGCACAGGTGATGAGGCTGATTGCAGGGGAAGCCTGAATAAAAGGAGCCGCTGAGCCTGTCAGTTTGCTGTTGACCAGCCTGGAGGAAGGAGTCCAGGCTGTACTGCTCAGTGGTGAATGAGAGACTGGATTTAAGCCGAAGGACTTGGCTTCTGCGACCCCAAAACTTGGACTTGTGTGGATGAGCAGCGTGGGCGTGTATGCCCTGTAAAGCGGAATCTGATACCCCGGACTTGCAGCTTGCTGGAGTATCAAACCCTGGACTTTCATTGAGTTGGTGAAGTAACCACTTGATTTATTGCATTGCATGCTGCAACCTCTGAAGTAAGAGACATTTCTTTTCTGTTTAACATTTTGGCTGTTGTCCGTGTCACTGCCGTTCGCCCCAACCGCTCACAATACATATATGTTTAATATTTACATATATAAGACAATACAAAGAGATTCATCAGGGGGATCTAATCATATATATTGTGGTAAGGGGCAAGGTGCCGTCACTGACGGTAGGTATGTGGCACCAAGGTACCTGGCCTTGGTGCAGTAAAGCTGTATAATTTTTTCCAGCATCAGCTGCTAATGGCAGTCTGCTGCTAAAATGTTAGTATAGCCGAAAGGCTAACCCGGGACGGCTTTACTGGGATGGAGTAGAGCAGGGTGGGACTCCATCCCCTACCCAGGTCTGGGTTTTGCGGGCCGCATAAATAGCCTGGGGAGTCAGCTGTGCACTGGCTGTGTCTAGAGCTCACTTGTGGAGTGAGACTGTGTGCCTGGCTGGAAGCTCTTATACAGGCTATTTCATGTGGACCCAAGGTGGATTCGGCTACAAGTGTGCAAGCTTGAACAAAAAACTAAAAAGAGCTGTTGCCTGTCTGATGCAATACTATGGCATTTTTCCTGAAAAGGTGATGTAACCTAAAAAGGTAAAATATTTTATGTTATGGACTTTGTGAATAAACACGGACTTTACTTTGAACTTTTTGCCTCTGAGCCTCTATACTGCTAACATCCTGCTGTCTACCAGAGCTGATCTTCACATTTGGTGTCGGATGCGGGCAAAGCAGTGAGACCGTTGCTAGGAGCAACCGACGGAAAGGTTTTTTTTGTGCATGTCCTACATTAAGCCTGCCAGGCTGCTACCTGAGACCGCAGACAAAATGCAGGCTGTCGTGAAAGCGCTCATAGAGGCGAATCTGCAGCAGCGCGAGGCCAACAAGCAGCAGCAGGAGACCAACCAGCTGCTGTTGCAACCTGTGATGGCGCTGCAAGCTGCAGGAGCGCCCAAAAGTGTCCCTGATGCCCTGGAAAGCTGTCCGCTTGGCGCTTACAAAGATGACCCCCTCAGATGACGTAGAGATCTACCTGGTGGTGTTTGAAAAGGTGGCTGTAAGGGAGAAGTTGCCTCGTGATCAGTGGGCTGACGTCATCGCTCCATTTCTGGCATCTGGACCCCAGCACGTGTTGTTTGATCTTCCAGACGACCAAGCTGCTGACTACCCGACTCTGAAGGGTGAGATACTGGCCAGACTGGGGGTGAATGTGTGGGTTCGGGCTCAGCGGGTGCATCAGTGGAGCTATCAGTCGGCAGAGCCCGCCATAGCCCAGTACTATAAACTTACCGTCGTTGACGGTAGGTATGTGGCACCAAGGTACCTGGCCTTGGTGCAGTAAAGCTGTATAGTTTTTTCCAGCATCAGCTGCTAATGGCAGTCTGCTGCTAAAATGTTAGTATAGCCGAAAGGCTAACCGGGGATGGCTTTACTGGGATGGAGTAGAGCAAGGTGGGACTCCATCCCCTACCCAGGACCGGGTTTTGCGGGCCACATAAATAGCCTGGGGAGTCAGCTGTGCCCTGGCTGTGTCTAGAGCTGTGGAGTGAGGCTCTGTGTGCGTGAATGGGAGCTCTTATACAGGCTATTTCATGTGGACCCAAGGTGGATTCGGCTGCAAGTGTGCAAGCTTGGACAAAAACTAAGAAAGGCCGTTGCCTGTCTGATGCAATACTATGGCATTTTTCCTGAAAAGGTGATGTAACCTAAAAAGGATATTTTATGTTATGGACTTTATGTGTGAATAAACACGGACTTTACTTTGAACTTTTCGCCTCTGAGCCTCTATACTGCTAACATCCTGCTGTCTACCAGAGCTGATCCTCACAATATATTTATATATACATATATATATATATATATATATATATATATATATATATATATATATATATATATTCAATACAAAGAGACCTTAGAGGGGATCTAACCACTGTGCATTAATAAATACATAGCCATTACAAAGATATGCCCTTCAGGGGAGACACTCACTATGTATAAATATATACAAGGCCAATACAAAGAGATGCCCTATAGGGGAATTAATCACTGTGTGTGTGTGTGTGTATATATATATATATATATATATATATATATATATATTCAATACAAAGAGACCTTAGAGGGGATCTAACCACTTTGTATAAATAAATACATAGCCTTTACAAAGATATACCCTACTGGGGAGATACTCACTATGTATAAATATATACAAGGCCAATACAAAGAGATGCCCAAGAGAGGAAACAATCACTGTCTATACAGATATACAAGGCCAATACAAAGAGACATCTAATCACTGTGCATAACTAGATCCAAGGCATAGAGACAACTTAAAATGGACCAAAACACACGGTGATCGGCCCTTCCTATCCAAAATTGGTATGTCCCGCTGTGTGAAACCCCCCCAGGTCACCCCATACAGTTACTTTCTTTCCCGGTCCAACAGCACATGCACGAGCCGTAGCCGCATCCCCTCTATCCCTCTAGCAGGGCGTTTGCCCACACCAGGTATTTGTGAGTTGCTGGTACAGACATGCTCCCTGTTAAAGAATAGCAGGAGATGCAGCCGCCAGCACACTCGGAGCTCAAGCGGACAAGCGGCTGTGCATGCACCGTAGGACCTGGAAGAGGTGAGTTTGTTTCAGCGACCTGGGGGGTTTCACACAGCGGGGCACCCCCGATCTAATCACACGTATAACATTTCCCTGAGGCAGTGGCATAGCTTGCCACAGAAGGCGTGGGCCAGGAGTGAGGACAGAGTGGGGTACCATTGTTTCCTGAGGAGCAGGTCATATCATCTTTGATGCTTTTGCTTGTGGGTTAATTTTGGGGTGTTAGACTCAAGCATTTTTATTAGCTTGGGGTTGAATTATTTGGTTGTACAGGGTTTCCCTAAAAAAAGAATAAAAAGCAGAATCAGAGTCACATTTTTCTAAAAAAAAAAATAGGCAAACAAGAAAATGAAAAGAACAATACCCAACATGCTTAGGTACTGTCAAGGGAAGAGTTGCCAAACACCGCAAAGTAATGCATGCGTGTAAGGATAATTTTACTTGAAAATGTCAGCTCTGCAGACAATGTGCGCACCTTGCAGGGCGCAGGAGCCAGCTTTGGTGGCCCTCCGCCCTGCAGGCTACAAGCCCACACAGCCTAAATGGCCCTGGGCTCTTCTGCACCCCAAGCCCTGCGAACTGGTTATTTATTTATTTTTTCTTTACTCACATCCAATCCGCCTCTGTACACCAACGATCCAATGACAGATGCCAGGTGATCAGTAGAGAGGGGGCTGAAGAGGCAAAGGATCATTGCCCCTTGCCCCTTCAACCCTCTCCGGCCAATCACTGTACTATGTACTATATAATATATATATAATATCATTAGATAATAAATTATCCATTTTATAATAATAATAATGTAATGATATAGCTGTATAATAATATAATATGTGATAGTATAATAAAAGAAATTATATTATATTACTGTATCAACTAATATGTGTGCAAGGGTGGCTAACAGACTGTTCAGCTTTACTCATTTGTACGCACAGGCAAAGAAGCATATTGAAGAAGAGCTGTGTCTGGGCTGTAGGAACATAGGTGAGGTATATATATTGGGTTTCACACAGTGGGGCATCCCAAATCGGGAGAGAATGGACGAAAATCTGAGAGTGAAAATCACGGGGTTTGGTACACTTTTTCCAGCATTTGTAAACTCCTAATAAAATGGAAGTCTTATGTTATAATATATTATATGCTTCTTTTTGCTTAGCACACA
Source organism: Gastrophryne carolinensis (assembly GCA_027917425.1). Taxonomy (NCBI): domain Eukaryota; kingdom Metazoa; phylum Chordata; class Amphibia; order Anura; family Microhylidae; genus Gastrophryne; species Gastrophryne carolinensis. Next base: position 373,213,968 of record CM051235.1, read on the forward strand.
ATAGAGGTTATGACTCATCCAGTCATATCATCCCCTGGCTGACAATGGAGAGTGGGGGGATCATGTGACCTCGGCTGGAGGGGAAGAACTGTTATGATGTTGTGATGTAGCCTCCTGTGCCTTTATATTTGCCTGTACTGTATGTGATGGAGGAAGCCACAAGAATTATAATAAAATCATAATCATCATCAGGGTCATGCCCCCAAACATATGGCAGCCAGAATACTAACTAAATGTTAATTTGTGAACTGTGCCCCATAATCACTTTCAGTAGTCATTCGGTATGATGTCATGATGTAATGCTTGCTGCATCACAGACACTGCCTCACTCTGAGAACAATTAATCTCTCAGAGCATCTGCAGCCAATTAGGGCCAATTAAAGAATTATTAGCATGCAAGTCGCTCTGTAAAGTATGATTCCATCAGCGGGAGGCCATTAATAGACCCTATCATCACCCCCAAGGTAGACCCTTAAAATTCACTTGGAAACATTTGCAGGATGGAAAGTGTTTTGTCTAATCTGCTCGACCTCTGACTTGTCAATCACAAGATTTGGACAACAAGGCCAGGACATGAATTCTGATAGTCTCTGGAAAACAACTAAGGCAGCCAACTAAATTCTCAATCCTCACACTGCTGACCTGGCCCTTCAATCAACCTTCAGTGGACCAAGAATGGAAACATTCCCACTCCATCCCCATGCGGAGGAGTACAAAGATTAATTTTCCTAATGGGGTGGGGGCTTAAAGTGGCCCAAAACACAGGATTTTGACTATCCTGGGTTTTGGTCCCTGCCCCTGGGACACTCGGATCGGGAGTGCCCCACTATGTGAAACCCCCCAGGTCGCCCGAACAAACTCACCTCTTCCGGTCCTTAAAAGTAGATATATAAACCTATCTTCACTCTTGCCACGTAGCATAAAGGCACCAGAGAAAGAACAATAAACAAATTAGAAGTGACTCCAAAAGGCTTAAGAACAAGCATAATTTTAAAGATAATTAGTAATTATTTGTTGGTGAGATCTACATGTGTAACTAATTTTGTTTTAAAATGTTTAATAGTGGAGGTATCTGGTGCAATTTGTTGTCATCCACTTAACAAGAAACCAGCTACATATTTTCAAGTGTTGTAAGTATTTTTGATAATGTACAGCTGAAAGGTGACAGGTAAGTGATCAGAATTACAGGGATTCCAGAGATCTCCATAAAGTTCTCACCACTGGTTATGACCTGCTGATTTATGCTGAGCTACTAACAGTATCCCCTCCTGCAGGAAGATCATAAATTATGCTGTGAGAGAGTAAAGGTAATCAAAGGCTTTTTAGACTCACCACTTAAAGTGCTCTTTTAAAGAGTTGTATATTGCCAAATTCCTGTTCAGAATTAACTGAACTGAATAGAAATATAGAATAGAAATACGTATTTTGCCACAAGAAAGCTTTGTCATGGAACCAATTTTTCATTGATCTTTAAACACTTTAAATTGTCAATCACACAATCGATAGACATTGATTTGAAAATATTGCCTTTCAAGTTTAGGGCAGAAGCAAGTGGACAGTATTTTTGAGATCTCCATAAAATTGATATACCAGCTGAACTATGTACAAGGACCCTCCTACTGCAAGACAAGATGACAAAGAGCATAACAATACTGTTATCATACATATTACACATTATTATGTAATAATATATTTTATTACAATTATCACTTTTATTTTATTAATATTGTTGCTTTTATTATTTTTTTTTATATTTGATATCTGTAGCGTTACTGGAAAAGCAACGGGGCTTGCTGTATCTTCTGGAAGAAAATTTGCCACAATGTATCGACTCTGATAGGATAACGAAGTATATAACAGTCTAATAATAATCTCTTTAAAATTAAATGGTTCATTGTTAGCAATGATTCTATTAGCAAGGCCACAGGTCCCTGGAAGAGCAAATGCCATGCTCGGTCTTCATCTCTCTCCTGGCTTGTCATCCGTCTCTTCATCAAGTGTATTTATTACAATCAGAGGCTGTCAGCTGTCAGCGCTTACATCTCGGCTGCCGGTAAATACGTCTTACCTATCATTAGCCATTCCTTGCAGTCACCTTGGGATTTCTACCTTGTCTGTCTCACTCCAAAACAACTTTTGTTCAGAAGTATTAGGCTCCCACCGCGCTGTGTCAGCTTGGGGCCATTACTCGAGGAAGTGACAGAAAACACCAGCCTGTCACTCATTAGGATCCAGCTTTTTCCGAAAAAGAGAAAAAAATTGACGTTAAGTCTGACTTTGCCCCAAAACGAATCATGATTTATTTAATATATTTGCGTCGACAAGTGTCAGCTCATCAGCTTAAAATGTTTCTCTTTTTTTTTTTTTTTTTTTACTCTATTGAGGCCTGCATGCAGTGCCGCCTTTGAAGGCGCTTTTTTTGCTCTAAGGCCTAATAATTAAATCAGAGCGGTACGGAGGTGCCGAGACTCACCACGGTGGCCTCTTGGATTACAGCACAGAGTACAAAGTAGGCGCATTAAAATACAAAGGAACGTCCCGCTTTCTTCGCTCATTTATTGGGAAGAAATTATGTAATGTGAGGGCTTCTAGGTGACTGTTGTCAGGCTTGACGGCTAAGACAAAACACAGGATTTAATAAGACGGTGCGGTGATCAAAGGCGGGGAGGAAGGGAAGGCAGCCTCTTTCAAGAGTTGCTACGGGTGTTTCAAAAGGAGAAGCAACCTACTTTCCAGATGACAATCCGGAGTGTCATTCCTGCAATTGGGAATTGGTTAACCAGCTGATTTGGAGCTGGAAAGCAAAAGCACAGAACAAGTTCCAGCTCCCCGTTACTGAACTGCTACTTAACTGTACCAAGATGGCCAATTTGTATCTTGCTCAAACTTGAGGGATCTTCTTAGTATGGCACCCTAACTGTTAGTAGGTTACATCTGATTTTGGTTGAATTGCTGGGGCCCTCTTTAACTTACCATTACACCCATTGGCTACCTTACCATTTAAGGGCTTAGTATGACATTTTGCACCCCCCCCCCACCCTACCTTACAATCCACTTACCCTTAAAGAGCCACTTTGCCTTCTTGGAAACCTTCTTGACAAAGAGGCCTATCATACAAAATATATGTCCAAGGGGTCACCCATAACCTTCTCATGACACCAAGATGTCCAAAATTTCTTTACTGCCACCTTACCTTTCAAGAGTCCCGATATGCATTCTCTTATGCCTTGAAATGGCCCAAAGACGCAACAGTGACCTCTCTTTATAATGCTAAGGCGTATGCATATATCAAAAGGTCCCTTATATCCACAACCCACCCATACAAATCTGCCCAAGACCCCCTTATCACCTTTTAAACCGATTTACATTTTCTAGGTTACAAACCTCCATTCATCAAGACAATGGGTTGGAATATACACATTCCTTTGGCATATCTACCCCAAGGCTTAGCCATATGTCCATGTTTATACCCACAACCCACCCATGCCACCAAAACTCCCTTTAAACCTTGTAACTCCCTTAGCATTCAAGGGTTCCCATATCATCATTTGAGATGTGTGAGGGGTTGGCACAAGTATTTAGGGAACAGGATCACTTGCAATGAACAGCTGGGAAGAGTTATTAAATATCAGGAAGCTGGCACCTTGTCATTCTCAGGAAGGGCCATGTGTCCGATACAAGAAGTTAATGCACAACTGCAATTTGTTGCTATTATCTGCTTTCTTTTCTCCCACCTGTCTTTTCATCTCCATCAATGCCCTTCACTCAATGCTTTTCTCCGCTCAGCTTTTTCTCACTTTCAATGTCTCGGTTTCACGTTTATATAATCTACTTGTGGGTTGGTGAATTGGACCTCAACTGGAAAGCTGCCTTCGGATTTTGTCTCTAGATACTCATCTACTTAGGATAGGTGCCTTAGGACATTAGCCTCGATTCAGAGACACATTCGTCCGGACTTCCGTAGCTGTCTGTGAAGTTTTGGTGGGTGTTTGTCATTTTTTTGCTTTTTTTCGTCCATTTTCTACTCGCACGAACGTTCGGGAAAATGTGTATATGCTCTTTCGATGAACGGAAGCAAATCGGAACATTTCCAAACAAAATCGGAAATTTTCCGTTCGTTCAGATAACTTCCGTTGTTGGGATGGTTTCTGTCTGATTCAGAGAGCTGATTTCCGACGAATCACCACCCTATTGGGTTGATTCAAAGAAACATGTAACAGCTTGGATTTGGCTCACGATCATCCTATTTTTTACGTCCGCTCGTGCGTTCGTATGAACTTGCGAGTGATTCAATAAGCAAATACGTTTCTATCCTAAAAGATACGTCCGTTCGTATGATATCTCCCGAACTTGCCTCAGTCAGTTGCCAATCGTAAAAATCACGTTCATGTGCTCACCTGTTGCGGCGGCAGCCTGTTTTTTCGGCTGCTTCCATCGTCAACCTCTTCCAATTACTTGCGTTTGCCTCTGGTTTTTTGGCCTCTTAGATTCGTGCGTTCGTATGTTTATAAGATCTTGCGCATGCGCACCCTCAACCAGAAACTTACCTAAACCCCTTAGCGCTTGCATCCAACTTTATTTCTCGGTCCCTCAAACTTACCTAAACCCCTTAGCGCTTGCATCCAACTTTATTTCTCGGTCCCTCAAACTTACCTAAACCCCTTAGCGCTTGCATCCAACTTCATTTCTCGGTCCCTCAAACTTACCTAAACCCCTTAGCGCTTGCATCCAACTTTATTTCTCGGTCCCTCAAACTTACCTAAACCCCTTAGCGCTTGCATCCAACTTTATTTCTCGGTCCCTCAAACTTACCTAAACCCCTTAGCGCTTGCATCCAACTTTATTTCTCGGTCCCTCAAACTTACCTAAACCCCTTAGCGCTTGCATCCAACTTTATTTCTCGGTCCCTCAAACTTACCTAAACCCCTTAGCGCTTGCATCCAACTTTATTTCTCGGTCCCTCAAACTTACCTAAACCCCTTAGCGCTTGCATCCCACTTCATTTATCGGTCCCTAAAACGTAAGAATATCACATAATTTACATATGTCTATATGTTTCTAAGTGTGTTGTTTCTGGTTTGTGTAATTTTTTGGGTGTGTGCATATTAGAAAAGACACATTTCGGAAGGCTTAAAATATAATTTATTTAAAATATTTGCTTAGTTTTTTTTGCAATAATTGTAAAAACTTTTTTTTTTTTTGGCCAAGTAAAAACACTTATAAAAAATTTTGTATTTTTTTTACAGGAAAACACCTTTGTTTTTTTTTTTTTTTTTTTTTTTTTTTTAAAAAACAACTTTTTTGGTTTTTAACCAAAACAATAAACCAAGTTTTAAAATTTGGTAAAATTTACAAACAACTTGAAGAAAGGAGCCAGGACCAAGGGCACTAATCCTCCTCGTCTTCATCATCTGTTGGCCCCAACGTCGCCTGTATGGCCAGCAGCTCGGCCACCAACTCCTTAATTCTTTTTTTTTTTCCGGCCAAGGTTTGGGGGATCATCCCTGTAACCAATAGAGAAAGAAACATAAATAGGACTCCCAGACCGGTTTGTATGCTGGAAATAGATTTAGGGTTAATCAAATACATGTAAATGCATGACATATGTCCTTCTTCAAAGGGATACAGTTAATGCATTTCCCACAGGTAAGTGTTTAAACTCCTTAACCCGGACCTTCCACATTATTTAATGAAAACCAAAAAATATTCACAAATGATTCTGCACCACCTCAAAGTTATTTAGGGCTTTTTTGGGATTACAGCGCCGCCATCTGGACTCTGAAGCATAACACTTAATGAGGAGTGGAGAGTTGGATAAAGTACAGGGGAGTAGGTTACAGTGGTGCGTTGGGAATCCAGAGCATAGCTGGGTGGAGGGAAAGGTCATCACTCCCACAATGCATGGCAGCACCTTCCTTATTTCAATCTGTATCCCATGCTGCCTGTAAATATTGTGCATTCCATCTTCCCCAATATTGGTTTTGGTCTGTCTAATAACATGCATTAGATGGGTGAAGGGTGTTTTTCCATGTTTCTAATCTGTAGGTACAGTGTGATGGCTAAGTCTTTGGTTCTTAATACTAGTTTGGGTCCTCTTTACGCTAACGAAGTGCCCACATGAAAGTGTGAACTACACATTGGCTACGCCTTTAGTTATGTGTGTGTTATTAGCTAACCAAACATTAATATGAATAATGGCATGGAGACTTACGGAGTTGGTGGCCGACAGATGGCTGGTTGGGGCCAACAGGCTGCCCTTGGTCCTGGCTCTGCTGTGAAGAAGTCCCTGGAGAAACATGTGACATTTGGTTAGTATTTGTAGAGAGTCACTATCCCCAACATATCTGGCTCCCAGTCTGGCTGACATCACTCACCTTCGCCAGGATCGACTTCAAGCATCTCTGCTGCCTCCTCCTCCACTATCTCACCCGCTCCTGAAGCTTCTACAAATACATAATAAAGGATAACTTAGTTTTTGGCCTGCCATGTATATCTTTGTGCCTATACATGAAGAGTGACATACCAGAGCCTTCCCCATGCGTGGCCAGGTATGACTCCACGCCCACGCGCCTTGGCCCCTCCTCTGTGGTAAGGTCCAGGGGCTGGTCTGAGGAGGCCACAGAGGAGGGGTAGGTCCGTCGCCCGGGAGATCCACCACCTTCACTCACAGATGCAGAGTCATGCAGCACTGGTCGGCCTGTACGTCTCCGGGTGCGGCGAATTCTGAAATCCATTTCCAACACTACCAAAGAAAAGTCATTATAAATAAAGGCATAACTTAGACATTTGGAACATATACCATGCAATTGCTTTGTACTTACTTGGGAAATGGATCCCAAAAAACCTCCGCACCCGGGGCATGTGCAGACGCTTCAGGTCCGACCAATGCTGCATTATCTGGGTGTGAGTGAAGGTGGTGCTGGTCACACGGTGGATCTCGGCGATGATCTCCCGGGCGATGTCCCTTTTCTCGCACACATTGGGCGCGAAGTCATACCGGCGCTGAAGCATGATCTGAAAAACATAATGGACACAGAGCTTTTACTTTTACACACAGACCCATATGTGTTGCATCACAAGTTGAGTATTTAATGTCATTAACACACACATTTCGAATGGCCGCCATTTTTGGGGAGTGCCTTAAAGAGGACGTTGACTGTGATTGACAGTCTGGTCTTATGTTATATGTATCACACACCATGTACATACAGATAATAGCCAACATCAAGAATCAGGCCACCTGCATCTATGGCATGTTAGGATGGTTTAAACATCCAAGATGTAGCCTAATGCTTAGGCTTTTGGACCACGTGTGTGGCTTCCCGTTGTGTTTTTATGGCTTAGGAAAACAGTGTTCCGCAAACATCCGCATCAATGTCCGAGACAGGCCAGGTTTGACAGCTCGCCCCGCTACTCCACAGGTTAATTAACTGTTGCTAAGCCGGAGCAATTGGCCGAATTAGGACATCAGCATAGACAGGTGAAAACGTGGCCAGGCTCGGCCCTTGAGGATGAAGTGTGAGGAGCCAGTGATTAAACATTAAGAGACCCCAAACTAGTTCCCAACGCATCATTTACATTTAGGCCATCATTGACTATTCTATTAAAATGCACAGGCAGCCACTTACCAGCATGAGGATCTCTTCCTGTTGACGGGTGAAGATAGTGGGCGCCATCTTTAGTCTTCTTCCAGGCAGCAGATAAGTGAAACCCCAGCGGTTTCCTGGTTCCGCTCGAACGTACGTTCGTACGAGCGCGTAGTCGTGCGCATAGGCGTCACACGCTGGGCTCATTATTTAAAGGTCCTTTCCCCCCAAGCTCATTCTCTTTGAGCATTTCTGTACGATGGCACCAAAAAAGGCGATGAGCAAGCGACCCCAGGCAAGCAAGACCGCGGAGGGCCCCACCACAAGGTCCCAGCAAGCTGGCCGAAAACTGAGATCCAAGACTCCCACCTCGGCCCCACCAAGGGACCCTGGACCCTCAGGTACCCAAAAAAGGGGCCCCAAGCCTCGTGCCCCTCCTGCAGCCAAAAAGCTGGCAACTGCAGCACCCACCACCTCTGCCCCCAGAACAGGCAGCACCAGTGAGCCCACACCGGCCATGCCTTCAAGTAGGGCAGTTCGGAAACCCATGCCCCGCAGCAGGGCCCGAACCCCATCCAGGGCCCGAACCCCATCCAGGCCCCGAAGCCCATCCAGAGGCCGCAGATCCAAAACCAGGGCCAGAAGCCCCTACAGGGCCCGCAGATCCCAAACCAGGGCCAGAAGCCCCTACAGGGCCCGCAGATCCCAATCCAGGGCCAGAAGCCCCGACAGGCCCAGAAGAACAGAATCCAGGGCCAGAAGCCCCTACAGGGCCCGACGAACCCAATCCAGGGCCAGAAGCCCCTACATGGCCCGCAGATCCCAATCCAGGGCCAGAAGCCCCGACAGGCCCAGAAGAACAGAATCCAGGGCCAGAAGCCCCGACAGGGCCCGCAGATCCAAAACCAGGGCCAGAAGCCCCGACAGGGCCCGCAGATCCCAAACCAGGGCCAGAAGCCCCTACATGGCCCGCAGATCCCAATCCAGGGCCAGAAGCCCCGACAGGCCCAGAAGAACAGAATCCAGGGCCAGAAGCCCCGACAGGGCCCGCAGATCCAAAACCAGGGCCAGAAGCCCCGACAGGGCCCGCAGATCCCAAACCAGGGCCAGAAGCCCCTACATGGCCCGCAGATCCCAATCCAGGGCCAGAAGCCCCGACAGGCCCAGAAGAACAGAATCCAGGGCCAGAAGCCCCGACAGGGCCCGCAGATCCAAAACCAGGGCCAGAAGCCCCGACAGGGCCCGCAGATCCCAAACCAGGGCCAGAAGCCCCTACATGGCCCGCAGATCCCAATCCAGGGCCAGAAGCCCCGACAGGCCCAGAAGAACAGAATCCAGGGCCAGAAGCCCCTACAGGGCCCGACGAACCCAATCCAGGGCCAGAAGCCCCTACAGGGCCCGACGAACCCAATCCAGGGCCAGAAGCCCCCGACCTGGCACCAGCCGGGAACAGAGCCCACGACCTGGCACCACCCGGGAACCTAGCCCCCCAAGAGGGCCCCGAATTGCCCCCATGACCACATCTACACCTGGAAGTTCGGTGGCCAGCCACGCAAGAACACCCAGTCCCTTGGCCAGTCCAGTCCAGTCATTGGGAAGCCACCAATCCGGCCATTCCCCTACCCAGCCCCAGGCCATAATGTCACCACATGTGTCTGCACACATGGAGGAGCAGCCAAGCCAACCATCTGGCCGCACATTGCGCCGCGGCCAGTTGAGTGGGAGATTCTCCCATGACCAAAATATGGCATTGGCTAGTGGCCTTACATTATACTATGACGAGCTATATGGGAGCAAATCAAAACACACCACCAAGCAGCGCAAGATGGAATTGTTTGAAACCATCCTCCGACAAGTAAATGCAGCGGGGGAAGAGAGGAAAGATGTGTCCCAAATTCAGAAGAAAATCTCTGATCTGAAGTATGCTGTACGGCAAAAAGAAATTAAAAGGCATAATTACAGGTAACTAAATGTTTACGCTAAATCTAATGTTTTGGATGTACTGTATGCACCTTTTCTGAGTACCAAACAATTTTCTCTTTTCAGCCTGAAAACTGGCGGTGGCTTTCCATCTAAATTGGAGTTTACCCCTGCTGAGGAGATTGTGCTTGGACTTCTCCATCCGGTCGCGGTCGGTGGACATGCTGGTCTAAGGGACACAGACTCACCGACCCGTACCCACGGTGAGTACTCTTAAATCTGCATGTTTGCCTGTTTGCTAAATAATCGACAGTTCACTAGTAACAAGCTAACGGGATGCCCCTATGGTTTGCCTTGCTTGGCCTCGCACTACTGTGGCTGTTTGTGTCCTCTTTTTGGCCCTGGGAATCACACATTTAGGCCCACAGCCATTATGGCAAAGTTCAAATGTCCAATTGTATTGTTAAAGTCATGAAGTTTCGCAAGATAACTGAGATATTTGGAATCAATCACAAAACACACATCATTATGTATGGGTTGCCTTTTGCTTGTGTGAGTTGTGTTTGAGTTAACAATTTAATTAGCCACCCACAAACATATGTGACCAAGAGCAGCGAGACTCAACTGGCGGCCCGGGGTCCCAATGCGGACCTTGCCACCACATTCAAGGACCCCTGCCCAGACAGCCCTGCACTCAGTTACTTCTGTGTTGACGTGCTCAGAGCTGCCCCCTTGATCGGCCATGTAGTGGTTGGTCTCCTGCCCAATGTCATGGCTCCGTGAAACATAGCATTGCAATATGAAGTACTGCCCAGGAAGTGGCATTGCAAGGTACACAGTAACTTATTTAAATTTTCACTGGCCACAATCGTGTCCCGCTGCCCCTGCTCTGGCCCATGTGCCACAGTCCCCCCATGCCCCCCCCCACATAAGGCCCATACATTTGTAACAGATTGGCTCCATCCATCCCATCACCATCAATACGTTAACTCCCCCCTTTAGCCATCCAATCCCTGTCCCCTCAGCTCTGGCCCATCCAGCCCAGCAAGGGCAAGCAGCCTTTATTAGTTGGCACTTAGAAATCTCCAGCCCCTCCACCAGTGTCTTTATTTTTAACTAGACACCCCCTGCGTCAGCACCATGGCCAGACATTCACCTCTCACCACATACCTTTAAATGGGCGTTTCAAACAATTGTTTGAGTAGGCCGGACCTAGCGAATGGTAGGCTAAATCCAAAAATGTGCCCTGAAAGTTGGATGCTGACTGGGTACACTTCATGACTTAGAACTGAGGTCACTTAGCAGTTTGTCCGAGCCATTGCACCTATGTAAACTTGCGTGGGTTTGAACAAAGGTCACCATTGCTCTAGAGTTGAATAATATTACAAATAGAGCTATATTTGATTACATATCCAAAAAAAGGTTATGTGTGTGTGTTTACGTGGTTTTTTTTTCTCTTCTTCAGCCCAGCATGATCCCTCAGCAAGGGTAAACTCACCCCCCAGTTTGGTTATGCCTACCAGGTCCGTACAGCATCGGAGCCCAGATCAGAGATTTTCGGTAAGTTAATTTAGTAGCATAAATACTAACAAGTGCTTAAGAATGTGTTAAACTGTTGAAATCCAAAATTGGGACGCAAACTTAGCCTTTTTTTTTTGATATGTCCCTACAGACCCGCACACTCATGGAAGAGATCCAGGACATGGAGGAAGATGATGATGTCTCCGTACAGGGCACGTCGGATGAACTCCCCCTGGGTCCCAATTTGGAACTGCTCCATAATGTTTCTCTGGCCAATCCTCAGCAGCAGAGTGAATCTCCATCCATTGTGCTTGCACATGGGGAGACTGACACTACAGTCCCCAGTGTTCACTCTGCTGCTGAGGATTTGCAAAGCAGGCCGGTTGCTGTTGAGGGTACGACACCACGCGGCAGGGCACGCCCAAGAGCCAGGACAATTGTGCGGCGGACGCCATTACGCCGCCCCACAATTTCCCAGGGGAGGCAGAGTGCCCTGCTTCAATTATGGACCCAAGAAAGGGAGTCTTATCAGGCACAGCTCGTTACAGAGCGTGAGGAAAGGCATGCCGACATGGTGAACATCCATACCAGTCTACAGGGCATCCTCGCGGAGTTGCGTACCCTCAACAGCAACGTGGCCAATGCAAGTAATGGCATCCAGTCAGCCATGGCTGAGATGACCAATATGCAGAGAAACATTGTGGAGCAGTTTCAAATTCACAATGCTGCCATGGCCCAGGCTAGGTCCCATTCCCATGGACCTCCACCTGGACCTCCACCTGGGTATTATGGGCAGCCACCCTATTAAGCCATGGGTGTGTGGGACATCTTTTCTCTTAACCCCCACTGTATTTACTTGTCCTTTGAGGTTTCAAACAATCCATTTTGTGTTGCTCTGGCAGGTTGTGTTTTGTATTTGCTCCCATATAGCTCCTTAGAGTAATGCTTAAGGCCACTAGCCAATGCCATAGGTCTATGTGGAGTTTATCTGGCCACTTATGGCTTTACCTATGTATTTGGTTGGTGCTCCTCCTGTTTGCAGACATGTTTGTGTGACATTATGGCCATGCCCAAATATCCCTGGGCACAGGCAATATTAATGACTGGACTAGGCTGGCCTTTGGACTGGGTGTCCTTGTTTGGTTGTGCCACTCACTTCCAGGTGTAGATGTGCTCGATGTTTTTTTTAATGTTATCCATTTGTTACCACAGATGTATGTGGACTGATTTCTGTTAACCACTATAATTTTTCATTTGCTAAGTAAAACAAAAATTTCACTTCCAATACTTGTGGCGTTTTTAGTGGGAAGACATTTTTAACAGCTTGGGCTAAACCAGATAATTTTGGTTTGAAGAGGTGTAACAATGCAAAGCGAAAGCTAAGGAAACTACATGAAATACATTAGGCAACAATTAAGGTCGAAATGTTTTACTTAGAGGTAATGCCACATTAGGGCAAAACAACATATGTTTCAAAAAGGATAACACAGACATACAGAATGGTGAGACAGGGAAAAAAGTTAACTAAAATGCTGGCTGATCAGGTTGGCTCGAACAGATTGGCCAGACTCACTGGGGGGCCCCTCAAAATTCTCGGCTTCATCCTCGACGGCTGAAGAGGGCAGGCTGTCCACATAACGTGGGACACGTTCCATGATGGCAAAATTGTGCAAAACAGCACATGCCATTATAATGTCGATCACTTTCTTGGGATCATATTGCAGGGCCCCCCCAGTATGGTCAAGGCAACGAAAACGTGTCTTCAGCAGACCAAAGGCCCTCTCCACAACAGCCCGGGTCTTGCGATGCGCACGGTTATACGCTTCCTGAGAGGCATCCTGGGGCCGCAGCACAGGCGTCATGAGCCAGGGTAGAAGTGGGTACCCGGAATCACCTTAAACAGAGAATTAAATGTAATCAAAATTAAAAAGGCAACACAACCAACACCCAAAATTTCACAGATATCATAATGATGTAAGGTAAAGTGTTCCCAAAAAAATACAGGGCACATTAGGGCCCACAAAAATTGCACTAAGGTATCACCTAAATAAAAATGGCACTTCTATATACCAATTAATTAACAAACATCTGCACGGCCAAGGGTATTTGTATTTTACATATATTTGTAGTTTTCAGACATGTTACAATTAGGATGCTGCGGAGGGCCTATCCACATTTCTCTGGAAACTACAATGTATGCAGTTTAAGTCCACTTTGACATTTAACGACCAATAGTCCCAAAGGAGCCAAAGGTCAAAGATCCCTATCCACATTTCACTGGAAACTACAATGTATGCAGTTTAAGTCCACTTTGACATTTAAAGACCAATAGTCCCAAAGGAGCCAAAGGTCAAAGATCCCTATCCACATTTCACTGGAAACTACAATGTATGCAGTTTAAGTCCACTTTGACATTTAAAGACCAATAGTCCCAAAGGAGCCAAAGGTCAAAGATCCCTATCCACATTTCACTGGAAACTACAATGTATGCAGTTTAAGTCCACTTTGACATTTAAAGACCAATAGTCCCAAAGGAGCCAAAGGTCAAAGATCCCTATCCACATTTCACTGGAAACTACAATGTATGCAGTTTAAGTCCACTTTGACATTTAAAGACCAATAGTCCCAAAGGAGCCAAAGGTCAAAGATCCCTATCCACATTTCACTGGAAACTACAATGTATGCAGTTTAAGTCCACTTTGACATTTAAAGACCAATAGTCCCAAAGGAGCCAAAGGTCAAAGATCCTTGGGTATAAACTCCAAACCAATATATTTAGGCACAAGGAACTTACAGACATCCTAACTAAAGGGCAAACATTCTGAAGGCCACAGCGAGACAAGGATTTTTAGGGTAAGTTCCTAATATATGAGCCAAGAAAAAGGCAGTTGTACGCTTCTGTAAATTTATCCTTAAAAAACATATCAACAAATACAAGATTAATGCCACATTTAATAACACACAAATAGGACACACTTACCAAGCAGCCATGCCCCCGAAAATTCACCTGCCTCAAATCTCCGAAACAACCCAGATCGCCGGAGGATATAGGAGTCGTGGGACGATCCGGGGTAGCCGGCAAGGACACTCATAAACCGCATATCCGGACCAACCACGGCCTGGACATTAAGTGAGTGTCCCATTTTACGATTCCTTAAGGAAAAAACATACAAAAAGGGTAATTGATATTTGACCAAAACTAATAAATTAACCTCAAAACATGTCTGCACTCTATTGGGAAAGACTAATGAAAAGCCGAGATAAAGCAGCTACACAAATGAGGGATAAACAAATATGCTGGCGCAAAGGAAAACAGGTTACATGACACGTTGGGCAACATAATAACCAATCTCAATACCTATATATATACTCGTCGGCTGCCCTAGGTACGAGTGCCACATGTGTGCAGTCAATTGCACCAATAACGTTGGGCATGTCGGCCACATTATAAAACCCAAGCTTAATGGCGTTTCTGGCTGCCATATCATCAGGAAAATAAATATATTTTTGAGTTATGGCAGCCATGCCTTCCAAAAATTTAGACAGTGCGCGGCTCAGCGTAGGCTGTGACATCCCCACAGAGAGGGCACCCAGCCTCTGGAACGAGCCGTTCGCCAAAAATTGCAGGCAGCCAAGCATCTTGGTCATACCTGAAATTGCATGCCCCTTCCTTGTGGTGCGGGCTAACCATGGCCGCAGCTCACTATATAATTTATGGAGGGAAGCGCGATTAAGCCTGGTCAGCTCGAACAGCTCAACATCATTCATGCTATCGATGTTCATGCGACGACGCAGGGGCAATCTGCTCTCAGACATCTCGATCAACTCAATGCCAAAAAGCATAAGCCCTTGATGTGCCACAAACTCGCTCCGCTCCATCCTACTCCCGAGGCCAAATAGCTGCCGGCAAACATTTCGTAAAGCAGCTCTTTAATGGGCTTCAAAACAATTAACAATCACCTCTCTGAATTGGGCGCAAGCCCATGTGAAGGACGTAAAAAATAGGATCGGACGCAAATAATACGATTTGGACGGGAAAAACACACGAACTAACGCAAATTATACGATTCTCGTACGAAATGCGTATGTTCATATACGTCTATGCGCGAACGATCGTGCGAATACGAAATGGCCAAAAAAACAAGAAAAAATGACAAACACCCACCCAAACTTACGATTCTCGATACGAAATCACTTAACTTTTGCTCTTTGAATCGAGGGGTATATATCCGATTCATTTGCGATCCACTTACGGGACCTTTGAGGGCTTGGATTGCTATTGTTGAACATGTTTTTTGGCTATGTGGGGGAGTCTGCGCGCCTTTAGCACCAAGGCATTGCATGTATCAGCATGGTCGAGGCCATAAATTGTATAGCAATGCATACCTGAATCAATACATTTCATGTATGCCTTATAGATGCATTTTAATGCTGACCTAAATTAGTCCTTAGCATGTAAACATTTATTTTTCCACACATCCATATAATTGCTATATTTTTTTAGACTTATGTCCTTTGTGAATTATATTTGGATTGTTGAACTTGAATCTTAATGTGTTGTAGGAGTTATTGTTTTAGTTGGTTACCTTTGCTTTGTGTAATTATTTTATATTTGGTTGCAGGAACTGCAAGATGTGCCACTCGCCCTTGCTCCTGATGCCCGTTCTTTGCCTGCAGAATGCGGGCCAGGGGTTCTGTAATCGGGCACTATGCAAAACCCGGGCCGTGGTGGCGAGGGCCCTCTGGCTTTAGAAGTCCAGATTTAGGTGTTTGGACCATACGGGGGGGGGGGGGGGTGGCACTGCAGTATGACCCAACAAGGTTATACCAATATTTTAATTTACGTTTTTTAACAGGGACCAGACGTGCCAGAGTGGCACAACTGAGTGTCAGGGTCCTTCAGTTGGTGGGCGAGATGCAGGAGCTGCGCAACTCGTTGGGGACCGCAGATGAAGAATAATGTTCTGTGGCCTGCCATTGCTATGTATTTTGTTTTTTATAGTTGTAAAAATGTAAAATTTACAAAATTTTTATATATTTTATGATGGCATCCCAAAAAAAATTTTACAATGTCATTTCATTTACAAAATACATTAACACAAAACTAATGGGCCCAGAAATATTTAAAGATGAATATTCACATGACCGAGAAGTGGTTTGGGTGAGCTTTAAGGTTCCAAAAGGGAAGATGAAGGATAGTGCCAAGTGATTTAGCTAAACATTGTAGTAGAAGTGAGGGTGGCAAATATGTAGGCAAGCACTTTAATGAGTTAAGTTTGTAGTGCGCAGGCGCAAGATCGTAAGGATTCCTTCTGGACGATTATTTTTTGTAAAATGGAAACAGAATCTCTCGGGAAACGTAAAGGATTCGTTGGAGGATACGATGGGAAAAGGGCAAAAACTAAAGCCTTTTACAGAAGGTTTTCAATGCATGCATAGAATCGCTCGTACGCTCATACGAGAGCGGAAACATTTCACAAAAAAAACAGATCGGCACGAAAACGGAAGTTTTTTTGTGTCTCTCTGAATCGAGGCTATTGTTCAGATGTGTGCCTTTTGTACTCAAACCCAGTCTGTCTGCTCACCATCATCTCACCACTCTGATTCGGAAACCCTACCAGCTACTTGTCTGTGCTAGGGATGAGTGAATCGATCCGGACGAACCCGGTTTCGTTCCGAATTTCATGAAAAATTTGATTCTGAACGAATCAGAATTTCCCGGTGATTCGATCGATCAACGTTTTCCTTAAAACTCAATGACAGGCATTCTAAGATGGTGGACGGACATGTTCAGACATGTCCCCAGGGGCAAGTGACGATGGGACAGTCACATGCAGCCTATCAGCAGCCAGGAAGCCCGGTAACGTCACCGTGCTATATAAAGCGGCGGCCATTTTCCTTTTGCGCAGTTCAGACTTGCATTGCAGAGAAAACAGAGCTAGCTGCAGGGAGGGACAGACAGTTAGTCATAGTTAGGTGAGAGTTAGCGATAGCTAGAGACAGTTACAGATAGGTAAAGAGAGAGACAGATAGGGAGATTTAGAGTGGTAGACAGAGCTAGGGAAACATAGATTTAAAACCGGAACAATCCAGCAGCATACAAGTCACAGTGACAGGGTGCTTAGTGCTATGATTCATATTTCATAATAACTGGGTTACTGTTAATATATTTGGTTTGGTTTAAATACAGCTGCACACTGTGCATGCCATGCACATGCTATTTAACGCTTTCTGCTTTTTAGCCCTGAACGCTATTTTAACCCTATCTGTTAAACAAAAGCATTTCTCATAATTGGATTAGTGTTAATATTTTCTGTTCAGCTTAAAATACACCAGGCCACATGGGCATCCCAAGGCACATGCTATTTAACCCTATCTGTTATACAACATAAGCGTTGATCAGCATCAGCTGCTTTATTAAGCTACTTCAGTTTGCACTTGTTTTTGACTGCTTTCAATAAACCAGGCCGCAGGGCACCCCAAAGCTGCACCTTGCACCTTATCTGTTATACAACATAAGCGTTGATCGGCATCAGCTGCTTTATTAAGCTACTTCAGTTTGCACTTGTTTTTGACTGCTTTCAATAAACCAGGCCGCAGGGCACCCCAAAGCTGCACCTTGCACCCTATCTGTTATACAATATAAGCGTTGATCAGCATCAGCGTTATTAAGCTACTTCAGTTTGCCCTTGTTTTTGACTGCTTTCAATAAACCAGGCCGCAGGGCACCCCAAAGCTGCACCTTGCACCCTATCTGTTATACAACATAAGCGTTGATCAGCATCAGCTGCTTTATTAAGCTACTTCAGTTTGCACTTGCTTTTTGACTGCTTTCAAGAAACCAGGCTGCAGGGCACCCCAAAGCTGCACCTAGCACCCTATCTGTTTATAGTAAATAAGCAAATACATAAAAATGTCAGGCAGACAAGTGCCAGGATGTTCAAAGAGGAGTGGCAGAGGCCAAGATTCAGCAGGCAGAGGTCGCAGCAGACTAGGGGCGAGTGGCAGCAGGAGTCACGGTGAGAGACCTGATCTGCCAGTATCTGCTAGCGGTCGTGTCTCCACCAGTAACGCATCTGCCGTGGTAGATTGGTTAACGCGCTCATCAACATCATCACAAGTTACTTCTGATATCCCCAGTCTAGGATCGGTAGGTTCCTCTGACACAACCCTGAGTTGGCATGCCCCGAGAGCAGTCCCTGTCCTCCCATTGCCTCTGTCCTACGCCGTTCCCTCCCCCAGCGACGTATCCTATGCTTTGGGTTCAGCTCCACTCTTTAGTGAGGAGGACGATCAGATAGAGGACAGCCAGCAGCTACTGCCCAGCCATGAAATGGAGGTGGCTTCTTTAGCTCGGCAGACAAATAGGGATGTGGACAGTGTCGTGGGTGTTGCGAGCTTTCCAGCTCCTGCGCCAGACACTGAGGAAACCGAGAACATCAGTGACGTACAGCCACAACTCGGTGATGATGATGATGATGATGAAGCTAATCACACTTGGGAGCCAGGTGATGAAGGGGCTTCATCGTCATCATCAGCAGAAGAGGGGCGCAGGTTGCCCCGGAGTCAGCAGCTCAGGCAGCAAGGTGTTAGCAGCATGGTTGGCAGTCAGCATGGGGACAGAATTGTAAAGCCTGGAGCCAATCGGGGCTGGGGGTAAAGCTCCTGCTGCATGGCAGTCTACCTTATTGGGAGGTAGTGGAGCAGGGGTTCCTGGAGTTGGCGACAATAGCAGTGAATCAGTGAGGCCTGTTGGTGGGAAACGTAGCTACTCGGCAGTGTGGCAGTTTTTCCTGAAGCATCCGCAGGAGGGTAACATGGCCACATGCAAGATATGTAGGCAGAAGGTGAAGCGTGGCCAGGGTCCAAATGTTGGCACCACGGCCCTGCGTCAACATATGATGCGTCACCATAAAGCGACCTGGGAGAACCGAGGCTCCCAAGGGGTGGTCCAGCCTGCTTCCTCACCAAGTGGCACGCCGCTCCCAATTTCTGCCAGCCAAGGCTCCAGCACCTCAGCCGAAGGCAGCTGTGCGTCATACCCATCCTCTATCGCTCCTGCTCCTCCTCCTCCTCCAAGTCATGCATCCCGCCAGCAATCCATCAGCGAAGCCATGTCCAAGAGACAGCAGTATGCGCCCACTCATCCTATGGCGCAGAAGCTGAATGTGCTCCTGTCCAAGTTGCTGGTGCTGCAGTCGCTCCCTTTTCAGGTGGTGGACTCTGCACCTTTCAGAGAACTGATGGCTTGTGCCGAGCCGAGGTGGAGAGTCCCAAGCCGTCATTTTTTTGCCAAGAAGGCAGTACCAGCGCTGCACACTTTTGTTGAACAGAAGGTGGGCCAGTCCTTGAGCCTGTCGGTGTGTAGCAAAGTGCATGGCAGCGCCGACGTCTGGAGCTGTAACTACGGTCAGGGACAGTACATGTCGTTTACGGCCCACTGGGTGAATGTGGTCCCTTTGCAGCAGCAGCAGCAACTTGGACAGGTCATGCCGCTTCGGCCTCCGCGCTCCCTGCCCGTTGGGCCTGTGACACCGTGCGACTCGGCCTCCTCATCCTCCGCCATCTTCTCACCCTCGACTGTAGGCTCAAGTCTCTGTGCCTCTCCAGTCTACCATGTGTGCAGGGCACGGAGGTGTCACGCAGTGCTTCACATGGTTTGTCTTGGCGAATGGAGTCACACAGGGGAGGAACTGCTTAAATTTATTCATCAGGAAATCCAAACATGGCTTACTCCAAGAAAACTTAAAATGGGAATCATGGTTACCGACAATGGGAAGAACATTTTGTCTGCGCTGCGCCAAGGAAGGCTGACCCATGCCCCCTGCATGGCTCACGTGTTCAATACGGTTGTCAAGCGGTTTCTGAAGTGTTCCCCCCATATGCAAGACATCCTAACAACTTCAAGGAAACTTTGCATGCACTTCACAGTGAAGCACAGTTTAGGCTTGGCAAAATGGCTGGTTTATCTAATCAGCGGACAGGAGAGGAGGAGCAGGAGCAGCCAGAGGAGCTAGAGGGTTTTGAGGAAGGCGAGACAGAGGACCCGGACACACCGTGGCAGTATGCAGTGGAGATGGAGACAGGTAGTCTCTCCGAGTCACTTGCGCAAATGGCAGGAAGCATGCTCACGTGCTTGCGTAGTGACCCCAGAATTGTTTCCATTTGTCGCCGGGATGACTTCTGGCTGTCCACCTTATTGGACCCTCGCTTCCGGCACAAAATGGGGGCATTTTTTAAACCCGCCGAGAGGGAGGACAAACTGAACTACTACAAAGACATTCTACGTAGTCAGTTGGCCGATGCCTATCTGTGCCATGGTCCATACTCTCACAGGTCTGACTCGGGGGGACCTCTGCGCTCACCTTCCACTGCCATGGCTGCTGGGGGGGTTGGCAGGAGCAGCAGACCATCAGCAGCAGCCTCAGTCTTCAGTCGCTAATGAGTAGCGTTCTACACCCGCATAGTGAGGCTACTCATGAGCAGCAGGAAGACCTGGAGCAGGACCTCAGCCAGCAGGTCATGTCATACCTTGATATGACCATGCCAACACACCTTGAGGATCCGCTGGACTTCTGGGCAGCCAAACATGGTTTGTGGCCGCAACTAGCAGAGTTTGCCCTGGAAAAGCTGTCCTGCCCGGCAAGTAGCGTGCCATCTGAGCGGGTGTTTAGTGCGGCGGGGGCCATAGTTAGGGCGAGGAGAGCTCGTCTGTCAACTAAAAGTGTGGAGAGACTCACCTTTGTCAAAATGAATCAGGGATGGATCAGCCAGGATTTCCACCCACCAATGCCTGATGCGTGCGACTAGATTCAGCATGGTGCCACGTTTTACACTTTCCAAAACTTTGCAATACATATTTATGTCTTTAGGCCAATTTTTGGGCTCCTGCTGATGTCAACTTCAGGGTGTGCCCTCCAACCAATTTCTGGGCTCCTGCTGATGCCAACTTCAGGGTGTGCCTTTAAGCCAATTTTTGGCCTCCTGCTGCTGCTGCTTGCAACTCCAGGGTGTGATTCATCCAATTATTGGGCTCCTGCTGCCAACTCCAGTGTCTCTTTCAAGCTATGTGTGGGCTCCTGCTGCTGCTTGCAACCGCAGGGTGTGATTCATCCAATTTTTGGGCTCCTGCTGCCAACTCCAGTGTCTCTTTAAAGTAATGTTTGGGCTCCTGCTGCTGCTTGCAACTCCAGGGTGTGATTCATCCAATTTTTGGGCTCCTGCTGCCAACTCCAGTGTCTCTTTCAGCCAATGTTTGGGCTCCTGCTCCTTCTGCTTGCAACTCCAGGGTGTGATTCATCCAATTTTTGGGCTCCTGCTGCCAACTCCAGTGTCTCTTTCAAGCTATGCTTGGGCTCCTGCTGCTGCTGCTTGCAACTCCAGGGTGTGATTCATCCAATTTTTGGGCTCCTGCTGCCAACTCCAGTGTCTCTTTCAAGCTATGTTTAGGCTGCTGCGGCTTGCAACTCCAGGGTGTGATTCATCCAATTTTTGGGCTCCTGAAGCCAACTCCAGTGTCTCTTTAAAGTAATGTTTGGGCTCCTGATGCTGCTTGCAACTCCAGGGTGTGATTCAGCCAATTTTGGGCTCCTGCTGCCAACTCCAGTGTCTCTTTCAGCCAATGTTTGGGCTCCTGCTGCTGCTGCTTGCCACTCCAGGGTGTGATTCATCCAATTTTTGGGCTCCTGCTGCCAACTCCAGTGTCTCTTTCAAGCTATGTTTGGGCTCCTGCTGCTGCTGCTTGCAACTCCAGGGTGTGATTCATCCAATTTTTGGGCTCCTGCTGCCAACTCCAGTGTCTCTTTCAGCCAATGTTTGAGCTCCTGCTGCTGCTGCTTGCAACTCCAGGGTGTGATTCATCCAATCCAGTGTATCTTTAAAGCTATTTTTGGGCTCCTGCTGCTGCATGCAGCTCCAGGGTGTGATTCAGCCAATTTTTGGGCTCCTGCTGCAAACTCCAGTGTCTCTTTCAAGCTATGTTTGGGCTGCGGCTGCTGCTGCTTGGCACTCCAGGGTGTGATTTATCCAATTTTTGGGCTCCTGCTGCCAACTCCAGTGTCTCTTTCAGCCAATGTTTGGGCTCCTGCTGCTGCTTGCAACTCCAGGGTGTGATTCATCCAATTTTTGGGCTCCTGCTGCCAACTCCAGTGTCTCTTTCAAGCTATATTTGGGCTCCTGCTGCTGCTGCTTGCAACTCCAGGGTGTGATTCATCCAATTTATGGGCTCCTGAAGCAAACTCCAGTGTCTCTTTAAAGTATTGTTTGGGCTCCTGCTGCTACTTTCAACTCCAGGGTATGATTCAGCCAATTTTTGGGCTCCTGCTGCCAACTCCAGTGTCTCTTTCAGCCAATGTTTGGGCTCCTGCTGCTGCTGCTTGCAACTCCAGTGTGGGATTCATCCAATTTTTGGGCTCCTGCTGCTAACTCCAGTGTCTCTTTCAGCCAATGTTTGGGCTCCTGCTGCTGCTGCTTGCAACTCCAGGGTGTGATTCATCCAATTTTTGGGCTCCTGGAGCCAACTCCAGTGTCTCTTTAAAGTAATGTTTGGGCTCCTGATGCTGCTTGCAACTCCAGGGTGTGATTCAGCCAATTTTGGGCTCCTGCTGCCAACTCCAGTGTCTCTTTCAGCCAATGTTTGGGCTCCTGCTGCTGCTGCTTGCAACTCCAGGGTGTGATTCATCCAATTTTTGGGCTCCTGCTGCCAACTCCAGTGTATTTTTCAAGCTATGTTTGGGCTCTTGCTGCTGCTTGCAACTCCAGGGTGTGATTCATCCAATTTTTGGGCTCCTGCTGCCAACTCCAGTGTCTCTTTCAAGCTATGTTTGTGCTGCTGCTGCTGCTTGCAACTCCAGGGTATTATTCAGCCAATTTTTGGGCTCCTGCTGCCAACTCCAGTGTCTCTTTCAAGCTATGTTCGGGCTGCTGCTGCTGCTTCCCATTCCAGGGTGTGATTCATCCAATTTTTGGGCTCCTGCTGCCAACTCCAGTGTCTCTTTAAAGCAATGTTTGGGCTCCTGCTGCTGCTTGCAACTCCAGGGTGTGATTCATCCAATTTTTGGGCTCCTGCTGCCAACTCCAGTGTCTCCTTCAGGCTATGTTTGGGCTCCTGCTGCTGCTGCTGCTTGCAACTCCAGGGTGTGATTCATCCAATTTTTGGGCTCCTGCTGCCAACTCCAGTGTCTCTTTCAGCCAATGTTTGGGCTCCTGCTGCTGCTGCTTGCGACTTCAGGGTGTGATTCATCCAATTTTTGGGCTCCTGCTGCCAACTCCAGTGTCTCTTTCAAGGTATGTTTGGGCTGCAGCTGCTGCTGCTGCTGCTGCTGCTGCTTGCAACTCCAGGGTGTCATTCAGGCAATTTTTGGGCTCCTGCTGCCAACTCCAGTGTCTCTTTCAAGCTATGTTTGGGCTGCTGCTGCTGCTTGCCACTCCAGGGTGTGATTCATCCAATTTTTGGGCTCCTGCTGCCAACTCCAGTGTCTCTTTCAGCCAATGTTTGGGCTCCTGTTGCTGCTTGCAACTCCAGGGTGTGATTCATCCAATTTTTGGGCTCCTGCTGCCAACTCCAGTGTCTCTTTCAAGCTATGTTTGGGCTGCTGCTGCTGATGCTTGCAACTCCAGGGTGTTATTCAGCCAATTTTTGGGCTCCTGCTGCCAACTCCAGTGTCTCTTTCAAGCTATGTTTGGGCTGCTGCTGCTGCTTCCCATTCCAGGGTGTGATTCATCCAATTTTTGGGCTCCTGCTGCCAACTCCAGTGTCTCTTTAAAGCAATGTTTGGGCTCCTGCTGCTGCTTGCAACTCCAGGGTGTGATTCATCCAATTTTTGGGCTCCTGCTGCCAACTCCAGTGTCTCTTTCAGGCTATGTTTGGGCTCCTGCTGCTGCTGCTTGCAACTCCAGGGTATGATTCATCCTATCCAGTGTATCTTTAAAGCTATGTTTGGGCTCCTGCTGCTGCATGCAACTCCAGGGTGTGATTCAGCCAATTTTTGGGCTCCTACTGCCAACTCCAGTGTCTCTTTCA
The DNA here is from genome assembly GCA_027917425.1 of Gastrophryne carolinensis. NCBI lineage: Eukaryota > Metazoa > Chordata > Amphibia > Anura > Microhylidae > Gastrophryne > Gastrophryne carolinensis. Next base: position 373,238,016 of record CM051235.1, read on the forward strand.
AGCTATGTTTGGGCTGCTGCTGCTTGCAACTCCAGGGTGTGATTCATCCAATTTTTGGGCTCCTGAAGCAAACTCCAGTGTCTCTTTAAAGTGAAGTTTGGGCTCCTGCTGCTACTTGCAACTCCATGGTGTGATTCAGCCAATTTTTGGGCTCCTGCTGCCAACTCCAGTGTCTCTTTCAGCCAACGTTTGGGCTCCTGCTGCTGCTGCTGCTTGCAACTTCAGGGTGTGATTCATCCAATTTTTGGGCTCCTGCTGCCAACTCCAGTGTCTCTTTCAAGCTATGTTTGGGCTGCTGCTGCTGCTTGCAACTCCAGGGTGTCATTCAGGCAATTTTTGGGCTCCTGCTGCCAACTCCAGTGTCTTTTTCAAGCTATGTTTGGGCTGCTGCTGCTGCTGCTGCTGCTGCTTGCCACTCCAGGGCGTGATTCAGCCAATTTTTGGGCTCCTGCTGCCAACTCCAGTTTCTCTTTCAAGCTATGTTTGGGCTGCTGCTGCTTGCAACTCCAGGGTGTGATTCATCCAATTTTTGGGCTCCTGCTGCCAACTCCAGTGTCTCTTTCAGCCAATGTTTGGGCTCCTGCTGCTGCTGCTTGCCACTCCAGGGTGTGATTCATCCAATTTTTGGGCTCCTGCTGCCAACTCCAGTGTCTCTTTTAAGCTATGTTTGGGCTGCTGCTGCTGCTTCCCATTCCAGGGTGTGATTCATCCAATTTTTGGGCTCCTGCTGCCAACTCCAGTGTCTCTTTAAAGCAATGTTTGGGCTCCTGCTGCTGCTTGCAACTCCAGGGTGTGATTCATCCAATTTTTGGGCTCCTGCTGCCAACTCCAGTGTCTCTTTCAGGCTATGTTTGGGCTCCTGCTGCTGCTGCTTGCAACTCCAGGGTGTGATTCATCCAATCTTTGGGCTCCTGCTGCCAACCCCGTGTCTCTTTCAGCCAATGTTTGGGCTCCTGCTGCTGCTGCTTGCAACTCCAGGGTATGATTCATCCTATCCAGTGTATCTTTAAAGCTATGTTTGGGCTCCTGCTGCTGCATGCAACTCCAGGGTGTGATTCAGCCAATTTTTGGGCTCCTACTGCCAACTCCAGTGTCTCTTTCAAGCTATGTTTGGGCTGCTGCTGCTTGCAACTCCAGGGTGTGATTCATCCAATTTTTGGGCTCCTGAAGCAAACTCCAGTGTCTCTTTAAAGTGAAGTTTGGGCTCCTGCTGCTACTTGCAACTCCATGGTGTGATTCAGCCAATTTTTGGGCTCCTGCTGCCAACTCCAGTGTCTCTTTCAGCCAACGTTTGGGCTCCTGCTGCTGCTGCTGCTTGCAACTTCAGGGTGTGATTCATCCAATTTTTGGGCTCCTGCTGCCAACTCCAGTGTCTCTTTCAAGCTATGTTTGGGCTGCTGCTGCTGCTTGCAACTCCAGGGTGTCATTCAGGCAATTTTTGGGCTCCTGCTGCCAACTCCAGTGTCTTTTTCAAGCTATGTTTGGGCTGCTGCTGCTGCTGCTGCTGCTTGCCACTCCAGGGCGTGATTCAGCCAATTTTTGGGCTCCTGCTGCCAACTCCAGTTTCTCTTTCAAGCTATGTTTGGGCTGCTGCTGCTTGCAACTCCAGGGTGTGATTCATCCAATTTTTGGGCTCCTGCTGCCAACTCCAGTGTCTCTTTCAGCCAATGTTTGGGCTCCTGCTGCTGCTGCTTGCCACTCCAGGGTGTGATTCATCCAATTTTTGGGCTCCTGCTGCCAACTCCAGTGTCTCTTTTAAGCTATGTTTGGGCTCCTGCTGCTGCTGCTTGCAACTCCAGGGTGTGATTCATCCAATTTTTGGGCTCCTGCTGCCAATTCCAGTGTCTCTTTCAGCCAATGTTTGGGCTCCTGCTGCTGCTGCTTGCAACTCCAGGGTGTGATTCATCCAATCCAGTGTATCTTTCAAGCTATGTTTGGGCTCCTGCTGCTGCATGCAGCTCCAGGGTGTGATTCAGCCAATTTTTGGGCTCCTGCTGAAAACTCCAGTGTCTCTTTAAAGCACTGTTTGGGCTCCTGCTGCTGCTTGCAACTCCAGGGTGTGATTCATCCAATTTTTGGGCTCCTGCTGCCAACTCCAGTGTCTCTTTCAAGCTATGTTTGGGCTGCTGCTGCTTGCAACTCCAGGGTGTGATTCATCCAATTTTTGGGCTCCTGCTGCCAACTCCAGTGTCTCTTTCAGCCAATGTTTGGGCTCCAGCTGCTGCTGTTTACAGCTCCAGGGTGTGATTTAGCCAATTTTTGGGCTCCTGCTGCCAACTCCAGTGTCTCTTTCAAGCTATGTTTGGGCTGCTGCTGCTTGCATTTCCAGGGTGTGATTCATCCAATTTATGGGCTCCTGAAGCAAACTCCAGTGTCTCTTTAAAGTAATGTTTGGGCTCCTGCTGCTACTTTCAACTCCAGGGTATGATTCAGCCAATTTTTGGGCTCCTGCTGCCAACTCCAGTGTCTCTTTCAGCCAATGTTTGGGCTCCTGCTGCTGCTGCTTGCAACTCCAGGGTGGGATTCATCCAATTTTTGGGCTCCTGCTGCCAACTCCAGTGTCTCTTTCAGCCAATGTTTGGGCTCCTGCTCCTGCTGCTGCTTGCAACTCCAGGGTGTGATTCATCCAATTTTTGGGCTCCTGAAGCCAACTCCAGTGTCTCTTTAAAGTAATGTTTGGGCTCCTGATGCTGCTTGCAACTCCAGGGTGTGATTCAGCCAATTTTGGGCTCCTGCTGCCAACTCCAGTGTCTCTTTCAGCCAATGTTTGGGCTCCTGCTGCTTGCAACTCCAGGGTGTGATTCATCCAATCCAGTGTATCTTTAAAGCTATTTTTGGGCTCCTGCTGCTGCATGCAGCTCCAGGGTGTGATTCAGCCAATTATTGGGCTCCTGCTGCCAACTCCAGTGTCTCTTTGAAGCTATGTTTGGGCTCCTGCTGCTGCTGCTTGCGACTCCAGGGTGCGATTCTTCCAATTTTTGGGCCCCTGCTGCCAACTCCAGTGTCTCTTTCAAGCTATGTTTGGGCTGCTGCTGCTGCTGCTGCTGCTTGCGACTCCAGGGTGTGATTCATCCAATTTTTGGGCTCCTGCTGCCAACTCCAGTGTCTCTTTCAAGCTATGTTTGGGCTGCTGCTGCTTGCAACTCCAGGGTGCGATTCATCCAATTTTTGGGCTTCTGCTGCCAACTCCAGTGTCTCTTTCAAGCTATGTTTGGGCTGCTGCTTGCGACTCCAGGGTGTGATTCATCAAATTTTTGGGCTCCTGCTGACAACTCCAGTGTCTCTTTAAAACAATGTTTGGGCTCCTGCTGCTGCTTGCAACTCCAGGGTGTGATTCATCCAATTTTTGGGCTCCTCCTGCCAACTCCAGTGTCTCTTTCAAGCTATGTTTGGGCTGCTGCTGCTGCTGCTTGCAACTCCAGGGTGTGATTCATCCAATTTTGGGCTCCTGAAGCCAACTCCAGTGTATCTTTCAAGCTATGTTTGGGCTGCTGCTGCTGCTGCTTGCAACTCCAGGGTGTGATTCAGCCAATTTTGGGCTCCTGCTGCCAACTCCAGTGTCTCTTTCAGCCAATGTTTGGGCTCCTGCTGCTGCTGCTTGCAACTCCAGGGTGTGATTCATCCAATTTTTGGGCTCCTGCTGCCAACTCCAGTGTATCTTTCAAGCTATGTTTGGGCTCCTGCTGCTGCTTGCAACTCCAGGGTGTGATTCATCCAATTTTTGGGCTCCTGCTGCCAACTCCAGTGTCTCTTTCAAGCTATGTTTGGGCTCCTGCTGCTGCTGCTGCTTGCAAATCCAGGGTGTCATTCAGCCAATTTTTGGGCTCCTGCTGCTCCTGCTGCCAACTCCAGGATGTCTTTCAGCCAATATTTGGGCTCCTGCTGCTGCCAGCTCCAGGGTGTGTTTTTCAGGCAATATAGGGGCCCCTCATAGTAATGCCACCTCAACTGCAATTCTGAAGCTCTGCGATTCTAATAGCGATGCCTCTGATCTGCATGTCCTTATTATTTACAGTATTATTTCACTAACCCAGCACGCATCCTATGCGTGTTACAGCAAGGCAGAATGGTTTACAACCCTATTGAGGCTCTAGGAAGCTCAGAAATAGCCGTTTTTAATAGCGATTTATTGCGAATAAATTCGGGTCGAATCGATTTTTGTCGGAAAATTCGGCAAATCAGTCGCATCGAATTTTTCAAAAGTTCGCTCATCTCTAGTCTGTGCCCCATCCAGTCTGTAGACATGTTGTCTCCAAAGAGGAATTCTTGAAAGCCATTCCAAAACCTGCAATATGGCTGCCCAAACTGAAACGTTTGACTGAAAGTTTAGGGTCACCTTATTGTCATTTATTTTGACTGTTTCAACATGCTTACCCTACCAGCTGCATAGGGAATCCAAGCAAATTGTTATTATAGCAGTAGCTCAACCAATTTATAACAGACCCAGGAGGTGCAAATGGGTAGGGCAAATAGCACTTACATGAGCAACAAAACTCAAACCCTGCCAGCCAGCAACAAGTTATAAAAACTTTCTCTTAAATCTGATTTAAAACATAGGTCTCAGTTACACACTCGCATGTGAAAGCCACATTAAGACAAATGTGTGTCAAAGCAATACTATTCTAATGTATGAGAGCCCCACATTTGGGACATACATGGCAAAAGATAAATTGGGAGTCAGCTTACACTGATTCAGTTAACACTGCAACAACAACAACCTGTTTAAAATCAGAGGGCTTAGATACAGACATTTGCAAATGCACACGGAGGTTGCACACTGCATTAAGGTGCCTCTGAGTAAGTGCGGCCCTACTCTAAGTTATGAAAGCCTGTAATCTATGACATATATTGCATTAGATCATTTGTAAGCTAGATTACCTGAAGTTGCTGCACATGAATATGTAAGAGCAAGGGGGGGTTCAGCTGCATGTCGTGGCTTCCATAATTACCTTCCGATGTGCAGCAGGTATAGGGCAACCTCAGGCAAGCAAGTGTGAGGGTCTCCTAAAATAGTGTAGGACCACACAAAGATGCTTTGCGTTGCTGCATCTCACACTGCACATTGTAACAAGCAGCAGGGAATCCTGCTGTTACATTGTAACAAGCCATCTGGCATCCTACTGTGTTGCATTTTAATAGCAGCCACGTCTTTTGCTTTTGTATCGTTAAACACATAAAAAGAAAAAGAACGACATAGGGTATAGCCCATGGGCAGCGGGCTCTTCTGCACCCCTTTGGGGTTTGGGAATGCAGGTAACTGGGTGGAATGTTATGGCAAGTCACCCACGGAACTGACCCTTTACCAGTTCACAAAGAGTTAAATGTAAAAAAAACACCATCTTTTATTAGTTTTATTTTTTACCCCTATACTTATCTCCTATCCCACGCCATCTGCTGTCACTCACAGCCAGGAAGATTGGTGAAAATGCTCGGCTTTCACCGATCTCTCTCACTTTTGACATCTTGCTCCCTGCCGCAGGGGAGCACAGGTACCAAACTCAAAACTGACAACTTTAACTTTAACTTTGTCAGGACCAAGCTTAGAACCTAAGTGAAAAGTAGATTTTTAGTATACTCCTCACAATTTATTTTCCTTTTGTGCGTTAATGATAGGGCAAACCAGATCACTCTTTCTTGATATTCACTTAGGTGCATGACAACCTTTGTAGCTTTTATTACATAGTGTCACCGCTTTTTACCTCCCCCCATCCTAATAAATCATAATGAGATTTCAATGGCCTCCATCAGAACCCCCTCCCCCCTTGATTGGCCATGAGTGTGACCCAACATCATTAGGTCAGGCCGAATGCCGCTCTGGAGCCGAAGCCGCTCTTCATTCAATAGGGGATGTGGTTAACGGGAAACAAAACCCTCATTTCAATTTAACGCCATTGTCTTCCCGACAACTATAGAGTTGTATAGACATCCTCAACAAAGAAATTCAAAGCCATTGCAGGTAGCGGAACCTGTAGGAAGCCTCAAGGTTAAGTGAGCAATAAGGCAGAGTACAGGAAAGAGGGCGTTGTGCAGGTGTACTATAAGTACTGGGCTGTATTATTCACTGCCGTGCTCCAACACTTTATCCCCTTTGTCAGAGGGTCTTTGATTGAGAAGACAGTTGCTTCCCAGAAGGAAAGAAAAGAGCGAGAGGAGTGAAAGAGAGTGTAAATGGTTCTATTGGTGAATAAGGATGGCAGCCTTTTACAAAAGCTAAAAGGCACTGACATTGATGGGTGTACTAAGTAACACGAACAAACAATAGCAGACAACGGCTTGAATGCAAAATCCTAACACAGGTGTAGAGAAAGACTTGATGTCGCAGAGCCGCAACGCTCCACGTTTATGTAACATTTCAAGTTTATTTTTCTTTCACACACATTGTAAGATGGCTTTCCTATTCCTTGGAGAGATAGGGTTCTATTGAATAGCATGACCCTTTAGTTATTGTCACATAAAAAGGGTCAAGAAAGGTTGTACATAAGCAATGAGTCTTATGAAATGATATTGTCAAATGTTTTGCTCATGTATTTCAGGCAATGTATTAAGATTGTGTGGTTATCGGGTAATGTTAAATAGATGTATTTCTCTATGTTTAGAGTGTAACAGAATCGTATTATGATGGTGTCTGGTGGTCAGTCATGTTGGGGGTGTAGTGTTCTATGTATAGAGTGTAACAGAATTGTATTATGATGGTGTCTGGTGGTCAGTCATGTTGGGGGTGTAGTGTTCTATGTATATAGTGTAACAGAATTGTATTATGATGTTGTCTGGTGGTCGTTTACATTGGGGGTGTAGTGTTCTATGTATAGAGTGTAACAGAATTGTATTATGATTGTGTCTGGTGGTCAGTCATGTTGGGGGTGTAGTGTTCTATGTATAGAGTGTAACAGAATTGTATTATGATGGTGTCTGGTGGTCAGTCATGTTGGGGGTGTAGTGTTCTATGTATAGAGTGTAACAGAATTGTATTATGATGGTGTCTGGTGGTCAGTCATGTTGGAGGTGTAGTGTTCTATGTATAGAGTGTAACAGAATTGTATTATGACGGTGTCTGGTGGTCGGGTCATGTTGGAGGTACAGAGTTCTATGTATAGAGTCTAACAGACCTGTATTATGATGGTGTCCAGTGGTCAGTAAATGATGGGGGTGTAGTGCTCTAGTGTAACAGAATTGTATTATGATGGTGTCTGGTGGTTCAGTCATGTTGGGGTGTTGGGGGTATAGTGCTTTATGTATGAGTGTTTCACAGTTGTATTATGATGGTGTCCAGTGCTCAGGTCATGTTGGTTTGCAGTGTTCTATGTATATATAGTGTAATAGAATTGTATTATGATGGTGTCTGGTGGTAGGGTCATGTTGGGGGTGTAGTGCTCTATGTATAGAATGTAACAGAATTGTATTATGATGGTGTCTGGTGGTCAGGTCATGTTGGAGGTGTAGTGCTCTATGTATAGAGTGTAACAGAATTGTATTATGATGGTGTCTGGTGGTCAGGTCATGTTGGAGGTGTAGTGTTCTATGTATAGAGTGTAACAGAATTGTATTATGATGGTGTCCGGTGGTAGGGTCATGTTGGAGGTGTAGTGTTCTATGTATAGAGTGTAACAGAATTGTATTATGATGGTGTCTGGTGGTCAGTCATGTTGGGGGTATAGTGCTCTATGTATAGAGTGTAACAAAATTGTATTATGATGGTGTCTGGTGGTCAGTCATGTTGGAGGTGTAGTGTTCTATGTATATAGTGTAACAGAATTGTATTATGATGGTGTCTGGTGGTCAGTCATGTTGGGGGTGTAGTGCTCTATGTATAGAGTGTAACACAATTCTATTATGATGGTGTCCAGTGGTCAGTTCACGTTGCTTTGGCTGGCTCCAAGGTTTTGTCGGCCCTTGGGAGAAAGAGTCTCAATGGGCCCCTTGTGACAAACAGAGCCATTTAACGAACATTAAATAAGCACAGCAAATGGCTCTGATTGGAAGAGAGCCCACGCATGCACCAAAATCCTGGGTTTTGTCCCTCTTTAAAGGGGAACATTCGCCTCTGTGGCCGGCCATGGAGCCTAAAAGACAGGGCTGGCTGATTATCCCTCCCTGGGGCAGTAAAATCCACGCAATGTGTGCCAGCATTTAACGCAATGCAAAACTTCTATTTATGTTTATTTGTCTGCATGACATTTGTCTTTCTTTCTATTCTTTCTTCCCACTCTCTCTGTTCTTTCTTTTATTCCATGGCGGCACGGTGGCTCCATGACAGTCTGGTCCCATGACTGCTGCACTGGAAGTAGGGGCCATATTGCAGGTTGCTGTGAGCACCCCTGTTACATAGCCGCAGGTACCGGGCTGCTATAGGGCTTTCTGTGCAGCAGCCACAGGGCCAGGGCTGCTGTGAGCTGATGGGGCCTGGCCCATGACTGCTGCACTTGGGGCCCCATAGCATCCTGGCCCATGGCTGCTGCATGGGGAGCCCCATAGCAGCCTGGCTCCTGTGGCTATGTAACAGTGGGGCCCACAGCAATCTACAATATGGCTTCTCCTTCCACTGCCTGCCCCCCCCCCCGCCCCCGCCACAATACAAACCTGCTGGCAGTGGTTGCAGGAGCCCGGGATGCTGGGACTTGCTGGGAGCTGGAACGATTCAGTTTCGCCGCACTAGCACAGTTCCCACCTTTCCCCCTCGATGGAGGCCCTACGGGCCGGAGTGAGGAGAAGACTGCCCCCCTCACGTCACCCAAGGAGGCATGACTAGAACCGCCTCGCCATTGGACAGGCCAGCGGCCGAGGCGACCAATCAGGTGATAGCAGGGCAGGTGCACAGGCAAGCGGAACGTAACCCTGGCTTGCCACCAAAGCGACGCACCACAGGGACCAGCAAGATCAGGAACAGACCGGAGCAGCAATGGAACGAGGAAAGTAAGCATTCAATATATGTGATTGCTGCACGAGTGGGCCCCCCACTGGCCCTGGGCCCTCGGCACGTGCCCAGGTTTGCCGGGTGCTGGCGCCGGCCCTGGGTGCCGCCACAGCTACAGCCACTGCTTCCTGGCTGGTTTTCCTCAGCACTGATTGGCCAAGGAGTGGCGGCTAAAGCTGTGGTTGTTGGCCAGCACTGTGGATCAGGGAGGGGGACAGGGGACTGGAAACTTGCTGCAGCAGATGAGTGAGGGGGGACTAGGTAAGTAAAAGAGCATGCCCAAATCTCTGTCCAGACAGGCTCCTTCCAATATATTCTAAGTATACAGTATGTCCTGCTCCATATAAGAATCATCACAGTTGGGTATTACTCCGCCAGATGGCGCTGGACTGCAGAGACCGCAAAATTGGCTTCTCCCGGCCCCTCAAATACCCGGGACCTCCCACAAATCCCCAGATTTTCTCTGCAGTCTGGACTGCGAAGGACAAGAAGATGGCTCTCTCTACTCGCAGGTGAGCGGGGCTATTAGCCTGCGGCCCTGTAGGACTATTCCCACCCGTTCCATTATTAATGTGCCTCCCAGCCTTGGCTGCGCTGGTCAGGTGATGGTAGGCAGCACCGCTGTCAGGTGCTTAGGAGCGCCGCTCCACCGCAGGCCCCCGCCAAAGGGTAGGCGGTATAGGCATATGGTGAGCCACTGTGGGATGCCCCTCCCACCCTATTGCCCCGGTCTATCGGTGGGCCCTATGTTAAGTGGCCGCTGCCCTCCCTCGCTCTCCTCTCGAGGGGGGAGGGGGTGTATATGCCTTGGTGCCTCACTGTATTATGCTTTTCTGGTTGGTGTCAGTCTCCGCGCTGACTTGGTTGCACTGGTTGCGTTTTTGAATATGCCGCCGCCGCCGCAGCGTGCGCTTCCACTGTGTTCCGCGGTTGGCGGCGGCATTACCTCAGGCGCTGGTGCGCTGTTATTATCTGCTTGTCACGTGTGCTACTTCGCGCTCTTCGGGGGGCCGCGTCACTGTCTCCGCAGCCGCCCCTCGACGTATACCCCGCGCCATTTTTCTCTGAATTCGGTTACTGCGTGGCTGGCATCTGCCTACCGCGGTCTGTGACTGCCCTCGCGGGCGGCTTTATTTACCCTATGTCCATTTACATGTAACTTATGGGGTTCTCTTCGCTTATGTCTTTCAGACGGGTCGAACTCTATTGGTTTCTCCCGGCCCTACTCCCTCTATTTAGTTATTAAACTTGTGAGGCCTAGTGTGTAAATTACTCCCAGTTCCCTAGCGGGCTATTGGGGCATCCCGGGTTGCTTTTATAGCGTGAATCCCTATCGGCCTATTGTGCCGCTATAATCACCATATGGAGGCGTCTGAGGATAATAGGCTTGATTCAGAGAGACAAAAGAAGACTTTCGTTTTTGTGCCATTCTGTTTTCTTTTTTTAATTTTCACGCTCTCGTATGAGTGTGCGAGCGATTCTATGCATGCATTGCAATCCTTCTGTAAAGTTTCCGTCCGTTCGTACGGCAGAGTACGAATACAAGGATGTCATTTTCCAGAGTGACTTTTCCGTTTCATTTTCTCATGTTAAAACGTAGGCTTTCATTTTTGCCCTTTTCCCATCGTCTCCTCCCACGAATCCTTCACGTTTCTCGATAGATTCTGTTTCCCTTTTTCAATAAATAATCGTCCAGACGAAAAACCTTACGATCTAGCGCCTGCGCACTACAAACGTAACTCATTAACATGCTCGCTTACATATTTGCCACCCTCAATTCTACTACAATTTTTAGCTAAATCACTTAGCGCTATCCTCCCTCTTCCCTTTTGGACCCTTAAAGCTCACCCAAACCACTTCGCGGTTAGGTTCTTTTTCCATTTTAGCCCCCTAAAACTTACCCAAATCACTTCTCGGTCATGTGAATATTCATCTTTAAATATTTCTAGGCCCATTAGTTTTGTGTTAATGTATTTTGTAAATGAAATGACACTGAAACTTTTTTTTCCATCATAAAATATAAAATATTAAAATATTGTGAAAATTTAAAATTTTTACAACTACAAAAAAAAATACATAGCAATGGCAGGCCACAGAACATTAATTTCATCTGTGGTCCCCAATGAGTCGCGCAGGTCCTGCATCTCGCCCACCAACTGAAGGACCCTGACACTCAGTTGTGCCACTCTGGCACGTGTGGTCCCTGTTAAAAAACGTAAATTAAATTATTGGTATTGGGGTCATACTGCAGTGCCCTCCCCCCCCCTATGGTCCAAACACCCCCTCCCCCCCCCCCCCCGTATGGTCCAAACACCTAAATCTAGACTTCAAAAGCCCGAAGGCCCTCGCCACCACCGCCCGGGTTTTGCATAGGGCCCGATTAGAGAACTCCTGGCCCGCATTCTGCAGGCAAAGAACGGGCATCAGGAGCAGGATATCAGGAGTGGATATCCAGAATCCCCTGAAAGAATTTAAAAATACTAACATAAAATACACATTCTAAGCAACAATATTGTTTAACATGTCATCAAGGGCTAAAAACAGCCATAGGTTAAGACATGAGTCATCAACTATATTCGTTGCCATACAGTGAAAATGGATTGATGGAATGTGAGCAAACTTACCCAGGAGCCATCCACAAGATAATTCTCCTGACTAAAACTGACGAAATAAGCTGGCGCTCCGCAATATATAAGCATCATGGGACGACCCTGGATGCCCTGCAAGAACACTGAGGAATCGCATAGCTGGACCAAACACTGCTTGTATGTTGTGCGAGTGGCACATCTTGTGGTTCCTGCAACCAAATATAAAATAATTACACAAAGCAAAGGTAACCAACTAAAACAATAACTCCTACAACAAATTAAGATTCAAGTTCAACAATCCAAATAGAATTCCCAAAGGACATAAGTCTAAAAAAATATAGCAATTATATGGATGTGTGGGAAAATAAAGGTTTACATGCTAAGGACTAATTAAGGTCAGCATTAAAATTCTTCTATAAGGCATACATGAAATGTATTGATTCAGGTATGCATTGCTATACAATTTATGTCCTCGGCCATGCTAATACATGCAATGCCTTGGTGCTAAAGGCGCGCAGGCTCCTCCACATAGCCGCAAAACATGTTCAACAATAGCAATCCGAGGCCTCAAAGGTCCCGTAAGTGGATCGCAAATGAAACGGTTTAATAGGGTGGTGGTCCCTCGGCAATCGGCTCTCTGAATCACACGGAAACCCATCCCAACAACGTAAGAACGAAACGAAAAATATCAGATTTTGTTGGGAAAATGATCCGAACTAACGCAAATGATCCGATTTGCTTTCGTTCATCGAAAGTGCATATACGCATTTTCCCGAACGTTCGTACGAATGAAAAATGGACGAAAAAAAAACAAAAAAATGACAAACGCACACAAAAAACTTTCACACACAGCCTGGTTTACCAGTAGCTGGGCCTGCGCCACGTATGGCATCACCTACTCCCCCAAACTTGAATTTGACTCCCATTCAGTTGCATACCAGTGGGGATTCTCAGCCTGATGTGTCTTCCAGACTGGCTAGTGTTGAGAAGTTGCTTGCTAATACCTTGGCGCGTAAGGCCTCTGCTAAGAAGCGGCACTTGACGCCTGATGTCACTCTTTTCCCTATGGAGGCTGATGAGTTCTTGGAACTGTCTGGTTATACCCCTTTGGAAGAAGGGGAGTTATTCTCTGACTCAGAGTCATCTGATGAGAGGCCCAGGGGTCATGATGATTCTGGCTCTGACCCCTGGGCCCCAGATGATACTGATAGGCTGTTGGCTCAGATTTTTGAGGTACTGTCTATCTCTCCTCCGGTTGCGGCCCCCAGGCAGCAGGGGGAATTGTTTCATACTGCTAAGCCACGTTTAGAGTTTCCTGAGCAAGCCAATTTTAATAATCTCATGCTCAAGGAATGGGAGCGTCCCAGCAGGCTTCCCGGAGTCCCTAAGCATTGGGATAAGTGGTATCCCTTTCCTGCTGATGTGGTGAAGCATTGGTCATCCCCTTCAGAGGTGGATGCCCCTGTCCTAGGGTTATCTAACACCTCTGTCATGCATTCCCCTGACTCTACTACGCTGCGGGATGGTGAGGACCGCCGTATTGATCAGCTGGCGTCCCATGCCTTTGACTGTGTGGGGACGGCGCTGCGCCTGGTCTGTGCCACTGCCATTACGGCTGTGGCTATTAGGATCCTGCTTAGCAGTGTCCTAGATGGTGCTCCTGATGATGTGTCTAGTGAGGAGTTTAATGCACTCTCTCGTTGTGAGGTTTTTGTGACTTATGTCCTCTCTGCCTTGGATGATACCATTAGGATGTGTGGCAGAGCCTCTGCCCTTGTGGTGGCTATACGCCGCTCGGTTTGGCTGCGCCAGTGGGCTGCTGACAACGCTGCCAAGAAAGCTATCACTGGGTTTCCCTTCAAAGGACTACGCCTGTTTGGGGACAGCCTGGACCTGTTTGCTAAGGGAGGCAGGTTACCCCAGCACAGGCGGCAGTCTCGGCCCTTTCGGGGGCAGGGCTCCATTTCTTCCCCCTACCGTGGAGCCAGACAGGGGAGGGGGGTCTCCCTTACCGGGGCCTGAGGAGATTTCTGGGGTAGGGGAAGAGGATGTGGACGCCCTGGCTCATCCTGGGGCTCCAAGCCTAAGTCTTTTCCCAAGCACCTCAAGCATGAAGGGGCGCCCTCACCCATCTGGGTGGGGGGACGGCTTCAGCATTTTGCTCATGTCTGGAGGCTTCATGTCTCAGACCTGTGGATTCAGGAGGTAGTGTCCTCCAGTTACAAGATAGAGTTTGCTGCCTGGCCGCCCCCAAGATTCATCAGATCCCGGATCTCTCAGGACCCTATGTCAGCTCAGGCTCTAGTTCTGGCGGTGCAAAGCCTTCTGGAGCTGGGGGTCATCTGTCAGGTCCCCTTACGAGAAAGGGGCAAGGGTTTCTATTCCAACCTTTTCACCGTGCCCAAAAGAGATGGGTCAGTCAGGCCCATCCTGGACTTGAAGATCCTCAACAAATTTGTCAGGTGCAGGCACTTTCGCATGGAAACTTTGCGCTCTGCCATAAGTTCCCTGCGTCCAGGGGACTTCATGACCTCTGTGCACATCAAGGATGCTTACCTTCATATTCCTGTTTTTTCAGGCCATCAAAGATTCCTCAGGTTCACTCTGGAGGATCAGCACTACCAATTTGTGGCATCGCCCTTCGGTCTCACTTCAGCTCCCAGAGTGTTCACCAAGGTGCTGGCAGGAGTGATGTCTCTGCTCAGGTCTCAGGGCATTCGCGTGCTGCCCTATTTGGACGACATTCTCATCACTTCTCAGTCCCTCCAACAGGCAGAGCTGGATACTCAGCTAGTAGTGTCCACTCTGGAGTCATTTGGCTGGGTGATCAACCATCCCAAATCTTCCCTGTCTCCCTCCTTGGTGACACCCTTCCTGGGAATGAATCTGGATACAGTTCAAGCAAGGATTTTTCTTCCTCAGCAGAAGGTGGACAGTCTGCTAGCACAGGTTCAGTTCCTGCTATCTTGCCCTCATCCCTCCATCAGGCAGGGAATGCAGCTGGTGGGCCTGATGGTGTCGTGCTTCGAGGCGGTCCCTTATGCTCAGTTTCACATGAGGCCTCTCCAACTCCACCTCTTGTCAGTATGGGACAAGGGTCCTGCATCCCTGGACCAGGTCCTTGTTCTATCCCCCCTAGTCAGGTGGTCCCTCTCGTGGTGGCTGGACTCCAGGAACCTGTTGGTGGGCAGATCCTTTATGGCCCCCTGCTGGGAGATGGTCACCACGGATGCCAGTCTGACAGGTTGGGGGGGCTTCTGGAAGTCCCAGCAGTTCCAAGGGCGGTGGGGCCCTCAAGAGGCTCACACACCTATCAACATTCTGGAACTGAGGGCGATCAGGTTGGTTCTGGCTCACTTGACCCAACACCTTCGGGGCCGACCTGTTCAGGAACGCTCGGACAACCAGACGGTGGTTGCCTACAACAATCATCAGGGAGGGACCCGGAGCAAGGGGGCCCTCAAGGAAGTGTCTCTGATCCTGGCCTGGGCGGAGGACAATGTTCCCTGCATATCAGCTGTGTACCTTCCGGGGGTGGAGAATCTGCAGGCAGACTCTCTGAGCAGGGGGACCTCTCTCCTGGGAGAATGGTCCCTCTGCGACAGGGTGTTTCAATCTCTGTGTCACCGTTGGGGCCAACCAGATGTGGATCTGTTTGCATCCCCGTCACAATCACAAGCTCCCGGCCTTTGTCTCCCTGTCCCAGGATCCTTTGGCCTTGGCCACGGATGCCCTAGCAAGGTCATGGCAGGACTTTCAGCTCCTGTATGTCTTTCCCCCATTCCCCCTGTTGGGCAGGGTTCTGCACAAGATAGCTCAGGAGGGGGTGCCAGCAATCCTGGTGGCCCCCAGGTGGCCAAGAAGAGTGTGGTTCACAGACGTGGTGCAGTTGGCAGTAGATCAGTACGCTCTGCCCAGGGTGCCAGACCTGCTCACTCAGGGTCACTTACGCCATCCCAATTTACAAACTCTGGCTTTGACGGCCTGGCTGCTGAAACCTCCATCTTGATGGAGAAGGGGCTGTCTGCCTCTGTTGTTGATACCATGATAAAGGCTAGAAAGAAGTCTTCTTCTTCCATTTACTATAGGGTTTGGCCTGCCTACATTGACTGGTGTGAGTCTAGGTCTCTTCCCTGTCGTGTGTTCTCTATTCCCAGGATCCTGGAGTTCCTGCAGCATGGGTTGGGCTCCAACTCAGTACTCTGAAAGGTCATGTCTCTGCCCTGGCTGTTTTCTTCCAGAGGTCCTTTGCCCAGCATTCTCTGATCAGGACTTTTTTCCAGGGGGTTACTCATGTGCGTCCGTCACGTAAGCCCTTGTTGCCTGTTTGGGATTTGAACTTGGTCTTGTCTGCCTTGCAGGGTGCTCCCTTTGAACCTATGCAGGAGGCTGCCCTGGCCATTCTTACTCTCAAGGTTGTCTTTTTGGTGGCTATTAGGCGTGTGTCTGAGTTGGCGGCGATTTCCATCCAGCACCCCTACTTTGAGAGATACGAGGACAAGGTGGTGTTTCGCTTCAAGCCAGATTTTCTGCCTAAGGTAGTGTCTGCTTTTCACCTGAATCAGGACATTGTTCTTCCTTCCTTGTGCCCTAATCCTAGTAACGCTAAGGAGAGGGTCCTGCATTCCTTGGATGTGGTTAAGTGTCTGAAGTACTATCTGGTGGCTACTGCACCATTCAGAAAAACTGATGCTCTATTTATGGTCCCTGCTAAATCTACTATCAGCAAATAGATCCATCAGACTGTGATTCAGGCCTACTCTGCTAAGGGGAAGAATCCTCCCTTCCGCCTTACTGCTCATTCTACTCGTGCTATTGGTGCCTCTTGGGCATTTCAGCACCAGGCTTCTGTTGAACAAGTTTGCAAGGCCGCTACTTGGTCTTCTGTTCATACTTTTTCAAAGTTTTACAAGGTTGATGTTAGGGCCTCAGCTGATGCTGCTTTTGGCCGCAAGGTTCTGCAGGTGGCAGTGGTCTGACCTGCCTGTTGTTACCTTTGGGGATCCCACCCTACTTTATGGACACTGCTATTGGATGTGCCAAGTGTAATGATTCTTATGTGGAGCAGGACGTACTGTATACTAATAATACAATTCTGTGATTACTCACCTGTAGAATTGTTATTATGAGTATACAGTACGTCCTGCTCCACCCCACCCTTGGTTTTGCATTATCCTAGGATCCCCTGTATGGTGATTGTTATCATTGTTACTAGTTTGTTCTGTTTTCTTTCTCCCAGCTTCTCATTAACTGCTTTTCAATGCTGGGGATTTGTGGGAGGTCCCTGGGTATTTGTGGGGCCGGGAGGAGCCAATTTCGCGGTCTCTGCAGTCCAGCGGAGTAATACCCAAGTGTAATGATTCTTATCTGGAGCAGGACGTACTGTATACTCATAATAACAATTCTACAGGTGAGTAATCACAGAATTGTATTTTTATCTGTAATCTAGCTATACTAACCCCTGCTCTGCCTCTGACCTTCTTCTGCCATCCACCCTGGTAATCATTTTACCCCACACCACCCCCTCCAGGGCTTCCCACTTGCCTCTCCACTTCTCTGGAATGTCCTCCCTCACTAAGTTGAGGGCCCTCCAATGCTCCAAGCTTCTGGGTTGCCCTGGTGTGTGAAACCCCCAGGGAGCGCAGGCACCGTGGGCTTGGGGGAAAGATTTATGGGCCTGAGGACAGGTAAGTGGAGTCGGTGACCTGGGGGGGGGGTTCACATAGTGGGGCACCCCAAACCAGGGTGCCCCAGGAGGACAGACCAAAACTCGGGATAGTGAAAATCCCGGATTTTGGTCCACTTTAAGTAACTCTTTTTATCGTCAAAAGACACATGCCCACCAGACTTAAATCCTACCACTTGTGATCCTTCCTCTATTGCAGCGATACTCAACTGGTGGACCCGGGTCTAAATACTGACCTCTGCACCAGATTTCCAGACCCTTTCCCAACAGCTCTGCACTCAGTTGCTTCTGTGTTGCCATGCTCAGAGCTGCCCCATTGATCAGTGATGTAGTGCTTAGTCTCCCTGCCAGTGTCATGGCTCCCTGGCACCTAGCACTGCAATATGAAGTACTGCATGGGTGGGAAGTGGCATTGCAAGGTACATACATACTTTGTTTCTTTGCCCTATTCCCAGCTGAGCCCCATCTTTCTCTGACCGGCCATCTCGTCCCCCCAGCTCAGCTATTCCTGTTCCCCCAGCTTTGCCCCATCCATCCCTGTCACCCCCCAGCAATGCCCCATCCTTCCCTGTCCCCCCAGCTCTGCCCATCCATCCCTTTCCCCTCAGCTCTGCCCCATCCATCCCTTTCCCCTCAGCTCTGCCCCATCCATTCCTGTCCTCCCAGTTTTGCCCATCCAATCTCTGGCCTGCCAGCTTTGCCCAGCTTTACTCTTTCTTCCAGGTCTGGCCACGTACTTCCCCCCTAGCTCTGCCCATCCATTCCTATCCTTCTAGTTCTGCCCATCCATCCCTTCTCCCAGCTCTCCCTCCATCCCTCCTTGCCTTTCCTGTTCACATCCTGTTTTCATAGCTTTCACTTTGAACTTTGTAGCATCTTGTTTGTAATAGTCTATGTGCTGTATGTTTTACCCTGTCTGTAATTACTACTTTCTACAGCTATATGGAAGACGATATTGAATATATGAATAAACAACAATGGTAATAATATTTCCATAAATTATAAAGGCTGTAGACTAGCTATTATTCAAGATCCAACTGCAAGCCAGGTCCTTTGGCCAAACATCAATTCCTATCCTGCTCCATAGCGATGCATCTAGCTGTAACATTAAGCAGTACAAACACCTATTCTTCACCTAATGGGTGCTGGGGAGTCAGTGCCAATGGCAGGCAGATTACAAACCCTGGTGGCCATTCATGGTGCTCAGTTTTGGGGAGAAAAATAAGAGAATTGCAGCTTGCTGAGGGGTGCAATGGCGATGATCCACCAAGTTGAGTACAGGCCAAACCAGCACCCGTCAGAAGAAAAGAGGCTGTTGGTCCGAACAAGTCAACTATCATTAATGACCTGTGAAAATGAAATGCTATGGTATACTACAGAAAAATATATTTTATTTAAAGCAGACCAAAAACCACATTTTTAACTAGCATCCCCTAAATTGCTCCACCCACGAGGAGTACATTTTGCCAACTTTCACTGCTTCTGCTTCACTCTAATCCCAGATAATGGCGCCTGTTTTATCTGCAAAGCTCCACCTCCTCCAATCATTGCCATTGTTGTGATGTCATTGCCACACTTATGCAATGACTGATCATCTGCTAACTTACAGACAGCAGTAACAAATTGTATCAGGACTATTCAAAGAGCGACAATATTTATTTCTAGTATTGGCAAGGGCTTTGGCCAGATATATTTCACACGTTCAGTGGGTTTTATGTGGGTTTTATGTTAAATCCCAAACTCTGTTGAAAAAAACAATATCATTCCCTGGAAATTCCTACAAAATCTAGACTCTAAATTCAACAGCAAAAATCAGGCAGTAAGCAGCTTACCTGATGCATGTCCCTTGTGCATCTATGGTGCTGGGAAGAAGCCATAGCAGGGCTAAAAGGTTTGCCCCCTTTCAATTCCAGCCCTCCATGGGCCACAAAAGTGGTCTAACAGCCACTTTGTCCCTTAGAGCTCCCAGTACAAGTGAGCGCAGCAAGCCACAGTGGAACCACAGCTGTCTCTGACCACAGGAGTGCATGCTCATGATGCAAAAAGCTGTATATCATGTCCTTCCCAGTTTAGTCACAACACAGAAATTGAAGCAAAGAAAATGGCTTTGCTTAGAATACCTAAGATATTTTCATATACTCTGAGATTTTGAGATGCTTTGAAATGGCTCCTTTTACACTGTCCCCAAGTGGGATAAGGGGGAAGGAAGTTAGCGTTTGCCTGGTTAGGGGCTTTAAACATATATAGTGCAAAATGCTTAAACTGGGAACATGTGGTGACATCTCTAGACAGGCTGCTACTGAAAGGGTTCATGGTGTCTCTTAAAGGGCATGTGTCCACATACTTTTGGCCAGGCAGTTTATGTCTTGTGTGCCAGCAGTGGAGCGACACATGTGCAGGCTCTTGTCACCGCGCTGTCAGGTTTTGTTTCCAGTAAAGCTCCGGCATTCCGGGCAGCGGCTGGTATTTGTTACAGTGTAACCTGGTATAAGCGGATAACACACACACCACCTGCCAATCCTGTGTCCACAAACCTCTCACGTTCCATCGCTTTGCTCATCCATCAATAGCAGAACCTGAAGAGAAACAATAATATTCTATTTGTTATTGATCAGTATATCGCTATCATATTCCATAATGCTGTGCACAGCCACACAGACTGAAAACAGCCATGGGTGTGCCGCCAATACCGTCACCGAGGGGTGCTATGTTTGTAGGTCCACTCTGCTCCTCTTGCACCTGAACCAAAATATTGTGCTCCAGGACCAGAACCATGGACTGGTTTACATGATCCACCCAGCTACCCACTGGACTCTGGGTCCTTCTCTGTTGGTCAGTTTTCCTCGCAGACCCCATCCCAGGACAGCCATTGTGGCATGACTACCTCTTCTCTCCTGATGGTCTGGTGACTCCATGATCTTCACGTGGGCTCTCAAGCTTTTGGTCTTGCTGGATGTGTACAGCTAAGTGGGGGATGGTCCCCAAAGAGAATAATGGTCTCGGCCTGGGCTCGTACCCCACATACACTACTAGGGAGTTAAGCGGCCGACCACCTAGGACACAGAAGAGCGGCACTCAACACTTACTGAAACCAGGAACCGGACAAAGCCCAAAATGAGTCCAGAGTGACCCGAGCAGGGATATAAGCAGCCTGGTCGATCTGGGCTCATACATCATATGTATATTCGGGCCAGAAGCCGAAACTAGCTCATGCCCAAGTTTTTCTAAATGTATCCATTTTTGAGACTCCATTTTATTTTTGAAACATTCCTGCATCACATTATAGGTATATATAAAGCCCCTGTCCTTGCATTAAAGAAACTAAAAAAGAATTTCCTCCCACCACCTAGGCTTGATCCCAGCGGGTCCCATATAAGGACTGCCAACAGGATGCGCCCCTGCTGCCAGTCTTGGGAGCAGGCTCCTTTGTTGACTGGGCACTATCAGCAATATGCATTGAAGGAGGCGGGGAACACATTCTTAAATAGACCAATCCCCGGTAAGGGATGGCTGACTAGGTGCCCCTGGGGCATCCCAATTCAGGAGTGGCCTGCAAACCCCTTACCTTTCCACCATTCCCTCGTCATATCCCTGTTGCTGTGTGCATGAATTTAGATTGGTCAGGTGTGGGAGAGCAGGCACTCCACAGGAAAATCATGGATGTAGCTGCAGCCTGCTCCCTGTTGCAGTGTGAGTCAAATCCAGATAGACATTTGTGGTGTGACAGGAACTGGCTTTACTGGAACATGAATTCAGTAGAAAAGTCACCTTACATGGTGGATAACATCATCAACAGCATGCAGCACAGAATGTACAACAGTGACTACACATAGATATATGTAACAGTGCCATCTACTGTCATAAATGTAAACTGAATTAACCTAGCAATATAGATGCAGGGCTCATACGGAAACACACTGTAAGCTGTTGCACAGTATCTCCAATACTCTCGATGCCGACACTCAGTCCAAAACAAGGGCTTTATGTCATGCATTAGTGTGCACAGAATCAAGCACTGACTGGATGAGAGCCTGTGCATGAGAACAGTGGAAAGGTGAGTTGAGAGGGCGATTGCGGGGCCACATTTCGGGGATTGAGTTTCAGATAAGGATTGCGGTTGTTCTTTGATTGTGAGGGTCTATGTGTGGGGCTTCAGCAATACCCCCCAGCAGCCCCCCCCTAAGACTGTCACAATACAGCCCCACAGCCTTTCTGTAGCAATCAGGTGTGGGACTGCTTTAAAGTGGACCAAAACCCAGAATTTTGACTATGCTGGGTTTTGGTCCTTGCCCCGCTGTGTGTAACCCCCCAGGTTGCCCAAACAAACTCAATTCTTCCCAGTTCTATGAAGTATGCGTGGCCGCTCATCCAATGAGCGTGTTTGGATTCGCTCACCTAATGGGAGCGGATTCGAGCACACTGGCAGGTGCATCTCCCGCTACCATCCAGCAGGGAACATGTCTGCACCGGCCATTCACAAATGCCTAGCGCTAGAGGGATAGTGGGGAGTCGCCCGCGGCTCGGGGGGGCTTCACACTGCAGGGCATCCCAATTTTAAATGCCCCAGGGGGGAGGGAATTGTTCAGCCCGGGAATCTTTGATTTTCTTTATTGAAGTTTTTTGGTAGCAATCCTAAAACAACAGCAACAATGTAAAGCTAGTATGTGACAGGCTACAAAAAACATTTCACTCATTTCCAATAGCAAATCCTTCCCTTTGTAATGCCTCCCTCTTGAATTAGCAGAAAGTGATGTGTGTGTGTTTGCCAAATACTCACCTCAGTGCAGGGATCTCACGGTGCGTGTGTGGGCCCCCTCCAATGAGCATTCATTGCTGTGCATAGTAATATTTTGTGCTAAGCCTGCAGAAAGTGGCAGCCTGACAGGGGAAGGGGGGGGGGACATAAATCCACTTACAAAGTTTTCAAGCACAGATACACAAATTGCAAGCCCTGTCACATAACAAGTTTCAGTTACCGTCTCCTGACACACAAACACAGCTGAAGCAGGTGTACTGGAGAAGCAAAGGTATATTCAGACAGGAGTGCAGAAGCCTACAAAAGGTATGGAAAACGGACCAAACCCCATCAAGTCTAAAATCCTGGGATCACCCACAATCTCACTCCCATGGCGCATGCACGGGGCATCCTGCAGCATCCTCAGTACCCTTTCATTCAATCCATAGATCTCCATCAGGCCAGCAGCCCTGGAATTCCTACATTCAGAATAGTTTGCCAGCCATTACTATGCATAAGGCTAACCTTACTGCCGCTAGCTGCTCGCTCTTCCGCCATGACAGGGTACTAAGTCAGTATGAGCATTGACTTCCAAGCACCCACACACCCACACAGCTTACCTTTCCGGTGGTCCCACTCCACACGTGGCCTCTATACAGCTGGACGCACTCCCAAAACATTGAGATAGGCTGGAGGAAGAAGCAAGCCACAGATCGCATGGAGCCTCTTTCTCTATGCCAGGCATTAATATGCATGCCATGCAGCGCTGATTGGATGAAAGTCCGCGTATGCACTGTACAACTGGGAAAGAGATGAGTTTTGAGGGTAACCTGGTGGGTTTCATATAGCAGGGCATCCCAAATCAGGATGTCCCAGAAAAGTGGACCAATCACCGTGATAGTGACAATTCTGGTGATAGGCCTACTTTAACCAACTTGTCCAAGAACCAAAGCCAGGTGGATCATTCCACCCGTCAGGGTCGTACATACCACAGAGGCAGGTAAGGCAGCTGCTACTGGGCCCTTGGGAGAAGGGGGCCCCATGCAAGTTGTCTACCCCACCTTGCAGCATCTATGGCAAAATCACTATCCCAGGCACTACCCCAGTATGCAGTGTTTGCAGATTGTTTGCTGGGTACGCCAGCGGCCAGACCAGTACCCCCGGTGATCTTTGTATAGAGCAGTTAGGGAAACAAGGTACTGACATCATAGTTCCACCCTATGGAACCTGGCCCCTGGTGCTTCCTGCTGATAGCATACCAACGTCATACTGTGGTAGTGCCTGGAGAAGCAACAGACCTCACTGGGACCCACTGTTGATGACCCAGGGCCTACAATGCACCAAAACCGCCAAACAGACTACAGACCTGCTTTGGGATGCCCATGTGTGTGTTAACCCCCAACATCATCCAAAATTTGCCACATCACATTCACAGGCTCACCTTCAAACAGCATTGCATATTAATGCCTGGAAAATGCTCTGTCGGACGCCTCCCCCTGATCTAGGAATGAGGTGAGATTATTGGCAATCCTGGGAGTTTTAAACATCAGGATGCCCCTGAGGAGGGCTTTCGCCAATTCCTAGATTATTTGTGACTCTAGGGCCAGGTGTTGTGGGTTTTGGTCCACTGTAATGTCGAGGGTGACTCGACTCGAGGGTGAATTTTGCTATGAGGCCCTGCAAAATCTATGTACATCTAATGTAAGATGTACCTCCGCTTCTCAGCCGGCAGCACAGGGAACACTTTTCCCCCTCACAAAATGCAAATTGTTGTGACAAAGGCAAACAAAAATAAACCTTTTTTTATAAAAAATGATAAAAGCATAGAAGCTCTTCAACTACTAACAATCAAGCATAATAAAAAATGGGGGAGGGAGGGTGGGGCAACTTACCTTTGCTCCCACAACGTCCTTTTGCATCCATGACCTAAATACTCCTCTCCAAAGCCCTTTCAGGACACTTCCTGCCAGCCTGCAGTGCAGGTGTTGGTCCCTGCAGCTATAAGACTAGGGGCAGAGCATGAACAATGCTAGAGCCCCCCCACACATAAACCCCCAGAATACCCGATATTCTTACCTTAACCACAATCTTCGCCGGGAATACAGCCCCATGAATGACCGTCCAGTCCTTATTTGGGTAGTGATGTTTTGGCTGTTTAAAAACCCCGTCCACTTGAGCACCGGCGGCCAATTGTGGTGCTATATTCCCGGCTAATAAGAATAAGAATATTGGATGTTCTGGGGGTTATCTACGGACAAATTGCTGATGTTTATTTAACATAGGCCCTTATTTTAGAAGGGATAGCATCAGGTAGCGCCTGGTTAATGAGAGGTGGCGTCAGGTAGCAACTGGTGAATGCCGGACACGGCACGCAATTACACATTTATCAAGCAGAATCTGTTTAGCGACTGGGATAATGCCATGTAGCGTCTGATTCATCATTTTCACAGCCTCAGCGAACAGCGCCGGCGTTCAGCCTTGCACAGCGCCAGGTATGACCTCTCGCTACCTGCCGCTCTCCCATACATTTTAATGGACGACCCTTTTCTTCTCTTTAAACAGGGTTTTTGCTTACTTTTATTTTTTAAAAAAATCACAAATAATTCTGTGACCTCTTCTGGCATTGAATAAGCAGTTTTTTCACGTTTTTCATTTTTTATATATTTCTTCAGAAATTACATTACAGGTCTGGCATTAAAGTGTTCATGTTACAATGTTGCTACAATGTAATTCCATAAGTTTTTGCTTTGTTACTAGTTGATAGATGCTGGAAAACAGACTTTAAACACACCGCCTCCTGCGCTCTGGGCTTCAAACAAGTATTTTTCAGCGCCAAAGATTTGTGAGGCGTTTTTTTTGCTGAATATGTTGTGAGTCGGTCGCTATGAGCAGTCGCTACCATGTGCTCCCATACAGCGCTGTACTGGTCAAATAGCGACTCCTCACGATGTATTCAACATTACTGAACAGCGACTGAGTCGCTATGAAGTAGCGACCCACGGCTGAGCACACTGACTACTAGCGGGCGCTCTGAAAATGCCTGCTACAGATGCTCATCTGTCGCTACCTGGTGTTAGTGATGGATCAGCCGGCCCGAGACAACCAAATGCGACTCCACATTTTATCAAAACTCTGTTTTGTAAACCGAACTGGCAAAATTTGGGCAGAATATAATTTTCACCTGAAACCGTAGCTTAAAATGAGCGTCCGGCATACCAAGGTGTTACAGCAGGAGACACTTTTCCCACAAGTTCTAATTGTGACCTCACTTTACCCACAAAACCAAGTCAGGCTGATCTGGTGCACTAGGCCTGGTGCCAGCACTGGAACCCATTGGTTTTCTCTGTATCACTGGAATTTAAATCTACAGAATCTGACAGCGAGCATTCACTGCGCCCAACCCAGGAAAAATGATCAGGTTACACATGCACATGGTTCATCCTGGGAGCAAGCATATCGCTGTATACTTTATGTGCCCCACAGAACAACGATTGTGTAGTCACCCTGCACAGATGGCAACATCTGGAGCCCCGAATGGATGGCGGAATGACATGCCATCAATGAAATCACAGCTGCTGATGGGCACAGAGACAACTCATAATGAGGAAAAAACAGATGCGTCCACCCTTACCTTTCCCCTTATACAACACAATGGAGTCGATTCAGAGCCAAGAGAGAAAACTCACTCCTTTTTTGAGAAAACTGCCTTTCACTTTCATTCAAATCTTAGTTCAGGGATAGGTTACCCTGAAAGGATAATCAGGGCTCAGAACCGTAACCACACCTTACAACTGTTAAGAATCCAATTTCAATTTATTGATTACATTTAAAATCAAGTTTGTCATTTATAGATATCTATCACATACTCCTTATGTCAGACAAAGCTCATAGAGAGTTACCAGTACAATATTTCATCAATTTTTGAAGAAAAGAAGGGGGCAGACATGTATCATGTTTCGCCTTATGCGGCTTCCTCAATGCCCTATAACAAAACCAGGTAATAAATTTATGCCCTTAAACAGTATAAGATTAGTACAAGACTAGGCGCTTGTTCCAAAACTGATTGGCATGGGTTCTGACAAATAGGTGAGAGCACACCACCGGTTCGCCTTGTGGAATATCTAAATCATACATGTGTTGTTAACATCACCAGTATCAGGTACCAATATATCTCCTTTTCAATCTTTATTTGTGTGGAATCTAAATTGTATGTATGCAATTAACTGACTAACAAAATAATAGTACTATTAATATGAAATATGTATTTATTCACTAATGACTAACAATACTAATCACATGCAATGCTTGTCTGTCACATGTATAGGGCATTGAGGAAGCCGCATAAGGCGAAACATGATACATGTCTGCCCCCTTCTTTTCTTCAAAAATTGATGAAATATTGTACTGGTAACTCTCTATGAGCTTTGTCTGACATAAGGAGTATGTGATAGATATCTATATTGCACTGTGGAAGAAAGCCATAAATGACAAACTTGATTTTAAATGTAATCAATAAATTGAAATTGGATTCTTAACAGTTGTAAGATGTGGTTACGGTTCTGAGCCCTGATTATCCTTTCAGGGTAACCTATCCCTGAATTAAGATTTGTCTGTATAAAAGGGCCGGACCGTGTACCAACCACAATAACATTATTGAAGTATTAGGGTTTTTTTATGCGGTCGCTACAATCACGAACACATTGAGAGGTTCGAAAGTTGGCATTCACTTTCATTGTCTACCCGTTGTAACTTTTCACTTGTCTCTGAATCAGCCCCAAGGTAGATAACACCAATGGTGACACCATGACACCATTCAAAACTAGTCACCTGGATATGAAGGTTAGAAGAAAGGAAAGGACTGAATGCTTAAAGCGGCCCAAAACCCACATTTTTAACTAGAATCCCATGAATCCCCCCCTATAAAGAGTACCTTTTCCAATTTTTAGTGCTCCTGCATCACTCTTATCCCAGATAATGGTGCCTGTTTTAGCTGTAAAGCTCCACCTCCTTCATTCATTGCCATTGCTGTGTGTGGCAATGATGTCATTGATGTCACCTAAGCCTGACATCTCACAACGAGGGACAGCAAAAAAAAACTGTGTTCAAGGACAATTTAAAAAAACGAAAATATCCATTTCTAGAAGAAAGAAGGGAATATCGCCATGGACTATGGCCAAATGTATTTCACGTTTGGTGGGTTTTGGTCTGCATTAAAGTACCACGACTCGATGTCAAGATTGATTTATCCCATCGGGTAAACCAAACGGACCAATTGGTGACCCTTCCTTTTGTAAGAAGAGGGGGTTTGGTATTGGCTGGTCCGCTATAGACTACACAAACGAAATTTTAGGACTAGGTCTGGTCCTGGCTTAACACCATCAGACCCAGCATACCCACCACACCAAGTAATTTACATACTTGCTTTTCAGAACAATACATTTATATACAACAATAATAACATGATTCACATTTTAAAACCAAGGTGACCGTTTTTATCTTACTGGTCCAAAGAACATAAATAGCAGAAAAATATGATATTGAACTATTGAATATTGAATTGTTCTGAAAAGCAAGTATGTAAATGATTTATAATCTGTAAATAGGCACTGCACACTAAATGAATGGGAATTTATATAAATCAAATTTATGCCCTTTTTTTGTACTTATGAGATCTTAATATTTTCTAAAATAAAGAACGGTTGTTCATTAACCTAAACTGTATAGAGGTGTGGTGGGTATGCTTGGTCTGATGGTGTTAAGCCAGGACCAGACCTAGTCCTGAAATTTCGTTTATGCATTAAAGTACACAAATGTTTATTAATAGATTGTAAAACTTCACATTAGGGCAGTAAAAAGATCCACTGACTGTGAAACGGAACATTCCGCCCAGTAAAACGTATCTCTTCCTGGTCCTATGGCGCATGCTCAGGCTGTCGTACGACCAGAGCCATTTGCCCTGCATATTTAATGTTTGCCAAACAGCTTTGTTTCCTTCAATCACATCCACAGCATCAGAAGTGCTCCCACCCCCAGCCTGAACGGGGATGCGGCCGCCCAATGTTTACATCGGCGAGGGAGTCATGAAGCAGGTACGTTTTGAGGTGCCCCGAGGGGGGGGCCTGATTTGGGCTGCCCCAGGGGAAGGCCAGCAGCCAGCCCAAACCTGAATGGTTGCTGGCGGTCACATGATTGGATTGATTTGTTGCCATACAAGTGAATGAGATAGCGGGACTATAGTGTGCCTTTATAGAGGAAGTAAAGTCAATTCACCATTTCTCATCCACTTGCAGCAAATGGTAGCCAATGGGCAGCAACCTTTTAAGTTTGTTGCGCAAAACCAATTGGCGCGTTCATTTTTATTGTATAGCATTTTTTTAATCACACGTCAGTTATTGGAGAGTCTCTCTGGTGGTTTGAAGAGGTTATTTTAGGGCTTGTGGTTTGAGTGCAGAGTCACAGCAGGCTTGTGTGCGATTTTCTTTAAACCCCTATTGTATTTCCTATCAGCATGAGTAAATCCTGCCGGAATAAAAACCGTGCCATCAAGCCATTGTCCCTCGCTATCACAGCAGAGCGTGTTCCAGCCCGGACAGAGCTTGTTCCTAAATTTACGTCTCGGTGTGCGACCGGCACAATTGCGTTTTTGTGCCACTCTGACACTGGTGACACCTCTCTGCCCGGCGCTTTAATGTGCATCGCCTCCTTGAACCGATCCCCGCTGGCAGATTCCTCTTAAAATCGGGAATCAGGCTCTCACCTCGCCTCTCTCTTCGTTGTTACCTATAATCTCCATTCTGACTCGCACAAAAGCGTCTCAGCAAGGAGCCCACTCCAGAGGACTTTCATGGAGAACAATCGGGAAAGCAACCTACATGGGAGATGGATGACACCATTTTCTGAGGGGGGGGGGATCTATTAAAATTTAAACATGTCGCGGACGCTAGCAGAGAAGACGTTCGCTTTTTTTTTCTTTCAGCTGGTCACACAATGGAAACACACAGCCACATTGTATTTGTTGAGAGGGAAAGGTAGAATAAAGTTCTTTTCATCAGATGTAACAAGCCCAGGCAATCCGGACTATTCTTCAGTAGTCACAATAACTCCGCCAGGAGTACAGGGAGCCGCTGGCAGAGGGACGTGAATGGCGCCTGCAATCATAGGGAACGTTAACCCCAAGATCACAGTCAAAACCACTAGGCTGGGCCCTTAGGTGAAGGCTAAATGGGGTTAAGTCAAAGGCAAGCAGATTATTGGTGATTGCCTCTGCAATTCCAGGGCTGGCTGCTGGCCTTCCCTAAGGGCAGCTCAAATTGGGATGACCCCACTGTGTGAAACCCCCCAGATTGCCGGTATTAGCTCACCTTTTCCCAGTCCTACAATGCATGCCCAGGCTCTCATCCAATCAGAACCGTTTGTGATGCCTATGTGATTCAGCAAATGGCTCTGATTGTGGGAAGCAAAAGCAGGCGCATCCCCAGCATCTTCGGGCTGTGTGCGCGCTCCCGCCCCAGCCATACAGATAGGCGGGAACAGGTGCACATACACATACACGACCGCTAGTAGACGCTGTAAGCGGGTATCGGGCGCTGTAACAAAGCTCCTCAGTTGCTGTAGTAACCTGACCCGCATTAATGAATGAGATGTGTGTTGGGCGCTGTAACACCAGTACAGACGCTGTGTGATTAAAGTCTGTTTTTGAACACATATCCACCAGTAACAAATCGAAAACACATGGAATGACATTGTTTTAACACTGGGACAATAACACTTTAGTGCCAGACCTGTGATGACAATTCTGCATAAAAATATAAAAAGTCAAAAAAATTTCTAAAAGTGTTTGTTTGCAGCCAGGAGAGGTCACACAATGATTTGAGCAAAACAAAAAAAAACTACGTTACATGGCGCTGTTATAGTCGCTCACCAGATTCGACTCATAAATGAGGTTTTGCGTACAGCGCCCAGCGTTCACCAGACTCTGCCTGCTGCTACGAGGCGCTACCTGGCGCTATCCCTTCATGAATAACCCCCATAGTCACAGCAAATGCCTCTGACTGTATGAGAGACTGAGCATGCGCAGTTAGACCGGGTAGAGGTGAGTTTTACAGGGCATTCTGGGAAGTTTCACAAAGCAGGACACACCAATGTGAAACATGGAACAAAACCCTGGATAGTCTTTAAAGAGGACCTACTCCTCTGCAGCTACCTCACTGCTCCTTTCCCTGGCTTACCTAACCCTGTGATGTTCCTTATCTTATATTAATTTTTGTTCCAAAAGATTCTCTAGAGCAGTGGTTCTCAACCTTTCTAATGCCGTGACCCCGCAATACAGTTCCTCATGTTGCGGTGACCCCAAACCAAAAAATAATTTTGGTGGCTACTTCAAAACTGTAATTTTGCTACAGTTATGATTCGGAATGTAAATACCTGATATGCATGTATTCTCATTGCTACAAATCAAACATAATCAAACATAATTTAAACATAGTGATTAATCCTAAAAACAATATTTAATTATATGTTGAGAAATATTTATTACTAATTCCAATAAGTAACATTTCACCATGGCATAGCATGTGTCGGAAACTGTCATTTCTCCGCCTCTTATTGAAATTAATAGGAGTCTGCGGCCGATTGTGTGGTAACTCGAGATTCTCGGGAGCTCTCTTCCACAAAATCCGCCGCACTCACAATTCAATTCAATCCCGGAAACCGCTGATTTCAGCAGTTTCCTCATTCACAATATGGGAAAATAGTGGGAGATATGGGAGATAATTATACATTGGGGAACTATGAACTACATCTTATAGTGGTCTCTTATAGTATAAGACACTGTGTAAATGTATGGTGCTTTGTGTAAGTGTAAGCTGCTTTGTGTACTGTGTAATGATTACACACAAAGCACCTTACACTTACACAGTATTGTGTGTATGGTGTTTGTACTGTTTTTACATTATTAACCTTTTTGACACCAGCAGGCTCTCTTGCCTCTCCGCCTCCTAGGCTTCTGTCCTCTGGCGCTTGCTGCGTCCGCCCACTGATGACTTCAGCAAGCGCCGGACACACGTAATGCGCTGCTATGGACTGTGAAGCGTTCCCCCCGCCCTGGACGGATGCTGCAATCACGTCTGCGCATGCGCGCAGGCATTCGGTTTGGAACGCGCATCCATTTTCCGATGGCTTTAGGCGACCCCCTGTGTTTTGGCCGTTCGACCCCCGCCGGGGTCCCGACCCAAAGGTTGAGAACCACTGGTCTAGGGCTTATTTCCAGGGGGTAGTCTGATTTTTCCATGAACAATCTACATTTCTTCTTCATTTTTATTCCAAAATTGATTAAGTTATTGTAATATGGCAGCCAAACTCCAGCCCTCCCCCCCCCCCCCCCCATGTTAGCCTAAGGGCGGACAGGCAGCACTGTCCAAGTCCTGTCACCTGCACCCGGCTCCCCGGCATCTGCTTAGCTCCACATTATGGTACAGCCTGTCATATTAGCATGGCAGGTTGCTAGGGGTATTCTTCACCCCGACCCTGGTCCTGGTGTCCCAGGAAATTATTACTATTATTTGCCCTGTAACTGTAACTAGAGCTTATTTTTAGGGTAGGGCTTTTATTTAAAGCATCCTCAAAACTCCTGAAAAGTCATGCTAGGGCATATTTTGAGAGTCTTATTTTCAATGTAGCTTTCTGGATGTCATCGGAATTGCTTTATTCACCAGATGCAGATAATACAGAAAGGATTTTTCGTCTGTTTACAATGAGGGTAGAGATATACAGTGAGCGAGAAGATATCATATGAGGACATGCTATTCACACTGTAAAGAACTAATATACAGGAATGTACTGTGAAATCGCAGCTTGGTTGCCCAGTTACCACGCAGCAGTAGTCCACTGACGTTATAGTTCAGAGCCTGCAAGCTGGATGCGGCCTAGTATTTATATAATGGCTGTATATCCGCAGGGAAGTTACTCTTTTTGAACATAGATGTTCTACAAGAAAACCCTAAATCACCTTCCAGACATTAGCCTCGATTCAAAGACACATTCGTCCGGACTTCCGTAGCTGTCTGTGAAAGTTTTGGTGGGTGTTTGTCATTTTTTTTGCTTTTTTTCCTTCATTTTTCATTCGCACGAACGTTCAGGAAAATGCGTATATGCACTTTCGATGAACGAAAGTAAATCGGATCATTTCCGTTAGTTCGGAACATTTTCCAAACAAAATCTGATATTTTTCGTTCGTTCAGATAACTTACGTTGTTGGGATGGGCTTGCATCTGATTCAGAGAGCTGATTTCCGACGGATCACCACCCTATAAATCCGTTTCATTTCCGATCCACTTACGGGACCTTTGAGGGCTCGGATTGCTATTGTTGAACATGTTTTGCGGCTATGTGGAGGAGTCTGCGCGCCTTTAGCACCAAGGCATTGCATGTATCAGCATGGCCGAGGCCATAAATTGTATAGCAATGCATACCTGAATCAATACATTTCATGTATGCCTTATAGGTGCATTTTAATGCTGACCTTAATTAGTCCTTAGCATGTAAACCTTTATTTTCCCACACATCCATATAATTGCTATATTTTTTTAGACTTATGCCCTTTGTGAATTATATTTGGATTGTTGAACTTGAATCTTAATTTGTTGTAGGAGTTATTGTTTTAGTTGGTTACTTTTGCTTTGTGTAATTATTTAATATTTGGTTGCAGGAACCGCAAGATGTGCCACTCACACAACATACAAGCAGTGTTTGGTCCAGCTATGTGATTCCTCAGTGTTCTTGCAGGGCATCCAGAGTCGTCCCATGATGCTTATATATTGCAGAGCTTCGGCTTATTTCGTCAGTTTGAGTCAGGAGAATTATCTGGTGGATGGCTCCTGGGTAAGTTTGCTCACATTCCATCAATCCATTTTCACTGTATGGCAATGAATATAGTTGATGACTCATGACTTAACCTATTGCTGTTTTTAGCCCTTGTTGACGTGTTAAACAATATTGTAGCTTAGAATGTGTATTTTATGTTAGTATTTTTAAATTCTTTCAGGGGATTCTGGATATCCACTCCTGCCCTTGCTCCTGATGCCCGTTCTTTGCCTGCAGAATGCGGGCCAGGGGTTCTCTAATCGGGCACTATGCAAAGCCCGGCCCGTGGTGGCGACGGCCCTCTGGCTTTTGAAGTCCAGATTTAGGTGTTTGGACCATACGGGGGGGGGGGGCACTGCAGTATGACCCCAACAAGGTTATACCAATAATTTAATTTACGTTTTTTAACAGGGACCACACGTGCCAGAGTGGCACAACTCAGTGTCAGGGTCCTTCAGTTGGTGGGCGAGATGCAGGAGCTGCGCAACTCGTTGGGGACCACAGATGAAGAATAATGTTCTGTGGCCTGCCATTGCTAAGTATTTTGTTTTTTATAGTTGTAAAATATTTTTAAATATATTTAAATATTTTTAAATATTTTAT
The DNA here is from genome assembly GCA_027917425.1 of Gastrophryne carolinensis. Taxonomy (NCBI): domain Eukaryota; kingdom Metazoa; phylum Chordata; class Amphibia; order Anura; family Microhylidae; genus Gastrophryne; species Gastrophryne carolinensis. The sequence goes on from CM051235.1 coordinate 373,271,399, forward strand.
ATTTTATGATGGAATAAAAAAAAATGTTTCAGTGTCATTTCATTTACAAAATACATTAACACAAAACTAATGGGCCCAGAAATATTTAAAGATGAATATTCACATGACCGATAAGTGATTTGGGTAAGTTTTAGGGGGCTAAAATGGAAGAAGAACCTAACCGCGAAGTGGTTTAGGTGAGCTTTAAGGGTCCAAAAGGGAAGATGGAGGATAGTGCTAAGTGGTTTGGGTGAGCTTTAAGGGTCCAAAAGGGAAGATGGAGGATAGTGCTAAGTGATTTAGCTAAACATTGTAGTAGAAGTGAGGGTGGCAAATATGTAGGCGAGCACTTAAATGAGTTAAGTTTGTAGTGCGCAGGCGCAAGATCGTAAGGATTTAAGTCTGGACGAATATTTATTGAAAAAGGGAAACAGAATCTAACGGAAAACATAAAGGATTCGTTGGAGGATACGATGGGAAAAGGGCAAAAACGAAAGCCTACATTGTAACGTGAAAATGAAACGGAAAAGTCACGCTGGAAAATGACATCCTCGTATTCGTAATCTGCCGTACGAACGGACGGAAACTTTACAGAAGGATTGCAATGCATGCATAGAATCGCTCGTACACTCATACGAGAACAGAAACATTTAAAAAAAAAAACAGATCGGCACTAAAACTGAAGTTTTTTTTTTGTATCTCTGAATCGAGCCTATTATACAGTACATTTAAAATAAATATGACCAGAATGAGTGGGATCTAAAAGGATATTCTCCACTCAAGCTTTAGTCCACTTTGTGCATAAGTCCAGTAAGAAAAGTCTCTGTTAGGCTTTCTTCAGAACTGCAGAAGAATTTCTTTCCCATTGTAGGTTGTCAGTGATGGTGACCCTCAGGAACGTTGTTTCCTTGACTCATATTTCCTCCCTGTAGATGCTTATGGGAGTAGTTACAGTAGGGCCAGGGCCGGATTATGAGGGGGGCGCGAGGGGCATGAGCCCCGGGGCCTCCACTACTTGCCCTGAAAAGGGCGCCTTCACCAACCTTTGGGTTATGGTCTGGTCCAGGATGCGTTTCAGTCTTTGGTCTGACCAGCAATGGGCCGGCAATAAAGGTATCGGTGGCAGTGGGGGCCCCCCTGTGCTTGGGCAAGCCTTTTTTTGTTTTTGTAAACCTGCAGCCAAAGCCACCACATAGCAGGATGGAGAGTCTAGAGCAGCAAAGCTGCCATCAGAAATGCTCCAGTGATGGGTGCAGAGCTGTCAATCAGAGGCCGCTCACTGCACATAAGCCACCAAGCACAGCCACTGGCAGCCCAATGCAGGGAACTGTTTTCTGCTGGACCAGCTGCATGACTACACCCCCCCACCCAGAATGGCAAAGCAGGAGATCCCGAGCAGCACGCACCTGCACAAGGGGCTTGATCTGATGTTCCAGTAAGTAGGCGGGTACCAGACAATCACCAATCAGTTACTTGGTTGGACTATTATGTTAAAGGAAAAAAAATAATGTATCTGGGGCCTCCACCAGATTTTGTGCCCAGGGGCCTCCACCACACTTAAACCGGACCTTCAGCATGATTTACTGAAAAGACCAAACCCTTAAAAAACTATTCCCCAGCATCTAATATTAATATTAGATGCTTTTAGTCACTTACTTAGTTCAGTCACTTACTTATTATTCTTTCCCCCACTGGGCTGCAACTCTGTTCAGGACTCTATGATACGGCGCCGCCATCTTGCCTCAGAAGCATCATATACTGAGGAGAGGAGAGCGGGATAAAGTACAGGGGGGCAGGGTTATAGCTGTGCTTTGCTCAGACAGAGCAGAGCTGGGGTCAGGAAAAGGTCAGCAATCCCAGAATGCAGAGCGACACAGTCAGAAGACACTTCCTGTTTTCAGGCTGCCTGATGTTCCATGAGCCGCCATGTTGAATGTTTAATGGCTCATAACATGAAGTAGATGGAGGTAGGATGATTTTTAATGTAAGCAATCTGTATGTGCAGGGTGTGGGAAATATATAAGATAGACTCTTATTCAGGATGAAGGTCCACTTTAGGGAGTCAGGGCAGCCCTAGCAGTGCAGATAAGGAAGTGCTGCAGGAGATGGGGAACAGCACCTGCCTCTGCAGGAGTTTCTTTGTGGCATAGATTGCCAAAGAGTCCCAGAGACAGAGCAAGGGAAGGGGGTATAAGGAAGCAAGAGTCGGAGTGTGCCAGAAGGAAGAGCTACTCCTAGCAAGCAGGGATCTCATTGGACGGCCAGGGAAAGGACAGTGATGCAGTTATTAAAGTCTGTGTAGCCAGGAAAGAGCACTGCAGCCTCCAGACTAGAGAACTGCTGAGCTACTGCCTTGTCGGCGCTCTGACCTACCTCTGAATCACGGTAAGCCCAAACCCTCAGAAGCTGAGGCCTTGTCCAGCAGGCCTCCTGGTAAACTATCCCAGTGGCCCAATCCTCCAGAGGCCTCGTCTGGAGCCCCTAACAGCAGCCTCTACCTCTGCTGCCCAGTGTGTGTGTGGCCTACCCTCAGACCCCTATGCTGTCATGTGGAACCATAGGCCACATTTTGGGAAATATTTAGTAGTGACCCTCCTTTCCAGACAAGGAATCACCATGCTGCTTTGCAGTAGGCCAGTAAAAAACAGGACGGGTACCTAGCCTACCTGTAGCATTTGTAAGTGGGATACCTGACCTGCTCTGCGAAATAGTGACTTGCTCACCCACCAATAAAAAGCACGTCAGCACCCCCTTTCCCAGTCTTAAGTTTTCTAAAGAAATAGTCTCAATTTTGTGTCAAGGTCCCGGACCAGGATCCAGGAGTTTTCTGTCCTCTACAGCAGCTTTAGTTAAAGGGACTGTGATGCAAAAGTAATAAAAGTCATCAAGCAGCTCGCCTGATGTCTGTCCCATGTGCCTCTCCTTCATTTCCTGCAGTAATGTCCTCCAGGACCACAGAAAAAAAGTGGTCTAAAGTGAGCCCAAGCCACAGTGGTTCTGCAGTTGTCTCTGAACACAGCAGAGCATGTTCAAGACTCAAAGAAGAAGATGCTCTTCCGGGCCAAGCAACATCCCAGAAATTGAATCAAAGAAAGTGGCCTTGCTAAGAATACGTAAGGTTTTTACATATCATTGGAAATGTTTACATGACTTATTTACACAGTTCCCTCTAGGAGATATGCTGACAGGCAGTTAGTTTGTGCACAGGGACTTTAAACAGACTTCTATAGTGCCTTGAAAATGTATTCATGTCCCTTGTCCCATCTAAATGTTTAAATGTCACAGCCCATTCTTCTGTACCAAATAGCCTTGCTGCAGTCAGAATGGAGAGTGTTGCTGATCAGCAATGGGATTTAGGTCTGCATTGTGATTGGGCCATTCCGACACATGATTCTGCTTTCATTCAAACCATTGCAGTGTAGCTTTGGCTGTATGTTTAGGCTCGTTATCTGTAAGGTGAACCTACACCACAGTCTTTTGCAGCCTCCCCCTGGATTGTCCTGTATTTACTGTATCTCCATCCTTCCTCTCATCAACTCTGACCAGATTCCCAGTCCCTGCTGAAGAAAAGCATTCCCCAAAGCATGACTGTGCTAGCGTTCCATACGTCTTCAGCTAACACCAACCCACCCACACTCCCAAAATAAAGGAGCCAACAACCACTTCTTCGGAATTGATGGAATTTTTAATTGGCCACAGCCTCAACATAAAACAATAACAAATAACAATTAACGATGCACTCCCGATCTCCCCGATCCAGGTCTGAGATTCCACCACACCCTACCTACCAACAGAAGGGGAGGGGAGGCGGCCCGAAGGCTCACCAACCTCCCGGAATCTGAAACAGAAGCCAATTCGTGAGCCCGGCCGCATCCCTCCTAGGCTTGGTAGCTCAACGGGGCTAACTGCCAAGATCCACCTTAACCCCTTCCCTTTGTCCCTCCCCTCCCCTTAAACTCAGTCACCCATCCTCCTGGCCCATTTTCCGCCGAAACAGCCGCTTCCTTGTAACCTACCCCCACTTTCCGTGCCATCTCAGACCCAAACCGAGCAGAGGAGACCGCCAAAGCTGGACGGCGCTGAAACCTTAGCGCCGCCCAGCCCGCCACCTCTCCACTGCCAATTCAATTCGCTCCTTAAGGAGGAGATTAAATAGATCTAACCCCAACCCGTTTAGATGCACCCCATCGGCCCTGTAGAAACCCCTAATTCCTTCCACCTCCACGTGGCGTGCACTCAGCCCTCCATTCAATCTAACGAACCGGGTAATTGCCCTATTTAACTTGATACGCACCCGTTCTATAGCTCTTGGATCCCTCGCGTGCCTCCACTCGTACCGGGGAACTATCTCGGACCAAATCAACACCACCCCGGAAAATTCCCCTAGAAAAAACAAGAGGTCCCTAGTGATCGATTTGATCAGCTGCCTCATCGGCACCCGGCCCAAATCGTTCCCCCCCGCATGACACACCAACACCCCAGGAGGACCCCACTTCATCGCCGACTTCAAGACGTGCTCTCTCATATCCCGCCACTTCAATCCCCTGATGCCGGCCCACACCAGCTTTGCTCGATCCCCCGAAATGCCGAGCTGCTCGCCGCTCCTTCTCACTGCCACTCTCTGCGCCGCCCAAAAAACAAATGAATGGCCGACCACCAACACCGAGCACGCCGAGTCTAAAAGAAAATAACATTAGTAATGGTACCGACACTCCACCCCCCCCCCCCCCACCATGCTGTTACACCTGCTCAATTCTCCCTGGACGAATATATGACAAACCTTTTTGACTCCCATCTCCCCAGCTTTCTTACCAGGTCTACCGGCAAACCCAATCTCGCCGCCTCCGTCGCCGCTCCTATGCGAAAAGAGTGAGTGCCATACTCCCTGCTAGACAGCCCCATCACCGCTAAACATTTCCGAAACACTGCCAAAAACTGGAAGCGCGACAAAAAAGTCCCATCCTCGTGTATGAACAATGGCCCCCCCGTAAGTGGCCTAACGCCCAAAAACCCCCTTAGCGCGAGAACCGGACATGAAACATTCGGACCCAGCTGACCCAAAAATATACTCACCTCTCTACCTTCCTGGTCAGTCTTCGACACGCGAATCCGATTCCAAACCCCTTCCCCCGCAAAAAACACATCATCCACCTGGAGGCCAACTGGCTCACGCTTATTCCGGCTAACCAATTCCCCCACCCGCAACGCCCCGAAAAACGCCACCGAAAATGCTGCTTGAAAAAGCCGTACCTCAAATTCCGACGAACAAACTTGAGTAAGCCGACCCATGACCCCTTGTAAAATTTCCCAGGAAACCGGACGCCTCGTATCCACTGTCTTATGCTCCCTGCGCCACCCCTTCAGAGCCTGCCTCACCCAAAACATTTTTGTGAAATCTTTCCATCCCGCCAACTTACACAAAAAAGCAAGGGCCGCCAGATTTTTGTCTATTACAGACGGGCACTCCCCCCCTGCTAATAGCTCCCCCACATACCAGACAAACAGGTCCTGCCTCTCTCCTTCCACGAGCAGAGCACCAAACTCCCTTTCCAGCTCGAACCAGCGTCTCCACACCTTCGAGTAGCCCCCCCACGTAGAAGGCGCAACTGACCTCTGAATTAGCTCGAACCACCGGCTCAAACGATCTCCCTCAACCACTCCGGGCACACTTCGCCGACCGCGTTCGCCTTGGGCGCCAAGCTCCGAAACCGATCCCACTGCAAACGAGAAAGAGCATCAGCCACCCCGTTCTCAACCCCCGGAACATGAACCTCCCTGAACCATATGTTACACCGCAGGCATGCCAGTACCAGCTGGCGCAACAATACGACGACTGGGGGGGACGATGACGTTTGAGAATTAACCGCCGCCACTACCGCCGTGTTGTCTGATCGGAAACACACCGCCTTGTTCCTTAAAGACTCCCCCCACCACCAACGGGAACAACTCCAAAAAGGACAGGTTCCTGATCAGCTCTGACTCCGCCCACCTTCTTGGCCATGATCCAGCACACCACCTCCCCTTCAAATAAGCCCCAAAACCTGCCGAACCTGCCGCATCCGTAAATAATTCCACCTCATCGTTCGATCTCATGGGATCCAACCAGTACCCCAGGCCATTGAACGATTTCAGGAAGGAAACCCACATCCTCCTTTAGATCCGCCGTTAGCCGAATAAAGTGATGCGGCTCCTTGATCCCAACTGTCGCCAACGACAACCGGCGCATAAAAACCCGCCCCATCAGCAACACCCTGCAGGCGAAATTCAGCTTGCCCAGTACTGACTGTAGCTGCTTCAGCCGAATCTTTCTAAGCCCAAGAATCCCTTCCAGCCCTGTTTCCAAATCCCGCACCTTGTCCGCCGGCAACCTGCAAACCCCTTCCACCGTGTCGATCTCGATCCCGAGAAACTTGATGGACGTCGCCCTCAGTTTTGTCGTGCGCCACCGGCACTCCAAACGCCCCAAAACACCTCCAGCATGCATGCCAGGATGAGCTCGCACTCCCTCGATTCCGCCGACCCCACGCAAAGAAAATCATCCAAGTGGCCTTTTCCTTCACCACCCACTCCAAAAACGAGCTGAATGCCTCGAAGTATGAACATGAAATTGAACATCCCATCGGGAGACAGCGGTCCACATAATACCCCCCCTCAAAGAAACACCCCAATAAGTACACACTCTCCGATGACCCCCCCGCCCGCCAACAACCCTGAAATTGGGCGGGGCGGTTGGGCGCTGGGCGCTGTGAGTGGGGGGGGCGGGGGAAGTGGCGAGCGCGCGATCAAAGAATTAAGGGCATCCCAAGCCGGGATGCCCAAGGGGGCCGGGGGGTGTGCCGCTTGAGGGGCCCCCCACGTGTCACTCCAGGCGCTGGGGCCCCCTGTACCGTCCATTGAGGGGGCCCGACAAGGGTCCGTGCGGACCCCGGGGGTTCCCCCCCTTTGTCCCCCCCTGTGTGCTGTATTAGGAGCCCCGACGGCGCCAGAAAAGGCACCCGGGGCTCCTGTACTTCCTGTTGGAGGAGCCCCCTCCCCTCCATTGACCCCCTAGTGAGGCATAAGGAGCCCCGGAGACGTCGGAAACGACGCCTGGGGCTCCTGAACATGATGTGTAGGGAGCCCGGCCAGCGTCCGTGAGGACACTGGGGGCTCCCCCTCTTTGGCCCCGCAAGTGTGCTGATATCGGAGCCCCGCCGGCGTCATAGCAGACGCCTGGGGCTCCTGTACATAGGGAAGAGGGAGCCCTACCAGCGTCCATGAGGACGCCGGGGGCTCCCTCGTTGTGTCCCCCCCTGCTGCCTGACTACGGAGCCCCTGTAGCGTCAGCAGAGACGCCAGGGGCTCCACTGCTAGAGCAGGCGGCCAGCGCGAGGCCGCCTGCTTGTGTCTCTGCCCCGGCCGGGGCAGAGCTTAGACTGCCGCCTCTCCCTCCTCGCACTGGAGGGGGCGGAGCCTCTCCCCGCCGCCTCGAGCTACCCGGCGGGGAGGAAGTAGAGGGCCCCGCGTGAGGTAGGTGGGGGGTCGCCGACATGGGGGGGGCTCTTGGGCATGGGAGGGCGGGGGCGGGAGGGAGCTCCGCACCCGCAGGGGAGGAGGGCCCGCCGGGCCCGACCACTGCGCCCGGGACAGGAGCCAAAGGGGGGCTCCCGCGCCGCCTAGCACGGCGAGGGGGGGACGGGCTGAGGCGGGCAACAGCCCGCTGAACCCGTCTGGAGCGCGAGGGAGGAGGGGGCAGCGAGGCGGTGGACGGAGAGAAAAAACTCCTTACCCAGTCCTCGCCTCGCCGCTCCACCTCTCGACGCAGGACAGCCATTAGGGCTTCCATTTTTTTTTTTTTTTTTTTTGATATGGGGGTCTGGACGGGCGTCAAACCTGACAGCACGTTCCAGCGAAGAGATCAGGGGCCAAAGAGGAAGAGGAGGGGGGACCTGCCCCTATATACTTCCCCCCTCCCCCTCCCCTGAGGTCACTTCCCCCGATCTCTTACCCCAATCCCATGGCTGGTCAGCTTCCAACAGGAAGCGCAGGCCAGTCATGGGGCTGCCAGCCCTAAAAGGGCCGGCGCCCTTCTTGATGCTGCCACCACCATGTTTCATGTCTGATTCATCTATACAACTCACCCCAGCCTGATCCATGTGTACCACAACCTGACTCCCAGCCTGATCCATGTATACCACAACCTGACTCCCAGCCTGATCCATGTGTACCACAACCTGACTCCCAGCCTGATCCATGTATACCACAACCTGACTCCCAGCCTGATCCATGTGTACCACAACCTGACTCCCAGCCTGATCCATGTATACCACAACCTGACTCCCAGCCTGATCCATGTGTACCACAACCTGACTCCCAGCCTGATCCATGTGTACCACAACCTGACTCCCAGCCTGATCCATGTGTACCACAACCTGACTCCCGGCCTGATCCATGTGTACCACAATCTGACTCCCAGCCTGATCCATGTGTACCACAACCTGACTCCCAGCCTGATCCATGTGTACCACAACCTGACTCTCAGCCTGATCCATGTGTACCACAACCTGACTCCCAGCCTGATCCATGTGTACCACAACCTGACTCTCAGCCTGATCCATGTGTACCACAACCTGACTCCCAGCCTGATCCATGTGTACCACAACCTGACTCCCAGCCTGATCCATGTGTACCACAACCTGACTCCCAGCCTGATCCATGTATACCACAACCTGACTCCCAGCCTGATCCATGTGTACCACAACCTGACTCCCGGCCTGATCCATGTGTACCACAATCTGACTCCCAGCCTGATCCATGTGTACCACAACCTGACTCCCAGCCTGATCCATGTGTACTACAACCTGACTCCCAGCCTGATCCATGTGTACCACAACCTGACTCTCAGCCTGATCCATGTGTACCACAACCTGACTCCCAGCCTGATCCATGTGTACCACAACCTGACTCCCAGCCTGATCCATGTGTACCACAACCTGACTCTCAGCCTGATCCATGTGTACCACAACCTGACTCCCAGCCTGATCCATGTGTACCACAACCTGACTCTCAGCCTGATCCATGTGTACCACAACCTGACTCCCAGCCTGATCCATGTGTACCACAACCTGACTCCCAGCCTGATCCATGTATACCACAACCTGACTCCCAGCCTGATCCATGTGTACCACAACCTGACTCTCAGCCTGATCCATGTGTACCACAACCTGACTCCCAGCCTGATCCATGTGTACCACAACCTGACTCCCAGCCTGATCCATGTGTACCACAACCTGACTCCCAGCCTGATCCATATATACCACAACCTGACTCCCAGCCTGATCCATGTGTACCACAACCTGACTCCCGGCCTGATCCATGTGTACCACAACCTGACTCCCAGCCTGATCCATGTGTACCACAACCTGACTCTCAGCCTGATCCATGTGTACCACAACCTGACTCCCAGCCTGATCCATGTGTACCACAACCTGACTCCCAGCCTGATCCATGTGTACCACAACCTGACTCCCAGCCTGATCCATGTGTACCACAACCTGACTCCCAGCCTGATCCATGTGTACCACAACCTGACTCCCAGCCTGATCCATGTGTACCACAACCTGACTCCCAGACTGATACATGTGTACCACACCCTGACTCCCAGCCTGATCCATGTGTACCACAACCTGACTCCCAGCCTGATCCATGTGTACCACAACCTGACTCCCAGCCTGATCCATGTGTACCACAACCTGACTCCCAGCCTGATCCATGTGTACCACAACCTGACTCCCAGCCTGATCCATGTGTACCACAACCTGACTCCCAGCCTGATCCATGTATACCACAACCTGACTCCCAGCCCGACCCATGTGTACCACAACCTGACTCCCAGCCTGATCCATGTGTACCACAACCTGACTCCTAGCCTGATCCATGTGTACCACAACCTGACTCCCAGCCTGATCCATGTGTACCACAACCTGACTCCCAGCCTGATCCATGTGTACCACAACCTGACTCCCAGCCTGATCCATGTATACCACAACCTGACTCCCAGCCTGATCCATGTGTACCACAACCTGACTCCCAGCCTGATCCATGTATACCACAACCTGACTCCCAGCCTGATCCATGTGTACCACAACCTGACTCCCAGCCTGATCCATGTATACCACAACCTGACTCCCAGCCCGACCCATGTGTACCACAACCTGAATCCCAGACTGATCCATGTGTACCACAACCTGACTCCCAGCCTGATCCATGTATACCACAACCTGACTCCCAGCCTGATCCATGTGTACCACAACCTGACTCCCAGCCCGACCCATGTGTACCAAAACCTGAATCCCAGCCTGATCCATGTGTACCACAACCTGAATCCCAGACTGATCCATGTGTACCACAACCTGACTCCCAGCCTGATCCATGTATACCACAACCTGACTCCCAGCCTGATCCATGTGTACCACAACCTGACTCCCAGCCTGATCCATGTGTACCACAACCTGACTCCCAGCCTGATCCATGTGTACCACAACCTGACTCCCAGCCTGATCCATGTGTACCACAACCTGACTCCCAGCCTGATCCATGTGTACCACAACCTGACTCCCAGCCTGATCCATGTGTACCACAACCTGACTCCCAGCCTGATCCATGTGTACCACAACCTGACTCCCAGCCTGATCCAAGTGTACCACAACCTGAATCCCAGCCTGATCCATGTGTACCACAATCTGACTCCCAGCCTGATCCATGTGTACCACAACCTGACTCCCAGCCCGATCCATGTATACCACAACCTGACTCCCAGCCTGATCCATGTGTACCACAACCTGACTCCCAGCCTGATCCATGTGTACCACAACCTGACTCCAAGCCTGATCCATGTGTACCACAATCTGACTCCCAGCCTGATCCATGTATACCACAACCTGACTCCCAGCCTGATCCATGTGTACCACAACCTGACTCCCGGCCTGATCCATGTATACCACAACCTGACTCCCAGCCTGATCCATGTGTACCACAACCTGACTCCCAGCCTGATCCATGTGTACCACAACCTGAATCCCAGCCTGATCCATGTGTACCACAACCTGAATCCCAGCCTGATCCATGTGTACCACAACCTGACTCCCAGCCTGATCCATGTGTACTACAACCTGACTCCCAGCCTGATCCATGTGTACCACAACCTGACTCCCAGCCTGATCCATGTGTACCACAACCTGACTCCCAGCCTGATCCATTTATACCACAACCTGACTCTCAGCCTGATCCATGTGTACCACAACCTGACTCCCAGCCTGATCCATGTGTACCACAACCTGACTCCCAGCCTGATCCATGTATACCACAACCTGACTCCCAGCCTGATCCATGTATACCACAACCTGACTCCCAGCCTGATCCATGTGTACCACAACCTGACTCCCAGCCCGACCCATGTGTACCACAACCTGACTCCCAGCCTGATCCATGTGTACCACAACCTGACTCCCAGCCTGATCCATGTATACCACAACCTGACTCCCAGCCTGATCCATGTGTACCACAACCTGACTCCCAGCCTGATCCATGTATACCACAACCTGACTCCCAGCCTGATCCATGTGTACCACAACCTGACTCCCAGCCTGATCCATGTATACCACAACCTGACTCCCAGCCTGATCCATGTGTACCACAACCTGACTCCCAGCCTGATCCATGTGTACCACAACCTGACTCCCAGCCTGATCCATGTGTACCACAACCTGACTCCCGGCCTGATCCATGTGTACCACAATCTGACTCCCAGCCTGATCCATGTGTACCACAACCTGACTCCCAGCCTGATCCATGTGTACCACAACCTGACTCTCAGCCTGATCCATGTGTACCACAACCTGACTCCCAGCCTGATCCATGTGTACCACAACCTGACTCTCAGCCTGATCCATGTGTACCACAACCTGACTCCCAGCCTGATCCATGTGTACCACAACCTGACTCCCAGCCTGATCCATGTGTACCACAACCTGACTCCCAGCCTGATCCATGTATACCACAACCTGACTCCCAGCCTGATCCATGTGTACCACAACCTGACTCCCGGCCTGATCCATGTGTACCACAATCTGACTCCCAGCCTGATCCATGTGTACCACAACCTGACTCCCAGCCTGATCCATGTGTACTACAACCTGACTCCCAGCCTGATCCATGTGTACCACAACCTGACTCTCAGCCTGATCCATGTGTACCACAACCTGACTCCCAGCCTGATCCATGTGTACCACAACCTGACTCCCAGCCTGATCCATGTGTACCACAACCTGACTCTCAGCCTGATCCATGTGTACCACAACCTGACTCCCAGCCTGATCCATGTGTACCACAACCTGACTCTCAGCCTGATCCATGTGTACCACAACCTGACTCCCAGCCTGATCCATGTGTACCACAACCTGACTCCCAGCCTGATCCATGTATACCACAACCTGACTCCCAGCCTGATCCATGTGTACCACAACCTGACTCTCAGCCTGATCCATGTGTACCACAACCTGACTCCCAGCCTGATCCATGTGTACCACAACCTGACTCCCAGCCTGATCCATGTGTACCACAACCTGACTCCCAGCCTGATCCATATATACCACAACCTGACTCCCAGCCTGATCCATGTGTACCACAACCTGACTCCCGGCCTGATCCATGTGTACCACAACCTGACTCCCAGCCTGATCCATGTGTACCACAACCTGACTCTCAGCCTGATCCATGTGTACCACAACCTGACTCCCAGCCTGATCCATGTGTACCACAACCTGACTCCCAGCCTGATCCATGTGTACCACAACCTGACTCCCAGCCTGATCCATGTGTACCACAACCTGACTCCCAGCCTGATCCATGTGTACCACAACCTGACTCCCAGCCTGATCCATGTGTACCACAACCTGACTCCCAGACTGATACATGTGTACCACACCCTGACTCCCAGCCTGATCCATGTGTACCACAACCTGACTCCCAGCCTGATCCATGTGTACCACAACCTGACTCCCAGCCTGATCCATGTGTACCACAACCTGACTCCCAGCCTGATCCATGTGTACCACAACCTGACTCCCAGCCTGATCCATGTGTACCACAACCTGACTCCCAGCCTGATCCATGTATACCACAACCTGACTCCCAGCCCGACCCATGTGTACCACAACCTGACTCCCAGCCTGATCCATGTGTACCACAACCTGACTCCTAGCCTGATCCATGTGTACCACAACCTGACTCCCAGCCTGATCCATGTGTACCACAACCTGACTCCCAGCCTGATCCATGTGTACCACAACCTGACTCCCAGCCTGATCCATGTATACCACAACCTGACTCCCAGCCTGATCCATGTGTACCACAACCTGACTCCCAGCCTGATCCATGTATACCACAACCTGACTCCCAGCCTGATCCATGTGTACCACAACCTGACTCCCAGCCTGATCCATGTATACCACAACCTGACTCCCAGCCCGACCCATGTGTACCACAACCTGAATCCCAGACTGATCCATGTGTACCACAACCTGACTCCCAGCCTGATCCATGTATACCACAACCTGACTCCCAGCCTGATCCATGTGTACCACAACCTGACTCCCAGCCCGACCCATGTGTACCAAAACCTGAATCCCAGCCTGATCCATGTGTACCACAACCTGAATCCCAGACTGATCCATGTGTACCACAACCTGACTCCCAGCCTGATCCATGTATACCACAACCTGACTCCCAGCCTGATCCATGTGTACCACAACCTGACTCCCAGCCTGATCCATGTGTACCACAACCTGACTCCCAGCCTGATCCATGTGTACCACAACCTGACTCCCAGCCTGATCCATGTGTACCACAACCTGACTCCCAGCCTGATCCATGTGTACCACAACCTGACTCCCAGCCTGATCCATGTGTACCACAACCTGACTCCCAGCCTGATCCATGTGTACCACAACCTGACTCCCAGCCTGATCCAAGTGTACCACAACCTGAATCCCAGCCTGATCCATGTGTACCACAATCTGACTCCCAGCCTGATCCATGTGTACCACAACCTGACTCCCAGCCCGATCCATGTATACCACAACCTGACTCCCAGCCTGATCCATGTGTACCACAACCTGACTCCCAGCCTGATCCATGTGTACCACAACCTGACTCCAAGCCTGATCCATGTGTACCACAATCTGACTCCCAGCCTGATCCATGTATACCACAACCTGACTCCCAGCCTGATCCATGTGTACCACAACCTGACTCCCGGCCTGATCCATGTATACCACAACCTGACTCCCAGCCTGATCCATGTGTACCACAACCTGACTCCCAGCCTGATCCATGTGTACCACAACCTGAATCCCAGCCTGATCCATGTGTACCACAACCTGAATCCCAGCCTGATCCATGTGTACCACAACCTGACTCCCAGCCTGATCCATGTGTACTACAACCTGACTCCCAGCCTGATCCATGTGTACCACAACCTGACTCCCAGCCTGATCCATGTGTACCACAACCTGACTCCCAGCCTGATCCATTTATACCACAACCTGACTCTCAGCCTGATCCATGTGTACCACAACCTGACTCCCAGCCTGATCCATGTGTACCACAACCTGACTCCCAGCCTGATCCATGTATACCACAACCTGACTCCCAGCCTGATCCATGTATACCACAACCTGACTCCCAGCCTGATCCATGTGTACCACAACCTGACTCCCAGCCCGACCCATGTGTACCACAACCTGACTCCCAGCCTGATCCATGTGTACCACAACCTGACTCCCAGCCTGATCCATGTGTACCACAACCTGACTCCCAGCCTGATCCATGTGTACCACAACCTGACTCCCAGCCTGATCCATGTGTACCACAACCTGACTCCCAGCCTGATCCATGTATACCACAACCTGACTCCCAGCCTGATCCATGTGTACCACAACCTGACTCCCAGCCCGACCCATGTGTACCACAACCTGACTCCCAGCCTGATCCATGTGTACCACAACCTGACTCCCAGCCTGATCCATGTGTACCACAACCTGACTCCCAGCCTGATCCATGTGTACCACAACCTGACTCCCAGCCTGATCCATTTGTACCACAACCTGACTCCCAGCCTGATCCATGTGTACCACAACCTGACTCCCAGCCTGATCCATGTGTACCACAACCTGAATCCCAGCCTGATCCATGTGTACCACAACCTGACTCCCAGACTGATCCATGTGTACCACAACCTAGCTCCAAGCCTGATCCATGTGTACCACAACCTGACTCCCAGCCTGATCCATGTGTACCACAACCTGACTCCCAGCCTGATCCATGTGTACCACAACCTGACTCCCAGCCTGATCCATGTGTACCACAACCTGACTCCCAGCCTGATCCATGTGTACCACAACCTGACTCCCAGCCTGATCCATGTGTACCACAACCTGACTCCCAGCCTGATCCATGTGTACCACAACCTGACTCCCAGCCTGATCCATGTGTACCACAACCTGACTCCCAGCCTGATCCATGTGTACCACAACCTGACTCCCGGCCTGATCCATGTACACCACAACCTGAATCCCAGCCTGATCCATGTATACCACAACGTGACTCCCAGCCTGATCCATGTATACCACAACCTGAATCCCAGCCTGATCCATGTGTACCACAATCTGACTCCCAGCCTGATCCATGTGTACCACAACCTGACTCCCAGCCTGATCCATGTGTACCACAACCTGAATCCCAGCCTGATCCATGTGTACCACAACCTGAATCCCAGCCTGATCCATGTGTACCACAACCTGACTCCCAGCCTGATCCATGTGTACCACAACCTGACTCCCAGCCTGATCCATGTGTACCACAACCTGACTCCCAGCCTGATCCATGTATACCACAACCTGACTCCCAGCCTGATCCATGTGTACCACAACCTGACTCCCAGCCCGATCCATGTGTACCACAACCTGACTCCCAGCCCGATCCATGTGTACCACAACCTGACTCCCAGCCCGATCCATGTATACCACAACCTGACTCCCAGCCCGATCCATGTGTACCACAACCTGACTCCCAGCCTGATCCATGTGTACCACAACCTGACTCCCAGCCCGACCCATGTGTACCACAACCTGACTCCCAGCCTGATCCATGTGTACCACAACCTGACTCCCAGCCTGATCCATGTGTACCACAACCTGACTCCCAGCCTGATCCATGTATACCACAACCTGACTCCCAGCCTGATCCATGTGTACCACAACCTGACTCCCAGCCTGATCCATGTGTACCACAACCTGACTCCCAGCCTGATCCATATATACCACAACCTGACTCCCAGCCTGATCCATGTGTACCACAACCTGACTCCCAGCCTGATCCATGTGTACCACAACCTGACTCCCGGCCTGATCCATGAGTACCACAACCTGACTCCCGGCCTGATCCATGTATACCACAACCTGACTCCCAGCCTGATCCATGTGTACCACAACCTGACTCCCGGCCTGATCCATGTATACCACAACCTGACTCCCAGCCTGATCCATGTGTACCACAACCTGACTCCCAGCCTGATCCATGTGTACAACAACCTGACTCCCAGCCTGATCCATGTATACCACAACCTGACTCCCAGCCTGATCCATATGTACCACAACCTGACTCCCAGCCTGATCCATATGTACCACAACCTGACTCCCAGACTGATCCATGTATACCACAACCTGACTCCCAGCCTGATCCATGTGTACCACAACCTGACTCCCAGCCTGATCCATGTGTCCCACAACCTGACTCCCAGCCTGATCCATGTGTACTACAACCTGACTCCCAGCCTGATCCATGTGTACCACAACCTGACTCCCAGCCTGATCCATGTGTACCACAACCTGACTCCCAGCCTGATCCATGTGTACCACAACCTGACTCCCAGCCTGATCCATGTGTACCACAACCTGACTCCCAGCCTGATCCATGTGTACCACAACCTGACTCCCAGCCTGATCCATGTGTACTACAACCTGACTCCCAGCCTGATCCATGTATACCACAACCTGACTCCCAGCCTGATCCCAGCCTGATTTATCTATAAAGCCCAGCCCCAGCCTCATTTATCTGTACTCCTCTGTACCACAACTAGAGTAGGTTTTAGACAAAGAGTGGCCCTAGGCAAAATTAAAAATGGGGCTCTAAGTTCTAAAATATTATACCAAACCTTTGCCCAGTGCCTATAATCATGTCCCAGATGCACTGTCCCTTTACAGTTCCCCTACTTGCACAGTCCCTGCATTTCTCCTCCATGTACCCAGTTTTAAAAAAACGAGCAGAAGCCAGCCCTGGCATCTAAATGAAGTTGCAAACCCCTCCCCTTTTTCTGCACATTTCACAAAGGAATGACACACAGTTATTTCACTTTGCCGTATGTTGTCCCTCTTTACGGCAACATCCTGAATGGGGATGCCCTGCTGTGTGTATCCCTCCAGGTCGCCCCGTACACTCACCTTCCTTCTGCTCCCACAGCGCAGGCTCTTTTAGACTGTTCCTCTTTAAAAGTGGACCAAAACCCATGATATTCACTATCCCTGGTTTTGTTCTTTGCCCTGATGGCATCCTGATTAATGATTCCCTGCTGTGTGAACCCCCCAGGTCACCCCAAGCACTCACGTTTCCCTGGTCCCATAGCACATGCGCAGGCTCTCATCCAGTCAGTGCGGTAAACCTTCAAATTTGTCCATAATGCATGACATATAGCCCTGTATAGACATCCTGGCATAAGGGAGTGTCTGCATCCCTGATCTCCCTGTGGTGTGCAGTGCACTCCTGTGCCCAACATATCAGAATGGCTGGGAGCGGGAGCACCCCTTAGCTACAGAGAAGCTGGGGATGCAGCTGAGGCCAGCAAGCGCACCATGGGACTCTGGAATAAGTCAGTGAAATATAGTGGGGTGATCAGGGGGCTCCCCGCTTATGGGGGCGGCCATCTTACTGTAGCCCCTGCCCTAGCCTATGTTATACCGGCACCGGAAGCTCAACAAATACTGGCTCTGTCGTGAGAAAACGGCCAGGTGGCAACCCTAACACTGATCAAGGTCCCCCTGGACCTCTGGGGTTCCAGGCAACTGCTTGGTTTGCCTGCCCCAAATGCTGCACTGACCACATCTCAACCTAAAGCCTAATGTATCTGTACTTCATACTGACCTGCAACTTCTTCCATCAGCCTGACCCAGAGTTAGATTCCCCTGATGTCAAAGGTTGGCCCAGTTATACCAGTGGAGAGTTTGGTAGCATTTGTCTTGACTAACACAGTAGAGATTGAGATTTAAGCCCAGACATTATGACAGCCAACAATACCCTCGCCCCCTTCTAAGGGGCCCAATCTACTATCCAATTTATCTTGGAATGTGAGTCATCTGTACCATAACATAGCCTGAAGCCCTATTTATCCTAATGCAACCTAACCTCCCTGTACCCCTATCTATTCGGACCTGAGGGGAACCTGGATAACTTTGGCCTGAGCTGAGGTTTACCCAATGTTCTTTTCCCAGGTTCTGGATTTACTAATGGAGGTCTGGCCCTTGGTAAGCTGGGACATTTGGATGTTTTCCCTCGGCCCAAGGTTCTCCAGAAATTAAATCATAGGAGGAAAGTAATCAGTGCAAAGTTTCAACAAAAATGTCACCTTCCTAGAAAAATAGTAATTGGGTAATTGCTTCCAACTTAAAGTGTACCTAAAGTCTAAATGTAAACCATCTCCTGTCCTGGCCGAGCAATGTTTTTTTATTCCTTGCCTAAATTAGCCTTAGTGGTGGAGGCAAGGGATGGGGGGGGGGGGGGGGGGGGCTGTAGCAGACTTTAGGACTGTAAGTCGTGCACCGGTAGGTCTTTCAAGGTACAGCAAAGCCACAGACAAGAAAGCGACACTGACACCAGCTTATGCAAAACACGTTTACTCAAATAGGCTTCTGAACACACTTCAAATAAATGCAGCAAACAGTAAAACATTAACAACAATTCCCCTTCCCCAAAGCTGACCCAAACTGCTGTAGCAGGCACTGTTCCAAAGGGATGCACTGAGTAGAAATGCAGAAAGCTCAGTGCACAACAGTCAGTGTCTCCTGTAGAAATATTCCTCTGCAATCCAGAATCCAAACAGCAGAGCAAAAGAAGAAAAGTCTTGGCCTGTATAAAGTCTTTCTATCTGACTAACTAACTAACAGGCAGTCTATAGCACGTGCATGTATTATTGAAATTACTGACCCGGGCCTTCGGTGAACTCCAGCTGGACTAAGCAGATCTCCTTCACAAACGACCGGATGCACCACACAGCTCTCAGGTGTCCTTCAGGCAAAAGTCCACAGCCTCTGATTCAGATCCAGCAATCGGGAAAGTTGTCAGTCTCTCTCTTTCTTTGCTGCACGCCAGGCCACACACAACTTGCTCACATGGCCTTTCTCTGTCTTTCCAAGATGGTGATCTCTCCACTTCCCTTCTCTTTCAGCACAAAAAAAAAACGTGATTTCCTGTCCCTCCAAATCAGTAAGTCCCTGCATGAACAGGGGAATCAGCGGCCCCTTGTGGCCAAACAACAGAACGGCAGTTTTTATGAAATAACACTTGTTCCACCCTCTTACATGCCACCCCACTAGAGGTTGTCGCCCTCAGCAACCCTCCCCACACAAACTCCTCCTGAGCATAACGTTGCGGGGGCACACCAGCATTGGACCTTGCTGACCTTCTCAGCACAATGGTTTCAGGGGTATCGGGTGAATCGGGCATCTCTGCCAAGGGAGGGGCCACCACTCTGTCAGCATTCTCGCGGGGTTGCAGACCCGATCCCCCTGGGGCAACAGCAGGTACCTGGGCAGGGGCGACCCACCAATCTTTCTCATCGGCTGAGAGGCTCTCCTCTGTACTGGGAACGTGAAGAGGCATCTCTTCCTCACGCACCGGCTCATCAAAGTTACACTGTCTTAACATGTTACGGTGCAAGTTTCGTGAGGGTCCCCCAGTCCCCACTGGTTCTACCTCGTAGACCGGAATGTCAGGGTCCACCTCCCAGTCGGCCAACGTCTTCCCCAACACCATGGGCATTCTGGACGCCACCCCACTTGCATGTGCCACATCCTGGAGCACGGGTAATCGACCAAGGTCAGGAGTTTCAATGTCCTCTAACTCCTCATCACCCCTCTGCGGCGGTGCCCCCACGGGAACTCGAGAAAGTGCATCGGCATTGCTGTTCTCTTTACCAGACCAGAACTTGATGCGGTAATGAAATTTAGAAAGGCGAGCCAACCACCTCTGCTCCAGGGCACCGAGCTTGGCATTCTCCAGATGGGCTAGGGGGTTGTTGTCTGTCATCACGGTCACTTCCGCGCCCGTCAGGTATTCTGCAAACTTTTCAGTCATGGCCCACACCAGAGCCAACAGTTCCAGCTTGAAGGAGCTATAGTTGTCGGGTTGCGCTCCGATTCCTTCAGAGACCGGCTCCCATAGGCAATGACTCTCTCGCGCCCATCCTGGACTTGGGATAGCACGGCTCCCAACCCATGCAGACTTCCATCAGTGTGCAGCAGGAATGATGTGTCAAACTGCACGTAAGCCAGGATCGTGGCACTGGTTAGCGACTCCTTCACTGCCTCAAAGGCTCTTGCTGCCGGGGCCCCCAACCAATGGGGCGATTTTTCGGACCTCCTGCGGTGCCTCTCAGTAACTCGTTCAACGGGCCCACCAACTGAGCAAACTTGGGTATAAATCTCCTGTAGTAACTGGCCAGCCCCACGAATGCCCATACTTCTCATAATGTCACCGGCCGGGGCCACTGCTGGACGGCTTCCACCTTGCTGTGGGCTGGTTTTACCCCCTCGGAGGTGACCACATGTCTCAAGTACTCTATCTGCTGTCGAAACAGTCGACACCTCTTGGGCTTAATCTTGAGCCCATGATCTCGCAGTCGCCCAAGGACCTGTCGCAGCTTCTGAAGATGGTCCTCGAAGGAAGCCCCAAACACCACTATGTCGTCGAAGTATATCAACACTGACTCGAAGTTGAGGTCCCCCAGACAGTTCTCCATTAACCGCTGAAATGTCCCTGGGGCATTGGTGAGGCCGAATGGCATTCGGTTAAATTCGTAAAGTCCCATGGGTAAAATGAAAGCCGTCTTCGTTTGTCTTTTTGAGCTACCAGTACTTGCCAAGACCCACTTGGCCAGGTCGAATTTCGCCTGGCCCAGGGCTGACAATGACTCTTCAATCCACGGGAGAGGATATGCATCCCGGACGGTCTGGGCATTCAACTTCCGATAGTCCACGCAGAACCGGAGACTCTTATCCTTCTTTCGCACTACTGTGGCAGCCCACGGACTTTGACTCTCTTGAATCACCCGATTTTCCAGCATGCTGGCTACCATGTCCTTCACCTCTTGGTACATTTTGGCAGGGATTTGTTGGTAACATTCTCTAATCGGCGCAGCATCACCCGTGGGGTTTTGGTGTTCAATAGCAGAAGCACACCCAAAGTCCTCGTCATGTCTTGAGAACGCCTCCTGAAATTCCCAGAGAGTATCTTCCAGCAACTTCTGTTGTCCTGGAGTCAGAGCCTTACAGTCCACTCCCAACTGGGCCATGATCACTCTCCCATTCCACTTCTCTGTCGGGATCTCCTTCTGCTGGACCTCCACAGCATAAGTCCAGGCCGACCTTCTATCAGGCTGTAACGTGAAGTGGCTCTTTCGAGATATACTCCCTTCGGACACATAAACGTCTGCCAGGACAGCATTGCCAGGGATGGTTAGCTCACAGTCTTCAACATTCAAGCAGCGTACCGGTACACACCCATTTGTCACAATGGCAAGGGCCCGAGCTATCAATGGGCGAGCCTGGGGTTCCTCTTGCTGGGCTGGCTCAATCAGGACCTCCAATCCATTCAGTCGTCACCCAGCCCCCACCGGCAGCATCAATCCTCTTTCTTGTCGCGGTGGGATCTTCACCGGGGTCCCCCCTGGCACCTTCGCTCTTCTGACAGGTTGACCGGAGAGGTTACTCTTTTGCAGACTACAGCTTCTCACCATCTGTTGAAGAACCTTCTGAGTCGGCCAGAGTGGTGGCCCGTTGCCAATACTTTGGCCCTTCTCTGACATAGAGCTGATGGTCTAGGTCTCTCAGCACATTCATACCCAGCGTCACGTTCATCCCGCTCCGAGAAGAATGGTCCACCAGCACGACCCCCTTCTTGCCCACATCTTGCCCAAGCTCTCGGACCCGCATCCAGACTATCCCTCGGACATCCATCTCCTTATTGTGGGCAGCCATCAGCCTGATGACACTTCCATCTTCCGGCTCCATCATATGTCCAAAGTGTCTTTCAAAGAACTGTAGAGGCATAAGGGTGCACTCTGATCCTGTATCAACTAGGCAGTGTACCTGCTGACCTTCCAACTCTGCTTCCATGACGGGGCTGCTGGCATACAGGTCATGATCCTTCCGCACGGGGCTTAGCTGTTGACATACCGCCGCAGGGCGCCCAGTTACTGCAGCGGTCGGAAGTTTAACGGCTGCTCGGATTCCATCCGTTCGGGGCATTCTCGGGCTATATGGCCGTACTGCCGACAACCCCAACAGAGGGGGCTTCTTCTGCCAGGTCCCCGCACCTGACTTCCCATGCGTGGGGTGGTGCGGCGTGCTGGAGTCACTTCTGGGGGCTGGGAAGGTACTGTCTTCATCTGGGACACCTCCAACCGCAGTTCCCTTAATTCAGTTCGCAGGGCCTGGACCACTGTCTTTAGGGACTCGGATTCCTCAGATCCCGGCTGTTTCTTTATAGCATGAGAGCTGCTCACAACTCTCACCTCCACAGGGACATGCTCCTCCTCCCTTTCCATGGCAGCTTGGTAGATACTATAAAATGACATGTCGGGTGCCACCCGGGTCATCTCTCGCAGCTTATCCTGCAGGAACTTGTTGGAGAGCCCCACTATGAACTGATCTCTCAGCAGTCGGTCCACTTCCCAGAAGGCTCGCATGCCACCTGGGTCTCGTCGCTGTATCTCATTGAGCATCTCTTGGAGGGCATTGGAATACTGCATAAGAGTCTCATCTTCCTGCTGTGGGCGGTTAAAGAAGTGGCTCCTTAGCTGTACAACTTTAGCATGGCCCCCATGAGCTATCTCCAGCAGGTACAATATTTTCTCTAGGGTGTCTCTCTCAGATTGGGGCCTTACCATCACTGTCCGCCTGAAATCACCCTCTAGTGCTCCCAGTGCAACCTCTGCCTGCAGTTCGGGGGTCAGGTTACACATTCTGGCAGCACTCCGCACCCTCTCAGTCCAATCTTGCAAAGTCATGCTTTTCCCATCAAATTTCGGCAGATAGCGCAACAGCGCCCCCACCGGGATGTATCCTACTGGGGGGGACATGGCGCTACAGCCAGGCTGAACTTGGGCCGGCATACCCTGAGCTGGGTCCTGCTCCAGTGCCACTGGCGCCGGGGGAAGATCTCCCGCCGTGTTCCCGTCCATAACGAATGCTGTATCCTGCCAGCTACGCCAAAATGTAAGTCGTGCACCGGTAGGTCTTTCAAGGTACAGCAAAGCCACAGACAAGAAAGCGACACTGACACCAACTTATGCAAAACACGTTTACTCAAATAGGCTTCTGAACACACTTCAAATAAATGCAGCAAACAGTAAAACATTAACAACAATTCCCCTACCCCAAAGCTGACCCAAACTGCTGTAGCAGGCGCTGTTCCAAAGGGATGCACTGAGTAGAAATGCAGAAAGCTCAGTGCACAACAGTCAGTGTCTCCTGTAGAAATAGTCCTCTGCAATCCAGAATCCAAACAGCAGAGCAAAAGAAGAAAAGTCTTGGCCTGTATAAAGTCTTTCTATCTGACTAACTAACTAACTAACTAACTAACTAACTAACTAACTGGCAGTCTATAGCACATGCATGTATTATTGAAATTACTGACCCGGGCCTTCAGTGAACTCCAGCTGGACTAAGCAGATCTCCTTCACAAACGACCGGATGCACCACACAGCTCTCAGGCGTCCTTCAGGCAAAAGTCCACAGCCTCTGATTCAGATCCAGCAATCGGGAAAGTTGTCAGTCTCTCTCTTTCTTTGCTGCACGCCAGGCCACACACAACTTGCTCACATGGCCTTTCTCTGTCTTTCCAAGATGGTGATCTCTCCACTTCCCTTCTCTTTCAGTACAAAAAAAACACGTGATTTCCTGTCCCTCCAAATCAGTAAGTCCCTGCAGTGCATTAGCTGCATGAACAGGGGAATCAGCGGCCCCTTGTGGCCAAACAACAGAACGGCAGTTTTTATGATATAACACTTGTTCCACCCTCTTACAGGACAGCTAGTGCAGATGCTTGGAGGATGCTTATAGCATGCTGAAGGCACTTTTTTTTGCCAAAATTAGAGTAGTGGGGAAGAGATGAGGGTTATTTTTTTTTCCTAAAATTGTTGCTATGTTTTTGCCTATATTTGACTTTTTAGTACTTAACAGTAGATCCACATTAAGTATGACACCACAGATGAATAAGGAGACACTTGCTGCAGACTGAAGGTGCTCTGCTCCTGATACAGGTACATTATTTATTCTTTGGCTTAATCGCACTTTGTGGGGAAGGGCAGGGGTGAGACTTTTCTTTTGGAGGATGGGGTGGCTTAGTGGATTTTAGGTCGCCTTTAAAATTTGACCCTACTGCAGACACACCAGAAGCTTAGTGTCGTGCGGGTGTTTTATTCCTTGCCCAAAGCGGACTTGGCAGCAAAGGGGAGGGATGGAACTTTACCTCGTTTCCCAGTAAATAAGACCTACCGCAAATAAGCCCTATAATTTTTCAGGATGCTTTAAAATGAGCCCTAGTTATAGTCATATGGGCAAATAAGGCAATTACCGGGGGGCACCAGGACCCCTGCGAGCTAGCAACTCCATGCCAATTTGACACAGGCGTCACTAACAGCCTGAATCATAGTGTGGAACTGCCTAGATTCTGGGGGGCCAGTAGCACCCATAGTAAATGTTAACATAGAAACATAGAAGGTTGACGGCAGAAGGAGACCATACGGTCCATCTAGTCTGCCCTTATGTGTATACTGTATGTACTCTTTATCTTAGGATAGATGTGTGCTTATCCCAGGCATGTTTAAATTCAGTGACTGTTGATTTTACCTCTGCTGGAAGTTTGTTCCAAGCATCTACTACTCTTTCTGTAAAATAATATTTTCTGCTCCTGATCTTCCCCCCGACTAGCTTCAGGTTGTGCCCCCTTGTTCTATCATTAAGTTTCTTCTTAAAAACACTTCCCTCCTGAACCTTATTCAATCCTTTCACATATTTAAAGGTCTCAATCATGTCCCCCCCTCTTCCTTCTTTCCTCTAGACTGTACATATTAAGTTCTTTAAGTCTCTCATGATAAGTTTTAAATCCTTCTACCATTTTTGTTGCCCGCCTTTGGACACGTTCTATTTGAATAATGTCTTTTTGCAGGTAAGGTCTCCAGAACTGTACACAGTATTCTAGCTGTGGCCTTACCAGGGCTCTATACAGCGGCATCACAACCTCCCTCTTCCTACTGGTGATGCCTCGAGCTATGCAGCCGAGCATCCTGCTTGCTTTTCCCACTTCCTGGCTACACTGTCCACTCATCTTGCAGCTATCAGTAATCAGTACCCCTAAATCTCTCTCCTCCGAGGTCCTGGCTAACACAGTGCTGCCCATACGGTACTCAGAGCAGGGATTCCTTCTACCCAAGTGCATGATTTTACATTTAGAGACATTAAACTCTAGTTTCCACAGTTTTGACCATCTAGCCAGTAAAGCTAAATCATTTCCATGTTGCAGACACCTCCAGGAATATCCACCCTATTACTAACCTTTGTATCATCAGCAAACAGGCAAACCTTCCTACCAAGCCTTCTCCTATGTCACTTACAAATATATTAAAAAGAATGGAGCCCAGGACAGAGCCTTGCGGCACACCACTTGTAACTCGCCTTTGTTCAGATTGCACACCATTTACAACAACACTCTGATACCGATCCCTCAGCCAACTGGAAATCCACTGAACTATCCAGGGATTGAGTCCTACCTTCAATAACTTATCTATGAGCTCCTTATGTGGTACAGTGTCAAAGGCTTTGCTAAAATCCAGATAGGCGATATCCACAGCACCACCTTCATCTAACACTTTAGTGACATTGTCAAAGAAATCAATAAGATTGGTCTGACATGATCTGCCCTCAGTAAAGCCGTGCTGTTTTGGGTCCAATAGGTCATTAATTTTTAGATGGGAAATTAGTGTTTCCATTAATTTGACCACTATAGATGTTAAACTAACTGGCCTGTAATTACTGGCTTCTTCTCTACTCCCCTTTTTATGGATTGGTACGACATTGGCCATTCTCCAATCATCTGGAACCTCACCAGTTGAAAGGGAATGGTTAAGCAAATCAGGGGCTGCCATCACAAAGTTCCTTTTGTCCATGGTTAACACTATCCACCAGGAACATGAAGAAGGGGGGGCAGAGAGTTAGGCTGCTATATTACGGTAACTATCAATTTTGTAATGAAAATGAAGAACAAATGTAGTATGTTAATGGAAAAATAATCCCCTGAAAATAAGCCCAAGCCGTTTTGAAACGATTAATATAAGGCCCTGTCTTATTTTCCTGGAAACACGGTACGTTTGACCATAGTGCAGAGAAATCAGGGGAGGCATGACACGGTACACATACTAAGTTGCTTTTATTAATCCAGAACTGCATGCTACAGATACTGTACAGCATGAACATGTATTCATTACAAAAAAAAAAAAAAAAATTGCACGGTTTTAAAAACCATCTTGAAATTAAATGGGAATAATAATAGCATTTAACTGAACGGTAACATCACAGCTGTTAGGAAACATTCAAAGTATTCACAAAATTGTTATAGTTAATTATTAGCATCTTAATAAACCAGAGTAAACCAGAGACAGATTTACAATTGAGTCATGTCAAATACAATGGCACTCGATGAAGGGGATGAATGGTGGGGGAGTGGAGTCCATTTTTTGTGTCGTTTATATTTTTCTCTTTTTATTCATTTTAATAATTTTTTTTATCTGAAACATCAACATGCCTTTTTCTGATTTCATTTTGTTTTTGTCTTTTTTTATTTTAAACGCCTGCTACCCACCTCTACGTAACAAGCGTGCATAAAAATGGCAGTCATTCCGTTTACTTTTTTTTTTTTTTTTTACAAGAAATCTAATATACAGGATTTTGGCCCATTGGGGGTTCGGGAAAAGGGGTCTTTTTTTTTCAAACCTCATTGTTTTTGAAATGCTGCCCAGCCACCCTCCTGCTAAAAACATCTCCTAAAGATGACAAAAAACTACACACGTGTCTAGCTATGTAACATCACATTAAAACATGAGGAACAAAAATACAGCATCAAAAACAAGGGGAATTTATCACCGGGAGTTTTGGCACATCCGTTTTTTTACAGTCTTATCAATGTAGGCGTCTCTCTTGTTCCTTGAGTCACTGACAAAGTATCCGTCGGCGAGACGGTGTGGGTCTGTTTCCCTTGTTTTTCAAGTCTTGGTTTAATGGCTTTTAAAGCAAATGTGTCATTTTATGTTTTTTTGTACAATATTGTTCCTTTAAATTGCAGCTACAAACGTCCATTTTGGTGGCAACTGAGTTTTTTTTACAGCAAAAAAAAAAATATATAATATATAAATTTATATATAAACTTAAAAACATTGTACAAATGATATATATAAGATGCTTACGCTAAAAAAAAAAACTTTATACAATGTGAGAAATGGGGAAGTTTCGTCGAAAAAAGGGGACCACATACAGATAGGACACAAGCGGTTTCTAGATAATAAATACTACATACTGGTCCAATGGCTCTGAAAAAAACTTGACATACCCGCCCAAATTTCCCATGTAGCTAAAAACAAAAAAAACAAAAACAAAAAGAACAAAACAACATAAAAAAAATCTAGAAAAAAATCTAGAAAAAACTTCTACCACCATGGAGCAAGGCAACACAATTTGTTCATTTAAACCCCTTTGTGTTCTGTACATTTCAACAATAACATAACAATAAAAGTTGTTTCATGAAGAGCGGCACTGCATTCGTCGTGCCATTGGAGGGTAGTACAAATCAGATGTAAAATGATTGGTTCGCAAGCTCGTATTTAATACAAATAATCAAGAACCAACTCCTTCTTGCGAGGGCTGCTTCAAAATTGCTTGTTTTTCTTCTTTTTTTAAATGTCTTTTTGAAGTAACCTATCGGAGCTACATAACAGTTATGTATTTGTGTCATTTTTATATATTTATATATATATATTTATATATATATATAATTTCCCCCCTCTTCCGATGCTCAAAAGACTATAAACGTTGATGATACCATTTTTTGTGTTTGTTTTATAGGCAGAACCTCATGGCTCGTAGAGGTCTGCACAGTCAAATCGGAAAGGTAGAGATTAAAAAGACCGGGTCAAATATTGACCAATGAACTTCATAAAACATCTAAATACGTAGCCATTTGGCACAAATGAAAAAGAAAATAAAAATACAAAAATCAAGGGAGAAAAATGCATATTTAAAAAAAAAAATTGAGAGGTGACAGTGCTGGGCTGAACTATTCTAAGGACTTGGTTACGAGTGAAAGGGGCTGAAGTTGCGTTCCAGCCAGGGATCGATGAGAAGCAAGGAAGGACGTAGAGGGCTGTGTGCTTGACAAGGAGTACGATATCGTGGACGATAGCGAGCTGGGCTGGTGGTTGTGGTCTGTTCCGTTCTGACAAATGGTTCCTGGCAGGTTGCCGGACTTCCGGGCTGGGCTTTCCGTCAGAGGTGAGTGAGGCATACAGAGCCGTGCCAGGGGGTCGGGCTTCAAGGTTAGAGATAGAGGTTGTGTTTGTTCAGTTTGTGGAGAGTCTCTTGTTGGGGAGTCTAGCATGGTGGGAGAAGAAGGAGGAGAGTCTAGTAAGCTTCCGTCTGAAGAGGGCGGGCTGACGCAGCTGCCTTCACCTTGTATGTAGCGAATGCACTTTTTTTTTCTCCTAGAAACATGAAAAATATTGCATTTTTTAGTAAATGGATGCCTAGGGACATCACGCTGGGGGTCATCAGAAGCAGTGGAGAAGAGACACAGTTTACCATTGGGCTATGAGCAGTACACAACATTTCCTTCTAATCAATATACTTCATCAGTGTGATGCACACTGTGTATCTGTGGAGCACTAACTACACAGTATAGCTTCTCCATCATCCCTTACCTCAAAAAGCCCCAAAGGGGTTCCCTTGGTCATAGTTAGACCTGACCTAACTTAGACCTAGAAAGGAAGTTGTATTTCAGAGTGGGGGCACTATTCTATAGCAAACAGTCATCAGGAATGGTATTTAAAGTTGATGTCTGGTCTCCTAGCGGCAATGAAACAGGACGAGTGAATGGGCGGGTGCAGCCTCTGAAAGATGGCTGCAGCCGACACTGGAATCCCAGGGGGAACTGCACTGGATTCGTTGTGAGGGAAGCTTTTTTTTGTTTGAACTCCCCCCCCCCATCCTACCTCAGTGTACAAGGAGTGGGGGACTGTATTTTCACAAGTGGACCAAAACTATCCCAGGTTTGGTCCTTGCTCCCTGATGTGGGATTCCCCACTGTGTGAAACCCCCCAGGTCACCCACCAAAATGTACCTTTTCCCGGTCCTACGGCGCATGCGTGGCCTCTCGTCCAATCAGCACGCTCAACTGTGTTGACTTAAAATCACCTAGTCGAGTGGAGCCTAGCACAGTCAAGCACGCTGGTGGCCTGATCCCCGCTGCCCTCTCACAGGGTCAAACAAACAGGGTCTAACAAACTGCTAAAGGCATTGCAGGCGGCTCATGCATGCGCTGTTGGATCACGGAGACCTGGGGGGTTTTACACAGCTTCCATCTGGATGCCCCAGGGGAAGGGAGTAAGCCTGTCCTGGAGTTTCAGACTCCAGGATGGGTTATGGCCCAATTTAAGCTGTTGTCATTAGGCAAGATGGCTACATGATGTTGGTGATGGCTACATGGTGTTGGATTAGGCAAGATGATGTTCCCTGGGCCATGATTTGGTGTGAAAAAAAAATTGGTTCAGCTCACTCCACAACAAAATAGTCCACTAGTGATAGTGCCTTGGGATGGGGTGGCTACGTATCCCAGATGAGCAAATGTAGGAAATATCCAGCTTCCTGTCACGTAGGCCCAACTTGATAAAACATACATTTTAGTTGTGCATGTTAAAATCCAAACTGTGCTGCAGGTGTGAGCAGGTATGGCCAGCATGAAAGAAGGGGATGCCTTCCAGCCTCCTGGTGCATGCCATCCAGCCTCATGCAGCTCCTACCCAGCACCTTTAGATCAGCCAATCGTGGATCTGAATAGGGGGAGGATAGACATGGCCTCAGTGGTGAAAAACCCAGTTTAAAAAAAAAAAAAAAAAAAGGCACCGGGTAGATGGCTGCTTCACCAGAGCTGTTCAGAAGGAAAGGTAGAGCAGAAGACCTAAAAATGGGTTTCCATCCGCTTTATATTTTAGGTTTGTTTGAGCAGACAGATGACCCTTAATATCCCCTCACCCTGTGCACCAGAACCTCACTCTTTGCTGTGTGTCTGAAGCTGCCCCTCCTAATGGAGACACAATTTTGGATGCATTGGGAAGTTTTTCTATTTTACTAGGACAGTTAGAGGGTTAAAAGTTACGTTTCATCATGCTTTGACCGCATGCTGGATATTTCCTACATGGTTTGGTGTGACTTGACTTGGACCTACTGAAGAAAGGTGGTTCTATTTTGGAGAGGGTGTGCTGTTCCATACCTACAGCCTAACAGTAACCAGGATGGATATTTAAGATCTAAGCTGTTTCTAAGATGTCTCTATTTAGGACATAAGCCAAGCAATAGAGAAACTAAGCTATTGGTGACCTTATTGGGGGATTTACTCTCACTTTTTGTATCATACAGAAAGTTCATCTAACAGAAAAGCCATCAGTATTGGCAGCATTGAAGCCTGAAATGCTGAAATCTGAAGCCGGTTGTTGCACTTTCAGGTTCTGGCTGATTGGCAGTTCAGCTGAAGTGCCCCTAAAGAATAACGGGCACTTTTTCCTTAGGCACAGCACATACCCTCTTAGAAGCGTGGCACACAGCTTTAGATACTGAGGCTGCAGTATAGGGGCTGGCTTGCAGGATGGTGTGGGTAAGGTCTGGAGGGAAAATCTACAAAGGTGGTCTTTTCCTTTAAAGCTCTTGTGTGGCCTTTGATGCTTTAACCAGCATAATCCCTTAGATAGTTTTCTGAAATCTTTAACTGTAACTTATCTCCACTAGAGATGGCATAATGGGCTATAACATAATTATATAAAAACAAAAGGACTTAATCTGGGAACCTGGAATGGCCTTAATAAATTCTAAGCTACAATCACACTTCAAATGTTATTAAGATGGTAAAGCCTCCTTTATCATTAAATTAAGCGTATCTCCAATACTAACCCAGGGGTTCTTTTAAACACCGGAGTTTGAAAAACCTCAATCGAAAGGTTGATAAAGACCAATACCCTACAAGAACCTTTTCTAGAAACATTAATCTCTACTCATTTTTAATGGTGTATACAAAAGGTGGCAATTTAAATAATTACTTTGTGATCATATTGAGGTTCAACTTATTGGGTCAGCCCTTACCAAGCATGAGATGGAAGGGGATTGGTTATGTGTACATCCTAGATTTTAAATATATTTTTGCATGTGTTCATCAGAGATAATTAGACACCAAAAGCCAAGAGCTTTTAGTCATATGTCCAATGTGGATACCAAGTAGGGAAGTGGCTTTAGCTTTTCTACATGTACAATTACCCATTTATAGTAATATATTTCATGCACTAGTGTTTTACTTGGACTTCAGGTTACTTGGTTTAATGTCATGTGCGCCTAGCTTTCTGCAGAAATGGCTAAGTGTACAATCCCCAGTAAGTGGACAACTCAAATTTGTAATTGACTGATGGAATGGTGGACAGGACACAACAGTAATCTGACATGCACAGAATCAGAAAAAAAACAAAAAACAATGGTCACTGGACTGACTGGTGCCTATATTTAAAAATGTCACCTGCATGCTTTAGTTTTTGAGAAGGAAGATTTGATATGAAGCTGGTCATGCAGGACTGATGGGGTTAGGCAAAGAATGAGTGACGGGATGGGAACATGAGGTCAACACATGCACTGATATTTAACATGCAATGTCTGACAAGGTTAGCAGAAGCTAATTGCTGGTTTAGGGTTAGTTAGGATGACTAATTTAAATGGATGGTAACCCTCAAATTAGGACAGGTGTTCATAATGAAAGGCAAATATTGTATCTAGAGGTCTAATGAGTCAAGATTTTGAATTTCTCTAACCAAAGTCTTTCCTGCCAC
The DNA here is from genome assembly GCA_027917425.1 of Gastrophryne carolinensis. NCBI lineage: Eukaryota > Metazoa > Chordata > Amphibia > Anura > Microhylidae > Gastrophryne > Gastrophryne carolinensis. The sequence goes on from CM051235.1 coordinate 373,303,872, forward strand.
AAAAGATGTCCTCTAGTCTTAAGGGTAACTTGGGCAAACCACAGCCAACCAGCTTAACTGTAAGATCTGTAAACCCCAACAGGCCTCCTAAGCCATATGAGGGGTCCAGTGGGAGCTGTAGCTCTTTCTAAGCTGGAGGTCTACAGACTGCTCAAGCCTCCATGATTATACGTGTCATGGAAAACAAAGGTTGGATTGATCTAGGCTGAGGGCCTGTCTTCTGTCTAATATACTAGACAATGGCAGCATAATGCATTGCACATGGCCTGATTTGGCTAAATGGCTAATAGGCTTACAAACTAACACTGTGAACAAACAAGATGGAGTGACATATGTTAACACACAAAGAGGGAGGAAGCAATACCTACCATGGTTATATTCCATATTCAAAGACTGCTTGCATCAGAATAAAGAAATAGCAGATTTAACCAAAGGATCATTGAGAAGGATAAGAGTAAGAATTAAAAGTCCCTCCACCAAGGTTCATCTATACGTACGAATCATCTTCCTAGACCTAATGACTAGTCACAGTTTAATTACAATGCTTTAGCTTCTATTTGTGCTACCTAAGTGGACAATTCATCACTAATGGTCATTGTGCTCTCAATGCAACACTCTCTTTATGTAGTTGCCCCCCCTCAAAAATATATGTCCTATAAAGAGATAATATGTAGATAATGCCCTATGTTACCCCAGGGTAACAAAATATTGTTACCAAGCAGCCTCTCTAAGCATTCACCCTGGCAAACAGGGACTCTGGGACTAAAAGTCTAATGTAGCCTAGAAAAGCCTGGATTCTATGGCTATCCCAGGGCTTCCTGGGAACACCAACAGACTGGTTCACTGTGTTGGCAAAGTTGAGGAGAAATTTATGGCGGACCAGGGTAGATTTTTTTATCACAGATCATCTTTTATCAGAAGGGCATATGTCCCACACACTGGTACAACAAAATGGTGGCCATCTTGCTAAGAAGTTGACCTTGTTTCTATAAAATTTCTGGATAGAATTACTGGAGTTGAATTATCCACAAATATAGGGTCTCCAACGACCAGTAGTTTGGAATTTGATGAATGCAATTTAAGGTCTTATACACACATAATAGCCCTTTGGGCATAAATTCCTTTGGGGTGGCTATTAATTTTATTTTTTTTTTAAAACCCATTACCTAGACTGTGTATTTTAATGATATATATATAACTACATTGGGAAACCAGATTCTGCCAAGCAAACATTTTTGGTTGGTCAATACCTCTATTCCCAGTGAGCATCTCTAGATCATTGTTCCAATTCTTAGGAATCTGAGCTGCTGAGCTTGTTTTTACCCTCTAAGCTATATTCTACCTGGGATCTACCCCAAACATTCACATGTATTAGGGATCATTTACAACCAGAAAATGATATTTTCTGATCTTCGTTGCATGCACTAATAGGAAATCAAGAATAGGAAGTCGAGTCACCAGTAATGTCTAGAGAAAAGGAAGGAAGGGATTTCATTGGACAGGTGTGCGTGCAATCACAGAGAGGCTCCAGAAAGGAAGGGATTTCATTGTTTCCCAGCGGGGGGCCTTGTAGTATACCTGCACGGTTTGCACCATAGATTCTGTCGGTCAAGTCCGAATAATGCCCGACACTTCTTAGGAGCATTTGCATCTGTTAGCACAATGTAAACACACAGAAAATACAACAATATGGTGGATACTGCTGGCCCGGAGGCACTTTCTTAACTAAGGATACCTTCTTATCTAAGGATACAATTGGTTTTATTTGGTAATTCCCCTTAGTACCACCGCCAATGGAATTTCAAAGATTTCATTTATTAATAACTATCAGGTTGGTGGACTAAACAGAAATAAACACTCCTTCTATGTTACAGTAAATGTGGAACATTCGACAGTCGATGCCAGGCAGTGCAGGTGGTCCACAACGCGGACTGATGAAATTAAACCAGCACAGAAATTTGCTAAATACGTGGAACATGAGAAACCATCATTCTCTACACCACACAACATCCACAAATGGAAAATCTGACGATCATGCTTGGGAATAAATATATAAAGGGTTTAACCACTATAGGGAGATGATCAATGACAGATAGGTAGGAAGTCCTTGCATGCCACAAAAATAAAATGTTTGGATGTGCAATGTCTGTGTACCTTTCCTGTCAAACCTAACAGGGTGCTAAGTGTATTTATTCATTGAAAAAGGAAAGTCTAACATTCTGGGGTGGTAATGAGATGTAGATGTTAAGCATACAGCGATGAGTGAGCTTGACTTTGTTAATTACATGGATGGATAAAGGGCTCTAAGGCTGAAATGTGGGCAGTAGAGAAATGACCTTGTAAATTTGTTCTAGATAAATAACTTTGATGCACTTTCGTTTGCCACTCCAAGAACTTGACCAATAATCTTGTGCCTAGCCTACCTCCCCAAGTGATGCATACAAGACTGTCTCAGCTAGATAAGATTTCTCCCTGGCCATTACAAAATGGACCTGTTGGTGGTTTCTATAACTGGTATATCTAACTGTGGGTGCCACATCATCCAGTTTGAAAAATATTTGTTGCTAAGGGAAGCAGTACTATACCAATGTTAAAATTAAGAAAAAAAATAAATAGCCCCTCTATGAAATGAAGACCAAAGATGGTGAACTCAACGTGAGTTGGGTCTCCACCCGCACCCCAACACTGACCAGGACAGCCCACGCTGCATCATGTAGGTTGGCATAGTTTGTTATTTCTGCCCACAAAAGAGCCACCAACTGCTTAAAACAACTAAGCCATTAGCTGTAGGCACGTAGTGGGAAATTACCAAGTAAAAAATAAAAATACAAAAAATATCAATGGTAAAACCAGCCATAGCTATACCAGGAATAACCATACACACCTGCAGGGGCCGCACCAGTTATTCTGCTGATCAAGGCCAAAGCGCGCTCGGCATTTCTTAGGTGCGCTCAGGTCTGAATAAGTTCAAGACAGAAGCGAGCAGGGGAAAAAAAGGAACAGGAAGAGATAAAAAAATAAAATAAAAAGGAATCAATAAACTGTTTACTAATTGCAAAAAAGAATAGAACTTTAATTTTACAAGGATAGGTAACTGATTTGAATGTTTCATTTGCAGGTCAAACTAAAGCTGCAGTATCTCTATTTGAGGGCATATTTCCATCTTCAGAAGACTTTATGGTCCATCCTACAAAAGTCCATTCTTTTGGTTCATTAATATTCCAGGGAATTGAAGCTTATAAATCAATACTGAGATTATGTAACTGGAAATAGATTTACCAGGTTTAGAAGGTGGTTTACTAAGGAAAGAGATTTCTTATGAATTTCATATCTCCTTACCAAGCTGGTAAGGAGGTATTTAAAAAAATGTTTCTAAAAGGGTTCCTTAGACTGTTTACCAGTTCACTCGTGGACTTCCAAGATCTGAAACTGGCAGAGTTTACGTGACTGAGAACAGAATTCTGTTATGTCATAAAGGGCACTAAAATACTATGTACCACTGCCTGTGTCCTTTTGGGGCGGGGGGGGGGGGGGTTAAGGTGACCAAGAATTCTAGTAATTCTTCATATTTTTTTGTATGTTATTACTAATTGACCAAGGGGCAGTCTAAAGCTTCTTTTTTTGTCATACCATTACAATGGACAAAGTCATGACAGCTCAGTGAAAAATAAAGGATCCTAGAGCTTCTGAGCTTCTTAGAGATCTGGGTCCAAGGGAACAAAGAATCCTAGTGATTCTTCATGTTTTCATTATTATGTCATAAAGTCCAATTAAAGTTTTGTCATGACATCACAATAAACAGAGAAGAGCTTTCCCAAAGAGACCTGAGCTACACTAGGCAGCTTAGCATCTAAAGTGCTTGGGGTTTTTCAGCTTTAAAAAGGCTAGGCAAGTGCCCAATGAATGCTTGTTTATTAAACATGTGATAGTATGGCACCTATGATGGAAAATGTTGGGTTACAGCACAGGCACCCCTCCTCAAGGGCCACCAACCATGTTTTGTGGATCTCCACATAGCTGCAAATCATGGTCGTTCGGCGGCCCTTGAGGAGAGAGCTGGGTACCAATGGGGTAAATTCAAGCTTCTATTTAAAAAAAAGGCCCTTTTAATGATTATTGCAACTGTCATATGTTAAAAAAAGATGTCTTTACAAAAAAAATAAAGTTGAACCCTGGATATAAAAATAGGCATAACTTCTGTGAGGGCTTTCAAAAATCCAGAGGATATATCGGTGATAGTGCTGATGACAGCTCTCACTCGTGTACTAATAAACTGTTGTAGCTATGGATGTACGCAGGAAATATTGGCTAACTGAAAGAGACTTAAGAAATATTCTTCAGAATCCCATTAAACAATGGTAATATGCCCAAAGAAGAAATCCAAGGGGTTTTGAAAGCTTGCCTCTTTTTTAATAACTTTAATATTTACTTGATATTAGACAAACAATCAGTGTTTACCTTAATCCTAACTTTGAGCTTCAGGAAGTCACAAATAGAGTCACAGGTACAAAAGCAAATAATAAGGAAACTGTCTTTTGCAACACCTGGTCCCCTTGGCTTAGCTATGTATAAAATATTAATGTTGCCTTGGATTATGTCTCCTGTATTGGAGTCAAATATTGCAACTTGTTTGCTAAGTACATTTCCTGATTCTTCTCTGTTCCTCTTTAACTTGGTGCAAATTAATAAAGGATAAGGGTAATGCTCACTTTTATTTAATTTAGCTATTTTAGACATTTTACTTACTACTTACTTTAATATGATGCTTTGTCTGCTAATAAGACATACATTTTTTTTTAAGTATACTGACATGTTCAAACTTTCTACTAATACACACCCCTACTGATTCATTTATTTACGGGTACTTGAGGGTAATCTAATGATTTTACAGCTAGCTAAATGTATACCACTAATGGCAGACTGACCTTCCAAGCAGTTGACAAGGGTATGATTACCTAAAAGCTAAATGTACAATATACCACCCCCCAATGCAGACAGGCCTTCCAAAGAGTTGACCAGGCTTTTATTTTCTGCCAACCTACATAGGTATTTAAATGCTACATAGCACCAATAGCAGACTGGCCTTACAATCAGTTGACCGGGGCTTTATTTTTGGCCGACTTGGGACGATCTGTATCAAAATGCTTATCAAAAGGTTTACCACTAATGGCAGACTGGTCTTCAAAATAGTTGACTGGAATTTACTTTTCAGCCACAAAAATCTTTATACTAAAGTATACTAAATGTATGCAAAGCAGTTGACTAGCTTTGATTTTTTGGCTAACTTTTATATATATCTAAATGCCAGAGCCAAGTATGTGGTACCAAGGTGAGCATAGCTGGTTTTCAAGCATCTCACCAAGGTTAAATTCCAGGCCAACGAACACACATATGTATCTAAATGACTAGCGTTAAAGCCTTTTAAGCATCTGACTAGGACTTGACTGGGCTTTATCTATTCCTTAACACCATAATGGTTGCATAGTGGTTGGATTACAGTATGGATAACCCTCAAGTATTGATGGATAACCCTAAAGTTTAATAGATACAGGTATTCTACATAAATTCTACACAATAAAAAAAAGAAAAAAAATGAAAATATATTGTTAACATTTGTGGGATGGCATGTGTCTTCAAAAGATGGAACCCTCCTATTCTGTTTCTTGTTTCTCAAATAGATCCAATCTCTGAGCCCTTATTTTGTAAACTGATAAAAAAAACATACAACTGCTGAGTTGTTTTCCCTCATATCCAGTACTGGCTTACTGAATTCACCCCCCCCCCCCCGTACAGCCAATGGCAGCCGGGATCCCTCGGCTTGTCTAGTATACATAAAGCCCGGAGATAGTGCAGCTTTATAAAATGCTTATCAGTCATGTTTATTTGTAAGTCACAATTTGTGTAAAGAAAAAAGAGAGAAGAGAAAGAAGTAGATGGAGAGGAGAGGCAAGCAGACGTTAGGATGGAGGAGTTAGCAGTAGCTATGAGGCATGCCTTTGAAGCCATATGCCAGCATGATTGGGGGGGGGGGGGAGAGCAAACACAAGCAAAAGATACAACATGCTGTAGTGAACACTTTCTGGAAGCAATAATAGATTAAGGAGGTTTTTATGTTTTTTTAAACAGTCTTTTTACTTTTGTATGTATTTCATAGAAAAAGAAATACTGTGTATCCCATTGGCATGGTTAGTGTCTGTCAAATAAGTCTCGTAAGAGCTTTGAAAATAGACTGTTGTGAGGAAACACATTACCGTGTAACATACAGACAAATAATTAAGATGCATTATAGAACGTGCTGGAAGCTGAGGCATGGAACTTTTAGAATACTTGAAAGATGATAGGAAAAAAAATCTGTAAAACCCTGCAATGTCTGGACACAATGAACTGGAGGAGTCTATGGTAACGTGCCTTCCCAATTATGTGTCCTCAATGCAATGCTCTGGCTTAAAGCGCACCTCTTTAAAATGATACATTAATTCTTATCAATATGCTGACATGCTACCAACATGCTACGACTGGACTGCTTCTCAAATGTAAAGTCTCGAGACAACAGATAGAGAGAAAACGCAAAAGATGAAGCAAACATAGTCTTAGACATGAGATTTGGGTTGAGATAAATTATCCAACAACAAACAATCATTTTTTTCCAGATACACTGAACTGTCTGCCACTGGTCCCAGGAGTAGACAGAGGAACCCAATTCAGAAGAGTGACTCCTTCACCCACCTTTGTAAATTCATCGGTTTTATTCTGGGATTATATGCAGTATTGCCAATGGACTTGTGGTGATCCAACTATAATAGGCGGCAGTTGACAATCCTCTCATATCTATGGCTAATTTGGAGCAGATCCCCTATATTGCTGCCTGTGACCTCATTGTGGTCCTATTTCCGGCGGTTTTACAAAATCGCTATGTTTTATGGTGGCCACCGCATTTTTGTCGTCTTGGCCTTACCAATAGTTCATGCAACAAGATAACAGACACCAAAGAGTAGACTTTACTAGAATTTTACACATTGTTTGGGATAAATAAAATCCAAGGGCCTAGATATTTTCGAAATAACTCAAGAACCAGCTGGGTGGATGATGAGCACAGGAACAAATACATTTTTCATCACCTTTAGGAGCAATTTTGAATTTATTGAGCAGATCAAGCTTGGGTTACTCAGGTAAGGTACAGTTCAGTCTGCAGCCTTGATGCGTACCAGAAGACAGGTACCAATGTTTGGGAACCCCTGCCTTAGGACATGAAAATCCTAGCTGATGAATTATCTTTTAGTCATATTGGTTGGGGTGGAACAACAGCATTATAATATAGGACCTGCATATCCTTGCCATGAACAAATAGGGTATCTGAACCCCTCATGCCACAGATTTTAAGAAGTATCTATTGCAGATTGTAAGTATGGTAACCTTGTTGTTTTAGAGACTTAAGACTTATGGTAACCTTGCCAGGATAATCATTACTCTATTTCAGTAGAAATCTGCCAGGCAAGTGCAGGAGGTTGCATGGTGGGTACATGCAGATCCAACATACAATCTGGATACCCTGAAAGACAAAAACTGCTGTCCATTTCATGCAGAATTATGAAGACATGGTCTTACAGATCCAGTCTGGTTGAATAGGTAAGTTAAACAGAACATCCTTGGCTCACAGCAGCAGCCTGGGCAGATGGCTAAGGAACAGTGTCCTGGTCACCTGTCATGTTAGAATGGGGCAAGATACAAAAATGAAGAATGAATAAAGCCTTGGATTTATTGAAGTGGAACCCATCCCTGCCTACATTGTATAGGAATTGCAACTGCAGATATTGAAAAGAAACATTTGAAGCACTGTGCATTTTAGATGCCTTTCTATTTATTGTGAGTCTTAACTAGCTGCTGCATGTTAAGACCCTAACTGTAAGAATCAATATATCCAGTCTTTTAAAGCTGAACAACTCCCCTCCAGGGCATACTGATTCTGGATGTCCAACTCAGTGATGAGTCTTTGAAAGCACGAATAGTGAATTACTCACCTGGTTTGTGCCCACATGAACACCGGCTGCCAATCACGGAAAGGCTTTTTTAGGGATCATCAATGAGCAGAGCATCCCTGATTGAGGTAAGGGTTGCCTTACCCTAAAAACTCAAGTGTATCCTATTGGGGTTATAAATCTTATAATAAGGTCTTTACTACACTGATGGTCAGATGAACATGCATGCCCTGATGTAGGGCCCCTTAATAAAACAGATGCCTACTTAAAGGAAAGAATATGATTGCATGGTTGTAGTGAAGTGCTGGCTATACATGGAACGACTTATTCCTGGCCAAACATTATGGATCTGCCTGTCCCTGAACCCGGACCAATCTCAAACCTTCCAGTAATTTATCTGGAGAAAGTCATGCTGAGACTTTTGATCTGTTATTTTTTTACTCATGCAATTATTCATGTCTGTTCAGACCCTTCAAGCCAGGAAATTGTAACGTACAACACTGAGCACATCCAATGGTTGGTCAAACTATTACGTGAAGCTAACTGGTGATGTCTTAGGCTTGGCTTTAGGACCTAGGTTATACAGCATGTGACTCTAACAGAGGGGTGGGGGGAGGTGAAAACCTCTCCAGTCCAAAATGTTCTAATAGAAGGGTTTGATGTCTTGTGAGAGCTGGTGACATGCTTGTAATGGTGGACTGGGTTGTATGTGGTAGAAACAATGCCATGATTTTGTGGGGAGGGGAAATAAATCTGGGAAGACATTGAAATCGGGTTACATAGAGGACACAATCCTAACTACTATGACCAGCATAAAAAAACAATTACCCACCTCTCCAACTGTCTTTTGCTTTTAAAAAAATGTCCCTAGTAGGGAATACATTTGTTTCTCACTGTTACTTTCAAGAAGATTCCAGCAAGAGGCAAATTTGTCTCACCTTTCTACTACCACTTGGACCAACAATTTACTAAGAAGCAACACAAACCAATAAATTACAAAAATACTTTGGTGAATGCTTTATGAAGTAAGAAAAACATCTATACCTAAACTATGTTGGTAGTGCCCCCAATAAATAAGACAAGCAGTTGAAAATGTCCTGTTTAAAGATATTTTGCACTTTTGACAACTACTTCTCCAATATATTCCATTACTACCGTCTAACGGCCTGATCTACAAACCCTGTACTAACATAGATGCTGATAGATGATCAAAAGGTACAAAGGAGATGACTCTGCCTATAGTAATCAGCAAAGCAGAAGGGTTAATTTTGTAGTTACAATGTTAGCAGCATCCTAAGAAGACAAAACAAGACTGTTCTACTGACCCATGCTCTACTAAAAGCCCAAGCAACCTAGAGCCTTCGCCCAAAAAGCCACAAGTACAGCTAGAACTCCGTAACAGCATAAGAGCGCCAGGCTGCTGATGCAAATTCCCCTTCCAAACCCCATCCATGCAGAGCAACGCTTGAAGCCAGAGCAGCCATTTTTACTTAGGCAGCAAAGATTCTTCATTTTTTTTCCCATCCTCTCTCATAAGAAATGGTTTATGTTAATAAAATTAAAATGGCAATAAAATGCATTTTAGGGAGAAAAAAATAATAATAAAAGAAAAACTGTAGGAATAAGTCCAAAAAATGGCTTAGCACCTGTAATCGGAGGAAGTGAAAGGCAAGGATTTAGGTAACATTCGTTGTGTTCTGAAAAAAAAGAACAAATTATACAAAATCTGGACATTGGTAGATAAATATCGAGAAATATTTCAGATTTGTAAACCTCCTTAATGCCTGAATTACACATGGGGGTAGACAAGGAACTCCCCAATAAAGCATGCAGCAAAGACCCCAGGATTCACCTCACATCCACACACACACTAACACGCTCATGCACACGCGCATAATAAAAGTCACACTGGTAAGTCAACCTTTAACTATTGGCTGGTTGTACAAACTTAACAGTTAAATATTACAAATGCAAAAAATGTCTACCAAGGCATGCAAGTATACAATTAAAACTCTAATCCAGTATCAAAGTCACTGCCATAAGGACAACATAAGGGGATCAATAATATCTGAGGGTTCCATAAACTCTGCCCAGGGTGATTGATATATACCCAGGTCTGATGTCCCCCTCCATGGCAGTGTTTAGCGGACCCTGCTGAAAAGGGGAGAACCTGTTCTGGGGTGCTGCTTACCATTACTGTCCCCTTGCTGCTTTTCTCTTTTCCTCTTCTTCTTTTTGCCCTGAAGAATAAACAGAAGAAAAAGTCTGCCAGTAAGTACAAAGAAAATAAATACTAAGCAACATACAGCAAATCGGGTTATTCTTAAAGGGACCACTCAAGAGAAACATTTGGTAGATGCTGGAGAGTTAATCCACCAGCTTCTTATATTTCCCAGGTTCTGTGTTGCTGACATATAGAAAATCAGTGTTAAATACTTGTCTAGACCAGTGTCAGCCCTCAGACGAAAAACGTATTGGCATGAGGCTCCCCCCACTTACCACTCCCTTGGTGTCAACTGCTATCCTAAGGGCTCAGCATCATGGTGATTTCCTAGCCGAGTCCTACATTTCTGACTTCCGACCTTTAGGAGGCATGTGTAGATTACAAGACCAGATTGTGGCACCCCTTATGTTCAGTGGGTACCCTGGCCTAGCCCCATAGTCATCCAGCATGACTGAAGGAGTGAGACATGTCTTAGACTTGTGACACAATGACATTCCTGATCTTTTTAATCAGATCTATACCCTAAAAAAGTTAACAATCCTCCATCCCCACATTACCAAATGGATTAGGGGACACTTATTTTCTTCGATTAGGTCCATACAGTGATGTCATTGTGTTGATGATGCTGCCCACATAGTCTAAATGAGAGGTGCTTAACACTCTCCTCAAGGGCCACCAACAAGCCATGTTTTGCAGATCTTCACACAGATATACAGTTGGTGTATTTCGTGCTTTGAAAAAACTATAGACCTGGTGATATGAAGGTCCAGAAAACATAACCCTTGAGGGTTGAAAACCACTGGTATAAAATCCTAGTCAAAAATTAATTCTATTAATTGAGCTTCCACATAGGTGGTAACTTGTTACAGTAAGTGGTGATTGTCACCACCCAGCCAAGGTGAGCCCAGTCCTTAAAAATTGGGGTTGTAGCATGCTGTTTTGTTATGTATCAGTTGGAGAATTTAGAGTGTAAGTCTACTTTATTTTTTTTACTATAAACCATAATCTTGAGTAGAGGCTTAAACAATTAAACCATGTCTGTTCTCCATCCAAGGGTGAAATTATCATTCGTTGTTCCTAAGCGGTGGCCACAGGGTTTCCAAAGAATATTGTACAAATGGAACCTCTGAGTAATATAAGAAGCTTTCTCGTGGTTGAACTTTGCAGCAGCCATTGGAATTTTGAATTTCAATTTTAGCCAGAGAGTTACCAGATTGTTTCCCCCACATAAATCCTATAGAATCCTATGACGAAAATATCGTTCTAGATCATCAGTTACTATGAAGTCCACACCTAGCTGAATCTGCTGGCATGTGCAATGGATATCCAATAACGCAAACCTACCTAACCTTTAGAAACCCCTTTCAATGTCTAGTAGTCATTTAGTACAGTTTAGAAGACCAAAGACCTATTTTCCTCAATGTGTTTCAAGATATGGTCTACGATGTCCGGAAGCTTGCCCATCTACATAAAACTTAGCAGCATTAAATAATATGACCCGCTATGCCATAAGGCTTGAGAAGCAGAATACAACTAGTTCCACGTTGTATAACAATATACGAACTATAGCTCCCATAACTCTACATTACACTGTACACCAACATAAATATATATACAAGACACGTTGGCTGGCTGGAGGCCATATGGCGATTTGGTTTGAAAATGATCATCTCTCTGATGATCTTAATCTTATTAACAATTGTTTTTGGGATATGTTTTTTTTTAAGATTGAAGTAATTTACCTGACAACATAAGCTTGGAGAATTGGGTAGAGCCATTGTAGACAGTGCTTTAATTCCAGAACAAAAAAAACTTTGAAAGTATGGTGGAGGATTACTCGTTTTGCCGGTGTCTTAATACATACCATGCAGTGTTTTGATCTCTCCAAAGGAAAAAACAACATGACATTCAAGTCTACAAGGGGAAAAAGATATCACCTACATAGCCACGTACATAGTTATCCCTTGCGGACCAGCCTGGGTAGAGCTGCATGTGCAGCTGTCGCTCCTTCCTTGCCAGCTCGTAGTATTTTGCTTGTTCCTCTCTTGATAATGCGTGCCACTGAGCAGAAAGAGACAACCAATTACACCACATCCACAATTCATTAATTATATTTAAATAATCAATAATTTTACAAAGATTATGGAAGGCTTTTTCCTACATTGTTTACTAAGACCTGCTGAGCACCACATCCCCAGCTAACTGGCTTTGGAAGAATCAGCAAATTTGCTGTACTGAATCTTTTTTGACAATATTGCACCAGGAAACAATGGTAATAAAAGTTTTTTTCCCACTCACTTACCCTTCGGCCAAGGATTTGGTTGATGGCTGCGCTCTCTTTTAATGTACATTCTGCTACAACTTTTGCTCGCATTTCCTTCATATACAACATAAATGCATTAAGAGGCTTTTTTATGTGAGGTTTCTTCTTTTCTTCTTCCTTTTTGGCATCCTGATGTTTACTGTAAAAAAAAAATGGACATTAGAGGGATCAACAAGGACTATATTGTACTTCTTATTCATTACTTAGACAGAAAACTTGTATAGATACATAAACCCAAACCTTAAATAAAAAGGATGACTACATGGAATTTTACAGGTACCAGTGAAGCCTTTTTTACATGGATAGTAGACTTTAAACATGGGTTGAGCATAACTACATGGGCAGGCACTTTTATCATAACTAATGAGGCCTACACAAATGTGAGTTTAGATGAAGGAATTGTGCATAGATTGAATCCACGTGGAGATTGCCCACTTTGATTACCATTTGAATGGAAAGGTGGACAGTGTTCCTTGATGGAGGGCAGGTTGACCTCATACGTGAAACACTATTTAAAAAATATCCATTTAATACCATGATTAGGTGGAAGCCCTGACTAACAATGTAAGAATGTGACATTCACTGTAGGGTGAATGTCAAAGTTGATAAAAGTTTATATAGAAGTCTCAATATCGAAATGTAGGGGTCTACCTTGATAGAGGACAGGTTGCCGGTTGACCACATAGATGGAAGACTATATGGAAAATGTCTGTTTGAAAACACACATTTGGTGAATAAAGAGATTCTGATTCTAGATTCAAAGAAGACTATATGGAGAATGTTTACTATGCTGAAAGTTTGAAAAGAAGCCTTGACACAGGAATGTAGAGGCTGACCTGATTTCTATCTAAAAATCGTGATTAGATTGACAGCACTGTAGGCTTTTTTGATGGGTGGGAGGTTGAATGGAGGTTTACAAATATATGAAACAAGCCGAATGATATAAATCATAAGAAATATAGGTTTAGTACATAAAGGTAGAAATATTTGTACTACAAGACAAGGGGTGTGTAAGTAAATGAGGGAAGACTTTTTTTTAAGATGCACAAGGCCGAGTCTTCAAAGTCTTCAAGAGCACAGTATTTTGAGTGTAGGACATTTTCATGAAAAATATATATATATATATAAGAAGCGAAGAAAATTCACACAGACAAAATGTTCTTATTAAAGGTAGGGTTCAAGTTCATAATCACACTGAAAAACAGTAGAGTAATGTGTAAAAGACTCACGAGCTGTGCAGAGATCCCACGTCACTCTGGGAAGACTCCTGTTTGACTGTTGGGGTCACTATGGCTGGATGAGGGATTCCAGTTGTGTGTAAACTGTGATGGGGTGGCACCATGTGTGGAGGGAATCTGGAGGAGAGAAAGCTGTGTAAATTGTCAGAATAAACATGAATGGAAAGGGGTAGGGTGATCACAAACATTTCTACAATTTAACTCTTTAACACAATGACAACACACACATCACTCATCACTGAATAGCATCACAGGGAAGCATTATGCATTATTAGGTATGGGAATATACTGTAGCCTGGTTACCAAGTGAATGAGCACGTGTAAGGCTCAACCAGGTAACAAGTAAAACTCTATCTTGTTCTGAATCACCCTTGCTAGAAGTCTAACTTGCTCATTTAACTAACTGTATACATAAGGCCAGTGTAAAAAACTCAACTGTTTCTGTAACCCGCTTAAGCAAATGTTGCCCTTAGCACAGTTAACCATGACCTGTGCATGTATGATCTTTTAGGGATTTCAGTGGATCATGTTGACATCCACCAGTGGGTAACAAATTGACTGAAGTTCCTTTAGACATCCTTTGGAGTTTTAGAAAGATATGATTGGCTCTCTGTACTATATTAGGCACTCTAATAGTGTTGGTACTAGTTTTAGGCAAGATTCGCATGAAAATACAGAAATATGTGCAAAAATCAGATGGAGAGTCATTTAGTGACAAAGAGAGCTCAGGTCTTGGGCTTAAACACTAACACATTTGCCTTCATGAGAACTTTTGTCTTGAATGCTGGTTGGAATGTTTGGGGGGCAGCATGGATACTAAATATACAACCCTTTAGGGATTACAGGGGGTCATGTAAAAAGCCACCAGTGTGTACCAAATATACCTTCACACCTCTAAAATTCTTTTGGCAAGATATGACTGGATGGCTGTACTCAATTGAGTAGTATAACTGTATCTATAAAGCGCAATATATATATATATATATATATATATATATATATATATATAATATTTGGTATGCTTCCAGTGAAAATCAAAAGCAATTTACATAGTTGTAAACAATGAACAATTTTGAAGGCATCACTTTATGTAAGTGTAACTGGATGTTGGGTGGACAGCATAGATGAAGGAGAGTCACGTTAAAGGCCACCACAGCGTAATAAGTTGACCACTGTTCCACTAAGCATCTTTTGGAGTTTCAGGAAGATATGGCACTCTGTATTCCATTAGACACTATGAAAGTATTAGCACTATATAAAGGAGTGAAGTGAATACATATAATATTAGGCAAGCTTCCCATGAGAATCGGAACAAGCCTGGGCAAGAATGCGTACACACAAAGCAAATTAGATGGCTGTAAATATGAAAAAGTCTACTTCTGGTGACAAAGGTGAGCTCAGTGTCCCGCGGATTGGCTGTAAATACCCTGAAAACAGCTCATTAGATGTTCCTGTCTGCTGCCGTGGCTCAGAGCCAGAAAATAATGATGAGACTTAACTTATTTAGGAAAAGGAATATTTTTTTGTTCTGGCTAGATTCTGGGGCTGCTGTCGTCCTCAGTCTCATTCTCCGTGCTTGTTGACACGCTTCTGTTAAGTGTGTGTCATCTGCCTGCCTTGATTTCACGCACAAGCTGTGGGATGCATGGCATTGCGCAGCTGTCCAGCTTTGAATTGCGTCGGGTTTGTCATTATCCTCTTGCACTTGTAACATTTCATCTATTTCTGCCTGGGATTTTTTTTTCTCGCACAAGCCTGACGCGCCCACTTTATGGTTTATACATGATATGGCTCTCTTTGAAGCCAGATGGTTTCAGAGGTGCCCCTCGTCAGAAGAAGTGCCTTTCACCAATTTAGCATGCTGAGGGCCCCAAGCTCCAACATCTCAATCGAAAGGGGGTCACAGGGTGGCACCGGCGAGTGTCAGCAAGTGCTGTTTAATTGCCAATCTAGGCTTATCCGTGGTGTTTAAAGTATAATGACCCTTCACTTAATTCTGAGGATCTCTGGACCTGGCGCTGCATTGAATGAATATCAAAGACAACGACAGAACAGGGTGCAGCGCCTGCATTTCTATAACTGTCATAAGTCTAATGGACCTGTACTCATGTCAGCCCATTATCACAATAATGTATTTAATTTGCTGTATATGCTTTTTAACTAGACACCTTTCATAGCACCAAGTTTGGATGGAAGCCCGAAAAAAATGAAGGGTCCCAAGGTGGCTCAGCAATCATTAATAAGTGTACGCAAAACCCAGCGTGGCTTTGTTAGGCGCGTTCATTTGCATTAACCCCGCAAGTGCTGATGGCTAGAGAAAATTCTCACTGTCAGGAAACTGTCAAATCAGCCTCAATCGTCTGCAGGAATTTATCTAATTTCTTGCTCTACCATTTCATCACTGTTGTTGGCACAAATTGTTACAATTTTGGATAACCACCACACTAAGAAATGCAATTAGAAACAAGGGGGCCCTATATTTGTGATGGTTCCCCTTTTGAAATATATTAATCTGTAAGCCATCTTGGCACCAATTGTTATAGCCACAAAGAATTTTGACTTTAGAATAGGAGATTTTGTTGTGGATCAGAAATTTTAGTTTGAGAGTGCGGGGGCATCCCAACTGCTGATGCCCCCAACCCAGCCATGGTTCTCCTTAGCTGCACCCCAAAAGAGAGGTCCACGGATGGCGGTTATATGGTTCGGACTCTTTCGGCAACAGAAAGCAGTCCGGACGACTTGCCCACCAGCAGACAATTGTGGGCCTGATTTCACCGACGGGAACGAAGAGCAAAGGCTAGTGGCGGGTGGAGGGGGTGTTTGCTTTAAGAGCAGCCCAAGCTGCTTACCTCTCTGAGATCGCTTACCCCTCTGCTTTTACTATTTTAAGGGGGTGGGGGTTCTAAGCAGTTATAAAGCCTGAAAGAACTTTTCAGACTGTAGGACTGCCTTGTGGACCAATCACTCCCCTCATATGGCTCCAAGGTGCCCTATGCCAACAGTTTAAAAACCACAGCTTTATGCCGTGCATTAGAATACATAGCATAAAGCTCTAATTGGATGAGCATCCGCGCTTGCGCCGTGGGAATGGCGGAAAGGTGAGTGAAGGCATGCCAAATCAGGATAGCCCCAGGGCAAGGACCAATCACCTGGATAATCAAAGTCCTAGTGATTGGTCCACTTTAAGTCTGCTGCAGTGAACCATTAAAGGGTTTCCTTGGTGATATCTCCCATTTTCTTATGGAGTCTATAACATTGTCATCTCACTTAGGTTATCATATAGCCCATTAGAACTGTCCAAAACCAACAGGTCTATCTAAGTAGGAGAGTCTGAGTTTGAAGCAGGGCCATGTCCTTGGGGATCATGCTAATTATTTGGTGAGGGCAGTGTGGCTTCCAGGGTGCTTATCGGTGGGGTGAGGTGAAAATGTTTCTTTTTTTCCCCTAAAATCACCTGTACCTGTGATGCGGCATTCATACAGGTAAGGTATGTAATTTTATCTATGAGATAAGGAGGTTTTATAAAATATGGAAAAAGCACCCTATGGGCTATGCAGAAAAATATGGCAAATTCTTTAGCATAGCCCATAGGGTGCTGTTACTTCCATAAAAAAACAACCTTTGGATTGGATATATGATGTACCTCACATGTAAAAACGCACCATCGCAGGTACAGGTAAATTTAGGGGGCAAGTATAGGATAAACATTTTCTTTTGCATTTTTTTGTGTGTTAACACTAATAACCTCCCCGGGATGCAGTTTGCAATCCACATCGATAAGCATACCGGAAGCCACACTGGCTTCACCAAATAATGAACTGTTAACAGGTCCTTAGGACCTAAATCTTTTTCATCCAACCTTGGACCACAGAGCAACCTAATGGGTGGTAGTTAGACCTACAGTTGTAAGGCCCTTTAATTAGTGACAAGATGTCACTGGATCAATATCTTAACCCCACAGGAACTAAACCTCAACAAGAAATGTTGAATATGGAAGAACAGGTTTTACTTATTATGCAGAAAGATCAAACAACCAACCACAGCAAAAAATCCCCCAAATTGGAAATGGGGAGACGTGCAACTAAGAGCCCCGTTCTTAGTTAATAACCCTGAAATCTGAATTACCCATTGGAAAACTGCATCATCTTCCCTTCCTCAACATAACATTGACCCACACTAGGATTTTGCTCGATCATTTAGGTACATATATCTAAACCCTCTAAATCACAGCTAATATTTCCAATTGTTATTATTATTTTTTCCAATGAGACAGAACCCTTCAGGAGAGTTTTCTAGAAAAAGTCAGACTAGACTGTTGATTCCAAATGGGGCCTCTTGCGGCAAGATCTGAAGCATTATGTTGCCATCTTGAGCCTTCCTGGTGACTGATTCACCTTAAAGCTTGTTGGGGCTCCTTGTCTGAATGGACAGGACTATAAGAAAGTAAATTAGCCCTGCCAGGACTCATGCCAGCCTTTAACTAATCCCTTCTTCCAGGTCTTTGGAATCCTAAACGGCCTCCTCTTGCCACTGTTAAGCTCCCTTACCTTAAATACCCATTCCTGGTGAAAATCTATCCAACAGAGGACCCAAAGACTGCACACTGCAGCACCACATGCCCCTTTTTGGAAGAGGCCTGGTTGCCATACGGGTGGGCAGCCATTTCAGATGGAGCTCTGAAAGGAAAAGGTATGCACTTAAATTAATGTGCAGTGGTGGCGGGGGAATTAGGCTGTCACAGACCAGTTGTGAGGCAGGGTTTAGAACCAGTTTAAAGCATCTCAACTGTACTGGGACCGATGTAGGCCAGTCTGCAAAGGGCTACTTTTCCCTGAATGGCGAACCTTGCCCCTTTTTTACTCGACCCATTTTTATTGATGTTGAGAAGAAGTCAGAGATCCATGAACAAAGCCATAAACAGAGATCCATGCACAAAGCCATAAACAGAAGAGAAGTTCCTGAGTATGTGACAATTTAGCCAAAGCCAACCCACACATTCTATTGTCCTTGATGTCTATGTTCCAGGTTGCCAAAGTAGTATACATCTTAAGTTCAGCTTGAGGTGAGGCAGGTAAAAGAATAATAGATATGTTGTCCCTGAAACCTATCCCTTCTCTCTCTTCTTAATGCCAATTTAGATGGACATTTTCCGCTGTAGTACTGCAGGAGATCTCTAGAAGTTCTCTCCACCGCCTCCTTTAATCTCATTTGTAGCAATGTCTAGACCCCTTTATTTAAGCCAAAGCGACCATCAAGGTGATGGAGGTTTCACAATATCTTTTTAGTTATCTCACAATAAATAAAGAACATATGAAATATCTGTCATCTCAGTTGATCACCAACAAATGTATTGTGTCGAGACACCTTCAACACTGTCCATAAACTACAGCTGGATGTCACGGTCCAATGACCAAATGGCTCAGCTTTGGCCCCAGTAGGATAATATCATGTGAGAGTCAGTAACAATGGAAGACCACCGGTCTTGAGGATCAGTAAAATGCTTTATTTATTTATTTTTTTCTTGTATTACATGAGATTAAAACACTTTTTGGCGGGGGCAAGGGTTATTTTTATTTTGCTGGAAAGGGCTGGATTAGCCCTTTAAGAATGTTTCCTCTCCAGCTTCACTTCAATTAGAATTTCAGGGTGCTGTAAAATATCGGTGGAAATATTCTGGAGAAATCAAATTGTGAAATAGATTCCCCAAAATAACTTCACGGTGCAAAAAAATCACGGCCCTTGGATACCGGCCAAACAAGATGCAGGAGGCGTCTTTAGTTTAAATAAGTGAAGCTATCTCTATTTCCCATGGAAAGCCTGAACAGCGATTAACACATTTTATTACTCGCACTGAGGTTGTTACGGGGGCTGGGTCAGATGTAAATAGAGCTTAAAGGAGTTAATATTTCACATTCTATACCCTGGTTTCCCCCCTGGGATAAGTCATGATGAATTGGTTTGTGTTGTGCTATTGTCTGTTTAGGCCCCAGGAATACACATGCAGAAGAATAAAGACCGGGCTGCCATTATTGTCCCAGAGCGGAGGATTAGCACAATGCCCGCCATACGTCATACATATGTTAATCGGATTTTTGCCTGTAGCCTCGAAATCTCATTACAATGCTGGATTCTAGAAGACCCTGCATCATTGTAGTCAACTACAGTCTCAGAAAACTGCAAGCTTGACGCCATGCCCATAGACACTGAAGGATTGTGGCCTAGTCCTACGTGTATTAGATGCATTTTTACTGGCATCCAGCTTATTTTTCAGACACACTTTTGACAGGTCCTTTTAAAGTAACCCCTCCTTGGTAGACTTAAGGCTGCTAATGCCTGAGCCCATAGGAATAGCTTATTGGTCAACGTTTTCAGAAAGTTGTAAAAGTATACTAAATTTTGCTACAACTGCACTAAATACAGCTACAACCCTTTCTCGGCTATAGGATAGTTAAAAACATCCTAAACTGATCAATGCAATGGATGGTTTTGAAGAACTGGTCATGTCATGTGGACTGTTCTTGACCGAAAAGTTTGAATGTTTATTCTAAATATAATGATCCTTAAAGGGACTGTACCCCCAAAGGCAAGAACAAGGCAGCAAGCAGCTCACCTAATGTCCCATGTGCCTCTCCTTTATTTCTTGCAGCAAGGTAGAAGCCATAGCAGGGCTCCAAAGTTTACATTTTCATTTTATTTCTCCAGGACCACGCAAAAGAGTTGTGTAACAGCCACTTGTGCTCTCAGTGAGCATGACAAGCCACGGTGGTCTCTGACCACAGCAGAGCATGTGCAAGATTCATAAAGCTGTGCCATGACACCCTTCCTCAGCTACAATCCAGAAAGTTAGAAAGAGGCATTGGTTAAAATACACAATGTATTTACATATAATTGGAGATATAGCAGCTTATGACTTTGAGTCGGACCTTAATTTCTAACCTGAATCTAGTTAATTTAATGGTTCAATGTTTTAGCCCCCTTACCACCATGCCTGGGTATTTTGCATTATAGTTCTGAATTAGTACATTCTGTAAGCTGTAGGCCACTGTCATAGTAGCTAAGCCTCACAGGTGCGTCTCTTAACACAATCCATGCCACAAGTTGCTTTTTTTCAACTTCAAATTAGGCAGCAGCACTGAGAATAAAAATAAATTGCATTGGGAGTGTAAAAACTTGCATAGCTGTCACGCTGTACAATGTAACAAGCATGACAGAAATCTTGTTAAATTGTAAAAAGCCAGCCAGCTCCCGGCTGTGTTACATTGTAATCAGACATGTACTTGGGTGCTTTTACAATGTGACCATGACTGCTCACTGTTGTGTTGCATTGTATAGCAGCCAGGTGCCCTGCTGTTACAATATAGACAGCTTCACAGCTGACTCACAACTGACTGCCATGTTTGATCTCTCCATGGTGCTTCTTTGATGGAAATAACACTAAAAATGCTGATTCAGCACTTTCCTTATGAAGAACGGAGATGGGTCAAAACCAAATTTGACTTTCAACCATTATAGAACAAGGTTATGGACTATCCACAATATCCAATATACTAAATATCACATCAATATGGAATATCGGCAAAATGACATCTACGTAGATATACTATAGTTACAGCATCATGTCCACACAAGACTAGATAGACTATCTTCATTGGGGCCTAGATGGATTATTCATAGTATGACAATAATATTAGTCCAAAACTGGCTACTTATGATTAGGACTATCCTGAAGGAAAGAAAATGCCCACATTTACACACAGGAAAATCATCAATGCGTTTCTATTCATATCAGGCCTAGGTGAATTATCTATATATTACAGCTATACTGGGATACCCAGCGTATAATTGACAAGACCCAAGATCGACATTAACCACCCATCACCTTGTATCAGCTAGGTTTCAAATGACATCCTTATTGGGTTCAGATGGATAATCCTCAACATGACTTTGTAGGGGAGCTACATGAACTATACAGAATATGGACTATACACAACATGAAATTCATACAGGATCTGCATGGACCAAATGCTATGCTCAATAAGGCAATTTTTTGGATCTAAATGCACTAAACTAAACATAGATTATTCTTAAAGAGATTGGGGGGATTGGTCTACCTGTTTATGAAGCATCCTGAAATGGACCCCAGCTTTATGAAACCTCCCTGCTTGCCCATTCCACCTATTTTACGAGCCCTCACCACATCTCAGTGTTGCGGCCACATCCCAAAATGCCTTATGGCGTGCACCCTTTCAGAATGTCTGGCACTGGCGCGGCCACAGCTAGAGGTGGGATGCGGCTGGTGGTGCTTACTCTATTCAGATTTCCTTGCTGTACTGTTGTCAGTGCTGCACGGGCTATCTGAATGTAATGAGCACCAATGATTGGCTGAGAATGCAGGAAAATGTGAGTTTATGGGCAATCCAGGAGGATACACGCAGCCTGAGGTAAACAGAACCCAAGAAATCAATTTCCTGGGTGTTGTTTCTCTTTAAATAACATATCTGTATTAGACCTACATGGATGGAAAATTCTCAGTAAGACTTTTGGTTTGATCTTCATGCCCAATACACAGTATAGACAATCCCTACCTAAAGAAATTTATATTGGACCTACAGGGATTGGACACAATATGGACAAATCCTGAGTCCTATACACAATATAGATATTTGTATTGAATCTCTGTGGACTATACACAATAGGGATTATTCTCAATATGACATTTGTACTAAAGCTGCATGGACTATAAACATGGACTATAGACTATCCTTAATAAGACATTTATATTGGATCTACATGGACTATTCTAAATATAATGTTTGTATTGAACATACATAGTTTATAACACATTTTATTTGTATTGACTCTTGAACCTACATAGACTATACACTATATAGATAGTCGTATTGAACCTACATGGACTATACACAATAGGGATTATACTCAAAATAACATTAGTATTGGACCTACACGGACTATACATAAAATTGACTAATTCTCAGACATTTGTACTGAACCTGCAAGAAATATACACAATATAGACATTCATATTAAGCCCACATGGGCTACACACATACACATAATAGGGATTCTCTTGAATATGACATCTGTATTGGATACATAGACTATACATAATATGAACTGTCCTCAATACAACATTTTTATGGGCCTACATGGACTGCACACAGTATGGACAATCCTCAATATAACGTTTTTATTTTTATTATATCATCTCCATGCACTATACTCTATACACTATATGGACTAGTCCTTATTAGGACATCTGTATTGGAGCTGCATGGACTTTACACAATATCGACTAATCCTTATTAGGAATTAGTTTTGGACCTACATGGACTATACACAGCATGAACTAATCTTCAATATATCATTTGTATTAGCCCTACATAGACTGTACACAATAACGACTAATCCTTAGACATTTGTACGGAACCTACAGACACAATATAGATATTCATACTGAACCTATTTGGACTAGGCACACAGGGGATTATCCCTAATATGACTATCCTAAATGGGACATTCAGATTGCACCTACACAGACTAAATCAATGTATAGACATATTAAACTTATGTGGACTATACACAATATAGACTAACCTCCATAAGCCATTCATATTGTATCTACATGGACTATACACAATATGGGCTACCCTCAATTGGACATTGGTGTTGAATCCATATTGAACCTGCATAGAGATGGACAGGTTCCGTCCAAGATTAACTTTCCATCTGCTGCCTACATAATGTAAGGATGATCCCTATTACCTTAAGAATATAGGGGAGAAGATGAACTAACACAGCATTAACTTTAGGTCAAACGTGGACTAGTCAGAAATACTGAGGAATTATTTTAGACCAATCCAAACCCAACACAATGACAATGATCACAAGAAAAGAGACAGCTCACCTTGACATGGAAGCATTGACTGTGAGAGCGGTGGGATAGGGATGTCGGAAGCCCCCTGTTGTGATTGGGTAAACTGGCTGACCTTGCCTTGTAAAAGGAAAGAGAAAGGAGAAAATTAAAAAAATGAAAGAATAAAAGAAATAGGTACATTCCTGCATTCCCATTTAATCAAGACAAAAATCTCGGGGATTGCTTGACGCAGATCAAAGCAGACGACGCGAGTGCCATAAATCCGATCGGAGCGGCTAATTAAATTTTATAACCTCAGCTTATGTCAATACAGGCCCTCTCCCCCGAGCTGGAACGAGGTGTTTTGTTGTGATAATTAAAGGCGAAGCCTGGGCTGCTTTAATGGAGCCATCACGCTAATTGAGGGCTACACGTGCAAAGAAAACAATAATGAATGGAAATTTATACCAAAATAAAGTGCGGGCAATCAAAGGGCTTCAGCTGCGCTCGGGGTCCCTTCCGCTATTTAGATCTTGGTGAGAAAACATTAAATTAACAGATCTTAATTTGTAGCCTTTTGTCACATTAATGAGAGCTGACAAGATTTACCGGGGGAAAGTCCCCAAATAGGATTGTGGGAAACCGATCGGCAGCGGCGGCTCGTTACAATAATTAATAATTACGGCAACTTGCACCAGGGGAGACCGGGAAAATGACTCCGTCATTCCTGAATAAAATATCAGCCCCAAAACTCACAAGGAGAAGACATAGTTTGAGGATGGAGGGAAGGCTTGGCACGTACAAGATGTTCATATTTATTGACTCTTCATGTCAAAAAGTGGCTCCGATGATCCAAAGCAGCGCAGTGGCATGATTGCATTGAACTTGTACTGAGCAGACAATGTGGTTTGCATGGTAAAGGTAAATGCTTGACCCCCAAAACCTTTGTTCTCCATATTAACAGTCCTCCCAGACCTATTTTACATGCAAAAGTAGAGTTCCTGATTTCCACAACACTAGCAACTACACTGAACCCCAAAGTATCCTACAAAAGCTGGGAGAGAATAAGGCCTGGAGGTGCCTGATCATCATTCTTCTTTTCTTTTCAAGATCCCCAAACCCAAAAGTAACCTACAACTGCTGGGGGAGAACAGGTCTGCAGGCGCCTGATACCTGTACCTTAAATTTATATTTATGACTAACAACCACCCTAAATCCTAAAGCCTACAAAAGCTGGGGGAGCACAGAATTGGACGTTTATGGTTCTTGTAACATCATCTCGAACCCCAAATTAGCCTACAAAGACTGAGGGAGCACTGGCCTGGTTTAACTGATGTTTGTAACCTCTACAGGAGAAACAACCTCCCTAAACCCAAAGGTAGCCTAGTAAATCTAATAAATAAGGTGCCTGACCCCAGAACTTTTTTTCATAAAACTATTAAAAATCCTTAACCAAAATAGGGAAGCACAGTCCTCTACAGAACAACCTCCCCAAATTCAAAAGTATCCCAAAAACAGCAATCACGATCCTGGAAATGCCTAATCTTCAGAACCTTCTCCACAATTCTAATAACATACTTAAACCAAAAAAAAGTGGGATAGACAAATCTCAGGCTTTGTTCTGATTTAACAAATTACTCCCTTGTGTGTTGAGTTGGAGAGGGTTAAAATCTTCTGCTGCACTTAGTTTGGAGAGACTCTATAAATGTGGAGAGTTAAAATCTTTTTGCCCCAGTTAGTTGAGTTGGAGAGACTCTCAAAGGTTTTCTTAAGTTGAGAAGAGCTTCTCGAAAATGTAATGAATTACCCTCATGTATTTAGTTGGCAAGGATCTCAAACCACTATGAATATTGTGGCATTCAGTTCAAAGATGCTCCACTGGTTGGAGCAGCGATCTCTATATATCTTAACAAATTATCCCCCGAGTTGAATTGGAGAGGATCCCAAATCTTTAGTAAATACAGCTGCGCAGATACGCCGGTGGAGATGCCGAACCAGACACACAAGAGAGGTGAAAAATACTGGAACTGCTTACTGTGGTACTAACCATCCTAGCGGATGGGGGATCTGTCCTACGGTGCCCGGAGACAGGGGGTAATAGGGTGATATATCCGGAGGGTGCGGAGGCCGTGGGATTCCTGGAAAAGGGACAAAAACACCATGTTACAGGAGGCTACATGTCACAGACCTATATATAATGCTGACACATTCCACTGCACTGTACAGAGCATACAAAAGCAGTCACATGACTCCCTGAGTGCCAGAGCTCACACTCTAATGTCCCCTTCACAGACACGGTTATTATACTATTATATAGAGCTGACATAGCCCAAAGCACTGTACAGAGCACATAAAAGCAGTCACGTGACTCCCTGTCCCCTGGAGCTCCCATTATAATGTCCCCTCCACACTCACACACTGTTATTATACATTTATATAGTGCTGACATATTCCACAGCACTGTACAGAACACATAGAAGCAGTCACATGACTCCCTGTCCCCTGGAGCTCCCATTATAATGTCCCCTCCACACTCACACACTGTTATTATACATTTATATAGCACTGACATATTCCACAGCACTGTACAGAGCACATAGAAGCAGTCACATGACTCCCTGTCCCTCAGAGCTCACACTCTAATGTCCCCTCCACACTCACACACTGTTATACATTTATATAGTGCTGACATATTCCACAGCGCTGTACAGAGCACATAGAAGCAGTCACATGACTCCCTGTCCCTCAGAGCTCACACTCTAATGTCCCCTCCACACTCACACACTGTTATTATACATTTATATAGTGCTGACATATTCCACAGCGCTGTACAGAGCACATAGAAGCAGTCACATGACTCCCTGTCCCTCAGAGCTCACACTCTAATGTCCCCTCCACACTCACACACTGTTATTATACATTTATATAGCACTGACATATTCCACAGCACTGTACAGAGCACATAGAAGCAGTCACATGACTCCCTGTCCCTCAGAGCTCACACTCTAATGTCCCCTCCACACTCACACACTGTTATTATACATTTATATAGCACTGACATATTCCACAGCACTGTACAGAGCACATAGAAGCAGTCACATGACTCCCTGTCCCTCAGAGCTCACACTCTAATGTCCCCTCCACACTCACACAATGTTATTATACATTTATATAGTGCTGACATATTCCACAGTGCTTACAAAGAACACATGTTTAGGGCTTTCTGGGGGGGTTGTTCCGCTTAGGAGAGAACTTAGGAGTGATTGATGGATTATTATTTATTTGGACTTTTTTGCATATATTGCTGTATTGGGGAAGTGATTGATTAAAGTGGACCAACACCCAGGATTTTGACTATCCTGGGTCTTGGTCCACTTCGGTGGGGCACCCCCGATCAGGGTGCCCCGCTGTGTGAAACCCCCCCGATCACCCGGAAAACTCACCTCTCCCCGCTCCCACGTGGCCGCGCCGTCCAGTCAGCGCGGACGGACAAGCGATCTGATAGCAACGGACAAGCGCGCGTTA
The DNA here is from genome assembly GCA_027917425.1 of Gastrophryne carolinensis. Classification (NCBI taxonomy): domain Eukaryota; kingdom Metazoa; phylum Chordata; class Amphibia; order Anura; family Microhylidae; genus Gastrophryne; species Gastrophryne carolinensis. The sequence goes on from CM051235.1 coordinate 373,331,032, forward strand.
CTCTTGACGCGCGCGCGCCCGCGCCGGCCATTCACAGACGAGACAAGGTAAGGGGATTTGGGGCGTTCGGGGGGGGGGGGGGAGGGGGGTAATCGGCCCGGGAATCTTATAGATTGCCGGGCCGATCACGGGAGGATGATGGTCCACTTTAAATGTGTAAAGCGGGGGAGGTTTTGCTTTTGTCTTTTTTGTGATGTATTGTTTTTATGGTTTATATATTAAAATTCTATTCTATTTTCTATTCAGAGGCAGTGCTGGCCAATTTGTATAGGGGGTTTGGGCCCTCTTTAGGATGTTGCTATTCTTGATTGTCCCGGCAAGTGAAGACAATTGCGACAAGCTGTAATGTGCTAAGTGCATTGCATTCAATGTTTCCAATTCATATTCCAGTTGCTGAAGGAGCCCGGGCCTTACTCAGCACAAGAAATCTAATTGGTAAAATAAAGCCACATGATTGAGAAACCAGGTCCTGAACTAGGAGGTACTTCTGGGCATTGCAGTGTTGGTCAAGGAAACTCATAGCAAGCAGGATCAGGGCAGCACAACTAAAGGGATTCCTGGCGCAATTATTAAATTCTCTCGCATTTCTGCTGAAGGTGCCCACAATATAAACAAATCTCATGGTTTTTCCAATGATCAAGCTCTCATAAGTAGCCTAACCCTTCATTTTTAAAATGACAGACAGGAAGTCAGTGGGGATACATATAAACTCTTTTGATTAAAATGGATCAAAACCCATGACCTAAGGGTCCAGGAATCTATCAGATTCCACGGCCACTAGATTCCCCCCCCCCCCCCCCCCCCGGGGCATCAGAATCATCAGGATGCTCCACTGTATGAAACCACAATGTCGCCCGGAAACTTACCTTCTTTTCCGGTTCAATGCTGCATACGCGAGCAGCAGCCACATCCCCGCTTTCCCTTGAGAAGGGCGATGCGGGCCCGATCCCTGTTAGAGGGTAGCGGGGGATGTGGCTGCGAGCGTGCTCGGATCCGCTCGTCTTAAATGAAGGGACAGGAATGGATCCGAGTGCGCCGAATGGACTAGGGACAGGTAAGTCAGATCAGACGACCCTTGGGGGTTTCACACAGCAGGACATACCCGATCGGGGTGCCCAGGGGGCAAGGACCAAAACTCTGGATAGTCAAAATCCTGGATTTTGGTCCACTTTTACAAGGGGGTAAGATTACGAGAGGGTAAGACCAGTAATCTACTTATAGTATGAAGGATGTTATAAGTCACATGAGACAAAAGTGTTACAGATACAGATTGAGGCAAGAGTGAGGGTTCTTCCCTTGGGATCTTACAATCTAAAGGATAAGGGTGGAGATGAGGGGTCGGGTCACAGATAGCATATATTAAGATATTGCTGTTATCATTTTCATCCAAAGCAAACATGTTTTTGGAAGGAACATACCTGTTTTGGGATCCACGTCCGCCTGCAAATGTGGAGGGGGGTTTCCAGGTGTAAAGTGCTCGTTGCTATAGGTGATAAGCGGTGTGAGCGGGTGGACATGGTGGGGGTGCTGCACTACTGGCACTTTATTAGACTGTGGAGATACAAAGAGAAAAAGTTTCATTAGACCTTCCTTCCATGATAAACTATCCTACAATCAGATAACAGGACATTATTCTCATGTTCTTTGTGGCAAGTGTCATGTTCCAATGTATTTGCATAATTAAAGGGTAACTAAACCCAAAGAAAAAAGACACTCCCATGCAGTTGGCCCGGGTCTGTCCAACGCTCCCTGTGCCTCGGAACCCGTCCCGCCCCTTGCATCAGTCACACAGTGCAGTTCATTCATTGCAATGGTGGGGCGGGCAGGCCTGTCCCTCTATTGCATGAAATGGATGGCTCTGTTAGACCAGCCTGATCCAGAGAAAGTTGTTGCTTGCTGTTGTTTGGGGAGCGCCCTACCACTGCCCCCAGCCCCCGGTCAAAAGACAGGGCTGATGCTGCTGTGTGAAAGTGAATGCGAGTGCCTGTTTATTTTTTGGGCTTAGTAACCCTTTAGGTTGTGTGTTACCCAAAGACAATGCACACCGCAAGCCAAACCAACATAGAATTTTAATGATGTCTTGCCTGAAGGTCTCTTCTGATGGAGAGGGGCAGATATTGGGTCAGAGCAGAGTTACTGACTACAATTCATTTATAACGAGAAAGGAGAGCACCACCAGATACAGGACACAATACCCAATCTGGTGGAAGCCTTGGAAGAACAGATACTCCTTCATAGTAGAATTGAGTTGAAAATGATGGCCTGCTGCAGAATATTTGGACAAAAGTAAGGAGAAAGGAGACCAAAGGTGGCCATGGTAAAACAACTTCACCTTCCATCCTCAAACATTTTCCCTGACCAGTTTCATTGGATGGCTAACTCATCGTCATCTTTCAGGAGTTTCAAAAAGTCTTACTCAGTCCTGGAAGGGCCTGCTAGGCAGAGCACTTCTCTAACACAATGGCTCTACCTAGCATACCTACCAATGCTTTTTGGAATTTGATTTGGGAGTAATGACAAGGGGAAAAACAGTTGTGTTATGATGGGTTGAACACTAGTTATGAAACCCCACATGTCATGGCAGATGGCATAGCTTGCCATAAACTGATTAAATTAGTCAACATAAAAGCAAAGTTAAAAGTAGAGCCTGGTGGTCTGAGCTGGCTTCTTATATCACCAAGGAACTGCAGTGATGAGTTGAGATGAATCTATCCCTGTTGGACACATTAATTTTTTAACCCTGCTTGAGCTGGTCCCCATTAAGGGACCCGTTTGGTTTGGAATGGTTTAGAGTGCAAGTAAGGCAAAAAAATATGTTTTTGTCTTTTTAAGGAGTTCTTCCCTAACTTTCTGTCCTCTGTACCCCACAGATAAACTAAAGCTCCCAACATCTTACTCTTGGCAGCTATCAATGTCATCCAGCCTGTTGGCCTACAGGGATTCCACTGATCATCGGCATAGTCTAAACATCCACAGTCCATGCACATAGCCCAAGTAAATATATGCCTTTTGAAAACTAGGGAGACAGTTTGTTCAGAGGGCATTTAACATTTTGGGGGGAACAAGAGACCTCATACCAAGAACCACAAATAGCCTGACCTCTATGTTGGCCTTCTCAAATACAGACTACATCGCTCAACTGGGTTCCCCTTCTCAACAGCAAGTCCTAAACAATAGGTTTGGCAAGACTTTCTATTTTAACGAGGAACTATAGGCAAGTCACCACTTCCTTATTCATTGTGTATGACACAAAATGGCAGTTAATAATGTTACTGCTTGTGACTAATCTGAATTTCCAAGTGGGATTGCACATCCAACCTGAAGAGTTACAGTTGGTCATGTGGCAGTTACAGTTGGTCATGTGGCCATTTTGTGTGAATGCGGAAGTGGTGACTTGTCTACAGTTCCTCTGTAAGTAAAATTGGAAGCTGCATTTAACAAATACTATTAAAATAATGGTTAATACAAATGACTGTTGATGATGCCATAAGAATATCAGTAACGATATTAAAAAAATAGACATTTTTACTTAGTTTTATCTCTACCAAAAGCAAAATTTTGATCCCCTCTTCTTCCAGAACGAGGACACCTCCTCTCCCCTCCCAGCAATTTTCCAAAGCATTGGTGAGCTTTGCTAAAGAACAAGCCCAACCAACACCCCTTTGACTCCCTGTGAATCACACCCCTTTATGGTGTAAGTCGACACAGCAGGGTTCTTCCACTTTAATAGCATCCAAGGCTTGCTCTGCTTAACCCGTAGATTTGTTAACGTACACTATGCCTCAATCTATGAGTCAGCTTTTCCCTTTGACAAAATGGATCTAAAGAGCCTGACCTAAAGAGTAACTAGCATTTCAATTCTAAAATACTTTTATCACAATCAAGAGGGTACTCTACAGTCGACATAGGACAATGAGCATCATCACTCTGTGGCAAACCTTGGTCTAAACTGTAAGGCCTAGAAACCGTTTTACTATAGGCATGGCACTACTGCCTATTGTGTTAAGTTTAAGTCAGCTAACACAAAAAAAATATTTTAAACTTATATACAGGTGTATTTATTAAATACAAAGCTTTCTCTCCCAATTCAAATATCACAAAGGTGGAGAAATTAGGAGAGCAGTATGATTTTAACAACACCCAATTTCCACAAAATGAATGCTGTTATGCACAGAGGGGGGCATTCCCATTGCAGATTCCCCTCTGTACATTAATGTACTGCCCCTGCACATTTCCTTTTTGTTCCTACAGAGAAATCTAGCACTGTGAATGGCCGTCAAGGTCACATTTGCCAGACTTGGCAACCATGACTATTTCCTTAGTCATAAATGGCCCCAAGAGCTAAATCCACTAGGAATATTTAAACAGCACACATTAAAGAATAGGTAGGCTACAAGTTTGCAAACACTTGATGAGGAACAACCACTTGTTTCTGTTTTTCATGTAGCATGAAAAGAAAGTTCATTTAGACAAAGAAAAAAATCATTCAGATGAGGTGACCAAACAAGTACTACATTGAACTAAATAAAGTTAATATGCAAAATCTAAAATATCCCCAATTCCAAAGCAAATATCAAAATGTTAGTTGTTTCGACAAATCCATGCTAATCATATGACTGAGCTCAGCAAATATGACCGTTCCTGAGGGTATTCCACCATGTTCCCCCTGTGAAAGAGGCCCACCCCATCTCAACCTTGGGTGTTTTCATACTCTCTGCTGACTGCAATAACTATCAAATGACAAGACTGAAGTAAAACAAAGCTTAAACAAAGGATTAGAATATAGGGTTCTGAAGATGTCAAATGTCCTAAATAGACCTTCAATTATATACCTTAAGGGTGGACATATCCTGAGTAAGGACAAATTACCTGTGAACAAGCAATCTGCTAAGATATCTTACTTCCCAGATAACTGCTGCAGAGCAGCATTGTAGGGTGAGATAATTAGGCTCTTCTCTCATCTTTCTTCCTTGCTCTCCTAGCCAGCTCCAGTTAGAAAACTGGTAATGTTGTTCTGAAATAGCAATCTAGTGTTGCTGTCCTTAACACGTGCTCCTTCCTTCAATCAGTAAAGGAAGAATGCAGGATCATGTGTTACATGTGGCTGGATTTGGCCTGGGAAGCCAGTATAGGAGGAAGAAATTTTGGTTTAATCGCTGCAAATGTCCCTCAAAATGGAACTCTATCATCTTACACCCGCCACCTCTGCAAAAATGGACTAAATACTCAGAGTTCCATCACTGGAAGTGGCAACTGGTAGCTCATTCACTGGTGCGGTTTGGTCGGAAACAATGTGAACCTCATAGGCCATTGTGATCATGTGGGCAGGATTCCTATTAATCTTTGCATGTAGTGGCATCCAAAGAGGACCTTCAGTCATTTTTAATACAGGTCCACTTCAAGGACTTTTAACAAACCAAATAAGAACAATGGTAAAGGATGTCAGTTCAAACAATGCAAATGTCAAAAACAATCTAATGCCTGTATGTAGCTTGAGTTTGTTTATTGCAGCCTATAGCTACATCTATATTATCCCATGTAGAAATGGCCCCTCAACCAAGGTCATGGAAAGGAGCTAATAGTTGTCTGAAAAAAAGCCTTGGAAACTACCCCCTTGAAAGAAAATCTCCAAATAAACTAGAATAAGCTGGAATCCTTCTTCCAGGTAGGCCATGGGAGCAGCTTCCTCCTACTATCCATATTCCCCAAGGTGGAAATGTACTCCATGTGTACAAGGAAAAACATTTAACTAAATGAGGTGGCCGAGCAGATAAAAAGGCACTTGTACAAATGGCTGAATGGATTAGAGCGCCCGATATCGCCTCATTTCCATAAGCAGCTTGTATTAACGCCAAGGGAGCGGAAGCTTTGGGAAAGGTTAAATCGCAGAACGCCATGTTTTTCTCTCATTTAGTTACAACAATGAAAATGAAGTCAACTTAATCAGTCCCCACTTTTTCGGAGTCCCATTTTTGCAAATCCTACCTACAGTGGCCATGGCAGTGCTTCCCCCGTATAAAGAGTAAGTTAATATTAATGTTAATGTTAAAAGTAAAAAAAAGTGATGAGCTTCTCACACTGGCCAATGTTTTATATATAGCCCTCTGTTTATAACATTTTAGGGTCTTCAGAAATATAGAGGTCAGTATGTGTACTTTCCACCATCTTCTTTTAACCATTTCATGAGGTGTGTTGGCTGGGAATAATTTAACACATCTCTGCATGAGAAGGCCTAAAACCTGCCAAAATGAAAAGTCAGGGCCAAAGTTGACACAGAAACCTTAGATTTTGTTAAAATATATGACATACTGGAACTTATTGAATTCAAAGATCATAAACAGTAAATTTTGGCCTTGCCAATTTCTTTAAAGTTTTTTTTTCTTTTGTGTGAGTTGAACTAAAGCAATAAATACCAATCATTGATACTTCGTCAACAACCCCACTGAGGTGCCATTTTGGCGCTACTATAATGCATTTCATAATACTGGACGCAATTTTAAAGCTGACTCAGAACATTAGATAATAGCCAGAAGAACTGAATGGCAGACATATTGACCAGGCCTCATCTTGGAGAATAAAAACCAAACCACAATAGTCTGTGAAATTCATCTATTAGATTTTAAAAAATCTGTTGACAGATTCCGTGAGCAGCGAATCAGTTGACAGGATTAAATATCTATTTATTTAAGTGTTAATATTTTTTTTAGAAAGTCTGAAACAAGTATGGCAGGTTTTCTATACACATATTGAGAGCTGCAACTAGTTTAGTCAATAAAGCTAAACTGATAGAGGGTCACTATATAGCACTAATGAGCACCTGAGAATGTCATCTGTTTGACAAACAGATAGATGTCAACTGTTTATTCTATAGGACATAAGCAGGAAATCCAAATTTTGATTTCCTGCTTACATCGATGGCTAACACGGTACAACAACTTACTTCTATAGGACATAAAATATATAGGATTCGGTTCATGAAAGTTGAAATTCTGCTTCACATGCAATCATGGGTTGAACACACATGAATGCACTGCAATAATGAATTGATCACATTGGGTGAAAGATTATGGTGGATCCAGGCACACTGGGTGGTAAGCGCACCTATGTTTTAGTCCCATATATGGCTCATATCAAAATGTTGTCAATACTTTCCAAACATTGCTCCTAGACACAAGCTTTTAGCCACTATGTATTGTCAGCTTTAACTTTCTTTACACCAGAGGGTTCTGACCTCCAGGACCAACCAAACCTACCTCCAGAAAAGTGTAACTTACCCCTACAGTGGCTACAAACTGACCTTGTGCAAATTAAATCTGACCAGCGCCTATTATCAGAACGACAATGTTAAACTGATCACAGGAGGACAATCTATGACTCCAAGCTGTAAAGGCATCTGAAGCCTGTTTCTTGTTAGTCATTACAGTAATGGGGTTTACTGCACACAGGAACACACACTTCGACATCTATATATAACATCCATAAATATCTCCGCTAATGATGAGAGCTGTGGAGCTGACATACTGACACACATTATTTACAGACTTGTGTCAACGTTACACGCATGTGTACAACAGCTACGGATGTTCCTCAACTAATGATGGGAGAGATATTGTGCATTTATAGTGTTCTGTTTAGCACTACAAATGTATCCACCAGTCCTGAAATAATCATTTATTAACAGGGTTGGAACTTGGAACACAGACACCCCTAACCTTTTGCTATGTTACATAAATATCAGGTTTCATTAGGTTTCCATTGAAAAGGAAGGCCAATAGCACATCATGGCTGTTTGTACTATCCCCCAATGCCCACTGGATGCACATTTGTTTTGTGGGACTTAATTGGAGGCCTAGGACAATGTCTTCTAGTGCACAAAGGTGAAAGACCACACTTAACCCTCAATCTTGCCCCAGTTATTTCTACCCTCGATCTAGATATTTAAGCTTCTTATTTATTGAATACTATCTCCAGATCCCTTAAAGAGGACCTCAGAATGGGGTGTAATATTTTGGCCTCTGACATATTAGGTTTCCACTGAAAACATTTTTTGTTAAAGAGTGTGTTATTATGTTTATGGTTCAGGTCTTTAACCTACCCTTACTCAGGAACTTGACCTCAGTTCTGGAAGTGGGTGGCCCTGGTTCACAGTGACACTAAACTACCCTAACCAAATGCCTCATGTCATCATTGAGCCCTGCATTAAAGACATCCTAACCTTAACTATCAGAACGCAATTTGATGGGAGACAAGGAATGGTTATTCACCACTATAATTGAGTTCCAGGCCTGATTTTTGATTTCCTAAGGATCAGTATGGCTGAAAAATTCATAAATAACGGTTAGGAATAAAAAAAACTGTAGGGCCATCCCAATTCTCCAGACTAATGGACCTTGCTGGCATATGCTGTTTGTATGCTTTAGGACCCAGGTGTGAAGCATGTACAAATTGGCAAAAACCTACTGAAGCTCTATGTAAGGCATCAAAGGTCTCAGCTGGTAGAAAAGCTCAGGTTTCTTCTTCACGCTCACATTTGGACCTTCTTCGTACACTTGTGATAATATTTTAGTATTGCCCCAACCTTTAACTATTTCATTTACCCCTAAAATACCTTTAAAATTGTGAATGTTCAGCATACCTGAGCTGAAAATGTAGTCTAGGATCGATTCTTAACAAGCAAATTTGATTTAAAAGAAAATGATTATTACCGAAAGAAATGTAAAAATATATAGATAATATTAATGATATTTCTCAAATAACCCCAACGTGTCTTCACTCTGGCTTGGTTTAAACTCGACATCATATTTTTCCATTTACTTTAGAAAAAGAGCCATCTAATAATGAAACGTTTTCTGCCCTTGACACTTGTCTCTGAGTCAGTAAGTAAATGTGCACGAACTTCAGTTTCACTATTCTAGGACCGAACTGGTGAAAACATCTCAATAACAACGACAGGTCTTCGCTCTGACATCAAAGTCTAGCATCAAGCCCCCCTGATAAAGATGTGTGTTTTGTTTTTAATGTTCACAACACTTGTTTCAAGGTCACTAATGAAATATACATGAATTTTTCACTGTTCTGGGACAGAACTGGTTAAAGGATCTTAAAGCGTGTACTCTTGTTTACCCCAGTGCGTCTATGTCCTGCTATAGACTGAGCTCTAGAAAAGGGAAACCTTATATTTTCAGCCTTTTACTTTTCCTGATCGAGACGGGAGTGATAAATGTTTCATTTTTGTTCCTGATATGCCATTCTACCCCTGTGAATGAGGCAAAGGCTCCCAGGTTGGCTCTGTTATTATACACCTGTCAGCTCTCCACATCTAGCAGTCTGTTGTGGAATGTGAGATCCAATGTCATGCTGCCTCTCCCACATTGTCCACCAGCTCCAGCTGTAGATTCGTTTACATCAGTATCAGTTGTCTCCCTCCAGGCTGCCGAATATCAGGCAATCACAGCATTTCTAGTAAATGCATTAACCCTGCAATCTCTGACAGAGGAGGAAAAACTTAGACCGACGGGCATTGGTGATGTCCTTTCAAATGTTGTGCTTAATATTCTGCCAATACATAACCCTTATAATTGCTTTTCTAATTGGCAGAGTTTTTTGTTTTCAAACATGTTCCTAAGTCATTGAAATTAGAGTAATTAGGCCTCTAGTGATTCAAGTTATTCATTGTTAGCTTTTGAAAATATCATCAATGTGCTGAACAGAAGTCTTTGTAGACAACTTTTTTGCCCTTCTGACATTCTCTATGCTCATTTCCATTGGGTATTGGAAATGGTGTCTTCCTTTTATGATGTTGTGGTAAATTATGCCTTCCTTTTACATACATTTACCTACAGACATAAATGAGCAGTTATAGCCTAACTTATAGAAATGTTTTTAACCTTTTTCAGGATAGGCCACAATTTGTTGGGTTTTAATGGTTAGCTTTTATACTTTGTTAAAGCTGAAGGTTCAGTTAAGAGTGAAATGGTCAACAACTTTAAAATAAGAGGACCTATCTTTACCATAACTGGCACTCTAAAATATATATAATTCCAAAAAGGAAGGCCAAGAATAATACCTATTGGTGAAAGCAATTGTAATATGCTATGCAATAAACTGACAGATATCTGCCCCTTCATAGGTTCAAAATCTTACTTCCAACAGTCAAATTATGTTAATTTGAGAATTATTGAATTATTTTGCCTGTTTTATCCTCAAATATCTAAAAGGATGACCTGGAACATAAGTAAAAACAAAACAATAGAATGAGCCTTATTATATATGCTTTTTGAATAAACTGTCAGATATCTGCCTGCTGATTGGGTCTAAATTTTCCTTCAAATAGCCAGATGTAGATTATGTGCCAATTACTGTGCTGATGTAATCCACAAATGTCTTAAAAGGAAGACCTGGAACAAAACCAGTAAAAGCAATTCTAGCAGGAACTAGAAATATATATGGGGGATGGCCAACAACACTTCTAAAGCAGTAAGCCCAAAAGTTATTAGTAGTGGCGGTAGTTACAGCATTTATTACTTGGCAGGTCTGTTAAACATAAAGCCGCTCAATTGGATGTTGAAGAGTCTCTGACATAAACATCTAATCAGTACGATAGACTAAATCTTTGTATGCAAATATAAAAGTATAAATAATTTATCTTGATGACCAGTGATCACAGTTGGCAAACAGGTCCATGTTATAATAGGTCGGATCTAAGGACACCATCATAGGCAAATTATCTGCCAAAAACAAAGGTCAGTTTTAAACGAGAGAACGGCTGTGGTAGAAACAGGCAAATATGCAGGATGATAACTGGATGCACCATTTATGGTCTGTCTAATGCTCAGGGGACACATAAACATTTTTCCAGAAATACAAACAACTTGACCCCTGGACTCCTATAGAACTTCTCATAAATATGAATTGTCTTTAAAATATGACCAATGAAGGAATGTGAAGTTCTGTCGAACAAGAGTCTTAAACATCATTTCCAGAGCATGGATGCACCATATATTATTAATAATTCAGTTGAATCGGGCCCACTGCCAAATATCACGCATCCTACAGTCAGCTGTAGGTATTTCAAAAGTCACATTAAAAAACATTCCACAGATACCTTGTACAAAATTAACATTGATAAAACTGACTACGGTGGTCCACAGACCTGCCATCATTTTCTGATCAATCGGCCCCTAGATACAAGACAGAAACAATTAAATGTTGCTAGTCGGTGCCCTCCGACCTCTTCCTGTCAAACTGCATAACTATTGTAACGTTGTAAACAGAATACCAAATACTTCTTCAGATCATAAGACAACGGCCCAACTGACGTATAAGGTTAAGGAACCATCAGCTGCCGAGCCTTTAAATATTAATATGAAAAAATGTCATGAAAAATGTAGAAGTTAAAATAATCATCTAAAAAATACATCAAATGAAGAAGAATAGACATTGAGGACAAGTGAATTTGTGTGTAAATATTATAAATGTATAAATGTTATATTTCTTTAATATTCACCCACTCCAACCTGTGCAGCTGTAATAAACAGTCTGTTAGCGTGCCTATAACACTCTGAATTATGAAGATATGTGAATTATTTATCCCTAAGCCACAGGAGAAATTGCAAGCATTTGCATTTATTTCTCACTTTCAGTTAGCTGTTCTTAAGGTTTTTCCCGTCACTGTTCGGTTTGGAAATGAGAAAAATCTACACAGCATGAAAGAGGTTAAATTATTTTGCAGGGTGCAGGAGGAGGGGACAATTATTTACACAAGACAAGACCATGAAATGTGGCAAGGCTGGTGCTACTTACCCAGCAGTTCAGATTGGCATGCCAGTTGCCAAGTTCTTGAAGTAAAGATAATCCACAAGCCGTCTTCCTGTCACACGGTATATCCATCCCAACTAGAGCAGCATTGCTGGTGTACATAACAATTTACTCCTCCAACTTCAGGTCTTCTACTGTTGGTTTCCTTTGCCTCTCATGTCCAACTCACGTTGATTGACTGCTTCGGCCTTGCATGGTAGTCATGTACCATACATGATAATTCTAACTACCTTAATCCACCAGACGCCGTCATGACACAACTGAGGTCAAGCTGTCCCTAGCCAATATGTTTTAACACAACCTGAGGTTGGTTTATCTATAAATAAAATTAACAAAAAAGCTACTAATTTTAGTAGTAAAAGAACCCCAACAACATTCATAAAGAATATTTCCTGCAAATAAATTTCCTGGCAACTGACCAAGTAAGAATATGCCGTCACCACATCAAGAAGTGACAAGATGTGTGTGGCCTGTTCAGCTCTTTTCCGTCTCACCTTCACTCAGCATTAAATATCAATCCGTCTTTAAACAATACAGAGGGGATCTTTTGTTCGACTGGACTCCCAGTGGCCAAACAGCAGCTCTATCCCACACACGAACATCTCTGAATTGCCAGCGTTCGCTGGGTGATGACTGAATAGTCAAGTAGCTTTGCAAGAGGGGCTTGAGGCTTTACTCACCCAAGCGATACATTGCTACAGTCTATGAACGCAAGGACATTCTGAAGCTATTACATAACCACAATTCAGAAGTAAAAAATTCTGACTAAAATAAAACCGACCAGAAATCAGCCACCGCTCAGCAGGAAAGGTACTTATAACCTAAATATGGCACTTAGATATCAGGATAAATGCAGGAAACAAAAAACATTGTTGGAGTAGACTGCAGGACACAAGACAAAGCTCAACATCCTGGGGCACAGCTAAAGACAGAGACAAGTTCTTTCTCTACCATCGTAGTTTACTAAGTGTGAAAAGTGTGTGAAAAAAACTGACAGCAACTGTTAAATCACCTACAAGCAAAATTATGAACTCCCTGGGCTACTTCTCACATCCGTTTGGCCTTCGAGTGTCAGCCAGAAATCTTTCAGGCCCCTAATACCTAAACAAAAACCCAGTGATTTTCCTTTACAAGGCAGCAACAAAAGCAATGAGGCTTCCGTTTGACAAGTAAAAAGCCCCAACAACTCAGCAGTTAATTGCCTTCCCTCCCTCTATTCAGAGAAGCCACCACACTCTAGCGCCTGCCTTTGTAACACGTGCAATTTCTTAAGTAAACTTATAGTTCTGCCTGGTGATGGACAGTTCCCAATCATTTAGACACAATAACCTCACAAAGTGGGACAACCCGGACAGGCAATCCCAGCTGAGAATTCTTTGCGTCTGGCACCCCCACAAAAAGTGAAGAAACAAAACAGGCAGAAAAGTAAAATAAAGGGGACAGTTGCTAGCAGAGATTGCTCAATTATTTTTTGTTGTTGAGTGTACGAGCCACAGGATGATGGTGGCAACAATATTAGCTGACAGACCCACCAATGCATGTCAGAGCTGGAATTGATTTCCTTAGTGCTGAAAAAATGAATTGAGTAAATACCTATACTTGCATAACCACCTAAGTATAGCAAGTGAAACACATTTGTAAGAAAAGAAAATGGGAGAGACAAACACATGACTTGAGTTAAAGTGAAATAAAAAGAGATCAAGCATACATGCTCCGCGTTCGCTAGAAAAAAGGCTAAAAAGCTATAGTTAAGCTGCATTCCAACTTTTAGGTGAATAAAGAAAAAGACAAAAAAAAGCTAAAAATTGTGCAAATACATCAGACAGGTGATGAAAATAAAGGAAAACGTATTTAAAATCTAAAAGGAAAAAGACAAGTCAAGCTTACCATTTACAAGTATTATTTTGGCTGCTTCAATATGCCTGCTTTGTAGCATGCTGCCGATTAGTGTATTCCACACACCGACATGATGAGTGACTCTAAAGAAGAGTGTGGCTGTGCGATCCACTGGAGGGCAGCACCCTACGATAAACCATTCAGAACTGAGGCAGAGCCAGCGAGCGAGCAGCTGATGCAGGCTTCTCACAACAGATCCTCAGTTAAGATACTCAAGTTCAGGCATTCAGAGAATTCTCACAGTTGGTAGGGAAGAGTATAATTATTAAGAGCTCCTTAATTCAATGACGATTTTCTAAAAAAAGAGTCTTCTTCTTTTCGTTTTCCTTTGCCTGGGTTGACCCCCTCCCCACCTTTCCAATCCTTAGTTCAATGATAAGAACAAAAGCCGATATTTTGCATCCCGACTTGGCAAATATAATAGGGAAATCCCTTTCTCTAGACTATCGTGTTAAGATGGGGTTTCTGCTATGCAGAACAGACAGCCAAACAGTTAAAGAAAGATAAAAAATCTCACAAATGTAGGTGTTAAAATGTTCCAATATCAGGGTAAAATGTCCTGACCGAAGTGCAAAAAAGAAAAAAAAAACAAGAAATGATTGAAAAATCCCAAACGTAAGAACGCGTTAAAAGCCTATGAAATGGTCATGTTGTCAGGCACCCTCTTAGGGGGTTGGAAGCCCACGTCCTGAGCCCGCACTGTCCCGGGTTCCGAGGGACAAAATAAAGAAAAAGACTCGCAGAAACTTAAGTCAGTTTTGGCTAAGAGCAATGGGCATCCTTGTACAAAACTAAAAACCGCTGCTGCGCCATCAAGCAGAGTGAGAAAAAGAAATGACTATTGATCTTCAAATGGCGATAATTGAAAAGATCAAAAAGATTAAACAAAATCAAAAAAATGTGCTGACTTACCATGCTATGCCTTTTTTGTTGCAACTTGGTAGAAATTTTCGCTCAAAGACGCTGCATCGGATATGTCAAATTTTTTCGCGGGCTGTGATCGTATTATTTCCGCAGCCCTGCCTTCCAATGCTTCAGAACTTTTCCCCTTCCTCTTTTTTGTTTGTGGTACCTAGGTTTTTTTGCGAAAGACTTTAAAAGCCTTCAGCTCAGCAAACCAGCACAAATTATCTTGCCACCTTGCGCAGCTCTGATGCTTTTGGCCGCTAACTTTCGAAGGGCCTTTACTACTGCATCAAAATTAGCATTGTCAAAGCACTTAATGAATATTAATATTGTATTTGTCATTGGAGCTAGTCCGTTGCTGAACTCCAAGTCATCCATCAGGGACAAGATTAAGAACACAATTATTTCTGACTGACAGGGACCAAATCTGCTAGATTTTTTTTTTTTTTACAATTCGGGGGGGAAAAATACAATATCATCATCTTAAAGGTGTCTCCCAGGGGAGCGAGGAACAGATTAATATGCTTTTAATGAAGTAGAAATCGTTATGTGTGAAGTGCAACAGAATAAACTCTACGATTTCGTTCTGGATATTTTATTTTAGTTGGTGTAAAAAATAAATTTATTTCTAAAGACGCCCGGAGATTCGACCATGCTGCGATTTTCTATCGTTTCTGATTTTTTTCTCATGGTTGTATGTGCTTGCTTAATTTTTTAATACCAAAATTGATAGCAATTCTTTTTTTTATTTTAAAGAAAAGTTCTAGAGTGATGCAGAGAAGTCCCATTTGAGTTAATTTTTTTCTGCCTCTTATCAGTAGATAAGAAAACACGGAAAATAATTCCCACACAAATTTGACAAGAAACACCTTTATCGCCTCAAATACTTTTCATTCTCGCCGCTGGTCCCCAAGTGGGGCACTATCATACTTTCTTCTACATAAAGTGCTACAATTGAGACTCAAAAAAAGACCTTTTTTTTAGTTCATATTGACATTGCATACTAACAAACGGATGACAAAACATGACCGTTCGTGAGGGTGGGGAGAAAATAAATCAGAAAGACGTAGATGTGGTATTGGACAAATAATCTTGCTGAATTTCCATCCTAGAAATTCCAAAAAGACACAATGTAGCAAAGAATGGCACCAAAATAAACAAAGCAAAACTTCATACAAAAACCTTGGTTCTTCCAGGTTTATTCCTCTAGTCCCAAATATTTCTCCACCTATATAATGTTTATCCTTTTTTGTCAACAAAATGACACCAACATCAACCTTCATGCAACAACCTTGATTCTTTTAGATGTATTCTTTTCATTCTTAAAATTTTGCAACGGACTTAATGGTTGTGTAATGATGAGTTGTTCTTCTGGCAGCAAAATAACCATCCATTGTACACCTGAACGGTACTTCTAGCTTTATATTATTTGTAACCTTTTTTCCTGCAAAATTGGCTACTATTTGGGCACCAAAATAACTTCAACCATAAAACTTCACTTTTTTTTATTTGCTAGCATGCTATCTATAAAAAAAACAATTGAGTATCTCCTACATTTGTACATTTTATCTACAACAGTGCCTAAAGATAAGTAAGAAATATAACAGATGTTTTACTTAATCTTCCCAAAGAATTGCCTGTGAAACACTTCTGTGGCTAATCTTCTGCTCCCACTGACTACACCAATAGCCGCTAATACCATTAAGAACCCTTAGATGAACATTCTAAATTAGAGGTTTGTTCCAAAAGGGTGTGAATTTGACCCCTGGTGCAAAAAAAGAGAAAAATAACAAAAAATAATGCACAAAAACCCACCCCCTGTTACTCAGCACATACAGATGGTTTTAAGACGGTAGCTGCAAAAATACAAACAGAATTAAAAGCTTTGCTATTATCTCTTTTCCCAGTCCTTTCTCAGGCTACAATTGCCATTTTACACACTAGCTACCATAATGAGCCAGCGGCAAAGAGCATTCTGAGAATGTACTTTTCATATCACCAATTACTTTTATTTTTTATTTTCTTGTTACCGTACTGGCTATAAAGCATACTATTCAGATGCACCCTTAATGTCATATATTTACATATTTCTATCAAGTGTCATATCAGAAAGAATTTTTGTTTGTTTAATACCGTAGCAAAGGAGAGACATTTTGGAAAACTAGAATATATATATATATATATATATATATATATATATATATATATATATGTGTATATAAGCTCGCGAGGGCAGGGCCCTCACTTCTATTGTACACCTGCACAGTATCAATGCGTATTTGCTACACCTTTGTCATATACAATGCATGTCAAATCATAAATATGTAGTATTATATGTATCTTGTACTATGTCCGTAATTTTCACCTTGTACAGGTTTATAAATAAACAATAATAATGGATATGCTACCTCTTATTTTACATACATACTTACGTACAAGTCATAATGTATATTGCGTATATAAAAACAGAATTTTTTTTTGCAAGAAAACATGGGGGACTATTTAGAATATATATTTTTTTTTATCTCCTCTTACCTTTTTTCACTATGAGTCCTAAAATTTATTATAAGGTATCACTATCAGAAAGGATTTTTATGAAAACAGAACGGAAAACACTTTTTGGAAATCTGCATTAAATATATATATATATATATATATATATATATACACACACAAGCATGTGTAAATTAAACATGGATACCCCACCTTCCCCTTCCTATGTTAACAGATTTTTGCTGAAATACAGGAGAACAGGAAGATGTTATATGTGTGTGTGTGTGTGTTATTATTGTTTATTTAAAGAGTGATAGCCTCTCTCTATATATATCTCCCTCTCTCCCCCTCTATTTGGCCAGTACAATCCTTTCACCAATGTCACCAATGACGTAAAGAAAATGTTTTAACAGTATTACCCAGCATGTGCCCACAAAATATAAAATAATTGATAGTAAAGTAATAAAGCAGCAAGTTTATGCACAACAACAGAGATAGTTTATTAACATTTGTACTTCAAAAAATCTAAAGTTTAATCATATATATATATATATATATATATATATATATATATATTCACTTTCATCCCTGTAGCATTTGTACTAAATGTCTTTACTTACTACATGGAAGAAGCTGGAGCTATAAAAAAAGCAAGAATAGTAGTAATGATATATATATATATATATATATATATATATATATATATATATATATATTATACACCTATAAATCCAATGTCTTTGCACTGCATTGTTCTTCTGTTCTGCATGAGAAAACTGATATTGTAATAAGACAAAAAAGTCCAGTTCTACAAATAACTGTTACTTCTTATATTTGATCAAGAGAAATATATGTGAATGTGCTGCTACTTGAAATATATATATATATATTCATTTTGGTGATGAAACCAAACTAAATTTCACTTGCCAAAGACTGAAATATTTTACAATGAAAATGTAATTATGATGAATACGGGAGGGGAATACAGAGCTATAAATATGTATACCAGCGCCTTTTATTCTTGATGGTCATGAAACGGTTAAAGATTTTTTAATTCGGCAAATCTGATTTTTAAAAGTACAATACGAGTGATTAAGAAGACATCACGCTCAAGTTTTTAAATAGGCTGCTTTTTCTCCGCCTCGCTTTCCCTGCTTCCCCAGCACGAAGGCATCAGCACTACTTTCAAATTAACTCTCCGACTTTGAAACTTATTGATCTGCTATTAAGACACTAGTGAACTTGATGAAATGAGTGCTGTAGGTGCAGTCAAGACTTCAAAGTCTCACACAGCCATATAATACGAGCTCCTTTGATCCTAACTCCGATCTGCAGAGGGTTTAAAGCCCAATTCTCCCTAAGCTGCCCTTCACACTCGTCGTGTCTGATCTGATGTCTTACCAGTCAGAGGCTTGATAATGTTAATAAAGCAAATTTTTAGCAAACGAATTTTACAATGGAAACAAATTAATTATATAAAAAAGTCTGTTCCTTTGTAATTTTGTTTCGCAACCAAGTGGGGGTGTGGGAGCAAATCTTAATTGTACCAATTACAGGTTTCAAAACAAGATATAAACCCGGTATGGCTTGAAAAAAGGCAACTTTTTTTTTGTCATTCGCATTGGCTAAATGCAAGCTTAAAAATAAAAATTAACATTTCCTTTTTTTCTCTTCACTGAAGGGGGGGAATGGCACCTGACATTGTAAGATTTCAATAGCATTTTGAAGCACGTGGATAGTATAAATATTTGATGGCATTTTAAGCGAACTAGAAAAGCAAACCGCTAATGTATTTACAATACATAAAAACAAGACGGAGCACGTAAAAGGGAAAAAAACAGACACTTTTGCAGCTATGTGATCTACGTCTGGGATTTCCTCATCACGGACTAGATGGAATCAAACAGAACCTGGGATATTTACCAGGACAACACCGAAAAAAAAATGTTGAACCTGTTTTTTTCTCTATTATTTTTTAAGGGAATGGCAACGTAGCTTTAAATTAAAAAGGCACATAAATATTAAGCAAAACAAAATAAAAATGATACAGTAAATGTTCAAACAGGACTAAAATTCTACCATGGTTTCAATTTTTTTTAATGTGAGAAACTTAAAGGTTCAGCCTGCTGTGAAAGCTTTGACAAAGAATGACAAAGAATATTTTATTTTTTACCCTTAGCTGAAATAAAAAAAATGACTGTATACATAAAAAGAAATTATAGTGTTGTGGGGTTAAGACTGTTGAAAAATGTACCTTTTTGATAACTCAATCAGTGTATATTCCCAGATCTGCTTTAATACATTTTTAAGTATTATCTTTTTTTTTGTGTTTAATGTTGATACTTAACCTACTTGCAATTCCAAAGAAGTCAACACTCAATTGTGACAATGTTCAAAAGGATTTCTTATGCCACAAGCACAGTAAAAAAAAAAAAAAACTTTTCCCAATTAGTGCAGAAAAAAAGGAGGGAAAAAGGCATCGAGCTGGTTCTCAAAGACCCAGGCCTTGCGGCAAAGCTGTCACGTACAGAGGATTGATCAACAGGACGGCAATTTCTGATGGCATGTTGTCATGAAAATGGAGCCACGGGGAGTCACCTGCCTCACTCTTCACAGACAGCTCGAGAATAAGGAGGAAGCAAACGGGGTAACTGGCTTTTTGCCTGTCCCTTCAGCAAGCGGATTTGGAAGGGGGACCAGAGTTTCTGGTGAAACATGTCAAGACTCCAGTAGAATTACCCAGCCTCCTACATTATAACAGTTTGAAGCTAGTTACTCCCTCCTCTTTTTTTATATACACGTTACAAATGTTTTTTTTTTTTTTTAATAGTTTTCTAGATCAAGAAACGGATAAAAACTGTCTATTAGATCTTTATATAAACAAAGATTGCCCGGCATTTTTTGCATTCAGCCGATATTTTGCAAGTGCGCTGCGTGAACTACCCCAGATATCTGAGATGTAAAGTGATAAATATCACATTCCCAGCACCAAATGCACTCAATTCAGATACTTACAACATTGGTAATTTGCCAAATAACTCTTTATAAATTGGGATCAGTGCTGGTGTATTACCAATATAAATATGTTTTTTTTGTGAAAGTAACAAGACAAGCTTTAGAAAAAAGCTAAAATATTTAAAATAGTACAGCACATTATTGTAAAGTGAAGTGTACTCATCATACCCTAAACGATTATATATATATATATATATATATATATATATATATATATATATATATATATTTCTAATAAAATTACATTAATAATTAATACAATTATATTTTTTTACAAGATTAAATTCATATTTTTTAATTTAAAAGACTATGATATCTCAGTGTATAGAATATGGCAAATAGTATTGGGACAAATGGTAATCTAAGAACCATTGTAAATGAATATTATGCATTAAACATGTGCATGGCATGGAACATGTAAATGTGAAAGACTCCTCCCACCAATAATTTGACCCTAGCCACTCATAAAAGTCAAATAAAAGTTGAGGAACTTTTTACATTCACAAAATTGGTTTTCATTCAAATCACGTAGTGTAATCTTTTACCGGCTCAGCCTCTGGACTCGATAAAATTTGTAGCTTGCGGCAATGGTTTAACAGAGGGACATGGACCAATGGTGAACAAAAAAAATTGTGTTTGCATTTCAAATAGCGAGAATTGTATGAAAAAAAAAGCTGCTAACTGATCATCGCCCATGAAATTAATTGGATAGTCTGAGAATATTGTCTGTCTGATGATCCTTGGAGACCAGGCACTAGGCAAGGCCTGAATCCGGATTTCGAGTGGTGGCTTCAAAGACCTACCGTTTGGGGGGTAAGGTTCATATTAAGGCTTTAGCGCTTTTTCCCAAAGGCCCCAAAATAATCAGATGCGCTGAACCAAACACAGTTAATCTATCCTATAATTATACCATCTACAAATCCAATAAACTTCCCAATATTAGTGCAGAATTAAGCAACAAAAGTACGGACTCCATTTTGAAAGTTTTTTTTTAAGCCCTTTCTTGTTGGAGAAAAGATTATCTTGAGATTTCGAGGTTTTTCTTTCGTCTTTTCACTAAAATGTCCACCTTTATTCATTTAAAAGACTAAACTGAAGACCCACTTGGTTTCTTTATAGAATAGCTAGGGGATTTGCTGCCCCAAGCCAAAGCATATGAAATCACCCTCGCCGATATTAGTATATCTTTGCCTGAAATACCACATAATCTAACCTTTTCAAGGTTCCTTTGCTTTCAAGCTCAAAAGAGCATAAAAAATTTGCATTGTTGGTGGGCACTGGGAGACCTAACGAAGGCTTTGGCTCAGTCCAGAGCGAAAGCCCTCTGGATAGACAGATGCTTGCGCCACCACATAAGCTCTAAAGACCAAAGTTGGAGAGGGAAAAGAAGACGAGATTAGGATCCTTCCCCAAATGTTCCATCTCTCTATCGACCGCCGGCCTAGTGCGAGGTGTCAATTTTGACTCCAAAGAGAGCACACGAATTCGCAGCGGTCCCATTATACCGTCTCTTCGCTCATTGTAGATTCTGTCAACGAAGTCAATCTTATTAACTTTCGCACTGGTTCACACATGACATTTCCTTCAATTTTCTTGCTGACTTCAAAAACATCAATTAGCAGCTTGAAAATAGGAAGGAACGAATGACAGAACCCGATAACGTCAACCATTTGAAGCCAAGGGTAAATCTATTCTCCGGTTCTGAATGCATTCATTACAATTGCATTTTCAAAGCAGGCCTCCAAATAGCAAAGAAAATTAAATTTATCATCTAGAAATTGTTTTTTTTATAATCCTGTGTCTATCTCGCAATCCCAGAGTGTAATACAAAGTATCACAATTCGCTTCCGTGATAACAGGCCTCAACTTTAATACAAGTTTCTAATATTCAGTCTGTGACTGGAATTTAGGGCAAACAGTCAGTGGTTCTTGAAGAAATATTGCCAACACAAGAAGAAAAATTTACATATTAGACAGGTAACTTCTATAGGGGGTTATAAGGAGGAAATATAGAAATAGCCAAGCTTTTTTTCAAACTTAAATAACATCACCCATCCTAAATGAAATTTGATAAAATGTTCATAAATGGTCTTATTATAACTACATGGAACCTTTAAAAGATTAACTGACGGTAACTCCAAGAAGACACTACTTTTGGCCAAAGTGCAACAAGAAATCATAACCCAGATAATCAAATCATTTTCTACTAAATCATTGAT
The DNA here is from genome assembly GCA_027917425.1 of Gastrophryne carolinensis. Classification (NCBI taxonomy): domain Eukaryota; kingdom Metazoa; phylum Chordata; class Amphibia; order Anura; family Microhylidae; genus Gastrophryne; species Gastrophryne carolinensis. Next base: position 373,353,378 of record CM051235.1, read on the forward strand.
TTTATAAGCTTTTTTAAGCTTTTGACATTTTTTAGTATCCTTCAGTCCTTTTCCTTATGTATCCCTCAATGTCACTGAAGCCATAAATATAAAAATAACAGATAGGAATACCCAATAACTGTCCAAGCCTTGGTTTTTGGAACTTAAATTGTAAACTAATTTTGCTGACGGTTATAATGATATATAGTAGTAATAGAATGCTCACACAAAATATGATGCAAGTTCAGAAACATGTAGGAAAATATGTAGCAGTAATGTGGGAGATAACAAATAATTGAAATAATACAAATATATATATATATATGCACATATATATATATATATATATATATATATATATATATATAAATATGAATATTAATTATTTTTTTTAATCTAAAAATAATTATGGAGAAAAACATAACAAAAAATAAAAATATGTAAGCAATGAAATGGATAAAATGTATAATATATAATAATTATAAATAAATAATAATAATAAATTATAATTAGAAAATACAATATATTATTATACAATATTTTTAAAAATCTGCAAAGAATAAAAAAAAATTAAAAACAAAGAAAACAATTACAATGCTGAAAAAAAAATAATAATCATAATATAAAACAAAAAATTATGAAGTGTTATGCAGGTAAAAAATAGTATGATTTTTTGCATCTACAAAATAAAATGTAAAATATCTCTGGCGTGATATGGAAAAATAATTCAAATAAAAAGACTTTCTATAGATATTTTACAATAATAATTGATAATATAATTGAGAGGCAAAAATCTGAGAAATGATAGTACTGTTGTGGATAAATCACAGTTTCTTAAGACATGGCTCCCTGACGTTATATAATTGAGATGCACTGAGATGCTTGGTCTTCTACAGTCAATGCAAGTGTGGGAGCGATATTACAGACAGAACAGAAAGAGATGATGGATATATTTAGTTAGGAATTACATTTTACCCTCAGGTGAGAAGGAAAAAGCAAGGAACAAAAAAGCTACCCGGCAAATTCTGGTGGGGGGGCTGTATTTTTAGCAGGAGGAAGAACATTATTCCACACATCTGCTAGAATTGAAAATAAAAATATCCACAAGGTTTCCCAAAGGCAACATTTTGAACTTTTTCTTTATTCTTCTCTTATAATATAGATTTGTTAACTTCTGACAGAGTACGATGGAGGAAGTCTCCCGCTACTAAATTATTATGTAATCATATATTCTTCATTGACCGGCTCCGAAAAAGACAAACTGTAAATGCTTTGTGTGTTACAGCAGACAATAGTGCAAGACAAAAAACAGATATAAGTGCACAAATGCACCGCTAGATAGATGCAAATAGGCCGCAAGATGAATAGCCAATGAAGTATTGTCTCGGGCTTCTATAGAAGGTTCTAATCTTTGTTATTAATGGTTCAGCTACTCTTTTTTGCAAGGGGTCTTCGGAACACTCACAATACTTTTCTGAAGAACAGTAAAGAAGAACAAATGTTTCCAAGCTGGAGACGCCAGGGAAAACACGGATGGGGCGATTGCACTTTGCCGGCGGGAGACCTCTGGTGGAGTTTATTTATCGGACGCCGCATTGTTGAATCATTGAGAAGGCAAGCAACACTATCTGGATGTGGGATGAGTGATCTATTATTTACAAAGGGAAACCCAACATTGTCTAAATGGCCTCAGAAATATATCACACGAATGTGCACAAGGATAGAGAATGGCGCAGGGTGGGGGGTTATGCAAGAGCAACAATTTGCAAATAGGTAAAAATCTTAATTTAAATATTATTAAAGTAATATTCTAGCAAATATTGTTTAGTTTTTCACAATGTATTTTGATTCTTTAAAAACGTATCATTTAATCGTTTAATAAGTAATTACCTATGTACATAGATATGTAAATGATTGCCACTATTTTATCATTTGTCGTGAAATATAAATATCTATATGATAATACTGATGCATCTATCTACGAGTCATGTCTTTTTTAATTGATTGTGAATGTAAAACATTTTAGTTGTAGAATAAAAGCACAATGCGCGGTTGAGGGGCACTTGCTCCGTTGTCACAGCACACAGAAGCAATGTCCCTCAACAATAATCATTCTTCCTGTTGACAATTCTGTTTACAGTGTGCTTTAATACAACAGAAAACTGTAACTTAAATGGGGGGGGGGGGGCTTTATCAGAGAGCATGTTGGGTAAATAAAATAAAAATGAAAGCATTTGGATGTTGCTATTGAGAACAAAAGAGCAAAGGGCGATGTTGTCTCAATGCGACAATAAGAGATTACAAAAGACAAAGCTAATATGCTGTATTTTTGCATTTTGATAACCGATGGGTTATATATATATATAAATATATATATATATATATATATATATATATATATATATATATATATATTATAAATATATATATCCAGTGCATCTTTAATATTTCAATTTTTTATACGGTACAGTAAACTGGAAAGGTAATTTAGGCAGAAATGTAGACATAAACCATATAAGACATACACTTAAATAACATCAGCAAAGGTCAAGCAAATATTTGCAGTAAACAAAAGCGGTGTGCAAGATGCGGAACCTCACAATTAGCCGGATAACAAATCTTCCACTGGCGTTATGGAATCCTGACAGTGTAATGCCATCAGATATCCGTCTAACTGTAGGTTTTATTCATTCCATTTATCTTCATTTAAAGGCACGTGGACTGATGGATAGTTATCATTACACATGACAGGAGACAATGCAGGACAATGCGGCATTATTGATGGAGCCTGGAGTGGTTTTAATGGCTGGTGGTTTTGGACCTCCACACACCATTGCCTTTGCTAAGGGTAGCTACTAGTTATCTGGAAGACATCTCCATTGTCATGGGCAGTAGAGATTGCTGGTATTGTTTGTGCTGCAAATAACACCGAAAACACACACAGAGCTGTGATACATGAACGGTACGAGGAGTGTGGGAAGTCAGACAGGTCCCTGAAATTATTATCATCCTGACAAGGGGATGCACGGCCAAAATGCCATATAAAGATTCAAGGAAATTCACAAATTTTCCTTGAGAGTGATAACCATATTGACATGGGAACTTTTAACTTTTTCCATGCTGGGAACAAGCTTTGTGATAGCATTATTCACTAAAGAGAGTAATAGTAGGTCTTCTTACCACATACAGACACACAGCTAGGGCCAAAAAATAGAACAGAGTGACCCCAAGCAAGCACAATATTCTTGTCTGTCAGAAAATGAATCACCTAACCCTCATAGGAGTAGCTAGGCTTTTTGGTACCTGGGGGCAAAGATTCAAAATGGCGCACATGCCCCCCTTTGGCACCCTCCTGACTTGCTGCATTCTGGGGCATGGGCTCCTCTGCCTCCCCCCTAGCTACACCCCTGCTCTTATGGAGAGATAATAAATTCCTCTGATAGAACTAATCACCCAATGGTTAAATGAAATATGCTGGGATCTACAATTCTGAAGCTATAACACCACAACAAGACAATAGATATTACAGATCAGTGATTTGACAATGAAATATTGTTTATCTATTTATATCTGACAATCAGGGTGTGCAACACCTAATATCTTGCATGCAAGCCCTCAGATTGTCAATTCTGATTAGCAAATTTGTTTTGACTTTTGTGGATATTACTTTTGTAAAGACTATTGGATCCTTCAGAAATACCAACAGTATAACAGGAATATATCTTCTCCAATTCTGCCTCATTCAGACCCAAACGGATACCCCTCTTATAATCCTGGATCAGATTTTATTTTGTGTAGGGTAAGGCCTTTGTGTTTTGGTAGTGGATGGAAATAATGTTGGCTACTGTCTTTTCATATTGTTGTTTAAGTGTGAGGGGTGTACCACAAGGTATGAGCTATTACAGGACAAATGAGCTGGCACCTAAGACAGGAAACAGCTTAAATAGGAACTAAGGTCAGAAATGACTGGATTCCCTATTTAATATTCAGCAGCTGTATATTGCCGACACTAAAATAAATAACATGGATGCCTGGATACTCACCTCCTCTGCCGTGGAGCAACCTATCAGCTTGCATAGCCATCGGCTGCACAGAAATGTGTCTGGCCACCCACTGCACTGATTTGGTTGCATGCGGTCACATGGATTGCACAACCCAGAGGAGGTGAGTATCCAGGCATCCCAGTTCTTTGTTTTAGTAGCAGTGATGAACAGTGGGACAGCCCGACACGGGCTGCCCTGATGCTACATATTAAAAAGGGGCTTTAGTCACTTCTGACAGGAGTTCTTCTTTAAAGGGTAATTCCACATATGATGCCATTTTTAAAAAAACGTCCTTTGTGAGTCAAAATGATGTCCTCAATGTGCTGAGCTTATCTGCTCATTTTTATATTTTTGATTTGTTTGCAACTCTGTTTTAAAAATAAGCAGTTTTCTCTAGCGACAATGTGTTTACGCTAGCAACGTACTTCAAAGTGGTGTGCTTGGCGCACAGAGCAGGGCTTGAAAATCATCTGATTGGCTGAAGCAGAGATGATGCCCCAAATTCCTGAGCTCAGAGGTTTAACCCCTCCTGCTTTAATTCAGTGTCGTTCGATGAGAGGATCACAGTCTAGTGTTCCAGCAGCTAAAGGGTTACTGGCAGTGCTCTCATCTTTGGAGAGATGTTGCTCATTACTGCTGCTGAAGTTCTGCTTTGTGTGGGGAGGGGCGCTCACCTTTGTCAGTGAAAGGATTGTGGGATTTGTTTCAAGCAGCTATACTAAAATGTTTTACTTAATACCAGGAAAGCCACTCCAACTTTAGCAACAAAGAGCCAGAGGGATAAAGAAAATGTGAAAACAGCATGCTCATAAGTGAATCACAGGTCTGTGAGTCTGTGGAGTTTCCCTTTAAAATCTGGATCCGTATTCTCTTGTTTATGCATGACGACATCAATATATTGTTTTGATTAGAACAAGACAGTACATGACTTAGGGCCTTATTTATCAAGCGATAGCGCCAGGTAGTGTCTGACGAGCGCCAGGTACCGCCAGCTATCGCCGGCTACCGACTCCAGAACGCCCGGCGGCGGTCACAATGACGCATTTATCACGCTAAATGAGGCTAGCGCCGGCGAGAGCGTCAGCTAGCGCGGGATTCATCATGTAGCCGACTGCAACGAACAGCGCCGCTGCTAATCCCATCACAGCGCCAGGTATGACCTGTCGCTCCCTGGCGATGTCCAATGCATTTCAATGGAGCAATCTTTAAATATTCATAATTAATTGTTTTTTTTTTATTTTTTTTTTTAACTGTCAAAAATTCTGTGACCACTACGGCAATGTTAGATTTTTTTTTTAAGGAAAAAAAAAAAATATATATATGTGCAGAATTGATATTACAGGTCTGATATTAATGTATTCATATTACAAAATGCTTAGAAAAACTTGTATAATTTTTACATTAAAAAAATGGTTGTTTGGGGGTTAAAAACTACATTACACACATCGCCGCCAGCGCTCTGGGGTTTAAACAAGGAATTCACAGAGCGAGAAGTTTTTGAGCGTGATTTGTTAATGAATCTGCAGCAAGCCGTTCGCTCTGGCCATTCGCTGTCAGGCGCACCCATACAACGCAGAACCTGTGAAACATCGACCCCTAACCCCGTATTCAACATTACCGCACACCGACTGAGTCGCTGTCAACAAGCAAACCCCGGCCAAGCACAGCGAATACTAGCTGGCGCTGTGAAAATCACGCTACTGGCGCTCATCTGTCGCTACCTGGCGCTATTAATGAATCGGCCTCCCCGTCCATCATGGGTACCCACCAAATAGCTTGTGAGCTAATAGCTGATGCGGGCCAACCATGTCCATGTGAGTAACAGTAGCACCTGTCCATGCAGGTACAGCAAAGAACAGACTAATAAACCCAACTGTATACATAGCTATTAGCATGAATATCAAAACAATTCCTATAGGGCAAAATATGAGACAGTAAATAAGCTAGAACTCTACATAAATCATTTTGTATCTTATGAGGTTATGTGATAAATGGCTAACAGGGGAGTTTTTCCATGGGACTATGTTAAAATGCTGCTGCGATAATCCGTCCTGTCATTATACAGTGTGACACATACATGTGAAGTATAAACAGGTGTACTTAACCCACCTACTAGATAACCCTGTCTCCTACATATGGTTTCCATAGAAATCTAGACACTAGGCCAAATTATATGGTCTACTACAAGTCCATTGAAATGCCCTCCAAAAATCCAAAAATTCCAAAGGTTATAAGCCATGCCCACGTTATGTGTGGGAGCCATCTTGGATTTGATAGGAGCCATCCACAGATCTTGATAATGCTTTGATATTTCATTTGTTTACTTTGTTTTACCTACCTCTCTTTCTGACATTTTTTGTGGGACTCAGTATATTTCAATATTTTTTATACGCACTGATTTATATAATCATGTATGTATTTATAGCATCTGCACTTTTGTGTTTGCACATAGATCGGTTTGGGTGGCTTGCACTGTTCTAAAATGTATGCTATGGTCTAAATTTTAATGAAATAAATGTATTCATTTTTATTTATTATGCTATTTGTGTAGATAGTGTCCAGAGGTGCCCTATGGCGCTAGTCAGCCACTGCTGGCTTGCTGAAACCAGATCACTTTTTTTTTTACTAATATGTTTTTGTTACCCTTGTGGGTGATATTAGAGTTAGAATATCTCTTGAGGTATTTTTGGGACCTTTGAGGTGCCCCGAGGATTCTGATGTCAGTTTAAAATTAACCATCCAACGGTATAGATTTAGGATGCATGACATTTAAACTCAGTGGGAAATGCCTGAATAGCAGGAAATTCACCCCCCCCCCCCCCACGCTTACTCTTTGAAGCAGGTGCTCAGACTACTCCCATAATGACTATTAGGGCTCTGCCTATCCAACAAATCACACTTTCCCCTGGTTGTTATATTGTATGGGCCATAGGAATAGGGAGAGAGTAAGTTTTCATCTGTCTTGGGGGGATTTCTGGTAGTTTTCAAGCAGTCAGTCATCTAAAAAGGTAAATAGGGCAATCCAAAGGGAAGCTGCAAAATGTTGGGTTTTAGTTCTGCTGCATTTTGGATTTTCTTAAGATGGTACTCCAAAATATAGAATTATCAATATATTAATCTCAAGCACATTCATCCGAAACAGTTTTGGGTTGTGTGACATGGACCTGATGCTGTCCTGGCACTAGTATATACAAAAATCATGCCCTGGGTGAGGGCATATCTTTTGCAATCACTGGCTTAACTTTCTAGGCTGGAAGTGAAAAGACATCACTACACCTCCTGGTAAGAAATCCCCCAAGGACACACTCCCATCTTGTTCTGCTACCTATGTGTAGTATTTTATGACATAGACCATACCAATCCCCTAGAGTCCAGGACAATGCCTCTACCTCCCGCCTTCCCTTCTTCCAACTTTCTCCGCTGCGTGGTGTGCCTCCTTTTATTTTATTCTTTATACTGTTCCCCGAACATCACAGGAGTCCACTCAGATTGTTCTGCTTTGTGTAGGTCACATTCATTTATATGGATTCAGAACGTCAACCAATATATCCAAAACCAGATAGTATGTCTCAGAAACTGAAAATCTACAACATATAGCATTCAGATCACAAATATTCAATATTACCAACACAATATTAAGGATTTTCAAGTCCATATTGAAGCTCACATCTAAAGTGTGAAAAATACCATTTTGTGAGTACTCACCTGTAAAATTGGTATTATAAGTATGTCACACACCCCGCTTCCAATATTCATGACATGTGGGTTGTTACCTGTAGAGGGCGAACTCCTGCAGAGATTAAAGGAAAAAAGGAGCCCCTCCCGGTCCATAAATACCTGGGACGTCCCACTCATTCCGCAGTATATGAAAGCAGTAAGGGGACCAGGAAGAGCCAATAATAAAAACTCATAACAAAAAGGTTCACCATATATAGGATCCAGAATACAAAAAAGGGCGGGATGAAGCGGGGTGTGTGACATACTTATAATACCCATTTTACAGGTGAGTACTCACAAAATGGTATTATTCCAAGTATGTCACACACCCCGCTTCCAATATTCATGACATGTGGGAAATCCCAATACGGCAAAAATGCACAAATTTTAAACCACTGCAGCTTGCAGAACCTTGCGGCCAAAAACAGCATCCGCTGAAGCCCGCACATCAACCTTATAAAACTTGGAAAAAGTATGAACGGAAGACCAAGTAGCAGCCTTACAAACTTGTTCAACAGAAGCCTGGTGCTGAAAGGCCCAAGAAGCCCCAACAGCACGAGTAGAATGAGCAGTGATCTGAAAAGGGGGAACCTTCCCCTTTGCAGTATAGGCCCCAACAATGGCCTGGCGAATCCATTTACTAATGGTAGACTTGGCGGGCGCCAAACCTTACCTGGGCCCGGAGGGCACCACGAACAAGGCGTCTGTCTTACGAAAGGGAGAAGTAGCCACCAAATAGTACTTCACACAACAAACCACATCCAAAGAGTGCAAAACCCTCTCCTTGTCATTGCTAGGCTTAGGACACAAGGAAGGGAGAAATACATCCTGATTGAGGTGGAAGGCAGAAACCACCTTAGGAAGGAAATCTGGCTTAAAGCGAAATACCACCTTGTCCTGGTGTCTCTCAAGGTAAGGGGCCTGAATGGACAGAGCCGCCAACTCAGAGACATGCCGAACAGAGGTAATAGCCACCAAAAAGGCAACTTTTTTAAGTGAGCATAGAAAGTGCAACATCCTGAGAGACCATTCCCCTCTGCGAGAGGATCCCCTGCTCAGGGAGTCCGCCTCCGTGTGTTCCACTCCCGGAATGTACACTGCTGAGATGCATGGAACATTGCTCTCCGCCCATGCAAGAATCTGAGAAACTTCCCTGAGGGCACTCCTGCTGCGAGTCCCTCCTTGGTGATCCGCAGTTCGATTGTGTGATCGAACCTGAACCAGTAAGCCCCGTAGGTGATGCGTCAAGCACGACAGAACCAACCGAATAGCTCTCAGCTCCAAGACATTGATGGGGGTGTGAGCCTCCAGAGGACCCCACAGCCCCTTGAACTGATGTTTCTTCCAAAAACCTCCCCAGCCCGACAAGCTGGCGTCCGTGGTAACCGTCTCCCAACAAGGGGTCAGAAAGGATCTGCCCCTCATCAGATTGCTTGGTTCCAGCCACCACTGAAGGGACTGCCGAACCCGGGGGGACATCAGGAATGACTGATCCAATGACTGCGGACATCTGTCCCAGGCCAACAATAGATGGAGCTGGAGCGACCTCATGTGGAACTGAGCAAAGGGAACTGCTCATCCCTAGCCGGATAGAAGGACGAGGTTTGGACAGGAGAAGACGTATCAGATCCTGAACCATCTGCACCTTGGACTGAGGTAGGAACACCCTGGTCTGAATGGTATCCAGATTCATGCCCAGAGACGAGATCTCCCTTGAGGGGGAGAGAGAAGACTTGGGATGGTTGATCACCCAGCCGAACCTCTCCAGTGTCGCCACCACCAACCTGGTGTCCAGCTCCGCCTGACTGAGAGAGGATGCCGTAATGAGGAGGTCGTCCAGATACAGCACAATGCGAATGCCCTGGGCTCTGAGAAGGGCCATTATGCCCACCAGCACCTTGGTGAACACCCTTGGTGCCAAAGTCAACCCGAAAGGGAGGGCCACAAACTGAAAGTGCTGATCTCCCACCACAAACCTGAGAAATCTCTGGTGTGCTGGGAAGATTGGTACATGAAGGTAAGCATCCTTGATGTCTATGGACGTCATGAAATCCCCCTGACGAACTTCTTGGTTCTGATGAACCTGTTGAGAAGCTTCAAATCCAGAATGGGTCTTATGGATCCATCCTTTTTGGGAACCGTGACGAGGTTGGAATAATAGCCCCGGCCTCTCTCTGAGAAAGGCACCGGGCATATGACTTCCATGTCCAGAAGATTCTTTACAGCCAGCAGGAGCCCCTGCGCAGCCCGGGGATCCGAGGGCACCCGAGACCTTAGAAATCTGGGAGGAGGCCGGTACTCGAACTCCAGTTTGTACCCGGAAGAGACCAATTCCAAGATCCATTTGTCTGTGACCTCCCGGGCCCAGACCTGGAAGAAGTGCCGCAGCCGTCCCCCCACCCGCAAGGGTGAGGGCGTCCCCTCTTTGCTGAGCTGCCTTGGCAGCAGGCTTCGGCTTGGAACCCCAGTTAAGGCCTGGACATGCGTGTCCTCTGCCTCTGTTCCAGGAATCACCTCTGAAATTAGAGTAGGCAAAGCCTCTGCCTGCTCTGGCACCGCGAAAGGAAGGATTGAAGGAGCCTGCCCCCCGAAAGGGGCGATGCTGCTTCTTACGCTGAGGTAACTTTCCACCTTTCGCCACTGAATCCAATTTATCCCCGAACAGCCGCGTACCCAGGAAGGGTAACGCTGTGATGTCTTAGCCGCAATGTCAGCCGCCCACTGGCGTAACCAGACTGATCGGCGAATAGCCACCAGCAATGCCGAGGTTCTACTACACATAATAATTGTGTAATCCATAGCAGATAAAACAAAGGTCATAAATAATTCACACCGCTTAAGGTCTGTGAATTCATCACTGGCCGGGTTAAGCTGGGAACCACTCAACAGGTCCCTAACCACAGACCTGGTCGCGAGCGCCGAGGCACAAACAGGCCGCAAGGCTGAATCCACACTGGCAAAGGCATGGCATGCCATCTAATCAATGCGTTTGTCCCCACCATCTTTAAGAGTGGTGGCGTCTGGAGAATGTACAACGGGGTGTTGGACAATCCCAGAACGGGCGCATCGACCTCGGGAGGAGACGACCAGCGCTTCACCGCGTCCACCAGGAAGGGATACCTCCTATCCCATCCTTGAGGAACACCGGGGAGCCGGCTAGGCCTCTCCCATTCCTTAAGAATCATGCTTTCAAAATGATTCTAATTTGGGAACTCCAAGCGAGGCTTAGAAGTCCCCAAGAATTCCCCCTCTGCTGGCGGAGAAATAGCCAGTACCTCAAATAGATGGGCAAGGACTTTGGGGGTATCCACGGCATCCCCCAGCGCCTGTCAGCATCAGTATCAAAAAACTGCTGATCCTCAGCATCAAATTCCTCAAACAATTCCCCCTCCTCAAGTGGGGAATAATCAGACCAGTCAAGGGAATCATAGTCATCAAAATCCAATACGGCACGACTGGAGACAGATGCATCCTCTTAGCTGGGGCCTTTCTGGCCGCAGAGCTAGAAATCAATTTCTCGATGTTGGTCAATCTAGCACATACATCAGATTGCAACTCTCCGCTAATGACAGTGTCACAAGGGGTGAGGATAAGGCGGGGTGAAGTAGGTGACGAGACCGGCGGCATGGACCCAGACGCCTGGGACCCCGACTGCCGCGTTATGGCCTGCTGAGCACATGGTATGCAAATCAGTACATTATCCCCCATAAGGGATACCCCACAACCCACACACTGCCGGGATTGCCCCAAAGGGAGCCAGAGCCCGGTATCCTGGGGAGCCTCCATCGCAATGACCAGAGGGAATTACGCTACTTGAGCTACCCGGGATGCCCTTTTAAGTCCCTGGTGGGAGGATTTGTATGTGCCCCAATTTAACCCAAGGGACCCTAGGACCGGGAGAATCCCATTATTTAAGATTGACAGGGAGTCCTCCTGAACAGGAGGCACAATGAAGGGACCCATGAGAAAGCACACATTCAAGCAAACATCTATACAGCATAAACACATGTAAATGCACAACAGAGAAAAGGGGGAGCGCAGAGCTGCACCAGCATCAGAAGTGGTAATAGTGCAATAGAAATAAAAAACAGGGGCCCCGGAGGGCACTCACGGAGGGTAATGGCAGCCAGACATCCAGAGCTCCAGGAGAGAGAGAGAAGAAGGGCGGGCCAGCGCAGATCGCGCGCCGCGCCTGCCCCCCCTTCCCTCAGAAGACGCGGTTCCCAGCAGTGACTAGGAACCGCAATGGCGCAAAAACGGGGGGGGGGGCGGCCGCGGGCAGCGCCGAGAGCCCGGCCCCGCCCCCCGAACAAGCAGGCCTGAGGGGAAGAAGCTCCCCCAACCACAGTGGCCACAACATGCGGCCAGATGCAAGCATGTGAAGTGAAAGCACCAAAATACACACACACACCCACACCTAACTAAAGGCAGTTTGTGAAAAAGGCAGCCCCCCCCCCCCGCTGGAGGGGAACAGGGGGACCCGGAGGGGGAAGGATCCCGCACCAGGGGTGTAAGGGATGAGATAGAGATGGGGCATCCCTAGAAACACCTCTAAGGTGTTGCCTACCCTCGCCGGGACCTTCAGCCAAGGCTGGGAGGCATAATACAGGCGTAAATTAATAAGGTCCGGGCAGAAATAGGGCAATTTGGCCGGGTGTAGAACCGGCTTACCTGCAAGGAAGAAACACAGTCATCTTCTGACTTGCTCGCCGTCCTGCAGAGAAGATACTGGGGAATGAGTGGGAGGTCCCAGGTATTTATGGACTGGGAGGGGCTCCTTTTTTCCTTTCATCTCTGCAGAAGTTCGCCCTCTACAGGTAACAACCCACATGTCATGAATATTGGAAGCGGGGTGTGTGACATACTTGGAATAGGATAGACTCTATGATATGTCTTATGTTGCAATTAGATTTATATAAAGACTAAGCACCAAACCTATGGGATGAAGGTGATCCAGATTACTTGCAAGTTAGCCTACATGATAACCTAGGGCTGTGAAATTTGTCAAAGTCCAAATTAAATGTAGTTCACAATAAGGATTAGGGCTTGTAAGTCGGTAAGTGTCTGGTCACGATATAGTCATTGCATTGAAATGGACAGGAAAACAGGTTAAGGTAGAAGCCAGTGGCAGAAACTTGGAACAGTCACCAATTGGAGCCTTTGGCAATGGGAGCAGGTTGGAGTAGTCAGCGATGGGAGTAGGTGGGAGTAGTTGGCAATGAGAGCAGTTGCTAACGAGAGAAGGTAGGTGTAGTCTCCAAAGGGAGCACCTGCAGCAGTCACCAGTGGAGGAAGGTTTGAGTAATTGATAATGCTAGTGTGAAACGGTGGCCAAAGAGAACAGGTTGGAGAAGTCACTATTGGGAGCAGTATGGAACAGGCATCAATGGAAGCAGGTTGAAGTAGTCAATGGGAGCAATTTGGAGCAGTAATCAATGGAAAACGGAGCAGTCGCCAATTGTAGCAGTTTGGAGCAGTCACCAATGGAAGCAGGTGAATGCAGACATCAGTGGGAGCAGGTTAGAGGTTAAAACAGTTGCCAGTGTGAGCAATGGGAGCATTTTGGATCAGGTACCAATAGGAGCAAGTTGGAGCAGTGGCTAATGAGAGCAAATTGGAGCAGTTGCTAATGGGAGCAGGATGGAGCAGTCACCAATTACAGTAGGTTGGAGCAGGAGTCAACGAAAGCAGGTTGGAAAGGCGCTAATGGTAGCAGTTGGGAGAAGTCATCAATAGAACCAGGTTGGAGCAGACATCAGTGAGAGCAGTTTAGAGCAACCACCAATGGTATGGGTTTGAAACATTTTAGAGCAGACGCCAATGGGTGCAGGCTGAAGCAGCTACCAATGAACACAAGTCACCAATGAGACAAGTTTGAACTAGTTGACAATAGCAGCAGTTTGGAGTAGGCACTTTTAGGAAGACGTCCCTGTAGACAGCATTTTTTTGAAAAAATATATACATGATGGGGACACTGGTTGTACTGTAAAGAAAAAGCAACCTAATCCGATCCCAACAAGCATGCTCCCTATACATCATTTAGTATCCGCCATGACAGAGGTGTGTAGTTAGCAAGCACAGGCATTAACATGTGAATGATGCTTTGTCTCTTCTTCTCTGAGTGCTCTCCAACAAAAAGACAAGAGAGCAACAAATGTGTCTGGTGCAGCTCTTAGATTTGAACATTGGTGCTGCCGACATTCAGACTAGAGCCAGCAGTAATAAGGAGAAAGTGAGAGACAAACGAGGTACTGGAGGAGATATAGGTGCTGGGAGAGGCATTATCAGTATACACTGAGCAGTGTCACCATTTCAACACGATTGCTCTGAGAGATATCTGGAGGACGAGCCGTTCACACAGCCGGAGGGAAAGTAATGTTTTCTCTTCTCACCATTCAGGGCTTATGGTGGCTGGTACACGGATGACTAGCTTGCCGCTGATGCTAATCATAATAACGTATTTTATCCTAATGTTACCATGCTAAGGCATCAGCTTAGGCCTTGGCCATTGCCTACGCTTTGCCAAATAACAAGTTTCCTACAGTAGGAAGGTTTGCTGGCAATGATAACACCAAGTGTGCTGAACTATCCAGCCAGAAAAACAACAAAGCTTATATTTCCCGTTTGTCCACTGCAGCACTGTCATCCTACTCCAGTTCAGAAAGAACCATGCGGTGTCTACCACTAACCGCAAAAGAACAAACGCCTTGAATCCCTTGGTGTCAGTCATAGTGACTGGCCATGGCCACTCCGTAAATTGCAATGAGGGGTGTGCCAGGCCTTGGTATGCTCCTCCTCCATTGAAGTGATTAGAGTGGTCATGATTGAGTCACTGTGATTGACAGCCACCGGTGATTGTGAATATTGTGGGATCTTGGCACCCGGTAAGTTTTTTTGAACCAGAGTAGCACAGAAGTGTTGCGAGAGACAAAAGGTCAGTATGACTTTTGCCTTTTCTGTCTAGACTGACCGTTTAATCTTTAAACTAGAACTCCAGCCAAACTGTTTTACTGTACCTTTTAAAAGAGCAACAAAGTATTGGATTACCAGCCTGTCTGCCGTTAGAATCATTAGTAAATAAACCCCTATTGCTTTGCAGTCAGGTCACTTCTCTAGTTTGAAAGTAGACCTGTTATCTGCAGAACTTTGTATTGTGGTAACTTTTCTCTGGGGTCTATGTTCCAACCAATCAGCTGCTAGGAGCCTACTGAGGTATTCAGGCTACCATGTCCTTTGAAGTTAACATGATCACTCTATGAACCACCATTATTGTCTTGTCGAGGACAAGAGAAAGAAGGCAAGGCGTAAATGGGAGAAGTTATGGTGGAGTCAACAGCATGAGTACAGAAAGACAGAAAGCAACTGGAAGCAGCCATTGAACAGGAAGCAAAAGTGGTAAATGTGTACATATGGGTGGGTACCTCAAGTGAGGCCTTTGTCATTATCATGATTGCCCATTATAGTGTATAGCGCTAGCAAAGACTCAGGGTGGAAGTATGGGCTAGGCCATAACGGAATACGTTGGGTGATGAAAGGGCCTTGAGGGCCACATATTCCAACTCCGATTTACCAGACCACATGAAACAGAGGCTGCATGCATGTTCCAGGTCACTGACGGGCAGAGCTTCTATCTCTAGGTCTGATTTCTCAGGCTGATGGAATCTCTTTATTGTTGAGGGATTTTATTCCACCGCTCACTGGCCGGGCCCCGGCAGATGTCTTGTGTGGCACTCATCCAGGTAATTACAAAGTGGAGCGTAAGGTTACACTGCCTGCTCTGAGCTGCTATGTAATCATCTCGCCCTTTGTGGCGGTGGGGACCGGCATGCAATCAGGTGTGACCACCTGTACAGCGGCAGAGTAATTCCCTACGTCCCTCCACCGGTAATTAAGAGTCTATTCACTGTTCAGTGACATGCACAGGGCGCCATGGAGGAGGCATCACCACCAGACTTGCCAGCACTGGCTTACCTGTAATAAAATTTCATTCAGAGCTAGACTCTAGATCATAGATGGATGGCAAGCTACTGCCGGACTACCATCCTACCTCAAATTCCCATCCACTGCTTCCATACAATCCTCTGCCGGTCTACCCTCCTATGCCGAACTCCCAACCACTGCCAGACCTAAAAATCTGAGGATTTTGAGCCACTTTCAAACTACAATGCTCTGCTAAAGTGGCTTAAAAGTAAATGGTCAATGCCTCCCCCACCCCTGGACATCCCTAATAGATACTGGTGAGTATTACTCTGTGTGCCAGTGACTAGTTGACGCTTTGGCACCCAGTTATGTAGATACCCAGGCAAAGCATTTTAGATGTCTCACACTGAGCAACAATGAGTAATATAGCCCAATATTTGGCATTTGCAAACGAAAGGTGAGGACAAGCAAGGATAATTGTGTGGAGGGGGCAGCAGGCATGTTCTTAACACCGGTGAGACCAAAAATAAAAACAATTGTGGAATTGTTTTTCTATTTTGGTGTAATCAATTAGCAGAAAGAAATGTATTCTATGAGAAAATGTCTTCTATGAGTTGGGAAATGTCTTCTGTGGGTTGGGAAATGTTTCCTATGAGTTGGGAAATGTCTCCTATGAGATGAGAAAAGTCTCCTGTGAGTTGGGAAATGTCTCCTGTGAGATGGGAAATGTCTCCTGAGAGTTGGGAAATGTCTCCTATGAGTTGGGAAATGCCTCCTATGAGTTGGGAAATGTCTCCTGTGAGTTGGGAAATGTCTCCTGTGAGTTGGGAAATGTCTCCTGTGAGTTGGGAAATGTCTCCTGTGAGTTGGGAAATGTCTCCTGTGAGTTGGGAAATGTCTCCTGTGAGTTGGGAAATGTCTCCTGTGAGTTGGGAAATGTCTCCTGTGAGTTGGGAAATATCTCCTGTGAGATGGGAAATGTCTTCTGTGAGTCGGGAAATGTCTCCTATGAGTTGGGAAATGTCTCCTGTGAGTTGGGAAATGTCTCCTGTGAGTTGGGAAATATCTCCTGTGAGTTGGGAAATGTCTCCTGTGAGTTGGGAAATATCTCCTGTGAGATGGGAAATGTCTCCTATGAGTTGGGAAATGTCTTCTGTGAGTCGGGAAATGTCTCCTGTGAGTTGGGAAATGTCTCATGTGAGTTGGGAAATGTCTTCTGTGAGTTGGGAAATGTCTCCTGTGAGTTGGGAAATGTCTCCTGTGAGTTGGGAAATATCTTCTGTGAGATGGGAAATGTCTCCTATGAGTTGGGAAATGTCTTCTGTGAGTCGGGAAATGTCTCCTATGAGTTGGGAAATGTCTCCTGTGAGTTGGGAAATGTCTTCTGTGAGTCGGGAAATGTCTCCTGTGAGTTGGGAAATGTCTCCTATGTGTTGGGAAATGTCTCATGTGAGTTGGGAAATATCTCCTGTGAGCTGGGAAATGTCTCCTGTGGGTTGGGAAATGTCTCCTGTGAGCTGGGAAATGTCTCCTGTGGGTTGGGAAATGTCTCCTGTGAGTTGGGAAATGTCTCCTATTAGTTGGGAAATGTCTCCTAAGAGTTGGGAAATATCTCCTGTGAGGTGGGAAATACCTCCTGTGAGTTGGGAAATGGCTCCTGTGAGTTGGGAAACGTCTCCTGTGGGTTGGGAAATGTCTCCTTTAAGTTAGGAAATGTCTCCAGTGAGGCAGAAAATGTCTCCTGTGAGTTGAGTAATGTCACCTAGGAAAATTGCTAACACATTTGGGATTGCATTTACACAGCCTGCCTTTAAAATGCTGCAGACAAGGCGTTTGCGGGGCAGTCTGATCGCTCTGCAAACGCAGATGTGAAATCGCTCAGTGTTTCACAGGCAACTGCAGGGCGACCACAAACAGCCCGCAATGCCCTGGTCTGAAATCAGCCTGAATAAAAGCTGGAACGCACTGTGATAGATGCAGACTGCTGCCCCCCCCCCCCCCGCATAGCCTCCACCATGCTCTACATACTTTAGCAAAATCCGGCACCGCGACTAGTCACTCAGTGGTCTCACTGTCCATGTTTTAGCTGGATGGTGAGACGTGGCCATGTGACCGCCTGAGGCCACTCACGTTGAACAGCTTTAACTTCTTTCTGTTTTGGGGGGTATATGCTCTGGGTAACATATGCTGGGGTAACCATGACCTCTAACTGGAGTGTCACTGGCAGTAGATTCAGGGAATATACAGTGCAGACAGGCAGAGAATAAGGAGCGATGCGCTGAGCAATTAGCGCTGTGGCTGCCACAAGATGCCGGATGAAGAGGGCCCCTCGCTCCTTTTAGCCGCGGGGCTGATGAGCGGCTTTGAGGGGGAGCTGATCGCTTTGTTCTCGGTGTTCTCCTCGGTCATCATCGTGACGACCTCGCTGTCCTACCTGCTCCTACTTTCCTCGTTACCGCGCATATTAAATGATGTGAGCGCCTTCAACCGATGTGCTACCCGACAGCATAAACAAACACTGCTCCTGCCTCCTGCACCTGTCTATGCTCATCCCCATTAAATTAGATGATATGTCAAAAAGAAAACAAAAGGTGACAATAAATTACTGAACATTACTGGGGTGCACCTGAGTGATACAATTAGAGTTACAATGT
Organism: Gastrophryne carolinensis; assembly: GCA_027917425.1. Taxonomy (NCBI): domain Eukaryota; kingdom Metazoa; phylum Chordata; class Amphibia; order Anura; family Microhylidae; genus Gastrophryne; species Gastrophryne carolinensis. The sequence goes on from CM051235.1 coordinate 373,371,691, forward strand.
TGTGCTATCATCTAAGAATCGCAATAATAGGTCCAGCAGAAAACAATGAGATAAGACAGTTGGGCTTGGCCACAAACAATCAGCTGTATAAAACTGATAGCAAATAATGCTGGGTTAACACAGAGCAATTATCGAGTGAGAAATCGCTAAAGAGCCCGCAATATAGAGATAATCGCTCCATAGAAACACCCGCTGCGATTAATCGATGAACGAGAATTGGTTAATCAGTCGTTTGTCGTTTCGGCTGACCAAAAACTTCTCGTTCATTGCTTGATGGTTGGAGTGTGTAAACAGAAGTCGCCCTTAAAACAATGTGTTTTGCTATGAGAATGAGAGACACGCATTAGCGATCGCTCTAGCAACCCATTAGCCAACAAATCTTCAGCATCTGACCAAAGTCGATCAATCACAGAAGATTTGTATGGTCGCTCACTCGTTGAGTGAACAGCCAATTGATCTGCTTGTGTAAACCCAAAATGAATTGCTACATTTTAAAGCTGTACCAGAAATATGTATAAATGATAAATACTGAATAGTCAATTGTCATAATCTCAACAATTCACTGAAAGTGCTCATGGCTCATGTGTTCACACTGACAGGATGTCTAAGAGACAGGTTGGCCATAGATGGGCAGATAGTTCAATACCTGCAAAAAAATTGCTTATTTCTTGTAAAACAGAGTTGATGTCCTTCACTAAAATGATTGGAAACATGATCACTTTTACTTAAAAATAAAAAACCTGCCCCCCTTAAAAAAAAAAAAATTGAAAGAATGATTGTTCATGATAATTATGGTGATGATCAATGTAGGGGGGAAGGTTGAGATGCATCAATGACGTTCTTTAGAACAGTGGTTCTCAAACTTTTTTTTACAGGAAGTACCCCCCTAGCGACAGGAAGTTACAACCAAGTACCCACAAGGAGCAGGTCAATTACAAATATTACCAAAATAATTAGGCCACGGGCATCAAAGCATTTTCAAAATAATATACCAGACCTGTTAGGGACCTAGTGTAGGTGCACCCCTGAACTACTCCCAGTACCCCCTGGGGTATATGTGCTGCAGGTTGAGAAACAGTGCTCTAGAAGAACAGAAAAGGCACCTGCTTATTAGACTCTGTACATGGACTGTTGGACAGGGGAGCAGAAAGAGACATTGAGAACAGACCAGAAGATTTTTCAGTCACACAATCAAAAAAACAATCAATAATGCCAATAAGAACCAACATGTGAGAGGATGGGTATAATACAATAGTTAGACCAATGTTTTAAAATTCTCTAAAAATCAGAACACACTTTCATTGGGGTTGATTCAGAGCCATAAGAAGAATCGACAATAACTGTGTGAACAGGGATCAAGACGAGGGATGGTTATGGAAGATCCATTTTTCAATGTTGAGAAAAAGCACAGATATTGTGGGTTACACCACTGCATGGGCTGCTGGACGGAGAAGCAGCAAGACACAGGCCAGCAAACTGTCCAATCACTTTATTCTTCCCAGTTTTTTCTTTAGTTATCTCAGTAATTGTGTCCCTTTCAATCCAATTGCCACATGTATGGGTCCTGAACAATCTTTCAATGTCACTTATTTGCTTTGTTTGTTCTCTCATATTAAAGATTTCTTTTCATAACTATGGGGACCTCATGTGTGATTGCCTCACAGATTTATGGTTTCAAATTCAACCTAGTCATTTGAGTGACCAAAAAGTCACATTTCGAATAAAAGGTTCTTGAGTATTTGATCAATTGATCAGATGTTTGATCAAAGGAATGGTAAACTGGATCAATTTTATTCACTTTTATGACTGATTTGTGATTAAAACAACTTCCAGGTGTTTGGATGGGATAAGGGTTAGACATTAAAGTGGACCTCCATTAGAAAATGAATCGAGGTTCATGAGGTGCACCTGCCACCCTTGTGCCTGTTGTGGCCTAAGAGCTGCAGCCAATCCTCAATCTCAGGTCAAAGGGCAGCAAGTAGCTCAGGGCGCTAAGAAGATTGAAAGGTGGGTGGTAATAATACTTTTCAGCCTGTATATATGATGCCTACTCCCTACCCACATAAACCGGCAATTGATCAGACTCAGTTAGCTTGTGCATATTTGTCTCGATGTAATGGGAGATTGGATTGTTAGCTTTTTTGGCAACAGAAGCCAGGGTGAATGGATATGCGTGCCAGTGTGCAGTGCAGAGTAGTTGGGGGGCAGTGCGAGAGCATAGTAGGTTTAACTCGCCTAAACCACCATCAATCCTCGCCGATCGCACGCCGCACGCCACCTTTGAAGTCAGTTAATTATATTCGGAGCATTTTGTCAAAGAGCTTAGTGAGGCCTGCCAATAAGCTGCAGATACAAAGCCCATACTGCTTCTCACATCGCTTCCTGTCCCTCAGAGCTCACACTCTAATGTCTCCTCCACACTCACACACTGTTATTATACATTTATATAGCACTGACATATTCCACAGCACTGTACAGAGCACATAGAAGCAGTCACCTGACTCCCTGTCCCTCAGAGCTCACACTCTAATGTGCCCTCCACACTCACACACTGTTATTATACATTTATATAGCACTGACATATTCCATAGCACTGTACAGAGCACATAGAAGCAGTCACATGACTCCCTGTCCCTCAGAACTCACACTCTAATGTCCCCTCCACACTCACACACTGTTATTATACATCTATATAGCACTGACATATACCACAGCACTGTACAGAACACATAGAAGCAGTCACATGACTCCCTGTCCCTCAGAGCTCACACTCTAATGTCCCCTCCACACTCACACACTGTTATTATACATTTATATAGCACTGACATATTCCACAGCACTGTACAGAGCACATAGAAGCAGTCACATGACTCCCTGTCCCTCAGAGCTCACACTCTAATGTCCCCTCCACACTCACACACTGTTATTATACATTTATATAGCACTGACATATTCCACAGCACTGTACAGAGCACATAGAAGCAGTCACATGACTCCCTGTCCCTCAGAGCTCACACTCTAATGTCCCCTCCACACTCGCACACTGTTATTATACATTTATATAGTGCTGACATATTCCACAGCACTGTACAGAGCACATAGAAGCAGTCACATGACTCCCTGTCCCTCAGAGCTCACACTCTAATGTCTCCTCCACACTCACACACTGTTATTATACATTTATATAGCACTGACATATTCCACAGCTCTGTACAGAGCACATAGAAGCAGTCACATGACTCCCTGTCCCTCAGAGCTCACACTCTAATGTCCCCTCCACACTCACACACTGTTATTATACATTATATAATGCTGACATATTATTAATAATGTTTATTTATATAGCCCCATCATCTTCCGTAGCGCTTTATAATAATATTATTTTCATTACATATACCATATTTAGAAGTGTAAATAATAATTAAAATATATGATTTGTAAATGATAAAATAATAACAATTGAATAATAATAATAATCTTAAAAAATAAAAAAACAGTTAAAAAATAAAAGCAACATAAAAAATAAAAAAAAAGAATAATATTAAAATAAGAATGATAATAATATAAAAAATACAAATAAATAATGTCGGGCAGGTCCCTCCTCTCTAATTTACTACTGCATTTATGTGTATTTGTATCGATTTTGTAATATGTGTATTATAAATATATTACTCGTATTCCCCTCCTGTAACCTCTACCTTGTACAGCGCCACAGAAGATGTTGCTCTATAAATAAACAATAATGATAATAGTAAAATAATAATATAGCAGCAATTCAAAAAGGTTTATATCCAGAGAGCTCCTTTAATTAATTTGCATACCTGAATATATTAAGCAGAGGGGAGTCTGACACATTCATTGTCAGGTACACACCTCCTAAAAAGCATTAGAATTCAGAGAGGGTCCCAATTGGCCGGTGCTGACCTTTAACTGCAGCCCGTGTATCGCCATGTTTGTGATTAGCGGTAATCTCCGCATAGTAAATAGCACCTTAATGAATGCCTGTTCGATAGGTCAGAGATCACACTGGGTAACAATGGGGCAGATCAGTGGCACGCGTACAGAGACTGAAGGGACCAGGAATGGGACCAACCCCCCCCCCCCCTCACCAAGTGATAGTACTGCTTGATTTAAATGGCCAAATCAGGAATGGCGGACCCTTTGGATTTTTTTAATCAAGATTAAAAAAGGTGAAAGCAACAGAGGCCATCAATAAATCAGTCTGAATAGCTGCATGATCCTCTGTGGATTGAAGGATAACCTTCTCTATTTACTAACTGATCAGAAAGTGTGTTTCTCTGGCAATGCAGTGAGATCACATGACCACTAGAGGCACTGTGTGATGATCACTGTGTAACAAGGAAAGACCCACTAAACCTGTCCTGACCTCGTCACACCCACCTTAAATATAAGCAAACACAGCTGATATATTCATGTTCACAGAGCAAATGGTTTTAGGGCCCATTAATGTGGCAGTTCAAAAAAAATGGACTTGATTTTCCAACAGACGCAATCAGATTTTTAAAAAATTGCCTAAACTACTGAACCCCCCCTAAAGATCGCTCAGATGTAATAGGATCAAGTGTTGATCAAACATTCAGATCATCCTATGTAGCAGCTCTGATATGTTCTCCACATCAACCAAAGAGCTTACAATTTCCTAAATGCTGGAGTCTTAAGAGCCCTCAATAAACAACCATTGTTATTAAGGCGAACCTCCAGCCACGACCACCAAGCTGTAACCCCTTGCTCCCAATGCCCCCATGGCATGTCTGTAAGTTTAATATGAGCTTCCAGTGCCAGTGAATTCCCTCCTCCAGTGGCGGACAGGGGCCAAAAAACAGCTCCGGATTTTACCAGCCACTGGCCGTCCCGAGATGTCCCTGCTGAGGCCCCCCAACCATGATGCCGGGGCTATAGCTTTGGGGACTGGGGTTCCTTGGCTTGCAGATACAGTGGGGCAGGGTATAGGGCTCCCATGCCAGTGACATCCCTCTGCTCCCGGTGCCATCCATGCCCTTTGTGTTAGGTTAATATGGGGCTCCCATGCCAGTGACACCCCTCTGCTCCTGGTGCCATCCATGCCCTGTTAGGTTAATATGGGGCTCCCATGCCAGTGACACCCCTCTGCTCCTGGTGCCATCCATGCCCTGTTAGGTTAATATGGGACTCCCATGCCAGTGACACCCCTCTGCTCCTGGTGCCATCCATACCCTTTCTGTTAGGTTAATATGGGGCTCCCATGCCAGTGACACCCCTCTGCTCCTGGTGCCATCCATGCCCTGTTAGGTTAATATGGGGCTCTTATGCCAGTGACACCCCTCTGCTCCTGGTGCCATCCATGCCCTGTTAGGTTAATATGGGGCTCCCATGCCAGTGACACCCCTCTGCTCCTGGTGCCATTCATGCCCTGTTAGGTTAATATGGGACTCCCATGCCAGTGACACCCCTCTGCTCCTGGTGCCATCCATGCCCTGTTAGGTTAATATGGGGCTCCCATGCTAGTGACACCCCTTTGCTCCTGGTGCCATCCATGCCCTGTTAGGTTAATATGGGGCTCCCATGCCAGTGACACCCCTCTGCTCCTGGTGCCATCCATGCCCTGTTAGGTTAATATGGGACTCCCATGCCAGTGACACCCCTCTGCTCCTGGTGCCATCCATACCCTTTCTGTTAGGTTAATATGGGGCTCCCATGCCAGTGACACCCCTCTGCTCCTGGTGCCATCCATGCCCTGTTAGGTTAATATGGGGCTCCCATGCCAGTGACACCCCTCTGCTCCCGGTGCCATCCATGCCCTTTGTGTTAGGTTAATATGGGGCTCCCATGCCAGTGACACCCCTCTGCTCCCGGTGCCATCCATACCCTTTGTGTTAGGTTAATATGGGGCTCCCATGCCAGTGACACCCCTCTGCTCCTGGTGCCATCCATGCCCTGTTAGGTTAATATGGGACTCCCATGCCAGTGACACCCCTCTGCTCCCGTGGCCTTCCATGCCCTTTCTGTTAGGTTAATATGGGACTCCCATGCCAGTGACACTCCTCTGCTCCTGGTGCCATCCATGCCCTGTTAGGTTAATATGGGGCTCCCATGCCAGTGACACTCCTCTGCTCCTGGTGCCATCCATGCCCTTTCTGTTAGGTTAATATGGGGCTCCCATGCCAGTGACACCCCTCTGCTCCTGGTGCCATCCATGCCCTGTTAGGTTAATATGGGGCTCCCATGCCAGTGACACCCCTCTGCTCCTGGTGCCATCCATGCCCTGTTAGGTTAATATGGGACTCCCATGCCAGTGACACCCCTCTGCTCCTGGTGCCATCCATGCCCTGTTAGGTTAATATGGGGCTCCCATGCCAGTGACACCCCTCTGCTCCTGGTGCCATCCATGCCCTTTCTGTTAGGTTAATATGGGGCTCCCATGCCAGTGACACCCCTCTGCTCCTGGTGCCATCCATGCCCTGTTAGGTTAATATGGGGCTCCCATGCCAGTGACACCCCTCTGCTCCTGGTGCCATCCATGCCCTGTTAGGTTAATATGGGGCTCCCATGCTAGTGACACCCCTTTGCTCCTGGTGCCATCCATGCCCTGTTAGGTTAATATGGGACTCCCATGCCAGTGACACCCCTCTGCTCCTGGTGCCATCCATGCCCTTTCTGTTAGGTTAATATGGGGCTCCCATGCCAGTGACACCCCTCTGCTCCTGGTGCCATCCATGCCCTGTTAGGTTAATATGGGGCTCCCATGCCAGTGACACCCCTCTGCTCCCGGTGCCATCCATGCCCTTTGTGTTAGGTTAATATGGGGCTCCCATGCCAGTGACACCCCTCTGCTCCCGGTGCCATCCATGCCCTTTGTGTTAGGTTAATATGGGGCTCCCATGCCAGTGACACCCCTCTGCTCCTGGTGCCATCCATGCCCTGTTAGGTTAATATGGGACTCCCATGCCAGTGACACCCCTCTGCTCCCGGTGCCATCCATACCCTTTGTGTTAGGTTAATATGGGGCTCCCATGCCAGTGACGCCCCTCTGCTCCCGGTGCCATCCATGCCCTTTCTGTTAGGTTAATATGGTGCTCCACTGCTGGGGACGCCCCTCTGCTCCCGATGCCATCCATGCCCTTTGTGTTAGGTTAATATGGGGCTCCCATGCCAGTGACGCCCCTCTGCTCCCGGTGCCATCCATGCCCTTTCTGTTAGGTTAATATGGTGCTCCACTGCTGGGGACGCCCCTCTGCTCCCGGTGCCATCCATGCCCTTTCTGTTAGGTTAATATGGTGCTCCACTGCTGGGGACACCCCTCTGCTCCTGGTGCCATCCATGCCCTTTGTGTTAGGTTAATATGGGGCTCCCATGCCAGTGACACCCCTCTGCTCCCGTGGCCTTCCATGTCCTTTCTGTTAGGTTAATATGGTGCTCCACTGCTGGGGACGCCCCTCTGCTCCCGGTGCCATCCATGCCCTTTCTGTTAGGTTAATATGGTGCTCCACTGCTGGGGACACCCCTCTGCTCCTGGTGCCATCCATGCCCTTTGTGTTAGGTTAATATGGGACTCCCATGCCAGTGACACTCCTCTGCTCCTGGTGCCATCCATGCCCTGTTAGGTTAATATGGGACTCCCATGCCAGTGACACCCCTCTGCTCCCGTGGCCTTCCATGCCCTTTCTGTTAGGTTAATATGGGGCTCCCATGCCAGTGACGCCCCTCTGCTCCTGGTGCCATCCATACCCTTTCTGTTAGGTTAATATGGGGCTCCCATGCCAGTGACACCCCTCTGCTCCTGGTGCCATCCATGCCCTGTTAGGTTAATATGGGGCTCCCATGCCAGTGACACCCCTCTGCTCCTGGTGCCATCCATGCCCTTTCTGTTAGGTTAATATGGGGCTCCCATGCCAGTGACACTCCTCTGCTCCTGGTGCCATCCATGCCCTTTCTGTTAGGTTAATATGGGGCTCCCATGCCAGTGACACCCCTCTGCTCCTGGTGCCATCCATGCCCTGTTAGGTTAATATGGGACTCCCATGCCAGTGACACCCCTCTGCTCCCGTGGCCTTCCATGCCCTTTCTGTTAGGTTAATATGGGGCTCCCATGCCAGTGACGCCCCTCTGCTCCTGGTGCCATCCATACCCTTTCTGTTAGGTTAATATGGGGCTCCCATGCCAGTGACACCCCTCTGCTCCTGGTGCCATCCATGCCCTGTTAGGTTAATATGGGGCTCCCATGCCAGTGACACCCCTCTGCTCCTGGTGCCATCCATGCCCTTTCTGTTAGGTTAATATGGGGCTCCCATGCCAGTGACACCCCTCTGCTCCTGGTGCCATCCATGCCCTGTTAGGTTAATATGGGGCTCTTATGCCAGTGACACCCCTCTGCTCCTGGTGCCATCCATGCCCTGTTAGGTTAATATGGGGCTCCCATGCCAGTGACACCCCTCTGCTCCTGGTGCCATTCATGCCCTGTTAGGTTAATATGGGACTCCCATGCCAGTGACACCCCTCTGCTCCTGGTGCCATCCATGCCCTGTTAGGTTAATATGGGGCTCCCATGCTAGTGACACCCCTTTGCTCCTGGTGCCATCCATGCCCTGTTAGGTTAATATGGGGCTCCCATGCCAGTGACACCCCTCTGCTCCTGGTGCCATCCATGCCCTGTTAGGTTAATATGGGGCTCCCATGCCAGTGACACCCCTCTGCTCCTGGTGCCATCCATGCCCTGTTAGGTTAATATGGGGCTCCCATGCTAGTGACACCCCTTTGCTCCTGGTGCCATCCATGCCCTGTTAGGTTAATATGGGGCTCCCATGCCAGTGACACCCCTCTGCTCCTGGTGCCATCCATGCCCTGTTAGGTTAATATGGGACTCCCATGCCAGTGACACCCCTCTGCTCCCGGTGCCATCCATACCCTTTGTGTTAGGTTAATATGGGACTCCCATGCCAGTGACGCCCCTCTGCTCCCGGTGCCATCCATGCCCTTTCTGTTAGGTTAATATGGTGCTCCACTGCTGGGGACACCCCTCTGCTCCTGGTGCCATCCATGCCCTTTGTGTTAGGTTAATATGGGGCTCCCATGCCAGTGACACCCCTCTGCTCCCGTGGCCTTCCATGCCCTTTCTGTTAGGTTAATATGGTGCTCCACTGCTGGGGACACCCCTCTGCTCCTGGTGCCATCCATGCCCTTTGTGTTAGGTTAATATGGGGCTCCCATGCCAGTGACACCCCTCTGCTCCCGTGGCCTTCCATGCCCTTTCTGTTAGGTTAATATGGGGCTCCCATGCCAGTGACGCCCCTCTGCTCCCGGTGCCATCCATGCCCTTTCTGTTAGGTTAATATGGTGCTCCACTGCTGGGGACACCCCTCTGCTCCTGGTGCCATCCATGCCCTTTGTGTTAGGTTAATATGGGGCTCCCATGCCAGTGACACCCCTCTGCTCCCGTGGCCTTCCATGCCCTTTCTGTTAGGTTAATATGGGGCTCCCATGCCAGTGACGCCCCTCTGCTCCTGGTGCCATCCATGCCCTGTTAGGTTAATATGGGGCTCCCATGCCAGTGACACTCCTCTGCTCCTGGTGCCATCCATGCCCTTTCTCTTAGGTTAATATGGGGCTCCCATGCCAGTGACACCCCTCTGCTCCTGGTGCCATCCATGCCCTGTTAGGTTAATATGGGGCTCCCATGCCAGTGACACCCCTCTGCTCCTGGTGCCATCCATGCCCTGTTAGGTTAATATGGGGCTCCCATGCCAGTGACACCCCTCTGCTCCTGGTGCCATCCATGCCCTTTCTGTTAGGTTAATATGGGGCTCCCATGCCAGTGACACCCCTCTGCTCCTGGTGCCATCCATGCCCTGTTAGGTTAATATGGGGCTCTTATGCCAGTGACACCCCTCTGCTCCTGGTGCCATCCATGCCCTGTTAGGTTAATATGGGACTCCCATGCCAGTGACACCCCTCTGCTCCTGGTGCCATCCATGCCCTGTTAGGTTAATATGGGGCTCCCATGCCAGTGACACCCCTCTGCTCCTGGTGCCATCCATGCCCTTTCTGTTAGGTTAATATGGGGCTCCCATGCCAGTGACACCCCTCTGCTCCTGGTGCCATCCATGCCCTGTTAGGTTAATATGGGGCTCCCATGCCAGTGACACCCCTCTGCTCCTGGTGCCATCCATGCCCTGTTAGGTTAATATGGGGCTCCCATGCTAGTGACACCCCTTTGCTCCTGGTGCCATCCATGCCCTGTTAGGTTAATATGGGACTCCCATGCCAGTGACACCCCTCTGCTCCTGGTGCCATCCATACCCTTTCTGTTAGGTTAATATGAGGCTCCCATGCCAGTGACACCCCTCTGCTCCTGGTGCCATCCATGCCCTGTTAGGTTAATATGGGGCTCCCATGCTAGTGACACCCCTTTGCTCCTGGTGCCATCCATGCCCTGTTAGGTTAATATGGGACTCCCATGCCAGTGACACCCCTCTGCTCCTGGTGCCATCCATGCCCTTTCTGTTAGGTTAATATGGGGCTCCCATGCCAGTGAGACCCCTCTGCTCCTGGTGCCATCCATGCCCTGTTAGGTTAATATGGGGCTCTTATGCCAGTGACACCCCTCTGCTCCTGGTGCCATCCATGCCCTGTTAGGTTAATATGGGACTCCCATGCCAGTGACACCCCTCTGCTCCTGGTGCCATCCATGCCCTGTTAGGTTAATATGGGGCTCCCATGCCAGTGACACCCCTCTGCTCCTGGTGCCATCCATGCCCTTTCTGTTAGGTTAATATGGGGCTCCCATGCCAGTGACACCCCTCTGCTCCTGGTGCCATCCATGCCCTGTTAGGTTAATATGGGGCTCCCATGCCAGTGACACCCCTCTGCTCCTGGTGCCATCCATGCCCTGTTAGGTTAATATGGGGCTCCCATGCTAGTGACACCCCTTTGCTCCTGGTGCCATCCATGCCCTGTTAGGTTAATATGGGACTCCCATGCCAGTGACACCCCTCTGCTCCTGGTGCCATCCATACCCTTTCTGTTAGGTTAATATGAGGCTCCCATGCCAGTGACACCCCTCTGCTCCTGGTGCCATCCATGCCCTGTTAGGTTAATATGGGGCTCCCATGCTAGTGACACCCCTTTGCTCCTGGTGCCATCCATGCCCTGTTAGGTTAATATGGGACTCCCATGCCAGTGACACCCCTCTGCTCCTGGTGCCATCCATGCCCTTTCTGTTAGGTTAATATGGGGCTCCCATGCCAGTGACACCCCTCTGCTCCTGGTGCCATCCATGCCCTGTTAGGTTAATATGGGACTCCCATGCCAGTGACACCCCTCTGCTCCCGGTGCCATCCATGCCCTTTGTGTTAGGTTAATATGGGGCTCCCATGCCAGTGACACCCCTCTGCTCCCGGTGCCATCCATACCCTTTGTGTTAGGTTAATATGGGGCTCCCATGCCAGTGACACCCCTCTGCTCCTGGTGCCATCCATGCCCTGTTAGGTTAATATGGGACTCCCATGCCAGTGACACCCCTCTGCTCCCGGTGCCATCCATACCCTTTGTGTTAGGTTAATATGGGGCTCCCATGCCAGTGACGCCCCTCTGCTCCCGGTGCCATCCATGCCCTTTCTGTTAGGTTAATATGGTGCTCCACTGCTGGGGACGCCCCTCTGCTCCCGGTGCCATCCATGCCCTTTTTGTTAGGTTAATATGGTGCTCCACTGCTGGGGACGCCCCTCTGCTCCCGATGCCATCCATGCCCTTTGTGTTAGGTTAATATGGGGCTCCCATGCCAGTGACGCCCCTCTGCTCCCGGTGCCATCCATGCCCTTTCTGTTAGGTTAATATGGTGCTCCACTGCTGGGGACACCCCTCTGCTCCTGGTGCCATCCATGCCCTTTCTGTTAGGTTAATATGGTGCTCCACTGCTGGGGACGCCCCTCTGCTCCTGGTGCCATCCATGCCCTTTGTGTTAGGTTAATATGGGACTCCCATGCCAGTGACACTCCTCTGCTCCTGGTGCCATCCATGCCCTGTTAGGTTAATATGGGGCTCCCATGCCAGTGACACTCCTCTGCTCCTGGTGCCATCCATGCCCTGTTAGGTTAATATGGGACTCCCATGCCAGTGACACCCCTCTGCTCCCGTGGCCTTCCATGCCCTTTCTGTTAGGTTAATATGGGACTCCCATGCCAGTGACACTCCTCTGCTCCTGGTGCCATCCATGCCCTGTTAGGTTAATATGGGGCTCCCATGCCAGTGACACTCCTCTGCTCCTGGTGCCATCCATGCCCTGTTAGGTTAATATGGGGCTCCCATGCCAGTGACGCCCCTCTGCTCCTGGTGCCATCCATACCCTTTCTGTTAGGTTAATATGGGGCTCCCATGCCAGTGACACCCCTCTGCTCCTGGTGCCATCCATGCCCTGTTAGGTTAATATGGGGCTCCCATGCCAGTGACACCCCTCTGCTCCTGGTGCCATCCATGCCCTTTCTGTTAGGTTAATATGGGGCTCCCATGCCAGTGACACCCCTCTGCTCCTGGTGCCATCCATGCCCTGTTAGGTTAATATGGGGCTCTTATGCCAGTGACACCCCTCTGCTCCTGGTGCCATCCATGCCCTGTTAGGTTAATATGGGGCTCCCATGCCAGTGACACCCCTCTGCTCCTGGTGCCATTCATGCCCTGTTAGGTTAATATGGGACTCCCATGCCAGTGACACCCCTCTGCTCCTGGTGCCATCCATGCCCTGTTAGGTTAATATGGGGCTCCCATGCTAGTGACACCCCTTTGCTCCTGGTGCCATCCATGCCCTGTTAGGTTAATATGGGGCTCCCATGCCAGTGACACCCCTCTGCTCCTGGTGCCATCCATGCCCTGTTAGGTTAATATGGGGCTCCCATGCCAGTGACACCCCTCTGCTCCTGGTGCCATCCATGCCCTGTTACGTTAATATGGGGCTCCCATGCCAGTGACGCCCCTCTGCTCCTGGTGCCATCCATGCCCTTTGTGTTAAGTTAATATGGTGCTCCACTGCTGGGGACGCCCCTCTGCTCCTGGTGCCATCCATACCCTTTCTGTTAGGTTAATATGGGACTCCCATGCCAGTGACACCCCTCTGCTCCTGGTGCCATCTATGCCCTTTGTGTTAGGTTAATATGGGGCTCCCATGCCAGTGACGCCCCTCTGCTCCTGGTGCCATCCATACCCTTTCTGTTAGGTTAATATGGGACTCCCATGCCAGTGACACCCCTCTGCTCCTGGTGCCATCCATGCCCTTTCTGTTAGGTAAATATGGGGCTCCCATGCCAGTGACACCCCTCTGCTCCTGGTGCCATCCATGCCCTTTGTGTTAGGTTAATATGGGGCTCCCATGCCAGTGACACCCCTCTGCTCCTGGTGCCATCCATGCCCTGTTAGGTTAATATGGGGCTCCCATGCCAGTGACGCCCCTCTGCTCCCGGTGCCATCCATGCCCTTTCTGTTAGGTTAATATGGGGCTCCCATGCCAGTGACACCCCTCTGCTCCTGGTGCCATCCATGCCCTTTCTGTTAGGTTAATATGGGACTCCCATGCCAGTGACACCCCTCTGCTCCTGGTGCCATCCATGCCCTTTCTGTTAGGTAAATATGGGGCTCCCATGCCAGTGACACCCCTCTGCTCCTGGTGCCATCCATGCCCTTTGTGTTAGGTTAATATGGGGCTCCCATGCCAGTGACACCCCTCTGCTCCTGGTGCCATCCATGCCCTGTTAGGTTAATATGGGGCTCCCATGCCAGTGACGCCCCTCTGCTCCCGGTGCCATCCATGCCCTTTCTGTTAGGTTAATATGGGGCTCCCATGCCAGTGACACCCCTCTGCTCCTGGTGCCATCCATGCCCTTTCTGTTAGGTTAATATGGGGCTCCCATGCCAGTGACACCCCTCTGCTCCTGGTGCCATCCATGCCCTGTTAGGTTAATATGGGGCTCTTATGCCAGTGACACCCCTCTGCTCCTGGTGCCATCCATGCCCTGTTAGGTTAATATGGGGCTCCCATGCCAGTGACACCCCTCTGCTCCTGGTGCCATTCATGCCCTGTTAGGTTAATATGGGACTCCCATGCCAGTGACACCCCTCTGCTCCTGGTGCCATCCATGCCCTGTTAGGTTAATATGGGGCTCCCATGCTAGTGACACCCCTTTGCTCCTGGTGCCATCCATGCCCTGTTAGGTTAATATGGGGCTCCCATGCCAGTGACACCCCTCTGCTCCTGGTGCCATCCATGCCCTGTTAGGTTAATATGGGACTCCCATGCCAGTGACACCCCTCTGCTCCTGGTGCCATCCATACCCTTTCTGTTAGGTTAATATGGGGCTCCCATGCCAGTGACACCCCTCTGCTCCTGGTGCCATCCATACCCTTTCTGTTAGGTTAATATGGGGCTCCCATGCCAGTGACACCCCTCTGCTCCTGGTGCCATCCATACCCTTTCTGTTAGGTTAATATGGGGCTCCCATGCCAGTGACACCCCTCTGCTCCCGATGCCATCCATGCCCTGTTAGGTTAATATGGTGGTTAATATGGTGCTCCACTGCTGGTGACACCCCTCTGTTCCCGATGCCACCCATGGCATTTCTGTTAGATTAATATGTAACTTCTATACAAGTGACACCCCTCTGCTCTGAGAGAGATCCGTGGCAATATTGTTATATAGATATCTCCACAATAGGGACACACAAAAATGAAATAAGGTTCTAACCCTTCCCCATTTTATACAAATCCTAAAAAAAGTGAGAAAAACCTGAGAAGGGTTAAAGCAGTGCAGACTGAGTGGCACACCCAGCCAATCACAGAGCTCACAAATTTGTTCTGAAGAAAACAATGGGCTCCTGATACACAATGCAAGCTCTTCAATGAGGCACCTGAACGCATCAAATCCGCGCTCAGGCGCGCCGGCTCATTTGCTCGCTTTCAGTGTCAATTGGAGGCTGTGGCGGAACATGGGGGTACAACAAAGGGTGTCGCGCTGAATAGGCATCGATTTAGTGGCATCGGTCTTCAGCAAAGACGACCAATCGACTTTTCATATGCTGGAACCAGTACAAGGCCGCGTGCGGCGCTGCATAGGAGCCGCAGACAATGGAATTGCTGTTATTGTCACACGTGAGAGACGTATCACTACAATAAGAGCCCAGCCTTTCAGAGCATTGAGAGCATTACAGGGCTGGTCTGGGCAGCTCTGGGCACATTCCAGGTGGCGGAAGGGTCGGTTTGCATCTGATCAGGGTGTAAAATGTGATCCTGAGAACTTTACAGCAACACCTCATGTGTGAGCGCAAGCAGAACGGCCATTTTGACCACCTCTGCCTGAAGAAGAGGAGCCGAAGAGGGACCCCAGAGGCACTGGAGCAGCGGAGGGACAACTGGTGCTGGATGAAGATGGCGGAGGCAAGTTAAGTGTAAATAAAGAACAATAACATGAATTTGTGTGGTGTGTTTTTTTTTATTTTCACTACTATGAACTAGCAAAGGGTCCAGGGGACCCCTATACTAGTTCAAAGGGTAGGGGGGTAGCAAGTAATCTGTCGCTGTGGCAGGTGGTCCTATGTTGATTCTAAGCACAAAATGTGCTTGCATCACAGCGCTAACACTTGCCTTTGTCTGAGCTATGACTAATATGTCTTAATGATGATAAATAAGATTTCATGTTATGCTGTAAAAATGTAACATTGTGAAAAAGCGAAAAAAGATTGAAAGCAAAACAAAATCCAACATGGCAAAACCCAATCTTTTAAATTCCAGGCCCAGCTGCTGGCCTTTCCCTGGGGCATCCCAAATTGAAATGCCCCACTGTGTAAACCCCTCCCCCGCCTCTACTCACAATGTAAATGATCCGGAGCAAGAGTGGCCATGCCTTCGCTACCAGTACTGAGCATTAACATGCACGGCAAATGGCTCTGGTTGGATGAGAGCCAACGCATGCATCATAGGACCAGGGAAGGTGACTATTTCCGAGTGATCCGGGGGTTTCACACAGTGGGGCATCACAAATCTGGCTACCTCAGTGGCAAGGAACAAAACCCTGGATAGCCAAAATCCTGGGTTTTGTTCCACTTTAAACAGACAATTCTACTACGTAAGAGTGGAACCAACCCCTATTTTTTGCTTTCAACATACAGCAAGCAGCACATTCTGTTCAGTTCGATGCACTGACATGAAAAAATTGCGGGCAGCAGCAGTCCTACACTATTATTGGCCCATCCCCATTTGTTTCTATTTTTCAATCAATGTATCACTATATGTTAAATTGGACCTTCACCATGATTTCATGAAAAGCCCAAATCCTTAAACTATTCCCAAGCATCTAAAATGAATATATTTGAAGTTTTTAGTCACCTACTTATTATTCTTTCCCCCACCAGGCTACAACTCTGTTCAAGACTCTAGGATACGGGCGCCGCCATCTTGAAGCATCAGATACTGAGGAGAGGAGAGCGGGATAAAGTATAGGGGGCGGGGGTTATAGCTGTGCTTTGCACAGACAGAGCAGAGCTGGGGTCAGCAGTCCCAGAATGCAGAGAGACAGAGTCAGAAGACAATTCCTGTTTGCAGGCTGCCTGAAGCCACATGAGCCGCCATCTTGGATGTTTAAAGGCTCATAACATGCAGTAGATGCAGGTAGGATGATTTTTAATGTGAGCAGATTTTTTATGTATGTACAGGGTGTGGGAAAAATATAAGACAGGCTCTTATTCAGGGTGAAGGTCCGATTTAAGCACAGGGACATTAATTTTTGTTGTCTGTGTCATTAGAGAAATTGTCATAAAAAATCTGATCAAACGTTCTATCAAAAGTGCCATATAAAAGTGGAGATTCACCTTATTTTTTTCACAGAAGCTTTCCCTAGTTCCTACATGCATATAGAGTTTTTTTGTGATTGATCACTTGATGTGATTGCTTTTTTTTCCTCTTGAAACATGCAGCATCACATTCAGTCTCATAATAGGATGGAACATTTAACACTAGATGCCATATTGTCAGTTAGATTCCCCGGATCGGTTCTCTTTATGGAGCGCCTGGGGCCCGGGCCAGGAAAAGTTTGCAGCACATGTGGTGAAGTGCAACTGCCAGTCACAAGGGCATTTCAGCGGCTCCAGCGCCAACAGACGCTTCTGGGCTCTGCCAAGCAGGTCACTACAGCCCTTTGCTTTAACCCTTTGTTTTTAGCCCTTCTATTATAGACTGTGAGCTATACCATAGGGCCTGACCTACTGGGTCTGCCAGTGTCATTGAGAAACAATGCAGTAAAGTTAGGACATGTGTGCCTTGTGCTCCTTAAAACACACCCACACCCATGTGATTGAGAGGTAAAGCCTATCACTGGGGACTTCCCTCAACACCTAAACCATCCTCCAAATGCTCATCATTAGCCATAATCTTCTAGGCAGGTTTTCTACAGTGGGGGATCAGAAGAGAATTAGAGGAGGTGCCACACTGTGCTGCTCACCAACACCCAGCATGTTAGATGTGAGCAGGGCTGCCCTCTGAAACCTCTGCGCCTCATAAAACCTAGATGTCTGGGCCCCTATCATGGAGATCTTGAGTAGGGCTGATGGGGGTCGGATAAGTGGAGCTGGGTGGGTGATCGAAGCTTTAAAGTAGACCAAAACCCAGCGTGATGGGGCCGGGAATCTATAAGATTCCCAGGCCGATGGATTCCCTCTTCCCGAGGCATCCAAAACCGAGATGTGAAACCCCCCAGGTCACCCCGTACACTTACCTTGCTTCCCGGTCTAATGGTGCATGCGTGAGCCGCGGGCGCATTCCTGCTATCCCTCTAGCACGCTATCTGTTAGAGGGAAGAGGGGGATGGAGCCGCCAGTGCGCTCTTAGCTGCTGGCCTTAGACACTGGCTTAGACGGCTTGACATCAGCGGCTCCATAGGACCGGAAGAGGTGAGTTGGCATCAGTGATCTGGAGGTTTCACACAGCGGGCACCCCCAAAATCAAGGATAGTCAAAATCCTGGGTTTTGGTCCACTTTAAGAGGGGTGCGTGGTGGAGCTGGGCTGCAGGCTTCATGATTAATTTAATGAGATGGGAGTGCATATAGCAGGTCAGGCGAAGTTGCAGTGGAGCTGCTATCAGGGACAGCAGCGGGTGACCCTTATAGCTGGACCCACACAGGAGTCCTGCCCTGGAGGCTAGTATGGCTGATGGGGGTCTTACACCCTGCAGAAGAGCCTCAAGTCAGGTCATCTACTCACCACTCCATGAAAGTACAACAAATAATAAACAATAATTGAACTAAAAACTTTTTATAATCTACATAATCAAAATGTATGAAAAGGTGAATTAAAAAAAAAAAAGTTATTTAATTTAAAAAGTGTAAAATATGCTAAAAAATGGCATAGTTTATGCGTATTATTATTATTAATATCATTATTACATTATAAATGTAAGTGAATTAGATTAAATATTAAAATATAAAATCAACTGAAAATTAAAAATAAATACATTGCATTAAACAACACAGTCTAAAATTGAATTTTTTTTTGAAAATCATTAAAATAAAATAATCGTCTCTCTCAAAAGTGCAGCGGGGCGTGGATTTGGTGGTGGAAAAGCCCAGCGTGGCTTTGGTGGTAAAAAAGGACCGGCTGCTCGGGCAGGCAGGGGCCCCAGCAGATGAGCGGTGGACCCGTTTTTGGGTCTCCGTCCGCTTTAAGAAGCGTGCAACAGTTAACGCTAATTTGTAAGCAAGATAAAGAAGAATTGATGACTTTTCTTCACAACGAAGACCAAACTGGTTAAATAATAATTATTATTATTTATTTATTATTATTATTATTTTTAAATAAAAATGAAAAATGAATCTAATAAAATAAGTTAAATATTCAGGTCATACTAAAATTATAACACATGATAAACACAATGATAAAGTAAATTCATTTAAATGATAAAGTTATAAAAAAAAATACTAGAAAAAAATGAGTCGGATAAACACTATTTTAGGTTATCGGCTGCAGAGTCCACTGTAGCAGATTCCACTATAGTTAATCAGGTGACCCAGCTGTGTTTCCATAGTTCGAAATGTTCTTGGGGTGGTAATAGGTTGAAACTGTGTTCTAAGGTTAGTAATGGCCTTGTCAGTCTCTATTTTAGTAGCTGTCCAACAGGTTTCATTCCAGTGCTGTGACAGGAGGGCCATGACCCCATCACCAGCAGACAACACTAGGACATCCTTCACCACAGGAGGTAAGACTGACAAAAGCTTCCTCACAGCAAGTGGGGCTACAAACAACTTCCTCATCCATCATGTCCTAGTCTGGAAACAGAAAAACAGTCTATGACATGGATGTGACCTACCTGTAGGTCAACAACATACCCAAACCCAATGGACATGCAACCAGCTTTGCCTAGATGACTGGACTCCCTAGGTTCTCTTCTACCATAGCACCACGTACTTGATCTCTTAGACACTGAATTAGCTTAACCTGAATTCCAGGACTCTGTAGTTCCTATTCTACTGCTCCACTATGTTCCTGAACTATTGGACTCACAATGAGCTTTATCTAAATGACTGAGCTGAGTTGGTCCCCTCTACTAAGTACCTGACCCATTAACCTCACAACAAGCTTTTTCTGAATAACTGGGCACACTATGTCCTTCCTACCACTCCATTGCCTGCCCAACCTATTTAACTTACAGTTAGCATTAAGTGACTGAAATCATTGGGTTTCCTTTATTACTCCAGCAACATGATAAATGTAATACCATGTCCCAATGACCTATCCTTAAAGCGGATGGAAACCCAATTTTGGGTCAGTGTGTGCCCCCCCCCATTGGCTCTCTGGCCGCATCCCCGACATGCAGTTTGGGCATAAGCGGTCCCACGTCCTGCCATTCAAAAAGGCTGCAGAGATTGATGGGAATGCAGTGCCGGTGGAGATGGCATTGCAGGACCGGCTGGGATCAGGTAAGATCACCGGCGCCCCGGGAGATTTTAAGATTTGGCTCACTAGATAACTAACTAGATTTACCTAAATGCATGGACTCAATACTTATCTTTCTTAGTCTCACCTTATCAGCTAGCCTTATCTATATAACTGAACTCAACAGGCTGCCGCTAACTAATTCACAGGATTCACTAATACTTTTACCTAAGTGATCTCAATAAGTCCCTTCTACCACTTTACTTTGTACATAACCAATTAGACCCACAACTTTACCAAAAAGACAGGAGTCCACAGGTGCTCTGAATCAGTCCACTATGAACCTAACCCATTGCTTATTCAACAAACTTCACTTAAATAACTATCAAGAGGTTGTCCCCACTTTCACCCCTCCACTGAGTCTCTAGATATTCATCACTTTCCAGCCAGGAGTGAGAGACATGCTGAAGGGAAAGAAACCATGAGGCTAAAACCACCAATAACCACAGACCTTAAACCAATCTGTTTGGCTCATCAGGAGAGAGTAAAATATGTCAGGACCACCACAAGCAGTAATTATTTTCAGGCTTTACCCCCCAGCAGTCCGCTGACATCTCTACTACTGCCCCCCCTCCCCATGATCAGGCTATTGTAATACCAGCTTACTACAGTTCAAAAAGCCATGAATGTTGTTCTTCCTGTGCACGTGTCAGCACACTCCTTCCAGTTGAATCTTAATTTATGGACATTGGTCTGGATTTAAGCAAAGCTTCATTCTATCCTCTGCCAAAAGCACTAATGGCAGCGGCAGAAGCTGCCATCTGATTTATGCGTTTTGCAACTTTGCCAGAAGAGTAGCGCAGCTCTCAGATGTTTCAAGGCAAGATGGTGAGAGAAGAGCCGAGCAGTGGAGACCTCAGGATTAGAAAAATCTGTTAGACTTTGACAGGGAAAAGATGACCTCTACAATAACATAATGCTTATTGGGGGGGGGGGGGGGGCATTCTTGCAAAGCTGGCAACTAGTCCCAACATTTTTTACCAGAACCCATCAAAACTATACAAAAACTTTGGCCTGTCTCACTTCTGCAGAGCAACACATCACTAGACTAGTGTGCTCTACTTAGCATCTCCCACATGTGACCTAAACCAACATTTTACCGTTTCCTGCCATGCAATATGAGCACCTATATAACCAAATAAGAGGCTAATGCCCTAACACTGCACTTTAGGATGCAACAGGGGTGTAATCAAACACCAGACTCGAAAATGTTAGCTGGAGCATATCAGAGTGTATATAAAAACCTTGTCCTGTCTTGTTCTCTTGAGGAACTACACACCAAGTCCAATCTGCTCTAGTGTGCTCCACTTTATCTCTTAATCTGGCTCAAACTCAACATTCACATCGCAATCTGAGCACCTAGGTAACCAAACAAGAGGCTAAACACCTTCACTGCACAGTGGGAAGCAATAGGAGTACACTTTACATATACAGTTCTTAGGAATTTCAAAAGAGCATTACAGCCTTAAAGAGCAGACCAGACCAAACCAGCTAGAAGGCCTCTGCTTTCAACCAGTCCACCAACTCTCCAGAGCTATCACATCAACTACTGGTTATCTTGTGTAACTACTCAAATTTTGCTCTACCTTTCTCTGATTTTAGTAAATTTGCCAAGCATATGTTCCTTATGACGAGTTGGTTGCAAAGTCAAGAACTATAGTGATGAATTCCCTTACCTGCCAGTGACCTAAAAGTACTATTGTGGCCATTAGAAATTGAATGACTGGCACAGTGTTCACAGCAACAATTGTATGGTAAAATAAAATATCCCCATAGAATTCAACAAGTATGGTCATGGTCCCTCAAATACACCACCTACCGCAATTCCCCCCTCCCTCTAAAATGCCATAAACTTTTCCCCTAAACACACAGTTTTATTAAGAAATCTGAGAACAAAAAAACAAAAAACATTTAGGCTTCTTTCACACCGGGGAGATTGCTGGGGGGATGTGAATCCCTTGCAATCGCCACACAATTGTCAGTGAAACAGTGTTTGCAGCAGCTATGGAACTTGCGATCACTGTATAGCAAATGGCGATCTCAAGCAGCAACCCTACTAAAATGCCTGTCAGTTGCCAGTGCACAGGAGCGAGGCATAGCAGCAGTCTTTCTGGGTACACTTTACTTGGTACATCCAGACATACAACCTAGATCACTACCAACTTCCTCCCTGATATCCTAAATATTCTTCAAATTGGTAATGTATTTGTCAGAAATTGCAGGAAAACCAGTAAGTCTGCAGAGGCCTTTATTAGCTCTCTACATTACAGACCAAGGGTTCCCAACCATCAAGAATCAATTTTCTTAAAGAGCAACAACACCGGGAATTTCACTCTCATTGGTATTGTACCTCTTAGACGGGGTATCCCAATTCTGAATGTGCCAAGGAGTGAGACACAGACAGCCATGGAGTCTTTTAGACTTTAGGGCCTCCGTTGTTCCTCTTTGATAACCTAAATAAGTACCATGTGGGTGGTATGTATAGGTATGAATAGGTTTTTAGTCACCTAAAACCACGTTAAAATTACATTAAACAACCATATAAAGTGCAAAATGCACAAAGCTGCACATAAACAGTTTGCCTCACCTTTTGAAACAGTTTTGGATTTTTGGCGCAAATCGGGCTTAGGCAAAGTATAGATGGCAACAGATGAGGTTGGGGTACAGGTAGGTCTAAAGCATTGCCAAGTATCACCTGTTAGGATCTCACGTACCAAAGTAGTACACGTACTACCGACTGGGAGCCCCTGGTATAAAATAATCTAATAAAGAGGTTAAAAATGCAAGAACTTATTTTTGTTTTTATGGTAGTATCACTTTAATTCTGGAACTCTCCTCTATGACCTCTAAGCACTTGAGTGGCTCTAAATATTCTACCCCCTCCCCGCAATAGGTCCAAGTTAGGCCGGTCAGTCAGAGGCCAGGTGCCAATGGCAGATTGCTTTGGCAATCTAATCTCTGAGCATGAATAAGGGTAGAAAGTAATCTAGATATAAATCAAGAAGAACCTGACCGAGGACAGAATCCCTCCACACCCTTTAAACAAACACACACACAATGCTGGTAAAATGTGTGGGTAGATAATGATGATTCACAAGTGCTTTTTTTATAAACTTGAAGTGTCCCTCCCGTCTAGTCGAAAAACAACAAGATATTTATAGAGGCGCAAACAAACCGTGACCCAGGCCAGGAGGAGGTGAGAGTTGACCCCGGCTTAGGGTCAACTGACTGGCTTTGCGGCAGCAGGAAGTGGAATCAATGGAGAATCACTGTAGCATACTGAGAATCCAACTGTCTTGCACTGTTATCACAATTTGACAACTTTGTATTTCCCAATTGACCAATGAATAGGGTGAGACTGGAGACATTAAGCATGGTAGATTAAGGCAGTTGATGGAAGCATTTTGAGAGTTTTTAAGGACACTTTAAAAGGGAGGTTTGTGGAGTGTCCATGCTCCCAAACATGCCAAATACCCCCTAACCCATCTCTCCTACATACCCTAATTCAGGGGTACTCAACCACTTCTTGTAAAGGTCCAATCAGTGAGAGGTGAAGCCATGTTTCAGGTTAAGTTCTGTTTTTAGGCAGGCCACGTCCCTCCATACCCTCAGACATACAACCTACCCCACTACCCCTCCCTCCCAAATCTCCTAAATTCTACTTGTCCTTCAAAAGGCAATTCCAAGACCATTACTTACTATTTTCAGTGATGTCTTTGAGGGTCCTCAAATGATCTCTTGGGATATGGCTATGAAACAGTTCAAAATAGTTATTTTATGTTTGTAGGTATGCGGCATCCATTTGTGTCCTACCCCACTAATTCCTATCTATTTATCAAACATAAAATTCTGCTTTTCTTTCAGGTCTTCAAAAGATGCTCATTACATCCCACCATCCATTCTTATTTACAGCTACTGCATTGCTGAGCAAATATTTGGCTTGGGATCTGTTTTTAGGTAGGCAACATCCATCCGTGCTCTCAGACATACAATATACCCTACAACCCCCTTCCTACCAAACCTCATAATTTCTTCTTTGTTAGTTACTGCGCGGTTCAAACTTTTGGACTGAGATCTTTTTGCAGGCATCCGTGGCCTGAGACTTAAAAACCTCACTATCTCCTTTTCTCCGAAATCCACTAACTTTTGCTTTTCATTTTGAACAGGAACCATTTCATTTGGGAAAAAAAACATCTCTTTGGGCAACTTGCCTTTCCCAGGCACGCAAGAGAATCCTTTTGAGCATTCAATATTTATTGTGGGCCAACCATGGGCCAGGTCCCCAGGACTAAACTCCAGGAAGAATGAGGCAAAGCACATTCACATGAATTTAGTTTTTAGTCTAAACTGAGAAAAAAATCTATACATAGTTGATAGAAGAGCAGTAAAGGAGGATGAAGAAGATAGTGATCATGAAGTTGAGCTGTCAGGGTCCAAAAAAGTTTTACGATTACAAATATTAGGATAGCACAGAGGTAAGTAGCAGGGTATACAGTGGTATCAGCCCATCACATGCCCTCAGGTTTACGCTGTTAAATGTTGTTTCTTGAGAGAGGTATAAGTTGCTGAGCAATGTACAGTAAGCATGCAGACCTATCACTATGGGGAGGATTGTTATAGTGCAAGTAACAAGGAGGACCCTGATCTAACAGGTCATCAGAATACTGGAAGGCCACAGGTATGGAACACGTGGCCATTAATAGGCAGAGTTGCCAAAGAATAATCGATAAAGCAGTTCATTGGCCCAACAGCATGGTTCTGATTAGGTTGGTCATTCCATATTTATATGCAACCAACAATTCTTTGTACAATAAATTATATGGATCCCTCATATTTGATGTAGAAACAAAATGATGCCAGTGCAAAGTGTCTTTAAGGCAAGGAGCGACATACAAGGAACACGGAGGGAATACAGAATGAGGATCACCCAACAAGAGGTCCGATAATTAGAGGCACAGCTAACCCTGTGGCCTGCACCACCGAAAACCAAAAGCCCCTTCCTGTGCAGCCCAGCGATCTCCTTCCCTCTCTTTTCTTTCTTTTGCTGCAGGCCTCCTGGTAATTAGAGTGCCTTATTGCAATTATTTCTCCTGTAAGAAGCCTAAAAAGCGAAAAAAAATGCCTAGGGTACATGAGAGAAGTCTTCAAAAGCTGGGCTCCTCCAGGGGTGCAGGTTCTAGTACCAACACGGCAGCTCTAGCAAATAGCACTTGTTTTAGGCATAATTTTAATGATGGTTCTCAGTCTCCTCGGTCCACCATCCCCCTGAAGCTGGTCATTAAAAGGCAGGAAATGCCCTCCCCAACAGTCATTACCACTTAATTATGGATTTTTTTTTGTTTGCAGTGAAGGACGTTGCCGTTATGGGAACATTTTCTAACAAGAAGCAGCTTGTGTTCCTTCACGTTCAGCATCCGATCACCTGCTGTGGAGATATTCGGCCAGCAAAGGATTTGCATTAGAATAGGGTCAGCCTTTGCTCTGTCTGCCTCTTGGGTATTAGCTGCTTGGCTGTGAGCAAAGACTGCAGAGGAGCATCACAATAAGGGGTCAAGTCACACTTATTCATTCCTGTAAGTTCACCGGATGTTGCACCCTGGGTTGTTTTTTTATAATAATGCTGATATTTAACCATTGGACTGAGAAGGGATCAATTTATTTTAGCCTTTTGAACCAAATGTACTACCAAAAGTTTCAAACACTTGTCAGCTGGAGAAGGCAAATGACAATAATTGTGGAGAAACACAAAGCTGTGGGGTCAAGACAAACTCCATTTATGCATTGTACATTTACCTGGCCAAGTAGGCCAACGTTGATCTTCTCATTATAGAGATGCACTAGTTGCTTTGCCATAAACTTACTTTTAATTGACCTAATGTAGAACACAATATGGTCCAAGACAATCCAATTTATATCCACCAGACCTTTGGTCAAAAGTTACGAAGAAGCTTGCCTACAAATAAGAGCTGAAGGCTGATCATTGGTATGACTGTCCCCTGTACTGATACGTTCTACATAAGTTGCAGAGAAGTGGAACAAAACTCAGGGTGACCTGCCCTGGAATCTAAAAAATCAGCTGGCCATCTCCTGGGGCATCCAAATCCCCACAGTGCCAAACCCTTCAGGTCACCAGTATTCACTCACCTTTCCCTGGTGAGTAAAACAAACAGTTGCATCTTAAAGTGAATAACTTTAGCCTTGTTGGCCAGTGACTATGTACAGAGACCAGTGTTCCCCCCACGCCTGGTCACTCAAGCCACTTCAACCCACACAGCAAAAGCTGTCAGGTTGAGACTAACCATGAGCCGTGGTGGTTGAATACCCCTACCCCTTGGATGGCGTGGGTGTGAGGGCCATTCCTGTTATCCTTCCCTGGGGATAGCAACTGTCAAGTGCCATCCATGGAGGCGTGACTGGAGAACCGAGAGATCCTTCCATGGGCTCTGTCAGTAGCCATCAGTGAGGACCCAGGCCATGTGATCCCACCAGTGCCGTAGGCCCTGGCAGCACACATTGGCCCCTGAGGCGAAGAGCAGGGTGGCAACAGCATTTATCATATTTGTCATCACTTGGCATCATTTAGCTAAAGGCAGCAGCATTTGTTTCTGTTGTTTCAGTCTTTAGTTGTCTAGCTGCATCTGAGTTAAAGGACAGAAAAACATAGGCCAAAACACATAATTCTGACCATCTCAGGTTTTAGTCAACTTTCCTGCGTGACCTCCCCCCAGACCTTTCTGCAGATCCCATGGTGCATGCACGGGTTCTTTTATATTCAGCCCAGTATGCCGTGCATACTAAGGCTTTACATTTAGACTTTAGGCTGTCTTTAATCCTTGTTTTAGGTGCCTCAGTATTGGCAGCATGAATTGTTTAAAGTGGACCAAAACCCAAGTTTTTCACTAACTTGGTCCGCTTTACTGGGGGAATCCCTGCTGTGTAAAACGTCCGGGATCGCTGGTTTTCTACTTTTGCTCCACACTCCCCTGCCACATGCACGGATCCTCCTCCAATAGTAACCCAGCAATCTATTGTAATGAATGAAGCGCTCTGGGGTCACCGCGCACAGGTGGCTGGTCAGTTTTATGGCTGTCTTGCCCAGCTCCCTCAGTGCTCCGCACATCTGCTGCTATGGCTTAGGGGGAACATTGGTGGAGCTGTCTATAAACAAAGTTTAGGCAAATGTATTTATAGAAGCATTCCATAAAAAGAAGGAACTGTATGAGGTCAAGACAATTACATCTGACTTTCAAGGCCAAAACTGGTATTCTCATTGTAGATTGTGACACTTGGTTTGCCATAAACATCTAGCGTAGAACAAATATGAGGCCGATTCATTAATAGCGGCAGGTAGCGACAGTTGAGCGACTGTAGCGGCATTTTCAGAGCGCCCGCTAGTAGTCGCTGTGCTTGGCCGTTGTTCGGTAGTTGATAGCGACTCAGTCGGTTTGCCGTAATGTTGAATATTGGGTGAGGAGTCACTATTTGACAGGTTCCGCACTGTATGGGAGCGCATGATAGCGACTGGCCCTAGCGACCGGCTCCCACCATATTCATTAAAAAATCACGCGCTGTAAAATGCATGTTTAAACCCCAGAGCGCTGGCGGCGATGGGTTAAAAGTAGTTTTTTAACCCCCAAACAACCATATTTTTGGAAACCAAAAAAAACAATTTTTTTAAATAATTTAGTAATATGAATACATTAATATCAGACCTGTAATATCAATTCTGTACATTTTTTTTTTATTTTTACCTTAGAAAAAGTATCTAAAATGGCAGAAGTGGTCACAGAATTTTTCACATAAAAAAAAAAAAAAAAAAAAAACATTAATAATTATTTATGAATATTTAAGGATTGCTCCATTGAAATGCATTGGAGCGCGCCAGGTAGCGAGAGGTCATACCTGTCGCTGTTCAAGGTCGGACGCTGGCGCTGTGGGCTGAGGGTGGAATAATGAGGAATGAGTGGCTATCTGGCGCTATCTCAGTCGCTAAGCAGGATCGGCTTGATAAATGTGTGATTGTGGTGGGGAGCCGGCGTTCTCGTGGCGGTGCCCGTCATTACCGGCCGCTCACCAGTCGCTACCTGTCGCTATTCCTTCATAAATAAGGGCCTATATATGACCAAGACAAGCCCATACATGTTCATGGGCTCAAAAGCAATGGAGAATGTTGTCCATTAAATATGAGGCTGAGAGCTGATTAATGGTATAAATGTCCCCTTATTCTTCAAAGAGATACAGTGATGTGGAAGAGTTTAGGTCCCTGCCATTGTATGGGGAGACAAGACATGGGCCTTGATTCAATAAGAGTTGAAAAAAATTCTCATGGAAGTAAAAAAATCACTTTATGAGAAAAAAGCCTGAGAATGTCACTGTTACTGGGTCAGCTGATAGGAAGACAATGAAAGTCAAAACTTCTTACTTCTTTTTACACTGTAGCAAATAGTGCCACTGACTTTCAATTTTCATTGTCTTCCTATCTGCTGATTCAGTAACAGTGACACCCTTATGCTTTTTTCGTATAAAATGATTTTTTTTTTACTACTATGGGAGTTTCTCTCTCAGCTCTCATTGAATTGAGGTCATGATGTCTTTTTTGCTTATGAGACTAAACCTAAAGAGGACCAAAACCAGACTTAGCATCTATAAGACACTATGTCCGATTTGCATTCCACCCCTAGGGCATTCCCATTTGGGATGTCCTGTTATGTGAACCCCCCCCCCCCCAGTCGTCCAATGTGCTTACCTCACCAACGAACCCACAATGCATGCGTGGCCGGAGGTGACATCACTTGCATGCTTTTCAGGCGTGGACACACCATCCGTAACTGAATGGCAGCCGTAGCTACACACAGTCGAAGGATGCCACGAACCAGCTTTTCCAAGCACACAGTAATATGTGCACCTTGAGAAGCTGATTGGAGGAGAGTCGCTCCATCGCCTCGTTGCAAAGGTAAGAAAAGTGGGTCACTGAAGGGTTTTTATGCAGTGGGACATCCCAGATTGGGATGCCCCAGGAGGAAGGAGCAAAACCTGGTATAGTGAAAACCTGGGGTTTTGGTCCCCTCTAACCCCTTAAAAGTAAAGTCCACTTCCATTGAATTTATTGAAGTTTATATTTTTTTGTGAGCTAAAATGATATCCCCAAGGTGCTGAGCTTAGTAGTTTTTTCTTATATTAGCAAATGTGTGTTTTATGAAAGCAGTTTTCTCTAACTGCAGTCTGGTGCTATTGGCAACTGTACACCAAGGTCTACATGCTTCTCTGCATGAGCAATCATTAAAGTGGACCAACACCCAAAAATCACAATTACAGGGTGATATGAATTGACGCAATGCTCCTTTGTAAAAGGGGCCTGAATCTTTTCAGGAAAAAGTCAGTATGTACGGCTGTTTCAGGGGGTCAGATTTGATGACTGATATCCGTCAGGTACATCAATGACATTCAAGGTCAAAAGTTGTTTTTTATTCCTGTTATAGAGATGACAGTTGGCCCAACAACTGTTTCAAGAGTAATACCTCTTATGTTAACTGCTTGACAGTTGGGGAGGACAACTGTTAGAGACGGAGTGCGATAATATGGGGTCAGGAGTTGAATTGTAGAGTGAAACACTAACAGTAGGACCATTAAACGGGTTTTTACAGATCCAGACACTCAACTGACAGAACTTGCCTAGGGCCCTGCTGCTTTATGAGGAATATGGAGGATTCATTAAAGCAGGACCCTTCTTGTTCATTATTATCGTCTGCTTCTGTATATCCTTTAGGCAAGTACTCACTCTCTCACAAGTCAAAATATGTTGCCCCTGCCTTTGTTAAACCATTGACTGGCTGCTCCTCCAGTTTTGAATGATATCCTGTTCCCATTACAGAACCATAATTACACCAAAGTTCCCTGTTTATTTTAGTGGATATGTCCACTTTAAATGTTCGCCAAATTTTAAAGATGCCACAGAAAATTTTAGGTGAAAAAAAAAACCTGCGTGTCCGGCCCTATATCCAAACAACTCCAGGGCTGGCTACTGGCCTTTCCCCGAGACATCCCAGCTGTGTGAAATCCCCCAGATCGGCAGTAACCACTTACCTTTCCACGGTCCAGCAGCGCATGCTCGGCCTCTGGTCCAATCAGAGACATTTGGATTCGGCAAATGGCTTGAGACTGGAAAGAGATAAGCTTTTTACTGCCAATCTAGGGGTTTTGACACCACGGGGTATCCCAAATCAGGATGCCCTCGGGGCACTGAACACCACCCAGGATAGTCAAAACCTGCTTTATATACTGGCAGGACCAAAGTGGTGTTTTTTGTTTATTGTACAATAGTTACCTATTACTTCTATTATTTTACACGTGGTACAACAGTTCAATTTTGTGCTAGAGAAAATACTCTTTTTCCAGGTACAGATAGTACAAAAGTTCCCATGTATCCTGGTGTACATGGTACAAGGGTTCCTTCCATGGAGGGTTGTCCTGGAGTATTAGAAGAGTTCCCCTTTATCCAGGTACACATGGTACAGGAGTCCCCCTTTATCCAGGTGCACGATACAGGAGTCCCCCTTTATCCAGGTACACATGGTACAGGAGTCCCCCTTTATCCAGGTGCACGATACAGGAGTCCCCCTTTATCCAGGTGCACATGATACAGGAGTCCCCCTTTATCCAGGTGCACATGATACAGGAGTCCCCCTTTATCCAGGTGCACATGATACAGGAGTCCCCCTTTATCCAGGTGCACTTGGTAGAGGAGTCCCCCTTTATCCAGGTGCACATGATACAGGAGTCCCCCTTTATCCAGGTGCACATGATACAGGAGTCCCCCTTTATCCAGGTGCACATGATACAGGAGTCCCCCTTTATCCAGGTGCACATGATACAGGAGTCCCCCTTTATCCAGGTGCACATGATACAGGAGTCCCCCTTTATCCAGGTGCACATGATACAGGAGTCCCCCTTTATCCAGGTGCACATGATACAGGAGTCCCCCTTTATCCAGGTGCACATGATACAGGAGTCCCCCTTTATCCAGGTGCACATGATACAGGAGTCCCCCTTTATCCAGGTGCACATGATACAGGAGTCCCCCTTTATCCAGGTGCACATGATACAGGAGTCCCCCTTTATCCAGGTGCACATGATACAGGAGTCCCCCTTTATCCAGGTGCACATGATACAGGAGTCCCCCTTTATCCAGGTGCACATGATACAGGAGTCCCCCTTTATCCAGGTGCACATGATACAGGAGTCCCCCTTTATCCAGGTGCACATGATACAGGAGTCCCCCTTTATCCAGGTGCACATGATACAGGAGTCCCCCTTTATCCAGGTGCACATGATACAGGAGTCCCCCTTTATCCAGGTGCACATGATACAGGAGTCCCCCTTTATCCAGGTGCACTTGGTAGAGGAGTCCCCCTTTATCCAGGTGCACATGATTGGGAGTTTCCCATCCTCCAGGTAGAGATTTGACAAAGGTTTACATTTATCCTGGTGAGCACTGATTTACCCTGTATGATATTTATACTTTATCCTGATGCACATTGTATGAGAGATCCTCTTTATCCAGGTGCACATGGTATTTGAGTTCCCTTTTATCCTAGTTTACATAGTAGGAGAATTCCTCCTTATCTTGATGTACACGGTACAACAGTTCTCCCTTATCCAAGCACACATGGTATGAGAGTTCCCCTTTATCCTGAAGCACATAACATGAGGGCTGCCCTTTATTCTGCTGAACATTTATTTTGGTATACATTCTATCAGAGTTTCCCTTTATGCTGATGCACATTTATTCAGGTACATATGGCAGGAGAGTTCCCCTATCCTAGCGAACATAGTATGAGTGTTCCCTTCTAAGTCAGTGTGCAAAATGTCCTCTTTCGATCTGTGCATACAACATCAGAGTTCCCCTTTATCCTGGTGTGCATAGCAGCCACTTTTAAAAACACAGGCCACCATGGTCATCACTAGGGGAGTAACTGCTACGGAGCCCAGCAGTATAAGGGGCCTGGTGGAGCTTATTTCTTTATGCTGTGCATACAGGCAAGCTTTAGGACACTTCCAAGTAATCAGTTGTGTCCTATTCCTGAGACACAGGACCTCACCATGACACCCAACACACAGGCGCTCTCGCCCTGGATAGAGAACAAATAGAAACATTCACCAGAAGGAGAGTTACTTACAACGATGTGACCCGGTGATGGCGAGCGGGCGTCCTTCATGGCTTGCCGGCTTTGCAGGCCCCCGGCCTGGACGTCCAGGAGTGGCCATTTCATCTGCAGGTACTGGAGAGCGAGCAGAGGAGACACATTAGATTTATAGAAGGGGGGCATGGTACACAGTATTTATCATCATCATTTATCTCTCACTGAAATAATAGGACCCCACCCACTGCCATGAACATGCATACATACGCATACACACAGCATCACTGCATACCAACCGACTTTCCAGGGTGGGAAAGAGGGACAAATGTTATATTAGGCCATGCCCCACTCATTGGCAGATAGATTGGAGTTTATAACAGTTACAGCAATATAAACACTTGGAACAGACAAAATAATCATTTATTGCTGCAGATCTGCATGTTGCATCTCAAAGAGGACAAATGAGAACAATGAGGGGCAGGGGACATAGACTCGAGGACAGTTCGGAGGTATGCCACTGGAATATGTGAGACAATATATAATAATGAGGGTGATATGATGGGGTTAACTATAGCAACCAATCAAAAAGTTGGTTTTCATTTTAAGAAAACATGAAAGCTGCCTGACTGCTATGGTAACCCCACCACCTCATGCTAGTCCAGCACCTAACCATGTGACCTAACAATCTTCCTAAAAGCTCATTGTATACACTTCCTGACAGCAAAGATGTACATACTATATAGGCAGGGGAGCCAGCTGCTACTGGGCCCATGGCAGAAGGAGGCCCTGTGCAAGAAGCCTCCCCGCGTCTTGCAGCACATCATCCTTCTAAGGGCCCCTGGCAGTGACAGACTAGTGCTGCCCAGGCCACCTGCGCATGGCTAACAGCAGCAGGACCAGGACTGGTGATGGCAGGACACAGTGGCCATTAGTGGGCCATGGTTGGCTGCAGCAAGGATTGGTTCTTGGGCACTTCATGCATCAGCACAGAGCACCAGAGGCAGTGAATGTTGGCTCTACCTGGCTAAACAAAGATGCCAGCAGCTTGCCTTAAACCGGACCAACAGCCTGGTACAGTTGGAAAAGAATGGTGGTATTTTGGAACTTCCTCTCCCAGCATCTCAACCATGCTGCTGCCGGGATTAAACTGACATAACTGACAATGCCCAGCAGCACTTCCTGTTTGCAGATGGCTTGCAAATGCATCGTGTTTTTAAAATGTTTTAAAATTTACCACTGCAAGAGTTAGAAAAGTGTAAATGAATGTTTATGTGCAGCAATCTGAATTGCCCCGGGATGCATATGAGCACTGCTTGTTGTGTTGGTCCGGTTTAAGACATTTTTGACTGTTGGTCCCCTTTAAAGTGGACCAACACCCAGGATTTTGACTATCCTGGGTCTTGGTCCACTTCGGTGGGGCACCCCCGATCGGGGTGCCCCGCTGTGTGAAACCCCCCCCGAACCCCCCGAACTCACCTCTCCCCGAGCCGACGGACAAGCCGCGGACAAGCGGCTCCTCCATTCACAGACGGCCGGCGCGGGCGCGCGCACGTCTAGAGGGGCGCGAGGGAGGCGGCGGAGTTTGGGGGGGTTTCACCCCGCGGGACATCCCGATCTCGGATGTCCCGCGGGGAGGGAGGTGATCGGCCCGGGAATCTTATAGATTGGTGGGTGTTGGTCCACTTTAACTATAGAGCACTTGGAAACAAGCTGCTGGCCCCTGGAGCTTCTGTCAAACAGATATACAATGTATTATCTTCATATATTTTACAATTGATTAATTTATTTTATATATTATAACAAAGAAATCTCCTTTTGAGGGTCCCACTATGAATGACATTTACTAAGGGCCCCTGTGAAACCTATGCACAGTCCTGCCTAACAGAACCTTTTATTTATAAAAATGAGAGAGTAACCCATAGCAACCAACAGAAAGAAATTTTGAATGTTAAATGGTTGCAATGGTTACGCCTCAGTACACAATGGTAGTAAAGATGCACATACCAGTTAAAGTGGACCAAAACCAGGATTTTGACTATCCTGGGTTTTGGTCCTTTCCCCGAGCAGGGGTGCCCCGCTGTGTGAAGCCCCCCAGGACGCCGAGACCAGCTCACCTCTTCCCAGCCCCACAGCGCGTCTAAGAGCAGCGCCTCTGACGGCCGCATCCTTCGCTTCCGTCTGGCAGGGTAGATAGAGGAATGCGGCTGCTGCTTAGATGTGCCATGGGACCGGAAACAAAGGAAGTAAATTGGGCGACCTAAGGGGTTTCACACAGTGGGGCATCCCGATTTTGAAGGGGGGATCGATCGGCCCGGGAATCTCACCGGGTCAACGGACTAGAACCAATCAGCTGCGGGAAACAAAAGGCAAGTACCTTTCTTTGGTTGCTGAATCACTTTAATTTTAAGGGCCCTGCAGTGAACAAAAGTTAAGTACCCTTTTTTTCTTTGGTTGCTGAATCACTTTAATTTTAAGGGTCAGAACAAGGCCTTAGGTTGGGTGTTAGTGTTGTATTGTTGTTGGAATTGTGGACACATTGCATGCTGGGGTCAAGAGGTCAGGTTAAAGGGACACTTTAGTCAAAGGGTTAAATGAGCCTGCTTTCTGGTGGCCCCATGCAGACAGTCAGGGGCTGCATCTTTCATTCACTAGCACTTTGCATTCTCTGATAAACCCTATTGAACTTGGACCCTTCTGCATACTCATCCTACTTAGTCCCCTCAGTGAATTTCACTTCTGTAAATTGTATATTGACACAGCAGCTAGGCTGATGACACATGCATGCAAACAGAGGCCCAAGCATGATGGGAGAGCGTTCACAAGGGCTTATCAAGCAATGCAACAGACTGAATAAAAGATGCAGTCCCTCACAGCCAGCATGGGGAAAGCAGAAAGCAGAATTAACCCTTTAGCTGGTGTTTATGGATAATTATCATTAAACCGGATGCCCAGTGTAGCACAAATCACAAGCCTTGACCCATCATAAGCTTCATCTGTGTGACATTTCCTGATGCACAAACATAGAGGGCGATTCATTAACTGCGGCAGGTAGCGACAGTTGAGCGACTGTAGCGGCATTTTCAGAGCGCCCGCTAGTAGTCGCTGTGCTTGGCCGTTGTTCGGTAGTTGATAGTGACTCGGTTTGCCGTAATGTTGAATATTGGGTGAGGAGTCGCTATTCGACAGGTTTCGCACTGTATGGGAGCGCATGATAGCGACTGGCCCTAGCGACCGGCTCCCACCATATTCATGAAAAAATCATGCTCAAAAAATTCTTGCGCTGTAAAATGCATGTTTAAACCCCAGAGCGCTGGTGGCAATGGGTTAAAAGTAGTTTTTTAACCCCCAAACAACCATATTTTTGGAAACAAGTTTTAAATAATTTTGTAATATGAATACATTAATATCAGACCTGTAATATCAATTCTGTACAATTTTTTTTTTTTACCTTAAAAAAAATATCTAAAATGGCAGAAGTGGTCACAGAATTTTTCACATTTAAAAAAAAAAAAATTATAATTATGAATATTTAAAGATTGTTCCATTGAAATGCATTGGAGAGCGCCAGGTAGCGAGAGGTCATACCTGTCGCTGTTCAAGGTCAGACGCTGGCGCTGTGGGCTGAGGCTGGAATAATGATGAATGAGTCGCTATATGGCGCTATCTCAGTCGCTAAGCAGGATTGGCTTGATAAATGTGTGATTGTGGTGGGGAGCCGGCGTTCTCGTGGCGGTGCCCGTCATTACCGGTCGCTCACCAGTCGCTACCTGTCGCTATTCCTTCATAAATAAGGGCCATAGATGTAACAGGACAAAGCTAGCAAAAATGGATTTCCAGTACTCATCCAGGCAATAGTAGGGTACAAATGTAGCTTTAGATGCCATAGTCATTTCAAAGTCCATAAAGAAACAGATTTCTAGTGGTCCCTTCTTGACTAGAACACCCTGTACCAGGTGTTTAGGAAATAAAGGCACCAAATTGAAACTTATGATGGACTTGGCTATATAAATACTTCGCTATATAAAGCCCCTCCCCCCAGATTGCTGGTATCTGCTCATCTTCCTCTGGTCCAATGGCGCATGCGCGGGCTCTCGTCCAATCAGAGCCATTTGCCGTGCATATGTCATTCAGCAAATGGCTCTGATTGTTTACAATGGGGAGAAAGAGCAAACATTCAGATAGGCTGGGAGCTGCTCGGGGATGCGGCCACTTCCTCTCCCTACTGAACACTAGAGTCAGGGCAAATGTCTCTAATTGGATGAGAGCCCGTGCATGCACCGTTGGAATGGTTTGAGGTGAGTTGTTCTGGGAGGTTTCACACTGTAGGGCATCCAAATTCAGGATGACCCCGGGGTACGCAACAAAAGCCAGAATTGTCAAAATCCCGGGTTTTGTTATGCTATAAGGAGAAACAAAACCTTGGCTTATCACTATGCTGTTTTTTTTTCCTCTCCAGCAGGACATCCCGATTTGGGATTTCTTTTTGATAGTAACTCCAGATCAGGGAATGTGCCGCCATATAATGTGTATCAGCACTTATTAAAGAGACTCGCAGCCACAGGGATCCTTTGTGCAGAAGAATGCGGAAGTTCCAGAGTGCTCCGGAGGGATCTGATTTCAGGTCCGATCATTCAGGAATGCAATAATTCATATTCCACATTGTGGCTCCCACACCAGCCGCAACCACCATTACATTATGCTGTGCAGATAATGGAAGCAGATGTTTGACTAAAGGGGTGTCATGTTGTTGATAGTGAGAGGGAGACATGACAGGCCAGAGTGCCCCAGGCGCCCCGCCGCACCAATCATCCGAAGACGATTAAGAGTGACGTGCCGCGCCCCGAGCAGCGAGTCCCGACAGCCCCCCCCCCCACCAGAGGAATCCTGAATCCCTGGAGTGACCCCTCATATAGCTTCTAGCATATAGCACTCTAATGTCCCCTCCACACTCACACACTGTTATTATACATTTATATAGCACTGACATATTCCACAGCACTGTACAGAGCACATAGACGCAGTCACATGACTCCCTGTCCCTCAGAGCTCACACTCTAATGTCCCCTCCACACTCACACACTGTTATTATACATTTATATAGTGCTGACATATTCCACAGCACTGTACAGAGCACATAGAAGCAGTCACATGACTCCCTGTCCCTCAGAGCTCACACTCTAATGTCCCCTCCACACTCACACACTGTTATTATACATTTATATAGCACTGACATATTCCACAGCACTGTACAGAGCACATAGAAGCAGTCACATAACTCTCTGTCCCTCAGAGCTCACACTCTAATGTCCCCTCCACACTCACACACTGTTATTATACATTTATATAGCACTGACATATTCCACAGCACTGTACAGAGCACATAGAAGCAGTCACATGACTCCCTGTCCCTCAGAGCTCACACTCTAATGTCTCCTCCACACTCACACACTGTTATTATACATTTATATAGTGCTGACATATTCCACAGCACTGTACAGAGCACATAGAAGCAGTCACATGACTCCTGTCCCTCAGAGCTCACACTCTAATGTCTCCTCCACACTCACACACTATTATTATACATTTATATAGTGCTGACATATTCCACAGTGCTGTACAGAGCACATAGAAGCAGTCACATGACTTCCTGTACCTCAGAGCTCACACTCTAATGTCCCCTCCACACTCACACACTATTATTGTACATTTATATAGCACTGACATATTCCACAGCACTGTACAGAGCACATAGAAGCAGTCACATGACTCCCTGCCCCTCAGAGCTCACACTCACACACTGTTATTGTACATTTATATAGCACTGACATATTCCACAGTGCTGTTTTGGTTGCTGATTGTTTCCTCATACTATACGGAGAGGCTCCCAATCCTACTGTAATTTGCTTCCAAAAACACACATTTACTAACATAGGAAAGATTTTTTTTTTAAATTTCAGATCAGCACAAAAAAATATGCTTTCAAAAATTCCAACGAATATCGACATTTCCCTTTAAATGAGTCTGCTTTCTGTTTGCCCCATGCTGGCTGTCAGGGGCAGCATCCTTCATTCCCCAGCACTTTGCATTCCCTGATAAACCCTATGGAACTTGCATTCTTTTGTCCCCAAAGGGGAATTCTGAAGGGACACTCAAATGGAAACATACATGTATGAGTCAGTATCTGCTGCTGAGGAGGCCCTGCGGAGTTCAATGGGAGTTATTGAGTAATATAAAGCAGGCTGAAGAAACCCTTTGCCTTGGATGTCCCTTTAAAGTGGCATCATTTAATGAAAAGCCCAAACCCCTAAAAAACTATTCCCCAGCATCTAAAATTAATATATTTAACGATTTTAGTCATTTATTATTTTATTATTCTTTCCCTCACTGGCCTGCAGCTCTGTTCAGGACTCTAGGATATGGCCACCGCCATCTTGGCTCAGTAGCATCACATACTGAGGAGAGGAGAGGGGGGGAAAAGCACAGGGGGGAAGGTTATAGCTGTCTTTGCACAGACAGAGCAGAGCTGGGATCAGGAAAAGGTCAGCAATCCCACAATGCAGAGCGGCAGAGCCAGAAGACATTTCCTGTTTGCAGGCAGCCTGCAGCTCCATTGGCCGCTGTCTTGGATGTGTAAAGTCTCAGAAAATGCAATAGATACGGGTAGGATAATTTTTAATGTGAGCAATCTGTATGTACAGCGTGGAGGAAACATATACGATTTTTAGGGTGATGGTCCGGTTTAAGCCTCTGCCTATCTGATGGTACAATTTTCCCAAGTCGATGTTGGTATACCCAGCTAGAAGCCGTACAGCAGCCCTCCTGTAAAGTGTATTCTGGGAGGACCAGGCCACGCTCTTGCATTTGCACATTTGATGTTGGCATGATTAACGCGTTTGTAGAGAAGCGGCAGATATTTACACAAGGCAGTTGCTGATCTGACGGCTATTCCTGAAAACATGTAATTACAAATTACTTTATTGCGGGAATATCGATCTTCAATTTGGTAACGTTTAGGTGGACACGGCTGGCTGGAGAACATCTGATGGAGCTGCGCACTTCAAACGCCGCCTGCCTGTCAGTGTTCAAACCAAACCCGTCAGCCCGATTGTCTGATGGTGGACAGGAAGCAGGCATGCAAGCCGGGTGCCAGGGGGGCCGCATCACTGAGCCTCACTAGGGAAATCCTCAGCCTTGCTCCACATTTCTGCAAGCTCCTTGAAACAGAAACGTAGAAAGGTGACGGCAGAAGGAGACCATACGGTCCATCTAGTCTGCCCTTATGTATATACTGTATGTACTCTTTATCTTATGTGTATACTGTATGTACTCTTTATCTTAGGATAGATGTGTGCTTATCCCAGGCAGGTTTAAATTCAGTGACTGTTGATTTTTCAACTACCTCTGCTGGAAGTTTGTTCCAAGCATCTACTACTCTTTCTGTAAAATAATATTTTCTAACATTGCTCCTGATCTTCCCCCCGACTAGCTTCATGTTGTGCCCCCTTGTTCTATCATTAAGTTTCTTCTTAAAAACACTTCCCTCCTGAACCTTATTCAATCCCTTCACATATTTAAAGGTCTCAATCATGTCCCCCCTCTCCCTTCTTTCCTCCAAACTGTACAAATTAAGTTCTTTAAGTCTCTCCTGATAAGTTTTAAGTTTAAGTCCTTCCACCATTTTTGTTGTCTGCCTTTGGACCCGTTCTATTTGAATAATGTCTTTTTGCAGGTAAGGTCTCCAGAACTGCACACAGTATTCTAGATGTGGCCTCACCAGGGCTCTATACAGCGGCATCACAACCTCCCTCTTCCTACTGGTGATGCCTCGAGCTATGCAGCCGAGCATCCTGCTTGCTTTTCCCACTGCCTGGCTACACTGTCCACTCTTGGTTAGCGCTCCCTTACCCCTTGTTTCCAGCCTTATCACTTTTTTGGCCTTGTCTCCTCCCTGTCCAGACCCCTTTTGGGGCCAGGGTTCCACTATCTTTTGGTTCCACCCTCCATATTACATTAGATTGTACGCTTCTGTGGCTTGAAATTTGGTACCACCCCCTATTTATTTAACTTGTACCCAGAGGTTTCTTGCATCTGGATTGTGCCACTCAGATCATTTAGATTGAGAGCTTCTTTGGACCAGGGTTCTCTGACTTGATGTGTATGTCCACTTTTTTCTAGATTGTAAGCTTCTATAGTTAGGACTCCTTCTTTGAACCTTCTTTGCTTAACTCATCAAGATTGTAGGGCGCCCCTGCTTCCTGATTGTATTATTTATTCCTTTACATTGCTCCTACATTCATACCTGAATGCTTTAGATAGTACGCTCCTCCATTCACACCTGACCCACTTTTGTCTGCCGTCTATAGGCAAGGCTCCCTTTCCCCCATTTCCCCTCCCCTGTTTCTTTAGTTAAGCTTCTCTGTTCATTTGTCCCGTGTCCCTCCCCCTATTCATAGGAGTTTACACTCTAAATAAATAGAGAGAAACAAGAGGCCCAGAATCCCAGGCCATAAAGGCTTACAATCTAATAGAATACAAGAGAAGGGCAGGTCTGA
The DNA here is from genome assembly GCA_027917425.1 of Gastrophryne carolinensis. NCBI lineage: Eukaryota > Metazoa > Chordata > Amphibia > Anura > Microhylidae > Gastrophryne > Gastrophryne carolinensis. The sequence goes on from CM051235.1 coordinate 373,412,340, forward strand.
CCATAGGAGCTTGCAATCTACAGGAAGAAAGAAGCCGAGAAGGGTCAGGAGATTTAGGGAAGTCCTAACATTAAGAGTTTACAATCTAAATAAACTGGGCTGGGTTCTCTTGCCCTGTGTTTATGCCCAGTTTATTTAAACTGTAAGCTCTTATGGTTAGGACTATCTTCTCACCCTTTTAGGCCCCTATGGTCAGCTTAGATCATAAGATCTTATGGCCAAGCCTCTTGTTTTTTCCTGTTCATTTAGATTGTAAGCTCCTATGTTTTACCCCTTCCTACCCCCCCCCCCAACTTAACTTTTCTAGATTGGATCCCTATGCTTTGTTTGTATTTTTTATTCTTTTAGATCAGAGATGCACAACCTGCGCTAGGCAGTGTCCTCAGTTGTGGCCCCCGGCACCCCACCCCTATATTTCATCATATTTGTAAAGCTGAGATTGCCTTGCCTGCAGTGCATGTGGCTGGCCACTAGAGACAGTGTAGAGCTATTTCCTGAAACAGGGCTCACCTTAGCTCTTCCTCTGCTCCCCTCACCTCACCTCTACTACTTACCTCTTCCTGCCTCACCTCTTCTTAGCTTTTCACATCTCACATCACCTCTGTCACACGTCTGACCACATCACCTTGGCTCACCTACCTCTATCCACCTCCTTCCCATCTCACCTATGCTTGCATCATCTCTTCTAACCTTTTGCCTGCTTCACTTTTACTTTTCTCTTTTTTTCTTCCCACCTCACCTTTTTCTAACTCTGCTGACATCCTGACACCTCACCTTTACCCATCTCTAATCTGTCTACCTCTACCCACCTCTGCTCACCTCTTTCTGCTTCACCTTGTACTACTTCTGCTCACCTCTTTCTGCTTCACCTTGTACCACTTCTGCTCACCTCTTTCTGTTTCACCTCCTACCACTTCTGCTCACCTCACCTTTTTCCAACTCATCTCTGCCCAATTCTTCCCACCTCATCTCTGCTCGCCTCTCCTAACTGCTACTGACGTCCTCCCACCTCACCTTTACCCATCTCACATCTGTCTACCTCTACCCACCTCTGCTCATCTCTTTCTACTTAACCTCTTACCACTTCTGCTCACCTTTCCCTACTTTATACCTTGCCCACTTGTTTATTCCGCCTCACCTCTGTATATACATAAATTAGATATAATGCCTCAAAGTGGACCAAATCTCACGGTCCTGGAGTCTATAATATTCCAGGGCTGCTTGATTCCCCCCCCCCCGGGGCATCCAGAATTGGGATGCCCTGATGTGTGAAGCCCCCCAGGTCCCCGGAAACTCCCCTTCTGCCCCGATCCAACAGCACATGCGCAAGCAGCGGCCACATCCCTGCAATCCCTTTAGCAGGTTGCATGCCCAAGCCAGGCATTTGTGAACAGCCTTGTCTTTGGTGACCAAACAGGAGGTTCAGCTAACAGGAAACCATGGGCGTTGCAGAGACAAGGGTTATCACTAACACAGGACCCCCCCCCATTGTGTTTCTAAGAAATGACCTTCCTGCCTCTGTTGAGCAAACGGGAAGGGGGCTAAATGTTCCTTTAACTCTCCTGGAAAGCCATGGGCATCATTGGCACTAGAGGTTTATTACTAGCAAAAGAACTTCCTGTTGTTGTAACGATCATAGACATTTTGAACAGGAAGTGAACCTGTACCTTCCACCATCACTGGGACCAAAGGGGTATTACTATCACAGTCACGGTGACGGCCATCGACTTTCCAATAAGTGAATATCATGTTCACAAAACAGTAAACAAACATTTCCTTTCTCTAACCCTCCTAGAACCGTATGGGTGTCACTAACACCGTATGGGTGTCACTAACACGGGGTCCCCTGCTGCTATGATGCCCATAGACGTTAAAAATAAATTCTTGTCTATGTTGAACAAACAGGAAGTAAAGCCTTATCTTCCTTAGGTGTCACTGGCACCTGCAGTATAGGAATCACATATTTTGGTTATGGATTTTCAGTTAATCCGCAAAGGGTGTCACTGGCATCAGAGGGATGTCAGCGGTACAGGAACCCCTGTCGCTATGACACCCATTGGCCTTTTAGTAAATGAACTTCCTGTCCACAATGACCAAACAGGATGTGAGGTTTTATCTTCCTCTGGGAATGCTATGGGTGTTACTGGGACCATAGTAATCCAAAATATAAATCATTTGTAGGCACACCACAAAAGAAAACAGTGCTAGGATTGCTAGGTTGCTGTGCCTTTAAAGTGCATGTAGTCATCTTCATCAGCCAAGTGCCCCAAAACAGTCTGTGTTTCTTTTTTTTTACCTCAGCCTGTCACTATGACAACCATAGACTTTTAATAAATGGACTTCCTGTCTCTGTTGACCAGACAGGAAGTTGAGCATTATCTTCCTCTGGCCTGCCTAAAAGCCGTTTTCTTACTTCCAGTCCCTGGAGGCCAAACAGGAACTAAAGCAAAATGTTCCTCAAATCCCACATGGGTGTCATTGACACCAAAGGAAAGCACAACACCCAATGACTTTTTGTTGAACTGTATGTGTCTGCTGAGAAAACAGGAAGTGAGGCTCTATCCCTTCCACATTCTATCCAACTCTTGGCCCAAACTTGAGAACGAGCGCAATATTGATTCAGCGCTAAATCTACACCGCAATTAGCAGGCTGGGGAGGCGCTGGCAGGGGGGGGCGCGTCCGGACAGTAATTAAATAAATGAGGGCATCTGAGGGAATATTTAATGCAATCATTCCCGACAGAAGGCGCCAGCGCAATTCGGCAGCGCTGCACTCCGTTGCCCATGAAACGTCTGTTTACTGCAGCCTCAGCATCGCAGCCGCCGCTCTGCCAAGCCATTAGGCGCACACGCCGTCTCTCCCTGCCGTCCTTTTGATGTTACCTCTAAAGGAAGGAGATCAAAGGATCCCCGTGCAGTGAGGGAGACTCCCTGCTCTTACCCCGCCACCATAGCGAAAACCTCGCCACCAGCGCAAGAAAACATCAGGGGTGAGGAGGAAAGGGTCACCATGTCTATACATGCGGCTGCCCATACACATGACAATCTGAACTGCACATCCAACCCATTAAAACACAACATTTGCAGCACATTCATTTTACATTATTTTTTTTTAACAAGTAAAAAAACAGAGCTTTTCATTACATTTCATCCATAAATGGAAGCTGTGAGTCAAAATTATTTTTAGTGCTACTCCCATGAAGGGTTCAATCAGAGAGAGAATTGATTGCATAGGATAGAAGATCCAATATTTTTACTCCCCAGGAAATTGGCTTTTTTATTGGGGGCCTGGAGGTCACATGTGACCCTTATTGGGAGAAATTGCACCAGAAGCGTTTTTCTAACTTTAATGCCCAGAAGGGTCCGATCTGAATGAGAAACGATTGGATAGGATTAAAAAATACAATTCTGTGATTACTCACCTGTAGAATTGGTATTATATGTATACAGCACGTCCTGTTCCAGAATATTCCTTATTCCTGGGTAATACATCCACAAGATGGAGCTGGACAGCAGAAAACAGCTTGTGGCTCCTCCCGGCCCCATATAAGTCAGGGACCTCCCACAAATTCCCCAGTATTGACAAGCAGTTAACAAGAAGCCGGGAGAACAATAATAACAGGAATTCAAAAATGAACATATGAACAATCACCATACAGAGGTAACTAAGAATAATGATAACAAGGGTGGGATGGAACAGGACGTGCTGTATACTTATAATACCAATTCTACAGGTGAGTAATCACAGAATTGTATTATTATAAGTATACAGCGTGTCCTGTTCCAGAATAGTCCTTACTCCTGGGACATCCAATAGCAGTATCCGTAAGGTAGGGTGGGATCCCCAAAAAGTAACAGCGGGCAGTTTAAACCACTGCCGCCTGCAGAACTTTGCGACCAAAAGCAGCATCAGCTGAGGCCCTAACAACATGGTGCTGAAAGGCCCAGGAAGCACCAATAGCACGAGTGGAATGAGCAGGAAGACGGAAGGGAGGTTCCTTTCCCTTAGCAGAATAGGCTTGCACCACCGCCTGACGGATCCACTTACAGATAGTGGATTTAGCCGGAGGCAAACCCTTCCTAGGTCCAGAAGGGAGAACAAAAAGAACATCAGTCTTCCTGCTACCAAATAAAACTTCAGAACCCTGACCACATCCAAGGAGTGCAGAGTCCACTCCTTGGAATTAGCAGGATTAGGACACAATGAAGGCAAAACAATGTCCTGATTGAGATGAAAAGCAGACACCAACTTAGGCTGAAAATCTGGTTTAAAATGAAACACCACCTTGTCCTGGTGTCTCTCAAAGTAAGGGGGTTTGATGGAAAGCACTGCCAACTCAGAAACACGCCCAACAAAAGTGATGGCCACCAAAAGACTACCTTAAGAGTCAAAATGGACAAAGGGGCCTCACGCTCAAAGGGAGACCCCTGCAAGGCAGATAAAACCAAGTTCAAATCCCAGACTGGTAACATAGGCTTACATGGAGGACGCACGTGAGTAACCCCCTGGAAGAAGGTCTTGACCAGACGATGGTGAGCAAAGGATCTTTGGAAGAAAATGGCCAAGGCAGAAACCATGTTGCAGGAATTCCAGAATCCTAGGGATAGAAAACACCCTACAGGGAAGCGACTTAGACTCACACGAGTCAATGTAAGCATGCCAGACCCTATAGTAGATGGATGACGAGGACTTCTTTCTAGCCCGAATCATGGTATTAACAACAGAGACAGGCAGCCCCTTTTTCCATCAAGATGGAGGTTTCAGCAGCTAGGCTGTTAAAGCCAGCGTTTGAAAATTGGGATGGCGTAGCTGCCCCTGAGTGAGCAGGTCTGGATCCTTGGGCAGAGCATACTGATATACTGCCAACTGCACGACGTCTGCGAACCACACCCTTCTTGGCCAACAGGGGGACACCAGAATTGTTGGCACCCCTTCCTGAGCAATCTTGCGCAGCACCTTGCCCAGCAGAGGAAAAGGAGGGAACACATAGAGAAGCTGAAAGCTCTTCCAAGACATTGCTAGTGCATCCATGGCTAAGGCCAGAGGATCCTGGGACAGAGAGACAAAGACTGGAAGCATGTGATTGTGACGGGACAACAAACAGATCCACATCTGGCTGACCCCAACGGTGGCACAGGGAGCGAAACACCCTGCTGCTGAGGGACCATTCTCCCATGCGAGAGATCCACCTGCTGATGGAGTCTGCCTCCAGATTCTCCACCCCTGGGATGTACACAGCTGAGATGCAGGGAACATTCTACTCCGCCGAAGACAGTATCAGGGACACTTCCTTGAGGGCCCTCTTGCTCCGTGTCCCTCCCTGATGATTGATGTAGGCAATCGGCGTCTGGTTGTCCGAGCGGACCTGCACCACCCGACCCCGAAGGTGTGGAGTCAATTGGGCGAGAACCAACTTTATCGCCCTCAATTCCAGAACGTTGATGGGGTGTGGGCCTCCTGAGGGCCCCACTGACCCTGGAACTTCAGGGATTTCCAGAAGCCCCCCAACCTGTCAGACTGGCATCTGTGGTGACTTTCTCCCAGCACGGGGCCAGAAAGGGTCTGCCCACCAACAGGTTTCTTGAGTCCAGCCACCACGAGAGAGACCATCTGGCCAGAGGGGACAGAACCAACACCTGATCCAGGAACCGAAGGTCCCGATCCCAAACTGACAAGAGGTGAAGTTGAAGAGGTCTCATGTAAAATTGAGCATATGGAACCGCCTCGAAGCAAGACACCATCAGGCCCACCAGCTGCATCCCCTGCCGGATGGAGGGATGAGGGCAAGACATAAGGAACCTGGCTTAGGCCTGAATACTCTCCACCTTCTGCTGAGGGAGAAAAATCTTGACCTGAGATATATCCAGAGCCATGCCCAGAAAGGACCTCACCATTGACGGTGACAGCAAAGACTTGGGGTGGTTGATCACCCAGCCGAAGGACTCCAGCGTGGACACCACCAGCTGAGTATCCAGCTCGGCCTGCCAGAGAGATTGAGACATGATGAGAATGTTGTCTAAGTAAGGAAGGAAGTGAACGCCCTGAGATCTCAGCAGAGCCAGTACACCCGCCAGCACCTTGGTGAATACCCTGGGAGCCGAGGTGATACCGAAAGGCAAAGCCACAAATTGATAGTGCTGATCCTCCAGAGCGAACCTGAGGAATCTCTGATGACCTGGAAAGATTGGTACATGAAGGTAAGCGTGTCTACAGAGGTCATGAAGTCCCCTGGGCGTAGTGAATTGACAGCTGAGCGCAGAGTCTCCATGCGAAAGTGTTTGAATCTGACAAATTTGTTGAGGCCCTTTAAATCCAGGATAGGTCTGATGGACCCGTCTTTTTTGGGAACAGTGAAAAGATTGGAAGATTGGAATAGTAGCCTCTGCCCCTTTCCCTCAAAGGCACCTGGCAGATGACCCCCAACTCCAGAAGGTTTTGGACAGCAAGGCACAGACCTTGAGCTGACAGGGGGTTTAGAGCCATCCGGAATTTGATGAATCTTGGGGGCGGCCAGGCTGCAAACTCTATCTTGTAACCGGAGGACACTACCTCCTGAATCCACCGGTCTGAGACGTGAAGCCTCCAGACGTGAGCAAAGAGCTGAAGCCGTCCCCCCACCTGGATGGGTGAGGGCGCCCCTTCAGGTGGAGGGGGAATGGGAATAGGGTTTAACTGCACAGGATAACCTGGCAAAACCCATGAGGCAGTGGGGGCATCCCACCAGGCTCACCATTAGCCTAAACCGCCTACCCTGTTAGAGCAGGGACTGCGGTAGGAGCCTAGCTCCTCAGCGCCATAGTGCTTCAATAGCCTACCTTCACCCGAGCCTTAACAGCCGAGGCTGGGAGGCAGTAAATGCGACGGAACGGGTGGGAATAGTCCTCGAGGGCCGCAGGCAATAAGCCCCGCTCACCTGCGCTACAAGAGAGCTGTCTTCTATCTTCTCAGCGCAGACTGCAGATAAGAACTGGGGAATTTGTGGGAGGTCCCTGACTAATATAGGGCTGGGAGGAGCCACAAGTTGTTTTCTGCAGTCCAGCGCCATCTTGTGGATGTATTACCCATGGGTAAGGAATATTCTGGAACAGGACGTGCTGAATATGTTTCAATACGATCCTTTTAAACATAATATTAAGATTTATCTGGGCCCTCTAAGTGGTTGTTGAGACCAAACTCATTTTTTGTACTGGTCCCCTGATCTGTGGGAGAAATAGTTGAATAGGATAGACAATACTTCAATCTCAACTGTTTATCCCCCTCCCCTAAAAGATTGGCATTCCATTGACTGGGGTCATGTTGCCCCAGAAGATTCTTTCATTATCACTTCTCTTATAAATAAAACCCAATCAGGCCAGCCAGGGTTGGCTCCAGGTTTATGCAGGCCCTTGGGCGATAGCCTTAGTGGGCCCCTTGCAGTGTGGTCTAACACTCCATACAAGTTCATACCTACCAACTTTTCACTGTAGGAAAGAGGGACAATTGTTAAATTAGGCCACACCCCCTCATTGAGGGATGGATATGAGATAAGTGGTAACAGTTACAACAATAGAAACACTTTAAATAGGCAAATTAATCATTTATTGCTGCAGATTTGCATGTTACACCTCAAAGAGGGACACATGAGAACAACGAGGGACATGGGGAGTCCCTCCAAATTAAAGACAGTTGGGAGGTATGCAAGTTGCATGTATGGTGAATACAGCCAGAGAAAAAATTATTGAATGAATGACAAAGTACAGATGGAATGACAGAAAGAAAGAGAAAAAAAGAACAAAAGAATAGCGGGAATGAAAAAGTATAGAAGGAATGACAGAAAGAAAGAGAATCAAAGAACGAAGGAATAGAGGGAATGACAAAGTATAGAAGGAATGACAGAAAGAAAGAGAAATAAAGAACGAATGAATAGAGGGAATGACAAAGTATAGAAGGAATGACAGAAAGAGAGAGAAAAAAGAATAAAAGAATAGAGGGAATAACAAAGTATAGAAGGAATGGCAGAAAGAAAGAGAAATAAAGAATAAAAAGAATAGAGGGAATGACAAAGTATAGAAGGAATGACAGAAAGAAAGAGAAAAAAAGAATATAGGGAATGACAAAGTATAGAAGGAATGGCAGAAAGAAAGAGAAATAAAGAATAAAAAGAATAGAGGGAATGACAGAGTATAGAAGGAATGACAGAAAGAGAGAGAAAAAAAGAATAGAGAGAATAACAAAGTATAGAAGGAATGGCAGAAAGAAAGAGAAATAAAGAATAAAAAGAATAGAGGAAATGACAAAGTATAGAAGGATTGTCAGAAAGAAAGAGAAATAAAGAATAAAAGAATAGAGGGAATGACAAAGTATAAAAGGAATGACAGAAAGAAAGAGACATTAAGAACAAATAAATAGAAGGAAAGACAATAAAAGAAAGAAAAGATGGCTAGAAATAAAGAAATATAAAAAATAAATGGAAAAAAACAAATAAAGAACAAAAGCAGGGAATGAACGACAGAAACAAAGAAAGAATAAAAGGAATGATGGTAAAAAAGGAGGAAAGTGAGATAGAAGAAATGACAGAAAAAAATAATAGAAAGAAAGAAGAAAGATAGAAAGGAATGGAAGAAGAAAAGGATGAAAGGAAGAAAACAAAAAAAAATACATGGAAAGAAAGAAACAGACTAGATGGAAATAATAGAATTAATAGAATAAATAAAGAAAAGGAATGGCAGAAAGTACACATAAAAAAGAAACAAGAATATATAAAAATAAAAAAATATATATAGAAAGAATGAATAAAAGAAACATAAGAATAGAAACAAAGAATCGAAGAAAGACTAGCAGAAAGAAAGAGAGCCGATCTCCCAGAGGCCAATCTGCCCCTGGCTGACAGTCCTTATTCCTGGTTAGTGCACGTCCTTGCGTCCTGCATAGGGCCTGCCCAGGGTAGCGGCAATGTGGTGGGCCTCCCAGGGTGCGGGGCCCCGGCACTTGCCCGGGTATGCCCAGTGCTGACGCCAGCCCTGAAGCCAGCATCCGCTGGGGACCCAGTGGAAAGGATTAGATAGAAGGATAGAAAATAAATATAAACCTATCCGGGGGCCACAGCCCTCCCTCAAATTAAAGCATTGGTACCTTGAAGGGTATACAAATCTTTCAATCCCATCCTTTCTAGCCTGTAACTGGTGAGTCCGGAGCCACATCTGACCCTTAAAGAGGACCTCCAGTAAAAAATAACTGTAGGTCCCTTTTAACAAATGCCCCAGGAGGGTCCTGGTGGTGCAGTTAAAGATCCTACAGGAGCCAAAAACAGGCAAGGAACTCCCAAAAAAGGCCATGGGTGTCACTAGTAGCAGAGGGGTGTCACCTGCACAGAAGCCAGTATTAATAGGTGACACTGGGAGAAAGGGCCACCACCAGCATAAAAGCTAATAAAAAGGGCATGGATGTCACCAAGAGCCGAGGGGGTGTTACCTGCTCGGGAGCCACGTATTAGTCTAACAGACATACCATGGGTGTCACTAGCACAGGAGCCCCATATTAATTTAACACATGTCATGTGTGTCACTGGGAATAGAGGAGCGCTACTGGCTCTAGGATTTAATCTAACAGGGATACTATGGGTGTCAATGTAAACAGAAGGGTGTCACCTGCACAGAAACTATGTATTAACCAAACATAAGTGCCATGGATGTCATTCAGAGCATTGGGCCATCAACAGCATAGGCTCCCTATATGAATTTAATGAAATGGCATGGCATGGATATCCTCAGAAGCAAAGGCGTGTTATTTGCACAGAAGCTGTGTTTAATTCTAGCAAAAATTCCATGAGTGTCCCTGGCACCAAAGAGGTATCACAGGGCACAAGAGTCCCTTATTAGTCTAACAGAAACAACATGTACATGGTGTCACCAGGAGCAGAGTGTCACAAGCATAGGAGCCTCATAATTATGTGACAGAAATGCCATGAGTGTCACTGGGAGTCACCAGCATGGGGTCCACACACTGAGCTTACACAAATGTCATGGGTGTCACCGGAAGCAGAGGAGTATCATCAGCATGGGAGCCTTATATTAAAGTGGACCAAAACCCACATTTTTAGAGTGGACCAACACCCAGGGGGGATCAGCCGATCAGATCCCTCCCCGTGGGGCATCCGTAATCGAGATGTCCCGCGGGGTGAAACCCCCCAGGAAGCCCAGAAACCTTACCTTAACCCCGTTCCAACGGCGCATGCGCAGGCCGCGGCCGCGTCTCACGCTTCCCTCTAGCAGGGCGCGCACCCACGCCGGCCGTTTGTAAATGCCCGGCGCAGGTGCGCTTCCTGTTAGAGGGAAGCGCGAGACGCGGCCTCCAGCGCTCAGAGCCGATCGGGGTGCCCCACCGAAGTGGACCAAAACCCAGGATGGTGAAAATCCTGGGTGTTGGTCCACTTTAACTATCATCCCCTGAATTACTCCCCCCACGATAAGTAACTTTTCACAGTTTCACTCTAATTCCAGATAATGGCGCCTGTTTTAGCTGTAAAGCTCTGCCTTCTCCATTCATTTCCACTGCTGTGTGTGGCAATTATGTCATTGCCACACTTATGCAATGACTAATCAATTGCAGTCTTACAGAGAGGGAGAGCAAAAAAAAAGTGGTGATTTGATAAGCAAAAATACCCATTGCTAGTTCTACACACTAAGAACAGAGTACTGGCAGGGGCTTTAGTCAAATGTATTTAATAAGTTCAGTGGGTTTTGGTCCGCTTTAATCTTACAGAAATGCCATCAGTGTCACCGGGAGCATAGAAGAGTCATCGGCACAGAAGCCCCATTCTGATCAAACAGAAATGCCATGGGTGTCACAGGGAGCAGACTCTGGCACAGGAGTTAACAGCCAAAGATTTTCTGTTAAATGAACTTTCCTTAAAATGGAATGGTGGTATTGGGGGTATGTGCCTCCTCCTGCCATTCTATCTTTAAAAAAGAAAGTGCTGAGTTTTCCTTTATCATGCTTTGTTTTGTTAAAGTCCCCTGCACATGGGCGCCAGGCTGGCTGGCGCAGTGGCAGAGAGGGGGCGCTGTGTGATTGGCTGAGCTGGGCTCCGCTGGCTCGCAGGCATAACATGTGCAAACAGAGATTGTTGGCCGGGATTTAGTTTCCTGAATGGCGTCTGCTTGTGGTTAGCGGGACAATCACTCATGTTGCCGGAAGTCAGCGACAAGTCGCTGTTATTGGCTGCAGGGTGTTGGAGAAGACTCATCAAGTGTTAAATAAATTCTGCCAATAGGAAGAGAAGAGGGGGGGGGGGACAAGCTGGGCACCCCACCAACATCTTGCCAGTGTCTGCACTGGTGCCTCGCTGGGGGATGATGATCTGTGTCTTCTGCTGAACTCCCTGCCAAGCCAAACATGGCTACACCCATGTGTGTAACAGCTCACAGCGCTGCCAAGAAACCCGCCCCACACCCAGTCGCCCTTTCCCGAAAGACCCATCCCCGCCAAAATATAAAATTGTACAATTATTGGGTAGAAGGAGGAAGTATTAGAACACACACTGCTGAAGCCAGCAGCTCCTCAAATAGGAGCCTTCACTTTAAGTGCAACAAAACCCAGGATTTTGACTATCCTGGGTTTTGGTACTTTACCCCGACCGGGGGTGTCCCGCTGTGTGAAAACCCCCAGATCGCCAATGCCAACTCACCTCTTCCCGGTCCTACAGCGCATGCGCGGCCGTTTGTACAATCAGCCCGCTCAGAGCTGCTGATGTCAAATCGTCTAAGGTCAGCAGCTCCAAGCGCGCTGGCGCCGTATCCCCCACACCGGCCATTCACAAATGCCTGCCACGGGCACGAGCCCTGCTAGAGGGATAGCGGGGATACAGCCAGCAGCGCGCATGAACCAGTCGACTGGGAAACAAAGTAAGTGTATGGGGCGATCTGGGGGTTTTCACACAGTGGCGCATCACGATTTCGGATGCCCCGGGGAGAGGGAATCGATCTTATAGATTCCCGGGCCGATCGGCATGGGTTTTGGTCCACTTTAAGACACCTGGCATGGTTTGGGTGCCTTTAAAGCAACATTTGTTAGGAAAGTAACTCATGAGTGGACCCTTAGCAGACCAACCTCATCTCCTGGAAAGTTTCTTGGGGAGAACAAGCCGCAACACTCACTGCCACAGTTGCTAGCTCTTCCCTACATCTGATGCCTAATAGGGTATGGGTGCTACATAATGTTTTAAATAAAATAAAGAAGGGTTAAATCTAATTGAAATGGACCTCCATGTTTGCTTGTATGCCATCCCCACTTCTTCCCTTATCAGCTTTTCATGAGCTCGGGGGCCATAAGTCACAGCACACACTGAAGCAGCTGGCACATACTCCAGTAGAAGTCTTCTCTCCAACAGTGTGGGTGCACTTTAAAGAGGAACTTTGGAGGCTTGGGTCTAAAATACTCCAGGGCCATCCGAGTCCCACTCCCTGGTGCATCCCAAATTTAGATGCCCCACTGTGTGAAACCCCCCGGAACACCAATTTCACTCACTTGCTTCCAAAGCCCTTGTCATGTCTCAGTGGCGCGGCCGCATCCCTACTCACATCTAGCTGTGCGCATACCTATGCCAGGAATTTCTGAATGGTGGGCGCAGCACAGCGACAGCGAGACCCAGCAGCCTGTGGCGTGCTTTGGCCACCTTAGCCTCTGAGTGGTTAGGAGAGCTGAATGGAGCCAAGCACAATGATTGGCTGAGAGCACTGCTTAATCAATCTTTGCGCTCAGTTTCGGTCGTGCGTGTGTTGTGGGAACAGCAAGAAGGTGGGTTTCCTGCACAACCTGTGAGGATACACACCGTGGGGTATCCCAAATTGGAACGTTCGTCTGAGAGGAACGATTCACGGGAAAGTGAAATGTCTGTGTGTTGTTCCTCATTAATGAATAGCTTCAGTCAACTTTTTAAATGAATTTTGGATTAATTGGGGAGGAGTTAGAACTCAATAAACCACCCTCTATCATCCCTGGAAACCTGTCCCATTAGCACCTCCCTTTTCCTGTATAAAATTCAGGTCAGGTCTCTGTGTGCTGGGGAGACAAAAATCTGCAGCACACAATAGAGTAGACAGGGCCTTTTTCAAAAGGGAGCTTGGATTAAATGTGGGTACACTTTAAGGAAAGCTTGTGGGACCTCTCTGTCCTATCTAAACCTTTCTCCACCCAGGTCTCTTACACAGGGGACCAAAAGCTGCAGCCCAGGTGACATCTCCTCCAATAGCAGCCTTTTCACCTGATAGGGTGTGGGTGCACACTTCAGACAAGGGAAGGGTGCAACCTTTATTCCCCCTACCCCAGGGTAAAGTCAGAGGCCCTGTGACCAATCAGATGTCCCCATGGCCAATGTATTTTGGGCACGATAAGATCCAGCAGGGCCCGCATGCCATGTCCGCAGCCAGAGCTAATGAGGGAACCATTTGGCGTTATTGAATTAGCAGCAGGACAGGTGTGTGGTAATGGCGCAGCTGCATGCAGGCCTGGAGACATGGTGCCCGACCCTTCTAGATAGAAAGAGCAACGGCAACATTCATCATGCTAATATCCCTCCCCGGGGCATAGAAATAAAAACCAAATTCAGCACAGGTATATAGCTCTCACATATTCCACTGCGCTGTACGGAAAACAATCTACTTGAGTCGTGCTTCCGCCACCAGCCAATCCGAATGGCTGGCTGCTGGAGCATGCCTCAGTTAGATGTGGTCGCAGGCCACAAAAACATCATGGGAGCCCCGTGAAAAGTGAGTTTTGAGGGCCATTGGCTGAGTTTCACACTGGGGGCGCCTCAAATTGGGATGCCCCAGGGACAGCCACGCTTTTGGAATCACTCAATATACATAACCTCGTGGATGCAAATTAATGTGTGGCTCAAAAAGCTGAATAGGAGCTTAGTGACACACGCTAACGATTGGCACGGTGCCCCCCATTCCCTCTATAGCTGTGCGTGGCCATACCAGCCATTCGGATATGGCAGACACACACAGACCTAGAAAAACATGAGGGATGCAACTTTCACACAGCGGGGCATCCTATACATGCTAGGTTCCCCTTTAAAGACACGTATCATTTGCCTGCTCTTTCTGGCAACTGACTGGATATAAAACTAAATAAAATGGAGTAAAGAGCTGTTACTCCATGGTTTAAGAATCATCCACTTTACTTCTACTTATGCATATTTGTGCCTCTATAAAACACAGAATTTGCATTTGGTCATTGTCACTTACTCACTTCGCTCTATTTAATCTGTGTGTCCATGTCCTATTCAGCATTGTTTAAAGTGGACCGTCACCCTCCCGTGATCGGCCCGGGAATCTATAAGATTCCAGGGCCGATCACCTCCCTCCCCGCGGGACATACCGATCTCGGGACCCCCCCAAACACCCCAAATCACCTTACCTTGTCTTCTGCGCCGGCCGCCGCCGCCTCCCTCGCGCCCCTCTAGACGTGCGCGCGGGAGGCGGCGGCGGAGGAGCCGCTTGTCCGCGGCTGTCAAAAGGCTTGTCCGTCGGCGCTGGGAGCGGGGAGAGGTGAGTTTTTCGGGGGGTTTCACACAGCGGGGCACCCCCATCGGGGGTGCCCCACCGAAGTGGACCAAGACCCAGGATAGTCAAAATCCTGGGTGTTGGTCCACTTTAAATCTCCCCAGTAAGGCTTGCAGACCGGCTGGATATATCCATCAAAGGCAGCCTTCTGACTCTCAAATGATAACGTTGTTGCACTCACCTACTGTTTAGTGTGGCCATTACATTGTAATACGATCGGGGGAAATATATCCAGCCCATCACCGGAAGAAGCAAAGGATACTTGTCCTTTAGAGTGTGACTGCTTCTAGGTGCTCTCTGTGGAATATGTCAGCACTATATAAATGTATAATAACAGTGTGTGAGTGTGGGGGAGACATTAGAGTGTGAGGTCTGAGGGACAGGGAGTCATGTGACTGCTTCTATGTGCTCTGTACAGTGCTGTGGAATATGTCAGCACTATATAAATGTATAATAACAGTGTGTGAGTGTGGAGGGGACATTAGAGTGTGAGCTCTGAGGGACAGGGAGTCATGTGACTGCTTCTATGTGCTCTGTACAGTGCTGTGGAATATGTCAGTGCTATATAAATGTATAATAACAGTGTGTGAGTGTGGAGGGGACATTAGAGTGTGAGCTCTGAGGGACAAGGGAGTCATGTGACTGCTTCTATGTGCTCTGTACAGTGCTGTGGAATATGTCAGCACTATATAAATGTACAACAGTGTGTGAGTGTGGAGGGGACATTAGAGTGTGAGCTCTGAGGGACAGGGAGTCATGTGACTGCTTCTATGTGCTCTGTACAGTGCTGTGGAATATGTCAGCGCTATATAAATGTATAATAACAGTGTGTGAGTGTGGAGGGGACATTAGAGTATGAGCTCCAATGCAGTCACATGACAGGGAGTCATGTGACTGCACATAGAAACAGTCACATGACTCCCTGTCCCTCAGAGCTCACACTCTAATGTCCCCTCCACACTCACACACTGTTATTATACATTTATATAGCACTGACATATTCCACAGCACTGTACAGAGCACATAGAAGCAGTCACATGACTCCCTGTCCCTCAGAGCTCACACTCTAATGTCCCCTCCACACTCACACACTGTTATTATACATTTATATAGCACTGACATATTCCACAGCACTGTACAGAGCACATAGAAGCAGTCACATGACTCCCTGTCCCTCAGAGCTCACACTCTAATGTCCCCTCCACACTCACACACTGTTATTATACATTTATATAGCACTGACATATTCCACAGCACTGTACAGAGCACATAGAAGCAGTCACATATCTTTTATTGTAAACTCACTGACAATTACTTACACATTGCTGGTTTGCAGATTGTATATACAGATACATAACACTATATACATGTTGAAATCAGAAGGAAAACAGTGAAATAATATGACTCTAGTAAGTATTAGGGGGGGGGGCAGACTGGTCTGTTCTGCGCACCCCTCAGACTCTGCAGAATACTTTAACAAAGGAAACATCAACATTGGATCTCATCCTGGTCTCGTGCAGCAGCGACACTGCTGAAATATCACCTGGCGACGGGTCTCCACTCACACTCAGTGAATATACCCTGAGCCTCATCTAGGTCACCTGGCTTTCCTCGCCTTTTTCTTCTTCCCACTGCCATGTCCTTTGGAGCCCCATCTCTTAATGGCCACAGAAGCCTCTACCTCCTCTTCCTCATTGATGTCCTCAGTGGTATTGATGGACACCTGGGAGGCCCCATCATCCAAATCTTTGTCCTCTGCCATGCTGCCCATTGGTTGCTCGTCCAAATTTTCCTTACGGTCTCTTAGCACATAATAGCGCCCCCGGGAAATGTCCAAAGAGGCCGGCTCTTGGAGTTTGCTTTCACTTGATAATTTTTTTAACTTGTCTTTTCCTGCTGCTGCTTTATTTTTCCTTTTTACAGTCTGAAATCCGACATTATCATCCTTAGCTGTTGTGCCAGATTCTGCCGCAACTTCTGGCGTCACTGGGGCAGAATATAGAACTGGGGCTTCTGTTAGCATCACTGGGGCAGAATATAGAACTGGGGCTTCTGTTAGCATCACTAGGGCAGAATATTGAACTGGGGCTTCTGTTAGCATCACTGGGGCAGAATATTGAACTTGGGCTTCTGTTGGCACCACTGAGCCAATACTATTGGACGTTGCACTGATTGGTGGTGGGTGAAATTTACCAGCCTCTGGATCAGTCACTTCATGCTCATGGCCGGCATTGACCACCTCATTCTCTACCAGCAGTTCAGTAGTTTTATTATGCTGGGCATGAGGGCACTGGCAGAATGTATGCCCCACTCCTGAGCACAGGTTACACACAATAATACCTGTACACGAGTCCTTTGTGTGCCCAAGCTCCCCACACAATGAGCACTTTATATGAGGGCAGCTAAAAGCCAAATGTCTGCCTCCACATTTATGGCAGCGCCTGGGCTGCCCGGGGTAGTAACATATGCCCCTATCAGGGCCCAGGTAAAAGGCATGTGGCAGGTGCCTGGTTACTCCATTCTCCTGGGTCAGCTGCACTTTAATAGTGTATCCACCATTCCAGAATCCTTCTTCATCATAGATCTTGGCAGGTTGGCTGAGCACCTTGCATTGCCGGCCTATCCAATGCAGCACGTCCGCCAGGGCCACCACCTCAGACTGGAACAAAATGGTGACTGTAACTGCCTGGGGTTTAGACAACTGGATTACATGAAGATTTTTCCAGATTTCATTATCACGAGTCTTGTTATAAATGTCCCAGAAAAGATCCAGGCTGTGCGGCAGCTTAAAACTGATGTCATATAACCTGCTGGAGGGAACATGAATTAAAGCAAAGATTTCAGCAGCCTCAAATTTCATGAAGTCCTTTATCAGAGTTCTCCCAATGTACTGCCTGGTGGGGAGATCCTCCTCTGGCCCCACATATTTTATTCTCACCGCATTCCTCCTCTGTGCCGGTGGGTTTGCCAGTCCTGTGACGCTGGAGAAGAGCCGCCTCGGCTGGGGAGTCGGGTCTTGGTCTTGTGCCTTAGAGTTACTGGCCACTGGATTATTTTTTGGCATGCTAGTTCCAGGGTTTTCATCCTTATGGGGTATCCTGATTCCAGGGCCCTCACTTGTGCCAATGATACTGGTAACAATGTCCTGTAATGCAGATTCTGTAATTAATAGGCTGCCAGGGTTCTCATTGGCTGGCTGCGCTCGCTGGGTTTCTGGGTCAGACATTTCTATTGTTAGTATCTGAGAGTCCATAATGGGTCTATTAGGAATCACTTGCATGTCTGGCTCTGGAGTCACTGGTATTTGTGGAGTCTGATCAAGACCTGAATTCCCTGAGTTAAGCAAATTTTGCTCCATAGTCTCTATACCAGGGATTATTACTTCTGAAGCAATATTTTTCACAGATATTCCCAGGGTGTCACTTGCAGGGGCTGCATTATCCGGGGTGTTGCACAGTTCATTAGTAACAGGAGCTGCCACCCTTAACTCCTTACTTGCTGGGTCTGGCAGATCAGACTGGTCAGTATGAGAGGTATAGGGAGCCGGGGGAGATAACTCCTTACTTGCTGGGTCTGGCAGATCAGACTGGTCAGTATGAGAGGTATAGGGAGCTGGGGGAGATAACTCCTCACTTGCTGGGTCTGGCAGATCAGACTGGTCAGTATGAGAGGTATAGGGAGCTGGGGGAGATAACTCCTTACTTGCTGGGTCTGGCAGATCAGACTGGTCAGTATGAGAGGTATAGGGAGCTGGGGGGGATAACTCCTTACTTGCTGGGTCTGGCAGATCAGACTGGTCAGTATGAGAGGTATAGGGAGCTGGGGGAGATAACTCCTTACTTGCTGGGTCTGGCAGATCAGACTGGTCAGTATGAGAGGTATAGAGAGCCGGGGGAGATAACTCCTTACTTGCTGGGTCTGGCAGATCAGATTGGTCAGTATGAGAGGTATAGGGAGCTGGGGAAGTTAACTCCTCACTTGCTGGATTGCCCCTGAATGTCCCCGGCCTCGCCCGCACTGGGCAGCCTTGGGTCACTACAGTGAGCACAGTGTCCTCATCAATGCCTTTCTTAGCAATAATGTCTCTCCTCTTTATACTCTGTAGCCGGGCGTCTCTGACTCTCTGGGGGGACCAGTGCTCCATCTTAGGGGGCTCCCCGCTGTCTGCAGCACATTTATCTTTCATTGCATTTAATTCCTGCTCACACTGATCAATAGCTTCATAGATCTGCTCCTTCTTATTAACATCATTTTCCTGCTTTAATTCCTCCCGCAACTTGGAGATTCGCATTTGCAGCATAAACTTTCCTTTCTGACCCATAAGCATTTGTTTCCGAACAGTAACAAAACTTTCCTTAGATTCACCAACCTCCATTTCCAAGGAACATCCTTCTCCAGGGTCCTGCTGTAGGCCTGACTCCAATACCTGGACTTTGCTGAATCCTTGATCCCAGCTCCCATCACCTCCTCCTGGGTCAGATTCCATGCTGACTCCCAGCTGGGAGCTCACACACCCTGCTCCTCCGCCCGTATGAGCTGAACTGAGAAGCAGTCACATGACTCCCTGTCCCTCAGAGCTCACACTCTAATGTCTCCTCCACAGTCACACACTGTTATTATACATTTATATAGCACTGACATATTCCACAGCGCTGTACAGAGCACATAGAAGCAGTCACATGACTCCCTGTCCCTCAGAGCTCACACTCTAATGTCCCCTCCACACTCACACACTGTTATTATACATTTATATAGCACTGACATATTCCACAGCACTGTACAGAGCACATAGAAGCAGTCACATGACTCCCTGTCCCTCAGAGCTCACACTCTAATGTCCCCTCCACACTCACACACTGTTATTATACATTTATATAGCACTGACATATTCCACAGCACTGTACAGAGCACATAGAAGCAGTCACATGACTCCCTGTCCCTCAGAGCTCACACTCTAATGTCCCCTCCACACTCACACACTGTTATTATACATTTATATAGCACTGACATATTCCACAGCACTGTACAGAGCACATAGAAGCAGTCACATGACTCCCTGTCCCTCAGAGCTCACACTCTAATGTCCCCTCCACACTCACACACTGTTATTATACATTTATATAGTGCTGACATATTCCACAGCACTGTACAGAGCACATAGAAGCAGTCACATGACTCCCTGTCCCTCAGAGCTCACACTCTAATGTCTCCCCCACACTCACACACTGTTATTATACATTTATATAGTGCTGACATATTCCACAGCACTGTACAGAGCACACTAAGCCACTGGCATCAGTCTGCAGCAGAGGAGCTTACACTCTAATGCCAATATGCTGGGTAAGCGAGGGGGGTGCACACGCTTATATAACCCTGTGTTGGCTCTGAGGATGGAGCTGGGAAAGTTTCCGGGAGTTGGCAGTGTCAGGAATGCACAGTTGTGTGTTGCGCACCCGGCTGCACGCTCTCACAGCTTAGTCGCCAGTGTTTCTGCATTGTGTATTTTTAGATTGTGGTGATAAAATACGATGTGATTTATGTGCGTTTATTGCGGCCAAAAGTCACCAAATGACTCATTTCTTTTTGAGCTGGCTCTTCTCTCGCTCTCTTAAAGCAGAGCTCAATGGCAGCAACGTGCGCTTTCATTACATCCCGTCACATGAAGCATAAAGCAATGGATGTGCAATGTGTTTTCAAGGTACACTCTATCAAGTTGTGCACATACACAAAGTGACCAATCATATTCACTTTTCCAAATCTCAGGGGCTTTTTCTACACCAAAACACAGGTTTTTAACTCACTGGGATTTGGGTGCACTGTACCAGGGCATCCTGATTTCGGATGTCCCTGTGTGTGTATATTCTAACCTCGCTTTACAATCCACATTGCATGCATGCTCTTCCGGGCAATTGGAATAGATTGTATCACCAGGGAATCTAATTTGAATGAATGACACCCCGGGTGCCTCGCGTTGAGCGCTCTCCTCCAGCTGATGCGTACCCAAGTCGGCCATCCCGTTATACATGGGGTGGAAGCATGCAAAAGGCAAAGGGAGGCCTGGGATGCAGTTGCAACCTATGCATGTGCTTTGGGATCACTGAATTGGTAAGTTTACAGTGTGAACTGGGGGTTTCAAAGAGCAAATGGGGATGTCCCTTGGATGTGCCAGGGTCAGGGAAATGGCCAGCCGTGTGGTCTTTTAGGCCTAAGTGGTTTTTGGTCTGCTTTAAATTGGTCTAAATTGGTAGCCGGCAGAGCAGCAGCCCAAGAACAGGACACGTGACCGCCACCAACCAATTAAGTTTAGGGGGTTTCTAGGGGGTTAATCGAGGGGGGGACCCCAGCAATTGGGATGCCCACCCATTCACACGCCCCCCCACATACACACACAAAGAGCAGACCATCACCCTTTTTTAATAAAAGTCCTAGTGCAGATATTAAATAGGGACCCGTCAAGGCTCATTTATTGACCTTTTTCTGGCACATATTGCAACTGTTTCCGGTGCTCCACTGGGAAATGGTGAATATTTCTCTAATGCAAGGCACACTGATGGTGTGAGGGGGTAGGTGAGGTTAGTGTATGTCCCTGTGTATCAGGACCATCCCTGGCATAGAGCTGCAAGAGAGGGTCTGAACCAACCTTGACAGACCAGCTAACAGCTTGTCAGATCTTATTATTCTGAGCTGCCCACAGTGAAATGTATTAAATTATAAAAAAAAAACATTACTGACTAGTTAGGACAGGTTCCAGAATTTTGACTGTTTTTGTCCCCTCCCCCCCCAAAGTCTAAACATAACAATAATCACCTGCCCTACTGAAACTGGAAATGTCATGACCACCACACTATGCCTAATGTTCCTGAAAGTATTGCTTGATGGGTGTCTGGTCCTACTAAAATTGGCAAAAGTGGGTGATTTCTGCATGTCTGTCAGGCTAATATACATACTTAAAGTGGACCAAAACCCACCCTGGAATATATGCAATTCCAGGGCACGCATACTCCTCCACATCCAGAACTAGGAAGCCCCACACTGTGAAACCTCCTCCCCCGAGTTGCCCACAAATCTTACCTTTCCCCCTAGCCCACATGTGTAACCGGTGCCGGTATAACCGGCCTCTGTTCCCGGCTGTGCATGACCCTGCCTGCCATCGCTGAATTTTTGTGCATAGCCGCGCACAGCCGAAGGGAGTGAGTGATGCCGCACACTAGGATTCCATTCAGCTGCTCTATCTGC
Organism: Gastrophryne carolinensis; assembly: GCA_027917425.1. Classification (NCBI taxonomy): domain Eukaryota; kingdom Metazoa; phylum Chordata; class Amphibia; order Anura; family Microhylidae; genus Gastrophryne; species Gastrophryne carolinensis. The sequence continues at coordinate 373,434,123 of CM051235.1, forward strand.
ACTGTGGGTTTGAGGAGAGGTGAGTTAGCTCAGGGAACGGCAGGGTCCTTCCCCAAGGACCAAAACCCGCAATAGTGAAAATCCCGGATTTTAGTCCACTTTAAATTGGACGCATAAGAAAAACCGAGCACATCAGCCATGGTCTAGGCCTGATCTTGGGTGTACCCTGGGTAAAGGAGACATGCAGGCACACTAAGCTCCTTTAGACAGATGCTTAGAAACATGGTTAGTGCATCTTTAAACCATTGTGCTGGCTTATGTATAGAAAACAAACCCACCACTCAAAGACCTCAGCTGATCCACCAGAGATGTACAACCTCATGCATTACTGGGCTGGGGGGTAAGTGGCCTTTCTTGATTAGCTTGGCTATAGTTTTTTGGAACCATTGCCCACCTAGTTGCCTTACGGTCCTTTCTACCATTTCCTATCCTGACCAGTCTAAAGTAAGATGAGGCAATCATCATGCCTGCTGTTAATTTACACAGAATTTTGGAACTAAGCATGCCCGAACAAAGCACACTAGTCATTGCCTATCAGTAATCCTTCCATAAAACCATATTTTATATAAAAAACAAAGCAACCACAGACTATGACTGCATGTATGCATACACACACACGCCAAACCACCACTCAATGATCTCAGCTGCTCCTTACAGGATGTACAACATGTATACATACATGCAAAGCCACCACTCGAAGAGCTAACCTAATTCTCCTGAGATGTGCAACCTCATGCATTACTGAGTTTGAGGAGTGGTGACCTTTCTTATTTAGCCTAGTTATAGGTTTGTAGAACCATTGTTTGCTTGGTTGCCTTCCTTTCCTTTCTATCGTTTCCTATTTTGGAAGATCTCAAGTAGGAGCAGGAAACCATCATTCCTACTCCTAGTTAACACACATGAGTTGTTGGTCATGGTCATGGTCAAGCCAAAGTAAGCACACCAACCAATGTGCATTCCTAGTCTTGGAATACCCTGGGGAAAGGAGACAGGCCCTTAGCAACATGGTCAGTGCTTCTTTAAACAACGGTGCGTGACTTTAGAGATTTTTCAGGTTAAAAAAAATAAACGGCAGTTTACCCTGCCAAGCGTTCCTCCAGCACTGTGTCTCCTCTCAGGTTGGCACCCTGAATCAGGAAATATACTTCCTCATCTTCCCCTCCAGTGCCACCCTCCCAATGTGGGCCACCAATACTAACCTGAGGAGCTAGTCCAGACCACGCCCCCTCCTTATTGATGGCTTTAATGGCACTCTCAGAGCTGCATTCAATCACAGCTAACCCCTCCCACCTTCCTACCCAGCCTCCTCCTAGCAAGTGTTCTCACTCCTAGTGCCGCCCCATCCATTATGCTGATTATAATGCAGCATCACATATCCAAGGGCCACGCCCACTTGCTTCAGAAGAGACATCATGCATAAATACATACATACATACATACATACATACATACATACATACATACATATGTAGACCTAACCTACTCCCCCTGATATGTACAACTTCATACTTTACTGAGTTGGAGGACTGGTGACCCATCATTGGTGACCCTGAAAAGAATAGCTGTAGGTTTGTAGAAACATTGACCACCTGTTTACCTTGTTGTTCTTTCTACCTTTTTCCATTTTGACCAGCCCCAAGTAGGACCATACAATCATCATGTCTACTGTTAATTAACACCACTCAAGCCAAACCAAGCACACGAACCAATGAATTGCTCTGTTTTTAAGGTACCCAGAGTAGAGCAGACATGCAGGCAGACAAAGCTCCTTCAGACAGGCCCTTAGGAATAAGGTTAGTGCTCCTTTAAACCATCGTGCTGGCTTAGAACTCTTAACTCTTTTGTTATATAAGAACAAAGCCACCACTTGAGGACCTGGGCTGCTCCTCCCGAGACACACAACATGCACACACACACACTAACACACACGCATGGCACAGGGTGAACATCGTCATTTGTTTATGAGGAATGGCAGCGTCCGAGGAGCACACAGAGGTTATCTGGAGAGCAAACATCGACTTCTATTACTTCCCATAGCAACAAGCCTATTGAGAGAATATCCTACCTGCATCAAAGGACTGCAACAAGAGGCTAAATGCAGGTCTAGAGGCACATTCACGCACTAAGATGAAGAAGAAACTCGCATCAGCAAGTGAATGAAACACTTCCAATTACATGACATGCACAATTAAAAGCATTTACACTCCATGCCCCTTTCTGATGTTACCCCCCCAAACCTGAACAAAAGAGGAAAAGCAAAAAACAGAACAAATAAAAAGAAAAGAAAAAGGAGGAGGAGAGGGGTTCAAGCAAAAAGCAGAAAGCAAAGCGGCAACCTATCTAAAAGGGGTATAAACGGGGGGTGGGGGTGGTTATGAGTTCATCTTGAGTACAAGTGACCAGGTGAGTCCAAGGACCCTTGATCGAGGAGGGGGGGGGAGGGGTTGTTGTTGAATGGATTATCCTTGGTACCATACTCAAGTTCAAAGTAAAGACAAACATAAAAGTACATCAAAAAACATAACAAACAAAACAAACAAACAAAAAAAAAAAAAGAAAAAAACAAACTCAAACGTTCTTTTGGGATACCAAATGCCGGACAACAAACCTTGACGGGTTGGTAAATAGTAAAATCTGCATTATTCAAAAAATAAATAAATAAATAAAAAAGAAAAGCTGTTCCTCTTTGTATGGTTCAGTCTCTAGTGTAAAGGCCGCCTTGTCTGGCTGACAACTCTCAGTCATGAATGAATTGTAGAGCCTTGTCTGGGCTGTGCGCGCTCTCCCGCCTCCAGCCATTCAAATAGGCTGGGCACAAGTATGCATGCTGCTGGGAGTTTGCCCCATGGCACTACCCATTTGCCATATGATGTATGCAGGGTTATTATGGGGGTTATGCAGGGTTATTATATACAGTGAGGCATCTCGATTGGGTGGCGGACGCATTGGCGGCTCTCATTACAGGTAATCTCATTTTATTATTTAAGGTTTTCCGTAACCTTGCTATAATGTATGATTAAGTGTTTTTGAATCTACGAAACGTGTCAACCGCTCCCCACAGTGGGACATCCCATAGATTTTGGTCTCAATACGACTTTGTGTGTATATCTTGGCAATACATTGGTGGTTTTTGGACTACTTTTTAAATGGATTTATTAAAAGTTATATTCTACTATAAGGAGAAGCTGGATACTGATTTATGCCCCGGGGGAAAGCCAGCGGCTGGAATCTTTTACATTCCAGGGCCAACCGCACTAGGATTTGTTCCGCTTTAAAGGGGATATCCACTTTCCATGGCATTTTTGAAAGTTTATCCATTTTTGTACCACGTGGATGTCCTTATGGTGCTGCATTATCTATATTTTTTCTTATGTTACAAAATGCTTTATGGAAGCAGTTTTCACTACTTGCAGTCTGTTGCTATTGGCAACAGACACCAAGTCTGTACACCAAAAGCAACAAGAAGAGATAAGTGATCTTTTTGTACGCACAGAACACTATTGCTATGGCTGAGGCAAGGGAGCTCTCTCAACCTTACATATGCCCAGCAGCAGTGTCCTGTGTACAGGGATCTTCTTGTAGGTCTTAGTGTAAAAACGTGGTGTACACCCTGTGGCTTGCCAGTAAACTCACCTTTTCCGCGATGCTGTGATTGCCGTCAGCCGCATCCCCCGCTTCCCTGCAGCCAGACACGCTCCCACACTTAGGCCCTTATTCATCAAGCGATAGCGCCAGGTAGTGTCTGACGAGCGCCAGGTAGCGGCAGCTAACGGCGACTACCGACTCAAGTACGCCCGGCGGCGGTCATAATGACGCATTTATCAAGCAAAATGAGGCTAGCGCCGGCGAGAGCGACGGCTAGCGCGGCATTCATCATGAAGCCGCCTGGACCGAACAGCGCCGCTGCAAATTCCCTCACAGCGCCAGGTATGAGCTGTCGCTCCCTGGCGATGTCCAATGCATTTCAACGGAGCAATCTATAATTAATCATAATTAATTGGTATTATTTTTTTTTTATATTTTTTTTGTGTCAAATATAGTATATAATAAGTATAAGTATATAATCGGAGACCACTTCTGCAATGTTAGGATTTATTTTTAAGTAAAAAAAAAAAAATTAAAAAATATGTGCAGAATTGATCTAACAGGTCTAACATTAATGTATTCATATTACAAAATGATTCTAAAAACATGTATAATGTTAAATTAAAAAAATATGGTTGTTTAGGGGTTAAAAACTAGTTAATACACATCGCCGCCAGCGCTCTGGGGTTTAAACAAGGAATGGACAGCGACAGCACATTCGGAGCGTGATTTGTTGATGAATATGAAGCTAGCCGTTCGCTCTGGCCATTCGTTGTCAGGCGCTCACATACAACGCTGGACCTGTGAAACAGCGACCCCCCAGCCCGTATTCAACATTACCGCACACCGACTGAGTCGCTGTCATCAAGCTAACGCCGGCCAAGCACAGCGAATAATGGCTGGCGCTGAAAAAATCACGCTACAGTCGCTCATCTGTCGCTACCTGGCGCTATTAATGAATCGGCCTCTTTGCCTTTCTGAAAGGCCAAAGCAGAAAGCCGGGGATGTGGTCAGCCAGGTGGCGCATGCACCTTTGGGATCAACCAATCAGCAATCTCAAAAGTGCTGCTGGGCGTGGCTTAGGCTTGGAAAAAGGGAGCCAACAGCAGTGCCGGGCTGCTTGGGCGAGCAGAGCAGAGTAAGCTCAAATGGGTTTTCACCCCCTTCTGCTTCATCTGTATACAGTATCTCACAAAAGTTAGTGCACCCATCAACTTTTTGTAAATATGGTATTTTTTTCATGGGACAACACTGAAGATTCGAAACTTTGATACAATGTCAGTGTACAGACTGTATAAAAAATAACTCCAGTAAAGTGGACCTATACCCTAAATAACAGCAGATATTATATATATATTCCCATACCCTGTACATAAAGATCGCTGACATTAAAAATCATCATCCTACCTGCATCTACTGCATGTTATGAGCCTTTAAACATCCAAGATGGCGGCTCATGGAGCATCAGGCAGTCTGCAAACAAGAAGTGCCTTCTGACTGTGCTGCTCTGCATTCTGGGATTGCTGACCTTTTTCTGACCCCAGCTCTGCTCTGTCTGTGCAAAGCACAGCTATAACCCGCCCCCCTGTACTTTATCCTGCTCTCCTCTCCTCAGAATGTGATGCTTCTGAGTCAAGATGGTGGTTGCAGCCCGGAGGGGAAAATAATAAGTGACTAAAAATGTTAAATATATTAATTTTAGATGCAGGGAAATAGTTTTTTTAAACAATTTCATTAAAGCATGCTGTTGCCCCCTGGCAACAATAGCGAATACGCCCGCTCTGATTGCTAGCCAATAAGCTGATATACTAGTCCCTTCTCCCTGCTTGTACTACTACCGGCAAACTGCCTGCCACTGAGTAGTGAAAACTGCTTCCATAAAACTCACATTTTCTAATATAAAAAATAAGGAAAAAAAACGAGATAAGCGCAGCACCTAGAGTACATCATTTTGGCATTAAAAAAATGCAGTTTCAAAAATTCCATCGAAAGTGGACTTACCCTTTAAAGTGGACCAACACCCAGGATTTTCACTATCCTGGGTCTTGGTCCACTTCGGTGGGGCATCCCCCGATCGGTGAAACCCCCCCGAACCCCCCGAAAAACTCACCTCTCCCCACTCCCAGCGCCGATGGACAAGGAATCTGACAGGCGCGCACACGCCTAGAGGGGCGCGAGGGAAGATAAGGTAAGGAGTTTGGGGTGTTTGGGGGGGTTTCACCCCGCGGGACATCCCGATCTCGGATGTCCCGCGAGGAGGGAGGTGATCGGCCCGGGAATCTTATAGATTCCCGGGCCGATCACCCGTGGGTGTTGGTCCACTTTAAGTATAGTTCTAATGGATAGGGGGATTTTAGCAGGAAGTGGCTGCTGTGAATCCTGCAATGCTTTTAAAGTGGATCAACACCCAGGATTTTCACTATCCTGGGTTTTGGTCCACTTCCGCGGGGCACCCTGATCGGGGGTGCCCTGCTGCGTGAAACCCCCCAGAATGGCAGAAAAAACTCTTATAGATTCCCGGGACGATCAGCTTGGGTGTTGGTCCACTTTAAGGCAATGCATGCAGCATGCTCCCACCTGTATCTGTTAAAAGTGAAACTAAAAGCCCCGGGATGCACGTTCATCCAATTTCTAGGGACGTTTTATGTATTAATAAACATGTTTAAAGTGGACCAAAACCCTTGATTTTCACTATTTCAGGTTTTGGCCTGTACCCCAAGGGGCACCTCGGTTTGGGGTGCCCCCCGCTGTGTGAAACCCTGCCGGTTGCCCAGTAAGACTTACTCAAAGGTGCAAGCATATTAAACAAGCATATTAAAGTGCCACTCCAGCCTATTTCTAAAAAAATAACATACCCCCTGCAATGCCCCCTCCTATTTGCGATACTGCACGTTTAATAAAAGATAAAAAACAGGTGGCAACGATCGCCGTCTCTATATTCTTGAAGTCCCGGCCGGCTGTTTGGAGCCGGCGCGCTTCACATCAATGGCCGAAAGAGAATGTGAGTGAAGCTGCCGCACACAGCTGGAGGAGGATGTGAGTAATGCCACCGTACATGCCCCATGGGCTCGGAGGGCAGAATTCCTGGCAAATGGTGGGGTTTACACAGCAGGGCATTTCAGTTCGGGATGCCCCGAGTGGGAAACTGCTGCCACAGGAGTCTATGAGAGGTCTTGGTCCGCATTAGCAACTAATAAAACCCAGAAAAAATATAATTTGCAGAACACAGGGCTCCAACCCCTAATCCTCATATATGTACATCTTATGGTCGTATTCATAGATACAACCCTATGCTTTCCTACTAATAAGGAAATGCTATTAGAGGGAACTTCCTGTCTGGAGCTGCCATGATGCCAATTCTCTCAATACAGTCGACGGTAAACACACAGCATGCCACAAGATTTGAAACATAATAAAATAATGGCAGCACTATCCTGGAACATTGCAGCAGTCACCCGCAACACGCTGGGGGTAAGGGGAGCACGATTTAAGAGACGGGCTTTACAGGCCAGGTTGGGGGTCAGGACAGGGAGCACAAGCTGAAAGCAGTTTAGCTGTGTTGGCTCCCCTTTAATGTTCTAGGAGCAGTGCACTAAACAACAGGTGACATGGACGCACCATGATTAAAGCGGACAATACCCACTGAACGTGTGAAATACATCTGGCCCATGCCCCTGCCAATACTCCCTTCTAATGGCGCAGAACTAGAAATGGATCATTTTCTTTTTGAATTGTTCTGGAACATTGATGTATTTGCTGTCCCTCTCTGTAAGGTGACAGGCGATCAGTCATTGCATAGGTGTGGCAATGACATCATTGCCACACGCAACAGTGGCAATGAATGGAGGAGGCGGAGCTTTACAGCTAAAACAGGCGCCATTATCTGTGTGAAGCAGGAGCAGAGAAAATAGGCAAAAAATACTTTTCATAGGGGGACCAATTCACTGGATGCTAGTTAAAAATGTGGGATTTGGTCCGCTTTAATGTCTCCCTCATTTGACCCCATCAGTGAGTGTCTGAAGTTGGGAGTCAGTCTGTATATGGCCCAGCATTGGGGTGGAAGGCAAGATCTAAAGTTTGCTACTAGACCTAATAGTAGGCGAGTATAGGTCCACTTTAAAGCTGAGCTATAGTCTTAAATGAAGTCTGTTTCTATGGGTCAGACTTTTCTTTCTTTTTTCAACCAACACCAGTTACACTTATTTCTTACAGCTCTGTATCTCTGTGCAATGGAGGACGGGAAGCTGCAGCACTCATAGTTGCCTCCCCCAAAAGAAGGTGTTGACTGCATGAAGAGATCAAAGAGCAGTAAGAGGAGGCTTTGTGGCTTCCCTCTGGCCTAAAGTTACCTGGGCCCTTATTTAACAAGGGATAGCGCCAGGTAGCGACTGGTGAGCGAACGGTAATGACGCTCACCGCAACGAGAACGCCGGCTCCCCTCCGCAATCACACATTTATCAAGCCGATCCTGCTTAGCGACTGACGGAGCGCCAGATAGCGACTCATTCATCATTATTCCAGCCTCACCCCACAGCGCCAGCGAGCGACCTTGAACAGCGACAGGTATGACCTCTCGCTACCTGGCGCTCTCCAATGCATTTCAATGGAACAATCTTTAATTAATCATAATTAATTGTTATTATATTTTTTTATTTATTTTTTTATGTGAAAAATTCTGTTACCACTTCTGCAATGTAAGATTTTTTTTTTAAGGTAAAAAAAAAAAAAAAAAAATTGGTGCAGAATTGGTATTACAGGTCTGATATTAATGTATTCATATTACAAAATGTTTTTATAAACTTGTTTTTTTTGTTTCAAAAAATATGGTTGTTTGGGGGTTAAAAACTACTTTTAACCCATCGCCGCCAGCGCTCTGGGGTTTAAACAAGCATTTCACAGCGCGAGAATTTTTGTAGCGTGATTTGTTAATGAATATGGTGGGAGGCGTTCGCTATGGCCATTCGCTATCATGCGCTCCCATACAGCGCGGAACCTGTCAAATAGCGACTCCTCACCCAATATTCAACATTACCGCACACCGACTGAGTCGCTGTCAACAACCGAACAACGGCCAAGCATAGCGACTACTAGCAGGCGCTCTGAAAATGCCGCTACAGTCGCTCAACTGTCGCGACCTGGCGCTATTAATGTATCGGCCTCATTGTCTGATTACAGGTGACCAGCAGCAGTACTGCAGAGGGGGAATGTTTTTCCTGTGGGCCTTATGAGTTTTCCTTTAGGGACATTGTAACAGTTAGGAATTATTAAAGTGTACCAAAAACCCACGATCTTGACTATCCTGGGTTTTGGTCCTTGCCCCCCACAAGTCACCTGAACATACGTTGTTCTGGTCCTGCAGCACATCCTCCAGGAGCTCGTCAAATATGAGCGGATCCAAACGCATTGGTGGCCGCATCACCCGCTGCCCTATAACAGGGAGCCATTCAGAAATGACTGGTGCGGGCACTCGCCCTGCTAGAGGAATAGCGGGGATGCAGCTCGCGCATAGGCCGTTGGACTGGAAAAGAAGGAGAGTTTATGGCCGACCAAGGGGGGTTTCACATGGCGGGGCATCCAGATGCCCCAGGGGGAGAGAATTCAGTGGCCCTGGAATCTTATAGATGATCTCCGTGGGTTTCGGTCCACAGGGGTTGCCTGTAAAGTTGCCACCTGGCCAGTAGTTTTTTTTTACTGTACTGGCCACTGCTCTGGTGGTGCCGGTATATGTTTTTTTTACTGGTGATTGAGGATGGGAAAAGTATACCTGCAATACAATAACCAGTAACAGAACAAATAGCGGCACTGCCAGGCCAGTAAAGTTAAAAGCAATATACCGACCAGTTGCCTGTGAGCCCTGAACCTGGGCATGGAACTTTGTATGAAAGGGATCGGGAAACAACTGCACACAGCAGTGCTGCATGGCTCGGATAGCAGGAAGTGTGAGAAAGGGTTTCCTGTCCCTCACTCTGCTAGGAAAAGGTCAGTCTCTCTGGAGTGAGGGGGTACGTCAGGTCTAGTTCAGGACCTGAGCTTGAATGGACAGTTTAGGTAAGAAATCCATGGCTAGTTCTGCAGTGAGCGTCTGTGTAAAGGGGGGGGGGGTGTTGGAGCCTAAATCCAATTTGAGGAATGACGGTGTCTTCCCGGAGCTCTGAGGAAAGGCAGACCCCCCTCTGCTCCTGGAACAGGCCCAGCGCACACTGATTTGGGCTGTTACAGGAGAGCAGCAAACGCCAAACAGGACCCCAAACTTGATTAGCTGGTGTTGGAATTGTGCTGAGCCCGCGTAATGGCCGCAATGAGGAACACATGGCCCCTTTCCCTGCGGGGACGCCCAACTCACTGCAAACCTAAAGGGGGCTCCGGAAGGAAAGACATCCTCAGGGACAACTAGTAGTAACAGCCTGGAGAGGATCAAGTGCAATGGGATTGATACCACCCCACACACACCATAGGGATGATTCAGCACCATATTTTCTTAGAGAAAAAACACCTTTTCTCATGATGTATACCATTTAGCTGTGCAAAATAAAATGAAATGCTCAGGTAAATATGGTACTAGTTTGTACAGAGTAAAAAAACACTGGAAAAAGTGGTTTCTTTCAGAAAAAAATGCTGATCAACCTTCATATGTTACAGGAGGGACATTGCAGCTCTCCAGATAGAAGTTATATGTTACAGGAGGGACATGGCCACTCACCACATATAGGTTATAAGTTACAGGACAGACATTGCGGCTCTCCAGATAAAAGGTATATGTTACAGGAGGGACAAGACCACTCTCCAGATATAAGGTATATGTTACAGGTGGGACACTGCAGCTATCCAGATATAAGTTATATGTTACAGGAGGGACATTCCAGCTATCCAGATATAAGGTATATGTTACAGGAGGGACATTGCAGCTCTCCAGATAGAAGTTATATGTTACAGGAGAGACATTGCAGCTATCCCGATAGAAGTTATATGTTACAGGAGGGATATTGCAGCTCTCCAGATATGTTATATGTTACAGGTGGGACACTGCAGCTATCCAGATATAAGGTATATGTTACAGGTGGGACACTGCAGATATCCAGATAGAAGTTATATGTTACAGGAGGGACATTGCAGCTATCCAGATAGAAGTTATATGTTACAGGAGGGACATTCCAGCTATCCAGATATAAGGTATATGTTACAGGTGGGACACTGCAGATATCCAGATAGAAGTTATATGTTACAGGAGAGACATTGCAGCTATCCCAATATAAGGTATATGTTACAGGAGGGACATTGCAGCTCTCCAGATATAAGGTATATGTTACAGGTGGGACACTGCAGCTATCCAGATATAAGTTATATGTTACAGGAGAGACATTGCAGCTCTCCAGATATAAGGTATATGTTACAGGAGGGGCATTGCAGCTCTCCAGATAGAAGTTATATGTTACAGGTGGGACACTGCAGCTATCCAGATATAAGGTATATGTTACAGGAGAGACATTGCAGCTATCCAGATATAAGGTATATGTTACAGGAGGGGCATTGCAGCTCTCCAGATAGAAGTTATATGTTACAGGTGGGACACTGCAGCTATCCAGATATAAGTTATATGTTACAGGAGAGACATTGCAGCTATCCAGATATAAGGTATATGTACATGGTCACTCGCCAGATATAAGTTATATGTTACAGGAGGAACATAGCCACTCTCCAGATATAAGGTATATGTTACAGGAGAGACATTGATATAAGTTATATGTTACGGCAGAACAGCAACGGCTCTCTGTCCACAAGTTTTATCATTAAACATTTTTTTTTCTCACCAAAAAAAGTAAAAAATTGCAACAGACACTTTCATTGCTAAAACACATGCCAGATGCTGCCGGCATGTGTTTTAGGAATGAAATAATCCTGTTTGTCAGTGAAGTCAGCAGTTTACTTCAGCTTTTTACTGGAGGAAAATCACTCTTGATATGTACACATTTCCCCCTGCTTTTCTGCCCTGTAAATCAGTCGCCAATTTGCGCTTGCAGAAAACTAGCCAACACATTGGCGGCCAAATTTCCGCCTTAAAAAAATGTTCTTCAAATTTAGACAACTATGAATCAGGAGGAAGTGAGTGCGACTTGGCATTCAAAAAATCGTGTGCAAATGCACAGACGCACAACCATGAATCGAGCCTATAGAGGTTCTGGAAGCAGCAGCCATCATTCCCCGTCTGCCAATAGCTCACATCAGTGAAGGATACTAATAAGCTGTGTCAACAGAGCCGGCCAGGAAACAATAATGGAATTACAAGACGGGAATAAACATACAACTCATTGTGCAAAAACTGCAGACAGGAACATACAAGTTCTGCCACCACTGGCCGTATACACACAGGAGCTGCCACAACTAGTAGTGCATACACAGGAGCCACCACCACTAGCAGTATGTACACAGGAGCCACCACTAGCAGTATGCACACAGGAGCCACCACTAGCAGTATGCACACAGGAGCCACCACTAGCAGTATACAAACAGGAGCCACCACTAGCAGTATGCACACAGGAGCCACCACTAGCAGTATACACACAGGAGCCACCACTAGCAGTATACACACAGGAGCCACCACTAGCAGTATACACACAGGAGCCACCACTAGCAGTATACACACAGGAGCCACCACTAGCAGTATACACACAGGAGCCACCACTAGCAGTATACACACAGGAGCCACCACTAGCAGTATACACACAGGAGCCACCACTAGCAGTATGCACACAGGAGCCACCACTAGCAGTATACAAACAGGAGCCACCACTAGCAGTATGCACACAGGACCCACCACTAGCAGTATACACACAGGAGCCACCACTAGCAGTATACACACAGGAGCCACCACTAGCAGTATACACACAGGAGCCACCACTAGCAGTATACACACAGGAGCCACCACTAGCAGTATACACACAGGAGCTGCCACTAGCAGTATACACACAGGAGCCACCACTAGCAGTATGCACACAGGAGCCACCACTAGCAGTATGCACACAGGAGCCACCACTAGCAGTATACACACAGGAGCCACCACTAGCAGTATGCACACAGGAGCCACCACTAGCAGTATACACACAGGAGCTGCCACAACTAGTAGTGCATACACAGGAGCCACCACCACTAGCAGTATGCACACAGGAGCCACCACTAGCAGTATACACACAGGAGCCACCACTAGCAGTATGCACAGAGGAGCCACCACCACTAGCAGTATGCACACAGGAGCCACCACTAGCAGTATGCACACAGGAGCCACCACTAGCAGTATGCACACAGGAGCCACCACTAGCAGTATGCACACAGGAGACACCACTAGCAGTATGCACACAGGAGCCACCACTAGCAGTATACAAACAGGAGCCACCACTAGCAGTATGCACACAGGAGCCACCACTAGCAGTATACACACAGGAGCCACCACTAGCAGTATGCACACAGGAGCCACCACTAGCAGTATACACACAGGAGCCACCACTAGCAGTATACACACAGGAGCCACCACTAGCAGTATGCACACAGGAGCCACCACTAGCAGTATACAAACAGGAGCCACCACTAGCAGTATGCACACAGGAGCCACCACTAGCAGTATGCACACAGGAGCCACCACTAGCAGTATGCACACAGGAGCCACCACTAGCAGTATGCACACAGGAGCCACCACTAGCAGTATGCACACAGGAGCCACCACTAGCAGTATACAAACAGGAGCCACCACTAGCAGTGTACACACAGGAGCCACCGCCACCAACAGTATACACACAGGAGCCGCCACCAGCAGTGCACACACAGGAGCCACCACTAGACGTGTACACACAGGAGCCACCGCCACCAACAGTATACACACAGGAGCCGCCGCCACCAACAGTATACACACAAGAGCCGCCACCAGCAGTGCATACACAGGAACTGCCACCACTAGCAGTATACACACAGGAGGTGCCACCACCAGCAGTATACACACATGAGCCACCACTAGCAGTATACAAACAGGAGGTGCCACCACCAGCAGTATACACACATGAGCCACCACTAGCAGTATACAAACAGGAGCCACCACCAGCAGTATACACACAGGAGCCACCACCACCAGCAGTATACACACAGGAGCCACCACCAGCAGTGTACATACAGGAGCTGTCAGCAATATACACACAGGAGCCACCACCAGCAGTGTACATACAGGAGCTGTCAGTAATATACACACAGGAGCCGCCACCAGCAGTGTACAAACAGGAGCTGTCAGCAGTATACACACAGGAGCCGCTACCACCAGCAGTATAGACACAGGAGCTGCCACCACCAGCAGTATAGACACAGGAGCTGCCACCACCAGCAGTATACACACAGGAGCCGCCACCAGCAGTGTACAAACAGGAGCTGTCAGCAGTATACACACAGAAGCCGCTACCACCAGCAGTATACACACAGGCGCTGCCACCACCAGCAGTGTACACACAGGAGCTGCCACCACCAGCAGTATACACACAGGCGCTGCCACCACCAGCAGTGTACACACAGGAGCTGCCACCACCAGCAGTGCACACACAGGAGCTGCCACCGCCAGCAGTGCACACACAGGAGCTGCCACCGCCAGCAGTGTACACACAGGAGCTGCCACCGCCAGCAGTGCACACACAGGAGCTGCCACCGCCAGCAGTGCACACACAGGAGCTGCCACCGCCAGCAGTGCACACACAGGAGCTGCCACCGCCAGCAGTATACACACAGGAGCTGCCACCGCCAGCAGTGCACACACAGGAGCTGCCACCGCCAGCAGTATACACACAGGAGCTGCCACCGCCAGCAGTGCACACACAGGAGCTGCCACCGCCAGCAGTGCACACACAGGAGCTGCCACCACCAGCAGTATACACACAGGAGCTGCCACCACCAGCAGTATACACACAGGAGCTGCCACCACCAGCAGTATACACACAGGAGCTGCCACCGCCAGCAGTATAAACACAAGAGCTATACACACAGAAGTCACCACCAGAACTATACACACAAGAGCTGATGGTTCTGAAGTATATATGCAGGAGCCCCCACCAGTAGTATACACACAAGAGCTGACTGTACTGCAGTACACACAAAGAAGCCACCTCCAGCAGTATACACACAGGAGTCACCACCAGAAATACAAACACACACATGTACTGCACAGCACTGCAGTAACACACAGAAGTCACCACCAGTAGTATATACACGAGAGCTGACGGTACTGCAGTATACACACAGGAGCCACCACCAGTAGTATATACACGAGAGCTGACGGTACTGTAGTTTACACACAGGAGCCACCACCAGTAGTATACACACAAGAGCTGACGGTACTGTAGTATACACACAGGAGCCACCACCAGTAGAATACACACGAGAGCTGACGGTACTGCAGTATACACACAGGAGCCACCACCAGTAGTATATACACGAGAGCTGACGGTACTGCAGTATACACACAGGAGCCACCACCAGTAGTATACACACGAGAGCTGACGGTACTGCAGTATACACACAGGAGCCACCACCAGTAGTATATACACGAGAGCTGACGGTACTGCAGTATACACACAGGAGCCACCATCAGTAGTATACACACGAGAGCTGACGGTACTGTAGTATACACACAGGAGCCACCACCAGTAGAATACACACGAGAGCTGACGGTACTGCAGTATACACACAGGAGCCACCACCAGTAGTATATACACGAGAGCTGACGGTACTGCAGTATACACACAGGAGCCACCATCAGTAGTATATAAACGAGAGCTGACTGTACTGCAGTATACACACAGGAGCCACCACCAGTAGAATACACACGAGAGCTGACGGTACTGTAGTATACACACAGGAGCCACCACCAGTAGTATATAAACGAGAGCTGACTGTACTGCAGTATACACACAGGAGCCACCACCAGTAGAATACACACGAGAGCTGACGGTACTGTAGTATACACACAGGAGCCACCACCAGTAGAATACACACGAGAGCTGACGGTACTGCAGTATACACACAGGAGCCACCACCAGTAGAATACACACGAGAGCTGACGGTACTGTAGTATACACACAGGAGCCACCACCAGTAGTATACACACGAGAGCTGACGGTACTGCAGTATACACACAGGAGCCACCACCAGTAGTATACACACGAGAGCTGACGGTACTGCAGTATACACACAGGAGCCACCACCAGTAGTATACACACGAGAGCTGACGGTACTGCAGTATACACACAGGAGCCACCACCAGTAGTATACACACGAGAGCTGACGGTACTGTAGTATACACACAGGAGCCACAACCAGTAGTATACACACGAGAGCTGACGGTACTGCAGTATACACACAGGAGCCACCACCAGTAGAATACACACGAGAGCTGGCGGTACTGCAGTATACACACAGGAGCCACAACCAGTAGTATACACACGAGAGCTGACGGTACTGCAGTATACACACAGGAGCCACCACCAGTAGAATACACACGAGAGCTGACTGTACTGCAGTATACACACAGGAGCCACCACCAGTAGAATACACATGAGAGCTGACGGTACTGCAGTATACACACAGGAGCCACCACCAGTAGAATACACACGAGAGCTGATGGTACTGCAGTATACACACAGGAGCCACCACCAGTAGAATACACACGAGAGCTGACGGTACTGTAGTATACACACAGGAGCCACCACCAGTAGAATACACACGAGAGCTGACGGTACTGCAGTATACACACAGGAGCCACCACCAATAGAATACACATGAGAGCTGACGGTACTGCAGTATACACACAGCAGCCACCACCAGTAGAATACACACGAGAGCTGACGGTACTGCAGTATACACACAGCAGCCACCACCAGTAGAATACACACGAGAGCTGACGGTACTGCAGTATACACACAGCAGCCACCACCAGTAGAATACACACGAGAGCTGACGGTACTGCAGTATACACACAGGAGCCACCACCAGTAGTATACACACGAGAGCTGACGGTACTGCAGTATACACACAGCAGCCACCACCAGTAGTATACACACAAGAGCTGATGGTACTGCAGTATACACACAGGAGCCACCACCAGTAGAATACACACGAGAGCTGATGGTACTGCAGTATACACACCGGCACCTGAAGTATACACACAGAGCTATCGGTTCCCGCAGTATACTCGTGTATTTCTCAAGAAACCCAATAATGTGATATAATCTGGATTTAATTAGCAGTCAGAACTGGATGTGGTTTGGGAGAGAAAATGATCAGCATTCCTCTGTTACTAAATCCATGGCTCCCCACTGTGAGATACACTGTTACAAAACACACATACACAGTTGTATATTGCTGATACAATGTATCTGTTTCAGAGCAGTGTCCTGTTCCAGGAGCCTGTATCCAAACACAGAATAAATCTGTACCTGCAATAGCAACAGTTTCGAAGGGTCGTAAACCCGGCATTTTCCATCCAGGGTGCAGCTGTGGCGACAGTCCATATCTGGGTGGCAAGATATCTGCTATGCACGCCACCTTCATCCCTGGACATTTCCCATTTCCTGTATTCATATACACATATAATATCATGTGATGCAGGATACCCCCCATGTCGTTTATATACTTTCCTATATTACTATACACAGAAGCAGACCCCTGGCCACGGAGGCCACCAATGTACTTTCTAAGGCTGAAGCTATAGCATTGGGGCCAGAACATGGGCTGGAGTTTCTTGGTTTGGGGGCAAAGTGTCGCTGAGAACATGGGGCCTGAGGGGAGACCAGACAGGCCAGAATTGCATGTGGGTGTTAGAAGCAGTGGTCCAACCAGCACTAAAGCTATTCAGCCCACTTGTATATACACACATACATTATGTATCTCAGGATCCTTTCGTGCTTGCTACATTGTAACAAGTAATTTTTATACTTTCCTATACTCATATACACACATACAATATAAGTTTAAGATCCTTTTCTGCTTGCTACGTTATAACAACTAATTTTTATACTTTCCTATACTAACAACCACACATACAATATGTGTCTCAAGATCCCTTACTGCTTGCTACATTGTAACAAGTAATTTTCATCCTTTCCTATACTCATATACACACATACAATATGTGTCTAAGGATCCTTTCCTGCTTGCTACAGTGTAACAAGTAATTTTTATATTTTCCTATACTCATATACACACATACAATATGTGTCTCAGGATCCTTACCTGCTTGCTACAGTGTAACAAGTAATTTTTATATTTTCCTATACTCATATACACACATACAATATGTGTCTCAGGATCCTTACCTGCTTGCTACAGTGTAACAAGTAATTTTTATATTTTCCTATACTCATATACACACATACAATATGTATCTCAGGATCCTTACCTGCTTGCTACAGTGTAACAAGTAATTTTTATACTTTCCTATACACACATACAATATGTGTGTCAGGATCCTTACCTACTTGCTACAACGTAACAAAGCAATTCTGTGAGTACTCACCTGTAGAATTGTTTTTGTTCTTGCATGGCACGGCCTGCTTCGGTATTCATAACAGTTGGGTTATTCCGCCACAAGGTGGCGCAGTGGTACTGCAGAAAGCTGTGGCATCTCCCGGCCCCCTATAAAAACGGGATTAACCATAGAGTTCCCAGCGTAGACAAGCAGTGAGACAAGAAGCCAGGAGAGAATAAGGTAAAAAATGTAAAAAAGGTAAAAAACCCCAATTAACTTGGAACAATCACCATAAAGAGGCAACCAAGAATAACTATAACAAGGGTGGGTCGAAGCAGGCTGTGCCATGCAAGAACAAAAACAATTCTACAGGTGAGTACTCACAGAATTGCTTTTTTTTTTTATTGCATGGCACGGCTCGCTTCGGTATTCATAACAGTTGGGACATCCAAAAGCAGTGTCCAAAAGTAGGGTGGGATCCCCAATAAGTAACGGCTGGCAGTTCAAGGCACTACCGCCTGAAGCACCTTGCGGCCAAAAGCGGCATCCGCTAAGGCCTTGTAAAACTTGGAAAAAGTATGAACAGAAGACCAAGTAGCGGCCTTGCAAACTTGTTCAACAGAAGCTTGGTGCTGAAAAGCCCAAGAAGCACCAATAGCACGAGTGGAATGAGCAGTAATTCTAAAGAGAGGTTTGAACCACCGCCCGGGCCCGCAAACTGCCTCCTGCGTTGGGGTAACCTGCCTCCCTTAGCAAACAGGTCCAGGCGGTCCCCAAATAGGCGTAGTCCTTTGAAGGGAAACCCAGTGAGAGCCTTCTTGGTAGCTTTGTCAGCTGCCCACTAGCGCAGCCAAACCGAGCGTCGTATAGCCACCACCAAGGCAGAGGCTCTGCCACACATCCTAATGGTATCATCCAAGGCAGAGAGGACATAAGCAACAAATACTTCACAGCCTGAGAGTGCATTATACTCTTCACTAGACACATCATCAGGAGCACCATCTAGGACACTTTTAAGCAGGGTCCTAATAGCCACAGCTGTAATGGCAGAGGCACAAACCGGGCGCAGCGCTGTCCCCACACAGGCAAAGGAATGGGACGCCAGCTGATCAATACGCCGGTCCTCACTATCCCTCAGAGTAGTAGAGTCAGGGGAATGCATGACAGAGATGTTAGACAAACCCAGGATTGGGGCATCCACTTCTGGAGGGGATGACTAACGCTTTACCACATCAGCAGGAAAGGGATATCTCTTATCCCAACTCTTAGGGACTCCGGGAAGCCTGCTAGGATGCTCCCATTCCTTGAGCACGAGATTATTGAAATTAGATTGTTCAGGGAACTCTAAACGGGGCTTAGCAATATGAAACAATTCCCCCTGCTGCCTAGGAGCCGCGACCGGGGGAGAGATAGCAAGCACTTCAAAGATCTGAGCCAATAGCCTATCAGTATCATCTGGGGCCCAGGGATCAGAGCCAGAATCATCATAACCCTTGGGCTGCTCGTCAGATGACTCTGAGTCAAAGAACTATTCCCCTTCTTCCAGGGGAGTATAACCAGACAGTTCAAAGAACTCTTCAGCCTCCATAGGGAAAAGAGTGACATCAGGCGTCAAATGCCGCCTCTTAGCAGAGGCCTTACGTGCCAGGGTATTAGCAAGCAACTTTTCAACACTAGCCAGTCTAGTAGACACATCAGGCTGAGACTCCCCACTGGTATGCAGCTCACGGAGAGTCAAATTTAAGCTAGGGGGAGTAGGCGAAGCCTTACGTGGCGCAGGCCTAGCTGCTGGTAAACCAGGCTGCAGCGCAAGCACCTGCTGGGCACAAGGTACACAAACCCGCACATTGTCAACACTTGTAAGGGACACCCCACAAGCTACAGGTGGCGGCGGCAAATTCAAAGACGTAACCAGTGCAACCAAGGTCTGTGCGGTGACAGATCTAACGGCAAACCAAACACACATACAAGTGAATGTACAGAAGCACACACTCACCCCCCCCCCCCCCGAGAACTACAAGGGAGAGCGAGGGAGGACAGCGGCCACCTAATGTAGGGCCCACCGATAGACAGGGGCAAGGGGCAATAGTGCGGGAGGGGCATCCCATAAGGCTCACCATATGCCTATACCGCCTACCCTTTGGTGGGGGATTGTGGTGGAGCAGCGCTCCTAAGCACCTGACAGCGGTGCTGTCTACCATCACCCGACCAGCACAGCCAAGGCTGGGAGGCATATTACTAATGGAACGGGTGGGAATAGTCCTACAGGGCCGCAGGCTAATAGCCCCGCTCACCTGCGAGAAGAGAGAGCCAACTTCTTGTCCTTCGCAGTCCAGACTGCAGAGAAAATCTGGGGATTTGTGGAAGGTCCTGGGTATTTGAGGGGCCGGGAGGAGCCAATTTCGCGATCTCTGCAGTCCAGCGCCATCTGGCGGAGTAATACCCAGACGTAAAGAATCTTATCTGGAACAGGACGTACTGTATACTAAGAATAGTAATTTTTATACTTTCCTATACTCATATACACACATACAATATGTGTCTCAGGATCCTTTCCTTCTCACTACATTGTAACAAGTAATTCATATATTTTCCTGTATTCATATAACTACATATAATATTATGTGTTGCCGAATACATTCCTGCTCGCTACATTGTAATTTTATACTTTCCTATACTCATATACACATACATGGTACAGCACTGCATCCCATTCCTCCTGACTTCTTAAAGTAGAACAAAAGCCACCAGAGGCCGGCCTGGAATCTAAAAGATTCCAGGGACGGATACTGGCTTTCAAAAATCCCAAAATCCGTATGACCCGCTATGTGAAACCCCCCAGGGCACCCGTAAAAATCTTTCCACACTCTAACGGCGCATGCACAGGCTCTCGTTCAGGCAGAGAGACGTTTGCCTCTTGGAAAACAGCTTTTTTGTAAATTTTGTTCCTCTTAAAAGTGAACCTTCATTGACCTTCCCATGAATACTTACCTGTCCCATGTGAGACCATCCGAGATGTATTTAACTTGGTGGTGAGATACTTCCAACCCTAGACACAGTGTTCTGCTATAGGGCAATGGGTTTAACCTCCTAATGGCCACAGCTTGGCTCATGCCGCAATAAGACTTATGCATAACTGCAACTTTCTAATCTCTCTCTCTCTGTTAATCAGAAGCTTCTTTCCACCACTTCTCTCTATGGCATACGAGAAAACTGCTTTTCCCAAGCTGAGCATGGTTTCCCACATGTGGAAATTCCGTTGAAGCCGTCTAGACCGAAGCGCCCCATGCAGTGTACTCGGTTCAGGTCTGTGGGAGATGTGTCGGCGCTGCAGAAATAAACAGAAACATTTTCTTTACGGGTGCAGGCACCCAGCACTGTACACATGGGTCTGTTTGTGTCACCGCCAAGCAGCTGACAGCTTGACACATCATCACCACTGTCAGGTTCTCTTATGTTAAATGCGACTATTGGAGAACTTCTGAGGAAAAAGCTTCTGTATCAATGAATCAAGCACGTAGCTTTAATATACTCATTTATCAGTAAATCAGGAGGAGCCCTATGCAAGCTGATCTGCTGTGACCACAGGCCAAAAACGCACACTTGCTGGGTCCTAGATGCAGAACCCTGTAATAGACAATGGGGGTTATTTAAGACTGGATAGCGCGAGGTAGTGCTTCGTAGCGGCAGGTAGAGCCTGGTGAACGCTGGGAGCTGTATGAGAAACCACATTTAAGAAAGCGAATCTGATGAGAGCCTCTAACAGCACCATGTAGCGTCTGATGTATTATTACAAGCAGCTCAGCGTATAGCACCGGCGCTCTAGGCTAAGGAGCACCATGTAGTACCTGTGTACAAAAACAAACTTTAATCACACAGCGTCTGGCGCTCTGTGCTACAGCGGCCAGATTTAGAGCGCCGACGCTGTGTGTAGTTTTTTGTTAAATATGGTGTGAAGTGCCGAGTTCCGGATGCACTGAGCTGGCGCTCCCTATCGTTTGCTGCAGCATTGTCATCTTGGTAGATGTAGCGTAGTCTTGGGCGCTTTTACCTTGGGACACCACCTAGCATTCTCCATTGGCTCTGCATCTGCAGTGAATCAGGGACAGTGCTTCTACAGTGGCCACCAGACATCACATTCATTAATGCTGGACAGGATAGTACAGCGACTGCTACGCTAGGTTATAGCGCCCGCCACCCGCTTACAGCGTCTACTAGCGGTCACTCTAAGCATAGGCATTCACATGGTGATACGTGGCGCTAGTATTAAATCAGCCTCCACATGTTACATTTTTCAGTATTTCAATATTTCAAATTTATTATGATTTGTTACAATATAGCAAGCAGTAAACTATCCTCAACATCATATTATTTGTGTTTATCGGAAAAGTTTATATGACTTGTTACAATGTAAGAAAACAGGCAACTATCCACAACATATTATTTGTGTATATAGGAAAAATTTATAAATGATTTGTTACAATGTGGCAAGCAGTAAACTATCTACAACGCCATATTATTTGTGTATATAGGAAAAATTTATAAATGATTTGTTACAATGTGGCAAGCAGTAAACTATCTACAACGCCATATTATTTGTGTATATAGGAAACATTTATAAATGACTTGTTACAATGTAGCAAGCGGGAAACTATCCACATCATATTATTTGTTTATAATGGAAAAGTTTATAAATGATTTGTTACAATGTAGCAAGCGGGAAACTATCCACAACATCATATTATTTGTGTATACTGGAAAAGTTTATAAATGACTTGTTACAATGTAGCAAGCGGGAAACTATCCACATCATATTATTTGTGTATCTTAGAAAAGTTTATATATGACTTGTTACGATGTAAGAAAGCAGGCAACTATCCACAACATATTATTTGTTTATACTGGAAAAGTTTATAAATGATTTGTTACAATGTAGCAAGCGGGAAACTATCCACAACATCATATTATTTGTGTATATAGGAAAAGTTTATAAAGGACTTGTTACAATGTAGCAAGCGGGAAACGATCCACAACATCATATTATATGTATGTATATGAATATAGGCTTGGTAAATAAATAGCAAGTGGGAAACTATCCACAACATCATATTATTTGTGTATGTAGGAAAAGTTTATAAAGGACTTGTTATAATGTAGCAAGCGGGAAACGATCCACAACATCATATTATATGTACGGTATATAATAATATATGAATATAGGCTTGGTAAATAAATTAAAAAGGAAACTTTGCACATCATATTATTTGTGTATAGGAAAAGTTTAGAAATGACTTGATACAATGTAGCAAGCGGGAAACGATCCACAACATCATATTATATGTACGGTATATAATAATATATGAATATAGGCTTGGTAAATAAATTAAAAAGGAAACTTTGCACATCATATTATTTGTGTATAGGAAAAGTTTAGAAATGACTTGATACAATGTAGCAAGCAGGAAACAATACACAATATGATGTGTTTATGAATATAGGAAAGTATATAAATGGTTTGTTACAATCTGGCAAGCAAAGTCATTAGTAAGGGAGCTTGAGGTGGCGCGCTTGGCGGTGCACTATCCGTCATCGGAGGGCTGAGTGAGTAATGTGCGCCGGCCTCTCGTCCATCATTCACAAATTGGCCCAAATGAATTACAGGCGGCTCTGCTCAACATTAGAGGAGTTAAGTGGATTTGCTCTGCGCAGCTCGGCGCCGTAATTGCGTTTATCCATCTTGCTTGGGGGGGGGGCTCGCTCAGGGGTGCTTTCTCTGCACCGCAGGCGGGTCCGCCTCATAATCCTAACCCGAGGTGAGACCAGTGACAGACCGGATGTCAGAGGCCCCTCAACAGATTTGACAACATGTTGGTTAGCAAAAAGCGACATCCGAGCAGCAGATACTAACCTATCGCCTATCATCAGGGGTGAGATGCAGAGCAAAGTTGGAAAACCTGTCCAATTGCTATTGCTTTTGCATCAATAAATCATTACTTGTCTCTCTGAGTAAAAGAAGAGAGATTAAGGTGGACCAAAACCAAGGATTTTGACTATCCTGGTTTTTGGTCCTTTTCCCCCGAGGCACCCCGATCGGAGGTGCCCCGCTGTGTGAAACCCCCCAGATCGCCAAAGCCAACTCACCTCTTCCCAGTCCTACAGCGCATGTGCAGCTGCTTGTCCAATCAGCGCGCTCGGATCCGCTGACGTCATGTTGTTTAAGCCTTCGTATAAGGCTAGCAGCTTCGAGCACGCTGACAGCCGCATCCCACGCTTCCCGGGAGCATGCCTGCGGCGGTCATTCACAAATGCCTGAAGCAGGCACGCGCCTTGCTAGAGGGATAGCGGGGATGCGGCCGCAGATCGCACATAGGCGGCTGGACCAGGAAAGAAGTTAAGTGTATGGGCGATCTTGGGGGTTTCACACAGAGGAACATATCAATTTTGGATGCCCTAGGGGGAGGGAATCAATCTGCCCGGGAATCTTGTAGATTCCTGGGCCGATTGCCTTGAGTTTTGGTCCACTTTAAGGAAATTCAAGAGAATCTGATTGCACCGACAGAAACAACTGGGCAATGAATGTCCCTAGCACTTATCTTGTGAGTGGTAAGCTCCTGGAAAAACTAGAATGGCACTATGAGTCACAGGGGACAGGCATCAGGTAAGCTGCTTGCTGCCTGATTTTTGCCATTGGGTTTTGAGTCCCTTTAAGCACCATTAGACATAAGAAGTCTATAAAGTGATTGGAGCATACATTACTCCGTGCCAGGCTTGACTGAGCACCCCTATTTATGGTATAGAGAGCTGATCACATAATGGTTAAACACACACAGACACTAAAACAATATAACAAACATTACTGACCATGAATAGAAGTGCCAGGCCTGGTCGAGGGCCCCTGTTTATGGTATAGAGAACTCATCATATATCTTTTAAACACAGGCAATGGGAAGATCTAAAAATATATTTCTGACCATAATAAAGAGTGTCAGGCTTAATTAGGGCCCCCTGATTATGGTATAGAGCAGTGTCAGACTGGGGAGTCTAGGGCCCACCAGTAGAACTGACCCACACTTAGATTACCAGTGGCTTATATCCAGGGCCTATGCATAGAAACATTAACAAGCCAAACTGTATCGTCTGTCTGTGTGCACTTAGGATGCCACTAATAAGTTATACAGATTTTGATTAGGTGAGTGGGGCAGGATTTCCTGGTAGCCCTGTAGGCCAGTCCGAGCCTGGTACAGAGAGCTCATCACAGCCCGTAGCTTATTAGAAACATCTGACCATGCAGATTCATTACTGATAATAATAATAATAAAGAATGGCAGGCTTGGTTGAACGTCCCTGTTTATGGTATGGAGAGCTCATCACACGGTTGGCCTCGTGTGAGATATTATCTTACAAACACCCAGAAACATAAGCAGAGAATTGGAAGTTCTGATCCTTGAACAGGGGTGCTGGACTGTTACAAAGGGGGGGTATCGCACCTTCCCTCTGATTGGTGGGTTACTGCAAGGATGAGCAGCTGGAAATCTGATCACCGTTACAATCACGTTTATTGGTCTAATGAAATTAGTCTGATCCCTGCAACACCTGCCTGCATGCCCACCTACCTGCTTCCTGCACTCCTACCCACCAGTCTACGTGCTTACCTACCCACCAACCTGCCTGCATGCCCACCTACCCACCCACTTGCTTCCTGCCCTCCTACCCAACCACCTGCCTACATGCCCACCTACCCACCCACTTGCTTCCTGCCCTCCTACCCAACCACCTGCCTGCATGCCCACCTACCCACTCGCCTGCCTGCATGTCCACCTACTCACTAGCTTGCTTCCTGCCCTCCTACCCAACCACCTGCCTGCATGCCCAGCTATCTACCCGCCTGCCTGCATGCCCAGCTATCCACCCGCCTGCCTGCATGTCCACCTACTCACTAGCTTGCTTCCTGCCCTCCTACCCAACCACCTGCCTGCATGCCCACCTACCCACTCGCCTGCCTGCATGTCCACCTACTCACTAGCTTGCTTCCTGCCCTCCTACCCAACCACCTGCCTGCATGCCCACCTACCCACTCGCCTGCCTGCATGTCCACCTACTCACTAGCTTGCTTCCTGCCCTCCTACCCAACCACCTGCCTGCATGCCCAGCTATCCACCCGCCTGCCTACATGCCCACCTACCCACTCGCCTGCATGCATGTCCACCTACTCACTAGCTTGCGTCCTGCCCTCCTACCCAACCACCTGCCTGCATGCCCAGCTATCCACCCGCCTGCTTGCATGCTCACCTACCCAGCCAGCCACCCATCCATCCGCTCAGCCACCTACTGTTGCCACCTACATGTCCACCCTGCCACCTACATGTCCACCCACCTACCTACCTACCTGCCTGACCACCCAGACACCAAAACATCTGTCTGCCCACCTACCTACTTGCTGCCCACCTAGCTACCTACCTCTCTGACCACCCATCCATCCATTCACCTGCTCTCTGACCTACCTACGTGTCAGTCTGACTTAAGGCTAAAATTGGGTGGGTCATTAAGGGGTTTAAAAGCATTTTAGATTCCAGGGCTGGCCCGGTGGGTCAGGTACAAAATTTCTACCCAGAACCCAATCTTTCAAAATTGCCAGAAGGCTGTTCTGCTTCTCAGCCAAGAGGGGTATTTACTTTCCTTCAGTAGAACAAACATTCTAAAACAAGTCAATTATTTACACAGCCTGAGCAATGTGGAGAAGCTCTTCTGCCCATTATGGGATTAGAGAGCCAACAGACAACATCCTCCATCTAAGCAGGGGCTGAGACTTCCTGTTGCCCCAGTGGAGGTAACAAGCAATTACCCTGCTCATCCATACATGATATAAACTATCTGATTGTTCATTTAGCAATCCCACCCATGGCTGATTTTGTATGAGCTACACATTAAAGGAGCACTATCGCGAAATTGTGTAATATTGAAAATCCCTATAAACACTATAGCTCATAAGGTGAGGGGTCACTTATACAGCAGAACTGAATAAAACTCCTGCCAAGCTTGTGGTTTTCTTCCCCTGGTAGGAATAAAATCCTGGGGTTACAGGTTTAGTCTATGAGGGGTGACAGAGTCTGTCACTCGAGATGCCCTCTTCCTTCCATTTAAATAAAGAAAACAAGCCTGGCTGGATATTTCCTGATGCCGGGTGTATAAGTGACCCCTCCTCCCTCCATCCAGCATATTTATATGGATTTTTATTATTGGGCCATTTTTTCGCGATAGTGCTCCTTTAAATGTATTCATTCAACAACATATTCTATAGCACTGTAGGACTATTACAGTCCCGCCAGGCATTCTGATTCAGGATACACCACTGATCACCTGCATCCACTCACTTTGCCAGCCAAGGCCGCATCCCCTTGCAGCCCTGTAGCTGAGGCACGCACCTGCACCCAGCCATTCAGATGGGGTGGGAGCACTCCTCGGCTACAGGGGTGCTGGGAATGCAGCCACTCCAGCTCCCCTAAGCCAGGCTCTGTGCGTAATCAAGACTGTATGCGTATGAGTTCTTGTGGTGAACCTGGAGAGCCTGTGATTGTGAAAATCCCAGCATCGGGTCCACTTTAAAGGGACTGTCCAGGCAACTACATAAAGCATATAATCACATAGCCCTAAAGCTTCTATCACAGGCCTCAGAATTCGAGGCCTTAGGACACGAGCCTCAGGCTTGTATAGGTGGTAAGGATGGGGGGGTGCCGGAGGCAGAGGAAGTAGACAATTTCCCTCCTTTCTGTAACCAAAACAAAGAGAAAGCATGGGACTGACACTGTATCAGGTAAGCTGCCAGGCAAATGATTTTTAAAGTTTGACTGGTCAATCACTTGAAGCAGAGCAAAACCCTTTTGGGCTACCGTGTGCCCCACCCCCTCCCTTCTCGCCTGAGTACCTTGGGCAATGCTGCTCTCTCTGCTGTGGTCCACTTTAAAAAAAACAGGGTTTTCCACCTTAGAGGCCAAGCCCACTTGCCACTTTTAAATGGGGATCAAAACACTTCTGGGCTACCCTGTGCCCCCCCCCCCCCCCATACACTACACTGATGTACTAAAACATGTTTTAGTACCATATTAAATAATTAAAGCAGAACAACACCCTTTGTGGTGGTGGGGCAGGTATGTGTGTGGGGGGCTCCAGTGTTCTGAATGCCCCCCCCCCCGAGCCTGTCATGTAGCAGGGGCGGCAGAGGGAACAAACACCCTCGCCACAGAGGGTGCTGGTCTGCTTTAAATAATTACAATTGGAGATGGCATTGGAGATGATATGACTTAGATGATACATTGTAGTGCTCGGTCATTAGATTGTCAGCTTAGGACAAATAAGAAGGGCTTTATGTGAAAGTACAACTGGAGATGAACAATTGCATGACTACATCATTAGATTGTTAGCTCCTAGGACAGATATGAATGGCTCTGTATGTTGTTTCCTGCGCTGCAGCCTATGTTGGTGTTATATATGAAGACACAATGAGTGGCAGTGAAGGTTGAATTGCTGTGTCATTAGACTGTGAGCCTCTTAACAGCACTGCAGCCTATGCTAACGCTATAAATTTAAAATTACAATAATTGGAGATGATAGGTTGCTTGGCTGCATCATTAGATCTTCTAGGACAATTAAGACTGGCTGTATGTGACGGTGTGGTTATTAGATGTGAAATGTTACATGAGTGCATCAGTAGATTGTCAGCTTCTAGGAAAAATAATACTGGTTCTACGTGGCAGTGTGGTTATTAGATGTGAAAGGTTGTGTGAGTGCATCAGTAGATTGTCAGCTCCTAGGAAAAATAAGACTGGCTCTATGTGAAAGTACAGTTATTAGATGTGAAAGGTTGTGTGAGTGCATCAGTAGATTGTAAGCTCCTAGGACAAATATGAATGGCTCTGTATGTTGTTTCCTGCGCTGCAGCCTAAGTTGGTGTTATATATGAAGACACAATGGCCTTGATTCACTAAAGGTTAAAAAATACTCTCATGGAAGTAAAAAGATCAATTCATGAGAAAAAGGCCTGAGAATGTCACTGTTAGTGAATCACCTGATAGGAAGACAATGAAAGTCAATGACACCGTTTTACTCCTGAAAAAAATACTAAACTTTCTACCCCTTTTTACCAGTAGTAAAAAGTGCCATTGACTTTCATGAGAGTTTTTTTCAACTTTTTGTGAATCAAGGCCAATGAGTGGCAGTGAAGGTTGAATGGCTGTGTCATTAGACTGTGAGCTCCTAGGTCAATTACCAATGCTCTTAACAGCACTGCAGCCTTTGTTAGCACTGTAAAATTAAAGGTACAATAATTGGAGATGATAGGTTGCTTGGCTGCATCATTAGATCTTCTAGGACAAATAAGACTGGCTCTATGTGACAGTGTGGTTATTAGACGTGAAAGGTTGTGTAAGTGCATCAGTAGATTGTAAGCTCCTAGGACAAATAATACTGGTTCTATTTGGCAGTGTGGTTATTAGATGTGAAAGGTTGTGTGAGTGCATCATTAGATTGTAAGCTCCTAGGACAAATAATGCTGGATGTATGTGACAGTGTGGTTATTAGATGTGAAAGGTTGTGTGAGTGCATCAGTAGATTGTCAGCTCCTAGGACAAATAATACTGGATGTATGTGACAGTGTGGTTATTAGACGTGAAAGGTTGTGTGAGTGCATCAGTAGATTGTCAGCTCCTAGGACAAATAATACTGGATGTATGTGACAGTGTGGTTATTAGATGTGAAAGGTTGTGTGAGTGCATCAGTAGATTGTCAGCTCCTAGGACAAATAAGGACAAATAAGACTGGCTCTATGTGAAAGTACAGTTATTAGATGTGAAAGGTTGTGTAAGTGCATCCGTAGATTGTCAGCTCCTAGGACAAATAATACTGGTTCTATTTGGCAGTGTGGTTATTAGATGTGAAAGGTCGTGTGAGTGCATCAGTAGATTGTCAGCTCCTAGGACAAATAATGCTGGATGTATGTGACAGTGTGGTTATTAGATGTGAAAGGTTGTGTGAGTGCATCAGTAGATTGTAAGCTCCTAGGACAAATAAGGACAAATAAGACTGGCTCTATGTGAAAGTACAGTTATTAGATGTGAAAGGTTGTGTGAGTGCATCCGTAGATTGTCAGCTCCTAGGACAAATAATGCTGGATGTATGTGACAGTGTGGTTATTAGATGTGAAAGGTTGTGTGAGTGCATCAGTAGATTGTAAGCTCCTAGGACAAATAATGTTGGATGTATGTGACAGTGTGGTTATTAGATGTGAAAGGTTGTGTGAGTGCATCATTAGATTGTCAGCTCCTAGGACAAATAATACTGGATGTATGTGACAGTGTGGTTATTAGATGTGAAAGGTTGTGTGAGTGCATCATTAGATTGTAAGCTCCTAGGACAAATAAGACTGGATGTATGTGACAGTGTGGTTATTAGATGTGAAAGGTTGTGTGAGTGCATCAGTAGATTGTAAGCTCCTAGGACAAATAAGACTGGATGTATGTGACAGTGTGGTTATTAGATGTGAAAGGTTGTGTGAGTGCATCAGTAGATTGTCAGCTCCTAGGACAAATAATGCTGGATGTATGTGACAGTGTGGTTATTAGATGTGAAAGGTTGTGTGAGTGCATCAGTAGATTGTAAGCTCCTAGGACAAATAATGTTGGATGTATGTGACAGTGTGGTTATTAGATGTGAAAGGTTGTGTGAGTGCATCATTAGATTGTCAGCTCCTAGGACAAATAATACTGGATGTATGTGACAGTGTGGTTATTAGATGTGAAAGGTTGTGTGAGTGCATCATTAGATTGTAAGCTCCTAGGACAAATAAGACTGGATGTATGTGACAGTGTGGTTATTAGATGTGAAAGGTTGTGTGAGTGCATCAGTAGATTGTAAGCTCCTAGGACAAATAAGACTGGATGTATGTGACAGTGTGGTTATTAGATGTGAAAGGTTGTGTGAGTGCATCAGTAGATTGTCAGCTCCTAGGACAAATAATACTGGCTGTATGTGACAGTGTGGTTACTAGATGTGAAAGGTTGTGTGAGTGCATCATTAGATTGTAAGCTCCTAGGACAAATAAGACTGGCTGTATGTGACAGTGTGGTTATTATATGTGAAAGGTTGTGTGAGTGCATCAGTAGATTGTCAGCTCCTAGGACAAATAATACTGGATGTATGTGACAGTGTGGTTATTAGATGTGAAATGTTGTGTGAGTGCATCAGTAGATTGTCAGCTCCTAGGACAAATAAGACTGGATGTATGTGAAAGTTTAGTTATTATATGTGAAAGGTTGCATGAGTGTATCAGTATCAGTAGAGATGTGTTAATACACTGCTTTGGAATATGTTGGCGCTATAGCTCATTTTTTATATGTCGGGGAATTCTTGGATAAAAAAGGCAAAGGGCGCAGGGTGTGTTCCCGGGCAGCCGGCCATTCTCGCTGGCAGAGCAAACAAATCATTAGCAGCGCCATGACCCCAGCAACACCCGGCCGGGGCGATAAGCGTACCTGAGCGTCCAGTGAGTCACGCCTGAGTCATGGAGATAGGCCAGCACCCACCCTGGCCATTCTGCTGATTGGGCACTCACCCAAGTGAGAGGGGTCTAAATCTAGAATTGATCAGCTGACCACAGGTTGATATCAATCGGAATTATTCAGCACTATCATCCCAGGCAGGCGCAGCACTTGCGTCTGCCACCCGCTGACCAACTTACTGGGGGATTCATAGATACGAAATGGGAATTTAGTGAATAGCGGCCAACTGATATGGCGAGCTTGCCACATGTGCCCCCCTATCTCTCTGGTCTTTTTAGGATGGAATTGCAGATGGACACACGTGTGCCTGACATGATCCAGCTCATGCGGGAAGCTGGGCGTTGTAGTCTCACAAGCACTTGGCAACACATTTAGTAAGATCAGGCTTATTGAACAGTTTGTAGAATTTGAAGATGACAATAAGGGGAGTCCGATCGCTCCTATAATCCTGCTGACAGATATAACAGGAGGATCCTTCAGATGCCCTCAGCAGTTGAGGACCCGGTTGGCAGCTGTGGGTCTGATCATTTATAAAATGGACGATCAGATCCCACACGGATCAGCTGCATGACAGCCGGTCAGCTCCCAATCGGATCCCTTATTCTTGATCAGTGTGATGATTCTTGATTGGCCCTAACTGGCTCTCAGCATGACAGCCCGGCCACTGCTTAAAGGAGGACTATCGTAAAAAAATTGTAAAAATCCAGTGCTAGATGGCAGGGGGGGGGGGGGGGGGGTCACTTATATATACGACATCAAGAAATATCCAGCCAGGCTGTTTTTTTTCTTTTAATGAACAGAAAAGTAGATTGGGGGGAAGGTCCTGATGCACTTAGAAAGCTGTCACCCCTAGAGTTTTATTCAGTTAGCGCGTACAAGTGTCCGCTCCTCTCATTAGTCGTCATGTTTATATGGATTTTTAATATTACACAATTTCACAGTGCACCTCCTTTAATAATCACACAGGTGGGTGACACAACACAAACAAGTGCAGATCTCGCTGACCTCCCGCACGTCTCTGGCTCCTGTTTACCTGAATCATCTGGCCAGCGAGCGCCAAATGATCCTCGTTCCAGGCGAAGTCCATGATAACGATATACTGGCGCCACATACACCATAAACATACACGTCACCCATCAGCTGGGGGGGGGGGGGGGGGGGCGAGCCGGGTCACAGATCCAGCAATGTGCTCATCTGACCCTGGGCACAGCTTTCCTGGAACACCTTCTGCCAATGCTGGCTGACAGTGCTATCTATATCCCGGGGAAAGTATAGACATAAACATTACAATCAGGCTGCACTAGCGTTACAGGAGTCCTCATGTAATCATGCAATGTAACAAGTTACAGGAGTCCTCATCTAATCATGTACAATGTAACAAGTTACAGGAGTCCTCATGTAATCATGCTATGTAACAAGTTACAGGAGTCCTCATCTAATCATGCTATGTAACAAATTACAGGAGCCTTCATCTAATCATATACAATGCAACAAGTTACAGGAGTCCTCATGTAATCATATACAATGTAACAAGTTACAGGAGTCCTCATCTAATCATGTACAATGTAACAAGTTACAGGAGTCCTCATCTAATCATATACAATGCAACAAGTTACAGGAGTCCTCATGTAATCATATACAATGTAACAAGTTACAGGAGCCCTCATCTAATCATGCTATGTAACAAGTTACAGGAGTCCTCATGTAATCATGCAATGTAACAAGTTACAGGAGTCCTCATCTAATCATGCTATGTAACAAGTTACAGGAGTCCTCATGTAATCATGCAATGTAACAAGTTACAGGAGCCTTCATCTAATCATGCAATGTAACAAGTTACAGGAGTCCTCATCTAATCATGCAATGTAACAAGTTACAGGAGCCTTCATCTAATCATATACAATGCAACAAGTTACAGGAGTCCTCATCTAATCATATACAATGCAACAAGTTACAGGAGACTTCATCTAATCATATACAATGCAACAAGTTACAGGAGTCCTCATGTAATCATATACAATGCAACAAGTTACAGGAGCCCTCATCTAATCATGCAATGTAACAAGTTACAGGAGTCCTCATGTAATCATGCAATGTAACAAGTTACAGGAGTCCTCATCTAATCATATACAATGCAACAAGTTACAGGAGCCCTCATCTAATCATATACAATGTAACAAGTTACAGGAGCCTTCATCTAATCATATACAATGCAACAAGTTACAGGAGTCCTCATCTAATCATATACAATGCAACAAGTTACAGGAGCCCTCATCTAATCATATACAATGTAACAAGTTACAGGAGCCTTCATCTAATCATATACAATGCAACAAGTTACAGGAGTCCTCATGTAATCATATACAATGCAACAAGTTACAGGAGCCCTCATCTAATCATGCAATGTAACAAGTTACAGGAGTCCTCATGTAATCATGCAATGTAACAAGTTACAGGAGTCCTCATCTAATCATATACAATGCAACAAGTTACAGGAGTCCTCATGTAATCATATACAATGCAACAAGTTACAGGAGCCCTCATCTAATCATGCAATGTAACAAGTTACAGGAGTCCTCATGTAATCATGCAATGTAACAAGTTACAGGAGTCCTCATCTAATCATATACAATGCAACAAGTTACAGGAGTCCTCATGTAATCATGCTATGTAACAAGTTACAGGAGCCCTCATCTAATCATATACAATGTAACAAGTTACAGGAGTCCTCATCTAATCATATACAATGTAACAAGTTACAGGAGCCCTCATCCTATCATATACAATGCAACAAGTTACAGGAGTCCTCATCTAATCATGCAATGTAACAAGTTACAGGAGTCCTCATGTAATCATGCAATGTAACAAGTTACAGGAGTCCTCATCTAATCATATACAATGCAACAAGTTACAGGAGTCCTCATGTAATCATGCAATGTAACAAGTTACAGGAGTCCTCATGTAATCATATACAATGTAACAAGTTACAGGAGTCCTCATCTAATCATATACAATGCAACAAGTTACAGGAGCCCTCATCTAATCATATACAATGTAACAAGTTACAGGAGCCTTCATCTAATCATATACAATGCAACAAGTTACAGGAGTCCTCATGTAATCATATACAATGCAACAAGTTACAGGAGCCCTCATCTAATCATATACAATGTAACAAGTTACAGGAGTCCTCATCTAATCATATACAATGTAACAAGTTACAGGAGCCCTCATCCTATCATATACAATGCAACAAGTTACAGGAGTCCTCATCTAATCATGCAATGTAACAAGTTACAGGAGTTCTCATGTAATCATGCAATGTAACAAGTTACAGGAGTCCTCATCTAATCATATACAATGCAACAAGTTACAGGAGTCCTCATGTAATCATATACAATGCAACAAGTTACAGGAGTCCTCATCTAATCATATACAATGCAACAAGTTACAGGAGTCCTCATGTAATCATATACAATGCAACAAGTTACAGGAGCCCTCATCTAATCATATACAATGCAACAAGTTACAGGAGCCTTCATCTAATCATATACAATGCAACATGTTACAGGAGTCCTCATCTAATCATATACAATGCAACAAGTTACAGGAGTCCTCATGTAATCATGCTATGTAACAAGTTACAGGAGTCCTCATCTAATCATATACAATTCAACAAGTTACAGGAGCCCTCATCTAATCATATACAATGCAACAAGTTACAGGAGTCCTCATGTAATCATGCAATGTAACAAGTTACAGGAGTCCTCATCTAATCATATACAATGCAACAAGTTACAGGAGTCCTCATGTAATCATATACAATGCAACAAGTTACAGGAGCCCTCATCTAATCATATACAATGTAACAAGTTACAGGAGTCCTCATGTAATCATGCAATGTAACAAGTTACAGGAGTCCTCATCTAATCATATACAATGCAACAAGTTACAGGAGTCCTCATCTAATCATGCAATGTAACAAGTTACAGGAGCCCTCATGTAATCATGCAATGTAACAAGTTACAGGAGCCTTCATCTAATCATATACAATGCAACAAGTTACAGGAGTCCTCATGTAATCATGCAATGTAACAAGTTACAGGAGTCCTCATCTAATCATATACAATGCAACATGTTACAGGAGTCCTCATCTAATCATATACAATGTAACGTGTTACAGGAGCCTTCATCTAATCATGCAATGTAACAAGTTACAGGAGTCCTCATCTAATCATATACAATGTAACAAGTTACAGGAGCCCTCATCTAATCATATACAATGTAACAAGTTACAGGAGTCCTCATCTAATCATATACAATGTAACAAGTTACAGGAGTCCTCATCTAATCATGCAATGTAACAAGTTACAGGAGCCCTCATCTAATCATATACAATGTAACAAGTTACAGGAGTCCTCATCTAATCATGCAATGTAACAAGTTACAGGAGCCCTCATCTAATCATATACAATGTAACAAGTTACAGGAGCCCTCATCTAATCATATACAATGTAACAAGTTACAGGAGTCCTCATCTAATCATGCAATGTAACAAGTTACAGGAGTCCTCATCTAATCATGTACAATGTAACAAGTTACAGGAGCCCTCATCTAATCATATACAATGTAACAAGTTACAGGAGCCCTCATCTAATCATATACAATGTAACAAGTTACAGGAGTCCTCATCTAATCATGCAATGTAACAAGTTACAGGAGTCCTCATCTAATCATATGCAATGTAACAAGTTACAGGAGCCCTCATCTAATCATATACAATGTAACAAGTTACAGGAGTCCTCATCTAATCATATACAATGTAACAAGTTACAGGAGTCCTCATCTAATCATATACAATGTAACAAGTTACAGGAGTCCTCATCTAATCATATACAATGTAACAAGTTACAGGAGTCCTCATCTAATCATATACAATGTAACGTGTTACAGGAGCCTTCATCTAATCATGCAATGTAACAAGTTACAGGAGTCCTCATCTAATCATATACAATGTAACAAGTTACAGGAGTCCTCATCTAATCATGCTATGTAACAAGTTACAGGAGTCCTCATCTAATCATATACAATGCAACAAGTTACAGGAGCCCTCATCTAATCATATACAATGCAACAAGTTACAGGAGCCCTCATCTAATCATATACAATGCAACAAGTTACAGGAGCCCTCATCTAATCATATACAATGCAACAAGTTACAGGAGCCCTCATCTAAT
Source organism: Gastrophryne carolinensis (assembly GCA_027917425.1). Lineage (NCBI taxonomy): Eukaryota > Metazoa > Chordata > Amphibia > Anura > Microhylidae > Gastrophryne > Gastrophryne carolinensis. The sequence goes on from CM051235.1 coordinate 373,470,983, forward strand.
CATATACAATGTAACAAGTTACAGGAGTCCTCATCTAATCATGCAATGTAACAAGTTACAGGAGTCCTCATCTAATCATATACAATGCAACAAGTTACAGGAGCCCTCATCTAATCATATACAATGCAACAAGTTACAGGAGTCCTCATCTAATCATATACAATGTAACAAGTTACAGGAGTCCTCATCTAATCATATACAATGCAAAAAGTTACAGGAGCCCTCATCTAATCATATACAATGCAACAAGTTACAGGAGCCCTCATCTAATCATATACAATGCAACAAGTTACAGGAGCCCTCATCTAATCATATACAATGCAACAAGTTACAGGAGCCCTCATCTAATCATGCAATGTAACAAGTTACAGGAGTCCTCATCCAATCATATACAATGTAACAAGTTACAGGAGCCCTCATCTAATCATATACAATGCAACAAGTTACAGGAGTCCTCATCTAATCATGCAATGTAACAAGTTACAGGAGTCCTCATCTAATCATATACAATGTAACAAGTTACAGGAGCCCTCATCTAATCATATACAATGTAGCAAGTTACAGGAGTCCTCATCTAATCATATACAATGTAACAAGTTACAGGAGCCCTCATCTAATCATATACAATGCAACAAGTTACAGGAGTCCTCATCTAATCATATACAATGCAACAAGTTACAGGAGCCCTCATCTAATCATATACAATGTAACAAGTTACAGGAGCCCTCATCTAATCATATACAATGTAACAAGTTACAGGAGTCCTCATCTAATCATGCAATGTAACAAGTTACAGGAGCCCTCATCTAATCATATACAATGTAACAAGTTACAGGAGCCCTCATCTAATCATATACAATGCAACAAGTTACAGGAGTCCTCATCTAATCATGCAATGTAACAAGTTACAGGAGCCCTCATCTAATCATATACAATGTAACAAGTTACAGGAGCCCTCATCTAATCATATACAATGCAACAAGTTACAGGAGTCCTCATCTAATCATATACAATGCAACAAGTTACAGGAGCCCTCATCTAATCATGCAATGTAACAAGTTACAGGAGCCTTCATCTAATCATATACAATGTAACAAGTTACAGGAGCCCTCATCTAATCATATACAATGTAACAAGTTACAGGAGCCCTCATCTAATCATATACAATGTAACAAGTTACAGGAGCCCTCATCTAATCATATACAATGCAACAAGTTACAGGAGTCCTCATCTAATCATATACAATGCAACAAGTTACAGGAGCCCTCATCTAATCATGCAATGTAACAAGTTACAGGAGCCTTCATCTAATCATATACAATGTAACAAGTTACAGGAGCCCTCATCTAATCATATACAATGTAACAAGTTACAGGAGTCCTCATCTAATCATATACAATGTAACAAGTTACAGGAGCCCTCATCTAATCATATACAATGTAACAAGTTACAGGAGTCCTCATCTAATCATATACAATGCAACAAGTTACAGGAGCCCTCATCCAATCATATACAATGCAACAAGTTACAGGAGCCCTCATCCAATCATATACAATGCAACAAGTTACAGGAGCCCTCATCTAATCATATACAATGTAACAAGTTACAGGAGCCCTCATCTAATCATATACAATGCAACAAGTTACAGGAGTCCTCATCTAATCATGCAATGTAACAAGTTACAGGAGCCCTCATCTAATCATATACAATGTAACAAGTTACAGGAGCCCTCATCTAATCATATACAATGCAACAAGTTACAGGAGCCCTCATCCAATCATGCTATGTAACAAGTTACAGGAGTCTTCATCTAATCATATACAATGCAACAAGTTACAGGAGTCCTCATCTAATCATATACAATGCAACAAGTTACAGGAGCCCTCATCTAATCATGCAATGTAACAAGTTACAGGAGCCTTCATCTAATCATATACAATGTAACAAGTTACAGGAGCCCTCATCTAATCATATACAATGTAACAAGTTACAGGAGCCCTCATCTAATCATATACAATGTAACAAGTTACAGGAGCCCTCATCTAATCATATACAATGCAACAAGTTACAGGAGTCCTCATCTAATCATATACAATGCAACAAGTTACAGGAGCCCTCATCTAATCATGCAATGTAACAAGTTACAGGAGCCTTCATCTAATCATATACAATGTAACAAGTTACAGGAGCCCTCATCTAATCATATACAATGTAACAAGTTACAGGAGTCCTCATCTAATCATATACAATGTAACAAGTTACAGGAGCCCTCATCTAATCATATACAATGTAACAAGTTACAGGAGTCCTCATCTAATCATATACAATGCAACAAGTTACAGGAGCCCTCATCCAATCATATACAATGCAACAAGTTACAGGAGCCCTCATCCAATCATATACAATGCAACAAGTTACAGGAGCCCACATCTAATCATGCAATGTAACAAGTTACAGGAGCCCTCAATCAATCATATACAATGCAACAAGTCACAGGAGCCCTCATCCAATCATATACAATGTAACAAGTTACAGGAGCCCTCATCTAATCATGCAATGTAACAAGTTACAGGAGCCCTCATCTAATCATATACAATGTAACAAGTTACAGGAGCCCTCATCTAATCATATACAATGTAACAAGTTACAGGAGTCCTCATCTAATCATGCAATGTAACAAGTTACAGGAGTCCTCATCTAATCATATACAATGCAACAAGTTACAGGAGTCCTCATCTAATCATATACAATGCAACAAGTTACAGGAGTCCTCATCTAATCATATACAATGCAACAAGTTACAGGAGCCCTCATCTAATCATATACAATGTAACAAGTTACAGGAGCCCTCATCTAATCATATACAATGTAACAAGTTACAGGAGTCCTCATCTAATCATGCAATGTAACAAGTTACAGGAGTCCTCATCTAATCATATACAATGTAACAAGTTACAGGAGTCCTCATCTAATCATATACAATGCAACAAGTTACAGGAGCCCTCATCTAATCATATACAATGCAACAAGTTACAGGAGCCCTCATCTAATCATATACAATGTAACAAGTTACAGGAGTCCTCATCTAATCATATACAATGTAACAAGTTACAGGAGCCCTCGTCTAATCATATACAATGTAACAAGTTACAGGAGTCTTCATCTAATCATGCAATGTAACAAGTTACAGGAGCCCTCATCCAATCATATACAATGTAACGTGTTACAGGAGTCCTCATCTAATCATGCAATGTAACAAGTTACAGGAGTCCTCATCTAATCATATACAATGCAACAAGTTACAGGAGTCCTCATCTAATCATATACAATGTAACGTGTTACAGGAGTCCTCATCCAATCATGCTATGTAACAAGTTACAGGAGCCCTCATCCAATCATACAATGTAAGAGGTTACAGGAACTCTCATTCAATCATACAATGTAAGAGGTTACAGGAACTCTCATTCAATCATATACAGGAGTCCTCATCTAATCATGCAATGTAACAAGTTACAGGAGTCCTCATCTAATCATGCAATGTAACTAGTTACAGGAGCCCTCATCCAATCATATACAATGCAACAAGTTACAGGAGCCCTCATCCAATCATGTACCATGTGACACATTAAAGGGGCCCTCATCCAATCATGTAAAATGTAACAAGTTACAGGAGTCCTCATCCAATCATGCTATGTAACAAGTTACAGGAGCCCTCATCCAATCATATACAATGCAACAAGTTACAGGAGCCCTCATCCAATCATATACAATGTAACGTGTTACAGGAGTCCTCATCCAATCATGCTATGTAACAAGTTACAGGAGCCCTCATCCAATCATACAATGTAAGAGGTTACAGGAACTCTCATTCAATCATACAATGTAAGAGGTTACAGGAACTCTCATTCAATCATACAATGTAAGAGGTTACAGGAACTCTCATTCAATCATACAATGTAAGAGGTTACAGGAACTCTCATTCAGTCATATACAATGTAAGAGGTTACAGGAACTCTCATTCAATCATACAATGTAAGAGGTTACAGGAACTCTCATTCAGTCATATACAATGTAAGAGGTTACAGGAACTCTCATTCAATCATACAATGTAAAAGGTTACAGGAACTCTCATTCAGTCATATACAATGTAAGAGGTTACAGGAACTCTCATTCAATCATACAATGTAAGAGGTTACAGGAACTCTCATTCAATCATACAATGTAAGAGGTTACAGGAACTCTCATTCAATCATAACCAATGTAAGAGGTTACAGGAACTCTCATTCAATCATACAATGTAAGAGGTTACAGGAACTCTCATTCAATCATAACCAATGTAAGAGGTTACAGGAACTCTCATTCAATCATACAATGTAAGAGGTTACAGGAACTCTCATTCAATCATACAATGTAAGAGGTTACAGGAACTCTCATTCAATCATATACAATGTAAGAGGTTACAGGAACTCTCATTCAATCATACAATGTAAGAGGTTACAGGAACTCTCATTCAATCATACAATGTAAGAGGTTACAGGAACTCTCATTCAGTCATATACAATGTAAGAGGTTAAAGGAACTCTCATTCAATCATACAATGTAAGAGGTTACAGGAACTCTCATTCAATCATACAATGTAAGAGGTTACAGGAACTCTCATTCAATCATACAATGTAAGAGGTTACAGGAACTCTCATTCAATCATACAATGTAAGAGGTTACAGGAACTCTCATTCAATCATACAATGTAAGAGGTTACAGGAACTCTCATTCAATCATACAATGTAAGAGGTTACAGGAACTCTCATTCAATCATACAATGTAAGAGGTTACGGGAACTCTCATTCAATCATACAATGTAAGAGGTTACAGGAACTCGCATTCAATCATAACCAATGTAAGAGGTTACAGGAACTCTCATTCAATCATACAATGTAAGAGGTTACAGGAACTCTCATTCAATCATACAATGTAAGAGGTTACAGGAACTCTCATTCAATCATACAATGTAAGAGGTTACAGGAACTCTCATTTAATCATACAATGTAAGAGGTTACAGGAACTCTCATTCAATCATAACCAATGTAAGAGGTTACAGGAACTCTCATTCAATCATACAATGTAAGAGGTTACAGGAACTCTCATTCAATCATACAATGTAAGAGGTTACAGGAACTCTCATTCAATCATACAATGTAAGAGGTTACAGGAACTCTCATTCAATCATAACCAATGTAAGAGGTTACAGGAACTCTCATTCAATCATACAATGTAAGAGGTTACAGGAACTCTCATTCAATCATACAATGTAAGAGGTTGCAGGAACTCTCATTCAATCATACAATGTAAGAGGTTACAGGAAATCTCATTCAATCATACAATGTAAGAGGTTACAGGAAATCTCATTCAATCATACAATGTAAGAGGTTACAGGAACTCTCATTCAATCATACAATGTAAGAGGTTACAGTAACTCTCATTCAATCATAACCAATGTAAGAGGTTACAGGAACTCTCATTCAATCATACAATGTAAGAGGTTACAGGAACTCTCATTCAATCATACAATGTAAGAGGTTACAGGAACTCTCATTCAATCATACAATGTAAGAGGTTATATGAACTCTCATTCAATCATACAATGTAAGAGGTTACAGGAACTCTCATTCAATCATACAATGTAAGAGGTTACAGGAACTCTCATTCAATCATACAATGTAAGAGGTTACAGGAACTCTCATTTAATCATACAATGTAAGAGGTTACAGGAACTCTCATTCAGTCATATACAATGTAAGAGGTTACAGGAACTCTCATTCAATCATACAATGTAAGAGGTTACAGGAACTCTCATTCAATCATAACCAATGTAAGAGGTTACAGGAACTCTCATTCAATCATACAATGTAAGAGGTTACAGGAACTCTCATTCAATCATACAATGTAAGAGGTTACAGGAACTCTCATTCAATCATACAATGTAAGAGGTTACAGGAACACTCATTCAATCATAACCAATGTAAGAGGTTACAGGAACTCTCATTCAATCATACAATGTAAGAGGTTACAGGAACTCTCATTCAATCATACAATGTAAGAGGTTACAGGAACTCTCATTCAATCATACAATGTAAGAGGTTACAGGAACTCTCATTCAATCATAACTAATGTAAGAGGTTACAGGAACTCTCATTCAATCATACAATGTAAGAGGTTACAGGAACTCTCATTCAATCATACAATGTAAGAGGTTACAGGAACTCTCATTCAATCATACAATGTAAGAGGTTACAGGAACTCTCATTCAATCATACAATGTAAGAGGTTACAGGAACTCTCATTTAATCATACAATGTAAGAGGTTACAGGAACTCTCATTCAATCATACAATGTAAGAGGTTACAGGAACTCTCATTCAATCATACAATGTAAGAGGTTACAGGAACTCTCATTCAATCATACAATGTAAGAGGTTACAGGAACTCTCATTCAGTCATATACAATGTAAGAGGTTACAGGAACTCTCATTCAATCATAACCAATGTAAGAGGTTACAGTAACTCTCATTCAATCATAACCAATGTAAGAGGTTACAGTAACTCTCATTGAATCATACAATGTAAGAGGTTACAGGAACTCTCATTGAATCATACAATGTAAGAGGTTACAGGAACTCTCATTCAATCATACAATGTAAGAGGTTACAGGAACTCTCATTCAATCATAACCAATGTAAGAGGTTACAGGAACTCTCATTCAATCATACAATGTAAGAGGTTACAGGAACTCTCATTCAATCATACAATGTAAGAGGTTACAGGAACTCTCATTCAGTCATATACAATGTAAGAGGTTACAGGAACTCTCATTCAGTCATATACAATGTAAGAGGTTACAGGAACTCTCATTCAATCATACAATGTAAGAGGTTACAGGAACTCTCATTCAGTCATATACAATGTAAGAGGTTACAGGAACTCTCATTCAATCATAACCAATGTAAGAGGTTACAGGAACTCTCATTCAATCATACAATGTAAGAGGTTACAGGAACTCTCATTCAATCATACAATGTAAGAGGTTACAGGAACTCTCATTCAATCATACAATGTAAGAGGTTACAGGAACTCTCATTCAATCATAACCAATGTAAGAGGTTACAGTAACTCTCATTCAATCATACAATGTAAGAGGTTACAGGAACTCTCATTGAATCATACAATGTAAGAGGTTACAGGAACTCTCATTCAATCATACAATGTAAGAGGTTACAGGAACTCTCATTCAATCATAACCAATGTAAGAGGTTACAGGAACTCTCATTCAATCATACAATGTAAGAGGTTACAGGAACTCTCATTCAATCATACAATGTAAGAGGTTACAGGAACTCTCATTCAATCATACATATAAGAGGTTACAGGAACTCTCATTCAATCATAACCAATGTAAGAGGTTACAGGAACTCTCATTCAATCATACAATGTAAGAGGTTACAGGAACTCTCATTCAATCATACAATGTAAGAGGTTACAGGAACTCTCATTCAATCATACAATGTAAGAGGTTACAGGAACTCTCATTCAATCATACAATGTAAGAGGTTACAGGAACTCTCATTCAATCATACAATGTAAGAGGTTACAGGAACTCTCATTCAATCATACAATGTAAGAGGTTACAGGAACTCTCATTCAATCATACAATGTAAGAGGTTACAGGAACTCTCATTCAATCATACAATGTAAGAGGTTACAGGAACTCTCATTCAATCATACAATGTAAGAGGTTACAGGAACTCTCATTCAATCATACAATGTAAGAGGTTACAGGAACTCTCATTCAATCATAACCAATGTAAGAGGTTACAGGAACTCTCATTCAATCATAACCAATGTAAGAGGTTACAGGAACTCTCATTCAGTCATACAATGTAAGAGGTTACAGGAACTCTCATTCAATCATACAATGTAAGAGGTTACAGGAACTCTCATTCAATCATACAATGTAAGAGGTTACAGGAACTCTCATTCAATCATACAATGTAAGAGGTTACAGGAACTCTCATTCAATCATAACCAATGTAAACTGTTAAGGGAGTCTTCATCCAGTCATGTACAATGTAACAAGTTACAGGAGTCCTCATCCAATCATATACAATGTGACATGTTATCATAGACTACTACTGCTAGGTGGGAAGTGAGGTTTGTATTCAAAGTAATGGGACTGAAATTAAGGGACTGGCAGCTTTTGAGTGTTTATTTGGGTGCTTTGTTTGCTGCTTGTATATTTTCCCTAAATTAGGAATAATGTGTTCCATACTTAGAAACCTGTGATCAATAATTGCTATAAACACTTAGAGGCTAATGTATTATTATAGGTGCAGGTGGCACTTGAGCGCCTTGTCCCAAATGTCCCGGCCAGGCAGTGTTTGTAGCGCACGTCTTTTATATATCTATGTGCTAGCGGCACCTAGCGCCGGCCGGGAGCGCTGCAAGCTGAATATATTTATTTTAAAAATACATAGCGATACCAGGAGGCGCTCAAATTTCAGGCAAAAAGCGCCTGTTGGAATCCCAATTTTTTCTGTTTTTAGGGTCCTGGTATTTTTTTTTCTAATACAAATGGGAATTGTATTAGGGACACTAAAAAAACATGCTATAGCTTTCTCACGGCAGCGCAACACGAAAGTACAAAAAATTAATCCAATAATAATCCCAACCAGCCCAGGAATCCTGTGGCACTTGCACCAGTCCCCCAAAAAATAAAATAAAAAAGCTAACTTAATTATAACCACCCCAGCCCAGTGAAATGTATGAGATAAGGCCACACAGTGCAGGGTGAGCGCCTGGTCTAATCTGGCGCTGTAGGGAATTCAGGGCCTTATTCATGAAAGGATAGCGACAGGTAGTGGCTGTTAAGTGACAGGTAGCGCAGGTATCGGCAGGTGAACACCGGGCACAGCACAAAATTCCACATTTATGAAGCTGATTCTGTGGAGCGACTGGGATAACGCCATGTAGCGTACGATTCATCATTATCCCAGCCTCAGCGTACAGCGCCGGCATTCAAACTTTCAGAGCACCACATATTACCTCTCGCTACCTGGCGCTCTCCCATACATTTCAATGGACGGTCTTTTACTTCTCTTTAAACAGGGTTTTTTTTATTATTATTGTTTTTTATTCTCAAATAATGTTGTGACTTCTCCTGGCCTAGAAAAAGCCATTTTTGAAAACGTTTTTCATTTTTTATTCATTTATGCAGAATTGACAGTTGACATTGAAAGTGTTCATGTCACAATGTTATAACAATATAATTCCATATGTTTTCGCTTTGTTACTGGTGGATACATGTTCTAAAACAGCCTTTAATCACACAGCCTCCGGCGGAGTGTGAGGCTGTTTTTTTGATGAATATGGTGTGAGTCGGCCGCACTGACCATTCGCTACGATTCGCTCCCATACAGCGCGGTACTGCTCATATAGCGACTCCCCACAACATATTCATCAATGCTACACAGCGACTGAGGTGCTCTGAACTAGCGAACCACTGCCGAGCACAGTGACTACTAGCGGGCGCTCTGAAATTCCTGCTACAGACACTCATCTGTCGCTACCTGGCGTTAGTCATGAATCAGCCTGCCCGTGCTGGTTCTTATCCCATTACTGGTGCTGATGATAGATGGGACACTACCTGGGACTGTGGATTTTTGACTTGATAAATGCACCTTTTGCACTGGGACCAGACATTCAACTGACACTCATCTGGCACTACCTAGCACTACGTGGCCTTAGCGTTTCTTAAATAACCCCCCTAAAGTTGACCAAACAGGGTGGTGGTGGGTATCTATAGTATGCCTTAAAATAAAAATGTATCCCTCAATCGCACCACCTACTCCTCTAATTATTGGCCATTACTGTTATATTGATATATCAAGAACAACAACAAAAAATCAAAAGCATTTAAATGTACCCAATAACAATACTATCAAGATGTATGCAAAACAGCTAAAACATATATACAAAGAGATCTGGTTCTCAGATGGGATATATTTTGGTAGAGATTCCTTTGGATGATTTAGGCAATTGTTTTCTCATTGTTCTTCAGAAAATGCTCCTGATGCATTTCGCCAAAGATTCTTCAAGGGAGAGTCAGTTCTTTTCAAATGACCAGAGAAAACCACCAGTACATAAGAAAGCTATATCAGAACTGAGCAGGCAAACAGACGCCTAATAACTATGTATAAATATAATACAGAGCAAAGGGCCGCACCAACAACAATTAATCAAAGAAGTGTGCAGGCTTGGGTACCTGAATCCAACATATATACAACAAGGAGGCTTCCACACAGCCCCCAACCCCAAGACACAATCTGCACCACTCCGTTAAAATGATAAGAATCACTTTTATTAATTCATCTGAACACTACACAGATTAAAATACATTAAAAACTGATTATATGAACATTCCACGTCGCTTCCTCAGGGCTGCTCTGGACTCTCCATTTGCCCTGAGGAAGCAACGTTCCGTCGCGTAACGCGTAGACTGGGGGAGGGGCGCGGTGACGGCTGGCACATGTAAGATTTATGGTTGGGTGTCCCTCTTGTTAACCTGCTGTGTCCCTTGGTATGGTCATTTTTTCTTACCATTTATGCATATACTGCTTAAATTTTTCTTGCACTTGGTCACTTTAGCACTTATAGTATCATTAGAGTTGTTTATTTAGTTGTTTGAAACACTAGGATTCAGTCGGTTTTCATAGGGACATATGCTTGATATCTGACCTAGTTAATTGTGCATTACCACCAGCGCCCTTTAGTGGAATGTGCATATAATCAGTTTTTAATGTATTTTAACCTGTGTACTGTTTAGATGAATTAATAAAAGTGATTGTTATCATGTAAACTAGGTGGTGCAGATTGTGTCTTGGGGTTGGGGGCTGTGTGGAAGCCTCCTTGTTGTATATATGTATAAATATATGCGGGGTCAATACAAAGATCTGTCCCATGATCTATATATACCCCGGAGTATAACACTGGGGCATCCACTAAAAACACTTCACCAGCTGTTGCTATGGCTTGTAGATCGCTAATAAAAAGGCTTAACTGGATGGACTATAGTTTTTCTTAAGCCTTATATACTATTTTACTATGTTACAGAAGCCCTCATCCAATCATATATAATGTAATATACTACAAGAGTCATCATCCAATCATATACAATGTAACATGCTACAAGATTCATCCAATCATAAACAATGTAACATGCTACAAGAGTCATCATCCAATCATATACAATGTAACATACTACAAGAGTCATCATCCAATCATATACAATGTAACATGCTACAAGATTCATCCAATCATAAACAATGTAGTATTATATTTTCAAATTTGCACTGATGTGACATAATCTGGCAGAAGTGCTTGATCAATCAGGCACAATGTAACATGTTACATGAGTCCTAATCTAATCACATGCAACATAGCATGTTACAGGTGTCCTTAACAATGTAACAGATTAGAGGAGTCCTCTTTCAATCATATACAATGTAACATGTTAGAGGAGCCTTCATATGACCATAAACAATGTGACATGTTACCTGAGTCTTCATCCAATTATAAACAATGTAACATGTTGCAGGAGTCTTCAGCCAATCACATACAATGTAACAGGTTACAGGAGTCCTCATCCAATCATATATAATGTAACATGGTACAGAAATCCTTATCCAATCATATACAATGTAACATGTTACAGGAGCCCTCAATCATATCATATCAATGTAACATGTTACAGGAGTCTTAAATCATACATAACGTAACATGTTACAAGTGTCCTCATTCAATCATATACAATGTAACACATTACAGGAGTCCTCATCCAATCATATACAATGTAACATGTTACAAGTGTACTCATTCAATCATATATAATGTAACGCATTACAGGAGTCCTCATCCAATCATATACAATGTAGCATGTTACAGGAGTCCTCATCCAATCATATACAATGTAACATGTTACAAGTGTCCTCATTCAATCATATACAATGTAACGCATTACAGGAGTCCTCATCCAATCATATACAATGTAGCATGTTACAGGAGTCCTCATCCAATAACATACAAAGTAACACGTTACAAAAGTCCTCATCCAGTCATATACAATGTAACACAGGGGCCCGATCTCCAGACCCCAAAATAACTGGGACCCGGGGGCAGCTGTTGGAGTGTACCCCACATAGAACATTTCAGAGCGATCACTTGTACGCTGATCCTGCCAGGGTGAGAGCTATTTTCAGATGTGTTTAAACGGCACCCTAGGGTGTACACATGGATGCAGTTACAGGATCCATCTTAACCCCTCACACCCCAAAGAACACACCCACTGCCTGATGGCGTGTTTTCCTATCAATTCACCAGATTGCAGAGGTCTGATCACTCATAGTGGAGCACTAACCAGCCTCACATTTTACCTGACTCTCTCGAGTCTGTATGGTGTATGGCCAGCCTAGGACTGGCACAGTCAGGGCAGATAAGTGGCAGTGAGTAGCCTTTATCCTGATTTCTGATGCTATTCTCCCTTTCTCTTACCCCCTAATCCCCTGGCTCTCTATATAGCTTAAAGTATGTCGGAGGATCCCCCACTGACGGGATGAATGGTGTCTTAACTATCCTTAGAGAGTTACCCCCAGGATGGTGGTCGAATGATCACATCCAGACTGCCTACATGCCATCAGTGTCACTGATTTCGAAACTGGACTGTGAGAAACAAACCATCATATTCCATCATAATCTTGAGAAAGATAGCCTCAAGATTAGAGCAAGGATCTTCACAGTAGAGAATCTGATCCACAAAACAAAGAATATGTCATGCAGAGATGCAGGAGCAACTTTACAGAGGGAATGAACGAGGTCACTGGAGGATCTAACCTGCAAGATGGAGGATAGGATCTGCAGACAGATGTTAGAAATATCCCAGAAGATGTGATCTTCATGGCAGAGAATCTGATGTCCAGGATCTACAAGATGCAGGATCAAATCTACAGGAGAGAGAATCTGACAACACAGAAGATGGGATCTTCAAGATGAAAGATTAGATCTTTAACACTGAGAAACAGCTCTTAAAAGTAGAGGATCAGCTCTACAACACAGAAGCTGGGATCTTCAAGATGAAAGTTCAGATCTTTAAAGTGCATGAAATCTACAAAAAAGAGGCTGGGATCTTTATGGTCTACAAGACAGGGGGATTACCAGACAAAGAATGGGCCTTAAAAGAAGACAGGTACAATTGTCACAAAGGGGAATAGGAGCTTTATGATGGATGACGGAAGATGGGATCTGCAGAATCAAATCTACATGACAGACAATTTGGTCAACAACGCCCAGGATCAAATCTACAAACAGGAAACAATCTACACCATAGAAGATGATATATTAAAGGTGAAGGATCGGATCTTCAAGATGGAAGATCGATGAGGTCTACAAGATGGGGGGACTGGATTTTCATGAGAAAAAACCTTGTCTACAAATTGAAGGGTAAGCTGAATCAAATCTACAGGGCAGAGAGTCTAATTGACAAGACCCAGGATCAGATTTAAAGATAAAAAATCAGATCTCCAAAACAGAAGATGAAATCTACAAGACAGAAGATGTGTTCATCAAGATGGAACATGGGATCTTCAAGACAGTAGATCTAGAAGAAGGAGGGAAATGATCCATAAGATGGAGGATTGGATCTATAGTGGTGATTCCCAAACCTTCCCTACAAGGCCCATGTTTTGTGGATCTCCACATAGTTGCCTCTTTAGCTCTGCTGCTGCACTAATTACTTACCCTGTAGATCTGTGCAGATATCAGCAGAACATAACCTGTTGGTGGGCCTTGTAGGAGAGAGTTGGGGACCCCTGATCTATAAGATCTTCAAGATAAAGAATAGGAACTCCAAGATGAAGGATGGGATCGTCAAGACAGAAGTTGAGGGCTACAAAACATAGAATGGGATCTACAAGACGCAGGGTTAAACCTACTGGATACAGTGATTACAGAGAATACAGAGGATAAGCAGGTGGAGAGTGGGAGCTGCAAATGAACATTTGGATTGTCAAGACAGAAGATAGGGTCTTCAAAATGAAAAATAGGACCTCCAAAACATGGGTTTTGATCAAGAAGAACATGGAGGATTGGATCTAAAGACAGAAGATAGGATCTTCAAGCTGAAGGGTAGGATCTTCAAGACAGAGAGTGAAGTCTACCAAACTTAGGATGGGATCTACAAGATGCAGGGTCAGATGTATAGGATAAAGAATCTCATCGACAAGGTTCAGGGTCAGATCTAAAGATGGAGGATCAGATCTAGAAGATGGAGGGTATGATCTAAAACAGATATGATCTTCAAGATGGGAAGTTAAATCTTCAGTACAAAGACCTAACCTGATAAATTGTTTGATCATTTCTAATTCAGTTTCACTTAAAATTACATTTCAGCAATCATCTAACAGTCTCATCTACAGTGCTCATGGCTGTAGTGTGCGGAATTGAAAGAGTTAATGGAGGGAAAAGTCCAAGAAAATGGAAAGAAAACAAAAAAGATGGAGAAGATGTGCATCTGCGGCGGAGGGAGAGCCTACAGGCATACATGGATTTTATCTGCAGCGCAGCCTAAATACCGGCATGATAAAAGCCGGTGATTGCCGGATGACATTTGGCTTTGTTTACCGCGCCGCGGCCCATCAGCTCACTCAAAGGGATCAATACGGCGAGAGATTCGGATTGTGCGGATCAAACAGAATACCTTTGTTCAGCCACTTGGGCTTCGGCTCTGAGCAAACAGCGGCGCAGCTCCTCCGCCGCAATCCCGCTATAGCGAGGAGAAGATGACACGGCCGACTTTTTTTTTATTTAACTTCACCATTCCAGGGGAAAAATAATTGGGAAGTTTCACTTTTCAGAGAATGGAGAATCGGATGGAAAAGATAGAAGATCTGATCTTCAAGATAAAGAACTGGATCTTTAAACCCGAAAAAAACCTAAAAGATGAGAGGATATGATCTTCACCTTGAGAGAATCTTCCAAGATAAAAGACTGGATCTTCAAGACAGAGAATTAGATGAGCAAGGTGGGTGATCAGTTCTTAAGGACAGAAGATGGGATGTTCAAAATAATGGATCACTTCTTCCAAGAAGGATCAACTAGGTGGCTAATCAGATCTACAAGACAGGAAGATGGAGGATGGGATTCAAAAGAAAGTAGGTAAAATCTGTGAGACGAAGTATCAGATCTTTGAGACAGCATAAAACCTACAAAACAGAGGCTGTAAATCAAATCCACAGGACAGGGCATCAGATTGACAGGCTGGAGGAACAAAGAATTGGTTCTCCAAGATGGGGGATACAACATATATGATGTAGGGCTGGATTCACAAGACATGGAGGATTGGATCTTCAAGACACAAGATCAGATATAACAATGATGGATGGTCAGATCTAAAGACAGAGGAAGCGATGGACAATATGGTGAATGAGAGGACAGGATACAAAAGACAGAAGATGCAATCATCAAGATAAAGAAACGGTTCTTCAAGACAGAGTATGAAAACCACAAGGGGGTTGGATGGAATTTTCAGGACAGGGGACAGAATTACAAAAAGGCAGATGAAATCTTCAAGATGAGGGATCAAACCGACAAACTGAAGGATCAGATCAGCAAGATGGGGGATTAGTTTCTACAGCACAAAGAATGGTATATACACGACGTAGGACTGGATCTGCACAATAGAAGTTAACATCTTCAAAAGTATGGGATTTAAAGAACGGAGTATCAGATCTTAAAGTGGACCAAAATCCAGCATAGTCAAAATTCGGGGTTTTGGTCCACTTTAAAAGCAAAGGATCAGATCCACATGACTGAAGAGGATCTTTGAGATGAAGCATCATATAATTGGATATGATATATCTTGACTTTTCTAAAGCATTTGATACTGTGCCACATAAAGGGCTGGTACAAAAGACGAGAATGCTTGGACTGGGGGAAAACGTGTGCAGATGGGTGGGAAATTGGCTTAATGATCAGAAGCAGAGGGTGGTTATCAATGGTACACACTCAGATTGGGTCACTGTTACTAGTGGAGTACCACAAGGGTCAGTTCTGGGACCAATTCTCTTCAATATATATATAAATGACATTGGGTATGGATTAAACAGTAAAGTCTCAATCTTTGCAGATGATACTAAGCTGAGTAAAGTAATTAAAACAAAAGAGGACAGCAGGCAGCTACAAACAGATTTAGATAAATTGGAAGCATGGGCAGTTAAATGGCAAATGAAGTTTAACACAGATAAATGTAAGGTTATGCACATGGGAAGGAGAAATCTGTGTCATGATTACACACTAAATAAAGAAACACTTGGTAAAACAACAAAGGAAAAGGACCTAGGGGTTTTAGTTGACAATAAGCTCAACTGTAGTAATCAATGACAGGCAGCTGCTGCCAAGGCAAATAGGATCATGGGGTGCATCAGGAGGGGCATAGGTGCTCATGACCAGAGCATCATTTTACCCCTGTACAAGTCACTGGTCAGACCCCATATGGAATACTGTGTACAGTTCTGGGCACCTGTGCTTAAGCGGTCCTTCACTCTGAATAAGAGTCTATCTTATATGTTTCCCACATCCTGTACATACAGATTGCTCACATTAAAAATCATCCTAATTGCAAACATCCAAGATGGCGCCTCATGGAACATCAGGCAGCCTGCAAACAGGAAGTGCCTTCTGACTCTGCATTCTGGGATTGCTGACCTTTTCCTGACCCCAACTCTGCTCTGTTTGAGCAAAGCACAGCTATAACCCGCCCCCTGTACTTTATCCCACTCTACTCTCCTCAGTATGTGATGCTTCTGAGTCAAGATGGCGGCGCCCGTATCCTAAAGTCCTGAACAGAGTTGCAGGCCCAATGGGGGAAAGTATAATAAGTGACTAAAAACTTAAAATATATACATTTTAGATGCTGGGGAATCGTTTTATAAGGGTTTGGGCTTTTCAATAAATCATGGTGAAGGTCCGGTTTAAGAAGGACATATCAGAACTGGAGCATGTTCAAAATAGGGCAACGAAGTTAATAAAAGTGAGTGAGTGTGTGTGAGTATGAGGGGGCTAGAGTACCCTGAAAGATTGTTAAAGTTAGGTTTATCTAGTTTAGAAAAAGACACCTGAGGAGTAATCTAATAACTATGTATAAATATATTCAGGGTCAATACAAAGATCTGTCCCACAATCTATTTATACCCCGGAGTGTAACTATAACCTGAGGGCATCCACTAAGGTTAGAGGAAAGGTGCTTTCTCCACCGATTTAGTAGGGGATTCTTTTCTGTAAGAGCAGTGAGACTATGGAACTCGCTGCCAGAGGAGGTAGTAATGATGGATACAGTAAAAACTTTCAAAAGTGGCCTGGATGCCTTCCTGGCATGTAATAACATTTCCAGCTATGGCTACTAGACCACTGGAAGGAAATAAACAGGCTGAACTGGATGGACTAAAGTCTTTCCTATATCTTTAAGACGAGGACTCTGATGTACAAAACCAAAGATCAATCTACAATGCTAACTCAGCAATGGGGGCATTTGATGTTGAGCTCCTTCGGTGGTCAGGAAGCTCAGCACATGCCTACAAATTAGGTCAGCGCCATATACTGGTAAAATACAGTTGTATATGTAGACATGCGAGCTTCAGTTAGAGTAATAGTGAAATTAGATTGTGCTTCTGGTAAGCAGGGGCTACTGTAGCTAGATCTAGACCAGGTCAGCACTAACTATATATAAGTAAAATACACATTTGTCTGTGTGCTGGCATTGCAGCAGTAGGAATTATTACTTTGTAAGTTCCTTTGGTGAGCTGAAAGAAAAGCAGTTCTTCTTTGTACATTGCTGCAGAATATATCAGTGCTATATCAATTAATATGAGCCTTATGTAAAACACAGAGTAACCAGATTATGTTTTCAGCGATTACGTTTCCAGTAGCCTTGTCCCTGCTCCTTGCAGTATCCTGTTTGGCCAATGGCAGGAGACAGCAAGGCCAGTCACTACTCAGCATTCCTCTTCCAGATACAGAGCGCATGTGTACACACACACAGCAGCTGCACAGTCTCCAGGGTTAAAGGGCCACTCCAGTCCCTTCCTGCATAAAAAACATAACCCCCGCCCAAATAGTGATCCTGCTAATGTAATAAACGAAAAATAAAAAGACACTCACCCCGAATCCAGCCCCCAAAGTCAGCTGGAGGCACAGATGCCCGCCACCACCTTTCCCGAAGTCATGGAAAAGATAGTGGCGGGAAGGAGCTGGAGTGGCCCTTTAAAAGTTCCCCATGTCCGAGCCCTGATGCAGACCAAAGCTGCAAATCTGACCCAGATAGCTCACAGGAGACTTTTCCCAACTCACAGGAGACCTTTCCCAACTCACATGAGACATTTCCCAACTCACAGGAGACTTTTCCCAACTCATAGGAGACATTTCCCAACTCACAGGAGACTTTTCCCAACTCACAGGAGACTTTTCCCAACTCATAGGAGACATTTCCCAACTCACAGGAGACATTTCCCAACTCACAGGAGAAATTTCCCAACTCACAGGAGACTTTTCCCAACTCATAGGAGACATTTCCCAACTCACAGGAGACATTTCCCAACTCACATGAGACATTTCCCAACTCACAGGAGACTTTTCCCAACTCATAGGAGACATTTCCCAACTCACAGGAGACTTTTCCCAACTCACAGGAGACTTTTCCCAACTCATAGGAGACATTTCCCAACTCACAGGAGACATTTCCCAACTCACAGGAGAAATTTCCCAACTCACAGGAGACTTTTCCCAACTCATAGGAGACATTTCCCAACTCACAGGAGACATTTCCCAACTCACAGGAGACATTTCCCAACTCACAGGAGACTTTTCCCAACTCACAGGAGACATTTCCCAACTCACAGGAGACATTTCCTAACACACAGGAGACTTTTCCCAACTCACAGGAGACCTTTCCCAACTCACAGGAGACATTCCCCAACTCATAGGAGACATTTCCCAACTCACAGGAGACTTTTCCGAACTCACAGGAGACATTTCCCAACTCACAGACCTTTCTCAACTCACAGGAGACTTTTCCCAACTCACAGGAGACATTTCCCAACTCATAGGAGACATTTCCCAACTCAGAGGAGACATTTCCCATCTCACAGGAGACATTTCCCAACTCACAGGAGACTTTTCCCATCTCACAGGAGACATTTCCCAACTCACAGGAGACTTTTCCCAACTCACAGGAGACCTTTCTCAACTCACAGGAGACTTTTCCCAACTCACAGGAGACATTTCCCAACTCATAGGAGACATTTCCCAACTCACAGGAGACTTTTCCCAACTCACAGGAGACATTTCCCAACTCACAGGAGACTTTTCCCAACTCACAGGAGACTTTTCCCAACTCATAGGAGACTTTTTCCAACTCACAGGAGACTTTTCCCAACTCATAGGAGACATTTCCCATCTCACAGAAGACCTTTCTCAACTCACAGGAGACATTTCCCAACTCACAGGAAACGTTTCCCAACTCACAGGAGACTTTTCCCAACTCATAGGAGACATTTCCCAACTCACAGGAGACATTTCCCAACTCACAGGAGAAATTTCCCAAGTCACAGGAGACTTTTCCCAACTCATAGGAGACATTTCCCAACTCACAGGAGACATTTCCCAACTCACAGGAGACATTTTCCAACTCACAGGAGACTTTTCTCAACTCACAGGAGACATTTCCCAACTCACAGGAGACATTTTCCAACTCACAGGAGACTTTTCTCAACTCACAGGAGACTTTTCTCAACTCACAGGAGACATTTCCCAACTCACAGGAGACATTTCCCAACTCACAGGAGACATTTTCCAACTCACAGGAGACTTTTCTCAACTCACAGGAGACATTTCCCAACTCACAGGAGACATTTTCCAACTCACAGGAGACTTTTCCCAACTCACAGGAGACATTTCCCAATTCACAGGAGACATTTCCCAACTCACAGTAGACTTTTCCCAACTCACAGGAGACATTTCCCAACTCACAGGAGACTTTTCCCAACTCACAGGAGACTTTTCCCAACTCACAGGAGACATTTCCCAACACACAGGAGACATTTTCCAACTCACAGGAGACTTTTCTCAACTCACAGGAGACATTTCCCAACTCACAGGAGACATTTTCCAACTCACAGGAGACTTTTCTCAACTCACAGGAGACTTTTCTCAACTCACAGGAGACATTTCCCAACTCACAGGAGATATTTTCCAACTCACAGGAGACTTTTCTCAACTCACAGGAGACATTTCCCAACTCACAGGAGACATTTTCCAACTCACAGGAGACTTTTCCCAACTCACAGGAGACATTTCCCAATTCACAGGAGACATTTCCCAACTCACAGTAGACTTTTCCCAACTCACAGGAGACATTTCCCAACTCACAGGAGACTTTTCCCAACTCACGGGAGACATTTCCAACTCACAGGAGACATTTCCCAACACACAGGAGACATTTTCCAACTCACAGGAGACTTTTCTCAACTCACAGAAGACATTTCCCAACTCACAGGAGACATTTCCCAACTCACAGGAGACATTTTCCCAACTCACAAGAGACATTTTCCCAACTCACAGGAGACATTTTCCCAACTCACAGGAGACTTTTCCCAATTCACAGGAGACTTTTCCCAACTCACAGGAGACATTTCCAACTCACAGGAGACATTTCCCAACACACAGGAGACATTTTCCAACTCACAGGAGACTTTTCTCAACTCACAGAAGACATTTCCCAACTCACAGGAGACATTTTCCCAACTCACAGGAGACATTTTCCAACTCACAGGAGACATTTCCCAACTCACAGGAGACATTTCCCAACTCACAGGAGACATTTCCCAACTCACAGGAGACTTTTCCCAATTCACAGGAGACATTTCCAACTCACAGGAGACTTTTCCCAATTCACAGGAGACATTTCCAACTCACAGGAGACTTCAAAGGAGACATTACCCAACTCACAGGAGACATTTCCCAACTCACAGGAGACATTTTCCAACTCACAGGAGACATTTCCCAACTCACAGGAGACTTTTCTCAACTCACAGGAGACATTCCCCAACTCACAGGAGACATTTCCCAACTCACAGGAGACATTTCTCAACTCACAGGAGACTTTTCCCAACTCACAGGATACATTCCCCAACTCACAGGAGACATTTCCCAACTCATAGGAGACATTTCCCAACTCACAGGAGACATTTTCCAACTCACAGGAGACATTTCCCATCTCACAGGAGACTTTTCCCAACTCACAGGAGACATTTCCCATCTCACAGGAGACTTCAAAGGAGACATTTCCCAACTCATAGGCAGGGCTGTGGAGTCGGAGTCGGAGTCGAGGAGTCGGAGGAAATTTTGGGTACCTGGAGTCGTAGTCGGAGTCGGCAAACAATGCACCGACTCCGACTCCTACTAAATTTTGATTTAGCAAGTTTAGTTTATCTGTTTTTATTGGTAAATCAAAGAAAATACATACAAAATGTGGTACACAGTACAGCAGAACATCCATTAAACAGACCAACATTACAATAGCTTTACATAGTGCCATAACAGTTCCCCGATATCCGTTATCCCGCCCTAAGAACATTGGGGGCACCAAGCCGGCGCGCTGCGGGAATCCCACCCCCGTGTCATAATGAACCAAAGCCTCTCCGGTCCAACTCCACGGCCACCCAGGCACGACAGGGTCCCGGATGATGAACAGGGGACTCCTGTTCTTCCCTAGCAATTGGCATCAAGCCGAGCGCCCCAAGAATCAGACCGGAGACCGCTGCAACCACGTCACAGCCGATAACAAGCCGAACCCCACGGAGCCCGGCACACTGACCCCGCACCCCGCCACCCAGCCAGGGGGGACATCCCGCATGGCACAAATCAGTAGCTGAGTAGATATAATGCAACAAAATGTGATAGTAACCAAGATAAAAGATACCAGGTAACAAACCTATAAACAGGAGAGGGAAAAAGAGAGAGGGGGAGGGAGGAGGGGTGGTAAAAAAGGAAAAAGGGGGGGAGAGGAAGTGCCCTAAGCCGGACCAGAAGTACCGACCCTTTCATCGCAGTAGCCTTTGCTCAGTGCTAGACTAGAGTACAGTACGTTGCCCATTGGCGTCCACACTGTATCATCGTATTATTGTATTAGCGCTCTGAAACGATCTGAGTCCCGGAAGTCAATCCAATAGGCCCAAGTTGTGATGTATTTTCCTATCAAGCCTTTATCGCCCAGGATGAGTTCCTCCATTCGTCTAATATGTTCAAGCTCCACTACCCACTCAGCCAGGGAAGGGGACCCCTGTGTCTTCCAGTGTCTAGGTATAACAGCTCGCGCTGCCAATAGAAAGTGCCGAAGTAAACCCTTTTTGTGTTGAGATATGGAGCCCTCGATAAGGGAGAGGAGGGTTAACTGAGGTGTGTTGTTCACTTTCGTGCCCGTTGTCTCAGTGTGTATATCCAAGACCCTTTCCCAGAAAGATCTAATAACTGGGCACCCCCACCATATGTGCGTCATATTTCCCTCCTCTGCCAGGCAACGCCAGCACCTACTTGAAGTCTAGGGTGCATATTTATGGATGTCCGCCGGACATCTGTACCACCTTGAGATTATCTTAAAATTCCTCTCCTGCGCTGCCCCCTCCAAGGTGGATTTATGCGTCAGGCTAAACATCTTAGATAGATCTTCCTCCAAGAAGGGCTGACCCATCTCGTTCTCCCATCTGGCTATGTACCCCACTGGGTTTGAATGTATATTGGACACCAGTGTCTGATACAGTACGGAGAGAGCATGGGGTACATGTGTCTCAGAAGAGAGAAGCTTCTCAAGATCCGTCAGCGGATGGCTCATCATCTCACCCAGGCGATGGGAAGATATATAGTTAGCCAATTGTCTGTGAATGAAACAGGACACATGCACCCCAGGGAGTTGTGCTCTGATTACCTCCAGTTTTGGGAAGCCCGACTCCCCCAAGATATGCCGTAAACGCGGGTCTGCCGCTGCCTGCCATCCCAACAAAGGACGAGACCCCCACTCCAGGCGCAAAGTCCGGGTTCCCAAAAATGGGAGTCAAAGGTCCCGGACGCCGAGCCAATGGAAATTTTGAGGTCAGTTGGTCCCAGACTGTAAACAAGTGCTGCACCAGAAAGGGTAGGGATTTAAAGTGGACCAACACCCAGGGGTGATCGGCCTGGGAATCTATAAGATTCCCGGGCCGATCACCTCCCTCACCGTGGGACACCCGAGATCGGGATGTCCCGCAGTGAGGGACCCCCCCAAAACCCCCTCTAGGCTTGCGCGAGCCCGCGCCGGCCGTTTGTGAATGGCCGGCGCGGGCGCACGCACAGTCAAAGGGGCGCGCGGGAGGCGGCGGCGGACGCGCTGTCTTGTCCGCAGCTGTCACCCGCTTGTCCGTGGCTACGTGGGAGCGGGGCGAGGTGAGTTTTGGGGGGTTTCTGGGGGGTTTTACACAGCGGGGTGCCCCCCTGAAGTGGACCAAAACCCAGGATAGTCAAAATCCTGGGTGTTGGTCCACTTTAAGAATGCGCCTGGGTTGAGGCCCCGTCCAGGGCAGAAAGACCAACGGGAGGGGCGATAACCCCTGATTTAGCAAGTTTAAATGTCCCAATTCACAAAAAGTTATAATTAATGACTTCTCTATTGTAAGAATAAAGACCAATGCATGCAGTGCCTCACGTAACCGCAAAACGAACACGTTAAGTGACCGCGAAGAAGCATGCTTTTCATGTGCTTCACTATACGCACAATTAGAAGCGGCAATACTTATACTTATACTTTGCATAGTGTTGTGTTCTGCTGTTACAGGGAACCCATGGGTAACCTAGCCTCTCACTGATAAGGGATTAAGTAAATATGTTTTTTGCAGGACTAGAGACACTTGTATAAGTGAAGGGAATGGAGGATCAATAGTTCAAGACTGAAGCTGTACCACTGGAAAAACTGCTGTCATTCAGCAAAAGGCTATAAAAACTTGTAAACTTCGATTGTTAGCTTAAACTTGGACCAACACCGAGAGGTGATCGGCCCGGAAATCTATAAGATTCCCGGGCCGATCACCTCCCACCCCGCGGGACATCCGAGATCGGGATGTCCCGCGGGGTGAAACCCCCCCAGACACCCCAAATCGCTTACCTGATCTTCGGCGGCGGACGGCCACCGCCGCCTCCCTCGCGCCCCTGTAGGCGTGCTCGCGCCCGCGCCAGCCGTCTGCGAATGGCCGGCGGGGGCGCGCGCGCGCCGAAAGTGACGCGAGGGAGGCGGCGGCGGCGGCAGCCGCTTGGACGTTCCTGATCCCCGCCTGGACGTTGGCGGGGATTGGACCGTCCAGTCACGTGGGAGCGGGGACAGGTAAGATTTTGGGGCTTTCTGGGGGGTTTCACACAGCGGGGCACCCCCGATCGGGGTGCCCCGCCGAAGTGGACCAAAACCCAGGATAGTCAAAATCCTGGGTGTTGGTCCACTTTAAACATGACTATGGGATTCTACTAGGGAAATCATGTTTTATAATAAAGGCCCCTTTCTGGATCCTCCCACTGCCCTATCTTCAGCAGAAGATCAGCACACAGAAAGGAGAAGGCAGCTTCTGCCCAACTACCTCTCTGCTAGAAGTAATGACATGTATGTTACCTTTCTTTCCTTCAAGGAATGTATAAAATACATTCACATATTAATACAGAGGAGTCGGGGAGTCGGAGTCGGAAGTACAAAAGACTGAGGAGTCGGAGTTGGAACATTTATCTACCGACTCCACAGCCCTGCTCATAGGAGACTTTCTCAACTGACAGGAGACATTTTCCAACTCACAGGAGACTTTTCTCAACTCACAGGAGACTTTTCTCAACTCACAGGAGACATTTCCCAACTCACAGGAGACATTTTCCAACTCACAGGAGACTTTTCTCAACTCACAGGAGACATTTCCCAACTCACAGGAAACTTTTCTCAACTCACAGGAGACATTTCCCAACTCACAGTAGACTTTTCCCAACTCACAAGAGACATTTCCCAACTCAAAGGAGAAATTTTCCAACTCACAGGAGATATTTCCCAACTCACAGGAGACGTTTCTCAACTCACAGGAGACTTTTCCCAACTCACAGTAGACTTTTCCCAACTCACAAGAGACATTTCCCAACTCACAGGAGACTTCAAAGGAGACATTTCCCAACTCACAGGAGACTTTTCTCAACTCACAGGAGACTTTTCTCAACTCACAGGAGACATTTCCCAACTCACAGGGGACTTTTCTCAACTCACAGGAGACATTTCCCAACTCACAGGAGACATTTCCCAACTCACAGGAGACTTTTCCCAACTCACAGGAGATATTTCCCAACTCACAGAAGACATTTCCCGACTCACAGGAGACATTTCCCAACTCACAGGAGACATTTCCCAACTCACAGGAGATATTTCCCAACTCACAGGAGACATTTCCCAACAGACAGAAGACATTTCCCGACTCACAGGAGACATTTCTCGAAACACAGGAGACATTTCCCAACTCACAGGAGACTTTTCCCACCTCAGAGGAGACTTTTCTCAACTCACAGGAGACATTTCCCAACTCACAGGAGACTTCAAAGGAAACATTTCCCAACTCACAGGAGACATTTCCCAACAGACAGAAGACATTTCCCGACTCACAGGAGACATTTCTCGAAACACAGGAGACATTTCCCAACTCACAGGAGACTTTTCCCAACTCACAGGAGACTTTTCCCAACTCAGAGGAGAGTTTTCTCAACTCACAGGAGACATTTCCCAACTCACAGGAGACATTTCCCAACTCACAGGAGACATTTCCCAACACACAGGAGATATTTCCCAACTCACAGGAGATATTTCCCAATACAAAGAAGATATTTCCCAACTCACAGGAGACTTTTCCCAACTCACAGGAGACATTTCCCAACTCACAGGAGACGTTTCCCAACTCACAGGAGTCATTTCCCGACTCACAGGAGACATTTCCCGACTCACAGGAGACATTTCCCAAAACACAGAAGACATTTCCCGACTCACAGGAGATATTTCCTGACTCACAGAAGACATTTCCCAACTCACAGGAGACATTTCCAAACTCACAGGAGACATTTCCCAACTCACAGGAGATATTTCCCTACTCACAGAAGACATTTCCCTACTCACAGAAGACATTTCCCAACTCACAGTAGACATTTCCCAACTCACAGGAGACATTTCCCGACTCACAGGAGACCTTTCCCGACTCACAGGAGACATTTCCCAACTCACAGGAGACATTTCCCAACACACAGGAGATATTTCCCAACTCACAGGAGACCTTTCCCGACTCACAGGAGACATTTCCCAACTCACAGGAGACATTTCCCACCTCACAGGAGATATTTCCCAACTTACAGGAGATATTTCCCAACACACAGGAGATATTTCCCCACTCACAGGAGATATTTCCCAACTCACAGGAGACATTTCCCAACACACAGGAGACATTTCCCAACACACAGGAGACATTTCCCAACTCACAGGAGACATTTCCCAACTTACAGGAGACATTTCCCAACTCACAGGAGACATTTCCCAACTCACAGGAGACATTTCCCAACTCACAGGAGATATTTCCCAACTCACAGGAGACATTTCCCGACTCACAGGAGACATTTCCCAACTCACAGGAGACATTTCCTAACACACAGGAGATATTTCCCAACTCACAGGAGACTTTTCCCAGCTCACAGGAGACATTTCCCGGCTCACAGGAGACATTTCCCAACTCACAGGAGACATTTCCCAACTCACAGGAGATATTTCCCAGCTCACAGGAGACATTTCCCAACTCACAGGAGACATTTCCCGACTCACAGGAGACATTTCCCGACTCACAGGAGACATTTCCCAGCTCACAGGAGACATTTCCCAGCTCACAGGAGATATTTCCCGACTCACAGAAGACATTTCCATCTCACAGGAGATATTTCCTGACTCACAGGAGACCTTTCCCGACTCACAGAAGACATTTCCATCTCACAGGAGACATTTCCCAACTCACAGGAGATATTTCCTGACTCACAGGAGACCTTTCCCAACTCACAGGAGACCTTTCCCAACTCACAGGAGACATTTCCCAACTCACAGGAGACATTTCCCGACTCACAGAAGACATTTCCATCTCACAGGAGACATTTCCCAACTCACAGGAGACCTTTCCCGACTCACAGGAGACATTTCCCGACTCACAGAAGACATTTCCAGCTCACAGGAGACATTTCCCAACTCCCAGGAGATATTTCCTGACTCACAGGAGACCTTTCCCAACTCACAGGAGACATTTCCCAACTCACAGGAGACATTTTTTCCAACTCACAGAAGACATTTCCCATCTCACAGGAGACATTTCCCAACTCACAGGAGACATTTCCCAACACACAGGAGATATTTCCCAACTCACAGGAGACATTTCCCAACACACAGGAGACATTTCCCAACTCACAGGAGACCTTTCCCAACTCACAGGAGACATTTCCCAACTCACAGGAGACATTTCCCAACTCACAGGAGATATTTCCCAACTTACAGGAGATATTTCCCAACACAGAGGAGATATTTCCCCACTCACAGGAGATATTTCCCAACTCACAGGAGACATTTCCCAACTCACAGGAGACATTTCCCGACTCACAGGAGACATTTCCCGACTCACAGGAGACATTTCCCAGCTCACAGGAGACATTTCCAAGCTCACAGGAGATATTTCCCGACTCACAGGAGACATTTCCCGACTCACAGGAGACATTTCCCGACTCACAGGAGACATTTCCCGACTCACAGGAGACATTTCCCAGCTCACAGGAGACATTTCCCAGCTCACAGGAGATATTTCCCGACTCACAGAAGACATTTCCATCTCACAGGAGACATTTCCCAGCTCACAGGAGATATTTCCTGACTCACAGGAGACCTTTCCCAACTCACAGGAGACCTTTCCCAACTCACAGGAGATATTTCCTGACTCACAGGAGACCTTTCCCGACTCACAGAAGACATTTCCATCTCACAGGAGACATTTCCCAACTCACAGGAGATATTTCCTGACTCACAGGAGACCTTTCCCAACTCACAGGAGACCTTTCCCAACTCACAGGAGACATTTCCCAACTCACAGGAGACATTTCCTGACTCACAGAAGACATTTCCATCTCACAGGAGACATTTCCCAACTCACAGGAGACCTTTCCCGACTCACAGGAGACATTTCCCGACTCACAGAAGACATTTCCAGCTCACAGGAGACATTTCCCAACTCACAGGAGACCTTTCCCGACTCACAGGAGACATTTCCCGACTCACAGAAGACATTTCCCATCTCACAGGAGACATTTCCCAACTCCCAGGAGATATTTCCTGACTCACAGGAGACCTTTCCCAACTCACAGGAGACATTTCCCAACTCACAGGAGACATTTCCCGACTCACAGAAGACATTTCCCATCTCACAGGAGACATTTCCCAACTCACAGGAGACATTTCCCAACACACAGGAGATATTTCCCAACTCACAGGAGACATTTCCCAACACACAGGAGACATTTCCCAACTCACAGGAGACCTTTCCCAACTCACAGGAGACATTTCCCAACTCACAGGAGACATTTCCCAACTCACAGGAGATATTTCCCAACTTACAGGAGATATTTCCCAACACAGAGGAGATATTTCCCCACTCACAGGAGATATTTCCCAACTCACAGGAGACATTTCCCAACTCACAGGAGATATTTCCCAACTCACAGGAGACATTTCCCAACTCTCAGGAGACATTTCCCAACTCACAGGAGACATTTCCCAACTCACAGGAGACATTTCCCAACTCACAGGAGATATTTCCCAACACACAGAAGATATTTCCCAACTTACAGAAGACATTTCCTAACACACAGGAGATATTTCCCAACTCACAGGAGACTTTTCCCAACTCACAGGAGACATTTCCCAACTCACAGGAGACTTTTCCCAGCTCACAGGAGACATTTCCCGACTCACAGGAGACATTTCCCGACTCACAGGAGACATTTCCCAAAACACAGAAGACATTTCCATCTCACAGGAGACATTTCCCAAAACACAGAAGATATTTCCTGACTCACAGGAGACCTTTCCCGACTCACAGGAGACCTTTCTCGACTCACAGGAGACATTTCCCAACTCACAGGAGACATTTCCCGACTCACAGAAGACATTTCCATCTCACAGGAGACATTTCCCAACTCACAGGAGATATTTCCTGACTCATAGGAGACCTTTCCCAACTCACAGGAGACCTTTCCCAACTCACAGGAGACATTTCCCAACTCACAGGAGACATTTCCCGACTCACAGAAGACATTTCCATCTCACAGGAGACATTTCCCAACTCACAGGAGACCTTTCCGAACTCACAGGAGACCTTTCCGAACTCACAGGAGACATTTCCCAACTCACAGGAGACCTTTCCCGACTCACAGGAGACATTTCCCAACTCACAGGAGACTTTTCCCAGCTCACAGGAGACATTTCCCAAAACACAGAAGACATTTCCATCTCACAGGAGACATTTCCCAACTCACAGGAGATATTTCCTGACTCACAGGAGACCTTTCCCAACTCACAGGAGACATTTCCCAACTCACAGGAGACATTTCCCGACTCACAGAAGACATTTCCATCTCACAGGAGACATTTCCCATCTCACAGGAGACATTTCCCAACTCACAGGAGACCTTTCCGAACTCACAGAAGACATTTCCCAACTCACAGGAGACCTTTCCCGACTCACAGGAGACCTTTCCCGACTCACAGAAGACATTTCCCAACTCACAGGAGACCTTTCCCGACTCACAGGAGACCTTTCCCGTCTCACAGGAGACATTTTTCAACTCACAGGAGACATTTCCCAACTCACAGGAGACGTTTCCCAGCACACAGGAGATATTTCCCAACTCACAGGAGACATTTCCCGGCTCACAGGAGACATTTCCCGACTCACAGGAGACATTTCCCAACTCACAGAAGACATTTCCCATCTCACAGGAGATATTTCCCAACACACAGGAGACATTTCCCAACTCACAGGAGACATTTCCCAACACACAGGAGATATTTCCCAACTCACAGGAGACATTTCCCAACTCACAGGAGACATTTCCCAACTCACAGGAGACGTTTCCCAACTCACATGAGACATTTCCCAACTCACAGGAGACATTTCCCAACTCGCAGGAGACGTTTCCCAACTCGCAGGAGACATTTCCCAACTCACAGGAGACATTTCCCAACTCACAGGAGACATTTCCCAACTCACAGGAGACGTTTCCCAACTCGCAGGAGACGTTTCCCAACTCACAGGAGACATTTCCCAACTCACAGGAGACATTTCCCAACTCACAGGAGACATTTCCCAACTCACAGGAGACATTTCCCAACTCACAGGAGACATTTCCCAACTCACAGGAGACATTTCCCAACTCACAGGAGAGATTTCCCAACTCACAGGGGACATTTCCCAACTCACAGGAGACATTTCCCAACTCACAGGAGACATTTCCCAACTCACAGGAGACATTTCCCAACTCACAGGAGATATTTCCCAACTCACAGGAGACGTTTCCTAACTCACAGGAGATATTTCCCAACTCACAGGGGACATTTCCCAACTCACAGGAGATATTTCCCAACTCACAGGAGACGTTTCCTAACTCACAGGAGACGTTTCCCAACTCAAAGGAGCGGCGTCTATATTTAGCCTTGCTGTAGGGTAAAGTATCTCCAGTGCACAGTGGCCGCCGTCTCTCTCCCTAACATGTCTCTGTGACCGGGTGACCCCAGCCTGGCGGAAGTGTTGCCACGCGCCTAGCAACAGCGCGCTGGTAACGGGGCAAGGTGCGAGATTCCGCCCATAGCCAGAGATTATTCTGGGCGATGGTTATGCATTCTTTTTGCAGGGCAGACATGATGGAGGGAGACTATTTTAGGCCTTGGGCAACACCTGCTGAGATGCACTGTGCAACTGTCACCATGGAAACAAGGCAAAATCTGTCGTCCTGTTCAGTGTAAAAAGGATTTACCCCCAAAAGCCCCTTCCTGTTTTCAAACAAGGGGCATTTTGTGACCCACTGAAAAGATATGGTGATGACCATGTTGTGTCGTGTCACCCACGACCCCCCCTCCCCCTCGATGGTCCCTACACAGCTTCTGTCTTAGGAACTTCCTGTCCAAACAGGAAGTAAGGGCAGATTTCTTGAGTGGGATCACAGGCAGCAAAGGGAGCCCTGGACAGGTAGGCAGTTTCCTTTTTTCTGTGGGGTAGGGGGATTTTTGAACATGTACAGCCACTGCATGCTTGTGCACACATGGGATTTTTTCCTCTGCAGCCTTGCAGTAAGACAAACACAACCAGGTAATGTACACATGAAGATATACCACAAATGTGCTGCTTAATGACTTCTACTGCCTCCATATTGCAGGAGACTGTTAGTGGCCATGGTTAAAGATTGCTGCCAGGTAGTGGACTGGCCACGGGGAGACTCTGGAGAATTCCCAGTGGGCCACACTGCTGGATATCACAAAATCCCGTTCTAAGACCCTCCTCAGCTACCTGCCTTCCATGTCTCCCTCCAACCTCTGCCCCTATACCTGTGACAGAGACAGCTGCCATGTTACAGGAGACTTAGGCGACTGCTGGTGAGTTACAGGAGACTGTGAAGAGACCAATATTGCAGGACACATTGGCAATTGCTGCCATGTTACAGGAGACATAGGACACTACTGCTTTCTAACTGGAGCTAGTTACTGTTGTGTAACAGAGGACTGCTGCCATGTTACATGAGACTGTTAAGAGACGGCTGCCATGTCACAGGAGACTGTTAAGAGACGGCTGCCATGTCACAGGAGACTGTTAAGAGACAACTTGCATATTACATGAGCCTGTTAAGAGACAACTTGCATATTACATGAGCCTGTTAAGAGACTGCTGCCATGTCACAGGAGACTGTTAAGAGACAACTTGCATATTACATGAGCCTGTTAAGAGACTGCTTCCATGTTACAGGAGACTTAAGAGACAACTTGCATATTACATGAGCCTGTTAAGAGACTGCTGCTATGTTACAGGAGCCTTAAGAGACTGCTGCCATGTTACAGGAGACTGTTAAGAGACTGCTGCCATGTTACAGGAGACTGTTAAGAGACTGCTGCCATGTTACAGGAGACTGTTAAGACACTGCTGCCATGTTATAGGAGACTGTTAAGAGACGGCTGCCATGTTACAGGAGACTTAAGAGACAACTTGCATGTTACATGAGCCTGTTAAGAGACTGCTGCTATGTTACAGGAGCCTTAAGAGACTGCTGCCATGTTACAGGAGACTGTTAAGAGACTGCTGCCATGTTACAGGAGACTGTTAAGAGACTGCTGCCATGTTACAGGAGACTGTTAAGACACTGCTGCCATGTTATAGGAGACTGTTAGAGACTAATGCCATGTTACAGGAGACTGTTAAGAGAAAGCTGCCATGTTACAGGAGACTTTTAAGAGAAAGCTGCCGTGTTACATGAGACTGTTAAGAGACTGCTGCCAGGTAACAGTAGCCTTCAGAGACTGCTGTCATGTTACAGGAGATTATTAGAGACAGCTTCCATGTTACAGGAGACTGTTAAGACACTTCTGCCATGTTACAGGAGACTGTTAAGAGACAGCTTCCAGGTAACAGGAGCCTTCAGAGACTGCTGTCATGTTACAGGAGACTGCTGCCATGTTACAGGAGACTGTTAAGAGACAGCTTCCAGGTAACAGGAGCCTTCAGAGACTGCTGTCATGTTACAGGAGACTGCTGCCATGTTACAGGAGACTGTTAGAGACTATGCCATGTTATAGGAGGCAGAATAGGAAGCTGTGATCGATCATTGGGTCATTTCACACGTGGTGTAGGGAAAGGTAAAAGAATGACTATCTCGATTGCTGGGAAACATGAAGTAGAATGACTGATGAAAAGGCCATTGAGCCGTGTGTGGGCAGCGCAGGATTCCCTCGCACTGGATCAGATGTCAGACACACAATCTATCATTTAATTCAATCCGCTTGTATGCACAGTGAATATCAGATTAAGAATTGGTAATAGAAGAATAAATTGATAATGATCAATCAGTCCATGGCTCCCACATACAATGACATTGGAGGGATGGAGCAGCAGGGCCCTGTCCACACACATATCAGCTTGGCCAATAGGGGGGCAATCGTTCAGGACATGAATGATCAGATCCCAGCTTTTGGTCACACGATAGACCCAACCACCCTGTGCCGAGTGTTTAGGTGAGGAAGGGTTAAACGCCTGCGAGCGATCTGCGCGCTTGTGGCGGCGGCGGTTTAGATCGGGCGGAGGCAGCGAGTGCCTCTGGATCGGATTACCACCTTGGCGCGGGAGGCCGCAGTGTGTGTGTTTGTTGCCATGAATAAGAGTTTGTTTCTGCGCCAGGAACGGAGCGGCAAGACAGTTACAAAACACGCAAGGAATCCACAGAGCGAGAGGAGGACGCGCAGCTACACTCCAGAGGGCTCCCGACGCTGTAACCGGGGAATCCGGACATAGAAATTGGGCGCTAAGCTGCCCATACAATATGCAACTTGATGGTACAATCACTGGCCAAAGCCATTATCCTGGGAATTGTCCAGTCAGATTGTATAGTGTATGGCCAGCACTAAGTGATCATTCATCAACAGTAAGGCCAAGGGTCCAAACAGATATTACTGAGCACAGGGGCCCCATAATATGTGACTGTCCAAAAATCTTACAATCAAGATTGTATAGTGTATGGCCAGCACTAGGTGATCAGCTGGGTGGCCAGACATGGATTACATCTAACAGTAAAGCCAAGGGTGTCACTGGATCCAAACAAATGTCAATGAGCACAGGGACCCCATAATATGTGACTGTCCAAAAATCTTACAATCAGGATTGTATAGTGTAAGGCCAACACTAGGTGATCATTCATCAACAGTAAAGCCAAGGGTGTCACTGGATCCAAACAGATATTACTGAGCACAGGGACCCCATAATATGTGACTGTCCAAAAATCCTACAATCAGGATTGTATAGTGTATGGCCAGCACTAGGTGATCATTCATCAACAGTAATGCCAAGGGTGTCACTGGATCCAAACAGAAGCCAATGAGCACAGGGACCCCATAACATGTGACTGTCCAAAATCCTACAATCAAGGTTGTTTAGTGTATGGCCAGCACTAGGTGATCATTCATCAACAGTAAAGCCAAGGGTGTCACTGGATCCAAACAGA
Organism: Gastrophryne carolinensis; assembly: GCA_027917425.1. Classification (NCBI taxonomy): domain Eukaryota; kingdom Metazoa; phylum Chordata; class Amphibia; order Anura; family Microhylidae; genus Gastrophryne; species Gastrophryne carolinensis. The sequence continues at coordinate 373,505,443 of CM051235.1, forward strand.
TGCCAATGAGCACAGGGACCCCATAATATGTGACTGTCCAAAACTCCTACAATTAAAATTGTATAGTGTATGGCCAGCACTAGGTGATCAGCTGGGTGGCCAAACATGGATTACATCTAACAGTAAAGCCAAGGGTGTCACTGGATCCACAGGGATGACAATGAGCACAGGGACCCACATTAAATAACACTATGCAAATGTACTATCAGATTGTATAGTGTATGACCAGTGTTAGGTGATTGGCTCGGTGACCAAACAGGGACTTCATCCAACAGTAAAGATATGGGTGCCACTGAAAGAGAAAGGATGACTGCAGACACAGGGACCCCCATAAAATATTCTGGTTAATAGCGTTAGCTCCTGATGACACCCACATCTTTCAGTTTATTGAACGTCCTGACTCTTGTGACCAAACAGCTTATCCGGCAGAAAAGCCAGGGGCGTCACTGGTGAAATGTGTCAATGGGCACAGGAACCCCTATATTATATATTTTTGGTCCCAATGGCACCTATGATTTTCTGTTAAATGATCTTCCTGTCTCTTGTGACCAAACAGGCTCAGCTGGCAGAAAAGCCAGGGGTGTCACTGGAAGAAGAGGGTGACTGGACACAGGGACCCCATATTATGAGACTATGCAAAGCCTGTACAATCAGATTGTCGTATGTATGGCCAGCATTAGGTGACCAAACAAGAAGTTCATCTAACAGTAAATACATAAGTCTCACTGAAAGCAAAGGGATGGGTAATATCTATTTGCCCAGATGACATCCCAGAATTTAAGGTTAATGAAATTCCTGTGCCATATGACAGATGGGTGTCACTCGGAGGATGGTGTCAACGGGCACAAGGACGCCATGTTGTCATGGACTCAGTGTCAGCATAGGGAGCGGGGGCAGCCACATCCCAGATTTCCCTGTGGAGTGTGGGAACACGCACAGCTGTGTGGATGCCAGGGGATGTGGTCACGGCCCATGATAGTGGCGAGGGTTTGCAGGCGATCTGGGTGGGGGGTTCACACAGCAGGGCACCCTGAAGCGGGATGCCCCAGGACACCTATTCACCTACACTGGAGTCTTTTAAACTCTAGGGACTGCCATGGCGGTGACTGGTACCCTTTAAATGAATATAAAGTCTATCTAACTGTAAAGCAATGGGTGTCACTAGAAGGAGATGGGTGTCAATGGGCAAACAGGAACCCCTTGTTTTGTGCGGGTCACCACCTTTTGATCCCAGTTGGCTTACAGTTACATGAACTTCCTAAAACCATAGGCGTCACCAAGACCGGAGGGATGTCTGCCACATGAACCTCATATGTACGGATGACACCCACAGATTTTCTGTTAAAGCATCTTCCTGATTAGGGAGCTCTAAAGTGGTTTTAACCCCTTTTATCATTCAGGTTGGAGTTGAGCCTTAATTCCCCAGACTGTAGTTGTCCTGTGCGGGAACACATGAGTCACACGGCCGGGGGTGTTGGTGAGATATCCAGCTCCATCCTACATCAGTTATCAGTGGATGTTGCTCAATTTACAGCCACAATTTAAGGCGAATTACACCCGTCCTGTGTCAGTGGGCAGCGGGCGTGACACGAAGGCGGCAGAATAGAGCCTCTCCACCTGCCCTCACCCATCCCTATGCGATAGAGTGAGGAAGGATTGGAACACATGCAATGCTTCTGCTGACGGTGGTCCCTTTCTTTTTTATAAACAATAGAAAGCCTCTCCATCTCATATACATACAGTACCTCATATAGGGTTTCTTTTTTTTTTTTTTTACTAATTAAGGTTTGTAGAGCTTCTTCACCTGAATAAATGACCTCTTCATCTCCCTATTTAAAACATACCCCCATGTATGGGGTGATAGAAGATAGAACTGAAAAATGTCTCCTTCTCCACCTCATTGGAGAGCTTTATTCTCACGGGAGGCCTTCTCTGTCTTGTGTGAAAAAAATTCTTAACATAGCGAGGACTCCATTGTATAAAGAGAACCTCTCCACATCATATGAGGACTCCACTGTATTAGAAGAAACTCTCCATATCATATAAGGACTCCAATGTATAAGAAGAACCTCTCCACATCATATGAGGACTCCACTGTATAAGGAGAACCTCTCCACATCATATGAGGACTCCACTGTATAAAGAGAACCTCTCCACATCATATGAGGACTCCACTGTATTAGAAGAAACTCTCCATATCATATAAGGACTCCAATGTATAAGAAGAACCTCTCCACATCATACAAGGACTCCACTGTATAAGGAGAACCTCTCCACATCATATGAGGACTCCACTGTATAAGGAGAACCTCTCCACATCATATGAGGACTCCACTGTATAAAGAGAACCTCTCCACATCATATGAGGACTCCACGGTATAAGAAGAACCTCTCCACATCATATGAGGACTCCACTGTATAAGGAGAACCTCTCCACATCATATGAGGACTCCACTGTATAAGGAGAACCTCTCCACATCATATGAGGACTCCACTGTATAAGGAGAACCTCTCCACATCATATGAGGACTCCACGGTATAAGAAGAACCTCTCCACATCATATGAGGACTCCACTGTATAAGGAGAACCTCTCCACATCATATGAGGACTCCACTGTATAAGGAGAACCTCTCCACATCATATGAGGACTCCACTGTATAAAGAGAACCTCTCCACATCATACAAGGACTCCACTGTATAAGGAGAACCTCTCCACATCATACAAGGACTCCACTGTATAAGGAGAACCTCTCTACATCATACGAGGACTCCACTGTATAAAGAGAACCTCTCCACATCATATGAGGACTCCACTGTATAAGGAGAACCTCTCCACATCATATGAGGACTCCACTGTATAAAGAGAACCTCTCCACATCATATGAGGACTCCACTGTATAAGAAGAACCTCTCCACATCATATGAGGACTCCACTGTATAAGGAGAACCTCTCCACATCATACAAGGACTCCACTGTATAAGGAGAACCTCTCTACATCATACGAGGACTCCACTGTATAAAGAGAACCTCTCCACATCATATGAGGACTCCACGGTATAAGAAGAACCTCTCCACATCATATGAGGACTCCATATGTGTGTTGTGAGAACCTCTCCACATTATACGAGGACTCCATATGTGTGTTGTTATGATAAGTATTAGGAATAGGAGTAACAGTACTATATTATTGTTTTTATTAGGAAATTAGTATAATTAGCAGTACATACTTTATTTTATCACTGTATTAATAATCTTATTTTTTTATATAGTAATAATATTTGTTGAAACGGTCACTAATTCATTTTTATTATTCATTTTGTTATTAGTGTTGGTAGGTTTTACTATAATAATAATCATTATGATTACTATGTACTTGTTGCTATACTATTATATCATTGCTTTTATTTTATTTTTTTCATGATGTCATTGAGGTTTTTACCACTTTTTATTAGACCTAGTATATTATTATTACAGTTAACATTATATTATTGATAGAGGTAGTAATACCTAATTATTACTATGTGGTAGTAATATATTAGTATTATAGTTGAAATGTTTTCTATATTATAAATAGTGATAATAGTATATTAGTAGTAGTAGTAGTAGTAGTAAAATTGTATTATTAACGCTTTTGAACTTTTACTTCTGATACTAGTAGTAATGCTATTTTTAATACTATCTAAGAATATTAATATTATTTTCTTATTTTAGTTGTCACTATTTTATTACTATTCATAGGTTGTAGGAATTTTATTTTTTTATACATACATTATTAGCACCAGTTTTATAGAAATATAGAAGGGTTAAGGGAGACAGAATACCATCAGTTTTGTTGTGGGAAAACTCCCAAAGTAGTTTTTTTTAGCATCATCATTATTATTATTAATATTATTATTACTTATAATAGCATAATCTTATTCCGTATGCCATATTATTATCATCATTATTATTATTCTATATCAGCTCTGGTGTAGTCTCGGCAGGGATCCCCTGGCAGGTCAGGGCCGGCAGTGGGGCTCCCAGACGCAGGCCCCATGTCGCCAATTGGTGGGTGAATGGCCACCTGTTGTGCGGGCCTCGCCATAATGGCAGGGGAAATGTCACGGGTAATTACTGGCGCATTTCACGCCCGGCCTGGGGAAAATAGTTCCCCATTGTGAGGGGGACGCTGCACTGCAATGTGCCGGTGTGACCCTGAGGAAGGCTCTTCTTGGTGGAGGAGGGGTGGAGGGATGCAGAGCCACGCTTGGGGTCTCTCCATGTTTCAGTGGCAGACACTGTTGTTTAAAGCTGCTCGTACATCTCAGAGTCTGGTTGTATAAGAATGACCAATGGGAACGATCAGGAGGATTGATTTCTCTGCACCGACAGCACTCACCTACCAGTATTAGGCAGTATTTAGGGGGGATCCACCAACATGCTCTCGGCTCTTTGACAGCAAGCTCACCCTTCAAGTTGATGATTTATTAAACGAACAAATGGAATAGGACCCACGTAGGTGCTTGTTACAATTTGGTCATAGATTCCTAACACCTTACAATCCATAAACAAAAAAACAATCAATTAAAAAAAATTAAAATTCATTGTGCATGTGGGCACCATAAAATCTGGCTGTCAATTTGATTGGTTGCTCCTTATATGAGCCATCTTGTGACCAATCACCCACCAACAGTGCGCTCAACAGAATGTTGGCAGATGCGCTTATTACCACCTATGGCAGGGGTACTCAACCACTTCTTGTAAAGGTCCATCTAAAGGCATCTGGTGAGAGATGGAGGTCCAGACAGAGGGCTGTCACGCAGGGTGGGTGTTGAAAAGTTAGAAATCAGCACGCTGGGGGAGGGGACTAGAGATTCCCCAGGCAAAAGTAAATAAAACCTACCTGCCCCCCATCCACCCAAAAAGGGGGACAGTGCTGAGCACGGCAACACAGAAGCAATGGAGTGCAGGCTTCTCAGGGCAAAGGTCCGGAAATCTGGCGCCGAGGTCCCCATTCAGACCCAGGCCCACCAGTTGAGTATTGCTGACCTATGGGAACCACAGTTTAAAGTGGACCTCCAATCCAAAATGGCTTTGGACCCTTTCTAACAAGGCTCTGGAAATTCAGGGTCCCGATTGGGGATGCCCTGACAGTTATTAAGGAACCTGGAGCTCTGCATGATGGAGGACATGAAACAGCTGTGCACTGCAATGAAGTACAACTCCTATTAAAGGAGGTATGCTTGCTGCACGGGTGCGTGGCTGTTTATTGTACCCCATTGTATGAAGTTTAGAAAGGAAAAACAAAAATGATGTCATGGGGGGGTAGGTCATGTTAGTTTTGTATTCACCATCAGGGAGAGCTCTGATAAATGAAAATGCAGGCTCAGATGAAGCTCTGCTAGGAAAAGATGAATATCTCTCAATTATAGGGCTCAAGGATGATTCCAGCCGCCCATCAAATGGAGCTCTGCTAAGACAAGGAGAGTTCATCTCTTTAATCCAGGCCTCACGGATGGTGTAGCTAATTTCCTGTTCCCCAACAGATGGAGCTCTGCGAGATCAAGATGAGTACTGTATCTTTTGAATGCTGGGCTCACTGATGGTGTGAGGGGAGAGTTGCCAAGGAACATATTATAGGTCCTCTTTAAGGCTGGTCTTGATTCAGCAGGTCAGCACTTTCTATACTAGCAGCATTAAAATGGAAACTCCGCTCTTCTGTTTCCATGGTCAGGTTGGCTCTATCCAAGCTGGAGTTTCCCTTTCGATAACCCACAAGGGCTGTCACTTCTACAAAGTCGCTCTCGTGGGGAGCGCCCGAGGGCTTGGCTCCCAGGCTTCGAGGGGTTAACAGAAAAAGTTACCCAATGTTCCCGACCGCTTCCTACTTCGCCTTTAATGAGGAAGCGTCTCCTCTAATGACATCGGCGGCAGGGAAACCGCAAGTGCAACGTCTTGGCACCCTCCAAACAAAGGGCCATTCTGTCGCTCTGCTGGGTCCTGAGCCTGGGAATCCTCGCCTACTTCTGCCCAATGGCGCCTCTTCATCCTTACCCATCATTTAACAAGGGAAGGGTTAGATCCCCTTTCAAGATCTGTCTGCTGTTTGTGGGGACAGGAAACACAGGGAGATTGCACTAGTGGAGGGGAAAGGTAAGATCCTCTTTAGAGATTTGTAAAATGTTTCTAATATTAATAAAGGCCCCCTGTGCCAGTGGCACCCCTCTGCTTTCAGTGACACCCATGTCATTCCTTTAAGGCTAATATATGGCTCCTGTGCCAGTGACACCCCTCTGCTTTCAGTGACACCCATACAATTCCTGTTAGGTGAATATGGAGCTCCTGTGCCAGTGACACCCCTCTGCTTTCAGTGACACCCATGTCATTCCTTTAAGGCTAATATATGGCTCCTGTGCCAGTGACACCCCTCTGCTTTCAGTGACAATCATATTATTCTTTTAAGGCTAATATATGGCTCCTGTTCCGGTGACACCCCTCTGCTTTCAGTGACACCCATACAATTCCTGTTAGGTGAATATGGAGCTCCTGTTCCGGTGACACCCCTCTGCTTTCAGTGACACCCATACAATTCCTGTTAAGTGAATATGGAGCTCCTGTGCCAGTGACACCCCCTCTGCTTTCAGTGACACCCATGTCATTCCTTTTAGGCTAATATATGGCTCCTGTTCCGGTGACACCCCTCTGCTTTCAGTGACACCCATACAATTCCTGTTAGGTGAATATGGAGCTCCTGTGCCAGTGACACCCCTCTGCTTTCAGTGACAATCATATTATTCTTTTAAGGCTAATATATGGCTCCTGTTCCGGTGACAACCGTCTGCTTTCAGTGACACCCATACAATTCCTGTTAGGTGAATATGGAGCTCCTGTGCCAGTGACACCCCTCTGCTTTCAGTGACACCCATGTCATTCCTTTTAGGCTAATATATGGCTCCTGTGCCAGTGACACCCCCTCTGCTTTCAGTGACACCCATACAATTCCTGTTAAGTGAATATGGAGCTCCTGTGCCAGTGACACCCCTCTGCTTTCAGTGACACCCATGTCATTCCTTTTAGGCTAATATATGGCTCCTGTTCCGGTGACACCCCTCTGCTTTCAGTGACACCCATACAATTCCTGTTAGGTGAATATGGAGCTCCTGTGCCAGTGACACCCCTCTGCTTTCAGTGACAATCATATTATTCTTTTAAGGCTAATATATGGCTCCTGTTCCGGTGACAACCGTCTGCTTTCAGTGACACCCATACAATTCCTGTTAGGTGAATATGGAGCTCCTGTGCCAGTGACACCCCCTCTGCTTTCAGTGACACCCATACAATTCCTGTTAGGTGAATATGGAGCTCCTGTGCCAGTGACACCCCTCTGCTTTCAGTGACACCCATACAATTCCTGTTAAGTGAATATGGAGCTCCTGTGCCAGTGACACCCCTCTGCTTTCAGTGACACCCATACAATTCCTGTTAAGTGAATATGGAACTCCTGTGCCAGTGACACCCCCTCTGCTTTCAGTGACACCCATGTCATTACTTTAAGGCTAATATATGGCTCCTGTTCCGGTGACAACCGTCTGCTTTCAGTGACACCCATACAATTCCTGTTAGGTTAAAGTGGACCAACACCGAGAGGTGATCGGCCCGGAAATCTATAAGATTCCCGGGCCGATCACCTCCCACCCCGCGGGACATCCGAGATCGGGATGTCCCGCGGGGTGAAACCCCCCAAAAAACCCCCAAACACCTTACCTGATCTTCGGCGGCGGCCGGCCGCCGCCGCCTCCCTCGCGCCCCTGTAGGCGTGCTCGCGCCCGCGCCGGCCGTCTGCGAATGGCCGGCGGGGGCGCGCGCGCCGAAAGTGACGCGAGGGAGGCGGCGGCAGCCGCTTGGACGTTCCTGATCCCCGCCTGGACGTTGGCGGGGATTGGACCGTCCAGTCACGTGGGAGCGGGGACAGGTAAGATTTTGGGGCTTTCTGGGGGGTTTCACACAGCGGGGCACTGTGCCAGTGACACCACTTTCTGCTCCTAGTGACACCCATGGCATTGGTCACATTAAAATGGGGCTCCTGTGTCAGTGATTCACTTCTGCTCAAGTGAAACCCATGGATTGGCTGCACGTCCCCTTAAAGAAACTTTATTGTCCCTCCCCTGATGCAAACAAACACACCCTCAGCTCCCAACCCTGCACTCAGACCTCTCTCCGAGCAAAATTCACTTCACAATGGCAGCCCACGACCAGAGATAAAAGTTGCCAGAGAACAGACAGAATGTATAGCCACCACACCCATATTATATTTTACTTTAGGTACAAAAGTGTGGATGAGTGACCCACACAGGACGTCATCCAGCAACAAGTTGCAGGCCCCCTGATATGAAAGCTAAGGCCTAACTACAGCCACTGTTTTATTTTCACCTTCATAACACACAGCAAAAGAGTCATCTGACCAGCAGAGAAGTCATGTGAAGATCCTGCTAAATGAATCAACATTAAATTATATCAGGGAATGGGAAAGAGCTTAAAATCTACTAAAGCCGAACAAAATCCAGGAGTTTGATTTTCCCGGGTTTTGTTCCGTGCCCCCGGGGCATTCCAAATTGGGATGCCCTGCTGTGTGAAACCCCCCAGTTTACCCAGCTCACCTCTCCTCAGTCCAACGGGGCATGTGCTGGCTCTTATCTAATCAGAGACATTTGCATTGACTACATCATTGGGAAAGGGCTCTGATTGAATCCAAGGTCTGGAGCAGGAGATCTCGCACGCCTCCAGGGATGCAGCGCATGCTCCCCATTGTAATATGCCGAAAGGAAAACGGCTCTGATCGGACGAAAGCCCACTCATGTGCCATTGGACCGGGAAAAGGTGAGTTATTACTGGGGCCTTGGGGGTTTCACACAGTGGGGCATCCTGATTTGGGATGGTGGGTTTTGTTCCAGTTTAAGGTATAAGGGAACATATAGACAAGGCATAAGGGAGGGCACCGAAGAGGAAGAGCTTACAATCTATTAGGGTATAAGGGAGGATACAGAAGGAAGAAGAGCTTACACTCTATTAGGGTATAAGGGAGGATACAGAAGAAGAAGAGCTTACAATCTATTAGGGTATAAGGGAGGATACAGGAGGAGAAGAGCTTACAATCTATTAGGGTATAAGGGAGGATACAGAAGGAGAAGAGCTTACAATCTATTATGGTATAAGGGAGGATACAGAAGGAGAAGAGCTTACAATCTATTAGGGTATAAGGAGGATACAGAAGGCGAAGAGCTTACAATCTATTATGGTATAAGGGAGGATACAGAAGGAGAAGAGCTTACAATCTATTAGGGTATAAGGGAGGATACAGAAGGAAGAAGAGCTTACACTCTATTAGGGTATAAGGGAGGATACAGAAGGAGAAGGGCTTACAATCTATTAGGGTATAAGGAGGATACAGAAGGAGAAGAGCTTACAATCTATTAGGGTATAAGGGAGGATACAGAAGGAGAAGGGCTTACAATCTATTAGGGTATAAGGAGGATACAGAAGGAGAAGAGCTTACAATCTATTAGGATATAAGGGAGGATACAGAAGGAGAAGAGCTTACAATCTATTAGGGTATAAGTGAGGATACAGAAGGAGAAGAGCTTACAATCTATTAGGGTATAAGGGAGGATACAGAAGAAGAAGAGCTTACAATCTATTAGGGTATAAGGGAGGATACAGAAGGAGAAGAGCTTACAATCTATTAGGGTATAAGGGAGGATACAGAAGAAGAAGAGCTTACAATCTATTAGGGTATAAGGGAGGATACAGAAGGAGAAGAGCTTACAATCTATTAGGGTATAAGTGAGGATACAGAAGGAGAAGAGCTTACAATCTATTAGGGTATAAGGGAGGATACAGAAGGAGAAGAGCTTACAATCTATTAGGGTATAAGGGAGGATACAGAAGGAGAAGAGCTTACACTCTATTAGGGTATAAGGGAGGATACAGAAGGAGAAGAGCTTACAATCTATTAGGGTATAAGGGAGGATACAGAAGGAGAAGAGCTTACACTCTATTAGGGTATAAGGGAGGATACAGAAGGAGAAGAGATTACAATCTATTAGGGTATAAGGGAGGATACAGAAGGAGAAGAGCTTACAATCTATTAGGGTATAAGGGAGTATACAGAAAGAGAAGAGCTTACAATCTATTATGGTATAAGGGAGGATACAGAAGGAGAAGAGCTTACAATCTATTAGGGTATAAGGAGGATACAGAAGGAGAAGAGCTTACAATCTATTATGGTATAAGGGAGGATACAGAAGGAGAAGAGCTTACAATCTATTAGGGTATAAGGGAGGATACAGAAAGAGAAGAGCTTACAATCTATTAGGGTATAAGGGATGATACAGAAGGAGAAGAGCTTACAATCTATTAGGGTATAAGGAGGATACAGAAGGAGAAGAGCTTACAATCTATTATGGTATAAGGGAGGATACAGAAGGAGAAGAGCTTACAATCTATTAGGGTATAAGGAGGATACAGAAGGAGAAGAGCTTACAATCTATTAGGGTATAAGTGAGGATACAGAAGGAGAAGAGCTTACAATCTATTAGGGTATAAGGGAGGATACAGAAGGAGAAGAGCTTACAATCTATTAGGGTATAAGGGAGGATACAGAAGGAGAAGAGCTTACACTCTATTAGGGTATAAGGGAGGATACAGAAGGAGAAGAGCTTACAATCTATTAGGGTATAAGGGAGGATACAGAAGGAGAAGAGCTTACACTCTATTAGGGTATAAGGGAGGATACAGAAGGAGAAGAGATTACAATCTATTAGGGTATAAGGGAGGATACAGAAGGAGAAGAGCTTACAATCTATTAGGGTATAAGGGAGTATACAGAAAGAGAAGAGCTTACAATCTATTATGGTATAAGGGAGGATACAGAAGGAGAAGAGCTTACAATCTATTAGGGTATAAGGAGGATACAGAAGGAGAAGAGCTTACAATCTATTATGGTATAAGGGAGGATACAGAAGGAGAAGAGCTTACAATCTATTAGGGTATAATGGAGGATACAGAAGGAGAAGAGCTTACAATCTATTAGGGTATAAGGGAGTATACAGAAAGAGAAGAGCTTACAATCTATTAGGGTATAAGGGAGGATACAGAAGGAGAAGAGCTTACAATCTATTAGGGTATAAGGGAGTATACAGAAAGAGAAGAGCTTACAATCTATTATGGTATAAGGGAGGATACAGAAGGAGAAGAGCTTACAATCTATTAGGGTATAAGGAGGATACAGAAGGAGAAGAGCTTACAATCTATTATGGTATAAGGGAGGATACAGAAGGAGAAGAGCTTACAATCTATTAGGGTATAAGGGAGGATACAGAAAGAGAAGAGCTTACAATCTATTATGGTATAAGGGAGGATACAGAAGGAGAAGAGCTTACAATCTATTAGGGTATAAGGAGGATACAGAAGGAGAAGAGCTTACAATCTATTAGGGTATAAGGGAGGATACAGAAAGAGAAGAGCTTACAATCTATTATGGTATAAGGGAGGATACAGAAGGAGAAGAGCTTACAATCTATTAGGGTATAAGGGAGGATACAGAAGGAGAAGAGCTTACACTCTATTAGGGTATAAGGGAGGATACAGAAGGAGAAGAGATTACAATCTATTAGGGTATAAGGGAGGATACAGAAGGAGAAGAGCTTACAATCTATTAGGGTATAAGGGAGTATACAGAAAGAGAAGAGCTTACAATCTATTATGGTATAAGGGAGGATACAGAAGGAGAAGAGCTTACAATCTATTAGGGTATAAGGAGGATACAGAAGGAGAAGAGCTTACAATCTATTATGGTATAAGGGAGGATACAGAAGGAGAAGAGCTTACAATCTATTAGGGTATAAGGGAGGATACAGAAAGAGAAGAGCTTACAATCTATTATGGTATAAGGGAGGATACAGAAGGAGAAGAGCTTACAATCTATTAGGGTATAAGGAGGATACAGAAGGAGAAGAGCTTACAATCTATTATGGTATAAGGGAGGATACAGAAGGAGAAGAGCTTACAATCTATTAGGGTATAAGGGAGGATACAGAAAGAGAAGAGCTTACAATCTATTAGGGTATAAGGGATGATACAGAAGGAGAAGAGCTTACAATCTATTAGGGTATAAGGAGGATACAGAAGGAGAAGAGCTTACAATCTATTATGGTATAAGGGAGGATACAGAAGGAGAAGAGCTTACAATCTATTAGGGTATAAGTGAGGATACAGAAGGAGAAGAGCTTACAATCTATTAGGGTATAAGTGAGGATACAGAAGGAGAAGAGCTTACAATCTATTAGGGTATAAGGGAGGATACAGAAGGAGAAGAGCTTACAATCTATTAGGGTATAAGGGAGGATACAGAAGGAGAAGAGCTTACACTCTATTAGGGTATAAGGGAGGATACAGAAGGAGAAGAGCTTACAATCTATTAGGGTATAAGGGAGGATACAGAAGGAGAAGAGCTTACACTCTATTAGGGTATAAGGGAGGATACAGAAGGAGAAGAGATTACAATCTATTAGGGTATAAGGGAGGATACAGAAGGAGAAGAGCTTACAATCTATTAGGGTATAAGGGAGTATACAGAAAGAGAAGAGCTTACAATCTATTATGGTATAAGGGAGGATACAGAAGGAGAAGAGCTTACAATCTATTAGGGTATAAGGAGGATACAGAAGGAGAAGAGCTTACAATCTATTATGGTATAAGGGAGGATACAGAAGGAGAAGAGCTTACAATCTATTAGGGTATAAGGGAGGATACAGAAAGAGAAGAGCTTACAATCTATTATGGTATAAGGGAGGATACAGAAGGAGAAGAGCTTACAATCTATTAGGGTATAAGGAGGATACAGAAGGAGAAGAGCTTACAATCTATTATGGTATAAGGGAGGATACAGAAGGAGAAGAGCTTACAATCTATTAGGGTATAAGGGAGGATACAGAAAGAGAAGAGCTTGCAATCTATTAGGGTATAAGGGAGGATACAGAAGAAGAAGAGCTTACAATCTATTAGGGTATAAGGGAGGATACAGAAGGAGAAGAGCTTGCAATCTATTAGGGTATAAGGGAGGATACAGAAGAAGAAGAGCTTACAATCTATTAGGGTATAAGGGAGGATACAGAAGGAGAAGAGCTTACAATCTATTAGGGTATAAGGGCGGATACAGAAGGAAGAAGAGGTTACCATCTATTAGCATACATTTGCTGGAACTTCACTGTAGTGACTAAGCATCACTCTCTATTTCACTAGTGAAGGCATCACATCCATTTAAAACAAATCTGTGAGAGTCACCAGGGCTAAAACCTCAATCCACTGAATTCTAGTGTGAATAGAATGCCTCTATGGCCACCACAGATTGAATTTCCTATAAGTCCCCGCAGACAGGAAGTAAAGCTGTATTACCCTAATAGGATCACAGACAGTATATATATATATATATATATATATATATATATATATATATATATACAAAATTCTTCCTTCAGGTTCACTTTAAGGGCAAAACGTCCAATTTAAGTAGTGCTCGGCAGCATGTTCCAGGTGCAGCAGAGAAACCGGGTTAGTCATCAAATAATAAATGTGAGGTTAAGCAGAGCTCCGCAGATCGGCAAAACTCGATTATTAGACGGCTCTGCTATGTCACACTGTCACATCTGATCGCTCATTAAGCACACGTCGCCCCCGAAATCAGGTTACAGTGAGGAGCAGCGTCAGACTCCCCCGCTGATGCCAAGGCCGGTCCTACCTCCTCCTGTGTAAGTGAAAAGGCTGGGTACCAGGCTGTCATGCTGATCCTCCAGATTCACAGTCTATGAAAGCAACTGGCTGATAGTATTACGTGGAAGGGGACAAAATCCCATCAGCACCCAATTGTAACGCTCCCTCAGCACCTACTTGGCAGTTTTGACATCACGTTTGCTACAAATCCTCTCCATATATATATATATATATATATATATACTGTTACCCATAGCAACCAAGCTCACTGCCAGTTTGATTTTCACAAGTGGACAAATAAGCCCTAGTTGGTTGTTACGGGTACTCTGTTGTCCTCGCCAGATGATAGTAAATACCCACCCACCACTTAGAGAAGAATTAAAGTCTGAAAGGTTGCTATGGGCAACATCCTCATTCATCGCCTCCATTTCTGGCTCCAGTTTATGATAAATAGGACCTGAAGAGACGGTAACAACACCATCATCTTCCCAGTATACATTTTGTTTGCCATTTCTTTATAAATAGACAGAGACAGTCCAGGCAAAAGGTTGAAATAGCCATTTTTTCACCTCATTTAAGGGGGCTGTGTATTTTATTCAATCGTGCTTACTTCTTCATGATGATCCCTATTATACTCCCCACCTTCTCTTCCTTGCCATGCTGCATGAGTCATGCATACTGCTCTATGGCTCTGAACATCCCTTCCAAGTGTAACTTATAGAGAGAACAGCAGAAGGGAGAAAGTTTACTAGAGTTTATTAAGAACCCTAGTTTATTGAGACAGCCAGCATAGGGTGAGTAGAATCAAGGCTAACCTAACCCCTTGCCTGGAAGTAAGCAATTGCTATGGACAACATCTCCAGTTCTTAAGACATTTCTCAAGTTATTTTGCGATAGACCACTATAGAGAATGTATTAAGAAGCCCAACCAGCTGCCTCCAATTCCCTCATTTTCCTTCTCTAGCTCTTTATTAAATATCATCCTTAGCGAGAACATAAGTGAAAGTCTAAGTGGCTTGTTCCTCCAGTTTTTTATGAACAGACTCTTTTAGAGGAGGAAGCAAAGAAGCCTGACCAGTTGCTACACCTCCACCATCATGGGACACAACACCTGGAGGACAAAAACAAGCAGTCCAGCAGTGTGAGAAACTCTCATTTTCATACTCTAGCCGCTTGTGTCTGTAGTTATTTGTTTTAGAAAAAGGCCCCTTTAGAATCAGACTTTTAAAAAAAGGGCCTCAAAATATAAAACTTTAGTAAATGTCTTCCCCTCTTATGATCAACGGCATAAGCAGTTTGAGAGGCCTTAGCCCCATGCACATGTTGTGGAATGGCATAAAGATTCATCACGCTATAATTACATGGGGGCGGCCATCTTGCCACACGCCTGATAGTCCTGCTTACACATGAAAATTAGGAGGGTGCAATTCACATGAAATTGAGAGAGATATATGCCTCACACACACAAGCACTGAATAAACAGCTAATGTAGCAACAGAAATATGTGTGAGGGAAGCTGTTACAATGCATCTCTATGGCAGAGGCTGCCACAAAAGTCAGGGGATACAGTGTATACCAGTAGTCCTCAAACTTCCTCCTGAAGGGCCGAGACCGGCCAGGTTTTGCAGCTCTCCACGCTGCTCCACAGGTGAATTAACTGGTGCTCAGACAGAGCTATAGCCCTAATTATTACATCTGTGCATCAGCATAGAGAGCTGCAAAACCTGGCCTGTCTCGGCCCTTGAGGAGGAAGTTTGAGGACTACTGGTGTATACAATGTATTTTATTCAGTGAGGAGTCCTTACAACTGAATGCTTACTAATACTAGCTAGAAATAAGAAATAAGCAGGTGTGGCAAGATGGCCGCTGCCATGCATGTTTAAGGGTGCAGAATCTGCATGCTATTCCTAACATCTGCATGGAGTTAATCCCTATCAATAAGCTTATGTCACTGATTGGCATTTCTCTTATATGAGGATTTTATAAATCTCACCATTACAGAGGGTGTTAATGGAGTCTTTCTCCATATCTTAATAAAAAGGTCCCTTTAGAAAGGAACTTAATAAAGCTTGAATGGTTGCTATGGACAAGACACTAGGCAGACCTGCAGTGTGGCCGCAGTTACACCCCAGAAATCAACACACTCTAATTTCTGGACCCTAGTTCTTTACAACTATCTTCCTTAGAGAGGGTATAAAAAGCCTAAGAGCATTGTTGCCCCAGGTCTGTATAAACAGGCCCCTTTAGAGAAGGACCTACACTCCCATGTGCCATGCTGGGTACTGGTTCACAGGAACACTAACCTAGCCTACACCATCAGTGAGCCCTGCATTGGAGATACTGACTTTTACCTCGCAGTTCGGCATCCATTGAGGGACAGTTAATAGCTTCACACGTATGGAATAGGCAGCTCATCCAAAAGATGACTTGCTTCACTGAAGTGTGCAGGGCTTAAAAGGGAACAAAACCCACCAGTGGCCGACCTGGAATCTAAAAGATTCCAGGGCCGGTCGCTGGCTTTTCCCTGGGGCATTTCGAATAGGGATGCCCCGCTCTGTGAAACCGCCCAGGGTACCCATAAAAGCTCACCTTTCTCGACTCCAACAGAACATGCTTGGGCTCTTGTCCAATCAGAGTTCTGATAGTTTAGGGAGAACGCGCTGCTGCATCCATGGTGGCATGCGTGCACTGGGACGGACGCGTGCGTGCCGCCGGGGATACGGGGGATGCAGCAGTGTGTGCTCCCCATTAATTAAAGCCCTTTGCCGAATTGCAAAGTCAGGACAAAGGGCTCTGATAGGACGAGAGCCTGGGTTCTATTCCGCTTTAATGGCCATTTTTGGTTTCTTAAACCAGGCCAACAACTTGGCACATTTGGAAAAGAAAGGTAGCGGCCATTTTGGAGCTTCCTCTCCCAACTGACATAACTGAAACACAGTAACAGGAAGCCCAGCATGACTTCCTGTTTGCAGGTGGCCTATAAGCCCTTGTTTTCAAAATGTAGAAAAAGATAAATTAATGTTTATGCGCAGCTAAATTGTCCTGGGGAGGGATGCAGCATGAGCACTGTTTGTTGTGTTGGTCTGATTTCATTCATTTTGGACTTTTGGGCCCCTTTAATTAAGTGTGAATGGTTGCTATGGGCAACCCCCATTCTTTGACAACTGGAGGACCGCAACAAGCAGATCAGCAGTGTGATGGCAGCAAGTCCTCCAAAACGGACCCACAAAACAAACACCATTGCGTCCTGGCTGGCAGCAGGATTGGTTGTACACACAATCGTGTCAGGAAATGTTTGGCGGCTGACACCACTGATGGTTTTTTTTTCTCTGGGAGGCTAATCATTAACCAGCACTATTCTCTTAGTGCGAGGCCTGCGTAGGTAGGATGGGAACAGGAAGCAGGCAGGTGGGAAATCTCCTCCACGCTGCACCCGGGCCACATGTCTGCTTTATGAAGTAGTAAAATGACTGAATTAAATCTGGAAAACAAAAGCTCTCCTTGTCGTAACTTCAGCCACGATACACCACGTGCGGCTCGCCAATAAATCACCCGCCGCCCTGGGGCCTTTCCTCTCAGCCTGTTATACTGAAAGGCCTTTCAAGGGTGAACACAAAATTCTGAGGCAGATCCAGCGAGGGGGGGAAATTGGTTTAGCGCCAAAAAACAAAAGCCTGACTGTTGCCGGGGGCAACCATGACAAGTTTGCCCCAGCTTGATAAATCTGCAATGTGCAGCTCATAACCTTTAGCTTACATTCGATTCAAACTATTTAATTGTAAAACTATCAACTGGAAAGAGCTAAAGACCACAAAAACTAAAATGTTAAACCGGACCTTCACCATGATTTAATGAAAATCCCAAACTCTTAAAAAACGGTTCCCCAGCATCTAAAATTAATATATTTTACGTTTTTAGTCACTAACTTATTATTCTTTCCCCCACTGGGCTGCAACTCTGTTCATGAATTTAGGATACGGGCGCCGCCATCTTGACTCAGAAGCATCACACCTACTGAGGAGAGGAGAGTGGGATGAGGTACAGGGGGTGGGTTATAGCTGTGCTTTGCTCAGACAGAGCAGAGCTGGGGTCAGGAAACGGTCAGCAGTCCCAGAATGCAGAGCAGCACAGTCAGGAGGCACTTCCTGTTTGCAGGCTGCCTGATAAGATGGCGGCTTCCATAAGCCGCCATCTTGGATGTTTAAAGGCTCATAACATGCAGTAGATGCAGGTAGGATGATTTTTGATGTGGGCAATCTGTATGTACAGGGTGTGGAAAACATATAAGATAGACTCTTATTCAGAGTGAAGGTCCGCTTTAACTGCAGGATATGGTGCCTTTTGTGATTGCACTGTAGAGAACTAGTCTCACACAGGAAGATATCGGAAAGTCCATGGGTGTCACCGGTACAAAACAGAAACATGTGCTCCAACGACATCCTCCTCGGCACAGGGGCCAGGGGGGTAAATACAATAGGGGCAGTGCTGGCACAAGCCCCCGGGCCTGTGGAATAAGGGGCCCTGGAACAGGCTGCCTTCACCACCTCTGCAGTATGTACCTGCTGCCCTTACCTTGCCATGCCGCCTCCTTCTCTATTGAATGTGGGCCTTGCTTCCACATCGGTGCCCCATCCTTGTCCTGGCGCTCATCTCTGTCGGCTCCATGTTCGCCACTCCTCTCCATTGTCGCCCTCCTCCGACCGGCAGGTGAGCGTCTGATGGGGCCCCATCAGGTCTATGTACACCCCTGTCAGGGGCCCCCAGTATTGTCCCAGGCCTTACAGACTCTCAGGCCAAACAGAAACTAAAGATCTCTCCTATCAATGACAGAAAAAACACTAAACTGACCCGAATTATTCCCCATACAAAATCAAGGATTTTTGTACACTCAGCGTTTCTTCTGATATTTACTTAGAAGCACGATTTCAGTACCAATATGGTTAAAAGAGAGTTATAGTTCACTCACAATACTCACTTTTTAATATTATTTAGGCTTAGGCCCAGTGGCATAATTAAATGGGACGGGCCCTTTTACAAACATTAAATAGGGCCCTTTCAAGGCTCATACAGTGAACTTAACTTAAAGCTAGGTTTACCTAAAACAGTAGAGATGAATGGTGCTTCCTTTCTCTAAATGATGCCAAGTGAACATAAATATGAGAAATAATTTGGAGGAGCAACAATGATGGGGGCCCCTCCAGCCTCCTGGGCCCTGGTGTAATGGCACCCCTATAGTTATGCCCCTGCTTACGCCCAAAGCTTCAGTACTGCAGATACAGTATGTACCTAAGTGAATAATAGAGAAAAGGGGATAGAATAGACCCAACGTGAAACCTTTTTGCCTATATTCATGAAGGTACACTTCAGTCCCAACAGGTGAGGATTTTCGTACACTCAATGTAAAAGGTCTTCCTCGTGTTATTCACTTAGGTACACAGCTTCAGTACTGACTGGGTTTAAAGAGGATTTTAGTATACTCACCACAAACTCTCTTTCTTTTGATATCCACTTAGGTACACAGCTCCAGTACTGATTGGCTTTAAAGAGGATTTTAGTATACTCACCAAAAACTCTCTTTCTTTTGATATCCACTTAGGTACACAGCTCCAGTACTGATTGGTTTTAAAGAGGATTTTAGTATACTCACCAAAAACTCTCTTTCTTTTGATATCCACTTAGGTACACAGCTCCAGTACTGATTGGGTTTAAAGAGGATTTTAGTATACTCACCACAAACTCTCTTTCTTTTGATATCCACTTAGGTACACAGCTCCAGTACTTATTGGGTTTAAAGAGGAGTTTAGTATACTCACCACAAACTCTCTTTCTTTTGATATCCACTTAGCTACACAGGTTCAGTACTGCCTGATTTGACAAGCAGAGCTTTTAACCCTTAGGTACTGAATCACTGTGCCTATAAATATCAAAAAAAAATTTATAGAGAGTGTACTAAAATTCTATTTTCTGTTTCAATATTTTTATTGAATATCACAAACATTTGATATGCAATATCAATTAAAAAATTATTTATTACATCACTGTTAAAATTCTCTTTTTACCCCATTACTGAAACTGTAGACCTAAATGAATATCGAGGGACAGAGATTTGCAGGTGTCAACTAAAACCCCTTCTTTTAAAGTGGACCAACACCCAGGATTTTGACTATCCTGGGCTTTGGTCCACTTCGGTGGGGCACCCCGATCGGCCCCGCTGTGTGAAACCCCCCAGAAAGCCCCAAAAACTCACCTCTCCCCGCTCCCACGCGACCGCTGCTGCCAATCCCCGCCGACGGACAAGCGGGAGGCAGCGACGGACAAGAGAGCGCGCCGCCACCGCCTCCCGCGCATCACTCTTACAGGGCGCGCCCGCGCCGGCCATTCACGAACTGCTGGCGCGGGTGCGCGTCCTGCTAGAGGGACGCGCGGGAGGCGGCGGTGGGCGCCGCTGGATCGAGGAGCAGGTAGGGATTTAGGGGTTTCTGGGGGTTTTCACACAGCGGGGCACCCCGATCAGTAGAGGGTGTTGGTCCACTTTAACCCTCTCAGTACTGAGACTGTGGACTTAACACGGACCTTTAGCATCATTTAATGAAAAAGCCCAAACACTTAAAAAAAACTATTCCCCAGCATCTAAAATTAATACATTTTACATCTTTAGTCACTTATTTTTTATTCGTTCCCCCGCTGGGCTGCAATGACAGGAGGGTCAGTGACAGGAAGGAGAGGGGTAAATCTCACCACCATGAGTCACCAGGACAGGAAGTGAGGCAAAATCTTGATAACACAGACACAACAATTAATTTAGTCTGGGATTTAATAGATAAGAGATTTGAGCAGCTAAATATCCACAAGGAGGATCTAATCTGTCCTTGCTGTAATAAAACCCTCTTTGGTTGTACCTAGAACCCTAGTGGAAAACACATATATGTAAAGAGCCACTTTTCAGGAGACTGCCAGAGTCTGTTGCCTGGATCTCAAGGCAACCTCCAAACCACTGCTGAAGCAAAGCTGAACCTGACCCTCAGCTTGATTCATCCTCAAGCCTTGAACCAACCCCCAACCTGAATCATTGACCAACTGAAAGCCAAACCAGTGTGTGTGTTGGGATAAGCGTTCATGTCGAGGTTCAGCATCTGCAAGTCATTGACATTCACTTTGGCCCCATGTTGGGATGGGAGAGGTCGGCACTGGATTTGAATCACCACACAAATATGCAAGTGATTTATTGTTTGTTCACTGACACGACATGCTGCTCTGCACAGCAACCCTTGCCCAAGAAAACCACAAATGGATCGAACAATATAAAGAAACGATCAGCAGGGTATCACATCAGGGCAGCAGGCTGGGGATGGACTCTGCACACTGACGGCTGGATCATCAGATATCATCCTGAAACAGCACCTGACCCAACGCCTCAGTGTCACCAGCATTACCCCGCCTGTACAGACGCAGCAGTTTATCAGATTGTTTAATCAGACCATGAGATCTAAAGATTCTATTGTATAAGGTAGGCTACAGAAGGAGAAGAACTTACAATTATTAGGGTATAAGGGAGGATACAGAAGGAGAAGAACTTACAATTATTAGGGTATAAGGGAGGATACAGAAGGAGAAGAGCTTACAATCTACTGGCTTAAACCGGACCTTCACCTTGATTTATTGAAAAGGGTATAAGGGAGGATACAGGAGGGGAAGAGCTTACAATCTATTAGGTTATAAGGGAGGATACAGGAGGGGAAGAGCTTACAATCTACTGGCTTAAACCGGACCTTCACCTTGATTTATTGAAAAGGGTATAAGGGAGGATACAGGAGGGGAAGAGCTTACAATCTATTAGGTTATAAGGGAGGATACAGGAGGGGAAGAGCTTACAATCTACTGGCTTAAACCGGACCTTCACCTTGATTTATTGAAAAGGGTATAAGGGAGGATACAGGAGGGGAAGAGCTTACAATCTATTAGGTTATAAGGGAGGATACAGGAGGGGAAGAGCTTACAATCTATTAGGGTATAAGGCAGGATACAGAAGGAGAAGAGCTTACAATCTATTAGGGTATAAGGGAGGATACAGAAGGAGAAGAGCTTACAATCTATTAGGGTATAAGGGAGGATACAGAAGAGAGAAGAGCTTACAATCTATTAGGGTTTAAGGGAGGATACAGAAGGGGAAGACCTTACAAAGAGCTTAATATGGTTAGGAAAGAAGGAAGGATGGAGCAGTGGACGGAAGGAGAGAAGTAAGGAATGAAGGAGGGGAGGAAGGAACAAGCCTATTGGCTACAATGGTTTAGCTAGAAGTCCTGGCCAGTTCCATGGAAATTTAATTTCCCTAATGTTTGTTTGCAAATTGATCATACCCAAAATAAGCAGTCCAGCCACATACAACTGAGGCATAGTAAGTGGATTGATTGATCAGATTGAAAGACAAATCGATCAGACACACAGATAACATCATCACTGATCAGGAACATCTCTGGCAGATCCAAAGACACATTGACACCATTTCCTCTCCTGCTTGTTCCAGGAGCGTGCTACCGCCATGAACGTGAGGGCGATTGGTGTGGAAATGGTGTGATTGGTCCAAGGCTCCTTGGCGGAAGCCGCCCTCCGTTTAATAAGCCTTTGGCACAAAGGCACCTTTTATCCACGGACGTGTGGCGCTTTTAGGATTGAAATAAACGACGCGTAATTATTAAAAGAAACTCGAGCCACCCCAGCTTAGTCTGTGCTGGCGCAGGGCCGGTGTGGCGTCAGGTATCCGCCGTTACAGCCTGTAAACCCCCCTTCCAGATTTATGGCCTGTGCCCCCATATCCCACTAAACTCCGTCCCAAAAAAAAAACTCTTCCTTCCACCAGGAATATTACAAAGCCATTTGTGAAGTGACACTCCACTACAGCGTTCTGGAGTCGGGTAGCACAGAAGATGCAGCACAGGCATTCCCACAGGTAGGTCCAACTCAGTTTCCAGGGTCACCCATAGCTGTGACACAAATTTCCTGCACAGCCATTAAGCCAGGCTCAGTCTCCAACAAATGGGACACAGGTTCCAAGTTTTAGCTAAGTTAAGCTTTATTGTAACCCTTAAATATGGTGATCTGACTGATCAGTGAAGCTGGAGGATTTTAGTATGCTCACCATAAAATCCCTTTCTCCTGATATTTACCTAATCCATCAGTGCTGAGTTGTATACCTGGGAATATCAAGAGTGCAGGATTTTATGGTGTGTATACTAAAATCCATTTTTTGCATTCAAACCTATTCATACACAACATCAGCATTGATGAGGTTAAAGGTCTGCTTACTAGGTGAACCTTAAAGGAGCACTATCGCGAAATTGCACAGTATTAAAAATCCATATAAACATGTCGGCTAATGAGAGGAGAGGTCACTTATACACCAGAACTGAATAAAACTCCCGCCAAGCTTGAGGTTTTCTTCTCATGGTAGAAACAAAATCCAGGGGTGACAGGTTTAGTCTATGTTGGGTGACAGAGCCTGTCACCCCTAACTTCATCTTGCTTCCATTAAAATAAAAGATACAAGCATGGATGGATATTTCTTGATGTGGGGTGTATAAGTGACCCCTTCCCCCGCCATCCAGCATATTTATATGGATTTTTATCACTGGCCCATTTTTTCACGATAGTGCTCCTTTAAAGTGGACCAACACCCACCGGTGATCGGCCCGGGAATCTATAAGATTCCCGGGCCGATCACCTCCCTCCCCGCGGGACATCCGAGATCGGGATGTCCCGCGGGGTGAAACCCCCCCAAACACCCCAAACTCCTTACCTTAGTGAATGGCCGGCGCGGGCACGCGCGCGTCAAGAGGGACGCGCGGGAGGCGGCGGCGGCGGAGGAGCCGCTTGTCCGCGGCTTGTCCGTCGGCGCGGGGAGAGGTGAGTTCGGGGGGGTTTCACACAGCGGGGCACACCGATCGGGGGTGCCCCACCGAAGTGGACCAAGACCCAGGATAGTCAAAATCCTGGGTGTTGGTCCACTTTAAAGAGACTCTGTAGGCAAAGTGCATAAACTGTCATTCAGCAGCTCACCTCATCTTGTGAGAACACAGCTGCTTCTGAAAGTAGAAACAAGCCAAAGAGTTGTGGCACATCCCCTGAATTCCTTTACCATAGACCACCAATAATAGAGCCAAGCTGGTGGTCTAAAGCCCTGCAACATCAGACTGTGAACGCTGGGAGAAAAAATATATTAATTTTAGATGCTGGGGAATTGTTTTTTAGGGGTTTGGGCTTTTCAATAAATCAAGGTGAAGGTCCAGTTGAAGCAGTGTATCCAAATTAATATAAAGAGAAAAAGGTTTTTATGGTGAGTTTCCTCAAATCCTCCTACTATGGTTACTAGGGAATCCATCAGTGCTGAAACTATGTACCTGTGTATATTTCAAGAGAAAGAGATTTTATGGTGAGTATTGTAAAAATTATCCTTTCTTTATCATTCATTTGGGTACACAGCTTTAAAGAGGAACAACACACCCGATTTTTACTTTTCGGGACGTTGTTCCTCTCAGTGGGGGCATCCCAAATTGCTGTGTGTTTGCCGCTAGGTCAATCACCTTCCTGTTGCTCCCACAACGCAGACTCAGGCAAGAACGAACATGCTGATTGGCTGAGCGTCCAGTTCAACCAATCAGTGTGCTCACCTTCAATCGGCTCCCTTTGGCTGCGCTGGCGGCTAAGTCGCCTGGATGGCTAAGCAGCAGTGGTGCTGAAGGGAGCTGAGTGTGCCGCCGGCCGCATCTCATCACTTATCTCCTAGCCAGCGTGTGCCTGTGCCGCCCAGGAAGGCCGGGCGCACACATGGTCAGAGGTGAGCCGGGATGTGGCTGCGGGGCAAAGACGCGTCGAGGACTCCGGGACAAGGTGAGTAAAACAGGCAACCAATCAGCATGCTGATTGGTTGCCTGCCCGCGCATGCGCCGTGGGAAAGCCAAAAAGGTGGGTAAAGGTGGGGATACGCCCAGCAGGGAATTCCAAATTGGGATCCCAGACAGGGAGAAACAATACCCTGGAGAGTGAAAATCCCTTAAGTACCATCGGACCCCATCAATTCCAAAGCTGACAGAAAAGGATGGATTTTAGCACATAGTTATTTACTAAAATCCCTTTCTGTTGATATTCCCCCAGTTATATATTAAGGTAAAAGACTGGATAGAAAGCAGAAGAGCTTACAATCTATTAAGTAAATCAAGGATACAGAAGGAAAAAGAGCTTACAATCTATAAGGGAGGATACTGAAGGAAAAGACAAACCCCAGACTTAGTGTATAAGGGATGATACAGGAGGAGGAAAAGCAAACAATGTATCAATTTATAAGAGAGGATGCAGGAGTGGAAGAGCTTACAATCTATTAGGGTATAAGTGAGGATACAGAAGGAGAAGGAGCTGTTACTATACATTTATATAGCACTGACATATTCCACAGCACTGTACAGAGCACATAGAAGCAGTCACATGACTCCCTGTCCCTCAGAGCTCACACTCTAATGTCCCCTCCACACTCACACACTGTTATTATACATTTATATAGTGCTGACATATTCCACAGCACTGTACAGAGCACATAGAAGCAGTCACATGACTCCCTGTCCCTCAGAGCTCACACTCTAATGTCCCCTCCACACTCACACACTGTTATTATACATTTATATAGTGCTGACATATTCCACAGCACTGTACAGAGCACATAGAAGCAGTCACATGACTCCCTGTCCCTCAGAGCTCACACTCTAATGTCCCCTCCACACTCACACACTGTTATTATACATTTATATAGCGCTGACATATGCCACAGCACTGTACAGAGCACATAGAAGCAGTCACATGACTCCCTGTCCCTCAGAGCTCACACTCTAATGTCCCCTCCACACTCACACACTGTTATTATACATTTATATAGTGCTGACATATTCCACAGCACTGTACAGAGCACATAGAAGCAGTCACATGACTCCTTGTCCCTCAGAGATCACACTCTAATGTCCCCTGTCCCCTCCACACTCACACACTGTTATTATACATTTATATAGCACTGACATATTCCACAGCACTGTACAGAGCACATAGAAGCAGTCACATGACTCCCTGTCCCTCAGAGCTCACACTCTAATGTCCCTCCACACTCACACACTGTTATTATACATTTATATAGCACTGACATATTCCACAGCACTGTACAGAGCACATAGAAGCAGTCACATGACTCCTTGTCCCTCAGAGATCACACTCTAATGTCCCCTGTCCCCTCCACACTCACACACTGTTATTATACATTTATATAGCACTGACATATTCCACAGCACTGTACAGAGCACATAGAAGCAGTCACATGACTCCCTGTCCCTCAGAGCTCACACTCTAATGTCCCCTCCACACTCACACACTGTTATTATACATTTATATAGCACTGACATATTCCACAGCACTGTACAGAGCACATAGAAGCAGTCACATGACTCCCTGTCCCTCAGAGCTCACACTCTAATGTCCCCTCCACACTCACACACTGTTATTATACATTTATATAGTGCTGACATATTCCACAGCGCTGTACAGAGCGCATAGAAGCAGTCACATGACTCCCTGTCCCTCAGAGCTCACACTCTAATGTCCCATCCACACTCACACACTGTTATTATACATTTATATAGTGCTGACATATTCCACAGCGCTGTACAGAGCGCATAGAAGCAGTCACATGACTCCCTGTCCCTCAGAGCTCACACTCTAATGTCCCCTCCACACTCACACACTATTATTATACATTAATATAGCACTGACATATTCCACAGCACTGTACAGAGCACATAGAAGCAGTCACATGACTCCCTGTCCCTCAGAGCTCACACTCTAATGTCCCCTCCACACTCACACACTATTATTATACATTAATATAGCACTGACATATTCCACAGCACTGTACAGAGCACATAGAAGCAGTCACATGACCCCCTGTCCCTCAGAGCTCACACTCTAATGATCCCCTCCACACTCACACACTGTTATTATACATTTATATAGCGCTGACATATTCCACAGCACTGTACAGAGCACATAGAAGCAGTCACATGACTCCCTGTCCCTCAGAGCTCACACTCTAATGTCCCCTCCACACTCACACACTGTTATTATACATTTATATAGCACTGACATATTCCACAGCACTGTACAGAGCACATAGAAGCAGTCACATGACCCCCTGTCCCTCAGAGCTCACTCTCTAATGATCCCCTCCACACTCACACACTGTTATTATACATTTATATAGCACTGACATATTCACACAAAGCTCCTCCCATACTCCAGCTAGGAGAAGTTTGTCTGTTCGGGAGTGGAGGGGGGGTGAAGCTGCACATCCACATCAGCTGATTCGCCCAAAGCCTAAAATCAAAAGCAACTGGCGACAAAGGGTTAAAGCACTGTCAATAGTTGCCAGTGTGACCCTGGGGTAACATACAACCACTAAACCGCTGAAATACGGTACTAAGGAACTCACACTATAGGAAGTCATTGGTGCAGACATAAACCACAGAAACCAGAGAATCTTTGCAGGAGATTTTCTATTGAAGAATTTACTTAATTAACCCTTTAGGCTCAGCCTCCTTATTTGCAGAGTGATGAAATGATTGGCAACAAAGGGTGAAATGGTGAATGAATATGAATATATATATATATATATATATATATATATATATATATATATATATTCTTATGCCTTATTGTTGTGCGATATTTGCCCGTTACCGATTGCAACACTATGGAAGAGGATGACGCTATATAAATGAGTACCAGCAGAAGGCTACTGAAAGTGAAAATAAAGGATTTAATT
Organism: Gastrophryne carolinensis; assembly: GCA_027917425.1. NCBI lineage: Eukaryota > Metazoa > Chordata > Amphibia > Anura > Microhylidae > Gastrophryne > Gastrophryne carolinensis. The sequence continues at coordinate 373,533,040 of CM051235.1, forward strand.
CACCGCGCTTCAGTCGATCCTCTTCTTTTAATTAGATGGGGCCAATGCGCGTTTAGCCCCCTGCAGACATGTTTAGGTGCCTCCATTACAGTAAATGGATGGCAGCTTTAGACCAGACCTTCCAGGGACACAGGTTTGGTTTTGCCTACAGACTTGGTTAAGGTGGCGAGACACCTGTTCCTGCTCCCCCTCCACCAATAAAATCAGGATCACTCCCTATTTAAAACGTAATGGGCTGTGTAATGGTGGTAATGTCGCGCCACGTTAGAGGACTGGGGGCTGATTTCACACCGATTTAGAAGTGTTTAAAAAACACTTTGCGGAGTGAGAGGACCTAAGGCTAATGGGTGAAACTCTCCATCCCATTGCCAGATTTAACCCAAGAAGCTCCAGGGCAAAGCAGCCAAGCACCGGATAGTGACAAGTTCTTTGCTGCTGGAATTGTTTTTTTTTTTATTTATACAAAAAGTCAGAATGTATTTTAACAGCCCTACATTATGCTGACACCCCTCATAACTGGCCACATCTCAGGCCTCAGCAGTTTTACGAAGCCCACCGGACATGGTCACCCACATCCCAAAAACAGTCACTCACAAATGATTGCACCGCACACACGAAAAATCACACACCCACCAGCGATTAAACACTGGACACATCGGAATAGCTTCGGGCCTTTGTGCTCTTCCCTCCATCATGTATTATGCACGAACGCCTGTCACCATCATAGCCTAACGCACACACACACTTTATACAATCTATGCTTCCGGACAGATCGCGCTGGATTAACATTCACAGGTTACTGGAATGCTGCAGTCGATAGAACATATAGTGTCTCATATACATATATATATTTTTAAATCATATATATATATATATATATATATATATATATATATATATATTTTTTTTTTTTTTTTTTAATTATATAAATATTAGAAACATTGCATTTCTATGTTAAAATATATTAAAGAAAAATGAAATAGGGAAACTTAAATGAAATATCAATAATAATAAAATATAATGAAAAAATAAAATATGTAATAATGAAAATAAATTAAGTCGTCAAAAATAAATAAATAATAAAGAATGCAAACTATGGAATATATATGGAGAAAAAGGGAGAGAGAAAGACAAAATATCTCTAGATATTATATTAATTTCAAGTATAAATTAAAGAATGAAAAAATAATATATATATATATATATATATATATATATATATATATATATATACATTTTTTATATATATATATTTCTCTTTATAGTTTATTTATTTTTAAAGATAGGATAAATTGGTGATACTTGACTACAATAAATAACCGTATATAAATATATCTGCCGTTTATTTTAGAAATATATTATAAGAAAGCTTTAAAAAGCTACTTAAATCTCTCTATTACTAAATGAGTGTGACTTGTATGCTATGGAGGAGTTATTGAGATGAATGATCCTTTGATTAACCTACAACTATGAAGATGTATAAATACACACAGCACAAACACACTACATATATATATATATATATATATATATATATATATATATAGCTTTATATTGTACTACATATAATAGTATTCATTTGCCATTAAATCAGACACAACCTAAAGCAGGTCTCAGGGATGCTCTTAAACAGTTAAAATGAGTATTGATACACAGCACAACAAACTGGCAAGATCCAGAGCTGATGCTCTTTTCCCAGGATGTTTGGAAAAGCACACTGAAGCATTTGATATAAAAAAATGTGTATATTACTAACATAGGGAAGGGACTGTACACCTCATGACAGTGGAAGGGCTGCTGGAGTCCAGACAATTTCCCATGATAAGCTAAGGGGAGATCTTTAAAACAAAAATGTTGATGGAGTTTAAAAAATTGATTGCTCCACATGCTGAATGCTGCACTAGGTTGACCCATGATGTCTGTGCCTAAGTCACCCATGCTGAACACTGTGCTAGGATCACCCATGCTGACAACTGTACCAGGGTGACCCGTGTTGGCCACTGAGCCAAGGTGACCCATGCTGACCACTCTGCTGGGGTAACCCATGCTGACCACTGTTCCTGGGTAATCCAAAGCAAATCACGTGCCTGGGTAACCCAAGATAAATGCTGTGGCTGGGTTACTCAAGATGAAAGCTGTGCCAGGTTCACCCATGCTGAAAATTGCATCTAATAATATCATTGTTGCTGATTTGGTCACATGGCATACCGATGTACAGTCACAAATACACACAGATAGGATCTGGGGTTTCCTGTGTTATACATAGCACATACACCAGCAGATCCTAAACACGCTCAGCCGTCGGCATCCATTCAGACTCTCCATCTGACACATTGCCCGCAAAGCCATTCACAGAGATGACACCTGACTTTTACTTTGAACCAGAGTATGAGTCTTTGTGTGAGGGGTGACAGTGGCGGCGCGGTGGCAGGCGGAACCATGGCACCACCAGTTTGGGGGATGGGGGGATAGAAGGCAAGTTCCGATGACCCTCACCACCGTTTTTCCCCTGACCCCCTGAAAGTGGCACCAACAGAAAGCATTGTACAGCAGAACATAAAGTGACCCCCCCCACCCCAATAACAGGCCCGGAAAGAAGAGAAAAATAATAAAATAAAAAATGAAAAATGAAATAAAAGCTCAGAAAACTAAAAGAAAACAAGCCAGACTCCGAGCATAAAATACACAATGCGTGACAGAAATAACACACAGCGAGATACATGTGCAAGAAAACACAAGGTTGGTGTGCAAGCTGCAGCTGTTGTGTGGTCAAATGACGAGCAGGTCAGGCTGTTGAAGTAACTACAGCAAGGCAATAGTTTGTGGAACAACAAGATCCAAAGGAACATGCTAGTGCAGAACCATCAGTCCAAACAAGTCAGTCAGTTGTGGTCATGTGAACCTGAGGACCATTCTTTTGTGGAGCCACCGGTCCAAGCAAGTCAGTCTGTTGTAAAACAAGACCCAGAGGAACATGCTACTGTAGTACCATTAGTCCAAGTAAGTCCATCTGTTGTGGAGCCACAAGTACCAGACAAATATGCTACTGTCAAACCACCAGTCAGCATGTTATAGAACCGCAGGATTATAACCACCAGTCCAATCGTGTAAGTCTGTTGTGCTCGAGATCCAAATGAACATGCTGCTGTAGAACTCACAGTCCAACCAAGTCAGCCTGTTGAAGAACCACATCATACAGAGGACCGTGTTACTGAAGGACCAACAATTACAGCAGATCAGTTTGTTGTAGAACCACAAGATACAAAGGACCATGCTACTGTAGGACCACCAGTCCAAGCAAGTCTGTCTTTTGTGGAATCATGAGATCCAAAAGAGCAGACTGCTGTAAAGCCAATAGTTCCACCAAGTCAATCGTTTATGTAACCACAAGATACAATGGAGCATGCATTGCTTGCATACTGTAGAACCACCAATCCACAAGAACCAGGGGACTGTACTCTTGTAGAAACACCAGTCCAAGCAAGTCATTGCTATATGTTATGACTAACCATAACAGTGTGTCACCAACTGCTATGATCCAGAGGACCTTGCTGCTGTGGATCCACCAGTTCAAGCAAGTCATTGCTATAGGTTCTGACTAACCATAACAGTGTGCAACTATATGTTTCAACATGCAATGCTAGAACAATACAAAATGTTCTAGCATGCTGATGAACCCCTGTTCCACCATGTCATGACCTGACAGAACCAAAAGCTCAGACATACCACACAACTGTGAAGCCACCATGCCTTGCAGGATCAGGCATACTATGCTAATGTGAAACCATGTATACCAGCTGGACATGGCATTATAAAACCATAGGCTCACTCAAACAGACCCTCTGGGCAACCGCAGGCACCATCTTCAGCATACCACAGCATCGTCCAGCATGCCATCCTGCTATAAGGCCACATGGTGAAATCCCAAGGTTCCAGCATGTCACCCCTCTAGTCAACTACAAGATCTAGATTACACCCATATGGGCTTCTAGTTTCCGGCATACCACCCTTTAGACAACCACAGTTTGCAGCATTCTAATCCATGGTACAGTCACAGGTTCCCACAAACCATGCAATTAAGTAACCTATAGTTCCAATATGTCATCGCACAGGGCAACCCCCAGTTTTCAGCATACCACACTTTTAGTCAACCACAGGTCCTAGCATGCCATCCCACTATATAACCATAGGTTATTAAGCACCCACAGGTTCTAGCATAATACACTAATGACCAACCATAGGTAACCCTATTCTGCACCACTAAACAACCACTGCCACCAGCATGTGTCTCCAGAGGTCCCAAAAAGCCACACTGCCAATTACAGACCCACAACAACAGCCACAGGTTGCACAGCACAGTTAGAAAGTCCACCCTACAAAAATGGCACCATATTTATAAAACAAACTATGCAAAAGAGGTCCCAATGACATTCATAGGTATAAGATTGTACGCTTATTTGGCTAGGCCCTCTGACTAGTGTGGCCTACTTATAATTTCAAGGAGGTGACCTCCTGACAGCAGGGATGATGATAATAATCATTTCAGGAGATTAAGGCAGCGGGAGCTATTCACACCCGAGCCTGTTACGGAGGGAGATATTTCCCGGGGCACAGCTGACATCCTGTTGGGTAATCCCAGGGAAGGATACCGCCAACTGTCATGAGCGGGCTGCCTCGGCTCTGAGAGGTTTTAGTACATAGCTGTGGATGTTATTGGGAGCTCTTGCACACAATCCATGGGCCGTGAGTTGCTTGTTGTCTGCAGAATGCATGGCAGCTGCAGGCTAATGACTAGTGTGGCGAGCAGCGTGCTGCCGCCAGCAGCACAATGACAAGATTGTATTGACACTTACTGTCCGGGCGGTCGGGGAGAGGGAGCCGTTGGGCAGATAGGGGTTGCTCAGATCCGGGATCATGATGAACGGGTATCCGGGGTAAGCCGGGCTTTTAAACAGCCCTCCTCCATCTTGCCTCTTGGCGGCTAACGTGGAAAAGAAACAACAAAAACAAAAGCAAAAAGTTATGAAAGTTCCTGGAAAAAGTTCAGCATTAGCCCCCCTCCCCCCTTCTCCCCCCCTCACCACCAGCCTGGCATATAAATGGTTAAGTGTTCCAGGAGGGGCCATAAAGGGGCAGCACCCACCTTCCTCCAGGCTTTCCCGGCTCTTGTCCCGGAAGGTCTCCGTCCTGGTTGAAGGCCGTCGCTCCGCCTGGCACAGGGAACAAAGCACATGTTAACAAGGCTTATAATATCTATCAAGCGATTGGAAAATACACAACAATAATAACGCACAATGTGTCAGGACTTGTCACCCCATGTACACAGCTTTGTAGCCTCCCTATCCTTCCTACATGTCTCAAAAACAGGCCTTACTATATTCACTATTATATATGCCTGATATACTGCTTGCTACATTGTATATGACATTATATTTGTGTATATTGTATTAACGGTATTATATTATAACCCTGCCTAGACAGGTAAACAAGTAACTCACTTAGAGAAAAGCTTAAAAGCAACAGCAAGTTTTCAGCACAACAAAAGCAACCCTATACATTATATAATAATATATTACATTATAGTATTTATTCAATACCCCTTACTGTATATGATATATATTATATTACGCATTTTACACCTTGTAAAGTTCATTATATTCAGCCTACACAAGCCACAGCTATCCAGATCAAGAAGCCACTCACTTTGAGGAAAGCTCAGCAGCAACAAGTTTCCAGAACAACAAAAGCTACCCTATACTGTATGTTATATTACATTAAATCACATTATATTATATACTGTATGCAACACAATTTATATTATTATTCAGTCTACATAAATCACAGCTCACTGCCAGGAAAGCTCAACAGCAACAAGTATTCAGTACAATAAAAGTCACACCATACATTATAATATAGTTTATTATATTACATTATATACACTTTTCATATTATAATCAGCCCAACCAAATAACAGCTTAGATAAGAAATTCACAACAAGCTTCTAGCAGGACTAACTGTACACCAGACATTATATTATATGAAATCACATTATATTATGATATTACGTTACATATACCACACCTTTTATATTATAATCAAGCCTACACAGTCACAGCAAGTCAGAGAAAGAGACAATTAGTTTATAGAAATTCTTAGCAGCAACTACACTGCCTGCCTGTTCCCAGTACAACAAATACTACACACTACACATTATATGTAATTATATTATATATTTGACACGTTACAATATATAATCCAATGTACACAGATCACAGATAATCAGATAAAGAAGCAATTCTCTTGCAGAAAAGCTCAGTAGCAACCACACAATCTGCTAAATTACTAGTGCAACAAAATGTTATTATAATGTTTTGTTGACGCATTTTATATTTTATTCTATCTACACATATCCCAGTTAGCCCTTATAATCCTGATAAAGTTGCAATTCACTTTCAGAAAAGCTTAGCAGCAACAACACTGTCTGCCAACTAGAACCTGTCAATACAAACAAATATGCACCATATATTGTATTATAGTATATCATATATTTCATATATATCATATATTTTACAATCCAGGTTACTCAGATTACAGTTAGCCCTTTATAACTCTCCAACTTTAGCAATAAACATAGGCTGACAATTAGAACTCACAAATACTCAGAGTGCTAATACTGTATATTATAATGCATAATATATAATTACTTGATATATTATACTTTTTTAGCCTCTAGAATCGATAAAGGACTAATACACACAGTCACTTTTCAGAAACAACACTGTCTGTGTATTACTCACAGATTCCCAGAAAGGTACACTTGTGTACATATGAGTACATATATATTAGATATTATATTAATATATTATATATGTATCTCTCTATATAAATATATCATATATTGAAATATAAAATGTATTATATAATCCCATCTACACAAATCACTGCCTTCACAATTCTACAGAATTTCTATAGAAAAAATACACCTCCACAAAGCAACTACAACATTGTCTGAGGATTTCTATTATTCTGTTGTGCTATTGTTCTTACATTATGTAACATCATATATTATTTATTATCTACACACGCATAAGTAGAATTAGTAAACATCAACAAATGCTTACCAGTGATAATATTGGCTGATGAATATACCTAAACACCAAATTATATTATACTATTCTACATATACCACATAAAAGGTTAAGTGTTTGTCATTATAAAAGGTTTAGTAGGATGATATAAATGAAAAAATACCTGTTTCCCCTTATGAACAATGTGTGGTAATTATTAGTGTATTATATTTAATAATTGTAATAAAACAACCCAATAATATCACAATATTTATCACTATATCTATAGCATATTGTAGTATTGTTTGATTAATACGCTTGTGACATTACTGTAGTTATTTTAAACACATGCAGGAATAAATCATTTACACAGATGTGTGGGAAGAAATATGTGAGTATGTTTGTATGTGTGCGCATCTAGAACATTATATATTATAAAGGCGAGACAATAATAGAGTGCTCAGTGCCATTACACAGCTTTCTGTAAATAAGTCACTCGTGATTTCTATAAAAAAAGAAATTGTTGTGATATTATTTAAGTGCACGAGGTGTTTGCGCGTTTGTTACACTGTATGTGTGTGTGTATAGAAATACACTGCTGGCATTCTATGAGTGGGGAGCCTTCAAGTGTTTGTTGTGATTTACGCTAAGTGTTTGTATACATGTTGTTGTCTTTAATAGGTTTTTAATACACAAAATTGTGATGTGTGTACAAGCATTGTGATTCATTTCAAGAGGGCTTGCTATAGTAGTGTTAGGGCACCCAGTGACTTTAGGGGCAGTAAATAGTCCTCTCTCTATTTGTACCCCACTTTTGAGTATACAGTACACACTTCTTTGTGATAGTTTAGAGATTTGTTGTGCTGTATATTTCACTCGTCTGTGACAACTACAGTTACTGTGGCACTTTTTATTTATATATTTTCCTATTTGATCTTAGAACACTTATTGCACTAACCTATAATTTGCCCTATTTAAGATGCCCGATGTGACCCTAAGATATTTACTATAGTGTTCTTTAGTAAATTATGCTCAGCCATGGCATGAATTAATTGCCCCTTGTGTTATACTCACACTCACCCTCACTTTCTAACCCCTGTTCTGCACAAAATGTTTAATGTGTGCCCTGTTATACCCCATGTCCCAATAATGCACCCACCTTGTCCTGTATTGTAAATGAATAATGACTCATAATATGCCACTTTGATGTCTTGTGCCCCATACCCCCCCACCACATTGTTTAGTGCCCCATAATATCCCACTTTCCTGTGCAACATGCTGTACTATGCCCCAGGATGTTGTGCCCATTCAGTCCAATGCCCCTTAATATTCCACATTTGTAGGTTATTCCCAGCATGCTGTGACCTATAATGTCTAATGTTCCCAAATACCCCATCTTACAGATGATAACCCTACGGTCCTGTGCCCCATACTGTACTATACCCCATCTTTATAAACTATACCCCCACAGACATGTACCACACTGTACCCCATAATAACCTTTTTTCACAGATTATACCCCTGACATGCTGGGACCTATACAGTACTATGCCCTTTAATATTTTATTATTACCCTACCACCGTGTTCACAAAATCTGTTATTCCCCCCCCCTAATAAACTAATAATTACAGATTTTACCCCTAACATGCTGTGCCCTATACAATACTATGGTTCTTAATATTCCTAATTGCCCCACCACTCTGTGCCCTAAATGTGTTATGCCCCCTAATACCCTATTATTACAGATTATACCCCTAACATGCTGTGACCTATATAGGACTATAGCTCCTGATATTCTATGACCCTAACACCTTGTTCCCTAAATGTGTTATGCCTCCTAATACCCCAATATTAAAGATTATATCCCTAACATGCTTTTCCCTATTCAGTATTATGGTTCTTCATATTTCAATATTACTCCACCACCCTGTGCCCTAAATGTGTTATGCCCCCTATTATCCCATGTTTACAGATTATACCCCTGGTATTCTGTGACCTATACAGTATTATGCCTTTTAATATTCCATTATTACCCCACCACACTGCGTTCTAAATTTGTCATGCCCACTAATACCCCATTATTACAGACAGAACCATTGCCATGCTGTACCCTATAATGTTTTATGCCCCCCTAATACCACAGCTACACAGAATATAGCCTGGCATGCTAAGCACATATACCATATCTTTGTAAATTCTACCCTTGGCATCCTTTGCCCTATAATGTATTATGCCCCACTTTACAGATTATATCCACATCACATATAACATTATGCAATAAAATATCCTACACCATGCTGTGCCCCCAATACCTCACCTTTACAGATGATAATCTCCAGAACACATTGTGCCCATGAATATCCCACTCCTATAGATGATACCTCTGGTATGCTGTGCCCTAAAATATGTAATATACATTCTCATACTATGCCTTTACAAATGCTACACCTGGCATCATGTGCCCCAAACTGTTATAGACATTCTAATACCCCACAGTTATAAATCTTATCCCTGGCATGCTGTGCCCTAAACAGTCATAAACACTCTATTACCCCACTTTTATAAATTCTACCCCTAGCATGATGTACCCTATACTTTCCAATGTCCCATAATACCTCTTCTTTACAGGTGATGCCCCAGGATGTTGTACCCATACTGTGGTGATCCCATACTGTACTATGCCCTCCTAATAATGGAGTACCCTATAAAACCTACCCACAAAGAAGATGGCATGCTGTGCCATATACACCTACCTACCTTTGTTAATTCCATCCATGCCATGATGTGCCCTATCTTAACCCACCTTTTAAGGATAATACCCCTGCAATGCTGTGCCCTCCAATGCACTATGCCCCTTATCACCCCCCCCCCCCTGCCATGTGTGCCCTATAATGTGCTCCATGCCCCCGGTAGGGTCGGTCGGGGCGGCCTCACCTCGGAGTCGGACGAGCTGTTCTGGTGGGTTTCGGACTCGTTGACAAGCGATGACTTGACGTCGGCCAGATCTCGCTCGGCCGATGCGGTGTCGGCCGTCTTGTCCTCCTGCTCGCCCTCGTCCTTGAAGGCGATCATCTCGTCGTTGGCCCCCAGGTCGTCCCCTCCGCCGCCGTTCAGTTGCGGCATGTTGCTGTCGGTGTCGGCGCTGCAGATCCCGGGAAAAGTTTGTGGCGGCCGGTGGGGAGGGGGGTCGGCTCGCCCCTTTCTCGGGGTCTCTGGGTGGCTCCCCCCTGCTTCTCGGGTGTTGGGGGGAGGAAGCGGGTCCGCCCGGTAGTCCTCCCGCTAGTTCGCTCGCTTGGCCGGATCGGATGAAGTTACTCTAGAAGCGAATCGGCTTCAAAGACGCCCGAAACTGACAGGCAAGGCGGGGCGGGGGGAGATCGCGGGGGGCAACTCACCGAGCAGGAGGGGGGTGGGGGGGCAAAACTTTCATGTCATGGGGGGGGGGCGCGGCGTGACCGGGGGGGGGCATGAGGGGGGGAGCTCTGCGCACCGAGATCACCGCAAACTCCACCGAGCTCCGGCCCAGACACTTTCCAAAGTGCCCGAGAGCCGCCCGCCGCCACCGGGGAGGAGGAGGAGGAGGAAGGGGCGGCCGCGGGGCGGACCAGGGAACTCACCCACTGACTGACTGACTGACTGACGAGGAGGAGAGGAGCGGCGCCGGGAGGGGGAGAAGCAACACACAGGGGCACCCTGCACATGGGAGAGGCAGGAGGGCACCCTGCACATGGGGGAGATAGAGACAGGAGGGCACCCTGCACATGGGAGAGGCAGGAGGGCACCCTGCGCATGGGAAGAGAGAGAGGGGCAATCCTGCACATAGGGGAGATAGACAGGGGTACCCAGCACATGGGGGAGAGAGGGACACCCTGCACATGGGAGAGGCAGGAGGGCACCCTGCACATGGGGGAGAGAGAGACAGGAGGGCACCCTGCACATAGGGGAGATAGACAGGGGCACCCAGCACATGGGGGAGAGAGGGGCATCCTGCACATGGGACAGGCAGGAGGGCACCCTGCACATGGGGGAGATAGAGACAGGAGGGCACCCTGCACATGGGAGAGGCAGGAGGGCACCCTGCACATGGGAGAGGCAGGAGGGCACCCTGCACATGGGGAAGAGAGAGACAGGAGGGCACCCTGCACACGGGGAAGAGAGAGAGGGGCAATCCTGCACATAGGGGAGATAGACAGGGGCACCCAGCACATGGGACAGGCAGGAGGGCACCCTGCACATGGGGGAGAGAGGGACACCCTGCACATGGGACAGGCAGGAGGGCACCCTGCACATGGGGGAGAGAGGGACACCCTGCACATGGGACAGGCAGGAGGGCACCCTGCATGGGGATGAGAGAGAGGGGCAATCCTGCACATAGGGGAGATAGACAGGGGCACCCAGCACATGGGGGAGAGAGGGGCACCCTGCACATGGGACAGGCAGGAGGGCACCCTGCATGGGGAAGAGAGAGAGGGGCAATCCTGTACATAGGGGAGATAGACAGGGGCATCCAGCACATGGGGGAGAGAGGGGCACCCTGCACATGGGACAGGCAGGAGGGCAGCCTGCACATGGGGGAGAGAGAGAGGGGCACCCTGCACATGGGGGAGAGAGAGAGGGGCACCCTGCACATGGGGGAGAGAGAGAGGGGCACCCTGCACATGGGGGAGATAGACAGGGGCACCCAGCACATGGGACAGGCAGGAGGGCACCCTGCACATGGGGGAGAGAGGGACACCCTGCACATGGGACAGGCAGGAGGGCACCCTGCACATGGGGGAGAGAGGGGCACCCTGCACATGGGACAGGCAGGAGGGCACCCTGCATGGGGAAGAGAGAGAGGGGCAATCCTGCACATAGGGGAGATAGACAGGGGCACCCAGCACATGGGGGAGAGAGGGGCACCCTGCACATGGGACAGGCAGGAGGGCACCCTGCATGGGGAAGAGAGAGAGGGGCAATCCTGTACATAGGGGAGATAGACAGGGGCATCCAGCACATGGGGGAGAGAGGGGCACCCTGCACATGGGGGAGAGAGAGAGGGGCACCCTGCACATGGGGGAGAGAGAGAGGGGCACCCTGCACATGGGGGGGAGAGAGAGGGGCACCCTGCACATGGGGGGGAGAGAGAGGGGCACCCTGCACATGGGGGGGGGGGAGAGAGGGGCACCCTGCACATGGGGGGGGGGAGAGAGAGGGGCACCCTGCACATGGGAGAGACAGGAGGGCACCCTGCACATGGGGGAGATAGAGAGGGGCACCCTCCACATGGGGGGGGGGGGGGGGAGAGAAAGAGGGGCACTTTGCACATGGGAGAGAGAGGAGGACACCCTGCACATGGGGGGAGAGAGAAGGGCACCCTGCACATGGGAGAGACAGGAGGGCACCCTGCACATGGGGGGGGGGGGGGGAGAGAAAGAGGGGCACTTTGCACATGGGAGAGAGAGGAGGACACCCTGCACATGGGGGGAGAGAGAGGGGCACCCTGCACATGGGGGAGAGAGGGGCACCCTGCACATGGGGGAGAGAGAGGGGCACCCTGCACATGGGGGAGAGAGAGGGGGGCACCCTGCACATGGGGGAGACAGGAGGGCACCCTGCACATGGGAGAGAAAGGAGGGCACCCTGCACATGGGGGGAGAGAGAGGGGGGCCCTGCACATGGGGGAGACAGGAGGGCACCCTGCACATGGGAGAGACAGGAGGGCACCCTGCACACGGGGGAGAGAGAGGGGGGCACCCTGCACATGGGGGAGACAGGAGGGCACCCTGCACATGGGAGAGACAGGAGGGCACCCTGCACACGGGGGAGAGAGAGGGGGGCACCATGCACATGGGGGAGACAGGAGGGCACCCTGCACATGGGGGAGAGAGAGAGAGGGGCACCCTGCACATAGGGGGGAGAGAGAGGGGCACTTTGCACATGGGAGAGAGAGGAGGACACCCTGCACATGGGGGGAGAGAGAGGGGCACCCAGCACATGGGAGAGACAGGAGGGCACCCTGCACATGGGGGAGAGAGAGAGGGCCACCCTGCACATGGGAGAGACAGGAGGGCACCCTGCACATGGGGGAGATAGAGAGGGGCACCCTGCACATGGGGGGGGGAAAGAGGGGCACTTTGCACATGGGAGAGAGAGGAGGACACCCTGCACATGGGGGGAGAGAGAGGGGCACCCTGCACATGGGGGAGAGAGGGGCACCCTGCACATGGGGGAGAGAGAGAGGGGCACCCTGCACATGGGAGAGACTGGAGGGCACCCTGCACATGGGGGAGAGAGAGGGGGGCACCCTGCACATGGGGGAGAGAGGGGGGCACCCTGCACATGGGGGAGACAGGAGGGCACCCTGCACATGGGAGAGACAGGAGGGCACCCTGCACATGGGGGGGGGGGAGAGAGAGGGGGGCCCTGCACATGGGGGAGGTAGGGGCACCCTGCACATGGGAGAGACAGGAGGGCACCCTGCACACGGGGGAGAGAGAGGGGGGCACCATGCACATGGGGGGAGAGAGAGAGGAGGGCACCCTGCACATGGGGGGGAGAGAGAGGGGCACCCTGCACATGGGGGGAGAGAGAGAGGAGGGCACCCTGCACATGGGGGGGAGAGAGAGAGGGGCACCCTGCACATGGGGGGAGAGAGAGAGGAGGGCACCCTGCACATGGGGGGGGAGAGAGAGGGGCACCCTGCACATGGGGGGAGAGAGAGAGGAGGGCACCCTGCACATGGGGGGAGAGAGAGGGGCACCCTGCACATGGGGGGGAGAGAGAGGGGCACCCTGCACATGGGGGGGAGAGAGAGGGGCACCCTGCACATGGGGGAGAGAGAGAGGGGCACCCTGCACATGGGGGAGAGAGAGAGGGGCACCCTGCACATGGGAGAGACAGGAGGGCACCCTGCACATGGGGGAGATAGAGAGGGGCACCCTGCACATGGGGGGGGGGAGAGAAAGAGGGGCACTTTGCACATGGGAGAGAGAGGAGGACACCCTGCACATGGGGGGAGAGAGAAGGGCACCCTGCACATGGGAGAGACAGGAGGGCACCCTGCACATGGGGGGGGGAGAGAAAGAGGGGCACTTTGCACATGGGAGAGAGAGGAGGACACCCTGCACATGGGGGGAGAGAGAGGGGCACCCTGCACATGGGAGAGACAGGAGGGCACCCTGCACATGGGGGAGAGAGAGGGGGGCACCCTGCACATGGGGGAGACAGGAGGGCACCCTGCACATGGGAGAGAAAGGAGGGCACCCTGCACATGGGGGGAGAGAGAGGGGGGCCCTGCACATGGGGGAGATAGGGGCACCCTGCACATGGGAGAGACAGGAGGGCACCCTGCACACAGGGGAGAGAGAGGGGGGCACCATGCACATGGGGGAGACAGGAGGGCACCCTGCACATGGGGGAGAGAGAGAGGGGCAACTTGCACATGGGAGAGACAGGAGGGCAACCTGCACATGGGGGAGAGAGAGAGGGCCACCCTGCACATGGGAGAGACAGGAGGGCACCCTGCACATGGGGGAGATAGAGAGGGGCACCCTGCACATGGGGGGGGGAGAAAGAGGGGCACTTTGCACATGGGAGAGAGAGGAGGACACCCTGCACATGGGGGGAGAGAGAAGGGCACCCTGCACATGGGAGAGACAGGAGGGCACCCTGCACATGGGGGAGATAGAGAGGGGCACCCTGCACATGGGGGGGGGGAGAAAGAGGGGCACTTTGCACATGGGAGAGAGAGGAGGACACCCTGCACATGGGGGGAGAGAGAGGGGCACCCTGCACATGGGGGAGAGAGAGAGGGGCACCCTGCACATGGGGGAGAGAGAGGGGCACCCTGCACATGGGGGAGAGAGAGGGGCACCCTGCACATGGGGGAGAGAGAGGAGCACCCTGCACATGAGGGAGAGAGAGAGGGGCACACGAGAGAAAGGGGCATGCTACTCATGGGGGAAAGAGAGAAGGGCAACCTACACATGGGGGAAAGAGAGAAGGGCACCCTGCACATGGGGGAGAGAGGTGGGCACCCTGCACATGGGAGAGAGAGAGGGGCACCCTGCACATGGGAGAGAGAGAGAGGGGGGTACCCTGCACATGGGGGAGAGAGAGGGGCACCCTGCACATGGGGGAGAAAGAGGGGCACCCTGCACATGGGAGAGACAGGAGGGCACCCTGCACATGGGAGAGAGAGAGAGGGGCACCCTGCACATGGGAAAGAGGGGCACCCTGCACATGTGGGAGAGAGGGGCACCCTGCACATGTGGGAGAGAGGGGAACCCTGCACATGGGGAGAGAGAGGGGCACCTTGCACATGCGAGAGACAGGAGGGCACCCTGCACTTGGGGGAGAGAGAAAGAAGGGCACCCTGCACATGGGAGAGAGGGGCACCCTGCACATGTGGGAGAGAGGGGAACCCTGCACATGGGAGAGAGGGGCACCCTGCACATGTGGGAGAGAGGGGAACCCTGCACATGGGAGAGAGGGGAACCCTGCACATGGGAGAGAGGGGCACCCTGCACATGTGGGAGAGAGGGGAACCCTGCACATGGGGGAGAGAGAGGGGCACCTTGCACATGCGAGAGACAGGAGGGCACCCTGCACTTGGGGGAGAGAGAAAGAAGGGCACGCTGCACATGGGGGAGAGAGAGGCACCCTGCACATGGGGGAGAGAGAAGGGCACCCTGCACATGGGAGAGACAGGAGGGCACCCTGCACATGGGGGAGAGAGAGGGGGGCACCCTGCACATGGGGGAGACAGGAGGGCACCCTGCACATGGGAGAGACAGGAGGGCACCCTGCACATGGGGGGGGGAGAGAGGGGGGCCCTGCACATGGGGGAGATAGGGGCACCCTGCACATGGGAGAGACAGGAGGGCACCCTGCACACGGGGGAGAGAGAGGGGGCACCATGCACATGGGGGAGACAGGTGGGCACCCTGCACATGGAGAGAGAGAGGGGCACCCTGCACATGGGGGAGAGAGAGGGGCACCCTGCACATGGGGGAGAGAGAGGGGCACCCTGCACATGGGGGAGAGGAGGGCACCATGGACATGGGGGAGGGGGGGCACCCTGCACATGGGGGAGACAGGAGGGCACCCTGCACATGGTGAGAGAGAGGGGCACCCTGCACATGGTGAGAGAGAGGGGCACCCTGCACATGGGAGAGACAGGAGGGCACCATGCACATGGGAGAAAGAGAGGGGCACCCTGCACATGGGGGAGAGAGAGGAGCATCCTGCATATGGGGGAGAGAGAGGGGCACCCTGCACATGGGGTAGTAAGAGGAGCATCCTGCATATGGGGGAGAGAGAGGGGCACCCTGCACATGGGGTAGTAAGAGGAGCATCCTGCATATGGGGGAGAGAGAGGGGCACCCTGCACATGGGGGGAGAGAGAGGGGCAACCTGCACATGGGAGAGACAGGAGGGCAACCTGCACATGGGAGATAGAGAGGGGCACCCTGCACATGGGAGAGACAGGAGGGCACCCTGCACATGGAGAGAGAGAGGAGCACCCTGCACATGGGGTAGTAAGAGGGGCACCCTGCACATGGGAGAAAGGAGGGCACCCTGCACATGGAGGAGAGAGAGGGGCACCCTGCACATGGGGTCGCAAGGGGGCCGCCCTGCACATGGGGGTGAGAAAGGGGCACCCTGCACATGGGGTAGCAAGAGGGGCACCCTACACATGGGGGAAAGAGAAGGGCACCCTGCACATGGAGGAGAGAGAGGGGCACCCTGCACA
Organism: Gastrophryne carolinensis; assembly: GCA_027917425.1. Taxonomy (NCBI): domain Eukaryota; kingdom Metazoa; phylum Chordata; class Amphibia; order Anura; family Microhylidae; genus Gastrophryne; species Gastrophryne carolinensis. The sequence goes on from CM051235.1 coordinate 373,549,844, forward strand.
TGGAGGAGAGAGAGGGGCACCCTGCACATGAGAGAGAGGGGCACCCTGCACATGAGAGAGAGGGGCATCCTGCACATGAGAGAGAGAGAGGAGCACCCTGCACATGAGGGAGAGAGAGGGGCATCCTGCACATGAGAGAGAGGGGCATCCTGCACATGGGAGAGAGAGAGGAGCACCCTGCACATGAGGGAGAGAGAGAGGGGCACAGAGAGAGAGAAAGGGGCATTCTACTCATGGGGGAAAGAGAGAAGGGCACCCGGCACATGGGGGAGAGAGGTGGGCACCCTGCACATGGGGGAGAGAGGTGGGCACCCTGCACATGGGAGAGAGAGAGGGGCACCCTGCACATGGGGGAGAGAATAGGGCACCCTGCACATGGGGGAGAGAGAGGGGCACACTGCACATGGGAGAGAGAGGTGGGCACCCTGCACATGGGAGAGAGAGGGGGGCACCCTGCACATGGGGGAGAGAATAGGGCACCCTGCACATGGGGGAGAGAGAGAGGCACCCTGCACATGGGAGAGACAGGAGGGCACCCTGCACATGGGGGAGAGAGAAGGACACCTTGTACATGGGATAGAGAGGGGCACCCTGCACATGGAGGAGGGAGAAAGGCACCATGCACATTGAGCAGAGAGAGAGGGGCACCCTGCATATGGGGGAGAGAAAGGGGCACCCTGCACATGGGGGGAGAGAGAAGGGCACCCTGCACATGGGGGGAGAGAGAAGTGCACCCTGCACATGGGGAGAGAGAGAAGGGCACCCTGCACATGGGGGGAGAGAGAAGGGCACCCTGCACATGGGGGGAGAGAGAAGGGCACCCTGCACATGGGGGGAGAGAGAAGGGCACCCTGCACATGGGGGAGAGAGGGGCACCCTGCACATGGGAGAGAGAGAGAGGGGCACCCTGCATATGGGGGATAGAAAGGGGCACCCTGCATATGGGGGGAGAGAGAAGGGCACCTTGCACATGAGGGAGAGAGAGAGGGGCACCCTGCACATGGGGGAGAGAGGGGCACCCTGCACATGGGAGAGAGAGGGGCACCCTGCACATGGGGGAGAGAGGGGCACCCTGCACATGGGAGAGAGAGAGAGGGGCACCCTGCATATGGGGGATAGAAAGGGGCACCCTGCACATGGGGGGAGAGAGAAGGGCACCTTGCACATGAGGGAGAGAGAGAGGGGCACCCTGCACATGGGGGAGAGAGGGGCACCCTGCACATGGGGGAGAGAGAGGCACACCATACACATAGGGGAGTGAGAGGGGCACCCTGCACATTGGAGGGCGGGGAGCCACACTGCACACCCAGAGAAAGGGGCACCGTGCACTTTCCAGGAGAGGACCATCTTGCACATAGAGAACAGAAAGGGACACCCTAAACATTCCTGGGAGAGGGGTACCCTGTACATTGAGGAGAGAGGTGTACCCTGCACATCCTGGGAGAGGCAGGGGCTCACTGCACATGAGGGGAAAGGCCGAACCCTGCACACGGGCACTCTGCACACCCAACCCCGGAGAGAGAGGAAGACTCTGCACATGGGGGAGAAGGGCACCCTTTGCAGATGGGTGATGCGCCCTGCACATGGGGATGAGGGACACCCTGCACACCCAGCACATGGAAGAGGGTGACTCCATGTATACACAACACCAGAGAGATAACACCCTGCACATGGTGGAGAGGGGCATCGCATGCAAACACCAGAGAGAGATGGGGCACCCTGCGCATGGGAAGAGGTGACCAGAACATCAAACACATGTAAGGAGGAGCACCCTGCACATGGAGCCCTGCACACCCGATACATGAAAGAGCGGGGCACCCTGTGCCAGGGGGAGAATCAGCACCAACAACAGAGGGATACTTTACACGCCTATTGCATGGAAGAGGGGGGCATCATACACAACCAGCATATGGAAGTGCGGGGCACCCTGTACACCCAATACATGGAAGAGGGGCACTCTGCACACACAGCACATGAAATAGAAGCTTACCCTACACTCAACACATGGGGGGGGGCACACTGAACACCCAATACATGAAAGAGAGGGGTACCCTATGCCAGGGGGAGGAGGTACCGAGCTCCAGCAAGAGAGGGGCACACACCCTACATGTACAATCAGGGCAGAGGGGAGTACCATGCACATAAAAACCAATAGAGGAGACAGGAAGCACATGGGGGGCAAGAGCACCTAGTGCATGGTAGAGAGGCAATACCCTATGGGCAGATATCAGGGCACCCTGCACTCCCAACACCAGCAAGAGAGGGACACCCAGTGCAGAGGAGATGTGGCACTGCATGCTCAACAGCAGAAAGAGAAGGAGCACATGATCATCCAAAACCAGGATGAAAAAGGGGCACCCTCCACATCCAACATCAGAAAGAAGAGACACTCTGCATGAGGGGGTCTTTTTGCAGTTAGGGTAGAGGGCACCCTGTAAAGCCAACACCCACCGATCCATCACCAATAGGGGCACCCTACACACACTTAGAATAGGGGGAAGCCAGGTACCCTGAGAACCCAACATTTAAGGAGAGGGGGCTCGTCCCACCCACCAGAGATGGGGGAGCTTCCCTACACTGGGGGTCATCAGATGCATGCAATAATCATATAATGATTGGTTGTTTATTGTTTTAATTAATTATTTGCAGATCTATTGCAGTTTGCTGATGGCATCATGCTTTGTGCAGTGGGTGCAATGACCTACGTGGAAAGATACACAGGGTTGATGGAATCACAACTGCATCTCTGTTGTTTAATTTTATTGTATTTTATAAAGAAAATACATTTATATATATCTTTTTATACATTTTATACATATATATTATATTTTTTTGTACACATATTACGTTATTTATATACAGTATATATCACACGGGTGTAATCTTGGGATTCCTTGGAGACTGGGGATGTTACACCTGTACCGCAATAACACAACCGTACACCCTGCACAGCGACAAACTATTTTTTATCTGCTCCCCTCGATCTTCTAGATAGATATTGGGTTGATTAATAAATATTAGATAGACATATAGATTAATAGACAGCATTGGAAAATAGATATAGAATTTCAAGATGAAAAAGATATATCTATAAATAGACAAATATATATTAGGCAGATAGATAGGGGATGGAAAGATTGATAGATATGGAATGGAAAGATTGATAGATATGGAATGGATGAAGTAACAGATATGCAATAGATTGATATATAGAGTAATTAAGGGATGAATAGATAGATACATATGGGACTAATGAGTAGATAGGTAGATCAGAGAGATGATAAATCGTCATATCACTGCTCACTCTCATACTCCCTGCCTCCACACTCCATTGTGCTACATGACCACTGGTGGCAAATAGGGGCACGCACAGTGCTATGCACTGCATGTTTACACCTGCCATTGGGGAGGTGCAAGAGCTGTTGTCTGCCCATGACCTTGGTGAGTGTTTTATGTGATTCCCGGAGCTGCTGGGTCTGCCAACGACCTTGGGGAGTATTATATGGGATTCCTGTGCATTTATAGTGAGCTCTCAGCAGACAATACAAGAAAGGGTTCGGGGATAAAAAATCCCCTTGGGCTCTTTATCTAAATTCTGCTTTAGAATTAAATGCTATTGTTTTACAATGTATCATGGATGTCATCACACAAATTTGATATGCAATGTATTGCTGCTAAACTGTGTATTTTATGGAAGCAGCTAGCTGTGTTAAATTATATCTGGCTCTCTGTGCAGAGAAGGTACACAGCAGTGTCACAGTTTGTATCCCATGGTAGCTACTGAAGACCTTATCTATAAACACCATGACCATAGAAATTTATCATAAGCCAGTTAGGAGAGTGTCACAATATACCTGGTAAGGCTCTGAAACATTGACGATTTTAGGAATCCCAAAGCACCTTCTAGTGCCAGACCCCAACAGCATACCAAACACAGCAATAGGGCTTGGCTATTTCATGATGGGTGATCATGGGAAAGATTGATCTCTCTCAGCACAGATACCAGAGCATGGAGTATACAAAGAACCTTGCTTTTTTCATGTGCCAATAAAGTTAGGAACGGATTTGAGCTGTCAGGCAACCCAAAGGTTATGGAACTTATATCTCGTCTAAGCAGGACCAGCACAGTGTAGTTAGAATAAGTCATGGGAAGGCAGCACAGGTTCAGAGGTTGTGGGCAAAGCCTAGTCAAAACCAAGCCGGAAATGGGAGAATAGACATGGTCAGGGTAAGTCAAGTGGTAAGTCAACAGTTGGAAATTCGATGTAATCATAACTGGTCAGATGGAATGTAAATGGCTGAAGAACAGATGTGGCCTGGGAAAGCTGGGTGACAAGCTGGAGACCAGAAATCCTTTTTCCATTCCAGATTTTGGAAGTAAGCAAAGATTGGGGATAAGATAGGGTCGGGCTGAGTGGCAAGCTGGGGATCAGTGATCATAGTCAGCCATACCAAGTCATAAGACAAGGGTTGAAAATCAAAAATGGCTAGGTAAGCTGGGTCATAAAGCAAGGGTTGGAAATCAGATGTGTAGCTAGGACAGGTTGGGTGATAAGCCAAGACACAGAAATCAGCCATTCCATTATGCCAGTTCATAGGCCAAGGGCTGCATATTAGATATGGTTATGTAAGTCATAAAACAATCATTTGTGATAAGACATAGCCATGCTAATTCATAAAACAAGGGTTGGAGATCAGGCTTGGCCAGGACAAACTGGACGGTTAGGCCTAGGACTAGAGATCAGATATAGTCAGCCAAGTGGGGTTAGAGATCAGACTTAGATCATTTAATTCATAATATCTGGGCTAGCCAGGTCACAATTGAAAAGTTAACAGACATGGTCAACCACGCCAGGTCATATGCCAAGTGTTGGAGTTCAGACATTCAGGACAAGCAGGGTTACAAGCTAAAGCTCAGAGACTGAACACAGTCAGCCTGACTGGGTGGTAAACCAAGGATCAGAGATTATGACCCAAATTGGGCCATAAGCCAGGAGTTGAGGAGCAGATGTTGTAAGGACGAGTAATCCAAGGAATAAAGATCAAATATAGTCAGTCAGTTAAGATAGTTCATAAACTGAAGGCTGGAGATCAGACATAGCTAGGACACATTTGACATTAAGCCAATGACAAGAGATCAGACATAGTTAACCGTGCCAAATAATAAACCAATAGTTAGAGCTCAGAAATGGTCAAGCAATGCTACTTCATAGAGCAAGGGTTTGTGATAAGACATAACCAATGTTTGGAGATTAGGCATAGTCAGTCAAGTCATACAATCTGTAGAAGACAGATCACAACCCAACAGTTGGAAATTGGACAAAATCAATCAAGTTTGGGTAATCAGACACAATTTGGATGAGCTGCACTAAGGGTCAGGGATTAAAGAGGACCAACACCCAGGGGTGATCGGCCCGGAAATCTATAAGATTCCCGGGCCGATCACCTCCCACCCCGCGGGACATCCGAGATCGGGATGTCCCGCGGGGTGAAACCCAGCAGAAACCCCAAAAACATCTTACCTGATCCGCCGCCGCTTCCGCCGCCGCCCCTCCAGACGTGCGCGCGCCCGCGCCGGCCCTCTGTGAATGGCCGGCGGGGGCGCGCGCGCGCCGAGAGTGACGCGCGGGAGGCGGCGGCGGTGGAAGCGGCTTGGACGTTCCTGATCCCCGCCTGGACGTTGGCGGGGATTGGCTGCGGCGTTCACGTGGGAGCGTTGAGAGGTGAGTTTTTTGGGGTTTCTGGGGGGTTTCACACAGCGGGGCACCCCCGATCGGGGTGCCCCGCCGAAGTGGACCAAAACCCAGGATAGTCAAAATCCTGGGTGTTGGTCCACTTTAAGCAAATTCAGCCAAGTCAGGTGATAAACCAAGGTTCAGAGAGTCTGATTGCTTATAACCCAGCCTTACCTCATCTGCTCTCCAACCCTTGGCATACTGTATGACCCAGTTTGTTGGGTCACAAGCCAAGGGTTGCAAATCAGTTGTGGCCAGTGCAAGCTGGGTAATTAAGCACTGGAGATCAGACATAGTCAAGTATGGTTTTAAGCCATGGATTAGAGTCACAAACCCAAAGTTGGTTTTAGTCAAATAAGTTGGAGATCAAACATAGTAAATACAGACTGGGTCACCTGCTTAGGGTCAGAAATTTAACAAAGTCAGAAAAGCTGGGTGGTACGCCAAGGATCAGAGACTGGCAGATGATTTGGATCATAAGCCAAGGGTTGGAAATCAAATGTAATATAGACATGCCGATTAGTAAACCAAGCAACAGAGATAATATATTGTTAGTCAAGCCAGGTCATATGTCAGGGGTTGGAGATCAGACATGACCAGGCCAAGCTTGCACATAAAGCAAGGGTTTGTAATCAGACATAGCCATGCCACATCATAAGCCCAGGATTGGAAGTAGCCTGGGTGGGTGGTTACGCCAAGGACAAGGAATACGATCTAGACAAGCTGGGTATCAGGCAAAGTCAACCATTCCAACTGTTGTAGATCAGACATAATAAGAACAAGTCGGTTTGTAAAGTAAGGGTTAAGATTAAGCCAAGTTGGGTTGGTAAATCAATGATTATTGTTTATCAGCCAAAAAGTTAGAGATCGGATGTGGTAAGGACAAGCTGTTCGGTAAGCCTATGATCAGAGATAAGACATAGTTAGCTATAGGTCATAAAGCAGGAGTTGGTAATTAGACATAGCTGTGCTGGGTCATAAGCCAAGGGTTGGGTATCATGTGGCCAGGACAAGCTGGGTGGTTAAGCCCAAGACTGCAGATCAGACCTAGCCAAATAGTATCATGAACAATGGTTTAGAGTTTAGACATAGCTGGATCAAGTCATAAGGATATCAGATGTGTTGGAGATCAGACATGGTAAGCACAGGCAAGTCATAAGCTAAGGGGTCAGTGTATTATAAGCCACGGAGCAAAGATTGTGAGCCATATTGGGCAAGGAACTAAGCCTTGGCGATCAAATGCGGTAAAGATGAGCTGAATAGTAAGATGTCATGCCTGGGTTACAGCAAGCTGGCCATCCCAGATTTAATATTGTACTTTGGTGAACACTGAGCTCAGAGAGTAAAATCCAGGGATACATTTTATCCCAACGTTCTCTTATCACGGCAGAGAGTGGTAAAATGATGAGGTGAGGGGTCTGCATTTGGCAGGTTGTGTCAGTTCTTAGGGTGAACCTTTTGTAATGTCATACCCAGGATCCAACAAGCTGGCTGTTCCTGATTTATTTTCCCTCCAGTGAACGTTGCAGTGAAATCAAGGGATGCATTTTATCACAAGTTTCTATTATTATTGTTATAGAGAAGACTGATAGAAAAGAAGCACTGATGACCTCCAATTTACTCATACCCCCCTTTGTCGCCAGAGGTGGAGAGGATCTAAAGTGGCTGGCGGAACAGGTAGCACTGGTGGAGAGAAAGTTTTTTCAAGCTTTTATTGGAGACTTGAAAAGAAGGGCCTTGGGATTGTGAAGTGTTGCTAAAACAATGGCGGGCCCCCACGTGTATTCAGCTTCAGCCGCTTGTGCAGAATAGCACCTGATTTACAATACAGAGGAGCGAGAAGTATTCTTCCCCCCTCTCTCGCTCTCATGAATACATGTCGCAGGCGAGAGGGGCGAATGTATGGCGAGCTCTCTAGTGTCGCACCTGCCATATTCTTATGTATATTTCCTGGGCTCAGCCTTGTACTTTATGTCCTCCATAATTACCTGCATTGTGCGCCACTTCTATAGGAGACTTACCTTGACCGAAGCCCGGGCCCAACAGGCTTCTTCACACTCGCAGAGCAGCACTCCTATTTTACAAGCGTACACTATGAATTTTTTATTATATATATAGATTTAGAAAAATCAGCCTGTTTTCTGGTAAATGCAGTATAAAATATATACAAGTAGTTAGTTTTCTTTTATTGTGTAAGTATAATATTATTAGTGTTTTTCTAGATTACTCTAGAGATTAATTTGTGACAATTTGGAGAACTTCTCTGATGTATGTATCACTACAGTAAGAGAACAGCATTATTCATTCGAAATTTGGAGAGCCTACCCAGCTTATGTGTAAGCAGAGTGATAGAACACGGGGTGTGGTTATTCAGCAATACGTACGTGTAGAGTAAAAGAAAAAAGAAGCCTGCTTTTCAGGAAAATGTAGAGAGCCTCTCTGCCTTATGCAGAGGTGTAGCTAGGCTTTCTGGCCTAGACTCACACCAGTACCTGTTTTGGAGAATAGGGGTAAAATAATCACCTTGTCCCTGTGGCAACCAGGAAAGGTTGGATGACAAGAGAATCTAGAACCTGCTATGGTCTCCAACTCAGCCCATTATAACTGCAGCTGCACCAGGGCACCACAAGGAGGATTACAACAGTAAGGTAAGTATTTTTTCCCAATTCCTAAAATTGCTCATGGGGAGAAAACAGCTGGGGAAGGCTGGCTAGGAAACACTGGAGGCTTTGTTTAAAAGGCCCACCCCGAAAAATGTAAAAAGTCTTAAATGACTCTTACCTACCCCTCCAGTAAACCCTCCATTAAAGTGGACCAACACCCAGGGGGGATCGGCCCGGGAATCTATAAGATTCCCGGACCGATCAGATCCCTTCCCGCGGGGCATCCGAAATCGGGATGTCCCGCGGGGAGGAACCCCCCAGGAGGCCCACAATCCTCACCTTACCGGCGATCCAACGGCGCATGCGCGAGACGCGGCCGCGTCTCTCGCTTCCTTCTAGCAGGGCGCCGTTTTGTGAATGCCCGGCGCAGCCGCGCTCCCTGTTAGAGGGAAGCGAGAGACGCAGCCAATGACAGCGCTCTGGTATGCGCGTCCAAGCGGCTTTGGACGCGCATACCAGAGCGGCTCTGAGCGCTGTCATTGGCCGGACGAGGTCACGTGGGAGCGGGGAGAGGTGAGTTTTTGCGGCGATCGGGGGGGTTTCACCTAAGTGGACCAACACCCAGGATAGTCAAAATCCTGGGTGTTGGTCCACTTTAAGACCCAACATTGGAAAGCTGCTTAGCTTTTCCTTGTTTCCTTTTGTTGTTCAAACTGATGTGGACCAAGAAATGGCTGCACACTGTAGCACCACACATGCAGCTGTCCCTGGGTCCATTAGACAATGCAAGAAAAGTTTTTTTTTTGCTCTTTTTTTTTTTTTGGGGGGGGGGGGATACATATATGCCCATTGTATGCCAGTGTGCACACGCAGGAATTTGCCCTCCCCTTTATCCATCCATGTAGCCAGACAAACAATCTGTGAGTGCACAAGACAGGGCAATGCAGGAAAAAAATTGAGCATCGCCATGCCTTCCTGTGCCCTTAGATCTAAATTCGAATAAACACAGTGTAAGCTAATTCCTTCAGGCCTTAAAGGGCAGCGATACTCAGCTGGCGAACTGAGGTCCGCATTTGCCACATTTCCGGACTCCTGCCCTGACAGCTCTGCACTTAGTTGCTTCTGTGTTACCGTGTTCAGAGCTGTTCACTTCGGCGATTTAGTGCTTAGTTTCCTTGCCACTGTCATGGCTCCCTGCCTCCTAGCATTGTAATATGAAGTACTGCATGGGCAGGAAGTGGGATTGCAAGGTACACACAAACTTTGTTTCTCAGGATCTTTGCCCCATATAATCCTATCTCTGCCCCATCCAGTCCCTATCCCCTCAGCTCTGCCCCATCCAGTCCCTATCCCCTCAGCTCTGCCCCATCCAGTCCCTATCCCCTCAGCTCTGCCCCATCCAGTCCCTATCCCCTCAGCTCTGCCCCATCCAGTCCCTATCCCCTCAGCTCTGCCCCATCCAGTCCCTATCCCCTCAGCTCTGCCCCATCCAGTCCCTATCCCCTCAGCTCTGCCCCATCCAGTCCCTATCCCCTCAGCTCTGCCCCATCCAGTCCCTATCCCCTCAGCTCTGCCCCATCCAGTCCCTATCCCCTCAGCTCTGCCCCATCCAGTCCCTATCCCCTCAGCTCTGCCCCATCCAATCCATATCCCCTCAGCTCTGCCCCATCCAGTCCCTATCCCCTCAGCTCTGCCCCATCCAATCCCTATCCCCTCAGCTCTGCCCCATCCAGTCCCTATCCCCTCAGCTCTGCCCCATCCAATCCCTTTCCCCTCAGCTCTGCCCCATCCAATCCCTATCCCCTCAGCTCTGCCCCATCCAGTCCCTATCCCCTCAGCTCTGCCCCATCCAGTCCCTATCCCCTCAGCTCTGCCCCATCCAATCCCTATCCCCTCAGCTCTGCCCCATCCAGTCCCTATCCCCTCAGCTCTGCCCCATCCAGTCCCTATCCCCTCAGCTCTGCCCCATCCAATCCCTTTCCCCTCAGCTCTGCCCCATCCAATCCCTATCCCCTCAGCTCTGCCCCATCCAGTCCCTATCCCCTCAGCTCTGCCCCATCCAGTCCCTATCCCCTCAGCTCTGCCCCATCCAATCCCTATCCCCTCAGCTCTGCCCCATCCAGTCCCTATCCCCTCAGCTCTGCCCCATCCAGTCCCTATCCCCTCAGCTCTGCCCCATCCAATCCCTATCCCCTCAGCTCTGCCCCATCCAGTCCCTATCCCCTCAGCTCTGCCCCATCCAATCCCTATCCCCTCAGCTCTGCCCCATCCAATCCCTATCCCCTCAGCTCTGCCCCATCCAGTCCCTATCCCCTCAGCTCTGCCCCATCCAATCCCTATCCCCTCAGCTCTGCCCCATCCAATCCCTATCCCCTCAGCTCTGCCCCATCCAATCCCTATCCCCTCAGCTCTGCCCCATCCAATCCCTATCCCCTCAGCTCTGCCCCATCCAATCCCTATCCCCTCAGCTCTGCCCCATCCAATCCATATCCCCTCAGCTCTGCCCCATCCAATCCCTATCCCCTCAGCTCTGCCCCATCCAATCCCTATCCCCTCAGCTCTGCCCCATCTAATCCCTATCCCCTCAGCTCTGCCCCATCCAATCCCTATCCCCTCAGCTCTGCCCCATCCAATCCCTATCCCCTCAGCTCTGCCCCATCCAATCCCTATCCCCTCAGCTCTGCCCCATCCAATCCCTATCCCCTCAGCTCTGCCCCATCCAATCCATATCCCCTCAGCTCTGCCCCATCCAATCCCTATCCCCTCAGCTCTGCCCCATCCAATCCATATCCCCTCAGCTCTGCCCCATCCAGTCCAGTCACTCTGCCCTATCCATTCCAGTCCTCCCAGTTTTCCCCATCCATTCCCCAGCCACCCAGCTTTACCAATCCATTACTCTTTCTTCCAGCTCTGACCATCTCCCCCCGACCCCAGCTCTGACCATTTTTTCCTGTCCTTCTAGTTCTGCCCATCCATCCCTTCTCCCAGCTGTCTCTCCATCCCTACCTCCCTTTCCTGTTCTGTCTATCCATCCCTCTTCCTTACAGCTCCTCTCCCATTCATCCCTCTCCCCTCGAGCTCTGTCGATCCATCCTTGTTACCAGACCTTATTGGCAGTGACATTTTCAGCCCTAGTCCACCCCTATACACGTCCTGCACAGAATGCAGGGGGTTAAAGCAGTGTGACGCGGGCCAGAGCTGTAGATTCTGTGGGGCCCAAAAGAAAGCTCCTGTTTTTTCCCAGTGGCCAATAGAATTTTTGGGGTGGGTTGGGGGGGCAAGCAGCCTTTTTTAGTTTACTTTTAACTATCCACTCTCGCCGACTGGACCTTCACCTCTCACCGACCTTTTACAAAGAGTGGTTGAGTGCCCCTGATATCCGGGGATCCTAGCCCAACAAATACATAGGCAAAGAAAGGGTGAAAAACCCCAGTCATTAAAAATGACCAACCACTGGCCTGTAGTCTATAATACTGCAGGGCCAGTGGTTTCCCTCTACGCCAGACATCCTCATTTGGGATGCCCTGATGTGTGAAATGCCTGGGCATGCTTGCCACTCCCCTTCCATTCAGCGTTCTGTTCCACCCATTATTATGCACAGCATAGAATTCTGAATTCTGATTGGAAATGGTAACAATACTGGGCATTCCTAGGGGTTTCCCACAGTAACCATCCCAGATCAGGCTTGTCCTGGACCCCAGGAAAACCCAGCAGAGAGAAAATTCCAGGGTTTATTTCTCTTTAAAGCTCTCCTAAAATAAAAATAGACTATTGGTCCAGTACAATGTGTCCTGTGGGCATCCCAATAAGGGATGTCCTGCACTGTAAAACCTAAAGGACCCCTCACAAGCTTAGCTCCACAGCTTTATCCCTGCTCTCTCGCCGCTATGTGCGCCCCATCATGTCTGTCAGGCATAGTATGCAGAACGCAGATGCCACTGCAGAGAGTAGGCGGGGGGGGGGGGTGTTATCCCAATTGGTGACTATCCATTTTAAAGTGCAAATCCACCCAAATTAGAAGCCCCATTTGCCATACCTTTCCTAGCACTTGGTCTCAAACAAAAAATGGACCAGTGTCGGCAATTCAGCCAATTGCCCCTTGACTGTCTGGGCAATCAGTTACAGCCAGTCTAGAGGTGCTGCCTCTGGCTAGGCATGGGGTGGCCAGTGCACTATTGGTGAAGCCTTCTTTTTGCTTTAAACCAGACCGACAGCCTGACACAGTTGGAAAAGAAAGGTAGCAGCCATATTGGAGCTTCCTCTCCCAGCATCTCAGCCATGCCGCTGCCTGGATTCAACTGACATAACTGGCAATGCACAGTAACAGGAAGCTCAGCATGCACGGAACATAAATTGCTGTTTTCGAGGGAAAGCGGCGTGAGAGTGCTGGAAAGGTGGGTGTGGGTGATCAGTGGGGCATCCCAGCACAGCCTCTGTGCCACCTGTACTCAAGCACCCCTTTGGTGCCCCCCTGACCCACTACACCCAGGGTACATGCTCCTCCTGCCCCTGGCCATACATTTAACAAGAGTAACACAGCGCTTAGGGTGTTGTTCGTTAAAATGTGGGGGGGGGTCCATTTCATGGGTAACTTGAGTAATACAGGAGTTAGGATGTTATTCATGAAAATTTGGAAAGTATCTCCAACTTATGTTTAAGTGGAGAAACATTCAGGTGATTATTCCTTAAATGTGGAGAGCCTCTGTGTTATGGGTAACTAGCGCAATAGAGCACCAAGTGGGTCATTCAATAAATTAGTAACTGACATAAACAAGCAGGCTGTTATTGTGTAAAATGTGGAGAGCTTCATCACCTTATGTGTAAGTAGAGCAATGGAATGCTAGAGAGTTATTCATAAATACATTGGAAGTCTTATGTGTAGCTGGAATGAAATAATGATTAGGCTGTTTTTCAGTAAAATGTAGAGAGCCTTGCCGCTTTAAAGTGGACCAACACCCTCCCCTGATCAACCCGGGAATCTATAAGATTCCCGGACCGATCAGCTACCTGACTGCGGGGCACCCCGATCGCTGTGTGAAACCCCCCCCCAGATCCCCAAAAATCCTACCTGATCCTCGTTCCAGCAGCGCATGCGCGGGCCGCCGATGACTCCCACGCGTCCCTCTAGCAGGGTGCGCACCTGCGCTGGCCGTTTGTGAATCCCTGTAAGAGGGACGTGCGGGAGGCAGTGGCGGCCCGCGCTCAGCTTGTCCGTCGCTGCCTCTCCTTGTCTGTTGACGGCGATTGGACGAGCGAGTCACGTGGGAGCGGGGTCAGGTGAGTTTTCGGGGCTTTCTGGGGGGTTTAACACAGCGGGGCACCCACGATCGGGGTGCCCCGCGGAAGTGGACCAACACCCAGGATAGTCAAAATCCTGGGTGTTGGTCCAGTTTAAGTTTATCTGTAGTAATAGGTTATGTAGGATGCCACTGTTATTCGTAAAAGTGTGGAAAGCCTCTCTGCCTTATGTATAACTAGAGTAACACTGCACTTCATGATGACAAATGTGAGTAAAAACAAAAAAGAGTGGAAAAAGAGAAGAAAAAAAGAAAAGAAAGGAGGAAACATTTATAAGACTGTACGGAGTATGGCGATAGAATGGAGAGAAATTGACTAAGGGCCTTATTTAAGAAGGGATAGCGTCAGGTAGCGCCTGGTTAATGAGAGGTAGCGACAGGTAGCAACTGGTGAACGCCGGACACGGCACGCAATTACACATTTATCAAGCAGAATCTGTTTAGCGACTGGGATAGCGCCATGTAGCGTCTGATTCATCATTTTCACAGCCTCAGCGAACAGCGCCAGCGTTCAGCCTTGCACAGCGCCAGGTATGACCTCTCGCTACCTGAAGCTCTCCCATACATTTCAATGGACGATCCTTTTTTTTATCTTTAAACGGGGTTTATGTTTTTTTGGGGGGGGAAAAAATCTCATATAATGTTGTGACCTCTTCTGGCATTGATAAAGCAGTTTTTCCACATATTTTTCATTTTTTATATATTTCTTCAGAAATGACATTACAGGTCTGCCATTAAAGTGTTCATGTTACTATGTTGTTACAATGTAATTCCATATGTTTTCGCTTTGTTACTAGTTGATAGATGCTGGAAAACACACTTTAAACACACCGCCTCCTGCGCGCTGGGCTTCAAACAACTATTTTTCAGCGCCAGGGATTTGTGAGGCTGTTTTTTTGCTGAATATGGTGTGAGTCGGTCGCTATGAGCAGTCGCTAACATGTGCTCCCAGCGCTGTACTGATCAAATAGCGACTCCTCACAATGTATTCACCATTACTGAACAGCGACTGAGTCGCTATAAAGTAGCGACCCACGGCCGAGCACTGCGACTATTAGCGGGCGCTCTGAAAATGCCTGCTACAGACGCACATCTGTCGCTACCTGCCGCTAATGAGGAATCAGCCTGTAAGTAGAGATGAGGGGGAGTTAGAGGTGGAGATACACAGAGAAAAGGCGACTAATGCAACATCATAAAGAAATAGAAGGGAAGAAACTAGTCTGGAGTAAGGTAGAAAAAAAAAACAAGATAAATAAAATTAGGTATAGAGAAGAAAGAGAAAAAGAAACTTCATATCAAAGATATAGAAGGTAAAAAGAAGGAAAATATATAGTGACAGATAAAAGAAGGTGTAAGAAAAGAGAGAATAAGAAAGCAAAGGGAGATTAAGAAAAAAGCGAGTAAGAGAAGAAAGATACTCATCAGAGAATTAGAAGGTAAAAGAATAGAAAGGGAGAGAGAGACAGAGAAAGGGAAGGATAACAAGAAATAAAAAAAGAGGACCTGAAGCAAACAAGATAGAAAGATACTTTATATTCAGGAGTAAAGGGAGAAAAAAACGAGAAAGACAAGAAATAAAAGATAAAGAGAATGAACAGAAAGAGAGACAATCAGAGAAAGGCTAGAGAGAGAGATAACATCGAACAGTCAAGAAAGAAAAATAAAACACATAGTGAGAGAATGGGAAAAGGAACAGACTAGAAGACGAGAAAGGATTGAAGAACAGAGAAATGGTCGAACAGATGTGAAAAATAATAAAGAAACAAAGTGTGGGGGGGGGGACTTTAGAAACAGAACAAGAACATAGAGAACACTATGGGTAACAGAGAAAAAAGAAAGTAGAGGGGAATGGAAAGATGGGAATAAACCATAACCCAGAAAAAGAGAGGAATAAGAGAGAAGAGAGAAAAAAGAAAAATAATTTATGGAAGTGAATGCAGAAAGAAAAGGTGGGGGGAACAAGAATGAAAGAATAATAGCGAAATTCATAGTAGGAAAAACATTTCATGGAGACAAAAAAAAGTCATAAAAAATAGAGCAAAAGAAAGACATGATTGAAATGCAGAAAGAAAGGATATAGAGAGCAAGAGGAAAGGGAGAAACAAAAATAGGAAGTAGGAAAGAAAGAAAAAGGAATAAAGATTGAAAATAAAAGATGAGAGAAGAGAGGGGACAGAAAGAAGAAAAAAGAGGAAAAATTGAATGCTTCATCTAAGATAAGGGAACATATATTGAGAGACAGAGATAGAAACAGGAACAGACTAAGGAGTCGATTCAGAGCCTGGTGAGGAAACTTGCTTCTTTTTTAGAGAGAAAACTGCCATTGACTTTCACTGTCTACCGGGTGTAAATTTTCACCTGTCTCAGAATCAGCCCCAAGGCAGACAATGACAGTGAATGGCGATTTTCTTTCCTAAAAAAGAAGTGAGTTTTTTCACCAGGCTCTGAATCGACCCCTATAAATAATGAAAAATAGAGATATGGGAAAACAGGTGTGAAAAATTAGAAAGAAAATCCTTTCTTTAGTGAAAAGGATAACAAAGCGAGGTGGGGACAGTTAGAAAGCTCGATAAAAGAGAAAAAGCGTAAAAAGAAAATGCATAATTTATAGAAGTGAATGCAGAAGGAAAGGATATATAGAGCAAATATAGTATAAAGTAAGGGGGTGGAACAGGACAGAGCACAAGCAGGAAAACGATTAGAAGAAATAGGAGAAATAAAGAAAAGAAAGGGAAAAAGAGTAATAATAGAATGCTACAGGTTAGAAAACTAAGAGTAAGAGAGAGATAAATGCAGAAAGAAACGGTAGAGAGAAAAAAGAGGAGAACAGAAAGTAAAACATATAGAGGCTGATTCATCATTAGCGGCAGGTAGCGACAGATGAGCATCTGTAGCAGGCATTTTCAGAGCGCCCGCTAGTAGTCGCAGTGCTCATCCGTGGGTCGCTAGTTTATAGCGACTCAGTCGCTGTTCATTTATGTTGAATACATTGTGAGGAGTCGCTATTTGACCAGTACAGCGCTGTATGGGAGCGCATGTTAGCGACTGCTCATAGCGACCAACTCACACCATATTCAGCAAAAAAACTGTCTCACAAATCTCTGGCGCTGAAAAATATTTGTTTGAAGCCCAGAGCGCAGGAGGCGGTGTGTTTAAAGTCTGTTTTCCAGCATCTATCAACTAGTAACAAAGCGAAAACATATGGAATTACATTGTAACAACATTGTAACATGAACACTTTAATGCCAGACCTGTAATGTCATTTCTGAGGAAATATATAAAAAATGATAAAATTATGAAAAAACTGCTTTATCAATGCCAGAAGAGGTCACAGAATTATTTGTGATTTTTGGAAAAAATAAAAATAAACAAAAACCCTGTTAAAAGAGAAGAAAAGAATCGTCCATTGAAATGTATGGGAGAGCGACAGGTAGCGAGAGGTCATACCTGGCGCTGTGCAAGGCTGGCGCTGTTCGCTGAGGCTGTGAAAATGATGAATCAGACGTTACATGGCGCTATCCCAGTCGCTAAACAGATTCTGCTTGATGTGTAATTGCGTGCCGTGTCCGGCCTTCACCAGTCGCTACCCGTCGCTACCTGTCATTAACCAGGCGCTACCTGACGCTATCCCTTCTTAAATAACCCCCAAGTTAGAGACATATTAGAGAAATATAATGTAAAGAGAAGAGAAGAATCAGTAAGCTAGAGAGACTTATAGAAAAGATAGTAGAACAGATGAGTGTGATTATGGATGCTTTTCATAAGAGAAATAAAGAATATTCAGAACAGAATATGTAGTGAGAGAAAGAGAATGAGAATGAGAAATAAGAGGAAGGACATGACAGCAAAATAGGGAAGAGGCAGAAGGGATTCGGGGAGGAACAGGAAAATAGAAAGGGAGCAAAAAAAGGACAAAACTCTTTAAATTAGAGAAAGTAAGAGTAAAATAATAGAAAAGGGTTAAGCAGGAGTATAACTGCACCTGGGACCAGAAGGTCAGGAGTCAGATATTTGTATTCACATGGCATCATTTAGATGAGGGAAGCACCATTTGTCTCCACTGTGTCAGTCTTTACTTTACTCTAGCTGCATCCAACTGAGTGTAAAAGATAGAAAAAAGGTTACTTGTATGAGCCATGAAAGGGCCCCATAAAATGTTCACACAGGGCCCCGTCACAGTTATGCCACCGGGTTTAGGGCAGAGAAAAGTAAATGTATGAGCAAGAAAGATAGAAGAAAAGAAGATACAAGAATAAAAGAAAGAAATAAAGGAAAAGAGGTGCTCGAGTGGCCCCAGATGGATAGGTTTACCAGTATCCAGAAAGAGTCCATAGGATGGTGGCAATGGCTTTTGGGGAACAATGCACAGGAAGAATAAAGGAAGGAGGAGGGAGATACTAGTAAATCAAGTGAAAGAAAGCTAAAGTAAGGGAGACATTCGACATTACAAAAGAATAAAAGACATTACAGAGAGGAATAAAATAACTGAGAAAAAGGTAAAAAAAAAAAGAAGCTCCATAGAAGGTGACAGAACTTTGAGGCCGATTCATTAATAGCGCCAGGTAGCAACAGATGAGCGACAGTAGCGTTATTTTCACAGCGCCTGCTAGTATTCGCTGTGCTTGGGCGTTGTTTGGCTGTTGACAGCGACTCAGTCGGTGTGCGGTAATGTTGAATACGGGGTTAGGAGTCGCTGTTTGACAGGTTCCGCGCTGTATGGGAGCGCATGACAGCGAATGGCCATAGTGAACGGCTCCCAGCATATTCATTAACAAATCACGCTCAAAAAATTCTCGCGCTGTGAAATGCTTGTTTAAACCCCAGAGCGCTGGCGGCGATGGGTTAAAAGTAGTTTTTTAACCCCCAAACAACCATATTTTTAGAAAAAAAAAAACCAAGCTTTTCTAAACATTTTGTAATATGAATACATTAATATCAGACCTTTAATATCAATTCTGCACAAATTATTTTTTTTTTTTGACCTTAAAAAAAATATCTAACATTGCAGAAGTGGTCACAGAATTTTTGCCATTAAAAAAAAAAAAACAAAAAAAAAAAAAAAACATTAATAGCATTTAATTATGAATATTTAAAGATTGCTCCATTGAAATGCATTGGAGAGCGCCAGGTAGCGAGAGGTCATACCTGTCGCTGTTCAAGGTCGGACGCTGGCGCTGTGGGGTGAGGCTGGAATAATGATGAATGATTCGCTATCTGGCGCTCTGTCAGTCGCTAAGCAGGATCGGCTTGATAAATGTGTGATTGCGGAGGGGAGCCGGCGTTCTCGTGGCGGTGAGCGTCATTACCGTTCGCTCACCATTCGCTACCTGGCGCTATCCCTTGTTAAATAAGGGCCTTAGAAAATAAACAATAATAATAATAAAAGACTAGAAAAGGAGAATGAAGCAAAAAGGAGGCATGGGAAAAGACAGGGAGGTAAAAATAAGGGATTATATTAAAACAAAAGTAGAGCTCAGAGGTTCTTGGTAACAGCCAATCACCTTTCGGGAGCTGGTGGCGGCGATGTGATTGGCTGCCCCCATTGGGAGGTATGTTGCAGGAAGCTGCGCTTGTGTGGGTACTTGTGGCGAGCACGTCCTGATATTCGCTAATGAGCTATCTTTTCATTTACATGCCAGCAGATCGATCAATAATAAGGTCGATAAATCCCCCCCTGGATGCAGCGCTTCAGGGTAATGGCCAGACCGGGAGCAGGGGGGGGGCCTGCAGGGTGTCCCCGGCTGGTAAGGAAGGGGGATATCAGAGACATTACCAAAATATTCCAATAAACAATGGTGGCCAGGAGCTGCATTTCTGCGGGAGTCTGCTTGCTGAATGGTCGCATCAAATCATTTGCATATTAAAGGGGGAAGGAGGCAGAGCGATATAAATTTAAAACAGAATCTGTGTATGTGAAAACGCACAGCTTCCATATTAATCAGCCAGCGAAAATGGAGGCACGCGTCTAATCAGGCCGCTGCACGCAGGGCACAAAGAACGTGGCTAATTAATCTCAGCAGGTGGACGCTAACCTTCACACTTCATAAATAAATAAGTCGCTGAACAATGTCTGGCGCCACCATCGCTGCCGCAAGGCAGGATCCTTTTATTTTCAGCAACCGGATGCAGAAAGCTATGTGGATGGGAGGGTTGGGTGGAGCGGACCTGGAAATGGACCAATAGGACTTTTGCATCTGATTCCCATCTAAGTTGCAGCCTCACTGTTGAGCTACAAACAAAAGTGATTTAAGCTTAATGCGGACCTTCACCCTGAATAAGAGCCTATCTTATATGTTTCCCACATCCTGTACATACAGATTGCTCACATTAAAAATCATCCTACCTGCATCTACTGCATGTTATGAGCCTTTAAGCATCCAAGATGGCGGCTTATGGGACATCAGGCAGCCTGCAAACAGGAAGTGCCTTCTGACTGCTCACTCTGCAATCTTCAATCTGGGATTGATGTCCTTTTCCTGACCCCAGCTCTGCTCTGTCTGTGCAAAGATATAACGTCACCCCCTGTAATTTACTCCTCTCCTCAATATGTGTGATTCTTCTGAGTCAAGATGGCGGCGCCCGTATCCTAAAGTCCTGAACAGAGTTGCAGCCCGGTGGGGGAAAGAATAATAAGTAAGTGACTAAAAACTTAAAATATATTGATTTTAGATGCTGGGGAATCGTTTTTTAAGGGTTTCTGCTTTACAATAAATCATGGTGAAGGTCCAGTGTAAGAGCTGTTCATCATTAACTTCAAAGACTGGGTTTCTATGGGTGAACTGATGTATTGCTAAAACATTGGCGTAATAGGACCACTTAGGCCCTTATTTAAGAAGGGATAGCGTCAGGTAGTGGCTGGTTAATGAGAGGTAGCGTCAGATAGCGACTGGTCAACGCCGGACACGGCACACAATTACACATTTATCAAGCAGAATCTGTTTAGCGACTGGGATAGCGCCATGTAGCGTCTGATCCATCATTTTTACAGCCTCAGCAAACAGCGCCGGCGTTCAGCCTTGCACAGCGCCAGGTATGACCTCTCGCTACCTGTCACTCTCCCATACATTTCAATGGACGATCCTTTTCTTCTCTTTAAACGGGTTTTTTTTTTCAAAAAAATCACAAATAATTCTGTGACCTCTCCTGGCATTGAAATAGCAGTTTTTTCATAATTTTTTATATATTACTTCAGAAATGACATTACAGGTCTGGCATTAAAGTGTTCATGTTACAATGTTGTTACAATGTAATTCCAGATGTTTTCGCTTTGTTACTAGTTGATAGATGCTTGAAAACACACTTTAAACACACAGCCTCCTGCGCTCTGGGCTTCAAACAACTATTTTTCAGCGCCAGAGATTTGTGAGGCTGTTTTTTTGATGAATATGGTGTGAGACGGTCACTATGAGCAGTCGCTAACATGCGCTCCCATACAGCGCTGTACTGGTGAAATAGCGACTCCTCACAATGTGTTCAACATTACTGAACAGCGACTGAGTCGCTATAAAGCCTAGCACTGCGACTACTAGCGGGCGCTCTGAAAATGCCTGCTACAGGCGCTCATCTGTCGCTACCTGCCGCTAATGATGAATCAGCCTCTTAGTGCTTTTGGGATCCTATTCTCAGTTTAAACATCACAGTCAAGCTCCAAAATGTCTCTGCAAGCATGTTAGCATAGGACCTGTCATGAGCTTCAAGGCCTGGGCAAGCCCATCAAGCTATTAATTACTGTAGTTCACACAGCAGGACCACCAAGCACTTATGGCAACCCCATCTCAGCTTCAGCATCATTGTCAAGCATAAGAGCTGAGTGATTATCAGGAGTTCCAGGGACTGTGTTTCTAGAGCTGAACAAGTCAGTCAAGCTATTCATTTCTAAAAAGTTCACACAACAGGACCTCCAAGTACTAAAAAGTTTCCAAATTGATTTGCAGATGCTTGCTGAGCACCCAGCTGCCTCTAGAGGTAATGTCTGCAAATGAGCTGTTTCTAGTGAGCTTCCAATACTGGGTTTCTATAGCTCAGCAAGTCAAGCAAGCCATTCATTACTAAAATGTAACAGGACTGCAAATGCTCCATGACAGCATTCAATATTAAGCTCCATACTGCCTCAGGAAGCACCAGCATCACAGCCATTCAGCATGAACTGTACGGACTGCTTTTTTTTGGCTGAGTAATCCCTTATTTTCCAAAGACTTCACACAATAAGACCACCAAGAACCAATAGAGTTCAAACCTTGGTTGCAGGACTTGCTCTTGGTCTCCAAACTTCCTTTGGAAGCAATCCTTGCATAACTGCTGGTCATCATGAGCTTCAAAGAATGGGTTTCAGTGGCTGATCAAGCCAATAATTACTAAAATATTCGCACAACTGGACCAACTGCAGCACGTATTTTCAAGCTTCAACTTTAAAGCAACTCTAGCATAAAAGGCTGTTTATCATGAGCTTCAAGCACTGAGTTTATGTGACCATGTAACAGCCCTGTGGTCTTCAATAAAAAAACAGTACATTGTACTTGTTTCCATAACATGGCACATCATTTCCATAACATGGTACATTTGCAACTTATGAGCTCCCCAAATCTCTAGTATGTTCCAAATAGCCCAGTGACTAGACAAGTACTATGTTGTGATCAGGGGCGGACTGGGGCTTAAATCGGCCCGGGACTTTTTGGGTCTCACCGGCCCTGATATCTTGGGATCTGGGCCCTTGGTATCTTTAATGTCACATCATATACAGTACATATACAGATATATATATATATATATATATATATATATATATATGAATTGTATTAAGGCGTAACTATATTACTACTAAATTACTATACACAATGGTACCAATCATATAGTAATTATAAAGAAATGACATCTATTTTGTATAATGAAACAATAAGCTTCTGATCAGTCTTATGCTTCTTTCATACTTGGCATTTGTGGAGAGATGGCAATCCACTTTCGATTGTGCCGCAAATGATGGGAAGGTGCTCCACATAGTAAGCTATGGGTGCTTTCACAGCCTGCATCAAGTGTCTGAGGTGCACTGCACCACCCAGCCATTCAGACAGGCCATGGACAGTTTTCAGAGCTGGAGCCCTGTACAATCACGTGAATAGTAAAAATCCTGGTGATTTTTCCTCTTTAAATCCTTAACATCCTTAACCTTAACTTTAAATCCTCTTCTCTGCCTGCTGCTGTCCTCTGTTGGGTCCTTTGGTCTTCACTGCTGCCACTGTAACCTCTGCTCTTCTTTGTCATCCTTACCCCACCAGAACACCATTTACACCCCATCTGTGCCCTGCTCCATGCTGCACCACATCTCTGCCCTGCTCACCACTGCCCCCCATCTCTGCCCAGCTCCACGCTGCCCCCCATCCCTGCCCCACTCCACGCTGCCCCCATCTCTGCCCAGCTCCACACTGCCCCCCATCTCTGCCCAGCTCCACGCTGCCCCCCATCCCTGCCCCACTCCACGCTGCCCCCATCTCTGCCCAGCTCCACACTGCCCCCCATCTCTGCCCAGCTCCACGCTGCCCCCCATCCCTGCCCCGCTCCATGCTGCCCCCATCTCTGCCCAGCTCCACGCTGCACCCCATCTCTGCCCAGCTCCACACTGCCCCCATCTCTGCCCAGCTCCACGCTGCCCCCCATCTCTGCCCAGCTCCACACTGCCCCCATCTCTGCCCAGCTCCACGCTGCCCCCATCTCTGCCCAGCTCCACGCTGCCCCCCATCTCTGCCCAGCTCCACACTGCCCCCATCTCTGCCCAGCTCCATGCTGCCCCCATCTCTGCCCAGCTCCACACTGCCCCCATCTCTGCCCAGCTCCACGCTGCCCCCCATCTCTGCCCAGCTCTATGCTGCCCCCATCTCTGCCCAGCTCCACGCTGCCCCCATCTCTGCCCAGCTCCACGCTGCCCCCATCTCTGCCCTGCTCCATGCTGCCCCCATCTCTGCCCAGCTCCACGCTGCCCCCATCTCTGCCCCACTCCACGCTGCACCCCATCTCTGCCCAGCTCCACGCTGCCCCCATCTCTGCCCAGCTCCACGCTGCACCCCATCCCTGCCCCGCTTTGCGCTGCCCCCCATCTCTGCCCAGCTCCACGCTGCACCCCATCTCTGCCCAGCTCCACGCTGCCCCCCATCCCTGCCCCGCTCCACGCTGCACCCCATCTTTGCCCAGCTCTATGCTGCCCCCCATCTCTGCCCCGCTCCACGCTGCACCCCCATCCCTGCCCCGCTCCACGCTGCACCCCATCTCTGCCCAGCTCTATGCTGCCCCCCATCTCTGCCACGCTGCACCCCCATCCCTGCCCCGCTCCACGCTGCACCCCATCTCTGCCCAGCTCCACGCTGCCCCCATCTCTGCCCCGCTCCACGCTGCACCCCCATCCCTGCCCCGCTCCACGCTGCCCCATCTCTTCCCAGCTCCACGCTGCACCCCATCTCTGCCCAGCTCCACGCTGCCCCCCATCCCTGCCCCGCTCCACGCTGCCCCCATCTCTGCCCAGCTCCACGCTGCCCCCCATCCCTGCCCCGCTCCATGCTGCCCCCATCTCTGCCCAGCTCCACACTGCCCCCCATCTCTGCCCAGCTCCATGCTGCCCCCATCTCTGCCCAGCTCCACACTGCCCCCCATCTCTGCCCAGCTCCATGCTGCCCCCATCTCTGCCCAGCTCCACGCTGCCCCCCATCCCTGCCCCGCTCCACGCTGCCCCCATCTCTGCCCAGCTCCACGCTGCCCCCATCTCTGCCCAGCTCCACGCTGCCCCCATCCCTGCCCCGCTCCACGCTGCCCCCCATCTCTGCCCAGCTCCACGCTGCACCCCATCTCTACCCAGCTCCACGCTGCCCCCATCTCTGCCCAGCTCCACGCTGCCCCCATCTCTGCCCAGCTCCACGCTGCCCCCATCTCTGCCCAGCTCCACGCTGCCCCCATCTCTGCCCAGCTCCACGCTGCACCCCATCTCTGCCCAGCTCCACGCTGCCCCCATCTCTGCCCAGCTCCACGCTGCACCCCATCTCTGCCCAGCTCCACGCTGCCCCCCATCCCTGCCCAGCTCCACGCTGCCCCCATCTCTGCCCAGCTCCACGCTGCCCCCCATCTCTGCCCAGCTCTATGCTGCCCCCATCTCTGCCCAGCTCCACGCTGCCCCCATCTCTGCCCAGCTCCACGCTGCCCCCCATCTCTGCCCAGCTCCACGCTGCACCCCATCTCTACCCAGCTCCACGCTGCACCCCATCTCTGCCCAGCTGTATGCTGCCCCCCATCTCTGCCACGCTGCACCCCCATCCCTGCCCCGCTCCACGCTGCACCCCATCTCTGCCCAGCTCCACGCTGCCCCCATCTCTGCCCCGCTCCACGCTGCACCCCCATCCCTGCCCCGCTCCACGCTGCCCCATCTCTTCCCAGCTCCACGCTGCACCCCATCTCTGCCCAGCTCCACGCTGCCCCCCATCCCTGCCCCGCTCCACGCTGCCCCCATCTCTGCCCAGCTCCACGCTGCCCCCCATCCCTGCCCCGCTCCATGCTGCCCCCATCTCTGCCCAGCTCCACACTGCCCCCCATCTCTGCCCAGCTCCATGCTGCCCCCATCTCTGCCCAGCTCCACACTGCCCCCCATCTCTGCCCAGCTCCATGCTGCCCCCATCTCTGCCCAGCTCCACGCTGCCCCCCATCCCTGCCCCGCTCCACGCTGCCCCCATCTCTGCCCAGCTCCACGCTGCCCCCATCTCTGCCCAGCTCCACGCTGCCCCCATCCCTGCCCCGCTCCACGCTGCCCCCCATCTCTGCCCAGCTCCACGCTGCACCCCATCTCTACCCAGCTCCACGCTGCCCCCATCTCTGCCCAGCTCCACGCTGCCCCCATCTCTGCCCAGCTCCACGCTGCCCCCATCTCTGCCCAGCTCCACGCTGCCCCCATCTCTGCCCAGCTCCACGCTGCACCCCATCTCTGCCCAGCTCCACGCTGCCCCCATCTCTGCCCAGCTCCACGCTGCACCCCATCTCTGCCCAGCTCCACGCTGCCCCCCATCCCTGCCCAGCTCCACGCTGCCCCCATCTCTGCCCAGCTCCACGCTGCCCCCCATCTCTGCCCAGCTCTATGCTGCCCCCATCTCTGCCCAGCTCCACGCTGCCCCCATCTCTGCCCAGCTCCACGCTGCCCCCATCTCTGCCCTGCTCCACGCTGCCCCCATCTCTGCCCCACTCCACGCTGCACCCCATCTCTGCCCAGCTCCACGCTGCCCCCATCTCTGCCCAGCTCCACGCTGCACCCCATCCCTGCCCCGCTTCGCGCTGCCCCCCATCTCTGCCCAGCTCCACGCTGCACCCCATCTCTGCCCAGCTCCACGCTGCCCCCCATCCCTGCCCCGCTCCACGCTGCACCCCATCTTTGCCCAGCTCTATGCTGCCCCCCATCTCTGCCCCGCTCCACGCTGCACCCCCATCCCTGCCCCGCTCCACGCTGCACCCCATCTCTGCCCAGCTCTATGCTGCCCCCCATCTCTGCCACGCTGCACCCCCATCCCTGCCCCGCTCCACGCTGCACCCCATCTCTGCCCAGCTCCACGCTGCCCCCATCTCTGCCCCGCTCCACGCTGCACCCCCATCCCTGCCCCGCTCCACGCTGCCCCATCTCTTCCCAGCTCCACGCTGCACCCCATCTCTGCCCAGCTCCACGCTGCCCCCCATCCCTGCCCCGCTCCACGCTGCCCCCATCTCTGCCCAGCTCCACGCTGCCCCCCATCCCTGCCCCGCTCCATGCTGCCCCCATCTCTGCCCAGCTCCACACTGCCCCCCATCTCTGCCCAGCTCCATGCTGCCCCCATCTCTGCCCAGCTCACACTGCCCCCCATCTCTGCCCAGCTCCATGCTGCCCCCATCTCTGCCCAGCTCCACGCTGCCCCCCATCCCTGCCCCGCTCCACGCTGCCCCCATCTCTGCCCAGCTCCACGCTGCCCCCATCTCTGCCCAGCTCCACGCTGCCCCCATCCCTGCCCCGCTCCACGCTGCCCCCCATCTCTGCCCAGCTCCACGCTGCCCCCATCTCTGCCCAGCTCCACGCTGCCCCCATCTCTGCCCAGCTCCACGCTGCCCCCATCTCTGCCCAGCTCCACGCTGCCCCCATCTCTGCCCAGCTCCACGCTGCCCCCATCTCTGCCCAGCTCCACGCTGCCCCCATCTCTGCCCAGCTCCACGCTGCCCCCATCTCTGCCCAGCTCCACGCTGCACCCCATCTCTGCCCAGCTCCACGCTGCCCCCATCTCTGCCCCGCTCAACGCTGCCCCCCATTTCTGCCCAGCTCTATGCTGCACCCCATCTCTGCCCCACTCCACACTGTACCCCATCTCTGCCCAGCTCCATGCACCAGGCATCTTACCCTGGAGATGCGAAGTTAGCCGGGGCACTAGCCTCTGCTCCCGACCTCACACCAAGCTGAATTGAAGGAACGCACATTGGCCGCTGCCACCACCCGCCCTCCTGCACATCGGCCACTACCCAAGCCGCCCCCCCCCGCACCTCATATGTTCACCCGCCTCCATCTCTCACCTTAGATGATCACTTGCCGCCCTCCCGCGCGTCGGCAGCTACAAGCCTGCCGCACTCCCACACATCTGCCTCCCACCCGGCTCCCGCCTTTCAGCCTCTCACCTGACTTCCTCCGACACGCCGGCCGCTACTTCCGCCACCCTCCCACATGTCGGCTGCTACCGCCGCCACTCTTCTGTACATGGGCCACTCACCCGCAGCCACCCTGTTTCTGCCACTCACGACCTTAAAACACATAAGAGCTTGAGCCCGGCTAGTGCTAGGGAGGCCCCGGCCTACCGGGCATTCTGCCGATGCGCCCGATGGCCAGTCCGCCCCTGGTTGTGATGTGGAAACATCTGGGTGCAGCAACAGCTCAAACACAAAGCAGTAAACCACACAAATGCACACAACAGGACAACCATCAAGCTTCAAACTGCAATGGTGCCGATCATTAAGAGTTTCGTGAACTGAGTTTCGACAACCAAGCAAGCCATTAACTACCGACAAGCTCACACACAAGAACCACCAAGTACTTAGGATTCATGCCCCAGCTACAGCACTCATCAAGACTCTTCAGACTGCCAGTAGCATGAGAGATCACGAGCTTCTAGGACTGGGTTTCTATGACTTTGGCAACAGCAGCATTCCCTGCTAAGAAAAACATTAGAGAAAAATATTCTCAGCAGCTACTAACATAGGCCTTGATTCACAAAGAGTTGAAAAAAAACTCTCATGGTAGTAAAAACTTCAATTCATTAGAAAAAAAGCCTGAGAATGTCACTGTTAGTGAATCACCAGATAGGAAGACAATGAAAGTCAATGGTACTTTTTACTACAGATAAAAAGGGGTAAAACGTTCAATACTTTTTCAGGAGTAAAAAAGTGCCATTGACTTTCATTGACTTCCTATCAGGTGATTCACTAACAGTGACATTCTCAGGCTTTTTTCTCATGAATTGAATTTTTTACTACCATGAGAGTTTTTTTCACCTCTTTCCAATCAGTCTGCTCCTCAAATGTCTGCCCTGTTCCAGTTGGTCTGGGTCACTGGGTAGTTCTGATAAAGAAGAAGCTCAACACAACAGAACAATCCTCAAGCTTCAAACTATGTCAGCCCTAAATAAATGTATAATAACAGTGTGTGAGTGTGGAGGGGACATTAGAGTGTGAGCTCTGAGGGACAGAGAGTCATGTGACTGCTTCTATGTGCTCTGTACAGTACTGTGGAATATGTCAGTGCTATATAAATATATAATAACAGTGTGTGAGTGTGGAGGGGACATTAGAGTGTGAGCTCTGAGGGACAGGGAGTCATATGACTGCTTCTATGTGCTCTGTACAGCGCTGTGGAATATATCAGCACTATATAAATGTATATCAACAGTGTGTGAGTGTGGAGGGGACATTAGAGTGTGAGCTCTGAGGAACAGAAGTCATGTGACTGCTTCTATGTGCTCTGTACAGCGCTGTGGAATATATCAGCACTATATAAATGTATAATAACAGTGTGTGAGTGTGGAGGGGACATTAGAGTGTGAGCTCTGAGGGACAGGGAGTCATGTGACTGTACAGCGCTGTGGAATATGTCAGTTCTTTATAAATGTATAAAAACACACACACTCGCCTTCTGAAGGAGGAGAGAGTGCTAGCAATGGGAAATCCCTTTCCGGAATTTAGGATGAAACATGAGGCTGCAGAGGCCTCTGGAAGATGGTGATTTGGAATGTAACAGGGCTCATTCATGAGGGGAGTCTCCCTCTGCGCATGCTCACACCACCCGTGACTGGATCAGGAGATGCATAAATCATGAGGCCTCCCATCAGGGGTTAAATCCCTGACAGGCAAAACAATCCATTATATTAAAGAGAGGTATTGCTTAGTAAAATATTGAGAAGCTCTCTGTCCTGTTGGTGAAAAGGTTCACATGTGAGGTGGATATGTTCTTTAGGTGAGGTGAAAAGGTTCACAGGTGAGGTGGATATGTTCTTTAGGTGAGGTGAAAAGGTTCACAGGTGAGGTGGATATGTTCTTTAGGTGAGGTGAAAAGGTTCACAGGTGAGATGGATATGTTCTTTAGGTGAGGTGAAAAGGTTCACAGGTTAGATGGATATGTTCTTTAGGTGAGGTGAAAAGGTTCACAGGTGAGATGGATATGTTCTTTAGGTGAGGTGAAAAGGTTCACAGGTGAGATGGATATGTTCTTTAGGTGAGGTGAAAAGGTTCACAGGTGAGATGGATATGTTCTTTAGGTGAGGTGAAAAGGTTCACAGGTGAGATGGATATGTTCTTTAGGTGAGGTGAAAAGGTTCACAGGTGAGGTGGATATGTTCTTTCGGTGAGGTGAAAAGGTTCACAGGTGAGGTGGATATGTTCTTTAGGTGAGGTGAAAAGGTTCACAGGTGAGATGGATATGTTCTTTAGGTGAGGTGAAAAGGTTCACAGGTGAGATGGATATGTTCTTTAGGTGAGGTGAAAAGGTTCACCGGTGAGATGGATATGTTCTTTAGGTGAGGTGAAAAGGTTCACAGGTGAGGTGGATATGTTCTTTAGGTGAGGTGAAAAGGTTCACAGGTGAGATGGATATGTTCTTTAGGTGAGGTGAAAAGGTTCACAGGTGAGATGGATATGTTCTTTAGGTGAGGTGAAAAGGTTCACAGGTGAGATGGATATGTTCTTTAGGTGAGGTGAAAAGGTTCACAGGTGAGATGGATATGTTCTTTAGGTGAGGTGAAAAGGTTCACAGGTGAGATGGATATGTTCTTTAGGTGAGGTGAAAAGGTTCACAGGTGAGATGGATATGTTCTTTAGGTGAGGTGAAAAGGTTCACAGGTGAGGTGGATATGTTCTTTAGGTGAGGTGAAAAGGTTCACAGGTGAGATGGATATGTTCTTTAGGTGAGGTGAAAAGGTTCACAGGTGAGGTGGATATGTTCTTTAGGTGAGGTGAAAAGGTTCACAGGTGAGATGGATATGTTCTTTAGGTGAGGTGAAAAGGTTCACAGGTGAGGTGGATATGTTCTTTAGGTGAGGTGAAAAGGTTCACAGGTGAGGTGGATATGTTCTTTAGGTGAGGTGAAAAGGTTCACAGGTGAGGTGGATATGTTCTTTAGGTGAGGTGAAAAGGTTCACTGGTGAGGTGGATATGTTCTTTAGGTGAGGTGAAAAGGTTCACAGGTGAGGTGGATTCTCCAGGTGAGGTTGCGAGGTTCTCTGGATGAGATGGAGAGATTCTCCTGGTGAGGTAGAGAGGTTCTCTTGGTGTGATGTAGAGGCTTTCTTGGTGAGGTGCAAAGGATCTCAGGTGAGTTTGAAATGTTCCTTAGGTTTGAGACAGGCAGTCTACTCAAAGCCATACCTACCAACGTTTCAGGGTGGAAAAGCACGACATTTGTTAAATTAGGCCACAGACCCTCATTGAGGGATGGATAGGTATAGATATAACAGTTACAACAATAGAAACACGTTGAATAGGAGAATGAATCATTTATTGCTGCAGATCTGCATGTTACACCTCAAAGAGGAACAAATGGGAACAACGAGGGACATGGGGACATGGACTCCAAATCAGGGACACTTGGGAGGTATGCCAAAGCTGCCTAGAGTTGGGCTGTATAAGATGTTGTACCCCTGTGTAGAATTTGTACTGCACCACAGAAGATGCCAGGTATATACACATTAATGATAATAATAACAATCTGTACAGCACTGCAGAATATGTAGCCGATAGCTAATGTATGGAGGTATTTCCAGGCTGTCAGGGCAGGCAGAACATCCTGCAGGGAGTGATTGATGGGTAACGTGGCTCCTGGGAGCTCGCCATCAGCAGGACAATGGCCGCTGACATGCTGCTAATATGAGACATTGTCACTCTCTCTGTTCTCCATGTTGTGGGTGCACGTGTGGGACCAGCGGGGGTCCTTACCCTTCTTCCCCCGGCAGGCATCTGAGCAATGCCGCTGGCTGGCGTGCTATCCTTGGCCTGGGAGAAGCCTATTTTAAGGCTTAGGGGGAGCACCAGCTGCCAAAACACAAGGGGACGTTGCCCAGCGCCGCACTTTCCAATCCTGCGGACACTGGAGAAGGGGGTGGAAACAGCTTCTTAGTAGGGAATCCTGCAGTAATTACTGGTTGTCATGGGCAACCTATCACCAAGCAGCCCATGCAGCTGCTATGGGGGCCAAGAACAAGAGGGGCCTAGTCACAAGCCTTACCTGTTGTCATGGGCAACCTACCTTCAAGCAGCGGGTGCAGTTGCTATGGGGCTAAGGGACAAAGAGGCCAAGGCACCAGTGGTTACTTGCTGTCATGAACAATCTATCACCAAACAGTTGCTATGGGACCAAGGGGCAAAGATGCCTAGTCTCCATTAGTTTCTGGTTGTTATGAGCAACCTATCACTGAGCAGCCCATATGGTTGCTACGTGACCAATGGACAGAGAGGCATAATCACAAGTGGTTATTTGTTGTAATGAACATATCACCAAACAGTTGCTATGGGACCAAGGGGCAAGGAGGCCTAGTCTCCAGTGGTTAATGGTAGTAATGGACAACCTATCACTGAGCAGCTCATGTGGTTGCTATGGCACCAATGCAACCTGATTCAAAAAATAAAACATATATGTATATACACACTAAGTGCCAGTCATAGTCTAGAGGTAAGGAAGCGGCCTGAGGATTGCAGGTTCGAATCCCGGCCATTGAACTGGAAGGGCACTTAGGCACCTAATGCGCTCAACTGCTCCCTGAGAGCCATAATTAGGGCAAGGAGAATGGGTATACTCACTGCACGCATGGTTTAAATGCGTTAAAAAACCTAGGTGTGCACAAGCATACAATGGCCACCAATGCCCCTAAAAATCCTGAACAAAAAATTACAGGGAGGCATAATCACAAATTGGGTGCTTGTTGTCATGAATAACCTAATCACCAAGCAGGTGCTACACGGCCAATGGACAGAGAGTCCAAGGCTCCAATGGTACTGGTTGTCATGAGCAACCTATGTACTGTTGCTATGGGTCCAGGGACAGGGGAGCCAAGTCCAATTTGGTTACTTGTTGTCATGAGCAGACAATGTTGCTAGGGGGCTGGGGGGATCCAGTGAGCCTCACCAACTTGATGGGCTGCTGTCAGGGAAGGCCCAATGTCCAGAAACAGCTTTATGGACAGTGTCCACCAAGCACTGAGAACAACATGCAACTCCTGTACAGACCTGGCGCCAAGCTCACACTGCAGGGAGCGGGGGTGTCCTCTTACATTTTCCTTTCTGTCCACAAATTGAACAAGGTGCCAGCTTGTCCATGGGATGAGAAGGAAAGGGAGGTTTTTATTTTAATTGTTAAACTGAGCTGGGCAGTGAAGGGGATAGAAAGATAATCAATGCTGCTTGCTTGGGGTTGGGGTGGCATAATGAATGTATTTATTTTTAACATATTGCTTTATTTTATATGACCTAATTTATTTAATATTGTTGCAGAGGGGAAGGAGATGTTTATTAGTTAAATATTGGGGCAGGGCTCGTATGAATAATATAATGTTGCTGGATGTGGTAGGGGTTTATAGTTTATTGGTAGAGGGTAGGGAGGCTTGTCAGAGTGTAACCAAAATAAATGACACGCACAATAGTTTGCTTGGTTAAAAATGGATTTCTGGGGGGGGGGGGGGGGGGGGGGGTCACAGGTAGGGAATTAGGAGAGGTAGTGCAGGATAACAGGGTCCACTGAGGTCTTCTCTCCTGAAAGTGGGAGGGCTGGAAGGAATCAGGTGCTTTTCAACGGAAAATAAAGGGATTTAGTTACTGGGAAGAGGTTCCAGTGTCCCACTCACCAAGCGGGTGTTGGAAGGGTAACATGAGCCCAAACAGTAAACCTGTAGATCCCTCTTGTGGATATCCCTGGGACTACATATACCTCTTGTCGTTCTGGTGGTTCCCTCGACATCTCTGGGCTTCCCCATCTGGTGCTCGCTAGTGGATGTCCATGTCTGTAGATAGGTTAGTAAGAGGAGAGTGTAGAGGTGCCCTAGGTCGATAGGAGGGTAGCGAGTGACTAGGTTACCCTTGCATGGGACGTCCATCTTCGGTCTAAATTTATGTGGCCACAGCTCTGAGTCTGATCGTGGGAGGGTGAGGGTTTCCTCATTTTCCTGCCACGGGGATACGTTTTCCTCAGTCTGGCCGTTTTGGCAGTGCAAAACCCTGGGAACCCCAGGACAGCAAGGGGGGCAGCGCCTGGTCTGGCCGGACAAGTTCCTCCAGGCTTGGGCATATGGGATGCCCCAGACTCCCCTGATTTGGGCTTGGCTCTCCTTAGTAGAGGATGGACTTGCAGGTCCAGTCTGGATGGAACCCCCCCATCTCTGCTCTCCGCCATTAGGGTGGTAATGATGAAGGCAGGGGGTGGAGCTGTCTATTAATAAGAGGGAAGTGGGTGGAGCTTTCATACATCAGGTAGATAGTGGGAGGAGTCCCTTTATAACCAGAGAGAAGAGGGTGGGATTTTCCATTAATAAGAGGACAAAGGGGTGGGACCTGCCTTTAAGCTAGACAAAGGCGGTGGCGTATCCTTATAAGCTGTTGGATATAATGGCATACATTGTGTGAATATGCATGTGATAAATAAGCCTTGACCTTGAAATACACCCAGGGCATGCGTGCCCAGTGACGCTGCTACAATGAGGGAGCCTGGGCCAGAATTGACCGACGGTCTATGCCAAGGAGAAGAGGGCCCTGGCGGGAGGGAAACCCAGGGGGGCCCTGGCGTTGATAGACAGATGAGCTGCCCCGTAGGACTTGGAGGATCCATTGGGACCGTGAGGCCTAAGTAGTGGCTGGACTCTGGAAAGGTGTGCCTGCCCCTGTCCAAAGGCCCTCAGCTCAGGAAAGAAAAGTGTCTAATTTGGGAACGTTGTCACTAGGATTGTACTGGGACAAAAGGTCTATTGGGGTGTACCCACTAGAGTTATAAAGAGTGAACCCTAGTTGTCAATGTTTTGCCCCAGACAGTGGAGTGGTCACTCTGTGCTTTTTTTGCCTTTAAAGAGGAAAGTGCTCAGGTCAATGTGGGATGGACAATCCCCAATAGCGCCCTAGTGATTTGGAACTGTTAATGCTGTATTGTGGAACTGTGACACCATAATGTGACATTAACTGTGCAAGCTGGCATTTTGGAAGAATCCGTCTGTGTGTGGATTAATAGGCCGACCGTGACATATATACTGGATTACAGTCTAAGTTAATGGTGATTGCTGCTATCAAAACCAGTTTATGGATTACAAATGTTGCATCACACGGACAGGAAAACGACAATGAGTGAAGGGTCACCTCAAAACCCAGGAAATGAGGGTGCTCACCCTGCGGGTCAGACAATTGGTGCAGTCCCCACACAGGCACCTCTGGTGCTTCTGGACAATTTGGAGGTCCCTATACTACCTCAAGGGCTGAGACATATTTCTGCTTACTGAAGGCAAACACAGAAAGAGTGAGGAAAAGCTTCTTTCCAGAAGCTATCCGTGTCTGAACAGGAAGTAGCTGGTAACTTATTCTTAGACCATCCGTACATACATACAACCACACAGTAGCTCTAGATGAGGCATATTTTAACATACTAAGTAGTATAGCTCTTGTACCAGTAACCTGTGGCCAGCCTCATTGGCATTTTGGGTGACTTGTAGCAGTGGGGCATAGACAGTGTAAAACGAATTTCACTGTATGTCATACTGTGTATGAATATGCATGTGACAAATAAACCTTGACCTTGACCTGAAATACACCCAGGGTTAATGACATTGCCCTTGCCAAAGTGTGACGGTGAAAATAAACATCTGTGTGTCTGGACTGACGCGGTGCAAAATGTGATGGAAATGTGGCACTTGGGAAGTAATTTACCAGTGGAAAGCTGTGTAAACTATTAACGGGATGAGTAATCTGAAAGTCACTGATGCTGCTGTGCGTGTGCTTGACCATGCCAGAATACAATGCTGATAAGGGATGTTCCTGGAGACCTGGACCTAAGGAGTTAGCCTTGCTCAAAGGAGAACATCAGAGCCTAGGGAGGTTTCTGACTTACTGGAGGATGATTGGCTTGGTAACAGAATCCCTGGCTTTGTAGCAAACTTTTCATCAATGCTCACTGTGATCCTGATGGATTACTTGATGGAGATCCCGTGTCAGCACCTGGGATGCTGAACTATATTTTTTCTCTACTGCTCTTCTCTTTTTCTTTATTTTTCTTTTTTTCTTAAAAATATTTTTTAAAAAATATATAATTTCTAAGTTCCCTCCTTTTTTGGAAACTTCAAAAAGACGCTGTAGTTCCTAAGTTATTTGTAAAAGTATTAGTGCATTGAAGATGCAGAGAAAAAATCAGCAGAAACAGTGTGTGTGGCAAAAGCTATGTGATGTAAGCACACTGTGTGCTTTACATATATCATAGTAAAAAAATGGGGGTAAGAGATGCTGCAGGCTAAGAGCGTCTCCAGCCTGCCAGCACATAGTGTGACCAGAGAAGGGGGAGGAGGGGGGTTTTATAGCTGCAGAGAGAGGGACATCTGGGGAGGGAGTGGGGGGTGTTTCCATTCTTGGTCCACTGCAGGTTGATTGAAGGACCAGGTCAGGGGCATGGGGTTTGAAAGCTGAATGAGGAAGTGATTTCCTCATAAGGAGACCGACAGAGGAGGAATCACAGTGCTCCAGCCGCTCAATGAAACGTAAGCTACTGATATTTTTTTAACTTTTGACTTTAGCCAATCACTTTAATTGTTTCTGGTGTTAGATAAGCATGTAAGATGACATTGATTGTTTAAGGTAATGCATAGTCCCCTTTATCTCTCTTAGTATGCGAGTGTGGAGGACCATACTCATTTGTGGGGTGGAGTTTGTAACCAAAATAATGACACCCATAACAGTTTGCTTCGTTAATAGGGGATTTATGGGGGGAGGTCACAGGTAGGGGATTAGAAGGAGTAGAACAGGGTGAAAGAGGTCCACTGGGGTCTTCTCTCTTGGGAGTGGGAGGGCTAGAAGGAACGTTAAGGGAAATTAAAGGGGCAACCAATCTATAAATTAATACTTTACCCACAAGTAGACTGCTGCTATCTAAACGTATATTACAAGAGTAATGTATTATTTCTGGAAAGAGGGAGTGGCATATTAGCTTACTATTGAGGGAGGAGTAGGACTTATGTAATGTTGCTGGACGAGGGAAGGAGGTTATAAGTTTAATTCTTGGGAGATGCTATTGCTAATAAGAGTAACATATTAATGTTGGGGCAGGGGCTGGTAGGAATAATTTTGCTGGATCAAGCAGTAGGAGCTAAGATGAGAGTGAGGTAGCGACGTAAATTTAATGTTGGTGGGGCTGCTGGTAGGAGTCATGTACTGTTGCTGGACAGGGAAGGGAATTATTAGTTTAAGGTTGAGTTTGGAACTGTAGGAGTAATGTACTGTTGCTGTATGGGTAGGGAGGGAATTATTAGTTTAATGTTAGAGGAGAGGCTGGTAGGAGTAAGTACGCAAGTGTGGAGGATTGTAATGGAACTAATAACTTTATGTTGCTGGATGAATGACTGTAGAGGAAATATTAATTTCATGTTGCTTAATAAAGCATTCTAAAGGGAAATTTGTTGTTGCTGGATAAAGGATTGTAGAGGGACTATTAATTCAATGATGCTGGATGAAGGACTGTAGAGGGATTATTACTTTAAAATCTCTGTCAAGGCTAAAAGGGGCACCGATTAACTAGATGTAGAAATTAAGGTAAGTTATCTTTCCGTTTCCTGGTCACATTCTTGAGTTGCAGGATCTGATTTAATAAATCAAATGGGCCAGCAGGGCGGCAGCACATTGAATATGCCATCACATTCTCCTCTATTTATATAGATTTTTTCTAGACTGAAATGGCCAGGACAACAGCGAGGAAAAAATGCGCTAAGCGCAGTCTCTTGCCACTTTATAAATAAATCATGGAGATATTATTAATAGTTGCCGGGTTTGTATCCCTGTCCTCCTCTGAAGAGCGGGAATGATAATGACGGGATTTTTTTTTTCCGGAAGGCGCAAGGAGTTAAGAGGAATGAGCTTCACGCAGAATCTAAGTGATGGGAGACAGGCAGCGGTGATCGGCACTGCGCTCAGGATAATGGCTGCGGGGAAAATCTCCCGTCTTCACATGGCCCCAGGCTACAGAGAGAGAAGCCGCATAGAAGTGCCGCATGATTTTCTTGAAGGCTCGGAAGTCGATGGCGATGCGATCTCTGCGCGGTTTGGCTCAATATCAATGGAACGTTCTGCCGCTTTTTTCCGGTATTGACTCGGAGCCCCTTTAAAGGCGCCGTCAGTCAAGGCGAGCATCTGCGAATAAAAAGAAAGTGCAAAAAATAAAGTTTTAATTTTAATTTCCCCTTGGAGCTCATTTTAGACATTGATCCCGGAGGAGAATCTCCTGTGGCAGACATTATGTTCGACATCCAAAAAGAAAAGCTCAAAAAGTTCTTGTGTGTCTTGATAGGTCCTTAAAAGTAAAGGGCGTGACAGGCTTCAGAGAGCAGCTAGATGGGGAGAGAGAACCCTGAATTACTATTCCCATCAGATTATGGAAAGGTATCAATTGGAGGAATTATAGGGATTTGATCTCATCACCTTGTGTTTTCACAGCACACCTCTAACCTCTAGACCTGCAGACCTCTTAACTCTAGACCTGAGAAATCCTACCTCTGGACCTGCTTACATCTTACATATACCATGCAGATATCCTAACTCTGCACCTGTTTACATCTTACATATACCATAAAGATATCCTAATTCTGGACCTGCTTACATCTTACATATACCATGCAGATATCCTAACTCTGCACCTGTTTACATATTACATATACCATGTAGATATCCTAACTCTGCACCTGTTTACATCTTACATATACCATGCAGAAATCCTACCTCTGGACCTGCTTACATCTTACATATACCATGCAGATATCCTAACTCTGCACCTGTTTACATATTACATATACCATGCAGAAATCCTACCTCTGGACCTGCTTACATCTTACATATACCATGCAGATATCCTAACTCTGCACCTGTTTACATCTTACATATACCATGCAGAAATCCTACCTCTGGACCTGCTTACATCTTACATATACCATGCAGATATCCTAACTCTGCACCTGTTTACATCTTACATATACCATGCAGATATCCTAACTCTGGACCTGCTTACATCTTACATATACCATGCAGATATCCTAACTCTGCACCTGTTTACATCTTACATATACCATAAAGATATCCTAACTCTGCACCTGCTTATATCTTACATATACCATGCAGAAATCCTACCTCTGGACCTGCTTGCATCCTACATACAGACCTGAAGAAAAGTAAAGAAATAAGGCGATACCTTTTGTAGGCTAACTAGAAATATTTTAAGGGCAGATTTCTAGAATACCTAGTTCTGACATAATGTTAAAATATATCAAGTTAGCCTACAAAGGTATCACCTTATTTATTTACTTTTCTACTATTCACAATGGCTAACAAGGTACTATACAATAATGCATACAGACCTGCAGAAATCCTCTAGACCCGCAGAGCTCATACCTCTAGACCTGCAGAGCTCTTACCTCTAGACCTGCTGACAACTTACCTCTAGACCTGCTGACAACTTGCCTCTAGGCCTGAAAATATTTTACCTCTAGAACTTCTGACATTTTACCTCTGGACCTGTAAACCTCCTACCTCTAGACCTGCAGACATCTTACCTCCAGACCTTCTGACATCTTACCTCAATACCTGCAAAGATGTTATATCTAGACCTGCTGACTTCTTACCTCTAGATGACCAAGCGCTCCTACCTGTAGACCTACTGATATCTAACCCCAAGACCCTGAGAGTAAAGGTAATACCTAACTGACAGCAGACCTTTTGCAACTTACAGCAGACCTTTTGCAGACCTTTCTAAACTCACAGGAGACATTTCCCAACTCACAGAAGACCTTTCCAAACTCACAGGAGAGCTTTTCAAATTCACAAGACCTTTCCCAAGTCACAGAAAATCTTTTCAAACTCACAGGAGACATTTCCCAACTCCCAAGTGACACCTCCCAACACACAGTAGGCATTTCACAGCTAGCAGGGACCCTTTTTATAACACATAAGCCATTTCCAACACAAATGACACATTTTCCAGCTCACATGAAATATTTCCAAAATCACAGGAAACATTCCCCAATTTACAGGACATTTCCCAACCTATGGGATATTTTTCCTAACTCACGGAGGACATTTCTTAACTCACAGGAGAAATCCAAACTAAAATTAGACCTTCCCAACTAACAGGAGACATTTCCCAACTAGCCGAGAATCTTCCCTAATTCACAGGAGACATTTAAAAACTTACAAGAGACATTTCCCAATTCACAGAGCACATTTCCCAGCTCACAGGAAATCTTTTCTAACTTACAGGATACTTTTCTCAACTCAAAGAAGACATTTCTGAACTCACAGGAGACAATTCCCGACTCACAGGACACATTTCCCTACTCATAGGAGACCTTCCCAGCTCACAAGATATATTTCCTAACTCACATGAGACCTTTCCCAACTCACAAGATATCTTTTCTAACTCACAGGAGACATTTCCCAACTAAAAGGAAATATTTCCCAACATACAGGAGACCTTTCCACCAGATTCACGAGACTTTTTCCAACTCACATACATTCCCCGACTCACAGGACACATTTCCCAATTTACAGGACATTTTTCCTAACTGACAGTTGACATTTCCCAACCTATGGGACATTTTTCCTAACTCACAGAGGACCTTTCTCAATTTACAGGAGACATTTCCTGACTCACAGGAAAACATTCCAAACTAGAAGGAGACCATTTCCAAACAACAGGAGACCTTTCCAAACTCTCAGGAGACACTTTCCTATTCACAAGATAG
Organism: Gastrophryne carolinensis; assembly: GCA_027917425.1. Classification (NCBI taxonomy): domain Eukaryota; kingdom Metazoa; phylum Chordata; class Amphibia; order Anura; family Microhylidae; genus Gastrophryne; species Gastrophryne carolinensis. The sequence continues at coordinate 373,589,956 of CM051235.1, forward strand.
TTTCCAACTCAAAGGAGGCCTTTTCGAAAATGCATGAGACATTCCCAGCTTAAATGAGACATTTGCCATATAATGTAGCAGGCAATCTTTCCAAACTCACAAAAGACATTTTCCAATTCACAGAAGACATTTACCAATTTACATTTCCCCATTCACAGGGCACATTTCACAACTCACAGAAAATCTTTCCTAACTTACATGAGACCTTTCCCAACTCAAAGGAGACATTTCCCCACTCACAGGGCACATTTCCCAAATCACAGGAAATTTTTCCTAACTTACATGAGGCCTTTCCCAACTCAAAGGAGACATTTCCCGACTCACAGGGCACATTTCCCAAATCACAGGAAATCTTTCCTAACTTACATGAGGCCTTTCCCAACTCAAAGGAGACATTTTCCCACTCACAGGAGATATTTCCTAACTCACTGGAGACATTTCCCAACTCAAAGGTCATTCTTCCTAACTCACAGGAAACATTTCCTTACTCGTGGTAGAAATTTCCATACTCGCAGGAGACCTTTTCTAAATCACATAAGACCTTTTCCAAGTCCCAGGAAACATTTCCTAACTAATAGGAGACTTTTCCCAACTAACAGGAAGGACTTTCACAACATTTCCCAACTAACAGGAAGGACTTTCACAACATTTCCCAACTCACAGGAGACCTTTCCCAACTCACGGTAGACCTTTCCCAACTCACAGGAGACATTTCCCAACTAACAGAACATATTTCACAACCCACAGGAAACATGTCACACAAAGGTGAATTAAGTCGCCAGATCCCTAGGTGCGCGAGTCTGGAACTGTCTGGAACTGTGTAAGGGACCAGACAGTGGAATATGGAACTAGGTACATAGAGGACGGAGAACAAACAACTGCACCACCAAAGAGGCAAGCTGCCGACCACCTGGGGCATGGGAGTTCTTGTAATCAACGGAGAGCGCGTAACCCACCTGGTTCTTCAGCAGCGCTCCTGAAGGTGGAAATGCATTTATAGGAGGTTAAATAATGTAGCTGTAGGACCAAGGGAAGAACCACACGACTCTAGCAGAGACACAACACCACCACATCAGATAGTACAGTGGTGAGAGCAGGGGACTTGGAGATCTAGACCCTGTCCATGTCAGTCTTGACATTATCTCCTGCTTTATAAGGCAGATATCAGATGCCTTTTGTGAATTTTTTGCACCCTAACTCTCTTGGGTTATAACAGAGAGAGCCTAAGTAGTGGTTAGGTGCTTGTAAGACTGCAGAATTCCCTACAGGGTCAAAGTTAAAGGGACACACTTCATTACATACTGAACCCAGGGAACAATAGCCAGGGGGTCCACAATCTACATGGCAGAACCCAGGGGGACCGTGACCTTCATGGCAGTGCCCGGAGAGACCAGGACCTTCACAGCCGCACCTAGGGGGACCGTGACCTTCATGATTTTGGCTTTTGAAACCGATGCCCGTGCCACTGAATCAGAGCCGAGGTAACCAGAATCAGATCTTCCTGCGACTTTAGGAAACCTTTCAAGGTATCTTTGAGCCAGCGGGAAACTCCCCATGTGCAAACCGAGGTGGTTTTTAAAACCACGGGCACGTAGGGGCTCTTCAAGGTCTTCCTTACTAAGATTACCAGAAGTACTGAGATTAGGTTCAGGCTTAGGGCAGGTCTTAACAGAGCCCTCAGCAGAGCATACAAGGACAGAAGTAACTGGGCACGATGGACTGGAGGCAACAACTGGGCATGCCAAAGCAGAGGCAACAACTGGGCACACCGGAGCGGGGGCAACAACTTTGTTGGGTGAGGTGGGCACTGGCATTAGAGGCTCGGTCAAGGCAGGCACTGGGATTAGAGGCTCGGGCAAGGTAGACACTGGCATTAGAGAATTGGCTAAGGCAGGCACTGGCATTAGAGGCTTGGGCAAGGCAGACACTGGCATTAGAGGATAGGGCAAGGCAGGCACTGGCATTAGAGGATCAGACAAGGCAGGCACTGGCATTCCCACCTCAGGCAAGCCGAACTCAGGCGCAACTACCTCAGGTGCACCAAACTCAGGCACTTCTACCTCAGGTGAAACAAATCTCAGACTTGGAGTCAGACTGGGCAACATATTCAAACTCGACACTCAAGATCACAGAGAGGTTAAGGAATGAGCTCACAGTGAGATTCAGGCTCACACTGAGGTTCACTAACAGGTTGAGTCACTTTTTGGGTCCCCAGCATTGGCTGATGATGGACAGCAGACTGGAGCACCCCAATGGACTTAACAGAGGACAGAACAACTGATGGATGGTGGACATCCTCTAAATTAGATATATCAGTCCTACTGACCCACTGTCATACTCATCCTCTACATCAGACACAGAGGCAACAGGCTCAGCTGGAGTTTCTGATTCCTGGGCTGAAAAAGCTGCAGTCAGACCGAGGTCAGCAAACACTGTCTATGGAATACACATATAGGATGTAGCTATGAATTTAAGGAATTCCAAAAAATTCTCACTGAGGTGTCTGCTGTGATTCAGCCATGCTTCAGCCCAGAAAAACAGATCATCTTCAAAAAGAAACTAAGCTATCTGACAACTCCAGGTTGTCATGTGAGACTGCTGGATGTAAGGCTCCTGCACTAACTTCAAGGCACTAACTTCAAGGCAGCCTGAAGAAACTAGAGGTACATTGCCAGGGTGAGCTCCTTATATCGAGGATGGGGAACAAAAATATACCTGTCTGTGGGAGCTGTGGAACTGAGTCAGTAGCCCTTGTGGACATCTTGGGGCTTAGGCCAGACTTGTGCACACCAGGAATCCCGATATGGATAGGTTGTCATACCCATGTGAATTAAGTCACTGGACATCCTGGGAGGCCTGGGGATTTCTCAGTGCGGGAGTCTGGAACTGGGTAGCGGACTGGAAAGCAGAATATGGGACTAGGTACATAGAGGACAGAGGACAAACATACCTGCCTGCGCCACCAGCGAGGCAAGCTGTTGAGCAACCATGGTGTGGGAGGTCCGTTACTCAACGGAGAGCCCATAACCCACCCAGTTCTTCAGCAGCGCTCCTGAAAGTGGAGATGCACAGGCTCTGATTAGTCCCTTTGTGGTTGCAGACTTGGGGAGGGGAAACAAAGGGCAGACGTACACAAGACACAAATTGATGGTCTGGGCCCCAGTGCATGCTATGGCAGAGCTGGGCTCCAGTGCAGGCTATGGTGGAGCTGGGCCCCAGTGCCGGCTATGGTGGAGCTGGGCCCCAGTGCAGGCTATTAGACTAACAAAGAAGGGCCGTGGGCCCAAGACTCACAACAGCTAAGGCTCTGGAAGGGCTGTGGGCCCCACAAGGACAAGGAGGTAAGCAGGCGGGTTGGAAGGGACGGCTAGGCTTCGAGAAGACAATGCAATGATCCAACACAGGGACGGGGCCAAGCACATGCATTTGTAGGAAACCCAACAACATGATTAACACCAGGTGAGTTTAAACAATGTGGCTCTAGGACCCAAGAAAGAACCACACCACTCAAGCAGAGACGCCACAACACCACAGCAGATAGCACAGTGGTGATAGTGGACCCTGTCCAGTCCTGACAAAACCTTTACCAACTCAGATGAGACAATTCCTAACTCACAGGACATCTTTCCTAATTCAAATGAAATCTTTCCCAACTAGCAGGAGACCTTTCTTGGCTCACATAAAATGTTTCCAAACTCACAGGAGCCAATATTGCAAAACTCACAGGAGAAATTTCCTAACTCATTTTTTACTTATTGGAGACATTTTCCAAATCACAAGAAACATTTTCAAACTCACAGGAGATATTTCTATAACTCCTAGGAGATCTTTCCTAACTCACAGTAGACATTTCCCAACTCACAGGAGACCTTTCCCAATAGCAGACATCCCAGCTCAAAGTAGACATTTCACAACTCAACATTTTTTGACATATGGGAGATGATTCCCATACAAGATCTTTACTAACTCCCAAGAGACATTTTTCAACTCACAGGAGACATTTCCCAACTCACAGGGGTCATCGCCCAACTTATGGGAGACATTTCCAAATCATACAAGATCTTTCCTAACTCACAAGAGGTATTTCCCAACTCACAGGAGACCTTTCCCAACTCACAGAAGACTTTTCCCAGCTCATAGTAGACATTTTACAACTCGAAGGATATTTTGGACTCACAGGAGACATTTCCCAACTCATCGGAGACATTTACCAACTAATTGGAGACATTTACCAACTCATAGGCGATTTTGCCTAGCTCCCAAGAGATATTTCCCATCTCACAGGGGACCTTTCCTAGCTCATAGTAGACATTTCAAATTACATTTTTGAGTCACAGAAGACAATTTCCTAAACACAGAAGACATTTCCCAACTCATAGGAGACATTTCCCAACTCATAGGAGACATTTTCCAACTCATAAGAGGCATTTCACAGGGGACATCGCCCAACTTACGGGAGACATTTTTAAATCATATGAGATCTAACTCACAAAAGACATTTCCCAACTCACAAGAGGCATTTCCCAACTCACAGGAAACATTTTGCAAGCCATTCCTGATTCTCGGGAGATATTTCCCAACTTACAGACAACTCAAAACAAACATTTCTAAACTCACAGGAAATATTTCCTAACTCACAGGAGACATTTCCTTACTCATGGGAGACCTTTCCCAACTTGCAGTAGACATTTCCCAACTAGTAGGAGACCTTTCCAAATTCTCTGGTGAAATTTCCCAACTAACAGAACATCTTTCCTAATTCACAGGAACATTTCTCAACTCAGAGAAAACATTTCACAACTCAGAGGAGACATTTCCCAGGTCATATGAGACCTTTCCCAGCTCAACGTTTCAAAGGACATTTTTTCACTCACAGGGGACATTAACCAATTCACAGGAGGCATTTCCCAAGCCATTCCAAACTCTCGGGCGACAATTCCCAACTCACAGAAGTTATTTCTTGACTCACAGGAGACATTTTTTAACTTACAGGATACATTTCCTAGCTCACATGAAACATTTCCAAACTCAAAGGAGACCTTTCCCAACTTACATTTCCCAGCTCACAGTGCCTCTAAGAGAGCAGTTGGTGGCTATTTCCTAGCTCATAAGAGACATTTCTCAACTCACAGGAGACATTTTCTGACTCACAGGCGATATTTTCCAATTTGAAGGAGACATTTCCCAACCTATTGCAACTCACAGATGTTTCCCCTCTCTCATTCTCCAACTCAGAACAAACCCTTCCCAACTTACCTATGAGATAGGACACACCTCATTTTTAGTGAAACACGCCCCCGGCTAGGTGTTCCTGGGTTGGGTGCCTTGGAGTGGCATGGTGGCCCCAGGGTCTGGATGTGGGCCAGGCTCCACCGTGTTATGTAAAGTGAGTGTAAATAGAACAATTGAGAAAATGTGCAGCAGTGACAGAACAGGCCGGACGGGAACCTTCACACAGGATCTTATTTCTCAGTGAAACGATCAGAATCATCCTGAAAGGCCAATCTGTCTGCCGATGATAAATGATGGCAAAGGCAAACAAACGCCCAGCCGCACTCTCTGGCCTTTCTCTCAAGATCTCTCCATGTAAATATTTAACCAAATGGAATGAAGTAGCTGCATTTCCAACACCTGGCTTGAATTATGCAGTCGCTCCTCATCCAAACCATGAGCAGCCGTGTTAATAAACATCTGCGGCACCCTAATCCAGGGATCACTCATGGATTGTACCGCATCTCAGATTGGGGAGGTCGCCTGCTGTGTTTAGCACCCATCTAACTGGCATCCATACATGTCCAGGCACTGGGGTTCTCTGGGTGCCTCTAGTAAGTAGTTAGTGGCACTGTGGCTCTAGAAAACAGTTGGTGGCACAGTGTCACTTGGGAGACATTAGTGGCATTGTGTTTCTAGGGTGTGGTTAGTGGCACAGTGTTTCTAAGAGAGCAGTTGGTCGTCCTGTGTCTCTAAATAGTCAGTGGCACTGTGTATCTAGAGAGTCGGTGGCACATTGTCTCTTGGGAGTAGTTGTGGCACTGTGTGTTTAATCAGTAGATGGTGACTCTGTGTCTTCTGGGAGCAGTTGGTGGCACTGTGTTTCTAGGGAGTATTCTATGGCACTCTGTCTCTAGGGAGTAGATGGTGGCAGTGTGTCTCTAGGGAGTAATGGAGTAATTTCTGGCACTGTAACTCTAGATAGCAGCAGCACATGGTCCATAGGGAGTAGTCTGTGGAATTGTGTCTCTATGGCGTAGTTGGAGGCACTGTGTATCTAGGTAGTAGTTGGTGGCACTCTTCTCTCTGTCTCTTGGGAGACGTTAGTGGCACAGGGTTTCTAGGGCATTGTTAGTAGCGCAGTGTCTCTAAGAGAGCACTTGGTGTCCCTGTGTCTCTAAAGAGTGGCACTGTGTATCTAGAGATTTGGTGGCAAAGAGTCTCTTAGGAGTAGTTGTGGCACTGTGTGTATTATCAGTAGATGGTGACTCTGTGTCTTCTGGGAACAGTTGGTGGCACTGTGTTTCTAGGGAGTAGTCTATGGCACTCTGTCTCTAGGGAGTAGTTGGTGGCAGCGTGTCTTTAGGGAGTAATTTATGGCACTGTAACTCTGGATAGCAGCAGCACATGGTCCATAGGGAGTAGTTGGTGGAATTGTGTCTCTATTGAGTAGTTGGGGGCACTGTGTATCTAGGTAGTAGTTGGTGGCACTCTTCCCTCTGTCTCTTGGGAGAAGTTAGCAGCACTGTGTTCCTAGGGCACTGTTAGTGGTGCAGTGTGTCTAAGAGAAAAGTTGATGGCCCTGTGTCTCTAAGGAGTCAGGGGCAGTGTGTATATAGAGACTTGGTGGCACATTAGGGTCGATTCAAAGAAACATGTAACAGCTTGGATTTGGGTGCCGATCATCCTATTTTTCACGTCCGCTCGTGCGTTCGTATGAACTTGCGAGTGATTCTATAAGCAAATACGTTTCTATCCTAAAATATACGTCCGTTCGTATGGCAGTTCGGGAATCAGACCTATGTCAGTTTCCATCCTGAATTTTCCGTTTCATTTCTCAGGTTGCAACATTGGTTTTGCCCTTTTTCCTTTTTTGTCTAGACGTAAATCCTTCTGATCTTGCGGCTGCGCACTACAAACTTACCTCATTAAAGTGCATTCTAAATATTTGGTCTTTTATTTTTCTTTATTTCATTCATTTTGTAGTAACCAACCATTAATGAATGCATTTGCATAAGTAAATCTTACTTTGTTTAATTTTTAGTTAACTTGCATTTTTTACTTGTGGATTTAATTTTAATATTTAGGCTTCAAATGGTACAACTTAAAATGTTGTGTGTGGTTACCCACACCCTCTACATACAGATTGCTCTCAAATAATAAAAAACACCCAGCAACTTCTGCATGTTATGAGCCTAGAAACAGCCAAGATGGCGGCTCAGGTATTATCGGGCAGCCTGCAAACAGAAAGGGCCTTGTGACTGTGTTGCTCTGGATTCTTTGATTTCTGACCTTTCCGTGCCCCCAGCTCTGCTGTGTCTGTACAAAATACAGCAGTAACCCACATCCTGCACTTTATCCCGCTCTCCTCTCCTCAGTAAGTGTGATGCATCTGACCAAAGATGTGCTTAAATAATTAAACAAAGCAAAGGTAAACAACTACACCAATAAATGCAATCTAAAAATATTATTCTAGTACATCAATTTAAAAATAAATACCAAAGGACATAAGTTTCTTTAATTAACGCAAATATATTGCCAAATAAAGGTTTACATGCAAAGGACTAATTAAGGTCCACATTAAAATGCTTTTATAAGGCATACATGAATCAGGTATGCATTGCTATACAATTTATGGCCTCGGCCATGCTGATACATGCAGTTCATTGGAGCTCAAGACGCGCAGACTCCTCCACATAGCCAAAAAACCTGTTCAAGAACAGCAATACGACTGCTAAAAGGTGTCGGCAGTGGCTTTCTTTTAAAACGTATTTAGAGGTTTGAAAACTGTTCTCTGAATCACACCTAAACACATCCAATTATCCTAAGTTTTACGTTTTGATCCTAAGTTTTAGGATTTGATCCTAAGTTTTACGTTTTGATCCTAAAATTTAGGAACGAACTTGCGATGATCGTAAGAGCATATACGCATTCGAACGTAGGCTCGTGCGAGTCGGAAATGGCCAAAAAAACAGGAAAAAACGACTAACACCCACCCAAACTTACGATTCTCGATCCGAAATCAATTAACTTTTGCTCTTTGAATCGAGGGGATTGTCTCTAAGGAATAGTTAGTGGCTCAGTGTCTCTATAGGAAGCACTGTAACTCTAGGAAGCAGTTTGTCACACTGCGTCTCCAGGTTGGTGGCTTTCTGTCTCTAGGGAGTAGTTTATGGCACAGTGTCTCTAGGGAGTAGTTGGTGGCATTCTGTCTCTAGAAAGTAGTTGGCAGCACAGTGCCCCTAGGGAGTAGTTGAGGCACTGTGTCTCTAAGGAGTAGTTGGTGGTTCTGAGTCTATAGGGCAAAGTTGGTGGCACTGTGTCTCTAGGAGAAAGTTGGTGGCACTGTGTTTCCAGAGAGCTGTAAGTTTCATGGTGTCTCTAGGGAGTAGTTGGTGACATTGTGTCTCTATGGAGTAGTTGGTGGCACTGTGTCTCTTGTGAGAAGTTGGTGGCACTGTATTTCAAGGGAGTAGTCAGTAGCACGGGGTCTTTAACTGTATTTCAAGGGAGTAGTCAGTAGCACGGGGTCTCTAGGGAGTAGTCAGTGGTGTTGTGTCTCTAGGGAGTAGTTGTTGGCACGCTGTCTCTAGGTCATAGTTGTTGGTAAATTGTCTCTAGGGAGTAGTTGTGACATTGTGTATGTAGGTAGCAGTTTGTGGCACTGTCTCTCTAAGGAGAAGCAGGTGGCACTGTGTCTCTAGAAAGAAGCTGGTGCCACTGTGTTTCAAGGGAGTAGTCAGTATCACAGTGGGAGTAGCTCTAGGGAGTAGTTAGTGGCATTGTGTTTCTAGGGAGTAGTTTGCTATACAGTGTCTCTAAGGGAGCAGTTGGTGGCCCTGTGTCTCTAAACAGTCAGTGGCACTGTGTATCTAGAGATTCGGTGGTGAAGTGTCTCTTGAAAGTAGTTGTGGCACTGTGTCTCCACGGATTCATTGGTGGCACTGTGTATCATGGGAATCATTGGTAATAGTCACACAACATCTCTAGGTAGTAGTTAGTGGCACAGTGTCTCTAGGGAGTAGTTGGTGGCACAATGTCTCTAGGGAGTAGTTGGTGGCACAGTGTCTTTAGAGATTAGTTGTTGGTGCATGGTGTCTCTAGGGAAGCTGGTTTGGTCCCATCATGGGCAGGGTATCTGGCATGGCAGTTTCCATTAGGTAGGAATAAGGCTAGATCTCAGGCTTGCAGGAATTGATGGAAAGATTTTTGCTGTTTGCTTTAAATGAAAATTCATTTTATTTGAAGATGTAACTATGCTGCCTTTTTTGTTTGCATAACTTTTATTAAAAACCAAATGTATCACCAAAATATACTTTTAACTTTGTAGAATGCAGTGGGTCACATGACATGGAGCCTCCTGGATGAGGCTCTCCTCATCCCGTTGTTATTGTTAGGAGTGAATTCAGTACAGAAGACATCATTTTAGAATATCCTGTGTTTTTCCGGATGCTGAAGAAAATAGCACCGCCGCTGACCCTGCCACAGCCAGGTGACGCACAGCCACAGCTTCAGCCTTAATCCCCCCTCTTCAGCAGCAGAACTTTGTGTTAGACAGACTCGCAAAGCGCCTAAAGTCCAAAGCTTCTGTGGACGGCTAATCACACCGCGAAGGGCCTTCCCGTCCGCCGGCATTTGATACAAATAATGCTGAATATCCTTTTTCTTTATCAACAGCAACTGGAGGAAGCCGGCAATTCTTGTTCCAGAGCGCGTGCGAGTGGCGGGATGACATGTGATGATGAGGAGGTTTTCGACAGGGTGACACATAGCAGATCGCTGTGCTGACAAGGCCTGGGGGGTAATGCATAAGCAATAGCGAGACGGGAGGAGAGAGGAGAGGGAAAAGAAAGCGCGTCGTATATATACATTTTTTTTCCCCGAGTGTTCAGCTCATACAATCAGATTTGATGACTATATAACGCCTGTCTTCACATGGAAAGTAGAGAGTCAGGGGCTACAAAAGGCGCTAAACTGTGTCTATTATCACCACACTCTGGCCTTGGCGATCTCATGCGCCGATATTGAAAATACATGCAATGACTATTCTGACTATTATGGAAAGCATTGTACCCCTGGCTGCCATCAAAAATATTCCTGACCAGTACCGGAGTGTAGCTGAGAAGGGGGTGCATAAGTGGTGAGTAGTGTAGGTAGTGGAGGCTGGCTACATGATTAATCTGATAAACTGGAAGTGCCCAGAGCAGATCAGTCAGAAGTTGTTTGGGGGTGCTATCAGGTGCATTAGTTTGGGACCTCCTTCATTGCTGGACCCCATAAAGGAGTCCTGTCTGTACTTCCCTAATGTGGGTCTTGATTGTACCTAAGCCCAACCCACTCTCACTTGTCTTTCGATTGCCTGAGTTTGAAACTTTTTTGCTGGACATAACCAAGAATGGAATCATTAGTAGCTGCTATCAGGGGTGTCTGCGGGAACCCCCTTCATAGCTGGACCCCATACAGGAGCCCTATCTGTACTGCTCTGATGGTGTCCATGATTGTACCAAAGCCCCAACCCACTCTCTCTTTTATTTAGAAGTGTTACTTTGACTGAAACTTTTTTGCCCGACATAACTGAGAATGAACACATGTGGGGCTGCTATCAGGGCTGTCGTTAGTGCCCCCCCCCCCCCCTTAGGGCCCTATACAGGAGTCCCTTCTGTACATCTGTCAGAGATTATCCAAAAAATGGGCCTAGGAGGGGGTGAATGTAATCAGGAGGAGACACCGGCAAGCTAACATGGGCCTCAAGCTATAGAGACAACAGCCCATAGGACCACCATCAGACATTTCTGGACAACCTAAATCTCAGGCTGCCCTTCCGCAGAGGTCCTTATGAGGGGGCCCCAGAAAAGTCTGCACAATGGCGTGCAGCACCCACCCATTAGCAGCAGCTGTGTTTGGGTCCCTTGTTGGACAAAGCTCCATGAGAAGGTAGATATCTCTTACAATTCAGGGTTTACCAGTGATGGAAGGGGTGGGTTAGAGTGCACACAGTCCGGGAGGGGGATACATGACTGGAGATGGAAGGGGGAGATAGATGAGTGGAGCTGTCAGAGAAGATAAATAAGTGGAACTAGGTAGGAAGGGATAAATGAGTGGGGCTTGGAGTAAGATGTGAATGAGTGGATGGGGGGGGGGCAAATGAGTGGCATTGGGAGGTTAATGAGTGGAGCTAGATAGGGGGTATGAATGAGGGATGAGGGTGAATGGGAAAGTGATGAATGAGTAAGGGGTGGATGAGTAGAACTGGGAGAGGGATGGATACATTGCACTGGAAGGGGAGGGGAGGTGGGTCCGTAACACTGGGAGAGGCAGGGGTAACTGAGGAGGGATTATTGGAGCTGGGAGGGGGGTGGATGAATGGAGCTGGGGTTGGGGGTGGATTGAAATTGTTTGAACTGAGTGATACAATCTACAGTCTGGGGGGGTGAAAGCTCCCTTGGCAGATCAGGTAGAAGTTGCTGCAAGGTTGTCACCAGGGTCTGCTGCTGTGGTCCCCTTCATGGCCGTGCCCCCTGCACAGAAGTTCTGCCTGTACCTCCCTGATGCTGGCCCTGCCAGCCCATATGCTGTGTGTTCTGGGCCTGTAGCCTTGCGACCCCACAAAATTTTTGTTTTTAGGATGACAATTCCTGAGATCTATTACAAAGCAATATGGACCAAAATGAGTAATAAGACCTATTTGTCCAAACATTGGAAAAGTCACTCACAAGGTGAAGGAAGAGGAATGACAAGAGGAGCTCTAAAATGCTTTCTAGTTTGATGGACTCACTACTGACCACAGCAAACTCGTTCTGCTGGAAATTAGTGTTCACAGGCATGGACTGACCCACTGGGAAAATACCCGGTGATCCCCTTAAGCTGGGGGGGGGGGGGGCTACCATCCTCTGCTACCTCTTAAAAACTGTTTTGTAGCCTTTGCTATTGGAGGGTTATTTTGACAGGAACACTGGCCACCATAACCTCTGGTCATTTTTGATATGTTGAAGAGAAACTAGAAAACACTAGAAAACAAGGATTGTGTAGGGTGACTGGGTGACTTGACACACAGCCACCATCAGAAATTTCTGGGCCCCATAATAGCTGAATGAAGACTCTGCCACCAGCATGTCCAGCCTTTGATATGCTGTCACCCTAGACAGTCCTTCTTTTAACCCTATGTTCCTAGAAATATGTCCTCACTATCCAAATTTGTCCATGAAGCTCATTCCACCCCAGGGCTCCTTTTGTCCAGGGCTTTACAAATGTTTCAAAGAGCATTCCCCCTCCCCACCCCTGAAGCAACAGTGGTCCACGGATTCTCTGGTGGGCCTTTCTGTGTTTTGCCAAAAGTACTACAAGGTGAGGGATGACATGTTACACTTGGCCCCCTTCTGCCATGGCCTGGTAGCAGCTGCCTCCTTGCCCCTATGTTTTTGTCACCAGGAACGCCACTGTTGATGTCTGATGTTCTGCAGCTGAAATGGTGAAATGTTATGCAGACAAAACAAATGCCCTATAGGTAGCTGTGACATCAAAGGGGAAAATGCCAAATATTACAACAATGCTGTTCCAAGCAAAAAAAAAAATGCCTCACAAAGCTGAAACTGACACTGTCGAGGAACTTGACATAGAAATCTGATAGTGATTGTCACTCGTGGAGAAGGAGGAGAAATCCTCATCAATAGCCATCAGAAATATAAACCCAGAGGTTCCTGGAACTTGTGTGTTTGCTTTCAGGGGCTGAAATCACAAGGCACCTGACAGCAAGATGTCCGGCCACAAATCTGGGGAAATGTAATAGAGAATGACATCAGCAAATTACAGGAGTAGCTCTACTATGGGGCTCAGCCATGTTTAGCTGTGTTTTGCACCCTGACAGCATCGAGGCCATTAGGTGCCACATAATTTATTAAAACTTTTACATATATTTTATCGAGCCTATACCCAGTGCCGGATTATAGGCAGGGCGCACCCCTGTGCCCTCACCATTGGCCTTGCAAGAGGGCCTCCGCCAACTTTGGGGCTATGGTTGAGGGTACCGGGATTTGTGGTACCGCTGCTTGGTCTGGTTGGCCCCAATCTACATGCCCTTACAGGGTTGTATACCTGAGGTTTTCCCCTTTCCAACAACACCTCCAGTAGGTCTGGGGATCTGGCACTCGGAAATGTACCACCCTGGCACCCACAGTAACAGGAATTTGCGATACTGCTGCCTGGTCTGTTTGGCATCGATCTGGTGCGGATACCTAAGGTTTTCCCCTTTCCAACACTTCCAGTGGGTCATTAGACTTCTTAGGTCCGGAGATCTTGCAATTGGAAGTGTACCATCCTGAGTGAGGTTTATTGATTCCCAGGATTATTTGGAGCCCTGCTTCTCCAAATCTAGTGGGCTAGTGACCCACTGGATGTGTCGTTGGAAAGGGGGGAACTTCCTGTATGCACCTCTGCAAGGGCATGTGGATCCAGTTCGACTGGACAAATCAGCAGTACTGTTTGCCAGAGCTGGGATCCAGCTGGGGTTTTGTTCTGCAGCTGAAGATCTCACCTATATTCCTTGTTTAGGCTTCCTTGAACCCATGGTCCCAAAGAACTGAGGCTAGGGTAAGATGTATTGATTTGTAGCCCCAGTTCTCTGGACTTAGAGGAGCTAGCAACTAACTGGAGGTGCCAAGGACAGCACAGAAAGGTGGTGGGGACTAGAGCCAGTGGGGCAAGTGGTGGACAGTGCCAAGGACAGCGCACAACAGGATTCTCTAGCCCAGATTAGCTGTAATGTCAGTCATTGAGGTATGTTGGCTGTTGCTGTATAAGATAGATAAACAAATGGTGCCTTGGGTTGATGTTCACAACCTGACTGGCTGACTGACCTACCCACCTATCTACCTGCCTACTGACCCACTGACCCACCTAGCTATCTGCCTGCCTACTGACCCACCCTCATACCAAGCTTCCTAATCTCCTACATAAATATCTACCCTCCTACTGACACACCCCAACCTACCTCCTGCCTATCTACCTGCCAACTCAACTACCTATCTACTTACCCACCTACTGACCCACCCACCAATTTACCCACGACCCACTCACCCTCCTACCTTTTTACCTGCCTACTGATCCATCCACCTACCTACATACCTGCCCACTCAACTCCCTACCCAGGACCCAGAGCGGCAGCTGGTAGTCCTGGTGCAAAGGTAGAATCAACAGACCCTGGAGCGGAGGTGGTAGTCCCCCACCTACCTAACTGGCTGCCCACTTGCTCACCTCCCTACCTGCTATCCCACCAACCTTGCTAACTGCCCTCCCACCTATCTACCCACTCACCTATCTGCCTAACCACCCACCTTCCTAGCTATTCACCTGCTTACCCAACTATTTACCTGCCTACTTACCCACCCACCTACCTACCGATCTATGTTTCTACATGTCTACCCACTCACATGCCTACCTATCTGGGGGATGCCGCTTTGTGTATTCTCTTCAAGATGGCTGTGCCCATGGCCTGAGACAGCTGTGGAACAGCACTGCATCCTGGTCTTTTTTTTTTTGTACATGTCATTACATGACATCATTGCCACACACAACAGTAGCAATAAATAGAGAAGGTGGAGCTTTACAGCTAAAACAGGCTCCATTATCTGGGATTAAAGTGAAGCAGGAGCAGTGAAATTTGGCAAAAGTTACTCTTCATGGGGGAGCAATTCAGGAGATGCTAGTTAAAAATGTGGGTTCTGGCATAGGTGAGCCATAGGGTAGTATGTGGTACTTTTGGATGGTATAGATGGTTTAGAGGTTGACAGGCATTACCCTTGGATAGTAAAGGTGGGCCACAGGGTGATACCCTTGCATGATATAGTTGGCCCATAGGGTGGCACACACCCTGGCGAAGTGTCAACACGACACGCAACGCGTCGGTGCCGGCTGCTGCGGGGGCTCCCCTAGGTGACAAGGTGATGTAATTCTTTATATCTGTTACTTACACTATTGACTGTTTAGTTTGGTGGCGCTACAGACATCCTCTTATATCTTGCCTGGCTGGTTAAACACCATGTGTGTGCTGCATTGCACTTCAGCACTTTAATTGATTATCAATTGTGGGTCTGCTTTGTTAATGGCACATGGTTTTTTGTTTTGTTTTGTAGTTGTTGTTGTTTTTTCTTTTTGATGCATTATATTTAGCACTTTATTAGGGCACATATTCATCAGTATTGTTTAAACTTTTGCACATAATATGCACATTATGCATTATGCACTTTAATTGGGTATCAACGCAGTGATAGCACACTTTTTATCTATTGTCGGTATACATATGTATTATCCAATCAGACAAATTTTTTAATCAAGATAACTATACGCTACCTATGATTATTATTACTAGTTTAGTCACCGTATATGGTGGATCCCCTGTGTTTGTGTATATGTTTTTTAATTGTGTAATGTGTTGTTATATGTGTTGACATAATTATTTTATTCTTTGTTTCTCAAATTACTGTGGATATATTCATCAATAAAATAGATATATATTTTTTACCTTTTTGAGTGCGGCCTTTGTATGGTGGTTGTTTGTGGGGATAGATCTAGGATCCCCTCACTACATATATACATAGGGTGGCAGTAGACACATTGTATGATACAAGTGAACCACAGAACATTATGGAACACTACTGGATGGTACAGGTTTGACGCAGACTGGTAACGTTAGTGCTAAAGGTGAGATAGCATAGGTGGGCCTCAGGGTGGAACTTTTGGTGTTACCTTTGAATAGTAAAGATGGGACAAAGCATGGTAAGTGGTAATCTTGGATGGTATGAGTGGGCTACAAGGTGCTAGGTGTCACTTTTAGGTGGTATCGAACATAGGTTGATATGTGGTGCTTGGATAGTAAAGGTAGCGGTTCACTTGAATGAATGTAATAAATGTCACCAACTGCCATGCCATTCAGATATGCCTGTCACAGGTTCGTGCAGCACAGTGGATGGAGGAGTGCAGGGAAAGCCTGTAGTGGCTTACTCTTGTGCCATGGCATCACCAGATCGACAAACTTTAACGCGAAAAAAGGGGTTCACTCAGGGGAACCTAAATCTTTCATCTAGCCCCAGGGTCTTTTAGGCTTTAGGGTAAAGATGGACAGCCTGCGATCCAGGGGGGGGGGGGGGGGGGGGTGCATGTGGTCCAAACTGCCGTAAGTTGCAGCCCCCGGCACCCCTAAGGAGTTGGAGAGCAGAGCTTGCCTTGCTTGCAGTGCAAGCAACTGGCCACTAGAGGGCAGTGTGTCTCTAATTCCAAAAGAAGAAAGTGAGACACCTATGAACTTCTCTGTAGAGGTGGTAGAGGGATGACACATAGCTGCTATTGGTGTTTTTTTGCGCTGGGTGTGCCTGGAGATACCTATGTAGACTTCTCCCAACTTGTTCCACCTATTTCTGCTGATCTTATCTCTACCTATCTCTCTCCACCTCACCTTTGTCCATCATTTCTACCCACCTCTGCTAATCTCTTCCTGCCTCATCTCCTCCTGCCCACCTCCCCACCTTACCTCTGCTTAATTCACCTCTCCCTGCCGTATATCTGGACACTCCTTCCCACCTCACCTGTTCCTGTCTGACCTCTGGTCACCTCACCTCTTCTGCTTTTGCTCATCCCACCTCTTCTCATCTTTCTATATATATAAAATCATAGCAATGCTTTAAGATTAAAGTTTGACTCTTTTTGCAGCTAAAATGTTATTGTGGTCCCTTAACGTGAAACAAGAACAATAAAACAAAGCAGCCCTTAGACCAAAAAAGATTGTGCACCCCTGCTCTAGGGCCAGGTGGCATGGGTTTTGGTCCGCTTTAATGTTGTGCTACACTGCTTATCATCCTGGCTTTAAAGCATTCTACTGCAGGGATGTGGAAGCCTTGTGATTGCAGGGGGTATAATGAATGCAACAAAATACAGGGAAATCCTTTATATTTTAATTTTCCTGGCGTTGGACTTTTCACCTATTATCAGGAGAAATAAGGAAACATAGTTCCTGTCAGACCCCCGTCATGGTGTGTATTACAGATTACATATAGAGAAAAGCCTGAGGAGGCTTTAATAAAAAGGCCAACGTGTCTCGCCTATTATCATTCCTTGCGCCGTGCCGCAGTTCACATCTCGCCCTTGGTTTCCTGGGAGAATAGCTCGATCTTGACCTGTCTTTTCATTATCTGCCTTGTGTTTCGCTGTATATGTGTGTGACGGTTAATGTACGATAATGGAGGTCTAACAGTCAAATCATATGCATTCGCTGCCTGAAAAATACATGCACATCGCTGCACTTTGCAGAGCGCCGGGCTGATGGCGGCGCTTGGTTGGGGGGTCAAGTGTCAGCAGTTGACAGGTTAAACATGCTCATTTATTCCGACTGCTCCTGTTCAGAAACAAAGAGGGGAAGCGGTTGCTTCAAATCCAAACACTTCCTGCGGGTTAAGGAAAAAACATATATCGGGCCGTAGGCGCTTCGCATCGGGTGCGCAGCAGTGAAGACATGACCTCATGCTGGGTACTGGAAGATAATACATAGGAATATAGACTTTCCGCACCAACCTTAGCATGATTCACCTTTTATAAACCAGAGCTGTCTGCACCAACATAGGCCTGATTTACCATGTATGAACCTAAACTGTCTGCACCAACCTAGGCCTGAATTATTGTCTATGAACCTGACCTGCCGGCACCAACCTCAACTTGATTTACCATCTGTGAACCTAATGTAAGGAAAACTAACCTACATATCACTTGTTCCCACGGCAGGTTCTGTGTCTGCACTTCAGTGGTAGGTTCTGTGTCAGTTTCCTGCAGCCACAGACTGCTGCCCTCGCATACCTCCTTAGGAGCACCTGCTTGATGCTCTCCAGTGGTTGTGTAGCGCTAGTAAGAGGCACATCTGCCAGGGGCAAATCTGAACGGGCCAATAAGCCCAAAGTTTAGTGCAGGTCTATTAACCCTTGTAATTAATCTGGGCTAATCAGCCCTAACATTATTGTGGGCCTATGAGCCCTGAAGTTGCCAGCCAATCACACCCCCCTGCCCAGTTCAGCTAGTCCATTCAGACATTGCAGCTATTGCTTGGGTGCACATGTTTTGGGGTCTTGCTATTCTGACCGTGTACAACTTTGAACCATCGATTGACCTCGTCTTCCTCATCCCCTGTACCGCAACCCAAACCTACTGTGTATGACCTTGAACCATCAATTGACCTTGTCTTCTTCATCCCCTGTACCACAACCCAAACCTACTGTGTATGACCTTGAACCATCGTTTGACCTCGTTTTCCTCATCCCCTGTACCAACCACAACCCAAACCTACTGTGTATGACCTTGAATAATCGATTGACCTCATCTTCCTCATCCCCTGTACCAAAACCTAAACTTACTGTGTATGACCTTGAACCATCAATTGACCTCCTCTTCCTCATCCCCTGTACCGCAAGCCTAACCTACTATGTATGACCTTGAAAATCCTAGACCTCATCTCTGCCAGCTACTCTTGTACTGCAAGGGCTTTGACCTGCCTTCTGATCTTGAGTACTCTTCATCCCTGAATAATTCAGAACCTCTCGCCCAAGCATTTTCATCTGTTTATCCTGTGAAAATTCAAGTTTTTGTGCAATTCATCCAAGCCATTTTTAGTTGCTCAAATGTTTCTGTTTTTCAGGGTTTTTTTTTATTAACTGCGAAAAGGTGAAATGGGCCTTTTTTGTGGGAAAAACAGGTAGAAAAAAATTTAATGGCTGGTGGTCAGCTTAGCAAAGGGAGGTAGTTAAACATCATGCAGCCCGTGATGTCTTGATATTTAACATTTTAAAATAATTTGTATAGTATTATTTTGATATTTTTTCATTAGATTCAATTTTTATGTCCGATTTTTTTATTTTTTATTGTTTGTCACTGTATCTTGTTTAACCGTTTTTTGAATGTTTTTTCCATTTATTTAAAAAGAGGTTACCAGCCTGGGCACCAAACATAGGGGCTTATAACCCTGGGCTCAGAGGCTGCACTGTTTTGGTATGGGCTTGGGCTTTTCCAGGGGTTCCTTGGGCGAACCAAGCATAAGGGCTTGTAATTCCAGAGCTCATGGGTTGATCTGCTGTCCCCTGGTCCTGACCATTACAAGCCCTTATGCCCTATAGCATAGGTCCACTGGCCAGCACTGGCCCATGGTATGGCCCACCAGACTCATCTGCACCTCCTTGCCCATTGAGCGGTATGAACTGTGATCGGAGTCCTTGGGATCCCTTACCAGTTCAAAGTGAAAGTGAAAAAATAAATACACAAACAAAAGTTTTCAATATTGCTAATTAACTTATACTTACCTTCTCCAGGCGGGCTCCCGCGCAAGCTCCTTTAAATTTATGGGGTGACTCCCCCAACCCTCACCTCAGTCCCTCATTCGGTAGCGAGGATGAAAGAAGAGGGAACCTATGTTCCAAATTCCACCTGAAGTAGCCGGAGGGGCCCCAAAAAGCCCCAAAGACCGAAGAACACCTGCCGCGGGATTGAAGAGGACCATATATAGCCAACAAATGACCAAAAATGGCACCAAAGAAAAACTGCTATCAGTTACCCGCTGCTGGAATTAATTAAAAAACGGGAGAAACTCACCTTAAGATGCACTCTTGCAGGTGAAATCTTAAAGGCTTGTCTAGAATGAAAGCTTACGCCAAGCACTTTCTCTGGCATTCGCATGGGCGACTAATCTCGCAGGCAGCTGTGAATCACATAAGCATTCGGAAATTCACACCATGCGAGTTTGCTTACGCTCAAAAACAAGTCTTTATGTGGAGGCTCTGAATCAGCCTCATAGTGTATTATTTTTGGCTGTGCCATCTGTGAGAGCTCGACCACTTGTAGTCCCAGCACTCAGAGCCGGCTCCAGGTTTATTTGGGCCCGATCGGGGGTGCCCCACCAAAGTGGACCAAGACCCAGGATAGTCAAAATCCTGGGTGTTGGTCCACTTTAAAGGGTTTTGCTTGCACTATAAGTCCTTGGGGCAACCGTACCCAAGCATGTGGGGGCTTGTCCATTGAAAGTGGACCAAAACCCAGAATTTTGACTATTCTGGGTTTTGGTCCTTGTCCCAGATCAGGGATGCCCCGCTGTGTTAAATCCCCAGGTCGCCTGAAATAACGCACCTTTCCCCGGCCCTATGGCGCATGCGCGACCGCACATCCAATCAGCATGCTCGGATCCACTCTCGTCCCCTTCGTCTAAGGGAGTGGACCCGAGCACGTCGGCAGCCAAATCTCCTGCTGCCCTCTAACAGGGGGCGTGCCTGCATCGACCATTCACAAATGCATGCCGCGGGCACGCACCCTGCTGAAGGCAAGCTGGGATGTTGCCGTTACTTGGACAAACACCGTTGGACCGGGGAGAAAGGTAAGTTTCCGGGCATTTCTGGATGCCCTGGGAGGAGGTAATCTAATGGCCCTGGAATCTTATAGATTTCAGGACCATCGGGTTGTGGGTTTTGGTCCTCTTTGAAACAGCGGTGAAGATTTGGGAAATATCCTCTGAACTGGGTTCTGCTCACCGGTGAGCCTTACATTATAACGGGTCATTAAAATGGCAAATATCTGTGAGCAAATGTCCATGGTAGCTTCACTGATGAACTGGCAGCACAACTGGCAGTTCAAGCAAATCGCTCAGTACCTTCTCCACCTATGGCTGCAACTCTGGAGGAACCTAAGATCCCACTCCCAGAAAAGTTTGATGGGGACTGTGCTAAGTTATCTCATTATCATGTGTACTTACACCTTCGACCTACCTCCTCAGACTCTGATGCTCAGAAGGTAGGGTTAGTAATCTCCCTGTTGCAGGGGGGTGCACAAGCATGGGCTTTCTGACTTCACCAAACTGATCCAGCTCTACAATCAGTTTCCTTCTTCCTCAAAGCTATGGAGGTGCTATATGCCAATTTATTATTGTGCATCAACAGCTTTTAGGGTTAGAGTTTCTTATGCAGTGGTCTCTGGTGGGACCCCACGCTTTTTAAAAATATTTTTTCAAAATTACTGTTAAACCACCAATACTGACAATTCCGGGGTGGCAGCCTGGGTGCATGCGGCCAAGCAGAGCAGAGGGGGGCCACATGTGTGCACTCACTGCACTGATGGGTTAAATGCGGAGGACGAATTCCTATGTGTGCGCAAGCATACAATGGCCATCTATACTTCGTGCAGACCTATAGGGATATAAAGACAAAGGAAGAGAGAGTAAAGAGGAAACAAATATATAAATCTTAATAGGATCATGGTTAACCACAAATGCCCATTACTTCTAATTGAAGCCCTTTTTAATCAAGTTATTGGCGCTCATGGGTTCTCTAAGCCTATAACCTCATTTATATCAACCAATGAATGAATGGAAAAAAGACTTTAATGTAAAGGAGGGTTATTATAAATTATTGGCCATGGCCTTCGGGCTATGTAATGCATCTGCTGTCTTTCAGAATTTTGTGAACATTATTTGTAAATTCTTGGGTCATTTTAGGGCAAATTCAGCACCGTGAGAATTTATTTTTCTCATGGTTATTTGTGAAAAAAACATTTTAATGATGATTTTTTCCTAAGTGTGATTCAGCACTATTCATCATTATTTACATCATTATAAACTTTTTTTCTCACAAATAACATGAGAAAAAAGAAATCTCAAAGTTCTAAATCAGCCCTTTTGTTCTTGTTTACTTGGATGATATCTAGATTTTCTCTTGTACATTAAAGTGGACCAACACCCAGGATTTTGACTATCCTGGGTTTTGGTCCACTTCAGGGGGGCACCCCGATTAGGAGTGTCCCGCTGTGTAAAACCCCCCCAGAAAGCCCCCAAAACTCACCTCACCACGCTCCCACGTAGCCACGGACAAGCGGCGGACAAGACAGTGCGCCCGCCGCCGCCTCCCGCACGTCGCTCTGACAGGGCGCGCGCCCACGCCGGCCATTCACAAACGGCCGGCGCGGGCGCGCGCACGTCCAGAGGAGCGCGCGGAAGGCGGCGGCGGCGGCGGCAGGTGAGTTTTTTTGGGGTTTTGGGGGGGTCCCTCACCGCGGGACATCCCGATCTCGGATGTCCCGCGGTGAGGGAGGTGGTCGGCCCGGGAATCTTATAGATTCCCGGGCCGATCAGGGGTGGGTGACAGTCCACTTTAAACCGAACAGCCTTGCACAGTTGGAATAGAAAACTCCCCAAATCTCCCTTGCCCCATCCATCTGAATTCAACTGACATAACTGACAATGCACAGGAAACCCAGCAGCACTTCCTGTTTGCAGGTGGCCTTTAGCTCCATGTGATGCCATTTGTTTGTAAAATTGACCACAGCAGGAGTAAGAAAAAGGTAAATTAATATTTAAGTGCTGCAATACAAATTGCCCTGGGTAGGTATGCATATGAGCACTGTTTATTGTAAGGGTGTTGGTCTGGAGCAGAGACGTGGCCAAGATGGCCGACTAATGGGACATGCTTCCTAGGGGCTCCTGTCTGTATGCTGATTTTTTGCCCTCCTGTATTAGACTTGGCGGCAGAGGCACCTTTACTGGTACCCACCTAGCCTGCGGGGTGATCCTGCAGTCGAGCAGAGGCGGAGGCGGCTTCTGGACTGTCAGTGCTGCCGTGCATGGATAGCGAGGCGGAGGTCAGTTGAGACGGTGCGCACATGGTCCGCCGGGGAGAGAGAGGAGCTGCGGCGGCTTCGGTGGCGACGTCGGCCCCGGAGAGAGACGGCGGGCCGGAGCACGAAGACGGAAGGGTGAAGGCTCCCCGCTGCAAGCGCCAGAGCAGGCATATCGGCACGGAAGATGGCTGCGACCCGGCGCCATCTTGAAGGAAGGTGAGAGGGGGGAGGCGGTCGGCCTTGATCCTCCGCTCACCGCTGCCCGGAGGAGAGGGGCATTGCGGCGGAGGAGAGGGATAGAGAGAGCGAGAGGGATAGAGATACCCAATCCCAGTAGGATTAAGCTTCCCCTCACATCCCTGGGAGGACAGTCATTAAAGTGCGTGCCCAGAAGAGCTTCCCTCTTTTATACACCCCCCTATACCCCCGGAATCAGAGGACCTCTTGAGGAACAGCTTGTGGGCAGAAGGTGCAGCTGGCCCATTAAGAAAACCTACACGTGGCCACAGCTGACAGTTGTATTCTCCAGTGTAATTACAGCAGCATTCACGTGGCTCCAGTATTGACACCCTGAAGCAAGTTCCTTGCACCCTATATCAGTGTGGCCCCAGCAAGCTGGTTGATCCTTTTATTCTTGCCACTCCACAGCTCTTTAAACCCTATATCTGGGCGGCACCAACAGCCTCTCTCTGGGGATTCTGCTTCTGCTTGGGGCCGGGGCTCGGGGTCCCGTAGATCATCGGTAATAACTGGCGCCACAAACCATATATCCGAGCGACTACTGCAAGTCTTCTGTACCCTAAATATGTGTAGTTCATCAGCAGGCACTCCATATCCTACACCGGCGCAATACCTGCAGGCTCCTATATTGAGGCGGAACGGAGGCAAGCTCCTTAATCCTATATTTGGACTGCAACATTACAGATTGTTGTACCCGACGTCTGTGTGATAGTTGTAAGCCTCTCATCCCTCATAGTAAGCCCGTGCCTATCAGATATTCTCACATATGAGAGGCAATAAAAAACGCAAATCCACAGCGGTCAATTGCAGCAATTGCAAGCAAACAATGGCATCCCCAGGCAGAGTGGAGCGAGAGCCTTCTAATCCAGACACAGCAGCCATTATGGCGACCATCGCCTCATGCCAGAACGTCCTCACGGCAAAATTTGATACCTTGCAGGAACAATTCAACTACTTTCGTCATGATCTGGACAAGCCCTGGGATCGCACTGGAGAAGCAGAGAGGAGAACTGGGGAGGCAGAGGACCGGCTGTCTACACAGGAAGGGGAATTGGCGTCCCTAAGGATGCAGGTGACCGTGCTGCTGGGAAGGGCTGAAGACTCTGAAAACAGGAATCGAAGAAATAATGTGAGAATCTTGGGGTTGCCTAAAAAGTCAGAGGGTTTCTCTCCTGAGCAATTCGTCGAAAATCTCATAAAAGAAACCCTAGCTCCTGGGAATCTGACTAAATTATTTACAGTGAAGAGGGCACACAGGATCCCCCTGAAATCTCTCCTGCCCGGATCTCTGCCTAGGCCATCTATATTCAAAGTCCTTTATTACAAGGACAGAGACGCTATCCTTGCCGCTGCTAGATTGAAAGGCTTGGTGTCATTTGATAACGCCCGTCTGTCCTTCTTCCCGGACTTCACTTCAGAGGTCCAGAAAATGTGGCGCTCCTTTAATGGGGTGAGTGAAGAAGATAAAATATGCCATGCTGTTTCCGGCACGTCTACGTGTGCAAGATGGAGAGACTACTAGGTTCTTCACCTCGGCTGAGGATGCCAATGCCTGGTTGGACTCTCTACCGGGAGCCTGATGGACTGAGCTCCGGTTTGAGAGGTTTGATTTGTAGCCTTATGCAATTATTCTAATGCTTGTTTGTTTGGGAGGGAGTCCGCCTCTGCTGAACGCTTTGTGGCCTCGTCGCTGAGAGACCCGAAACCACGCAGGCTGGTGGTTTGTTCTTATAATTGTTAAAGTTTAAGGTTGTTTCTGCTGCTCAAGTAGATGATGCATCCTGAATTGAATACTACGGGGGAGCTATAGCTCTGGATTCCCATGGTGTGTTGGCCAAATCCCCCCCCCCCTTCCTAGCCCATCAAATTACCTGTCCCTGACCGTGTACCCCTTCCCCCTCTTCCCCTCTTCATCCCTCCCCTTTTCTTGTTTCCTCTTCCCTCCTGTTGGCCCCCCCAAGTAACCCTGGGAACCCATTGCGGACATTCCGCTGACCTGTATCCTATTGGCAATTTGTTTTAGGCCCCTGAGCAGTGGCTGAACACCGGTACTGTTTTGAATTGTTGGTGTTGGGGGGGTAATGATGCTCGCCAAAGTTGGGGGTTGGTGGAGCGGGGTGGAAGTGGGTGGGGGTGGGAAGGGTGAGTTGAATCTTGATGTTGGAAGGTATAGTTTAACTCACAGTATTATCTGTTTAGTCTGTCTTTGTGTTAGTATGAATGAGTGGGATGGATGTTGGACTCGGGAGGATAAAAAAGATCATGGGGGAATGAGGCGGTGCTACATAGCGCGGTCGCCCCCAAACTGGAGGATGATAATTTACAGGATATCCATGGGTGAGTGTGGATTTCTCTCCTGGAACGTCAGGGGGCTAAATGACAAAATTAAGCGGGCCACGGTACTCCAATTCATTAAAAGATATAAGCCCAATGTGGTGATCCTCCAGGAGACTTACCTGGTGGGCTGGAGGGTGCTGGCATTGAGGAAACCCTGGATCCAGGGCTCCTACCATGCTGCCTTCTCAACCTACTCCAGGGGGGATCTCAGTGCTGATCTCTAAGAGCACCCCATTCGTGTTGCACTCAGTGCAGGTTGACAGGGAGGGGTGCTATGTGATCCTCCATGCCAAGCTGATGGACACTGATGTCATAATAGTTGGGTTATATATCCCTCTTCCATTTTGTATAACGGTTTTAGACAGAGTCATGGAAAAGGAAAAGGTGCTCTCTTACCCCCCGGCCCCGGTATTACTAATGGGGGACTTTAATATGGTGCTGAATCCAGCATTGGATAGACTGGGTTGGAATCTAGGACGAAGCTGGCATCCTGGGCTGGGACTCTGGGTCTGCGGGAACTTTGGCGATTAAAGCATCCATCTGTGTCCGTCTGCGTACTCATGCCATTCCGCTTCGCACAGGTCTTTGTCCAGGATCGATCTGGCGCTCTCATCAGCCGAACTCTTGGCTAAAGTAGTGTCATGCAGCTATCTTCCGAGGGGGATCTCGGACCACTCACCATTACTGACTGTGATAAGTGTGGGAAAACCGGATTGGGTGGAATTTAAACCCCTTGTGGTTGGAGTCCCCTGAAATTAAAAGCAAACTGCAGGCCTCAACTGAGGTTTTCTGGGAATGTAATACGGATGAGACTTCGGCAGGAGTGAGGTGGGACGCCTTTAAAGCACTAGGGGAACGGCCATTAGCGCTATAGCGGAGGCCAGGAGGAAGAAAGGGGAAAAGATGGTGGAGCTGGAGGATAAATTAGCAACAGCAGAGGAGAAATTTACTGCCTCATCAGATAGCAGGGACCACTCAATACTTATGGCATTGAAGAGGGAGTATGACCTGATGTGGACCGATTCAGCTAGGAAGTTGCTGCTATTCAGGCAAGCGTCTATCTTTGATAAGGGGGACAAAAACGTCAGGACCCTAGCCTATTTGGCAAAGGTCGAAAGTAATTCGAATAGTATTGCCAGGATATTACATGGGACTGGTATAGTAACCGATGGGGACAAAATTGCTCAGAACTTCCTTGAGTATTACTCGGCCCTGTATTCCTCACGGGCCACATATGCACATATGGAGCGGGGGATCTAAACAACTATCTCGAGCAGATAGACTTCCCGGTATTAACTGCAGAGGCTCAGGAGGCTCTAGAAGCCCCTATCACCTGTGAGGAGGTCACCAATGCAATTAGGGCGCTACCAGGCAGGAAGGCACCAGGGCCCGATGGGATGCCGGCTGAGTGGTACAAGCAGGACGTGGAGCAGATTGCCCCGAGGCTGTGGGAGGTGCTGAAGCAGGCACTGGAGGATGGGTGCCTCCCTGCCTCCTTTCATGAAGCACATTTAGTACTCATTCACAAAGAGGGGAAACCCCCGGAAGCATGCGCATCATATAGGCCCATATCCCTCCTGAATCAAGATGCCAAAGTGCTGGCAAAAATCCTTCCAGTCAAACTGAATAAGGTCATACTACAGATCATCGGGCCAGACCAGTCCGGCTTTATGCCAGGGCGTATCACGAGTATAAATCTGCGTAGAGTGATGTCGAATCTCCAGATCATACATAAAAATCATGGAAGAAGGGTGATCATTTCGTTGGACAATGAATTGATTCAATAGAATGGGAGTATCTATGGGCAGTGCTAGTAAGGTTTGGGTTCCCGCTGGACTTTATTAAGTATATTAGGCTCTTGTATGGACGGCCAACCGCCAGAGTGCGGGTCAATGGGCGCTATTCTAATACATTTGTACTGGGGAGAGGAACCAGGTAGGGGTGTCCGCTGTCTCTGCTTCTATTCGCCCTAGCTATTGAACCTCTAGCGATTATTGTACGAAACACCCTGACCATCGTGGGATGAAAGGTGGGAACAGTTGAGGAGAAGATTTGACTCTACACAGATGACACGCTGCTTTACCTGGCCGACGGCCAGGAGTCCCTTGATGCAGTGTTAGATGTCATTGAAATGTTTGGAGGTTTCTCGGGACTAAAGATTAATTGGAATAAGTCCAGCCTTATGTTAGTAGATGGGCCTGATACCACAGGTATCTCTTCGAGATCCCAGCTAATAGTGGTTCAGCAGTTCAAATATCTGGGGATTATGATCAGTAGACAGCCTAGTGATTTCCTATCCCTCAATATCTCCCCAGTGGCCTCAAAGTTAAAACAACGCGTCACCCAGTAGGCGAGTCTCCCACTGTCTGTTATAGGTAGAGTTAACATATTTAAGATGATATTTCTCCCTACATTTTTATATATATATCAGACCTAGCCAGTACTGATGCCTATGTCCCACTTTAAGATGCTGGAGACGGTTATGTTTGGATTTATATAGGGTGGGTCTACGCCAAGGCTGAACAGACAGATAATGAGAGCACAGACTGAGGTGGGGGGGCTCGCACCGCCGCATATGCAGATGTATTTTTATGCCGCCCAGCTTCTGTACGCGCACTGGTGGCTCACTCAGCCGCACGAAAATCCGGTGGTGGGGCTGGAGACAGCGGTGATGGGCTCCTCTGAGGGGCTTGGGTCCTTAATGTACAGAGGGACAAGAGGGATGCGGAAGGCGACCACGTGCATGCGAACGGTTTGCAATATATGGGAAAGAGTGAACAAGCTGGGCTCAAGTCGGGACGGGGATCGGTCCTGGTCCCCCCTTACCCCCCTGTGGGATAACCCCAGACTCCCGGAGTTGAGCATAATGCAGGATCCACAATTCTGGGTTAGAAGGGGCGTGCTGACACTGGGCCAGGTATATAAGGAAGGAGTCCTCATGTCGTTTGACCAAATTAAAGAAGCATTTCGCCTCTACCATCCGGACTTCTTCCGCTATCTGCAACTCAGACATGCCCTGCAGGCCCAGTTTCATAGGGCAGGCCCAGAGATTTCAGTGTCCCGGGTGGAGGGTAATGTCAGAGAGACAAACCTTGAAAAGCCCACCTTTACAATTTACAAATGTTTGATCGGTGAGCTGGAGTCCCCTAGGGAAAGGATTGAAATAAAATGGCAGACTCTAGACCAGTCTCTGGACCGGGATGATTGGGAGGAAATTCTGGATAATCTCCACTCGTCTGTGATTGAGGCCAGGGACAGACTGATCCAGACTAAATGGATCCATCAAGCCTATATTACGCCAGTGAAACTCCATAAAATGGGCTTAATGACGGTTGACCGGTGTCCCAGGTGTGAGAGAGGTAGCGGCACATGGGTGCATGTTACCTGGTCTTGTACTGTTCTGCAAAACTACTGGAGGAAAGTAATGGAACAAATTAGTAGAGTGGTGGGATTTCAGATCCAGGACTCAATCAGGCTATGTCTCCTGGGGGTGGTTGAGCCACTCTCGGAGCTGAGAGCAGTAAGGACCTTGCTACGATTGCTGCTCTTCTACGCCAGGAAATGTATCCTGATAAACTGGAAGCACCCTTCTAAACCCTCCGTCCAGGCTTGAAAAAGGCTAATAAACCAAAAACTTGCATGTATAAACTCACGTACGAGGCCAGGGGGGTTCCAGACAAATTTGGGAAGGTCTGGGAACCCTGGTTGCAGTGCCATGAGGGTGAATAAAATCCAAAATAAAATTGAAACCAAAATATTAGAATAAAGGACTGAGTTGGCATAGGTCATTGAAGGAGAAACCTGGAGATCATAGATCACGATACGAGTGAAAAACACATATAGAAACCGAACGGCAGTAACGCTTGGTTGTTACCACATAGCCCTGGTGAAATTCTTGGTCCCCCATTGACATATCCCTCCATCTACGATGCAATTAGGTGCTCCCAAGTCCAGTGTGAATGTGTGTGTGATTGGTGTTGTGGCATTAATAAAGATTTTATCGTGAATATGTAACACAACTGTGATTGTTTGTATGTGTTGTGGTTTGTATTACATGCATAAATAAAAACTTAAAAAAAAGTTTGCTTTAAGCTGGATTCAAAGCCTCCCCCCCCCCCCCCATGATTGCCATGATTGCTCATTTTTTTTGCGGTAGTGAACTTGGAAACAGTAAAGTTGCAAATGCTGGTATTATTCATAGCCACGTCCCAAGATTTTCTCGGCCAGGCATACGCGATCGTAAGTGCCACATTTTCGGCTTTGGGTCTTTTATGGGGCCACACTCCGCCTCCGTACCATCCCTTCCTCAGCGTTTGTAAGGACATGAAAACAGAGGTTAGAACTAGGCACATGTATGATGTGTGTTCTGCTCCTTTAGGGGTCAGCTTGTATTAGGTCGAACCTACCTGAATCCTGTGAGGGTCTGGCTTCGGGTGGCCCCATAGCAGCATTCTCCATCAGTTCTGACAAGTCTGCAGGGAAAGCGAAGCCCAAAACACCAGCACTTAGCAGAAATGTCATTGGGGGCTCCTTTGCTTCACCAGCCTGTTTTGTCTCAGTTGTCCTACCTGACTGTTCTTGCTCTGGGTGTGACTCCAAGTTCAACACCTGGGCCTGCTCCTCTTTAGCTGGCTCCAGTGGGGGTTGGGGTGAGGCTGAAGAGGAGGTAGGGGGGCGGCACCTTGCAAGCACACCCTGTCTTGTTTGCCTCACTGGTTGGACCCCTCTTCTCCGGTTGGGCTTGATTCTCAACCAGAACTCCCCAGCTACGAGAAAAGCACAATTCAATCACACAGTTCAGCATGATTGAGCAACTGAGCTATGGAGTATAACCCTGGGCCATTTTCTTCTTTTGAGGTCCATCCAGTGCTGCATTATTTGGCTGTGGGTGTAAGACATTGGTCTCTGGCCATTTAGATGACATGCCACCTTGAATGCCAACGTCCTCTTGGCATGGGTGTTGGGCCTGAAGTCATACCTGTCCATCATAAAAGTAAAAATTGAAAAGACAATCCAAATGTCGCTTTCCTGTAGGCCATGTATTGTCCTAGGTTAGGTCCATATTAACCTTCTCCTTTAAATCCCTGTGTCTCACATCGCTTTCCTGTGCAGCAAGCCAATGCATGTATTGCCCTAACCCTTACAGGTTGCAAACACCTGTGCTGGCTAGTTAAATTAACCTAATTTATTGGCCAATGAATCACCCACTTGTGTATAAAAGCACACACATGACCCCTGGACTTTGATGGCAGTGCTTACTTTGTCATCATGCCCAAATGTCGACAACACCACGTCTGTGGGAACAGATTGCCCACAATGTC
Organism: Gastrophryne carolinensis; assembly: GCA_027917425.1. NCBI lineage: Eukaryota > Metazoa > Chordata > Amphibia > Anura > Microhylidae > Gastrophryne > Gastrophryne carolinensis. The sequence goes on from CM051235.1 coordinate 373,620,687, forward strand.
ACAAGTGTGGGGCCGAAGGTTAAGGATGGGAAGCAAATGAAATAATTTGAAAACAGTGGTTCGGGGTAAAATTATTGTGAGACGGGTTGCCGAGTAAGTAAGCCAAGGGGGCTACTTCGGGGTCACATATTGGATCACTCAGAACCTTACCCATTTGTATTTTGTTTTAATTTGCAAACTGGTGGAGGACCCAAAATGTTGGATTCAGCTATGCAGAGGAGCGGGTGGCGGAGACCCTCATAACTGACCAACGGCACATTCTGATGAGTTGCCTCAACAATGCAGCTTTGCCCAGGGGGGAGGAGGCAGACCACAGTGGGCACAAACATGAGTGGCCAGGCACACGCAACAATGATGAGTGCTTGCTTGGGAGACACTCGTACCCAGATTGGGTTAACTACAATTGTAATGCCAAACTGCCAATTTAATATCTAGCAAAGTTGTGGTGGGCCTAGATACATCGGTCCATTCCTGATATTCCAAAAATTGCATGATGTCACATGTAAGGTTGATCTTGCTCAATCTATTAAGATCCCAAACGCTTTCCATGTGTCATTGTTGAAATCTGCTGGTAATGTCCAAGTGTCTTCTCTGCTTCCTGTAGTTGTGGAGAACCAGGCTAAATATCAGTACTTGATTTACTGGAAAGGGTTTGGTCCAGAAAAAAGGTCTTGGGTTACTGCTAAGGGTATCCATACCAATGCTCTTATTAGAAAGAGCCATTGTGAAAATACAGGTCAACCTTGTAAGGATCCTGATGCCCCTCCTAAAGGGGAGTAGTCCAAGGAGGACTACCTTCCCTTTTGCTCGTTCCCATGACATCTCATGGCTGAGCAGGACTCCGATAGACGTCAGCATCAGGTGTGGCTTGGTCTTCTGGTGCTGCGACCGGCTGTCCTTGCATCCATCCTCAGGTGCGCACACACCGTTGAGTCTGTATATGCATCTATCTGACCTGTATATGTATCTAGGCATTGTATGTATATAGTTTCTCTAGTGTGATTAAATATATTACTTAATATTGGACTGCTCTGTTATTTTCATCCCGAACCTACCCACCTGTGCTTCTTGGTTATAGTACACGCTACTTTGGCCTGCCTTCTGACCTTGATTATTCTTCAACCCAATCCCTTGTCGCCAGTTACAACTGACCACCCGTGTATGATTTTCAGATATCTCACGACTACCCATGTTCCATCTGTAAGAGCCTGCCCACTTGTAGTCCCAGCACTCAGTTCTCAGAGGCAACTGTACCCAGACAGGTCTGTCCAGCATCCTTTAAAATGGGGGAGGGGGCATATCCATATAAGGGTGAAGCAGTGACACAGATTGGGCAATATCCTCTGAACTGGGCTCTGCACACCAGTGAGCCTTACGCCTAAGATGCATGTGCTAGCCTCAACCTGAATTATTGTCTAGGAACTTGAGCTGCCTGTGTCAGTGTGGGCCTGATTTATGGTTTATAAACCTATGCTGCCTTGCAGCCCTGATTTACTTTCTATGAACCAAAACTTTCCCTGACTTTCCATCTATGAACCTGTGCTGCCTGCAACATCCGTGGCCTAGTTTACCATCTATGAACTATATTAGAAAACTTCAGCCTGTTTTATTGTCAACGAACCTGAGACCACACCACCACAAACTCGGTGTCACTCAATGTGGTCTGCTGATTCCCATGAACTTTACATCTATATACCAAAAATGACTAAGGGCTAATGTGCAGACTGGGTTTTTGTTGCTTGGAAAAAAAGCCTGATGGCTGCCACTTGAAGCCCAGGATGACTGAGAATTAGTGAATGGGTCCCAGTATTCAGTCCATATGGGATGTGTCTAGATCAGCACAACTAAAAATCCAGCCCTGGCTTCGCCTAGATCAGCCCACCTAAAATCCAGATTGAACCATAGGCCAGGTGGCCCTCTCAGCCAGATTCCAAACATGACTGGTGCTAATTAGGGGGTCCTAATATTCAACCCTTATTGGATGTGTCTACATGAGCTCAATACAAAATCCATCCCTGGCCCTGAGATAAGCAGCTTGATTACACACCCCCTCAGACTACTCGCAGGGCAGGCTGCCACCCCCAACTATCCCAATGCCAAAATTGACTAAAACAGAGATAAATTGAGCCATAGCCGCCGGTGAAACTGCAGAAGAAGCCTTGAAGTAGCATCGTGCCTCGCCATACCTTATAAATGTATAATTTATCAACCACACACCGTTTGCTGTCAAATAGGCGATTGATCTGACTTGGATCTCGTTAATTATCTTCCACATACATTATGCGTTAACAGATCCTCGCTATGCTGTATTTTATCAATATTAATAAGATTAGAAAACACTATTGATAATTAGGGAGAGGCAGTGCCTTTGATTCTGCCCGCTACTAACACCCCAGCATCTCTAGATTAGAAGGAGAACACTTTCCGTTTAATAATTTCAGATCAGTACATCCTTCCTATAAAGAGCTTTATTAAGACGAACGCTGAGATCTATGCCAACTATTCTTAGGTCAGAGCTTCCCTATGTAGGAGGTATGGGGATCAGCTATTTACCATGTTGGGGTGCCTGGTGAGAAGGGACATCAGATCAAATTTGAGATGGCCAGCTGAGACCCCCTGAATGAGGCACAGGTGCTCCTGTTTAATCAGATGGATGGTAAAAACTTGAAGGCCTTGGGGCAGCAACAACTAATCTACCTCCCACCCCACGACCACTACCTCTGAGTATTTGCATTGAGCTAACCCACTTCAACCCCATATTATGTGTCAGAGTGCATACAGATGACTCCCAGACACCAAATAATACTATATGATCAATTAGAAATGTAGTAGAAAAAAAAACACCCACACCACTGTATTCATTAAAAGGGGATTAATTTAGTGGAGCAAGAGGCTAAGATGGGTGGGATGCAGGGAGGATGGGGTTAACGAGGTCACCCGGGGGGGGGGGCAAGGCGGAGAGAAGTTTCTGAACTCTGTTAAGGTGCGGCTGCCCCGTTTGAAGACCCTTAAGTCCCGGGGTAGGTTATCCCCTAGAACAGTATTCTATGGGCACCTCTGGATGACAGCATGAGTTTTACTATATTCTATTAAACAATATGTTTTAGCCTTCACTGCCACACTTTAGTGAGCTGGATTATCGCTTTTCAATTGAGATTATGGAGTTGCTTCCCAGGTGCACTCTATCAGGGTATGACAAATAAAGTAAATACTTGGTGTACTGTAAATCCATAGTATTATTGATTTCTTTTATGAATAATCAGGAGTTGTAGGGGCAGATGTACAGTTAGAGTTATATTTTGCAGAGTGTATCTCCATGAAAAGTGACTTGGTATTCGTTTTTAGGCGTTTTAGCTAGCCACTTCTAGAGGAAGAGCCTGCGGCTCATCCCAGAGAGAAGGGGGGAGTGTTCTACCTGTGTTAGAAACATCAAGGCCCCCTTGTCACGTCTTCTGGGGGTCACGTGCGGACGGGGGACCAGCTTTAGACGTCCCCTTTGACATTTTCTCTGCTAACTCACGTGTATTTGCCCTTCTGGCCTGTATATGTATCTATGCATTGTATATGTATATAAATTGCCCAGTTTTGCTCTTAAAGCGATTAAATATATAACTTAATGTTGTGCTGCTCTGTTACCTTGATCCTGAACCCACTTGCCATGCTTCTCGGTTATAGTACATGCTACATGGGCTGATATAACTCCGCTAATGGTCCAGGGTTGTGTCAAACTAGAGCTTTGCTATAGGGCTGGCAGGGCTCTGTTCACTTGTGATAGCGAAAGGGGTCTTGAAGGCTTGCATTAAGGAAACACACAGTCGGTGACTGTAATGACGAGGCCATCATATTTGGTGGCAGTGAACGAGATAATAGTGTGTGTTAGTGTGCATAGACACATACTCTCATACACTAAAGATTATCAGCAGTAGCTCTGCTGCTGGGATATTAAAGTGCACCTATATTCAGAGGGAAGTTTATGTTGTCATCTTTCATCCCCAGGCCAGTGCCCAAAAACAGCCTGTGTTTCTATTTTACTAAAGCCTTTGTCCAATAGTTATAACAAAAGGAACTGGATGTAGTCGGCCATATTTCTGCCTGGCCAAGTGGCCCCGCCCCAGCGGCTGCCGAGATGGAGGCTGGATGACCGGCCCCCGGGTACCTGGGGGGGGGATGTGGCGGGCTCGTCTGTGTTGGATGACATCCAGCTAGCTGTCAACGAGCAGGAGGCACAGCCGCACTAGGGCTCAGACACCTGACAGATAGCCTGAGGACCGACTGTTAGTGTCACCCTATCTGTCAAGAAATTTTGATGGCTTTGCACCTAGGGGTCACTAAGACAAAAGTAGGGGCCGATGTGACTGCCCACTGCTATTCGTACAATACCTGTCAGTAACCAACAGTAACTTTGCCCATCAGAACAAGCTTCGTACTGACTGTAGTGGACTTTGTCAACCAGGGCCCAGAAGCGCTGACCCCTCTGGGCCAACAAAGTGGGCACTGCCTTACGGGAGATCCTCGGGGAGGTTCTCCCCATGGTAGGCCCACTGACCTGGGGACCCAACTGATGTCACAGTAGCTGGAGTCCCACTGTAATCAGATATATGTGCAACATCTGGTGGTCAGCCCATATGACCTGCAGACGCATGGCCTCTGTAATCTGTTTAACAGCAGCCTGAAGCAGATGCTTTTAAGTGGACCAAAACCAGACCTAGCTTCTGTAAGATGGTAGGTCTGGTTTGCATTTCACCTTTGAGGCAACCAGATTTGGGATGCCCTGCTGAGTGAAACCACCCCAGTCGCCTAAAATGCTTACCTCGCTTCTCGGGCTGTGCCTGCAATAACCAACTGGCTGGTGTGGCCGTGCACAGCCTAAGGGTGCAAGGGATGCCATGCACTGATCACATGTGCAGCGAGGATTCCATTCTGTTTCTTCAGCCGTCCATTGTTATACATGGCTGGAGAAACTGATTGGAGGGGAGCGCCGTAGACTCAGAAAGGTAAAAAATTTACCCATTGGCAGGTTTTAGTCCACTTTAATTTGTTGGTCAATCCCCAGCAGCAAGACTGGGATCAGTATCTCTTCCCACTGCTATTTGCTTACCGGGAGGTTCCACAGACCTCAAAGGGGTTCTCCCCCTTCAAGCTCCTGTCTGGATGAGATGTACAGGGGCCCCTGGCTCTCGAGAAGGAGGATGAGAAGGTTTTCTATCAGCTCACGGTTGACCAATAATGCCAGCTGAGGTCAACCCTACACCCCTTCCGGGAGTTGTGCAGCCGGATCCCTGGATGGACAAAGTAAGCCGTCCTTCACATGGATGCCAGAGATTACTCTATGCAGGTGTTAACTATATTGGTTCTTTCTGGCAGTGCTGCTTTTGTGTGCCAGGAGACCTGAATCCAGGGGACTCCCAAATATTTGACCACACTCGGGTCTCATCTGCTGTCCTTGTCCAAAGTAATTTTACAGATGACCTGCTCATAGCAGGTCGGTAAACACAGGCCTGACAGTGCCCCCCACAGGGGCCTCCAATTCTAGAGATCTTGCTGGTACTGTTCACACCTAGGATAGGCCGAATGGGGCAACAAATGAATTCCGTTAACGGACCAGGGTCCTGACAAACTAGAGTTGTGGCATGTGTCACTGCTCTGGGTTACTGAAAGGGCTCCACAGTCTGTCTTGAAGGCCTATATAAGGCCAAACATCATGATCTTGGTGATAGTGACATAACAATTTTTGTGACTCTGCAGCAGCATGCTGTATCTGTGCTGCAGCTCATCCCCAAGTCATCCTCTGAGTCCTGATCCTCTATCAGCTCTGTTTATGGGCCTATGGTCTTTTGTGTCTGCTGCCTGTTCCTGGTCTGTCCCCTGCTACTTGCCCTATCTCTCCCCATTACCTTCTTCTAGTCTGTGTCTGTTATTTGCTCTGGTCTCTCTCTGTTTTTGACCTTTGCCTGGCTTTGAACAACCTTCGCTTCAACCCTGCAGCTGGTCTCAGCCTTAACCTTGTCCTGACACCTAGTGCTCCTGCATTGACATGGTTTCCAGACCTGACAGTAATATATATATATATATATATATATATATATATATATATTTACAGATATAAATCTTGTGACTAATAAATAGCTGTAGAGTCAGAAGTTTGGAGGGTGTTGAATCTTCAAGCACAATTTGTCTTTCAACATCTCATTTATTTGTCTCTAGTTGCCTCTCTGTGTCGCATAGGTTCACATTAGTAATGTTGCTGAAGGCACAATTAAACATAATATGATTGATTCCACCCACAACTGCAAACAACGCTTGTACATTTTCCTCTGGGGCGATGAAAAGCAGAGGTGCAGAGCTGTTTTGGGGAGAGTTTGACTTGTCAGCGGAGCCCCATAAATAACATCCTCATCACCTTTTGCCGTTCAAGAATGCTGAATTCTGGGGTAGAAGCCACCAGCTTGTCAGATATCTTGCGTGATTAGGTAACATTCAGTTCAGCCTTCGTTCAGACATTACATTGACAAGATAAGTGTTCCAGGCTAATTGAAGATTGGAGGCTTCCCAAAAGGTTGGGCTGGTTTAGGCCCATCCTTGTCATCAAGGCATCTCCTAGATACCATCAACCTGTGTGCCCCCAGGGCTGTACCTTTCTCTGTTGAGGAAATGGGCCCAGTAAGTGGAACAGTTCCCTAATTTGTCATCAGTCAGATAAACAAGTCAGAAAGTTCACAAATAGTAAAGTTGAAATCAGTTGCCCATTTGCATGCAATGTAGATAATAAGTTATTATTGGTCTATACATCAGGTCACATTTTGGGAAATGCCTATTCACATGCACAGGCACTCAATACATGTATTGCAGGATAGCACAAATCTTTTCATCCTCAGACAGAAGGTTGGAACTGTCATAGGTCCTGGCTTGATTCCTAGCTTTTTGCAACTCTGTGTATAACCTTTGCTTGTCTGATTACTTATAAATGTACCCTGCCTCCACCAACCTGGGCTTGTCTTATTGCTTATAAACTTACGTTGCCTGCACCAATTTTTTTTCTTCAGCAATTTCTTCAGCAATCTTAGCTTGTCCAATTGCTTATGAACCACTGTCCTAGCTTCAGGATTGACCTCTTGTCTGCTTCTCGGGGAGGCCGATTCATTAACAGCGGCAGGTAGCGACAGTTGAGCGACTGTAGCGGCATTTTCAGAGCGCCCGCTAGTAGTCGCTGTGCTTGGCCATTGTTCGGTAGTTGATAGCGACTGAGTCGGTGTGGCGTAATGTTGAATATTGGGTGAGGAGTCGCTATTTGTCAGGTTCCGCGCTGTATGGGAGCGCATGATAGCGACTGGCCATAGCGAGCGGCTCCCACCATATTCATTAACAAATCACGCTCAAAAAATTCACGCGCTGTGAAATGCATGTTTAAACCCCAGAGCGCTGGCGGCGATGGGTTAAAAGTAGTTTTTTAACCTCCAAACCACCATATTTTTGGAAACAAAAAAAAAACAAGTTTTTAAAATAATTTTGTAATATGAATACATTAATATCAGACCTGTAATATCAATTCTGTACATTTTTATTTTTTTTACCTTAAAAAAAATTATTTAAAATGGCAGAAGTGGTCACAGAATTTTTCACATTTAAAAAAAAACAAAAAAAAACATTAATAACAATTAATTATGAATATTTATAGATTGTTCCATTGAAATGCATTGGAGAGCGCCAGGTAGCGAGAGGTCATACCTGTCGCTGTTCAAGGTCGGACGCTGACGCTGTGGGCTGAGGCTGGAATAATGATGAATGAGTCGCTATATGGCGCTATCTCAGTCGCTAAGCAGGATTGGCTTGATAAATGTGTGATTGTGGTGGGGAGCCGGTGTTCTCGAGGCGGTGCCCGTCATTACCGGTCGCTCACCAGTCGCTACCTGTCGCTATCCCTTGTTAAATAAGGGCCTATGTATATCTCGGCTTGTTACCGATTGATGAGCCCCCTGCTGTCTCAACCAGGTCTGGTCCGATTATAGCTTACAGGGCTACGTTGCCTGCACCAACCTTACTTATGAACTTACACTGCTTACAGCAACCTTAGCTTGTCCAATTGCTTATAACTCACTTACCTAGGCTTTCCTAATCAGGACTGACATTTTGTCTGCTTCTTTGTTACCAATGTATGGATCCCTGCTACCTAGGCCTGTCTGATTTCTTATAAACCATTATTGCCCCCACCAACCTTTGCTTTTCCCATTGAACCTCCTACGCTTTCACCAACCTTATCCCACCAATATCTGCTGGCTGCACGGACCTTCACTTGTCTCATTGCTTATAAACCTTGAGGCTCTTATTCACACCTCTCTCCGCTTGTGCTGTGTTGGGCAACACAGTCACTACACAAGGGAAAATTATGCCCATTATTTTTAATGGGCGCGTTCACATATTTACGCTGCGTATAAATGTGAACTGGCCCATAAAAAATAATTGGCAGCATTTTCACCTGCGTTGTGACTGTGTTGCCCAAAGCAGTGGAAGCTGATAGGTGTGAATAGACCCTTAGGCTCCTCCCACACTGCTATGCTTTTGCGCTGTGCTGAATTATGCTGCATTGCATTTTACGTGCATTTTGCTTGCATTTGGGTTGCCATATACTTCTATGGAGCTGCATTTGAATTGTGTTGTGCTGGAAATGAAGCATTCAGGATTTTTCCAGCGCAAATGGCTAGGCGTGAAAGCAGTCACATCTCTCCGTTGCGTTAAGAGCAAGCAGTTTGTAAATATTCCAGAGGTGCATTATATAAAAACAAACACTGCTCTTTTGATGCATTTTTTTAAAAGAAAAACATTTTTGCATAAGTAAATGGTAAATTCTATGGCAACGCAAATGCAATGCAGGTACATTGCATTATACATGCACTGCACTTGTGTTGCCATAGACTTCTATTGACCTGCGCTGTTACAACAAAAGGTGCCTGCAATCCCATCTACAATAAAATTCTGATTTTCTTCTGTGTTGTAACTGCGCTGCAACCCAGAGTAGCAATGCGGAGCGAGAACAGAGCCTTACTGTCTCCAGCATCCAGGGCTGGATTAAAGGAGGTGGCAAACCAGGGCACCAGCCCTGGGGCCTCCGCCACGTGGGGGCATCCATCATTTGTTAAAGTGGACCAACACCCAGGGGGGATCGGCCTGTGAATATAGATTCCCGGGCCGATCAGATCCCTGCCCGCGGGGCATCCGAAATCGGGATGTCCCGCGGGGTGAAACCCCCCAGGAAGCCCACAATCCTACCTTTTCCACGTTCCAGCGGTGCATGCGCGTCCGCTGCCTCCCGCGTGTCCCTCTAGCAGGGCGCGCTCCCACGCCGGCCGTTTGTGAATGGCCGGCGCGGGTGCGCTCCCTATAAGAGGGACGCGCGGGAGGCGGCGGCGGATGCGCTCTGTTTGTCCGGCGCTGCCTTTCGCTTGTCCACTGGCGGGGATTGGCTTCAGCGGTCACGTGGGAGCGGGGTGAGGTGAGTTTTCGGGGCTTTCTGGGGGGTTTCACACAGCGGGGCACCCCCGATCGGGGCGCCCCACCGAAGTGGACCAAAACCCAGGATAGTCAAAATCCTGGGTGTTGGTCCACTTTAACAAGGACAGCAATTGATCTACACTTAGGCCCTTATTTAAGAAGGGATAGCGTCAGGTAGTGGCTGGTTAATGACAGGTAGCGACAGGCAGCGACTGGTGAACGCCGGACACGGCACGCAATTACACATTTATCAAGCAGAATCTGTTTAGCGACTGGGATAACGCCATGTAGCGTCCGATTCATCATTTTCACAGCCTCAGCGAACAGCGCCAGCGTTCAGCCTTGCACAGCGCCACACTCGCTACCTGTCGCTCTCCCATACATTTCAGTGGACAATACTTTTCTTCTCTTTAAACAGGGTTTTTGCTTATTTTTTCCCCAAAAATCACAAATAATTCTATTACCTCTTCTGGCATTGAATAAGCAGTTTTTTCACAATTTTATCATTTTTGATATATTTCTTCAGAAATGACATTACAGGTCTGGCGTTAAAGTGTTCATGTTACAATGTTGTTACAATGTAATTCCATATGTTTTCGCTTTGTTACTAGTTGATAGATGCTGGAAAACACACTTTAAACACACCGCCTCCTGCGCTCTGGGCTTCAAACAAGTATTTTTCAGCGCCAGAGATTTGTGAGGCTGTTTTTTTGCTGAATATGGTGTGAGTCGGTGTAGCGATAACCCTTATCGCCGGAGGGCTTCACCGCCCGAGACGTCCTTTTCCCAATCGTAAGAGGTGCTGCTGGAATTCCAGAGTCGTCCGTGAGGAAACAGGAACAGCCCTTACAAGGGCTAGTGAATTGTAATATAGCGTTTCCCCCAATAAGAGACAGAACTTCAGTATTGAGGGTGAAGGTGAAGTGTACTTTATTAGTGCCACACTGGGCCTTATATGCAATGCTCCATGCAATGACAACCACACTGACCAATAGCAGCAGGGCACACAATCCTTCAACTCTGCCGGTGACGCAATCAGTAGAACAATAGCAGGCTGTAATACAATCAATCAGGACAATGCCATTGACTGTGACGTAATCAACAATACACAATGGCAGTCAAAATACAATGACATTGCCTGTAACAGTATCAAAATACAATTACATTGTCTGGAACCTAATTAAGAAAAGGCCAGTGAATGACCCGGTGGGCAACTGAATAGTGATGACATCCAAAAGACAGAGCCTCTGTCACAATGCCCCCTTTTTGTGGAACACCCGGCAGACCCGGATTGACCCTGTTCGGGTTAACGTGGGGCTGTCCGGACTCTTGTTATGGGCAGAGTTCTGTTTAAGGACAAGTCTGCAAATAGTGAGTAACCGGACTAAACATTGACGTGGGCTGTACATAGGAATCGGTCATGGGTGGGGTCCAAACACTGGGATATTGTGGCGTTGGTGAGTTCAGCACCAAAGTCCTTGGTTGGATGTGTGCACAGGTGCTCTGCTTTCTTATAGCTGGCCCAAGTTTCAATCTCTTTCCATGGTAGCTGATCGGAGAATCCACAATCTTCTGCACATCTATATCATCGTAAAAGTAGACAAAACCATAACCCTTAGAAACGCCAGAGGCATCCCTAATAATTTTGACATTCTTTACAGCGCCATACTTTGAAAAAACATCCTTAATTTCAGGCTGATTAATCCGACGGCCAATGCCCCCAACAAAAATAGTGTTTGGCATAAGTTTTCCTTCTGGAAGGACGTAACCTGATGGCTGATCCTCTTCTTGGCTTCTTGTAACAGACATGACGTGATGCAGACGAAACCCCTGGGTCTCCCCGACCAGTGGGCTGGAGTCGGCAGCTCGGGCTGGAGCCTGGGTTGTAACAGGGTTGACGCTGGCTGGCCCAGAGGTAGCGTAGGCAGAAGTCATTGGTCCTAGATCATTTCCCAATAGTACTTCTGCTGGTAAGTTGTCCATAAGTCCCACCTGTACCCTGCCGGATCCAGCGCCCCAGTCAAGATGTACTCGGGCGGTGGGGAGTTGAAACACAGCTCCTCCCGCCACCCTTACTGCAACGGTGTGTCCAGTGCGGTCTTTGTTCTTGACCAAATGAGGTTGGAGCAAGGTAAGTGTGGCTCCGGTGTCACGTAATCCTTGCGCGGTGCGCCCATTGACTCATACCTCCTGGCAATGGTGCTGTTGGTTGTCTTGGATGGCCGCTTGTACGGGATCAGCTTCATACAGTACCCCCAGATACTCTTCCGAACTGCTCTCAGCTTCCAAACAGTGTGCCACAGGAGTACGGGAGGTGGAAGGTTGCTTTTGCCCCCACGTGTTTCGGGGAGGCTCTAGGGCACAATCACTGCGATAATGTCCCCATTGTTTGCAACGATGGCACTGAACTGTGGAGAGGTTCGGTTGCTGCGCTGGCCTATGTGGCCCAGAGTAACGAGTTGGCGCTGAAGCCACAGGTGCTTGAAATTTGATGGGAGGTGGTGGTTTTGGAGCGGACTGTTCTGTCTGGCGAGCATCGGTGTACTCGTCGGCTAGACGAGCAGCCTCAGGTAGCGTTAGAGGCCTCCGGTCACGTACCCACTCTCTTAGCTCTGGTTGCAGGGCATTGAGAAAATGTTCTAGTAAAAACAACTGTAGTACATCCTCAGCGGTCGTGGCTTTGCATCCAGTGACCCAGTGTGATGCTGTACGATGGAGGCGACATGCCCACTCCGTGTAAGAATCCCCTCCCTTCTTTTGGGATTCCCGAAATCGTCGCCTGTAGGCCTCCGGGGTGACAGCGTACCGGGCTAACAAAGCCTCCTTTACCAGATGGTAGTGTGGTAAATCCGCATCAGGGATGGCCCGGAAAGCATCGGAAGCTTTCCCAGATAGTTTCCCTGATAATATGGTGACCCATTCCTCCGTGGGTACCCGGTGTAAAGCGCACTGCCGTTCAAAATCGGCCAAAAATCCGTCAATCTCGTCGTCACTTTCCTGGAAGGACTTAAATGCTGCAAATGGAATCTTTCTCCCCCCAGTGTAACTGAGGCTGAGAGGCTGCTGGGTTGAAAGTCGCCGATCTTCCCTTCGCTTACTGGCCTCTGCCTCCGCTGCGGCGAAGACTCGGTCGATCAGTTCCTGTGATGGATTCGGGCCATAGACCGACAATCTGTTCCGAACCGCTTGAACGAGAGCAGCGTCTTCATCGATCTCTATATTGGTTTCGGTCCTCACTGCTGCATGATCCATTTCGATCAGCTCGGCTATCAGTTCCCGACGTGGGCGGTTGCTAGCTGACCTTCCCCGGCTCTCGAGTAGATCCTTCAGGGTCAGCCTTTTCAACTTGTCATACTGACTCTCCATCAGGGTAGCACTCTCTCTGGGTACAAAGGACCATCCGACCGCTTGCCACCAATTGTAGCGATAACCCTTATCGCCGGAGGGCTTCACCGCCTGAGACGTCCTTTTCCCAATCGTAAGAGGTGCTGCTGGAATTCCAGAGTCGTCCGTGAGGAAACAGGAACAGCCCTTACAAGGGCTAGTGAATTGTAATATAGCGTTTCCCCCAATAAGAGACAGAACTTCAGTATTGAGGGTGAAGGTGAAGTGTACTTTATTAGTGCCACACTGGGCCTTATATGCAATGCTCCATGCAATGACAACCACACTGACCAATAGCAGCAGGGCACACAATCCCTCAACTCTGCCGGTGACGCAATCAGTAGAACAACAGCAGGCTGTAATACAATCAATCAGGACAATGCCATTGACTGTGACGTAATCAACAATACACAATGGCAGTCAAAATACAATGACATTGCCTGTAACAGTATCAAAATACAATTACATTGTCTGGAACCTAATTAAGAAAAGGCCAGTGAATGACCCGGTGGGCAACTGAATAGTGATGACATCCAAAAGACAGAGCCTCTGTCACAGTCGGTCGCTATAAGCAGTCGCTAACATACGCTCCCATACATCGCTGTACTGGTCAAATAGCGACTCCTCACAATGTATTCAACATTACTGAACAGCGACTGAGTCGCTATAAAGTAGCGACCCACGGCCGAGCACTGCGACTACTAGCGGGCGCTCTGAAAATGCCTGCTACAGACGCTCATCTGTCGCTACCTGGCGTTAGTGATGAATCAGCCTGTTAGATACCAAGGGGGCCTCCACTAGATTTTCTGCCAAGGGGCATCCACCACACTTAATCCAATTTTGCCACCTTGGCTTGTGTGATTACTTCTGATCTTTCTCCCCATTAGGCAAAGCTATCCTTCATGGCAGTTGGTGGTGATTCAAAACTCTGGCTAATCTAATGTGACTTGGGCTGTCTGCTATCTAACACCAGTGGGTGCCGGCCAAAAGTATTAAAGTGGACCAACACCCAGGATTTTGACTATCCTGGGTCTTGGTCCACTTCGGTGGGGCACCCCGATTGGTGTGAAACCCCCCCGATCACCCGAAAAACTCACCTCTCCCCGCTCCCAGCGCTGACAGACAAGCGTTTTGACAGCCGCGGACAAGCGGCTCCTCCGCCGCCGCCTCCCGCGCGTCACTCTTGACGCGCGCGCGCCCGCGCCGGCCATTCACAGACGGCCGGCGCGGGTGCGCGCACGTCTAGAGGGGCGCGAGGGAGGCGGCGGCGGACGGCCACCGCAGAAGACAAGGTAAGGGGATTTGGGGTGTTTGGGGGGGGTTTCACCCCGCGGGACATCCCGATCTTGGATGTCCCGCAGGGAGGGAGGTGATCGGCCAGAGAATCTTATAGATTCCCGGGCCAATCACGGGAGGGTGATGGTCCACTTTAATACAAGTTGGCAGGTAATTTTACTTAGGAAGTCAAACAATTGTTCAAGACTGGTCTTCCCTTTCTAAATTGGTTGATTAAATCTGGTAGACATTCTGTAAATAATATATATTATATGATCATGTCAAATACAAATAAAGATTATTCTTCTATTCTGCATTATTGAAATCCATTAAAGAATTTTGTAGATAATCTTTTGTAGATAACCTTTCTTTGACCAGCCAAAACGGGAGTCCCTCTTTAATGATCAGATTTTAGTTTCTCAAGCCTGGAACACATTTGAACATCTGGTAGACAGCAGATAATCTTGCTTTCAATGACCTGGAATCTCTTTTTAACAATCAATAGTTTGAAGCAGACCAACACCATTTCTCTGCTAACAGGTGTTGGTCTGGGTCCAGGCGCATATAAATAGACCTGGGGGGGGGGGCATCCAGAATGCTGGAGCCCCTCTACGCATCACACCCCAGACCGCAATTCTTACCTCTTCCTGGATCCTCAGCCCTCTGATTGGTGCTGATCACCTAGGAAGGGCCAGCCCACATGACCTCCGCCAACCAAACACGGGACTGCATTCTCAGCTGAGGATGTCCCCCCAAGCCTGTTTGAATGCGTCTGGACCTGGACCAACACCAGTTAGGGAAGAAACAAGCATTGGTCCGCTTTAAACATTTCAGACATGTCCTCCTTTTAGATATTGTAAGGCTCTTCAGTCTATTATATTAGCCAGTAAATGGTGTTACCTTAAAGCAGAACAAAACCCACAAGCGGTCAGCCTAAAATCTAAAAGGCTTTCCTCTGGGGCACTCAGCTGTGTGAAACCACCCAGGACACCGGTAATAACTCACTTTCCCCTGGTCCAACAGTGCATGAGCAGGCTCTTGTCCAATCAGAGACATTTGCCTTTCAGCAAAAAGCTCGAATTGGTTTGCGCTCCTGATTGGCTGGGGTGGGAGTGAGGAGGCCACCAGGGATGCAACAGCGCATGCTCTCTATTGAAGTGGGCGAGAGCCTGCGCATGTGCCGTTGGACTGAGGAGAGTTTTACTGGGTGAACTGGGGGGTTTTACACAGCGGGGCATCCCAATTTGGGATGTCTCATGGGCATGGAACAAAACCCAGGAAAGTCAAATTCCCGAGTTTTGTTCAGCTTTTAACATCTTGAAGGCTGTAACATCTGGTTACATTGGAAGCTAACAACTTATTAAGACTTTGGTTGGTGGAATCCAGTAGACATCCTGAAAGTTCTATGACCAGTCAGAGTTAGAGCCAATTCAGACAACTATCCTCTGTAGACGTTGGTTGATTAAATCTGGTGGACTATTGGCAGATAATCTAACTTTCAGCTGGAGTCCCCCTTTAATGAGCAGGATTCAAACATTTTCTTTTTAAGACCAACAAATACTTAAAGACTTAAAGATGAACTCTAAGCTTTTTGTAACCCGCAGTCACCCCTCCCTCCCCTGTGCTGAGCCCAATTTGGGCTTTAGAATAACTCACCTGATCACAGCAATGCTCCCTGATTCCAGCAGGGGTGGGAATGGCAGACGTTGACCTGAGTGACACTCGGACTTGAGTGAATGACCAGTACAGTCACATTGCTGCATGGGATTGGGTGACAGACCTGCCACTGTGCATTCTCTCCAAGATGGCTGTGGCCAGGACCTGAGATGCTGGCGGAACGGCGATGGATCCCGGGCGAGGTAAGGCATTTCTTTTCTTTTTGTAACCTTCTAACCTTCCTGAGCGCAAGAGTAAGGAGGACGGGTGGGTGGAGGGATACATAAAGATTGGACTTCTGCTTTAAATTGCTCCTTTTTGACATTTGAAATATGTTAGACATTTGGCAAGTAATCCTACATGCTATGACTAGTCTGAGAGAGAGACAAATGTTCAGGTTTGCCCTTCTTTTCCACATTGGTTAGTGAGAACCTGTGAACCAAGCTTAGACTGGTTTATCAGGGAATCACCTGGTGCATTGGGCCCTTTAGTGCCTTTATTATCAAAGCCTGAACTATGTATAGCTTATTTGGGGCACCTTAAGTGCACAGACACCGAGAATAGAGTCTGGCATAATGATTCTGTGCATAGGCCTTGAATATAAGCCTATATACATATTGTGAGAGGTTGAGCGATCAGCAGTGACACCGACAACAGTTTTTAAACAGCAAAAATGGCTTAATTTAGCAAATTATCGCTCAGTCCATAGATTGCAGCATAAACGCAGTAAATCAAAAGTGGTTACTTCACCAAACAAATGTAAGTCCAGGGCTGGGTACTCCAGCAAGCTGTACCTTCATGGTAAGTCCAAATCCACTTGCACGGATCGTGCCTGATACAGCCTAGCAGGGAGAAATACACACCTTTTATGACATTTTTGTACAATTTACCACAATTTATATAAAACTCTGACTATAATCTAAGAATATAAGTGCTACTTATATCTTAGTGTGGGGTGGGCCCCCAGAGTCAGATCTTCTGGTGGTTCCCAGACACCCCAGTCTGACGCTGCTGTGAACAATAGGCAGATAATCTTACTTTCTCTCACTATCTTAAGCTGGAGTCTCACCTTAATATTCAGGATTCAGACAATAGACTTTCTCTGATTTTTTTCCCTCTACGGCTTCCACTGTCTAATGAGAAGCAACACATGTAAGAAGCGAGAGGTGAGGCGGAATTAGGCATTCTTGGCAGCGGTGGAGCTTGTGTATCACTGGTTTGGAGTTCATGTACATTTATATATTCCCTGGTTTGAACCCTCTCGAGCCTCTCTTGTCTCAGCCCGAAGCTTTGATCTTCTCGCTACCAGAGAGTCGGCAGCACACAGAAAAAAAAAATGCCATTTCCTCTTAAAAATTGCCCATTTCAATCCTCAATTTCTTGCTCGAAAAAAAAAACTGGAAATAAAAAAAAAAAAAATTAATAAACCCCGAAAATATTATTGTTCTATTTCCTAGCCAGTCCGGAAAAAAACGAAAAAGAAATGCAATAATCCAATCTCAGGTCCTTTGAAAGGAAATCAAAAGCCGGGGCGCTGATAAATATTTCAGCCCTCATTGAGGCTAACCGCTCGCTGTGTTTATTAAATAGACTTTCTTTTAATTCCAGTTATTCATTTTAATAGGTCAGGACTTGGCTGTGATTTAAACAGACCGCTGAGGAAAAGCTCTATGCTTAAACATTGTAACAATACGGATTATTAGATTTAATTGGCCGGCTATTACTTGTTTGGGTGATGTGCTACGGGGTTGAGCTCGGTCTCGGATGGCCCTTAAACCACCGAGGTTACGACCCCGGCAGTCGGAAAGAACGAAGAGGAGAGGCTTTATGAACCAAATGGAGATGCTGCAAGAGGAAAAAGGTAGGGATGGGAGAAGGAGCTGAGAGCGTGCTGGAGGCAGCACAGGGCAAAAGGGGATTTAAATAGCAGCTCTGCCAGTGAACGATCTCCATCAGCCCGATCCTGGCACCCGAAGCTGCTTCCTAACTACACTCCGCGGAGATGAGAGGAGAAAATTCCTCACTCTCATAGATAATGATGTTTGTTCACAATACATTTAATAATGTAGTTAGTTTGTTTCAAAACTATTTTTTTCTGCCCGCTAAAAGAAAAAAAAAAAACAGCCACATCAAGGACAGTAATGTCTGTTTGTGGTTAATGGGGTCTACGGGGACCCTGGAGGATTGTGGCAGTAATTAGGCTAACCTGATCATCTTTAAGGAGGAGATAAAAAGGTGCAAAGTTAGCAAAGATAAAACTTCAAATTAAAGGTAATACGTACAAAAAAGTTTGATGGTAAATAAGATGACATTGACCTGTTGGTGGCCGTTGAGCAGCGTTGGGGGGGTCATTAGGCAGGAGGGAGCTCATTTGGTAAATTGATGTATAGTTACGCCAGATTTGTTGTGTTGAGTCGGTTCAAAAAATATGCCTTTTTTGTTTTGCATTGTTGGTGATTAGTGAGTTTAAATTGTAATAAACAGGAAAGTTGTGCAAATTGGATTTAGAGTCACTCTAACTACAGAGGAAAGAACAGAAAAGAGACACAAACTATAGGAATTTATGAGCTTTACCCACTGGCAATATATATATTTTGGTGGCAACTGATGGCCACAATATAATGGCACCTGAACTACTGCAGCTACATGCATTGTTTTACCAAATTTACTGCTGGTTCCTAAAATCTTGAACATGGGAAGAGGGGACCAGACTGGTCGCCCCTCCCAACCTTTCCCAAAACCAATGTTCCTAGGTTGTTGTTGGTTTTCAGCATGACAAAAGTAGGTCCTGCCTTTTTCCACGCTAATCTGGCTCAGGGTAATTGTTCTTGGGTTGTTGTAGGCTCTAAAACTTGGAAAATGGGACCTGGCTGGGTGTCCATCTCAACCCTTTCCACCATGCCTCTGAGCTTCAGGCCCTGAACCTGGGGAAGTGGAGTCTGGCTTGACCTTCCATCACTGGCTTGTAGGTCTAGTGTTTTTAGACTTGTAGCCCTAAACACAAGAAAATGGGTCTGGATTGACTTATCCTTCCCCTCCCCTTCCCGGAACAAATGAACTATTTGGGCTGCTGTAATTCCTGAACAAAAGAAGTAAGATCTGAGCCACAGCCCCTAGGTCAATTTTCTTTGGCTTTTGTCGGTCCTTAAAATAGTGGGGTTTTGCTATCTCAGCATGAGGAAGAAGAGTTTGCCCCAACCCCATCCACCCTATCCCAGGGTTTTCTGGTGTCCTCTCTCCAGAGAGTGGGGAAGGATGGAGATACAGGTGCCTGAAAATAAAGAAAATGGGACTTAATTACTGGGAAAGGGGTCTAGTGTCCCACCCAAGCATCCCTGTCCTATAGTAACAGTCACTTAAAGGTAGCTGGTAGGAGGGAAAAATGATCCCACACCAGGAAATTGTAGAACTCTCTCACAGGTGGTCTTAGGACAATGTAGCACCCTGGGCAGCCCCATTGGATCCAGGTTGGTGGCAATCCACATCTGTAGATAGAGAGAGAAAGGTTAGGTACAGTGGTGTCCGGACAGGTAGTGGGGTAGTGAGAAATTAGCCTAACCTAGTGTGGAACGTCTGTCCTCAGTCTCCTCTGTGGCCAAGGGTCTGGTCATGGGTGACAGGTGGTCTCCCCACGGCCGGGCCACCCTGGTTGCACAGAACTGTGGGAGCCCTAAGACAACAGAGGAGGCATGGGCAGGTTTAGCTGGAGGGGCTTGTCCATACTTCGGTAGCAGGGATTTCCCAACGCTCCTGGGTTTTGGATGCCCCTCTGGGGTTTGTGGAGGACTGGATATGCGGATGGGGCACATGCTCGGAAGCAGCCCCTCCCCTCCTTTTCTGCTATCCGACATCTGAATGATAGAGGAGAGGGCAGGGGGTGGAGCTGCCTATTAAAAAGAGAAAAATAGGTGGAGTTTTATTATAACAGGTTGACAGTAGGAGGAGCTTATAATCAGTGAGAAGAAGGTGAAGCCTAACTTAACTAACTTAATAAGAGGACAAAGGGGTGAATCCTCCCTTAAGCCAAGTGTAAATTGGAAGAGTATCTTTAATAGTAGGGGGTATGTTGGGGCAGAGTTCTGAGTAAGTCAGGGGAGCAGCCCAAGTATAAGAGGGCCCTGGCAGGAACCAGAACTGCATGGATTTGCGCTGAGGAGTGGAGAGCAGGGGTCCACATTGTGAGACTTAGGTCCAGGTGGGACAGAACCCAGGGGGGCCTAGGCGTTAAAAGAACAGATTAGGTGCCCCCTACGGAGGGAGAAGATTTTTGGGAATCATGAGACTGGGAAGCAGTACCTAGAGGTAGGTTGTGGCGGCCCCTGTCCGAGACCCCTACCTCTGTGGTAAACATTGAGAGGGACAGAGACCCTCATTACTGAGAGGTCTCTGATACTAGGGTGGAGAGGAATCTACAGTGTTTTTTCTTGCAGTACATCTATATTGTGCAGATACGTACTGGAAACTCCCTATACAGCCTTCATTGTGAAGGTTAATCAGAGGAAGAGTGCTCAGCTAAATGTGGGGTGGAGTATGGAATCATGTATGTAACTGTACGCTGTATTCGAAAAATGGACAGATGTCCGAGATGATAAACTACAACCTGGTGGCATAAAAGTGAAAGCTGGATTACACTACTGCTGGGAAAGGCCATGTAGGTGGGCCTATACTACAAACCTGTGTCCCTAAGTGACTGAGTTAAAAATAACGGTCTGCCATTTTTGTTACATGATTTGGTCCAGGCCCATTTAAGTTGCTGTCTAGGGTAAATGTTTATATGCAATCAACCTACATCTAGTTTCCCAGTCACCGCTCTCTGTTCCTGCCCCTGTAGACATAATTTCTCTCTTTTGCTCCTCCCAAGTCCCTAAAAAAGGCCCTGGCAGGGCCAGATTATGAAGGGGGGGGGGGCGAGGGGCGTGTGCACCGGGGCCTCCACCACTTGACCTGCAAAGGGGGCCTCCACCAACCTTTGGATTATGGTTTGGTCCAAGAGGCTTTGGTCTGACAGTCTGCGGGGCCAGCAACAAAGCTATGGGTGGCAAAGAGGGCCCCACACGCCTGCAGCCAAAGCTACCACAGGTTGAAGAGTCTAGAGTAGCAAAGCCGCTTTCAGCAACGCTACAGTGATAGGTGCAGAGCTGTCAATTGGCAGCCGCTCACAGCACATAAGCCACCAAGCACAGCCGCTCACAGCTCAATGCAGGGAACTGTTTTCTGCTGGACCAGCTGGGCGACTACACCCCCCCACCACCCAGAATGGCAAAGCAGGAGCAGCACGCACCCGCATAAGGGTGGCACAAGGGACTCAATCTGACGTTCCAATAAGTAGGCGGGTGCCAGACAACAACCAATCAGTTACTTGGCTGGTCTATTATTTTAAAGGAAAAAAATACTGTATCTGGGGCCTTCACCACACTTAATCCGGCCCTTGGCCCTGGGCTATGAAAATATCTTCTACCCCTTCTACCTAATGTTTTGGAGCATCTAGGCTTTTATATGATATTTTGTATCTCTTCCACCTACAAGTGACAGGGTATAAGTCATGGCTGGTCCCCATCACAAAAATGTTTTGCCTGGGTTGAAGCAGGACCTATGTCTTTGCTAATGTTAAACACGAGCTGTTTTTTTAAATTAAGGATGGTGTTGTGTTGCCGGGTAAGAGGGTCCATCAAAGGCTGTCAATTAAAAAGGTTAAAAGTAGCTATGCATGTTGGGTATTGTTCTGTTCGGGGGACCTTGCGCTCAGATCATCACCTGCCCCTCTGCTACTGCAGCCAGCATTATCGCATCTGTCATCACATCGAGGGACAAAGGAGCTGACGATCGGAGGTAAGTAAAGTAAAAAAAAGTGTTTTTTTTCAATAAAAGTCATTTTTTCTTATGTGTCAGTGTGTTTTTGTTTACTGTTAACCTCTTGTGAACTGGTAAGGGGTCCATGAGACCCCTTATACCAGTTCACAAGGCTGGGGTGCTAGCCGCAGGTGACTTGCCATTAACCCCTGGCACCCCCATGACCTGCCTGGGCAGAAGAGCCCGGGCCCACATAGGCTATGTGGGCTTGTAGGCTGCAGGGTGGGGGGGCCACAAAAGCTGCCCCCCCCCACTCTGTTCCTACAAGCCCCCATAGCTGGTCCCGGGCTGGTAATGCTGGGTAAGGGGGACCCCATTTCATTTTTTGGGGGGATTTTTAAGGGTTTTTAACCCTTAAAATTCAAAAAAAAAATGGGGTCCCCCCCTGGGAGGGGGGACCCTATGTCGTTTTTTTTTATAAATTAACCCCTTATGCTCTGTCGCCTAGCAGCTATTAAAGGCTTCCAGCAGGTGAGCAGAAGCCAGTGATTGCCGAGGGACACAGTGCTCCTGGGCAGGAAAGGGTGTCTACCTATACATATGTGGTACCGCTGTACAGGAGAAATTGGGATTTCACACGCAATAAGATTTTATTGACAAACTTACATTATTTATTACAAAAAAAATCTACAAATTGTAAAAAATAGATTTTTTTTATTTTTTTGCACATATTTCACCCAAAAATATTGAGAATACACCTAACAAATGACAAACAAGACATTTCATGTTAAAGACCAGACAAAATAGTGCAAAATGGTCTGACAACAAAGGGTGACAAAAACTCCAGGTAGGCTGGCAGCGAAAGGGTTAAAGATCCCAAAGATTTTTGTACAGAAACGCGTTGAGGTGGCAAATGGGCCGCATTAGAAATATCTATTTGCACAGCTGGGCCTGCAATGGTCCAGACAGCAGCAGCACTTGCAACAATGATAGGAGGGTGGAGAGGTTTTAGACCAGAGGTAATAATTATCAGAATCTTCGATACTTTCTGCTGCAGAAAGAATAGATTTGAAAGAGCAAAAGGGAACAAAGGAAGGAATTGGAAAGAAACATAAGAATGGGGAAAGGAAAAAGAAGGAGGGAGTAATTGAAGAATACAAGGAAAGCACAGGATAGGAAAAGGTAAGAAAAGCGGAGGAAAGGGGGGGGGAAACGGAAGAAAGACAGGAATCAATGAAAGTAGGGAGGAACAAAATGAAGATAGGAAAGGGAGGGAAGGAGAGGAAAAGAAAAAAGGGGAAAGAAAAAAATAAAGGGGAGATGGAAAGAAAAAAGGAGAAAGGAAAAAAAGAAATGAAAGAAGGTGGGCAAAAAGGAAGAGGTAAGGAACAAGGAGAGACAGAAAACAAGGAGAGAGGAATGTATAGAAGAAAGAAAAAGGGAAGGACGCAGAAAGGGACTGAATGATAGGAAAGGAAAGAAAGGAAAGAAAATTATGGGTGGAAGGAAAGGGAAATGAAAGAGAAAGCAGAATGAAGGGAAGGAAAGTGAAAGGTAAAAGGGAAGGAGGGAAATGAACAAGAAAAATTAGAGAGGAATGGAAGGAAGAAAACATAGAGAAGCAGCAACAGCTTAGCAGATAACAGCGCTTTTATTCTAAAGTGTGGCGTGAGAACAGTTAGCAGAGTGGCACCTTTCCTCTGAGGCTTCCCTTGTCCCTCTTTCACCTGCGCTCAATCTTGGCGCTCATGTTCATGTCTAGGCTCCCCCAGGCTGCAGCTCTCCTGGGTGTCTGTGGACAATGTTGTCCTTTTTGCTGAGCCGAGATGGTGCAGAATCCTGGACGCCACCCTGGGCCTGACCTTCACATCTGATCCGTGAGTCGGCAGCTTCCTCTCCTCCGATGCCTGTTGTCTAATTAGTGCTCCAGACAGATGGCAGCATAAAGGCCTTAATTGGGGAGCTGGTGACTATGGAGGAATCTAGCGCAGGAGGAGACCAGAAACAAAAGCCATCATCTTTGCCAATACCCTGCCCACCTTTCCAGATACAACCACCAGCTTTAATTTAAAGGTGGAGAGACTCTCTACACCTCATTAAAGGGGAGCTAACTCTCTAACCAGTGAGGGTTCTGGTCCATGGGGACCCTAACTCACCTCCTCCCACCACAGATATGTGCATTATTTTTTTTGGGGGGGGGCATGGAAACAGCTGTGCATTGCAGTGCCATATACCCTCAATTGGTTGCAACAGCCGCTTTTGTAAGCAGCTGTTTTTTACCACCCGGTGGTGCTTCACTAGGAAAAGGTGAGGTCCCTTTTAATGAATCCATGAGTGGATGGGATCTTATATATACACATGTACAGAGCACAAGTCATCACTTACTAACTCTTGCCGTATTTGCTCCTTTAAGAGGAAGTACATCCAAAAAGGGTAATTGACAGGCTTCGCTAACAAGTGCAGAATTCGAGATTTGACATTGAATGATTGGCAGGGCTAAATGAGTCATGGGTGGGGCTAAGAAAGCAAGTGGCAGTTGCCTATGTGCAGCATCTGTATATAACATTTCCCTATATGTATACACTTCCTTTGTCAACTACAAGCCCCAGCATACCTCGCCATCTTTATAGTTTTGTTGGATGTTTTGAAACCCAAGTTGATGTGAAAAGTCCTGCAATACAGCTAATAATGGCAGGGCATGCTGGGGCTTCTAGTTCTGTGAAAGCTGGTGGGATGGAAGGATGGGCAGGATTGTGATAAATGATGAGGGGCTGGCATGACGCACAGACAGGATAACACATTAGGTTATGAGAGGCTGGAAGACTTGTAGACTGGGGATATGTTAATAAACACTGATAATAATTAAAAGTATAAATTTGGCAAGCCTTGGACTCCAACCCCCAACATTTGTCTCCACGGCCAGAACATGATAGTATCACTGTGGGTAGTAGTTATATTTCATTTGTAAATGTTATAAAGTACTCGTTTCAGTTTGGGGGGTCTCATGGGCAGGAACGGGGGGCTACTGATACATATGTGGTACCATTGTAATGTAATTGTTCTTTAATAAAATAAATGTTTAATTTAAATAAACAAGACACTTAAAAAAAAAAAATTCTATTAAAAAAAAAATTAAAAAAAAGACAAGACATTTCATGTTAAAGCCTAAACTCTGCTGCAACAAAACAGTACAATTTTCCTGGAAATTCCTGCAAAAATCACAGTTAAACAGCGCAACATGGTGAAAAATGACCTGTCAACAGAGGGTGACAAAATCTCAAGTAAGCTGGCAGTTAAAAGTGTTAAAATTAGCTATGCATGTTGGGTATTGTTCTGTTTGGAGGACCTTGCGCTTTGAGATTTAGCTTGTTTTTTCTTGTTGATCATATTGATATTTTAGGAAAATTTGTTTTTTATTTTGTTATTTTGCTTTTTTATAGATTTTTTAGGGAAACCCTATGCAACCAAAGAATTCTTCGAGGGATTACTTCCAGAAAGATGATCCCACTACACCAAGATGGGTACACCCAGAAAGCTGAAAGTATGTACTTTCAGGGAATATATGGTTTGTGGGGGGGTATTCCAAATGTAAAGGGTTGTTTTGGTTGAAAAATTGCAAGATCTGAACTTTGTCTGCAGAACTGAAATTTTTAAGTAAAATTACTGTTATGCACATGCTTTACTTTTTCCTTGGCAGTAGCTATGCATGTTGGGTATTGTTCTGTTCGGGGGATGTTGCTTTTTCAGATTTAACTTGTTTTCTTGTTTGCATATTTCTTTGGGAAAATGTGGCTTTGATTCCGTTTTTTTAATTCTTTTTTTAGGGAAACCCTACGCAACCAAATAATTCATTGAGGGATTACTTCCAGAAAACTGTGCCCACATGAACAAGCCTGGTAATCCTAGAAAGCTTGAGGTGTGTACTTCCAAATAATATATAGTTTTTTGGGGTTGTAAAGGGTTGTTTTTCTTGAAAAACAGCAATGTGCACATAACAGTAATATTTTATCTCAAAATCTCCTGAAGCGCTGTTTTAGTTTGGGAGAGTCTCCTGGGCAGGAAATATACCAATATATATGTGGTGCCCAGGAGAAATGGGGCTTTTACATGCAATATGATTTTATTGAAAAACTTACATTTTTTTATGCACATATTTCACCCAAAAATATTGAGAATACACAAAAAAATGACAAACACGACATTTCATGTTACAGCTCAGAAAACCCCTCAAAAATCACAGTTGAACATGTATAGCGCAAAATAGTGAAAAATGGTCTGGCAACAGAGGATGACAAAAACTCTAGGTAGGCTGGCAGTTAGAGGTTTGAAAACATTTACACAATACAATAGAAACCTGAAAGTTTCACCTTATCTGGACATATCTTGCTCTATAAAACGTTTTACATCGATCAGAAGACTGCTACCTGAGCCAGTTGAAAAAGCCAACCCAAGAGTGGTTCATATTTTGGACAAATGGAGCTTTATCAATTCACTACTCCTACCCCCCCCCCCCCCCCCAGCAGGTCTGAAACTCTGTCCAGTATACCAGACCCTGATAATGCAACACTTACCAGAACCTCCGTCTTTTGCCCAAAAATGGGAAGAGATATCGACCGTGGTATTGACACTACAGAACAGAATGGGGAACAATCTTATTTAACCATTCAATTGCCTGCCTTTAAAATCTGGTACCATGAGTATATTACGCATTTTTACTTCACAGCAGACTACAATAACAATAATCTCAATTCCTCTGTTGGCGGTGCAAGAAGAAGTGAGCAACCGTAACACCGTGTAGTGACTATGTGAATTTTCCCAAAGCTTATGGGAAACTATAGCCACTGGCCTACAACATGTTGATAATATAATTCAAAAAAAGAAGTAAGATCTTGTTAAACACAACCGAGGACAACCAAGGACAAACCCACCATAGAATTATCAATATCTTAATTTGGACTACTAAAAAAATAATCCATCAGTGTTGGGGCAATCCAAAGCCTTTGGAGGTGACATTATGGCTGGCTTACTCTCCAAACATACTAGAAATGGAGGCAATGGTCATTTCAAATAAACTGTTTGCAAACGTTCTATTAGAAACAGCCCAAAAAAAAAAAGAAACTGAACCAACCTTATCTTAGGCCCATTTAATCTACAAAGGCATAATAGAGGAAAAAGAGCAACTAACATGGAGGAGAGAAACGGCACCATTACCCTGATGACAACACTAAACAACACAGTCTGACTTATTCACCCAACATGTATTGCAGAAATAGGTGTTACATTCAGAGGGGGGGGGGGGGGAGCAACAACATTCCTGTTAGCATTATAATGTTTTAGTCTCTGAATTTTTGATAGCCAGCCAAAAGAATGATTAGCCCCTCCCAAGAGCAGAGATGTAGCAAGCCCAGAGAATCATCAGCTCCGCCCAGGGGCAGAGATACAGCCTCTTTGATAGCTCCTCCCAGGGGTGGGAAAACAACTCTTATAAACAGCTAAATAAAGCATTTTTCCATCCCATGCATGAGAACACAGCATCTTTGATATGGTTGGAAAAGATCTCCTGTGAGTTGGGAAAAGTCTCCTGTGAGTTGGGAAATGTCTCCTGTGAGTTGGGAAATGTCTCCTGTGAGATGGGAAATGTCTCCTGTGAGTTGGGAAATGTATCCTGTGAGTTGGGAAATGTCTCCTGTGAGTTAGGAAATGTCTCCTGTGAGATGGGAAATGTCTCCTGTGAGTTGGGAAATGTCTCCTGTGAGTTGGGAAATTTCTCCTGTGAGTTGGCAAATATCTCCTGTGAGTTGGCAAATATCTCCTGTGAGATGGGAAATGTCTCCTGTGAGTTAGGAAATGTCTCCTGTGAGATGGGAAATGTCTCCTGTGAGTTGGGAAATGTCTCCTGTGAGTTGGGAAATATCTCCTGTGAGATGGGAAATGTCTCCTGTGAGATGGGAAATGTCTCCTGTGATTTGGGAAATATCTCCTGTGAGATGGGAAATGTCTCCTGTGCAGTGGGAAATGTCTCCTGTGAGTTGGGAAATATCTCCTGTGAGTTGGAAAATGTCTCCTGTGAGTTGGGAAATATCTCCTGTGAGTTGGGAAATGTCTCATGTGAGTTGGGAAATATCTCCTGTGAGATGGGAAATGTCTCCTGTGAGATGGGAAATGTCTCCTGTGAGTTGGAAAATATCTTCTGTGAGATGGGAAATGTCTCCTGTGAGTTGGGAAATGTCTCCTGTGAGTTGGCAAATATCTCCTGTGAGTTGAGAAATATCTCCTGTGAGATGGGAAATGTCTCCTGTGAGTTGGGAAATATCTCCTGTGAGATGGGAAATGTCTCCTGTGAGTTGGGAAATATCTCCTGTGAGATGGGAAATGTCTCCTGTGAGATGGGAAATGTCTCCTGTGATATGGGAAATATCTCCTGTGAGATGGGAAATGTCTCCTGTGAGTTGGGAAATGTCTCCTTTGAGTTGGGAAATATCTCCTGTGAGATGGGAAATGTCTCCTGTGAGTTGGCAAATATCTCCTGTGAGTTGGGAAATGTCTCCTTTGAGTTGGGAAATATCTCCTGTGAGTTGGGAAATATCTCCTGTGAGATGGGAAATGTCTCCTGTGAGTTGGGAAATATCTTCTGTGAGGTGAGAAATGTCTCCTGTGAGTTGGGAAATGTCTCCTGTGAGTTGGGAAATATCTTCTGTGAGATGGGAAATGTCTCCTGTGAGTTGAGAAATGTCTCCTGTGAGTTGGGAAATATCTCCTGTGAGTTGGGAAATGTCTCCTGTGAGTTGGCAAATATCTCCTGTGAGTTGGGAAATATCTCCTGTGAGATGGGAAATGTCTCCTGTGAGTTGGGAAATATCTCCTGTGAGATGGGAAATGTCTCCTGTGAGTTGGGAAATATCTTCTGTGAGGTGAGAAATGTCTCCTGTGAGTTGGGAAATGTCTCCTGTGAGTTGGCAAATATCTCCTGTGAGTTGGGAAATATCTCCTGTGAGATGGGAAATGTCTCCTGTGAGTTGGGAAATATCTCCTGTGAGATGGGAAACGTCTCCTGTGAGATGGGAAATGTCTCCTGTGAGTTGGGAAATGTCTCCTGGGAGTTGGGAAATGTCTCCTGTGAGTTGGGAAATGTCTCCTGTGAGTTGGGGAATATCTCCTGTTAGTTGGGAAATGTCTCCTGTGAGTTGGGAAATGTCTCCTGTGAGTCGTGAAATGTCTCCTGTGAGTTGGGAAATGTCTCCTGTGAGTCGGGAAAAGTCTCCTGTGAGTCGGGAAATGTCTCCTGTGAGTCGGGAAATGTCTCCTGTGAGATCGGAAATGTCTCCTGTGAGTTGGGAAATGTCTCCTGTGAGTCGGGAAATGTCTCCTGTGAGTTGGGAAAAGTCTCCTGTGAGTCGGGAAATGTCTCCTGTGAGATGGGAAATGTCTCCTGTGAGTTGGGAAATGTCTCCTGTGAGATGGGAAATGTCTCCTGTGGGTTGGCAAATATCTCCTGTGAGTTGGGAAATGTCTCCTGTGAGATGGGAAATGTCTCCTGTGAGTTGGGAAATGTCTCCTGTGAGTCGGGAAATGTCTCCTGTGAGATGGGAAATGTCTCCTGTGAGTTGGGAAATGTCTCCTGTGAGATGGGAAATGTCTCCTGTGGGTTGGCAAATATCTCCTGTGAGTTGGGAAATGTCTCCTGTGAGATGGGAAATGTCTCCTGTGAGTTGGGAAATGTCTCCTATGAGTTGGGAAATGTCTCCTGTGAGTTGGGAAATGTCTCCTTTGAGATGGGAAATGTCTCCTGTGAGTTGGGAAATATCTCCTTTGACTTGGTAAATATCTCCTGTGACTTGGGAAATATCTCCCGTGACTTGGGAAATATCTCCTGTGACTTGGGAAATATCTCCCGTGACTTGGGAAATATCTCCCGTGACTTGGGAAATATCTCCCATGAGTTGGGAAATGTCTCCTGTGAGTTGGGAAATATCTCCTGTGAGTTGGGAAATATCTCCTGTGACTTGGTAAATATCTCCTGTGACTTGGGAAATATCTCCCGTGACTTGGGAAATATCTCCCATGAGTTGGGAAATGTCTCCTGTGAGTTGGGAAATATCTCCTGTGAGTTGGGAAATATCTCCCGTGACTTGGGAAATATCTCCCATGAGTTGGGAAATGTCTCCTGTGAGTTGGGAAATGTCTCCTGTGAGTTGGGAAATATCTCCTGTGACTTGGTAAATATCTCCTGTGACTTGGGAAATATCTCCTGTGACTTGGGAAATATCTCCCTTGAGTTGGGAAATATCTCCTGTGAGTTGGGAAATATCTCCTGTGACTTGGTAAATATCTCCCGTGACTTGGGAAATATCTCTCGTGACTTGGGAAATATCTCCCGTGATTTGGGAAATATCTCCCGTGACTTGGGAAATATCTCCCGTGACTTGGGAAATATCTCCTGTGACTTGGGAAATATCTCCCGTGACTTGGGAAATATCTCCCGTGACTTGGGAAATATCTCCCGTGACTTGGGAAATATCTCCCGTGACTTGGGAAATATCTCCCGTGACTTGGGTAATGTATTCTGTGAGTTGGGAAATGTCTCCTGTGAGTTGAGTTGAGAAATGTCTCCTGTGAGTTGAGTTGGGAAACGTCTCCTGTGAGTTGGGAAATGTACAAACTATTTCCCCAGTCCTGAATGCATTCAGATCAGATCTCTAGAGCAAAAAATTCTCGCGTGTGTGTCTGGGCCATGCTGAGCTGGGTTCAGTAAAGAAATCCGCACTGTTTATTCTATGGGAGCAAAGAATGCAGCATTTTACTTTGACCAGCCACCATGATGATAGGAAGCAAGCAGCTACAGCTTACACAGAAGAACTGTTTTTATTTTTAATTTGGGAGAGAAGGGATCAAATGAGGTATTAGAGAAGTATTTGCACCATTTCTAGTCTGTTGCTCATGGGTAGGACTCATAACTACCTACCCTATAAAGGGTGATGCCCCTTATGCTGTAAAGCACCTTGGAATATGAAGGCACTTTATATACAATGATAATAAATAACATCAGGGGAACGTGTCGTGGCAGCTCAGGTACAGGTGCTCTTCACCATTCATACTGGATCCATGGCTGTGCCGCGCACTGTCTCTCCTCTCCGGGGTGATGGACAAGTGTTGGATAATTAGCAATTCCGGATATTTTCCTCCCTTGACAACCAGCCAATGGTGCGACGATTGTGCGGCGCTTCTGGAAAGAATGGCCGGCTTTTCTGAGAGGGGGGCCCCACGCTCTGGCAGGAGTCGGGGGAGGGGGGGTCGGATCAATCTCCTGCGCTTGTTCTAACAATGCTTTTAAAAGTCGAGGAAGCTCCATCTTTTTGCGGCAGATCAAAGCGCAAGGCCGACGGCGAAGCAATCATCCGCAATTTGAAAATTATTGAAACCTTTTAGAAAGTTGTGTGGGGATCTGATGTGTGTTTTTTTATTTGATGTGCCCAGCTCTCATCTCGCCGCCGCCATGCCGCCTCCCATTCCATCCGTCTCCCCACGTCCCTGGGTACCGCACGCTGACAGACGCCGGTGACAACGCGCCTGCCGCCACCAATTGTTTCTGTGGGTAATTAGAGGCCTCCTCCACTAACACAGACAAAACGATTCCATGTAAAAAAATTTCCCAGCTGCCCCCTCGGCTTCCCAGCTTACACCATATTTATAACAATTTCCAATATTTTTAACTCAGGAGATATTTTTAACTCATAATAGTTGGTAAAAAACTCCTGTGAGTCAGGTTATGTCTTTTGCATGTCAGGACATGTTTCCTCTGAGATGAGAAAGGTCTCCTGTGATTTAGGAAATGTCTTCTGTGATTTGGGAGATATCTCCTGCAACTAAGGGTTAGGTGCCTTGCTCAAGGGCTCTTCAGTCATTTCCCAATGCCCCCTGTGGGTTAGCAAAGGTCTCATGTGACATGAGAAATGTCTCCTTTGAGTTGGGAAATGTCTCTTGTGAGTTGGGGAAAGTCTCCTGTGAGTTGGGGAATATCTCTTGAGAGTTGGGAAATATCTTCTGTGAGTTGTGAAATGTCTCCTGTGAGTTGGGAAATGTTCCTTGTGAGTTGGGAAATATCTCATGTGAGTTGGGAAATGTCTCCTGTGAGTTGAGAAATGTCTCCTATGAGTTGGGACAGATCTCCTGTGAGTTAGGAAATATCGTTGTCATGCTCCTCAACTCTGCCCTCTTCCCATCTCTGCTATGCTCCCCCATCTCTGACATGGTTGGTACTGCTACCCATCTTTGACCTGCTCCTCAACTCTGCCCTCCTCCTCATCTCTGCCATGCTCCCCCATCTCTGCCATGCTCCTCAACTCTGCCCTCCTCCCCATCTCTGCCATGCTCCCCCATCTCTGCCATGCTTGGTACTGCTCTCCATCTCTGCCATGCTCCCCCATCTTTGCCCTGCTCCTCAACTCTGCCCTCCTCCCTATTTCTGCCATGCTCCCCCATCTCTGCCATGCTCAGTGCTGCTACCCATCCCTTCCCTGCTCCTAAACTCTGCCCTCCTCCACATCTCTGCCATGCTCCCCCATCTCTACCATGCTTGGTACTGCTACCCATCTTTGCCCTGCTCCTCATCTCTGCCCTCCTCCCCATCTCTGCCATGCTCCCCCATCTTTACCATGCTTGGTGCTGCTTCCCATCTCTGCCCTGCTCCTAAACTCTGCCCTCCTCCACATCTCTGCCATGCTCCCCCATCTCTGTCATGCTCCTCAACTCTGCCCTCCTCCCCATCTGTGCCATGCTCCCCCATCTCTGCCATACTCCTCAACTCTGCCCTCCTCCCCATCTCTGCTATGCTCCCCCATCTCTGCCATGCTTGGTGCTGCTACCCATCTCTTCCCTGCTCCTCAACTCTGCCCTCCTCCCCATCTCTGCTATGCTCCCCCATCTCTGCCATACTCCTCAACTCTGCCCTCCTCCCCATCTCTGCTATGCTCCCCCATCTCTGCCATGCTTGGTGCTGCTACCCATCTCTTCCCTGCTCCTCAACTCTGCCCTCCTCCCCATCTCTGCTATGCTCCCCCATCTCTGCCATGCTTGGTGCTGCTACCCATCTCTTCCCTGCTCCTCAACTCTGCCCTCCTCCCCATCTCTGCTATGCTCCCCCATCTCTGCCATGCTCGGTGCTGCTACCCATCTCTTCCCTGCTCCTCAACTCTGCCCTCCTCCACATCTCTGCCATGCTCCCCCATCTCTGTCATGCTCCTCAACTCTGCCCTCCTCCCCATCTGTGCCATGCTCCCCCATCTCTGCCATGCTCCTCAACTCTGTTATGCTCCCCCATATCCGCCATGCTCGGTGCTGCTTCCCATCTCTGTCCTGCTCCTGAACTTTGCCCTCCTCCCCATCTCTGCCATGTTCCCTCATGTATGCCCTGCTTGCTGCTGCTTCCTATCTCTGCCATGCTTGCCACTGCTCCCTCATTTCTACCATGCTCACTGCTGCCCCCCCAACTCAGCCATGCCCTCCCATCTTTGCCCTGCTCCCCAATCTCTGCCATGCTCCCCCAACTCATGCTTGCTGCTACCCCATTTCTGCTCTGCTCCCTATCTCTGCCATGCTCACCTCTGCTCCCCCATCTCTGCCCTGTTCCCCATACCTGCCATGCTTACCATTGCTTCCCATCCCTGCCCTGTTCCCCACCTCTGCTATCCTTCCCCAGCTGTGCCCTTTTACTTATCCCTGACATGCTCAGTGCTGCTCCCCATCTCTGGCGTAATAATGATGGGCCCCATCGGAGGTCCTGTTGGTGGAGCCCAGAAATGTCCTTTGGGGGGGGGGGCAGCAGTGTAAAAATACAGTGGCCGGAGGTTGGGTGTGACAAAGTGGGTGGTGCTGACGTTGTTTGTGTACAATCAATGCCTATGGGTTGGGAAATATCTCCTGTGGGTTTGGACATTTCTAATGGGAGTTAGGAAATGTCTCATGTGGGTCAGGAAATGTCTCCTGTTAGTGGGGGAAATGTCTCCGGTGAGTTAAAGCATTCCTATACCCATACAGTATGCTTATCACTCCCGTCTTTAGGTATGGCTACCAATCACATGACTGCTGGTGACCAACCAGGATTTCCAAGTGGACTTGAACATCAAACCTTAATGGTTGCTGGTGGTCACATGATTGATTGCTATTTTCTGCCAAACATGTGAATAAGGAAGATCCTGAGCTGGGAGACCCTGATACCGCACCCCTTCCTGAACAGGGTGGGATTTCAGACTACATAACAGCTTGGTCTGAGCTCTCCCCTGGGGATCAGGTTCATATAATGGCCACCCAGAAAAAGAAAAAGTGTGGGGGAGTGTCTGACTCGAGGGAGAGCAGTGGGGTGCAGTTCTCCAAACACTTTGAAGCACTCTCTGAGGATTCCTCCATAGAGAATTCCTCTTTTGATTCAGATACCTCAGAGAGAAGGAAGCACCAGTCTCCTCCAACAAATTGGAGAGATCGGATAGTGAGGCCAGAGGGAAGGCTAAGAGACAGGGCTGTATTTACCATTAGGCAAACCTAGGCCCGTGCCTAGGGTGGCCACCTGGGGGGGGGGGCACTGACATTACTGCTATGGTAAAAAAAAAAAAGTTGGAACATTAATGCCTCCTAACAAATGCTCCCACAGTCTCAGATTCTGTATGTGTGTGTACAGAGGGGGGAGAGGGCGCAACAGGTTAAAGGCAGTCTGCAGCCTCATCCTCTCCCCTTTATTGCTGTGGCTGTGTGACTCCTGTGTGTCGGTAATCTATAATACAAGAGCATGCTCCTCTGCATTTCGCCTTTCGAAACCTCTCCTCTCTACTCATTTATTTTTTATATTGGCTGATTTTTTATATTGGCCCGAGCAGGCGTCAGCACTGGGCATACCCAGACAGGTGCCTTGCCCACTGCACATTGGGAGGGCCAACCTAAATCTCTTTTCCCTGGGTAGCCCCTATGCAGGGCTGTGCAGTAACCAAGGGGAATCAACCAGGGGAAAATTGGGGAGAGCCTATTTCTTTAGCAGTTCTTCTATTTTTTGTTTCTTTTGTTCTATTCTATTCTTTCATTTGAGTCTTTTTCTTTCATCTGTTATGCCATTCCATTCCTTTTATTTTTTTTCTGTCAATACTTCTATTCATTCTGTATTTTCTTCTGTTTTATTCTTTGATTCCTTCCAGCTCTTTTTTCTCCCATTCCCCTCTCTGTCTTACCTGCTTTTTTTCCTATCTTTCTGTATATTCTTTCTTTGCTTCTGTCATGCATTCATTCTCCTCCTTTGCTTCTGTCATTTTGTGCTTTCGTTCTTAGTTTCTTTGCATTTATTTTTTATTTCGTCCCATCTATTTTTTTCTTTATTTGCGATTCCTTTTTTCTTTTCCTGCTTTTGTGATTCCATTTTTTTCTTATGTTCTTGATTTATTTTTCTTTCAGTTATTCCTTCTATTATTTTTTTGCTGTTTATTCTTTTGCAGTTTTCACCCTGCATGCAACTTTATCACCATGTATGGAGTCATACCACACCACAAGGGGCCCACTGATACTTTATCGCCCAAGAGGCCACATAAACCTGGAGTTGGCCTTGCTCAACGTTATTTAACAAAAGGGACGTCAGCACTTGAAGTGCCTAGGGCCGCATGAACACCCAATATGACCCTGCTAAGAGACATTCACCCTAATGGCTCTGATGGCAGTTCCCCTTTCAATAAAGGTTGCAACCATTAATGTGGCAATCTATAAGCACTCATTTTATGGCTTTATATTTTCTCAGCCAATTGGCTGGAGACCAGCTTCTCTTTAGGAAATGGCATTATGACTGGCATGCTTCTCTAGTTCTTTAGAGGGATTATGGGAAATACCACTTGCCTAATCCCTATTAGAACTGCAGACAGGCTGCAGCTCTCAAGACTGTCCTGGGCGTGAAGGATGGCACAGTTTCCCAGGATTGGGAAATGGTAACATTTCTTTGACTAGCATGGCAGAGACAGTCAATGCGATTTATCACCTTGCCATCAAAAAGTCACCCAGGCCAGATGGTTTGACAGCAGAGTTTTATAGGTGTTAAGTTAAATTTGGTGGAGGTCTTTAACTGCGACGTGGCACAGGGTTCACTCCCATTCTTAGTGGGGCAGTTGGCTGTGAGCCTTTTCTAAGGACCCTTCGATGATTGAGAACTGGCACCCCATCAGCCTTGTGAATGTTGTAGAAATATGCTGGCAAAAATGTTGTTATGACACTTGTTGTCAGTGGTGGGGCAACTGCTATCCCACCATCAGCACTGCTTGATCCAAGGTAGAAGCACCTTCAAAGCAGTTTTAGCTGTTCAGGAAGCCTTGAAGCTGTAAAGGGCTGCGGGCTGGGGAAAGTACTTGTTGGCATTTGACCAGGCAAAGGCTTTTGATGGGGTCAGACATGAATACCTATGGCTGCCTTTTTGCACTTATGGCCTAGGTTTGTCAATTGGCTAGTAACCTTGTATGATGATGGATGAGAGTTTCCCTCTTGTTAA
Source organism: Gastrophryne carolinensis (assembly GCA_027917425.1). NCBI lineage: Eukaryota > Metazoa > Chordata > Amphibia > Anura > Microhylidae > Gastrophryne > Gastrophryne carolinensis. The sequence goes on from CM051235.1 coordinate 373,656,784, forward strand.
TAGTTGGGTTGGAGGGCCTTTTGAAGTTGGAAGTCATTGCCTATGGAGATGATGTAACTGTGATAGTAACTGTGGGGCAAATGAGGCAGAGGAGGTGGTCTCACTGATTATACAGCTCCAAGGTCAATCATGAGAAGAGTGAGGTTTTTTTGATGGGTCGGGAGGGTGAGGGCTTTGAACTTCTGGACACTTTCCCAATGCCCCAGCAGGAAATTAATATTCTTGGCATTAACTCCGTCCCAGCCGAAAAAAACTGGAAGCGCAGACTGGACATTGACAATGCCAAGGTTGTAGTCTGAAAGAACTACTAGAAAATGGCTCTTAGGGAAATGGTTGACCTTATCAAGACCTACCTGATCCCGATCTTTATACGTCAGCTTCGTCTGTGTTTTTCCATTGTCTCTCTACACCAGGGTCTACAGCGTGTTTTTCCAGATATGGTGGGGAAACTGCATGAATCTGTTGAAAATAAATGTCACCTACCTGTCCAGACGAGGGTGGGAGGGGGATCCAGGGATGGTCATCCAGGTTGTGGTTTTATATTTCTGTTAGTAAAACACAATTTTGGCAGCATGCTGGCAGAGTTGGGTGTTTTCTCTTGGTTTAGGCTTTCCTGCAAGACTGGGGGAGGGTAAAAAGCCCTAGAATTAATCACGGTAAACTCCAGGGCCTATGTCGCCCCCCCACTTAATTAAATATACTTTGGTAATGGCAAATGACAGCAGAAGACATAAGATCTTTCCGAGCCAACTCCAGGTGAGTTGGGCCTTGGGTCTGGCCTTTTATGAGCCATTATTCTTTAGGGATTGCCCAGGCTCCATCATGAAGAGAGTGTTTGAGGCTCATTAATTCCTCAAGGATTCTGCTAAAATTCCAGTATATAGCCTGGCTTTACTTCCAGAGAAGGCTCTACCTTAGAGCGATTCGGAAGCGTCACAGCCTGGCAGAGCTAATTTGTCTTTGGAAGGCATGTTATGATGAGGTGGAGACTATGGACCACTTGGATCCCTTGGTGTCCCCTTTTTCTCCCGTTTTCTCCCAGCTTTCCTATACTCAATGGGTATATGGCAGCAGAGAGGATTCTTGGACACTTTATATATAGTCAGTTTAGGGATCTGCTATTTCACGTGGAATGCACAGTGCCAGCTCTGCATTAGGAAGAAAGTCCTCCCTGTCCCTGTGGTGGTGCATGACATCCTGCATGAGGTGGGGAAGATCCGGGTGCTTGAGAGGGACAGGTGGATGAAGGTTTGGAGAAACATCTATTAAAAGAAAGAAACAAGTCTGGCTGGATATTTCTTGATGCCGGCTGTATAAGTGACCTCTCCTGTTGCCATCCAATATATTTATATGGAATTTATTATTGGACGATAGACCTCCTTTAATGCAAACTTCCAGTCACAACCCCTCCCCCCTGCCACTGTACCCTGTCACTGAGGCAGGATGTGAGGTTACAAAGATAAAAAAACCTTATTTTATCTCCGGGTCAGCGCTGCTCCTCTGGTCTCTGAGCCGCTGAGAATGACACAAATCCGCACCCCGGGCTCGGTACGTACTCCCGCCCATTCAAGTGAGCTGGAGCGCGCATGGAGCCGGGGATGCGGCTCTGTTCATTTGAGGTAAGATGGCAGCACCCAGGATCCGTAGCGCCGGATGAGCAGCGAAAGCCTGAAGATGACTTTTGTGCCAGGGTAGGGTGGCAGGGCGGGGGGGGGGGGGGGCGTATGTGACTAGAATTCTGCTTTAAGAAGGACATCTAGCATAATATAGAGATATTTTACATTTAAAGAGAAAGTCTTTCAATGCCAATTTTGAAGGTGTATATGTGTGCCCAAATAATGGCCTTAAAGTGGACCAACACCCTCCCCTGATCGGCCCGGGAATCTATAAGATTCCCGGACCGATCAGCTCCCTGACTGCGGGGCACCCCGCTGTGTGAAACCCCCCAGAAACCCCTAAATCCCTACCTGCTCCTCGATCCAGCGGCACCCGCCGCCGCCTCCCACGTGTCCCTCTAGCAGGACCCGCGTTTGTGAATGGCCGGCGCGGGCGCGCGCCCTGTAAGGGTGACGTGCGGGAGGCGACGGCGGGTGCGCTCTCTTGTCCGTCCCTGCCTCCCGCTTGTCCGCCGGCAGGGATTGGCTGCAGCGGTCACGTGGAAGCGGGGAAAGGTGAGTTTTTGGGGCTTTCTGGGGGGTTTCACACAGCGGGGCACCCCTGATCGGGGTGCCCCACCGAAGTGGACCAAAACCCAGGATAGTCAAAATCCTGGGTGTTGGTCCACTTTAAAGTGGACCAACACCCAGGATTTTCACTATCCTGGGTGTTGGTCCACTTCCGCGGGGCACCCCGATCAGCCCCACTGTGTGAAACCCCCCAGAAAGCCCCAAAAACTCACCTGACCCCGCTCCCACGTGACTCGCTCTACCAATCACCGCCGACGGACAAGGTGAGAGCGCCCACCGCCGCCGCCTCTCGTGTGTCCCTCTTACAGGGAGTGCGCCGGCCATTCACAAACGGCCGGCGCGGGTGTGCTCCCTGCTAGAGGGAATGCGCAAGAGGCGGTGCCCCGCAGGCAGGGAGCTGATCGGCCCGGGAATCTTGTAGATTCCCGGGCCGATCAGCGGTGGGTGTTGGTCCACTTTAAGGTGCTGCACTTTTCTAGCAATTGCTTTTCTAATTTTTAGAAAATGTGTGTGTTAAGAAAGTAGCTATATTACCTGCAATCTGGTGCTATTAGCAACCGTACAACAAGTCTGTACACCCAGAAGTAAGTGCACTGCTCACTCATACACATGCCCAGAAGCAGTATTCTGTGTGTACAGAATCACTTTTCTCTCTTTTAGATATTGGTGTACAGACTTGGTGTACAGCTGCCAATAGCAACGGACTGGAGGTAGTGAAAACTGCTTCCATAAAACAAACATTTGCTAGAATAGAAAAATAAAATACTAGAGCTCAGCTTAAGGTCTTTTTGACACACAATAATTGCCCCTTTAAAAATGACATTGAAAGTGGACTTTTCCTTTAAAGTGCGATTATTCCCATCATCAGTTTGGTTGCTTTCCAAAGACCAAAACACACGGCATACATTGGGGTGGGAGTTGGTTGCAGAAGTAGAATATTCCTAAAATTCTAGCCAAAATGTAACCCTTTAAGTGCCAGCCTACCTGGCGATTTTGTCACCCTTTGTTGCCAGACCATTTTTTTACTATTTTGCTCTACATGTTCAACTGTGATTTTTGAAGGGATTTCCCAGGAAATTTTTATATTGTATTTTTAGCAGCAGAGTCTGGACTTTAACATGAAATGTCTTGTTTGTCATTTTTAAGTGTATTCTCAATAATTTGGGGTGAAATATGTTAAAAAAAATTTAAAAAATCTGTCGGTTACAGCGGTAACACATATGTATTGGTAGACATCTTTTCCTGCCAATAAAAAGGCAGAATCAAAGCCACATTTTCCTAAAAAAAACTATATGCAAACAAGAAAAAACAAGTTCAGTCTGAAACAGCAAGGTCCCCCGAACAGAACAATACCCAACATGCATAGCTCTGCAGACGAAGTGCACACCTTGAGCTTTTTCATCCATAATAATCCATTATATTTGGAATACCCCCCCACAAACCATATATTCCTAGAAAGAACACATGATAAGCTTTCTAAGCGTACCCAGCTTGTTGTAGTTGCATTTTAGAAGTAATCCCTCAAAAAATTCTTAGGTTGCACAGGGTTTTCTTAAAAAAATGATAAAAAAGCAGAATATAAAACACATTTTCTTAAAAAAAAATCAATATGCAAACAAGAAGAAAAACAAGAAAAAACAAGCTAAATCTGAAACGCAAGGTCTCCCGAGCAGAACAATACCCAACATGCATAGGTACATTTAACCCTTTTAATTGCCAGCCTACTTGAAATTTTGTCACCCTCTGTTGACAGGTCATTTTTCACCATTTTGCGCTATGTTTAACTGTGTTTTTGCAGGAATTTCCAGGAAAAATATATATTATTATTTGCAGCAGTGGTTTAGGCCAGCGGTACTCAACTGGCGGACCGGGGTCCGAATGCAGATGTCGGCTCCAGATTTTCGGACCCCTGCCCTGACAGCCCTGCACTCAGTTGCTTTTGTGTTGCCGTGTTAAGATCTGCCCCTTTTACTTGATTGGTAATGTAGTGCTTAGTCTTCCTGCCAGTGTCATGGCCCCCTGGCACCTAGTATTGCAGTATGAAGTACTGCACAGGCGGAAAGTGGCACTGCAAGGTAGATAAAAACTTTGTTCTCTGCCTCTTTGCCTTATACATCCCTGTCCCCTCAGCCCTGCCCCATCCAGCCCAGTCTCTCTGCCCCTTCCATTCCTGTCCTCTCAGTTTTGCCTATCCAATCCCTGGCCTCCCTGTTTTTCCCCAGTGCCCAATAGGATTCTTGGGGTGCCTCCCCCAGTGTGCCGATTTTTAACTATCCACTAAGGATAAACCCCTGGTTTAGGCTTTAACATGAAATGTCTTGTTTGTAATTTTTCTACTGTTTTTTTAAATATTTTTGAAACAAACATAAATACAAAAATTATTTTTTTAAAAATAGTTCCCTTTATATTAAATAAAACATTTAAACCATATTGCATGTGAAAGCCCCATTTCTCCTGATTACAACGGTACCACATATGTATCGGTAGCCCCCCCATTCTTGCCCAGGAGACCCCCCAAACTGAAAAGAGCACTTTATAACATTTGCAAATAATATACAACTACTGTCCACACTATAAAGGGTTAAACCAAAAAACAGTGGCGTAGGGTCCCCCTTCCTGGGTGGGGGTGGACACCATTTTTGGGGGAATATTAAGGCTTAAAAATCTACAAAAAATGACTTGGGGTCCCCCCTACCCAGCATAACCAGCCAGGGACCAACTATGCAGGGCTTGTAGGAATAGGGCGCAGGGCCAGCTTTGGTAGGAACAGGGACACAGAAAAAAGTTTTATTATTATTATTTGTAATACTTACCTCCCACCCATTCCAGAGCACTTTGTCCCAAGCTGGTCACTGGCTTCTGCTCCCCTGCTGCTGCTGCTGCTGGAAGCTTTTTATAGCTGCTGGGTGACAGGTAACAAAGGGTTAATTAAGAAAAAAAATGACGACTTACACAGGAGGGACAAATCATTAGACAGACTCTAAGCATCCTTTGTAGGCCTCTAATCTCTAGAGGTGGAGCAAGAATATGTTTGGAGTCTCAGACAAAGTGTATCAAAACTAGACCTAGTCCAGTTAGACAACCCTCACTAGCGCATTCCAATTTTTGGCCCACTGTGTGAAACCTTACGAGTCGCCCGATGTTCTTACCCTGTCAATGAGCCCGCAGCACATGTGCTACAGGCAGCAGCTTCTTACGCTTGAGCCTGCTTTAACTAAATGACTGTCGTGGCCATGCTCTGATTGGCTAGACTCCCATTCAGCTTCTTCAGCCGCGCATCAATATGCTTGCTTTGCGGGAGTGCTGGCGAGGCGTGTACAGCGGCTACCGGCAAGGTGTCACACAGTGGGGCTACTCAAATCGGGATGCCCCAGGGGGGTGGACCAAAATCCGGGCTAGTGCAATTCCCGGGTCTTGGTCCACTTTAAGGCATTTGTGATCTACACTAAGGCAAGCTCTAGATTGTAGGCCAGTCCGAGGCTGGTAACATGCGGGTGAATCAAGCAAGAGAAGGCCACCTACAGTGGATGAGCTGAGGGTTGAAAGCAAGCTAACAGGGCTCTTCAGCACAGGGTGACACTCAGCAGAACACAAAGGCAGGGACTGGGACAGGATAAAGCTCACTGATGTCCAATTAAAGTTGCTCAGCAAAACTAGTACAATATATTTAGCAAACATATCAGTAAGTCATATATGGCGCAATGAGTAACAGGACATTTCCAGCACTGATGGTAGGAGACATCCCACTTGGTTTTGACAGGGGGCCCTGGGCATTTGCCCACTTGACTCATGATGCTGGCCCTGCAAGCTAAGGTCTGTAAGGTCAAATACAAATGAGAATCATGAATCTTATGTGGAACCCAGGGAGAGTATAAAGAAATGTTCTCTGACTTGTGTTACTCACCACTCATCAGAGCTCATGCAGCAGGTTTGAATCTAAAAGACTATGGATTCCAAGCCCCAATAACATCTGAGAGTAGCCTCACTGCAGCCGAGTGGAAGGAGTTATGTTCTCGAGGCCAGTATAGGTCAACTGGCAGAACCACTAAAAAACCAAGTCCCAGAATTCACATGACAACACCCCAAGTTATGTGGGCATAGCATAACTGGGTACCAGGGTCTGGCCACAGGAACTCTGTAATAAAAAGACTGAGCAGAAGGTCAGTGGAAGGAAGTTAGGGTTCATAAATGAGAAGACAGGCAGCACATTTTAGAGGTCAATCCAAAAATTGAAAGAGGATAAGCCGGGTCAGAACTGTTGGAACAGCTTTAATGCAACAACTACATCCTGTATGTGACTGCCTGCTTATTATGTTATTGATAAAGTTAATTTTAAAGAAAAAAAAGGCTTTGTGAATAAACATTGTTGCTGCACGCTGGAGGCGTGTCATGTACAACTCACTGCCAACAGGTTATGGGACCAGAGCTGGAATGCCCAGCCAGATGATGAGCTCACATTAGAGTATGTTGAAGGCAAACTTGATGATGAGTTCAAGAGAAAAGCAGTGTTTCTAATCAAAAGTATCCAGAGCAGAGGCAGCATTACAGACACAGGATTTCTCTAAAAATAATAGCTATCTAAAGGAAACTCGTGAATACCTAAAGCACCTAAAGAAAAAGTCCATCAAGAAGGAACAGAAATGGCAAAACTAGGTGAAGTTTTTCAGCAGCACTTTGAAACAAAGGACCTTGGAAATGTGACATTATTTGGCACACTAAGAGGAAGATGAGAGTTCTAAAATGTAAAACCAGTTTGGAATGCCAAAAGTGCGTCAACACCAGTGGATCCATCCTGCTTGAAGTGAGAAGGAGAAGAAGATCTGCTACCCAACAATGAGTTACCAACAAGTAGTGGGGGCACTTTTGTTCATAGCAACTACTACTCGCCCTGATATCACAGCTTCAGTTGGAATTCTTTGCAGATGTGTAAGGAAGCCTCACCAAAGAGACTGGAATGCAATTAAGAGACTGCTACAATATCTTAAAGAAACTCAAAGGCTAAATCTTAAGATATCTCAGTGGATATATAGATGCACATTGGGTTGGAAATCAACAAGTGGTTAATTGTTCAAGTTAGGAGAAATTTCAGTTTCTTGGTCCAGCAGAAAACAGGTGTCAGTTGTGATGTCTTCAGCAGAAGCAGAATACATGTTGAAATAACTTATGAAAGATTTCAGTAAACCACTAACTCAGCCAACCGTTATCTGTGAGGACAACCAAGGATGCCAGCAGTGAGAAGATCAGCACAAGGACTAAACACATTTATGTGAAACATCACCACCTGCATGATTTAGTGGGATACGTGAGTTTGTTTGTTGTGAGTCTGACAAGATGATAGCTGATGGCATGACAAAGCCACTATCAAGAGCCAAGTTTGAGGGGACTAACGGGATAGGTAGTTGTTGTGTGGGGGGTGTTGGAATAGCTTTAATGCAACAACTACATCCTGTATGTGACTGTCTGCTTGTCATGCTATTGGTAAGTTACTTTAAAAGAAAAACAGAAAGTCTTAGGCAGACCATTTGTCTGTATGCATAGTGTGTTTAACCTGCTAACAGAAAGGAGCTGTCTCCTTTGCTCCATGTTGAGATATCTTGATAATGTATCCAGTTCATGTTTATGTTCCTGACTGTTGCTGAATAAACAGTTGCTGTTCCTGCACGCTGGACGAGTGTCATGTACAATCCACTGCCAACAAGAACACAGGATCATGGAAGATGAGAATATGTAAAGACAAACCAGCACTTCCTGGTTGTTTTTGAAGTCCAGAAAGTAGGAATTAGTGCACACCACAAGCAACTGCATTGAATCCAATAGGCATTGGATGTGATATGTGCACTGGATCCAATAAAAAAATGAAAGGTCCCACAAAGAACTTTCTGTGACCTTTCTCGCAGAATAGTATCTCCAGTGCAGCATTGTCTGCTCAGATCCCTTGCAAATTAGAGGAAAGAGTAAAACGTGATAAGAATACATTTAAATCAACGTTGCATTTTTGTTTGAAATGGCCAGAATGGCTGATCTATGATAATATAGAAGACACAAGGGGCAGGAGGTGCATTCAGAGGACAACAAGTTTTAGGGTTTTAGTCCATAGCCTCCTTGTAAGGACTGTGGCCTGGACTGTTGCAATCACTTGGTAAAGAGATGCCGTATGCCTGTTGTGGTTGTAGAAAAATGTTTTTGTAGCAGTGAATTGCTTGGTGCTTATTTATGGAATATCTGTCATGTTTTAATCAACTCATCTTCAGGCCGGGACTTTTAGAGTCCTCAAAGCCTCCTGATCTGGCACATAATTTCCCAATTTGTATTGACTTTCATGGAGCTATTTAAAGATCGGCGTTAGCGGCTCACGCGTGGGGCTCGTAGCGTTTCACATCAAAGCTCGACAAGGTTGTACCTCCTGTCGGAGAGGCGTAGAACAATGAATCGCTATCCGCTCAGCGCACGCCACTTACATTTCAAATAACACGGCAGCACATCGAACGTGAAACTTTTGTTCAAATTTCAAGGATTTTGATAGCCCCAGCGAATAGACGAGGCTTATTGATTTCCTTGTACAATGACTCCGGGATAACCTATTTTCTCATTCATTTTTAACGACAGCTCGAGAGATTTTACAGTGCTCCTGCCCGGCCTCCGACAAATCAAACTCCCTGCTTGGCCCTGAAAATTGTAATTCCGCACCAGAGAGCCGTTCCTGAATATTAGCCATTACTAAACTGGCTAAATAAAATATGTCTAAAGCATCGGTTCCCACAGGTTATCCCTACAATCCTAATGAGGCCCCAGCTCCGGGCCGCGTCGAGTAACAGGAAGCTTTCTTACAGGTTGACCTTTCTACATGTGCCTGCAGAGCGGGTTAACTGAAGGGAGGCTTCTGGAGAAAACGTCCATCAAGAGACCATTTATTACAATTTACCCATAAATACATGTGTGGTACAATTAAACGGCAGGTATGCTGCCTCTTTCCACTCTTCAGCCCTCTTTTACCATCAGACTATTTAATCTTCGACACATCAGCATTTCAGACACTAAAACATTTAACAAGAGTTTTGCTGCAATATCAAGGTTGTATTTTGTTATAGTTAAAGAGGACCTCCAGTCAAAAATGAATGTTGGTCTGCTAACCCCCAAGAAGGGGCGGCCTGATGTGCATTAGCTACAGCCAGGGCAGAAAGGAAAAAAAATCTGCCCCCTCCTCACCCATCCTATGGTGCTGCTGCTGGTATGTGTCCTTCTTTGGCCTTTACCATAGCAGCAGGCTGTCCCCCCTCACAATATATAGGGGATGAGAGGCCTGTCTTGTGACCTGCACCATTATTAGGGGTCCTGACTCATCTGCAGAAAACAGGATGGCTGGGATAAAGGAGCCCCCATTGGTCTTGGCGCCCAGGGCAACTTCTCTGTTCGCCCTGCCCTTGAAATAGCCCTGGCTACAGTGGATATAAAAAGTCTCCACACCCATTATAATAGCAGGTTTTTGTCATGTAAACAAATCGGACCAAGAAGAATAATTTCAGAAATGTTTTCATCTTAATGTCATCTATAAACTGTACAAGTCCATTCAAAGCAAACTGAAATGTAAAGGGAAAAGTAAAAAACATCTGTTACAAATAATGTGGCTGCATAAATATGACACCATTAAACTAATACTTGTTGAATGTATGGCAGCATTCAGTGTGTTTGGGGAGGAGACTTGGCAATCTTTGCCCACTCTCCCTTGCTAAAGCACTCTAATGTCTGTCAGAAGCAAGGGAAACTCCTGTGTACAGCCCTCTTCAGGTTAACCCACAGATTTTCTATTGGATTAGGGTCCAGGCCTGGGCCAATTTAAAACATTGATGTTCTTTATGGTGATATATTTTTGAATTAGGGGCAAAAATCTTCTTGGATCAGATCATACCACACTTCCAACATGCTTTTGGCAGGCTTGATGCTGTCATAGTTAGGTTTGGTTGTTTTTCTTTGTGAGAAAAAGCTTCCTTTGTTGTCTCATACAGAACGAAACCAGTGTGTAATTCCTGCAGCTTCCTTAATGTTGTTGTCCCCCTCAGACCAATTTTTTTGTCTTATCATCAATTTTTGAGGGGTGTTTGAGGCCAGTTCTTGGCCATCTGCTTCTCAATGACGTCCTCGCTATGTTCCATGTTATATCCAATACCTAGGACATGTTTAATGCCCTTGCCTTGATTGAAACCTTTCAATGAGATCCCTTTCATACGTTCTAAGCCCTTTATGGGTCAATGGATTTAGCTGTAAAATGCAACTAAGAAAATGCCAGGAAAATCCTGCTAGACAAGCCGAACTTACGAGTAAATCATAATCGCTTTAAATGATGGCAGCTGAGTACTGACTACTATTGGACATAAGGATGTTTCTCCTCTAAATCATTTCAGTTTGTTCAGATTTCAGATTCTGGGTCACAATGAAGCAGCAGAACATAACAAAAACCACAAAACTGGTCATTGTAACAGCTATGTCTAGACTTTTAATATTTATTGTAGCATCAAGCTGAATAATTGGCAGTATCACTGATACTTGTTGTAACAAGTCACTCACCTGCTCCTTGCTCCAGCAGTGTCCTCAGGCGGCGTGCTGAGCTGACCGCTGCCTGGCCAACACGTCAGTCTCAGGCATCGGCTAGAGCGGCGTTGCACCTCTCCTCCTTCCGCATCCCCAGTGTCCTCGCTTGTGTGCACATGCGTACAAGAGACTCCTCCTCCGGTGGTGCTGCAGACAGGTTTGAATGGGCCAATGACCCCCAAAGTTGCTCTTGGGCTCTCAGTCCTTATTAAGTGTGGGCTAATCAGCCCTGGTTTTGTTACTAGCCAAAAGTTCCCCGGCCAATCCCAGCACACCTTCCCCTCTAAAGGTGCCCCAGCCCCTGTCATAAGTGCCTGTTTCACTTGCTTCTCGAGTTTGAACCCGGATTGACCATTTGTCTTCTCTGATCCTCTGTTGCTGATTGCCAAATCCTTGGCTTTGCCTCCCTTTGGTACCTCACCCTGCTATGGTTTTGACCTTTGGTCTGCTCCGGGCTCAGAACTGTCAGAATCAGGGCTGATCGCCGGAGGCAGGTTGGAGAGCTAGGGGGATGTGGTCCCCTGCCTCCCCAGCCCCCCTCCAGTGATCAGCCTTGGCAGCTGTCAGCGGATCACCGGGGGACAAGACCACCGTGGGACACAGGATTTGAGGTGAGTGTAAAAAAAAAAATAATAAAAGTCTTTTTTTTCTCTGTGTCTTTTTTCTACACATAACCCCTTGTGAACTGGTAAGGGGTCCATGAGACCCCTATACCAGTTCACAAGGCTGGGCACTGGCAAGTCAACTGCGTCTAGCGCCCCCCATTACCTGCCTCCACAAAGCCCGGGGGGGGGGCAGAAGAGCCCTGGGATATGACGCTTACACATACACGGCCATTCTATACACACATTAGGGCTGGTTCACACATGTCTGATACCACATGTGACCCTGCGATTGCGGAAGTCGCAGCGGTACCGGAGGAAAAATGCTCCTCTATGGCCCCTTTCACATCTCTTCAGTGTGGCAGGGGAAAGAAAATGCGGTTGCAAAAAAGCAAAAAGTCATGGCTACTGAATCCAGGATGCAACCGCAGGCATAGTGCAGCTTCATAGAAGTCTGTCTAACGCACATGTAAAAACGCAGATTCTACATGCATTTGCATCTGCAGTGTGCGTTTCTCAATAGAAAACAAAATAAGTGCAGTCCCCTCCCCCACCCAAGGCTATCACCCTGGCACACCAGGCATAGGGGATGGGCTCCACATGGCTCGAAGGCCACAAGGCAGTCATGCCAGGACACCAGCCCTTATGGCCTTTGCTGCGGATCCCGTGTTACCCCGGCAGGTGAACTCCGGGACTGATGCCCAGCCTGATGATTTGCTCTTCCATATCTCCCCTGGCCATTGGGGACACAGGTAATAAAGGGGGTGGGGTAAGCCAAGTCACCTGCTGCCATGTCAGCAGGAAATTTGCCACCCCCCACCCTCTGAACCAGTATGGGGTCCCTTGGACCCCTTGCTAGCTCAAGGCAGTCAAAGTAAAAACACACCACACACATTTTTTTCATGTTCAAAATACTCACCTCTCCTGTCTTCATGCAGCCCCAGAAGTGTCCTACTGCTATTCCGGCGCCTTTGGGGTCCCTCACTGACTCCTCTTTTGCAGGCAGAAGCAGTCAAAATGACCCCTCTGTCGAGGTTTAGATGGAAGTAGGAAAAGCAACCCTCTACCTACCAGGCTAGAGATCTACCAAAGGGGGGATGCATAGTCATAGGAGCTGGTATCCTGCCATGGCCGGAGGCTGGCTGTGTGGCCTCTGAGCCATGGGGACCCCAGCTGCTATGCCAGCTGGTAGTCTCTATGTCCGGATAGGGGTATTATTAAGCCCATGTTTCCTGGAGTTCTCCATGAGTTCTCTTTAAGAGAAGTAGGGGGAGCTTTCTTCAAGGTGCTGCTCCTAATCCTTCCCTCTTTTTACCTGTTTTAGTGTCACAGACACAATGCAGGATTAGGGGGGAATTGGGGGGCTCAGACATCATTAAAAAGCAGCCCTTCAAAACCAGGCTCCCTGCTCTCTTCCATGCAGCCATAGACGAGCTGCCAAGCAACACACTGAGCTTTAATTAGCAAAGCAAAGTTTCTTTTCTGCATAAAAAGGGCCAAAGCAACAACTCACCCAAAATCCTAGGGGGAGAAGTGTTGAAATTCTAGAATGCTACTGCTAAATTGCCTCCATGAGGGCAGATCTCATCCCCAGGGTTTATAAATTATGCTGCTTAAAAGGGAAATTAAAGATCTCTGGTCTTCCTTACTGACTATGGCCTTGTTTCATTAAGAACTGAAAAAAATCACTTTAAGAGAAAAAAGCCTGAGAATATCACTGTTACTGAATCACTAGATTGTAGGACAATGAATAAAAATCACTTTAAGAGAAAAAAGCCTGAGAATGTCACTGTTACTGAATCACTAGATTGGAAGACAATGAATAAGAATCACTTTAAGAGAAAAAAGCCTGAGAATATCACTGTTACTGAATCACTAGATTGGAAGACAATGAATAAAAATCACTTTAAGAGAAAAAAGCCTGAGAATGTCACTGTTACTGAATCACTAGATAGGAAGACAATGAAAGTCAATGGCACTTTTACTACAGTAAAAAGGAGTAAAACGTTTTTCTACTTTTCTCAGGAGCAAAAAGTGCCATTGACTTTCATTGTCTTTCTAGCTAGTGGCTCATCAACAGTGACATTCTCAGGCTTTTTTTCAGATGTGAATTTTTTACTACCATGATAATTTTAAATAACTTTTATTTGAGGCCTGTGCCTGGATATTCCTCATCACTCCTCTGGATAGACACCTATGGCCCAACCTGCTCTGCATTGCAGGATAGATTTTCCTAAAAATACAATACACCTTAGTGGGGATCTAATCACTGTGTATAAATATATACACAGACAATACAAAGAGACTCCATATAGGGGATCTAATCACTGTGTATTAGTATGTACCCGGCCAATATAGAGAGGATCTAATCACTGTGTATAAATATATACACAGACAATACAAAGAGACTTCATATAGGGGATCTAATCACTGTGTATTAGTATATACCCGGCCAATATAGAGAGGATCTAATCACTGTGTATAAATATATACACAGACAATACAAAGAGACTCCATATAGGGGATCTAATCACTGTGTATTAGTATATACCCGGCCAATATAGAGAGGATCTAATCACTGTGTATAAATATATACACAGACAATACAAAGAGACTCCATATAGGGGATCTAATCACTGTGTATTAGTATATACCCAGCCAATATAGAGAGGATCTAATCACTGTGTATAAATATATACACAGACAATACAAAGAGACTCCATATAGGGGATCTAATCACTGTGTATTAGTATATACCCGGCCAATATAGAGAGGATCTAATCACTGTGTATAAATATATACACAGACAGTACAAAGAGACTCCATATAGGGGATCTAATCACTGTGTATTAGTATATACCCGGCCAATATAGAGAGAATCTAATCACTGTGTATTAGTATATACCCGGCCAGTATAGAGAAGATCTAATCACTGTGTATTAGTATATACCCGGCCAATATAGAGAAAATCTAATCACTGTGTATTAGTATATACCCGGCCAATATAGAGAGGATTTAATCACTGTGTATAAATATATACACAGACAATACAAAGAGACTCCATATAGAGGATCTAATCACTGTGTATTAGTATATACCCGGCCAATATAGAGAGGATCTAATCACTGTGTATTAGTATATACCCGGCCAATATAGAGAAGATCTAATCACTGTGTATTAGTATATACCCGGCCAATATAAAGAAGATCTAATCACTGTGTATTAGTATATACCCGGCCAATATAGAGAAGATCTAATCACTGTATATTAGTATATACCCGGCCAATATAAAGAAGATCTAATCACTGTGTATTAGTATATACCCGGCCAATATAGAGAAGATCTAATCACTGTGTATTAGTATATACCCGGCCAATATAGAGAAGATCTAATCACTGTGTATTAGTATATACCCGGCCAATATAGAGAGGATCTAATCACTGTGTATAAATATATAATATATATAAATAAATATATATATATATATATATATATATATATATATATATATATAAATACTAACAAGATTATTACAAAGAGAAACTGTGTATACAATCACTGTGTATAAAGCACGGCCAGGCTTTGGGGTGCAAGCGTGCAGTGTGCCATACCAATGTCTCTGTAAGTGGGCATCAGAAAACACCATTCAGGTGACCCCTTTCTTTATCTAAATTGTTTCATCTCTCTTTCGCGTTCCTTCCATCCGACTTTTTCACTGTCTCTTCCTCCTACTCTTTTTGCCCCACACGCACTTCCATCTACTTCTTCCATTTTCCATCCTCTCATTTTGTGTCCCAAATACTCCTCCTCCTTCCCTTTTTGTCCTGCATTTGTATCCTTCTCTCTATTTTTTAGTCCTGCACTCTCTTACTTCTACCTCTATTTTCTCTCCCAGTCGCCACCTCCTTACTCTTTTTTGTCCCTATTCCCCTCTCTCTCCCTCCTCTTTTTTGTCCCAAATTCTACTCCTTGTCCATCGTTCTCCTTCTCCTCTTCCCTCTCCACCCTTCTTCATATTTTTGTCCCACATTCTCTTCTTTCTCCCTCCTTCCCTTTTTTCCTTGCATTCTTCCACTCCCTCTCTTGATTTTTTGTCCCCCAATTACCCCTTCCTCTTTTTTCCTTGAATTCTCCGCCATCCTCCCTTTTATTTTTGCCCCACATTCTTCTCTTTTCTCCCTCTCTCTTTTGTCCCTTATTTTCCTCCTCTCTTTTTTGGCCCTCATTCTACTCCTTCATCCCTCTCTGTTTGTCCTGCAATCTTCTCCTCCCTCACTCTGTTTTTATGTCCTGCATTCTCCTTCTCCCTCTATTTGTGTCCTTCATTCACCTCCTCCCTTGCTCTTTTATTTTGTCCCACTGTTCTAAATTCTGCTCCTTCATTTTTTTAGAGCTGCATACTCCTCCTTTTTTTGTCCCGCATTCTTCCCCTCCTCCTCCCTTCCTTTTTTTGCCCCAAATTTTCCTCATCATTCCTTTCTTATTCTTATGTCCTGCATTCTCTTCCTCTCTCATTCTCTTTTTTTTCTAAATTCCCCTCTCCTCCTAACTTCCTCTAGTTTTGATCTGCATTCTTCTACGCCTCACTTTTTAACCTGCATTCAGAAAGATCCTGGATTTTGTTTCAGTTTAAGGGGCATTTAATCTCTCACACACACACACACACACACATACATATTAAAGCAGCCTTCCCCCAGGAGAATACCAGATTGGGATTCCCTGCTGTTTGCTCATCTGCTTCCTGGCGGATGTAAACACTGGCGGCCGCATTACCTGCATCTTTGGCCTGTGCTCGTGCTCCCGCGCCCAGCCATTCAGATAGGCTGGGGACAGGAGTATGTGTGCTGCACGGGATGTGGGCGCTATCACTCTGATTGCCATAGACAAGAGCTCTTTGCTGAACATTTAATATGCATGGCTAATGGCTTTGATTGGACAAGAGCCCTCACATGCAACATAGGACCTGGAAGAGACAGTTGTTCTGGGAGAACTGGGGGGTTTCACACAGTGGGGCATTCCAGTTCTGGGGAAAAAAAACTTCAGAAAGTCAAAATCCTGGAATCTAAGAGATGCCTTAGAGGGGATCTAAAACCAGGGGCAATACAATGAGTTAGTGTGTTTTTCTCACAATTACAGTACAATGCCTTCAAAAAGTATTCATACCTATTGAATTATTCCACATTTTAAATATTACAGACACAAACTTAAGGCAGACCTCCAGAAGAAAAAAAGCATAATAAAAAGACCCCCCCCCCCCCGCGAAGACCTGTTGTTTAAGCTGATTGAGAGAGCTTAGTCACAGCAGATGATGTGGAAAATATTTGCAGATCTTGGACTGCATGGGAGTGGCCATCTTGCTACACACCTGAAAGCCCTGCTTGGACATGAACATGAGCGGCTGAAATGGGGGAAATTCATGCTACACACATAAACACTGAATCAACAGCTGGTCGGGTCTGAGGGGGGGGGGCATCACTATAACGTGATCTCTGACCACTGGTATCTTAGAGCTTCCTTTAAGAATGCCATTCTTTTTCTCCCAGCTCCTCTAGGCTGAAAGCAAGTAATCAAATCCTGGGGACAGGCACAGCAGCCTGTATACTCACATCAGAAATGCTGTCAGCCTGGGGGGGAGCAGAGCAGCATGGGGCATCAGGAGCACAGAATTGAAAAAGTTGCTATAAAGTTTCTAGGGGCTTTCTGAGTCATAACAATTAAAGGCTATCCACTTCTGGCTAGTGAGAAGGGGTGATTGCACAGTTATTTAAGGCAATTATGACTGGGACACTGGGTGTTTCAGATGCAGGGCTCTCATGTGTGTAGCAAGATGGCAGCTCCCATGCAGTTTAGGATCCCAACATCTGCATGCTATACCTTCTAAATCCGGGCAAGGAGGGGGTGAGTTAGGGAGGCAATTTACTAAGCTTAATTATTTTGACTAATGTTCCACCCAGCAATTCATTTGTGAAGTGTAAAGAAAATAATAAATGATTTGCCAAATGTAAAAAAAAAAGGAACTGAGAAGTATGTATTCAGAACCCCCACCCCCAAATCAATACTTTGTAGGACTTCATTTAGCTGCATTAACAGCTGCAGGTCTGTTGGGATATGTTTCTACCAGCTTCTTCTGGAGCCTGACATCTTGCCCTTTTTTGTAAAATAGTTCTAGCTCAGTCTGATTGGATGGAGAGCGTTTGTGATCAGCTACTTCAAGTCATGTCAAAGATTCTCAATGAGATTTAGGTCTGAGACAACTGCCATTATAAATATGCTTTGATTGAAATCATTCCATTGTAGCTTTGGCTGTATGTTTATGGTCATTGTTTTGCTGAAAGGTGAAGCTAGGTCTGGTCTCATGTCTTTTGCAGCCTCTATCAGGTTTTCCTCCAGGACTGCCCTGTATTTTAGCTCCATCCATCTTCCCATCAACTCTGGCCAGCTTCCCAATCCCTGCTGAAGAAAAGCATCTTCACAGCCTAATGCTGTCACCACCACGTTTCAAGGTGGGGATGGTGTGTTCAGGGAAATGTGCAGGGTTTCCTTTCGTTTTAGGCCAAAACATTTAACTTTGGTCTCATATGAACAGAGCACCTATTTCCATACATAGCTTGGCAAACTGCAAATGGGATTGCTTATGGCTTACTTATTGCAACTCTTCCATAAAGGCCAGATTTGTGAAGTACAGTACTAATAGTTGGCCTGTGGACAGCTTCTCACATCATAGCTGTGGATCTCTGCAGCTCTTTCAGAGTGATTTTTATTTAGGGTTGTTGGAGCCCATGGTGCAGCAAACACGTGTACACTTAACAGTTTTCTATTTTTAAAAATTAGAACAGCATTTATTATATTCTTTACACTTTAAATCTTAAATCTTGATAAAATACATTTACGCTTGTGGCTGTAACATTTAAAAATGTGGAAACGTTCAATGGGTAAGAATACTTTTTTGAGAATCTGTAATTGGCTACTGATGCAAGGGTTTTTGTTTTGCGTTCCAATGGACCAACACATAGGGGTAAGTGGTGGCCATGCTCCCCTCCAGTTTGACCCCATATATCTGTCAAAAGAGAGGGGCCCTCTAGCTGTGGCAGTTCCCTTTCTCCTTGTCTAAATATGGCAGATAATAATAAATGTTGTCCGTTCTCCCTATCGCCGCCCGCGTGACCCAAATCATGTGGCTTATCGGGTCTTGTCTTTTTGACATTCTTATTTTCAGAAGGCCGTATTTATCTCCGCACAACACGCCACCGGAAGATTAATTAATAGATCCCTCTTTTGTTTAACGTTAATGTTCTCCTCGCTGATTAATATCTCTTCGCGCCCACAGTCCCAGGAACATTTTACCACTACACAGAAATAAAAGAGCTGGGAAAAATGGATATAAAACAGAAAATGTAATATTGAAACTATATGTACATGTGCCATGATTGTCCAGATAGGACTGAAAAGCAGCTAACAGCCGAGTGCTTCAAAAGGTTACTCAGAAAGAAATTGCAACTGCCAGGAAAGCAATTCACTCCTATTTCATTCAAGCAATGGGAATAGAGTTAGAGCCTGCGCATTATGGGAGGAGGACATTTTCCACAGGAGACCTTTCCCCAACTCAGAGAAGACATTACCCAACTCACAGGAGATGGTGTCACATTTACAGGAGATCTTTTTCTAGCTCACCAGAGACCTTTCCCGACTCACAGGAACAGGAGACCTTTCCCGACTCACAGGAGCAGGAGACCTTTCCCGACTCACAGGAAAAGGAGACCTTTCCCTAACTCAGAGAATACATCACCCAACTCTGGAGAAGTTTCGCGACTCACAGGGACCAGAGACGTTTCCCGACTCACAGGGAAAGGAGAGGTTTCCCGACTCACAGGGACAGGAGACATTTCCCGACTCACAGGAGACATTTCCTGACTCAAAAGAGACATTTCCCGACTCACAGGAGACCTTTCCCGACTCACAGGAACAGGAGACCTTTCCCGACTCACAGGAGAGATTTCCTGACTGGCAGGAACAGGAGACCTTTCCCGACTTAGAGGAGAGATTTCCCTACTCACAGGAACAGAAGACATTTCTTGACCCACAGGAGACTTTCCCGACTCACAGGAACAGGAGACCTTTCCCGACTCACAGGAACAGGAGACCTTTCCCGACTCACAGGAACAGGAGACCTTTCCCGACTCACAGGAACAGGAGACCTTTCCCCAACTCAGAGAAGACATCACCCAACTCTGGAGAAGTTTCGCGGCTCACAGGGACCGGAGATGTTTCGCGACTCGCAGGGAAAGGAGAGGTTTCGCGACTCGCAGGGAAAGGAGAGGTTTCGCGACTCGCAGGGAAAGGAGAGGTTTCCCGACTCGCAGGGAAAGGAGAGGTTTCCCGACTCGCAGGGACAGGAGACGTTTCCCGACTCGCAGGGACAGGAGACGTTTCCCGACTCGCAGGGACAGGAGACGTTTCCCGACTCGCAGGGACAGGAGACGTTTCCCGACTCGCAGGGACAGGAGACGTTTCCCGACTCGCAGGGACAGGAGACGTTTCCCGACTCGCAGGGACAGGAGACGTTTCCCGGCTCGCAGGGACAGGAGACGTTTCCCGACTCGCAGGGACAGGAGACGTTTCCCGACTCGCAGGGACAGGAGACGTTTCCCGACTCGCAGGGACAGGAGACGTTTCCCGACTCGCAGGGACAGGAGACGTTTCCCGACTCGCAGGGACAGGAGACGTTTCCCGACTCGCAGGGACAGGAGACGTTTCCCGACTCGCAGGGACAGGAGACGTTTCCCGACTCGCAGGGACAGGAGACGTTTCCCGACTCGCAGGGACAAGAGAAGTTTCCCGACTCGCAGGGACAGGAGACGTTTCCCGACTCACAGGGACAGGAGACGTTCCCCTACTCGCAGGGACAGGAGACGTTCCCCGACTCGCAGGGACAGGAGACGTTTCCCGACTCGCAGGGACAGGAGACGTTTTCCGACTCGCAGGGACAGGAGACGTTTCCCGACTCGCAGGGACAGGAGACGTTTCCCGACTCGCAGGGACAGGAGACGTTTCCCGACTCGCAGGGACAGGAGGCGTTTCCCGACTCGCAGGGACAGGCGACGTTTCCTGACTCGCAGGGACAGGAGACGTTTCCCGACTCACAGGGTCAGGAGACCTTTCCCGACTCACAGGGTCAGGAGACCTTTCCCAACTCACAGGGTCAGGAGACCTTTCCCAACACACAGAGTCAGGAGACCTTTCCCGACACACAGAGTCAGGAGACCTTTCCCGACCCACAGGGTCAGGAGACCTTTCCCCGACTCACAGGGACAGGAGACCTTTCCCGACTCACAGGGACAGGAGACCTTTCCCGACTCACAGGGACAGGGGACCTTTCCTGACTCACAGGGACAGGAGACATTTCCCGACTTACAGGAACAGGAGACATTGCCCGACTCACAGGAGACATTTCCCGACTCGCAGGAACAGGAGATTTTTCCCAACTCGCAGGAGACCTTTCCCGACTCGCAGGAGACCTTTCCCGACTCACAGGAACAGGAGATCTTTCCCGACTCACAGGAACAGGAGACATTTCCTGACTCACAGGAGACATTTCCCAACTCACAGGAACAGGAGACCTTTCCCGACTCACAGGAGAGATTTCCTGACTGGCAGGAGCAGGAGACTTTTCCCGACTCAGAGGAGAGATTTCCTGACTAACAGGAACAGGAGACATTTCTTGACCCACCGGAGACCTTTCCTGACTCACAGGAACAGGAGACCTTTCCCGACTCACAGGAACAGGAGACCTTTCCCGACTCACAGGAACAGGAGACCTTTCCCGACTCACAGGAACAGGAGACCTTTCCTGACTCACAGGAACAGGAGACCTTTCCCGACTCACAGGAACAGGAGACTTTTCCCGACTCACAGGAACAGGAGACTTTTCCCGACTCACAGGAACAGGAGACCTTTCCCGACTCACAGGAACAGGAGACCTTTCCCCAACTCAGAGAAGACATCATCCAATCACAGGAGATGGTGTCACATTTACAGGAGATCTTTTTCTAGCTCACCGGGGGCGTTTCGCGACTCACAGGGACCGGAGACGTTTCGCGACTCACAGGGAAAGGAGACGTTTCGCGACTCACAGGGAAAGGAGACGTTTTGCGACTCACAGGGAAAGGAGATGTTTTGCGACTCACAGGGAAAGGAGACGTTTCCCCGACTCGCAGGGACAGGAGACGTTTCCCGACTCGCAGGGACAGGAGACGTTTCCCGACTCGCAGGGACAGGAGACGTTTCCCGACTCGCAGGGACAGGCGACGTTTCCCGACTCGCAGGGACAGGAGACGTTTCCCGACTCACAGGGTCAGGAGACCTTTCCCGACTCACAGGGTCAGGAGACCTTTCCCAACTCACAGGGTCAGGAGACCTTTCCCAACACACAGAGTCAGGAGACCTTTCCCGACACACAGAGTCAGGAGACCTTTCCCGACCCACAGGGTCAGGAGACCTTTCCCCGACTCACAGGGACAGGAGACCTTTCCCGACTCACAGGGACAGGAGACCTTTCCCGACTCACAGGGACAGGAGACCTTTCCCGACTCACAGGGACAGGGGACCTTTCCTGACTCACAGAGACAGGAGACATTTCCCGACTTACAGGAAAAGGAGACATTGCCCGACTCACAGGAGACATTTCCCGACTCGCAGGAACAGGAGATTTTTCCCAACTCGCAGGAGACCTTTCCCGACTCGCAGGAGACCTTTCCCGACTCACAGGAACAGGAGACCTTTCCCGACTCACAGGAACAGGAGACATTTCCTGACTCACAGGAGACATTTCCTGACTCACAGGAGACATTTCCTGACTCACAGGAGACATTTCCTGACTCACAGGAGACATTTCCTGACTCAAAAGAGACATTTCCCGACTCGCAGGAGACATTTCCCGACTCACAGGAACAGGAGACCTTTCCCGACTCACAGGAACAGGAGACCTTTCCCGACTCACAGGAACAGGAGACCTTTCCCGACTCACAGGAACAGGAGACCTTTCCCCAAATCAGAGAAGACATCACCCAACTCTGGAGAAGTTTCGCGGCTCACAGGGACCGGAGATGTTTCGCGACTCGCAGGGAAAGGAGAGGTTTCGCGACTCGCAGGGAAAGGAGAGGTTTCGCGACTCGCAGGGAAAGGAGAGGTTTCGCGACTCGCAGGGAAAGGAGAGGTTTCGCGACTCGCAGGGAAAGGAGAGGTTTCCCGACTCGCAGGGACAGGAGACGTTTCCCGACTCGCAGGGACAGGTGACGTTTCCCGACTCGCAGGGACAGGAGACGTTTCCCGACTCGCAGGGACAGGAGACGTTTCCCGACTCGCAGGGACAGGAGACGTTTCCCGACTCGCAGGGACAGGAGACGTTTCCCGACTCGCAGGGACAAGAGACGTTTCCCGACTCGCAGGGACAGGAGACGTTTCCCGACTCGCAGGGACAGGAGACGTTTCCCGACTCGCAGGGACAGGAGACGTTTCCCGACTCGCAGGGACAGGAGACGTTTCCCGACTCGCAGGGACAGGAGACGTTTCCCGACTCGCAGGGACAGGAGACGTTTCCCGACTCGCAGGGACAGGAGACGTTTCCCGACTCGCAGGGACAGGAGACGTTTCCCGACTCGCAGGGACAGGAGACGTTTCCCGACTCGCAGGGACAGGAGACGTTTCCTGACTCGCAGGGACAGGAGACGTTTCCCGACTCGCAGGGACAGGAGGCGTTTCCCGACTCGCAGGGACAGGCGACGTTTCCCGACTCGCAGGGACAGGAGACGTTTCCCGACTCACAGGGTCAGGAGACCTTTCCCGACTCACAGGGTCAGGAGACCTTTCCCAACTCACAGGGTCAGGAGACCTTTCCCAACACACAGAGTCAGGAGACCTTTCCCGACACACAGAGTCAGGAGACCTTTCCCGACCCACAGGGTCAGGAGACCTTTCCCCGACTCACAGGGACAGGAGACCTTTCCCGACTCACAGGGACAGGAGACCTTTCCCGACTCACAGGGACAGGAGACCTTTCCCGACTCACAGGGACAGGGGACCTTTCCTGACTCACAGAGACAGGAGACATTTCCCGACTTACAGGAAAAGGAGACATTGCCCGACTCACAGGAGACATTTCCCGACTCGCAGGAACAGGAGATTTTTCCCAACTCGCAGGAGACCTTTCCCGACTCGCAGGAGACCTTTCCCGACTCGCAGGAGACCTTTCCCGACTCACAGGAACAGGAGACCTTTCCCGACTCACAGGAATAGGAGACATTTCCTGACTCACAGGAGACATTTCCTGACTCACAGGAGACATTTCCTGACTCACAGGAGACATTTCCTGACTCACAGGAGACATTTTCTGACTCAAAAGAGACATTTCCCGACTCGCAGGAGACATTTCCCGACTCACAGGAACAGGAGACCTTTCCCGACTCACAGGAACAGGAGACCTTTCCCGACTCACAGGAACAGGAGACCTTTCCCGACTCACAGGAACAGGAGACCTTTCCCCAACTCAGAGAAGACATCACCCAACTCTGGAGAAGTTTTGCGGCTCACAGGGACCGGAGATGTTTCGCGACTCGCAGGGAAAGGAGAGGTTTCGCGACTCGCAGGGAAAGGAGAGGTTTCGCGACTCACAGGGAAAGGAGAGGTTTCGCGACTCGCAGGGAAAGGAGAGGTTTCGCGACTCGCAGGGAAAGGAGAGGTTTCCCGACTCGCAGGGACAGGAGACGTTTCCCGACTCGCAGGGACAGGAGACGTTTCCCGACTCGCAGGGACAGGAGACGTTTCCCGACTCGCAGGGACAGGAGACGTTTCCCGACTCGCAGGGACAGGAGACGTTTCCCGACTCGCAGGGACAGGAGACGTTTCCCGACTCGCAGGGACAGGAGACGTTTCCCGACTCGCAGGGACAGGAGACGTTTCCCGACTCGCAGGGACAGGAGACGTTTCCCGACTCGCAGGGACAGGAGACGTTTCCCGACTCGCAGGGACAGGAGACGTTTCCCGACTCGCAGGGTCGGGAGACGTTTCCCGACTCGCAGGGACGGGAGACGTTTCCCGACTCGCAGGGACGGGAGACGTTTCCCGACTCGCAGGGACGGGAGACGTTTCCCGACTCGCAGGGACAGGAGACGTTTCCCGACTCGCAGGGACAGGAGACGTTCCCCGACTCGCAGGGACAGGAGACGTTCCCCGACTCGCAGGGACAGGAGACGTTTCCCGACTCGCAGGGACAGGAGACGTTTCCCGACTCGCAGGGACAGGAGACGTTTCCCGACTCGCAGGGACAGGAGACGTTTCCCGACTCGCAGGGACAGGAGGCGTTTCCCGACTCGCAGGGACAGGCTACGTTTCCCGACTCGCAGGGACAGGAGACGTTTCCCGACTCACAGGGTCAGGAGACCTTTCCCGACTCACAGGGTCAGGAGACCTTTCCCAACTCACAGGGTCAGGAGACCTTTCCCAACACACAGAGTCAGGAGACCTTTCCCGACACACAGAGTCAGGAGACCTTTCCCGACCCACAGGGTCAGGAGACCTTTCCCCGACTCACAGGGACAGGAGACCTTTCCCGACTCACAGGAACAGGAGACCTTTCCCGACTCACAGGAACAGGAGACCTTTCCCAACTCACAGGAACAGGAGACCTTTCCCGACTCACAGGAACAGGAGACCTTTCCCCACTCACAGGAACAGGAGACTTTTCCCGACTCACAGGAACAGGAGACCTTTCCCGACTCACAGGAACAGGAGACCTTTCCCCAACTCAGAGAAGACATCATCCAATCACAGGAGATGGTGTCACATTTACAGGAGATCTTTTTCTAGCTCACCGGGGGCGTTTCGCGACTCACAGGGACCGGAGACGTTTCGCGACTCACAGGGAAAGGAGACGTTTCGCGACTCACAGGGAAAGGAGACGTTTTGGGACTCACAGGGAAAGGAGATGTTTCGCGACTCACAGGGAAAGGAGACGTTTCCCCGACTCAGAGGGACAGGAGACCTTTCCCGACTCACAGGGTCAGGAGACCTTTCCCGACTCACAGGGTCAGGAGACGTTTCCCGACTCACAGGGTCAGGAGACGTTTCCCGACTCACAGGGTCAGGAGACGTTTCCCGACTCACAGGGTCAGGAGACGTTTCCCGACTCACAGGGTCAGGAGACGTTTCCCGACTCACAGGGCAGGAGACCTTTCCCGACTCACAGGGACAGGAGACCTTTTCCCACTCACAGGGACAGGAGACCTTTCCCGACTCACAGGGACAGGAGACCTTTCCCGACTCACAGGGACAGGAGACCTTTCCTGACTCACAGGGACAGGAGACCTTTCCTGACTCACAGGGACAGGAGACCTTTCCTGACTACAGGTACAGGAGACCTTTCCAGACTCACAGGGACAGGAGACCTTTCCCGACTCACAGGGACAGGAGACCTTTCCCGACTCACAGGGACAGGAGACCTTTCAAGACTCACAGGGACAGGAGACATTTCCTGACTCACAGGAGACATTGCCTGACTCACAGGAGACATTTCCCGACTTACAGGAACAGGAGACCTTTCCCGACTCGCAGGAGACCTTTCCCGACTCACAGGAACAGGAGACATTTCCTGACTCACAGGAGCAGGAGACCTTTTCCGACTCACAGGAGACATTTCCTGACTCACAAGAGACATTTCCCGACTCGCAGGAGACATTTCCCGACTCGCAGGAGACATTTCCCGACTTACAGGAAAAGGAGACATTACCTGACTCACAGGAGACATTGCCCGACTCACAGGAGACAGGAGACCTTTCCCGACTCGCAGGAGACCTTTCCCGACTCGCAGGAGACCTTTCCCGACTCGCAGGAGACCTTTCCCGACTCACAGGAACAGGAGACATTTTCTGACTCACAGGAGCAGGAGACTTTTTTCGACTCACAGGAGACATTTCCTGACTCACAAGAGACATTTCCCGACTCGCAGGAGACCTTTCCTGACTCACAGGAACAGGAGACCTTTCCCGACTCATAGGAGAGATTTCCTGACTGGCAGGAGCAGAAGTCCTTTCCCGAATCAGAGGAGAGATTTCCTGACTCACAGGAACAGGAGACATTTCTTGACCCACAGGAGACCTTTCCTGACTCACAGGAACCGGAGACCTTTCCCGACTCACAGGAACAGGAGACCTTTCCCGACTCACAGGAACAGGAGACCTTTCCCAACTCACAGGAACAGGTGACCTTTCCCGACTCACAGGAACAGGAGACCTTTCCCGACTCACAGGAACAGGAGACCTTTCCCGACTCACAGGAACAGGAGAGATTTCCCGACTCACAGGAACAGGAGAGATTTCCTGATTCACAGGAACAGGAGAGATTTCCTGACTCACAGGAGCAGGAGACCTTTTCCGACTCACAGGAGACATTTCCTGACTCACAGGAACAGGAGACATTTCTTGACTCGCAGGAGACATTTCTTGACTCGCAGGAGACTTTTCCCGACTCACGGGAAACTTTTCCTGACTATCGGGAGATTTTTCCCAACTAGCAGGAGACTTTCCTGACTAGCGGGAGACCTTTCCCGACTCACAGGAACAGGAAACCTTTCCCGACTCACAGGAGACCTTTCCCGACTCACAGGAACAGGAGACCTTTCCCGACTCACAGGAGACATTTCCTTACTCACAAGAGACATTTCCCAACTCGCAGGAGACATTTCCCGACTTACAGGAAAAGGAGACATTTCCTGACTCACAGGAGACATTGCCCGACTCACAGGAGACAGGAGACCTTTCCCGACTCGCAGGAGACCTTTCCCGACTCACAGGAACAGGAGACATTTCCTGACTCACAGGAGCAGGAGACTTTTTTCGACTCACAGGAGACATTTCCTGACTCACAAGAGACATTTCCCGACTCGCAGGAGACCTTTCCTGACTCACAGGAACAGGAGACCTTTCCCGACTCACAGGAGAGATTTCCTGACTGGCAGGAGCCGAAGTCCTTTCCCGACTCAGAGGAAAGATTTCCTGACTCACAGGAACAGGAGACATTTCTTGACCCACAGGAGACCTTTCCCAACTCACAGGAACAGGAGACCTTTCCCAACTCACAGGAACAGGAGACCTTTCCCAACTAACAGGAACAGGAGACCTTTCCCAACTAACAGGAACAGGAGACCTTTCCCGACTCACAGGAACAGGAGACCTTTCCCGACTCACAGGAACAGGAAGCCTTTCCCGACTCACAGGAACAGGAGAGATTTCCTGACTCACAGGAGCAGGAGACCTTTTCGACTCACAGGAGACATTTCCTGACTCACAGGAACAGGAGACATTTCTTGACTCACAGGAGACTTTTTTCCGACTCATGGGAGACTTTTCCCGACTAGCGGGAGATTTTTCCCGACTAGCGGGAGACCTTTCCCCACTAGCGGGAGACCTTTCCCGACTAGCGGGAGACCTTTCCCGACTCACAGGAGACCTTTCCCGACTCACAGGAGACCTTTCCCGACTCACAGGAGACCTTTCCCGACTCACAGGAGACCTTTCCCGACTCACAGGAACAGGAGACCTTTCCTGACTCACAGGACCAGGAGACCTTTCCCGACTCACAGGAACAGGAGAGATTTCCCGACTCACAGGAGCAGGAGACCTTTCCCGACTCACAGGAACCGGAGACATTTCTTGACTCACGTGAGACTTTTCCCGACTCGCAGGAGACATTTTCCGACTCGAGGGAGACGTTTTCCGACTCGAGGGAGATGTTTTCCTACTAACAGGAGATATTTCCTGACTGGCAGGAGCAGGAGATCTTTCCCGACTCAGAGGAGAGATTTCCTGATTCACAGGAACAGGAGACTTGCGGGAGACCTTTCCTGACTTGCGGGAAACTTTTCCCGATTCGCGGGAGCCTTTTCCAGATTCGCGGAAGACATTTTCCGACTCGAGGGAGACGTTTTCCGACTCGACGGAAAAGTTTTCCGAATCGAGGGAAAAGTTTTCCGAATCGAGGGAGAAGTTTTCTGACTCAAAGGAGAGATTTCCTGACTCACAGGAACAGGAGACATTTCCCAACACACAGCAACAGGAGACATTTCTCTACTTACAGGAACAGGAGACCTTTCCTCACTCACAGGAACAGGAGACCTTTCCCTACTCACAGGAACAGGAGACATTTCCCGACTCACAGGAACAGGAGACCTTTCCCGACTCACAGGAACAGGAGACCTTTCCCAACTCACAGGAACAGTAGAAAATGTAAAGAGTGGGGGCCCTAGACCAACCCCCAAAGTACCCTATATACCTGCCGCACACTAGTAGATATGCCAATATATCCAATCAATCTTGAAAAAATATATTATAAATTTATTTGATCAGGACTCACAAAATACACACCAACAGTACATAAAAGACTCATTAAAATACATATAAACACACAAAAAAGGGAGGTTTTTGCCAGCACCTTACAGTATATTATTGTATCAATATAATTGGGTGGTGCACACTCACAACATTCATTCTCTAAACTCACAGGAACAGGAGACATTTCCCAAGTCACAGGAACAGGAGACATTTCCCAACTCACAGCAACAGGAGACATTTCCCAACTCACAGCAACAGGAGACATTGCCCAACTCACAGGAACAAGAGACCTGCCCCTAGTCACAGAAACAGGAGACCTTTCCTTACTCACAGGTGAACTTTCCTTACTCACAGAAACAGAAGACCTTTCCTTACTCACAGGTGAACTTTCCTTACTCACAGAAGACATTTCTTGGTGGGTCCCACAATCTGATCTCTGTCCATGCTGCATCCCTGGCTTCTCTGCTGCCACGTGCGGTCCTGTCCCCAGCCTCTCTGAATGGCTGGGCGTGGGCGTGTCCAAACTGCATGCCAGGGATGCGGCGAGCTGGCTGCAGCTTGTAACAGCTGCAATTTTGAGAGAGCCTATTAAGGGGCGTGGCACCAGTGGTGGAAAAGCCTGGTCTTCTTTGAAATCCGGGCCAACATTGAGGCAACAGCACCGCCTGGCTGCTCGGATGGGGGGTCCAGACATTGAGTGTTGGACGCAAAATTGGTTTCTATCCACTGTAAGAAACTGTGTGAAGTCTACTACCGGTATTATCTGCTTTCAAATGACGCCTGAACACGTTAGGAAAATAAAGCCCTCCCTCTGAGGAACATTTATACTGGAGTAGGTTACAAGAGGAAGATCAGAACTTCTAGGTCTGAGGTGGCTGCCTCTGAGGAACATTATATACGTGGGATTACTATATGGTCACATCCAAAATTGGAGAAAAAAAAGTAACTGTGTAAAGACTAGCATCTGCTCATGGTGGACACAAACAAGTTATGAAAAGAAAGTCCAGCATCTGGGTAACATTTTGAATTAAATAGCTGCCATAGCTGCCATAATAAATTCATACCCAGAATTGAGTTTACATCTCATGACTTGTTCTGTAGAGTTGGTTCCTGTTTCTATTTTGTAGATGTCTGCCTGGTCTTACCCCCTTGTTTATTTATCTCACCTTTTCAGTCCTTAGAGAAAGTTACAAGAGCTCAATTTGTAAATAATGATCTGCTTACACAGATAAATGTAGGTAAAATGTAAAAAAAAAAACGTTTTTGCTGGAAGAAGGTGCACCAAATAATCAGTAAAAAAAAAGCCCAAACCCTTAAAAAAACTATTCCCTACCATTTAAAATGAATATATTTTAAGTTTAGGAGAGGGGTGCCACCATCCTGCCCCTGAAGCATCACAAAAGTGCAGGGGGCAGGGTTATAGCTGTGCTTTAGACAAATAGAGCAGAGTTGGGGGTCAGGAAAAGGACAGCAATCCCAGAATGCGGAGTGGCACAGTCAGAAGACACTTCCTGTTTGCAGGCAGCCTGAGACCCCATGAGCTGCCATCTTGGATGCTCCGAAAATGCAGTTGATGCAGGTAGGATGATTTTTAACGTGGGCAATCTGTATGTAGAGGGTGGAGGAAACATATAAGATATGCTCTTATTCAGGGTGAAGCTCCAGTTTAAAAAAATACATATTGTGAGTGGGATTACTATCTGCTTACCAAGAACACATTACAGATATTGTAACAGTAGTATTAGGGTTAACCAATGCCAATCATGGTCAGCTTTAAATTAAAATCCACAGAAATATGTAATGCAATGTCATAGCACACAAGTATGGTAGCTGAGGATAAAAGTTAATGGGAGCGCAGCACGAGGAGATGGCAAGATGGTATCACAGCAGACAGGCAGGTTAAAGGAAAGAATCAGCTTCTTCTATTGTTGCAGGGTCATGAAAAGAGGGGGGCCATCTGAATAAAACACAGGGAACCTCTCCTCGTCAGGTGTCTGAGTCTTAGCATACCCCAACACGAGGGCTTCTCCCTCACACAACAGTCACTACAGGGCAGAGTTCTCAGACAGAGGCAGCATCACCTTACCGGAGTCTTAGTCCCAGTGGCTCCTCCATCGTGGCTTGTTGGTCCCTTTGGATCCTCTTTACTGCTAAGGGGCACCTCCTCTGTCACATCCATTCCAGGACCCCACTGGTTTTCTTTCTGCATGGACCTCAATGCTCTATGTGTAGATCTCAGCTGCCTCTCTGCAACTTCTGCTTGCACTACAGCCAGGTTCTCTCACTTACTTTCAACTGCCCCAGGCCTCGTTTCTCTTCCACTTAGCATGGTTATGGACAATCTCCCGGTCTATTCATCTGGCTTCACCTTATAATACCCTCTGCTCTATATAATATAGCCTGTAGTTTTCCCTCCAAAAACCTCCCTACCAACCTCATCAGTTTCCTGTTATTTCCCAAACGTATCTTATGCATTCTAAAGGGCAACTCAGAATTTAATTCAAAATCTCAGAATGATAACTCAATTTTCTTTTGTGGCCTTATACTCCCATCTAGGGACTACAGAGGGAATAGCAAACCTATTTTCACATTAATAGATAATTCCCACATAAATCTCTTTTTGAGCACATAAATGTGTGAGCGTGTTTTGTTTATACTACCACAATATTAGGTGAATACCCAAGGGGTACATGCTACAGCTTCAAGGTGTACACAGTAATTTTCAGGGGTGCACCAACATGGTAGGTCGGATGGGTTTAGTATATTATTTTTACTTATAATAATTATTCATTCTTGTTTAAAAGTGTTAAATTGCCTGTGGCCTACTTATTTTGGTAACATTCATAAGTGATACTTATACTTGGGGGTACTTGGTTGGAATTTCTTTGTAGCTAGGGGGTACTTGGTTGGAATTCTTGTTGCTAGGAGGTACTTGGCATTAAACGGTTGAGAAGCACTGATCTCTGGCACACCCAGAAGGGAATCAAAATAGAATGATTGCTGCAGGTACAGGATGCAAACATCATGGATGGATACGCAGCCTAACAAATATACATCCATAAAATATCACAAAAATATTCACGCCTATGAGGAACATTATAGGCATTAATCAAGTAATAATGGTAAACACCAATATTTGTCCAAAGAGAATTCTTGCTTTTTCACAGTATTAGATACTACTGCAATACATTAGGGAAATAATATTCCTGCCCCTAAGTGAGACTGAAAGGGACATCTTACGCACAAATGCTGTCTGCTTACTGAAGGTATGCCTGAGGCCTGAAACCTGTATGCTGGGTTTTGATGTGGTGACATTGTACAAGGGAAGTGGATTATTTTTCTGATGAGTTAAATTTACAAAAGTTCTGATGAAATGACCCCCGTACTCCACCATGTTGCGAGTATCCACTCAAAATTACAAAAAATGTAAAGAAATACTTCTGATTAATATCGTAATACTGATGGACTCCGATTAAAGGAGCACAATCACGAAATTGTGTAATATTAAAAATCCATATAAACATGTCAGCTAATAAGAAGAGGAGGGGTCACTTCTACACCCAAACTGAATAAAACTCTGGCCAAGCTTGTGGTTCATTCTCCTGGTGGGAATAAAATCCAGGGGTGACAGGTTTAGTGTCTCAGGGGTGAGAGAACCTGTCACCCCTGATTTCCTCTTCCTTCCATTAATAAAAATAAAAAACAAGCCTAGCTGGATATTTCTTGATGCCAGGTGTATAAGTGACCCCTCCCCCCACCATGCAGCATATTTCTAAGAATCTTTTATCATTGGGCCATTTTTTCGCAATAGTGCTCCTTTAACTTGCCACCTGTCTGGCATATGTTTGTAGCATAAGTTTTCAGTAGTGTTTGTGGTAGGGATTCTATTTCGTGTTTGCGTTATTAACTAAATCCTGTGTCTGGGTCCTTCCTATTTAATTCCCATTCAGATCTATGATGCTGCAAACACAAGCGTTACTGCATAAAATATGAATATGCATTCAGGTTTGGTGCACCATACACTTTAATAGGGTGCGTTTGCGGCCTGGCCGCAGCAGGTAGGACTCTTGCGGACACGTTTCCTTCTGTTCTGCAGAGGTATGAAAGGGGACATGCTAATGGTGCTAATGTATTTTTTTTTTTGCAGTACCACAGTGTTTGCTGCAAGCGCATGCGGTACCTGACAGGTCTGAATGAAACTTGAAGAAACGCCCAGAAAACCAATTCCTGCCTCTGAGGAACATTGTAATACCTGCTTACCAATCAAGGTATGGTTAGTAAATCAATTAAATAATACTTCCTGCCTAAAGAATATTGTGATTTCCACTGACCCTACATCTATAAATTTAACCTGCCTCTGAGAACATTGCAATAGAGGCTGCCATCTGCAATATACCCAAAACAATAAAAACAAACCATAACCCATAATAAAGGGAATATTAGGATTTGAGTGGATCCCTAGTTACTAAAGTCATGGTAAAAATATATATAATCATGCCTCTGCGGAACAAAATAAATAAATAATAGTACCTACGGAATAGTGTAATTTGGACTGACCCCCCCCCTAGTCAGTGGACGCACACCAGGAAATCAGTAAATAATTGAAATGACACCTACTAACTACTTCTAAAACCACATCCAGTACTGAAAAAAATAATACTAATACTAATGTCTGCCTATGAGGAGCATAGTAAAAAAAAAAAAGGGTGAAGCGCTTAGTGAAGGTATATAATCAAAATAAGTAAAATATAAATGCCTCTTAAAGAGGAACTTCAGAGACCCTCGAGTCTGAAAGAGAGGAAAAACACCCATGTGCTGTTCCTCTTTAAAAACAAAAATCTGAGACTTGCACTGACCCCCTACTTACTAAAGACACACCCAGAAATTAAGGACATTAACATAATACAAATTCCTGTCCTCCAAAATACATTGTAATTGTGTACTTAAAATGGCTAAAAAATAAAAAAGCCCTCGAGGAATATTGATATTTAGACTGATCTTTACTTTTTAAAGCCACGCACAGAAAGAGTAAAAACCCATCCCCTGAGGAACAGCTTCACTGTGCTCTAGACTGTCTAGTTAAAGACCATAGGCCAATTTGTTGCTTGATTAAAATATTACCAATGCTTTGCCTGATAAGATTTTTTATTAGATGTCTTTCTAGTTTATAAAGTGTATTTAATTAGAATATATTTTCACAGCAAACACGCATGGTCCACATTAGCAAAAAAGTGAATCCAAAACAGAGGTCAATGCTGAACAAGCCAGCTATTTTATATTTTATCAGGAAGGATCACATGGCCTCAGACATCCAATCCCCACATCTTTTTTTTTTCATTTTCTGTTTTTCAGGAACAAAGACTGAGCAAAGTGTTAAATTCTGGTGAACTTACCGCTATTCCTTTTTCTTTTAATAGGAAAAAATTATGCCAATTATTTTTTTCCCTCGCCTTACCGGCTCTCGGAATCAGCTTTAAGCCATTTAAAGGGGGTTAACATCAGCCTTAATTAAATATTAAAGCGTCCCAGCACCTCCCGCTATTGTTGCCCCTTAGAATAAGATATTATCTATTTTTTGACAAGTTTTCATCTTTCTCTGCGGAAGACGCAACATGAAACCAAATCAGTGGCAAAGAGCCTGCTAATGAATAATCTATTCTGTATTCCTTCGCTCTGCTCACATCCGCAGAATGGAAGGCAATTTGGCGGCTGCTGGGGTACCGCATGACGCAGCTGATGTTTAAATAATAGTTCGAAAAAAAAGGAAGACACAGAAAGAGAACGAAAAGAAAAAAAAACGCAATAAACAAATCATTAAGCCCTTAACGGCTGTTTAATGCAATTTGTTAATGAACATTATGGCGGGGACGAATATCGATGGAAAATAAATAAATTAAAAAAAAAGAAAAGCTCTAAACAGGCGCCAAGTTACTAGCGATGCTCAATTATTTCCTTGTCAAGTTTTTATGATTTAATGAGGCCCTCTGGGACGGATGCCTGTCAGTCAGGGCTGACTTCTTGACACCATTACAACTTCAAATAGAGCAGCAGGCAGGCTGTTTTCTTCGGATTCGAAATGCTGAAATGATCTGACAGGTTTAAAGAAAAGAAGTGCAGCTAAAATAAAAAAAAAGAAAATATATAAAAAAAAAAAAAAAAAAAGAAAAGCACGGTGGCTCATCTATGGTTTTTCTTAAATTCCGAACCCAGGATGCCTTGTCTCCAACAGTCGTCGTTGGCAAAATGAGCGTCTCCGATCACGTCCACTAGCCGATAAAGGAACCGGTATCCAACGGCTTGCCGATATTTTATCTTTCCCCCCATCTCTCTCCCTTTTATTTCTCTAATTTAATGATAACCCTCGATGGACTCGCCCCGTACGGGATAGCTGAACGCTGCACTATTTTGTTCGGCATTAATTTAGGCCTTTGAAGCGAAGGCACAGGCAGCCCCCCCACCAGGCTGGTTCTGGAGGAAGACAATCTATCGCACCTTAAACAGAATAGCAAATGGGGATTTTTCTTTTCTCCCCACCCCTGAGTCCCGAAGATGAGAACGGACATCAGGCGCGTTCCGCTTTGTGCTCCTACGTCCCCTCAATTAAGCCGCCATTTAAAAGCACTTTAAAAATTTAGTCGGTGCAATTAAGCCCTGTTTGATTCTTAGATTAGCGACGGTGCGGAAGATTATCTTATCACGGCGAGAAAGCCGACCAGCAATGCCGGTCTACCCGGCTGCCGGGGAGAGCAAAAGTGGCTGCTGGAAAAGGACGACCTCTTTTTTTTTTCCTTCCTACAGATGCAGTGAGAAAGGGTTTTGGACAGAAAAAAAGGGGAGGATTATAGGACATCAAAGGTGAAAGGAAGAGTGAGAAGAGGGGCAGTAGGCCATTGTCTGTAGCTGATTCACAATAGAGGAGAAGGCTCAGGCGTGTTAAAGGGCAACTGATGCCAAAACCTGTGCCAGCTTGAGAAAATGTACATTTTTTCCCACACTAGTCTCACTGCCCCCTAAACCCCAAATGATTACCCCAAAATCCAAAACAAAAATCCAAATAATAAAACAATAAAATAACTTCCTGACAAAATGCAGAGGAGTAGCTAGGCTTTCTGGCACCCAGGGCAGAGATTCAAAATGGGACCCCAACCTGTGTTCAGGCCCCCCTGACCTGCTGCACCCAGGGGACGTACCCCCCTGTCCTCCCCTGCAAAATGAATATACCCTCAGCCAAATGAATACACTTAAGGATGTTAAAGAGGAACTAAACTGATTAAAACAGTCAACTGTGAAGGTCTTCTTTAAAGAGGAACTAAAGTCAAGTCAGCCAATTATCTGATTTAAGAAAAAGCTCTATCTTATCCCTACAAAGTCCCAAATATGGTCTTTGATGCTGCCCTATGTGCATTCCTTCTTTATTGCAGCCACAGACCAACTCGCTGGTGGCCACATGGGGCACAAAACTGTAATCTGACCCAATTTCAGGCTTCATAGTGATTATTGAGTGAAGTGGCATCCTGAATGAGGCAGTAGTAAACATTTGCTGACTTGACTTTAGTTCCTTTTTAAAGCAGACCTTCACATGTGGCTGTTTTAATCAGTTTAGTTTCTGTTTAACATCCTTAAGTGTATTTCTTTGGCTGAGGGTATATTCATTTTGCAGGGGCATAACTAGGGGAGGGCAGGGGGGCACGTGCCCTGGGTGCAGCAGGTCAGGAGGGCCTGAACACAGGTGGGGGTGCCATTTTGAATCTTTGCCCCGGGTGCATTTTGGCAGGAAGTTATTTTATTGTTTCAATATTTGAATTGTTTTGGATTTTGAGGTATTCATTTGGGGGCAGTGGAACTAATGTAGGAAAATATATATTCATTTTCTAGTACCCAAGCAGCCACAGTTGCCCTTTAACACACCTCTCCTCTATTGTGATTCAGCCCCAGACAATGGCCTACTGCCCCTTTTCTTACTCTTCCTTTAACCTGTGATGTCATATAATCCTCCTCTTTTATCTGTCCACAAACCTTTCTCACTGCATCTGCAGGAAGAAAAAAGAGGGCATCCAAATCAAGATGTCCCTAGGGTCTGGGAGTTAAAGCACAATTTTTGACTGAATGCTGTAATACCACCTTAAAGTGATTGTCCCGGCTCTATATTGAAAAGTCCACTGCAATTGAAAAGAACCCCCCTCAACCAAATGCCCCCCCCCCCATAATCTGTAAGATCCCTCCCAAGCCAATTTCCCCTCAAGTCATATCAGACTTCTCAACCTAATACACTGTGGTAATGTGTATGGAAAATACAATTCTGTGATTACTAACCTGTAGAATTGTTATTATGAGTATACAGTACGTCCTGCTCCAGATGGCGCTGGACTGCAGAGACTGCAAAATTGGCTCCTCCCGGCCCCTCAAATACCCGGGACCTCCCACAAATCCCCAAGATTAAAAAGCAGTTAAACAAGAAGCCGGGAGAATGAGTAACAGAACCAACTAGCAACTATCAAACAATGATAACAATCACCATACAGGGGATCCAAGGATAATGAACAAATGGTAGGGTGGAGCAGGACGTACTGTATACTCATGATAACAATTCTACAGGTGAGTAATCACAGAATTGTATTATTCTTAGTATACAGTACGTCCTGCTCCAGATAAGAATCATTACACTTGGGACATCCAATAGCAGTGTCCGTAAAGTAGGGTGGGATCCCCAAAAAAAGGTAATAGCAGACAAGTCAGACCACTGCCGCCTGCAGAACCTTGCGGCCAAAAGCAGCATCAGCTGAGGCCCTAACATCAACCTTGTAAAACTTTGAAAAAGTATGAACAGAAGACCAAGTAGCGGCCTTGCAAACTTGTTCAACAGAAGCCTGGTGCTGAAAAGCCCAAGAGGCACCAATAGCACGAGTAGAATAAGCAGTAAGGCGGAAGGGAGGATTCTTCCCCTTAGCAGAGTAGGCTTGAATCACAGCATGATGGATCCATTTGCTGATAGTAGATTTAGCAGGAGCCAAACCCTTCCTAGGACCAGAAGGAACCACAAAAAGAGCATCAGTTTTTCTGCAAGGTGCAGTAGCCACCAGAGTACTTCAGACTCCTAACCACATCCAAGGAATGCAAAACCCTCTCCTTAGCATTACTAGGATTAGGGCACAAGAAAGGAAGAACAATGTCCTGATTCAGATGAAAGGCAGACACTACCTTAGGCAGAAAATCTGGCTTGAAGCAAAACACCACCTTGTCCTGGTGTCTCTCAAAGTAGGGGGGCTGGATGGAAAGCGCCGCCAACTCAGAAACACGCCTAACAAAAGTGCTAGCCACCAAAAAGACAACCTTGAGAGTAAGAATGGCCAAAGCAGCCTCCTGCACAGGTTCAAAGAGAGCACCCTGCAAGGCAGACAAGACCAAGTTCAAATCCCAGACAGGCAACATAGGCTTACGAGGGGGACGCACATGAGTAACCCCCTGGAAAAAAAGTCCCGATCAGAGAATGCTGAGCAAAAGACCTCTGGAAGAAAACAGCCAGGGCAGAGACATGACCCTTCAGAGTACTGAGTTGAAGCGAATAAAGGGGGGTGGGAGCAGCTCAATCACTATTATTTATACAAAATTATTATTATTATTCAGGGCCTGGGAACTAATTTACCGCCCAGTTTAACCCTCTCATCAACTAAATATCAAGCAACAAACATGTCTAGCTATGTGGAAAGACAGAGATTTGGTTGCATATATCTGTAGATACATGTGGAAGCCACACTGCCCTGGCAAGGCACTCTGTGTTTAGTGTGGTCCCTACTCTTAATTCTGAGTCCCCAAAGTTGGGACATGCAATGCAGACAAATATCTGAGAGCTACTCACCTGGGAAGCTGCCAGCCTCCCTTTAGAACACTTCACAGGGAGAAATCCATATTGACTGAATCCCTCCCTGCTTGTGCTCATGGCAATTCAAATGAATAAAGGGGGGTGGGAGCAGCTCAATCACTATTATTTATACAAAATTATTATTGTTATTCAGGGCATGGGAACTAATTTACCGCCCAGTTTAACCCTCTCATCAACTAAATATCAAGCAACAAACATGTCTAGCTATGTGGAAAGACAGAGATTTGGTTGCATATATCTGCAGATACATGTGGAAGCCACACTGCCCCGGCAAGGCACTCTGTGTTTAGTGTTCTAAAGGGAGGCTGGCTGCTTCCCAGGTGAGTAGCTCTCAGATATTTGTCTGCATTGCATGTCCCAACTTTGGGGACTCAGAATTAAGAGTAGGGACCACACTAAACACAGAGTGCCTTGGCAGGGCAGTGTGGCTTCCACATGTATCTGCAGATATATGCAACCAAATCTCTGTCTTTCCACATAGCTAGACATGTTTGTTGCTTGATATTTAGTTGATGAGAGGGTTAAACTGGGTGATAAATTAGTTCCCAGGCCCTGAATAATAATAATAATTTTGTATAAATAATAGTGATTGAGCTGCTCCCACCCCCCTTTATTTACTGAGTTGAAGCCCCAGATCCAAACCATGTTGGAGGAACTCCAGGATCCTGGGGATAGAGAACACACGACAGAGAAGAGGCTAGACTCACACCAGTCAATGTAGGCACGCCAAACCCTATAGTAAATAGAAGACGAAGACTTCCTCCTAGCCTTTATCATGGTATCAACAACAGAGGCAGACAGCCCCTTCTCCATCAAGATGAAGGTTTCAGCAGCCAGGCCGTCAAGGCCAGAGTTTGTAAATTGGGATGGCGTACGTGACCCTGAGTGAGCAGGTCGGGAACCCTGGGCAGAGCATACTGATCTACTGCCAGCTGCACTACGTCTGCGAACCACACTCTTCTTGGCCACCTGGGAGCCACCAGGATAGCTGGCACCCCCTCCTGAGCTATCTTGCGCAGAACCCTGCCCAACAGGGGGAATGGAGGAAAGACATACAGGAGCTGAAAATGCTGCCATGACATTGCTAGAGCATCTGTGGCCAAGGCCAGAGGATCCTGGGACAGGGAGACAAAAGCTGGGAGCTTGTGATTGTGACGGGACGCAAACAGATCCACATCTGGTTGGCCCCAACGGTGACACAGAGATTGAAACACCCTGTCGCAGAGGGACCACTCTTCCAGGCGAGAGGTCCCCCTGCTCAGAGAGTCTGCCTGCAGATTCTCCACCCCCGGAATGTACACAGCTGAGATGCAGGGAACATTGTCCTCCGCCCAGGCCAGGATCAGAGACGCTTCCTTGAGGGTCCCTCCCTGATGATTGATGTAGGCAACCGCCGTCTGGTTGTCCGAGCGTACCTGAACAGGCCGGCACCGAAGGTGTTGGGTCAAGTGAGCCAGAACCAACCTGATCGCCCTCAATTCCAGAATGTTGATGGGCATGTGGGCCTCCTGAGGACCCCAGCGCCCTTGGAACTGTAGGGACTTCCAGAATCCCCCCAACCCGTCAGACTGGCATCCGTGGTGACCGTCTCCCAGCAGGGGGCCAGAAAGGATCTGCCCGCCAACAGGTTCCTGGAGTCCAGCCACCATGAGAGAGACCTCCTGGCTAGGGGGGACAGAACAAGGACCTGGTCCAGGGACGCAGGATCCTTGCCCCATACTGACAAGAGGTGGAGTTGCAGAGGCCTCAT
The DNA here is from genome assembly GCA_027917425.1 of Gastrophryne carolinensis. NCBI lineage: Eukaryota > Metazoa > Chordata > Amphibia > Anura > Microhylidae > Gastrophryne > Gastrophryne carolinensis. Next base: position 373,697,166 of record CM051235.1, read on the forward strand.
GCGGAACTGGGCATAAGGGACCGCCTCGAAGCATGACACCATCAGGCCCACCAGCTGCATTCCCTGCCTGATGGAGGGATGAGGGCAAGATAGCAGGAACTGAACCTGCGCTAGCAGACTGTCCACCTTCTGCTGAGGAAGAAAAATCCTTGCCTAAACTGTATCCAGATTCATTCCCAGGAAGGGTGTCACCAAGGAGGGAGACAGGGAAGATTTGGGATGGTTGATCACCCAGCCAAATGACTCCAGAGTGGACACTACTAGCTGAGTATCCAGCTCTGCCTGTTGGAGGGACTGAGAGGTGATGAGAATGTCGTCCAAATAGGGCAGCACGCGAATGCCCTGAGACCTGAGCAGACATCACTCCTGCCAGCACCTTGGGAGCTGAAGTGAGACCGAAGGGCAATGCCACAAATTGGTAGTGCTGATCCTCCAGAGCGAACCTGAGGAATCTTTGATGACCTGGAAAAACAGGAATATGAAGGTAAGCATCCTTGATGTCCACAGAGGTCATGAAGTGCCCTGGACGCAGGAAACTGATAGCAGAGCGCAAAGTTTCCCTGCGAAAGCGCCTGCACCTGACAAAAAACTGCGAAGGACAAGAAGATGGCTCTCTCTTCTCGCAGGTGAGCGGGGCAATTAGCCTGCGGCCCTGTAGGACTGTTCCCACCCGTTCCATTGTTAATGTGCCTCCCAGCTTTGGCTGCGCTGGTCCGGGTGATGATAGGCAGCACCGCTGTCAGGTGCTTAGGAGCGCTGCTCCACCGCAATCCCCCACCAAAGGGTAGGCGGTATAGGCATGTGGTGAGCCTCTATGGGATGCCCCTCCCGTGCTATTGCCCCTGTCTATCGGTGGGCCCTATGTTAAGCGGCCCCTGCCCTCCCTCGCTCTCCCTTGTAGTTCTCGGGAAGGGGGGGTGTGTGTGTGTGCGTTGGTGATTCACTTGGATGGTGTGCTTGTTGCTTAGTTCAGTCTCCGCACTGACTTGGTTGCTAAGAATAACTAAGAATAAGTGATAAATGGTGTATATTTTTCCCCTGCTATCAGGACCCAGGTCACATTCCCCAGTCCTCTACAGGTTTGTTCCCTGATCTCAGGCCTCGCACAGGTGATAAGGCTGATTGCAGGGGAAGCCTGAATAAAAGGAGCCGCTGAGCCTGTCAGTTTGCTGTTGACCAGCCTGGAGGAAGGAGTCCAGGCTGTACTGCTCAGTGGTGAATGAAAGAACTGTATTAAAGCCGAAGGACTTGGCTTCTGCGACCCCAAAACTTGGACTTGTGTGGATGAGCAGTGTGGGCGTGTATGCCCTGTAAAGCGGAACCTGATACCCCGGACTTGCAGCTTGCTGGAGTATCAAACCCTGGACTTTCATTGAGTTGGTGAAGTAACCACTTGATTTATTGCATTGCATGCTGCAACCTCTGATGTAAGAGACATTTCTGCTGAACATTTTGGTTTTCAATAAAACTGGTCTTTAATTTTGAAGAACTGTTGTCCATGTCACTGCCTTTCGCCCCAATCGCTCACAACACATAGCCACTCAATCCATGAGACCCCTCAACCAATTACCCATCAATTCAAAGTTTTGATGGATGGATGCCCACCCACTGCATCCTCATTGGATAAGCGCTGTAAGTAGTATGATGCACTTACCAGTAATGGTGGGTGCCCCAAAGTCATTATCTGCATATTACAGTTGCTGCTTAACAATACCAGATGACAACTTCACTTACCCAGCAGAAGGCCACAACTCAATGGGGTCGATTCTGAGCCAGGTGAGAAAACTTGGGGCTGAATCAACAACCGAATGTAATTTTCAACAGGTGTTGAATTGGCACCAAGTGGAACTATCTGACTGAAAGTGGTACATTTGGTCAGTTTAGACATGAGCAGATTCTTATAGGAAGCAGACCATCCATATATTGTTGCTATCTCGGGGGCGTGGCCTGGCCATGGAGGAGTGAGGACGTGCAGCCTTTAGCTCTGCTGTTCTCCCTTGCCATTTAGCTGATTTTGGTTCCTAGAATCCCCCCTGTTTGCTGCGATGGGGAGCGGAAAGAAGAGGAGAACCGGGGGGTCTGTGAGGAAACCCCCAAAGAAGGATATTGGGAGCTTTTTCGGCCGCCGGGATCCGACGGGGCAGAGAGCCCAGCCTTCCAAGATGGCGCCCGACCGACATCTTACCTGCGAGGAGCGCGTGGGGACCCGCCGCGGGAGCAGTGCCGGAGCGTGCGGAGCCCGCTGCATATGAGAGCCCCCTGCCTGCCGGGGTGTCTGCTGCTGGAGTTGGAGCCCGAGATGTGGCCGTGATGTCCCCGGGGCCTGCCGTGACGTCACCGGGCGGCTGTCCTGCGGAGGCCGTGGTGAGCGGAGCGGAGCCTCATTGTGACCAGAGGAGCGCCTCGCTGCTGACGCACCGGGCTGGATCTGAATCAGCCCCGCCGGAGCTTGCCGTCCCTGCAGCTGATGCCGGCTTGTCGGAGGAGTTGTTGAAGGTTGGTGCTGGGGTGGGAGCGAGGCAGGAGCCTCGTGGTCGGGACTGTGTGGATCCCTTGCCCTCTCCCTCACGTATGTCGGCCCCTTCTGCACCATCCCCGCTATGCCACAATGCCCCAGCCCGAGGGGTCCTGGACGATCCGGTACCGGAGGTCTTAAGGGGCCACACCTGCAGGATCTCATCTCCGCAACTTAACCCCTCGGCCCCTGAGTGGCTGTCACCAGCCCACTCCCAGCTCACCCCCCATGCATGGGGGGATAGCCCGTCCCGGTCTCTGTCTGCTTCTCCTACCTGGGGGGGGGACCTGCGCGGAGCCCCCAGCTTGTCCGGGCGGAGGTCCATCTACCCCCCGGGGGTCCGGGAGATGATCCTGTGCATCTGCGTGATTCCAGAGAGCCCTCACCCTTGGGATGGTCGCCTGGTCCTAACCTCGACGTGCCAGTTGATGAGCCCCTACTCTGCAACCTCATGAGCGGGTCTGGAGACCCAGACTGCACCCGGCGACCTGCTTCGGCTTCAGCTGTGGGATCTTGTGACTCCCGATTTGGGATGCCTCCGGCTCGGGCTCCGGTGGGCCAGCTATTCCCACGGTCCCCAACCGATCCTAGCCTACGGGATCTCTTACAATCCCTTCCAACGAAGGCCGAGCTCAAAGCAGATTTAGAGGCGGTGGCTACTAGAATCGAGCGGGCCTTGCGCAGAGAAATAGAAGACCTTCAGCAAAAATCTTCTGCTTTGGATACTAGAGTTGCGTCACTTGAGGAGTCCCGTCCGGACTATGATGCCCATCTGGCGGCTCTTGAGAGAAATCAAGTTGTGTATCAGCAGCAGTTGATCGACATCAGGCTCCAGACAGATGACCAGGAGAACAGAAACAGACGCAATAATTTGAAGCTTCGTGGCATACCAGAATCTGTCAGATCAGAAGACCTGTGCATTTGGGCGACAGAATTATTCAATTATTTGTTGGGCAAGCCGCCGGACGCTGAGCTGGTTATTGATCGAATACACAGGGTGGCTGGACGCCCGGTAAGGGATCCTCAAGCCCCCAGAGACGTTTTATGCAGAATTCATTTTTTTCTTATCAAAGAGGAAATCCTCCGCCGGGCCTGGGAGAAAGGAAGGATTGGATTTCGGGGCTCCCAAGTTACGATCCTACCCGATGTGTCACGTCGCACCTTACAGATGAGACGTTTGCTGCGGTCTCTCCTTGACCGGATACTAGAAGTTGGTGCTTCCTATAAGTGGGGTCACCCATTTCACCTTGTGGTGCGCAGGGACAATTCTACGTACGCTCTCAGAAGCAAGGCGGACCTTCCGGGTCTGTTTATTTTCCTGGAGATGGACCCCTTCCCGGTTCCGGACTGGTTTGTGTTTGTTTCCCCCCCCCCCCCCCCTATGCCGCAGCGGGCACCTCGGAGACCCCGGATGGCCAGGGGTCGTAGAGGCGATGCCCCTGGGCCGATTCGTGGTCGTTAACTCTACCCATTCCTTTTAGTTTTCACATCTTGATTCAGTATTCGCAATTTTGTCCCACCTGCTCACCTTGTCTATGCCTTTTATGCCCCGTTCTCATTTTTTCCCTTGTACGGTTTAATGCTCACTGCTTAACGTTTATTATGTCATGTTTATTATTGCCTATTTTTCTACTTTGGTTGCCCTCCCCCTCCCTTGGCCCTCGGGGGGGCTGGCCCGGCTCCCCTCTCTGCCCTATCCACCTTGTGGTGTGGCGGGGGGTGGTGCCGGCCCGCTCATGGTCTGTGGGGTGGGTACGTTCTAGCACTATATTATTGGGTCTAGGGATTTCCCTGGGAAGCGGGCTGACTCAGAGGTGTTCTATCATGGCTGGTGGGCGGGTTCCCCAGGAGACTGCTTGAAATGTTGAAATGTTTGCAATGTTCAATATGTTTTTCTAATGTTTTCAGGTTACCCGACCCGAGAGTTTTGTTGTGGGTCTTCTCTGGGGGGAGGGGGGACGCGGTTGACTTACTATAGATTCCCCCTAAGCATTATTTGGTCCTTGTCATTTGGTATTACTAGCGGTTCTTTGCTTCTTAGATGGCTCGGAGCTAGGAAACCTAATTCTCACCAATCTACATATACTGGGGAGGCTCCTGAGTGGCTAGGCTACCTCCACAACCATTGTTCCGCGACATCCTATTGGACATCTTCTGGTAGGTGTGCGTAGGTTTGAGGGCTAGCCCTCTACATTCTCTTTGCCCTCCTCTATAGGGTAGGGGCTCCTTTTTTTTCTGCTTTTGGGTTTTTCTTTCTTACCTCTAGCTTTTTTCTATTCTTTCTTGTGTTTTTGTTCCCCCGGTGTTCTGTCCTTCTCTCTGTCTTCCGTGTGTGTTTTTGTCCCTCCGAGGTTCGGCTCTAACCCTAGCCCGCATAGGGGTAGCCCTCCCGCTTGTGCTTCGTCGGTCTTTGAGATATTTTTTCTCCCGAGTTGTGGTTCTAATTCTGGGCTAGTATGGCGGAGATTCGAATTTGTACTTTTAACGCTAGAGGGTTGAACGTCCCTGAAAAGAGAGCTAAAATATTGTATGGGTTCCATAAGGAAAGGGTGGATGTCCTTCTGTTGCAGGAGACGCATTTTTGCGAGGGGAAGATTCCTGTGATCAGGAACAGGTACTACGATAGATGGTTCCATAGCCCCAATCCGGTGAACAAGTCTAAGGGTGTTTCAATTGCAGTACATAGAGGGGTCCCCCTGGAACCATTAGACTCCAAAGTGGATCCAGATGGCAGATCCTGTGGTCAGACCATGCTCCTGTCTTCTTGAGCCTCCCGACTCCGGAAGTTGCCCCCAGACAATACAACTGGCAACTGAAAGATCCCTTGTGCTTAGCTGAAATTAAGTCTTCCATTACCAATTTCCAACTTGATCATGCGCATGATCGGACCCCACTCCCAGTACAGTGGGAGGCCCTTAAATGTGTGCTTCGGGGGGTCTTCATCAAGCATGGCTCTAGGCTTAAGAGGGACAGGACGAAGCAGATTGAAGCTACCCTGATACGTATTGGGGAGTTAGAGGAGACACATAAAAATGCCCCCACGCAAAGGGTCTTGAAGGAGCTGATAGACGCTAGACATAACCTGAAGAGCCTCTACGACCAGTGCTTCCTTAAGTATCGGGACAGATTTAGGGCCCGCATTTATGAACATAGTGACAAATGTGGTAGGATGCTTGCCAGGTCTCTCCACCCTAGACAGGGTTGTACGTTCATCCCCATGATTAGAGGAGGGGGGGGGCTTGGAGCTCCACAAAACTACTCAGTTAGCGGGGGAGTTTCAGGCCTTCTACTCCAAGCTTTACAACCTAGAGTCCGCGCCTCCCCGGGGCTCCCACCCGCTGGAGAACGACCTGATAGAGGAATACTTTAGTGACACCGCCCTCCCAGCTATCCCCTCTGAGGACAGTGACCAGCTTGAGTTTACCGTGGGAGAGGTACTTAAGGCTATAGGGGATGCCCCTGCAGGTAAAAGTCCGGGCCCTGATGGCTTCACTCCCAGATTTTATAAGGCATTGGGGGCTTTAGTTGCTCCCTTTCTGGTTAAGATGTTCAACTCCATCTCCACTGACTGTTTCTTCCCGAGACAGGCCTTGGAGGCTCACATAACGATCATACCTAAGCCAGACAGAGACGCCACCCTCCCTGGTAACTATAGACCTATTTCTTTGATAAATGTGGATTTGAAGATCTATGCCAAAATTATTGCCCTTAGACTGCAGCCTTTGCTCCCATCTCTGATTGATACTGACCAGGTGGGATTTGTTTCGGGTAGGGAGGCAAGAGATAACACCATCAAAACGATCTCCCTCATACAGTATGCGCAATCGCGGGCTATACCTACGTGTGTGCTGGCAGTGGACGCTGAGAAAGCGTTTGACCGCGTACATTGGGGTTTTCTGAGGGCTACGTTACAACAGTTGGGCCTGGGTCCGGGTATGCTAGCTAAAATTATGGCTCTATACCAGGATCCCACTGCGAGGGTGAGGGTCAATGGCACCTTGTCCGGACCCTTCCGTATTCGGAATGGGACTCGGCAGGGATGCCCATTGTCTCCACTGCTTTACGTACTGGTGATGGAACATCTCGCCAACGCTTTGAGGATGAACTCATCTATCAAGGGGGTCGTCTGTGGGGGAGGGGAGTATAAGCTCTCTCTCTTTGCAGACGACCTGCTCATGTACATCACCTCCCCTCACACAACCATGCCCTCTGTTCTAGCGGAGTTTAAGCGCTTTGGAGATGTGAGCAACTTCAAAGTCAATTTATCCAAAACTGAGATTCTGAATGTCTCCCTCTCTGCTGAAACTCAACGTCTTTTGCAAGTAAACTTTCCCTTTCGGTGGGAAAAGGAGGCTATTAAGTATTTGGGGGTCCAGATACCTTCTGACCTGGGGTTGCTGTATAAGCTTAATTATGCCCCACTTCTGCACTCCACGATCTCTAGCCTTAATTCATACAGCAAGAAACAGCACTCCTGGTTGGGCGGTATAAACGTCCTCAAAATGGACACACTCCCAAGGTTTCTATACTTGTTTCAGGCGGTCCCTCTGGCCCCAGAGCGGGGCTTCTTCCAGTCCTTGCAGAGATCCTTTTTTAAATTTGTCTGGGGGGGGCGGGCGGCCCAGGATCCGGAGGGAGACGCTCTTCAGAGCTAAGTTGAGGGGGGGCCTTGGGGTTCCGGACCTTCGGGCTTATCATGCTGCCTCGGTGCTGGTCCGGCTCTCAGATTGGTTTCACCATAAAGATGATAAGCGTTGGGTTAGCCTGGAGCAGGCCATTTCTCCCCTCAGTCTGGCGGCCTTACCTTGGATTGAACCTTCCTCTAGACCTAGTACCCGAAAACTACCCTACTTAGTGGGCCCCCTGTTACAGATATGGGATGGATTTTTGAAGCGGGGTAGGTTATCCCACAGCCCGGGACTCCTTACCCCTCTGTTTGACAACCCTTTATTTCCCCCTGGGATGCATGCTGGATCCTTCCTCATATGGGAGGGATCCCGGGATGTCAGACTGGGCAACATAGTATCGGAGTCGGGCCCTCCCTCCCTCACGGCCATGCAGACTCATGGAGAGACCAGGAGTATATCTTGGTTCCTACATGCTCGGCTGACAGCATACATCAAATCTATCACACCGGGCTCATGCCTCTCCCTCCCGCTTACGCCTTTGGAGGGTGTATTACGAAACCCTTCCTCTCCTAAGCATGTGATTTCCCTTATCAGATTATCCGGGGCGAGGAAGAGGACGGGGAGCTGCCTAGGTTTTGTGGGAGATGGGAGGAGGACCTGGGACAGACATTCGAGCCTGATGACTGGGAAAGATCCTGCGCACTCACTCACAGGTTGTCAGTTGCTTCTAGATCTCAGGAACGAAACTATAAAATATTATCGAGATGGTATAGGTGTCCGTCGGACCTTGTGAGGTTTGGGGGGTCTGACACTGGGGATTGTTGGAGATGCAGCGGGGCCCCGGGGACTATGCTGCATATCTGGTGGGAGTGTTCATTGATACGGGCCTTCTGGGAGAGGGTTCTGGGGATATATGAACACTTAACGCTTGAACAGATCCCTCACACCCCACAGGTCGTTCTTCTGTCCATGATTCCCGGGTCGGTGTCATCCAGTAAGAAGGGGTTGCTGAGACATTTACTCACAGCCGCGAGATCAGTGATTCCCAGACATTGGCGCACCCCTGTTGTACCATCTCTGATGGAGTGGTATGGGGAGGTTGAGAATATCAAGAGGCTGGAGGAGGGGGGTACCCAGAGATTTCTTAAGACATGGATGTTGTGGGAGGTTTCTCGGGTTGCCCCTGACTTTCAGATATTGCTGGAACCTTTGGGGTGAGGCGGGTGGGCTTGAGTTGACCCTTAGACTGATGTCTCCACTGTGGACTCTGGATAGGAGAGGAGTCTGGATGGGTTGTGAGTCCAGAATCCCGGTATGGTATTGTTGTTGTTATTGGTGTCCCTGTCTTTGTCTATGTCTATACCTATGTCTACGTTTTTGTCTGTCTTCGTCTTTATCTGGATCTTTGTCCTTGTTCTTTTTCCTGTGTTAGTACCAGTCCTTGTTCTGTCCTGTTTTGTTTATTCCCCCATTTTTTCCTTTCTTTCCCTCTTTATTTCTACTCTTTATTCGGCGGATCACTGGGAGATGACTGGCTTATGGGGCTTTGGATTTGGGTGAGGGGACAAGATCGGGACAGGGGGTGGCCTTGTGTCGGGGAGGTGACCCGGTTGGTGTATCGGGCCTTCTTGATATGACAATGGCCACTACTAGGTGGTCCCTCTATATACCCTGCTATGATCGTACCTCACTTTGGTTCCCCTATACACTGTATAATGTATAATGTATCATGAATAATTTGAAATGGTCGCCCTACCATTGCAGTGGCTATGTCACTTCCATCCTAGGATCCTTCTGCTAGTGTTTTATTATTTTATTGTCTGCTCTGCTCTCATTTTATGCTCTTATTCTGTTTTTTCACTTTCTTGTATGTATAATTTCTTTTAAAAATTCTCAATAAAGACATATTGAAAATAAAAATATTGTTGCTATCTCCCCTTGTGGAGCTATAGTCCGTAAACAAATGAGAATCAACCACAAATCTCTACAGTACTGCTTTATGGAGCCACTGAAACATTACATTGCTTCTTTGTATCAGCTAACTACACCTTATTATTTTTGCTTTTGCTCACCTCAGTCATATGGATTATTGCTAAAAGTTACTTTCGGCATTTGATAGTCAGTGTATTGTACGGTATATGAAAGTGATTGACCACCCATGTAAAAAAGGGTACTTACCTTTTGCCCCCCACTCCCCAGCTGATCAGTCAGACACTCATCACTGGATCGCATCCTGCGCTGCCCAGTGCTGAACAACAGTTGGTGGTACTTCTGTGTCTGGCTCATAGGTACTTACACTATTTACTACAATGGAGAGGAAATGTCAGGCCTTGGAACACCCAATCCATTGCAAAAACTGAAGAGACTGTGGCAGTGCTTCTGTGACTGATGATGGGGGCATGACTGTGGAGTGGAGTGAATAATCACACAGCGGAGCATCCCAAATTGGGACACCCCAGGGCAAGGAATAATCACCAGGATAGTGAAAATCCTGTAAATTGGTATGTTTACTGTACCCCCAAAAAATAGACAGTCAAAAGCAGTCCAAATATTCAGTGCAAGGCCACAGGGGCATGAAGCATGAATGGGAGATACGCAACACGCAACCAGCGAATAGTGAACCATCAAAAATGTAGCGTTTAATAAATTATTAAAATCTCGTGGTGGGCGTAGGTGTGACCTCAGCTGCGCATTTCAGGGGTACAAATATCCCCCTTAGTCGTGCTACTGCTGCCAGTAGCGTATTTTCATTTAAAGCCTAGCGGAGCAGGCACAGCATGCGAGCCAAACATAGGGGTGGGACTTTACATACAACATTGAGAGGAAGGACCTATATATAGGTAACAATATGGAGGCCGATGCAGTTGTAGAGGTTATAGTGACATCTCCACATGGGGAGATTGTAGAAGGCTGTCAGCTGGCCACACCACCGTTTGGCCCACTCCCTCCACAATCTCGTGCTCCATTGGTTGAAACTAGTCCCAACGTAGTATGTCTGGCTGTGCCCCTAGCATGCCTAGCATGCTGTGCCCGCCCCGCCAGCCTTGCGCCTTCCAGAATTTAAATGAAAATACACTACTGACAGCAGTAGCACAACTAAGGGGAATATTTGTACCCCCAAAACGCTCACTGAGTTCACACCTGCAACCACTTTTGGATACTACGAGATTTTAATGGTTTATTAAATGCTAAATTTTCTATGGTTCACTTTTGCCGGTTGTCGTGTCTGCTGAGTCTCCCATTCATGAACTGTGCTTGGAGTTTATAGCGTCTCCCTCCATGAAGTCTGCACCGGTCAGCTGGGTATGAGGTTAGCTGTTTTACTTTCTACACAGGGGCATGTAGAGCTGTACCTACTTAAAAAAAGCAATTCTGTGAGTACTCACCTGTAGCATTGTTTTTATTCTTGCATGGCATGGCCCGCTTCGGTATTCTTAACAGTTCGGTTATTCCGCCACAAGGTGGCGCAGTGGTACTGCAGAAAAGCTGTGGCATCTCCCGGCACCCTATAAAAATGGGATTAACCATAGAGTTCCCCAGCGTAAACAAGCAGTGAGACACGAAGCCGGGAGAGAATAAGTAAAAAAGGTAAAAAAAACCCAATTAACTTGGAACAATCAACATAAAGAGGCAACCAAGAATAACGATAACAAGGGTGGGGCGAAGCGGGCCGTGCCATGCAAGAACAAAAACAATTCTACAGGTGAGTACTCACAGAATTGCTTTTTTCTTTATTGCATGGCACGGCCAGCTTCGGTATTTATAACATTTGGGATATCCAAAAGCAGTGTCCAGAGTAGGGTGGGATCCCCAAAGAGTAACGGCCAGTAGTTCAAGTCACTACCGCCTGAAGCACCTTGCGGCAAATAGCAGCATCCGCTGAGGCCTTAACATCAACCTTGTAAAACTTGGAAAAAGTATGAACAGAAGACCAAGTAGCGGCCTTGCAAACTAGTTCAGTAGCAGCTTGGTGCTGAAAAGCCCAAGAAGCACCAATAGCACGAGTGGAATGAGCAGTAATCCTAAAGGGAGGTTCCTTTCCCTTAGCAGAATAGGCTTGAACCACCGCCTGACGGATCCACTTGCTGATAGTGGATTTAGCCGGAGGCAAACCCTTTCTAGGTCCAAAAGTGAGAACAAAAAGAGCATCAGACTTCCTGAAAGGCTCAGCGGCGACCAAATAAAACTTCAGAGCCCTGACCACATCCAGGGAATGCAGAGTCCGCTCCTTGGAATTAGCAGGATTTGGACACAATGAAGGCAAGACAATGTCCTGATTAAGATGAAAAGCAGACACAACCTTTGGCAGGAAGTCCGGCTTGAGCCGGAAAACCACCTTATCCTGATGTCTCTCAAAATAAGGAGGTTTGATGGATAGTGCCGCTAGCTCAGAAAATCGCCTTACATAAGTGATAGCCACCAGAAAGGCTACCTTAAGAGTCAGAATAGACAAGGTAGCTTCACGGATAGGCTCAAAGGGAGGCCCTTGCAGAGCAGACAACACCAGATTCAAATCCCAGACTGGTAGCAAAGGCTTACGGGTTGGACGCACATGGGAAACACCCTGGAAAAAGGTTTTACCCAACCGGTGATTGGCAAAAGATCTTTGGGAAAAAATTGCCAGAGCTGAAACATGGCCTTTTAGGGTACTAAGTTGAAGGCCCTGATCCAAACCATGTTGCAAGAATTCCAGAATCCTGAGAATAGAAAACACCCGACAGGGAAGAGACTTGGACTCACACCAGGCAATGTAAGCATGCCAGACCCTGTAATAGATAAAGGACGAGGACTTCTTCCTGGCCCGAATTATGGTATCCACAACAGAAGCAGGCAGCCCTTTTTCCATCAATATGGAGGTTTCAGCAGCCAAGCCGTTAAAGCCAGAGTTTGTAAATTGGGATGGCGTAGCTGCCCCTGGGTGAGAAGATCTGGATCCTTGGGCAGAACGTGCCGGTCTACTGCCAACCGCACGACGTCTGCGAACCAAAGTCTTCTTGGCCAACAAGGGGCCACCAGTATGGCTGGTACCCGCTCCTGGGCTATCTTGCGCATGACCCTGCCCAGGAGAGCAAATGGAGGGAACACATAGAGAAGCTGAAACTCCATCCAAGGTATTGCCAAGGCATCCATGGCGAAGGCCAGAGGATCCTGAGACAGAGAGACAAATCTGGGAAGTTTGTGATTGTGACGGGACGCAAATAGGTCCACGTCCGGCTGACCCCAGCGGTGACAGAGGGAGAGAAACACATGGCTGTTGAGAGACCACTCCCCCAGACGAGACGTCTCCCTGCTCAGGGAGTCCGCCACCTGGTTCTCCACCCCTGGGATGTAGGCCGCCGAGATGCAGGGAACATGCTGTTCCGCCCAAGACAGAATCAGGGACACTTCCTTGAAGGCTCGCTTGCTCCGAGTCCCTCCCTGATGGTTGATGTAGGCAACAGCCGTCTGGTTGTCTGAGCAAATCTGAACAGCCCGACCCAGGAGGTGAGTGGATAGGCGAGAAAGCACCAACCAGATCGCCCTCAGTTCCAGGAAGTTAATGGAAGCATGGGCCTCTTGTGGGCCCCACCGACCCTGGAACCTCAGGGACTTCCAGAAGCCTCCCCATCCGTGGTGATCGTTTCCCAGCACGGGGGCAGGAAGGACCAGCCCCCCAAAAGGTTCCTTGAGTCCAGCTACCACGAGAGAGACTGTCTGGCCAGGGGAGACGGAACAAATTCCTGATCCAGGGACACAGGATCCCGATCCCAAACTGACAAGAGGTGCAACTGAAGAGGTCTCATGTGAAACTGAGCAAAGGGGACTGCCTCGAAGCAGGACACCATCAGGCCCACCAACTGCATCCTCTGACGGATGGAGGGATGAGGACAACGACAGCAGAGCCCGAGTCTGCAGCTGAAGACCCTCCACCTTCTGCTGAGGAAGGAACACCTTGACCTGAGAGGTATCCAGAGTTATGCCCAGGAAGGTCCTCACCAATGACAGGGACAGAGAAGACTTGGGATAGTCGATCACCCAGCCGAGGGACTACAGAGTGGATGTCACCATTTGAGTGTCCCGCTCAGCCTGAGGAAAAGACTACACTATCACCCGAGGTGCCGAGGTGATATCGAAGGGTAGAGCCACAAACTGGTAATGCTGGTCCTGCAGCTCGAACCTTAGAAATCTCTGATGACCTGGAAAGATAGGCACATGAAGATAAGCATCCTTGATATCCACAGTGGTCATAAAGTCGCCCGGGCGAAGGGTACTGACAGCAGAGCGCAGCGTCTTAATGCAAAAATGCTTGAGGCCCTTCAGATCCAGAATGGGCCTCAGAGAGCCATCCTTTTTGGGGACCGTAAAAAGATTGGAATAGTACCCCTGACCTCTTTCTTGATGAGGTACCGAACAAATGACTCCAGACTCTAACAGGCAATGAACCGCCAGAAGCAACCCCTGAGTGGACAGGGGGTTTAAAGACATCTGGGATCTGATGAACTTTGGGGGGGGGGCCAGGCTGCAAACTATCTCCTGACACTACCTCCTGAATCCACCGATCTGAGACATGCCTCCAGCCTCCAGACGTGAGCAAAGAGCCGAAGCCGTCCTCCTACCCAGATGGGTGAGAGCGCCCCTTCATGCCTGAGGGGGCTTGGGAGAGGGTTTGGGCTTAGGATTCCAGGAGAGACCGGGACGACCATGGGTTCTACAACGGCCCCAAGAATCTCTGCGACCACTGGAGAGGAGGGAGCCACGGCCCCCTCTGGGAATGCGAAAGGAAGGGAGGGGGGCAGAGGACCCCCGAAAGGGCTGAGACTGCCTCCTACGCTGAGGCAGCCTCCCATCCTTGGCTACAACATCAAGTCGTTCCCCAAATAGCCGCAGCTCCACAAAGGGGAGGCTAGTGAGAGCTTTCTTAGCCGCAGCGTCAGCTGCCCACTGGCGCAACCAGACAGAGCGGCGCATAGCCACCAAGAGCGAAGAGTTCCTTCCACACAGCCGCACATCATCATCCATAGCAGTAAGGATAAAGGCCACAAAATCAGTGCAAAGTAAGAGAGTCCTATATTCCTCCCCCACACTACCAGCTGTTGTGCCATCAAGGAGACGCTTAAGCAGTTTCTTAAGGGCAATAGCAGTAATGGCAGCGGCACAGGTCGGACGCAATCCAGCCCCCACACAGGTAAAAGCATGGCAGGCCGCTTGATCCATGCGCCGGTCCTCTCCGTCCCTCAGAGTGGTAGTGTCAGGGGAAGGCATGACCGAAGTATTGGACAAGCCTAGCACTGGAGCGTCCATTTCAGGGGGAAATGACCACCTCTTAACAAGATTAACGGGAAAAGGATACCTTTTATTCAAACCCTTGGGCACCACAGGCAACTTGTTAGGACGTTCCCATTCTTTAAGCACCAAGGTGGTAAAATGTTCCTGCTCAGGGAACTCTAGACGCTGTTTACCAGGGCGAAAAAGCTCCCCCTGCTTTCTCTTAGCTACCTCAGGGGCAGCAATGTGCAAAAATATGTGACAGCAGATTATCAGTGTCCTCAGGGTACCATGATTCCTCTCCGGACGCAGACCCAGGGTCACTATCGCATCAGGAGTCCTGAGAGAGCTCTCCATCTCAAGGGGGTGACAGTCACCAAGCTCATCAATCCCCACATACATCTCAGTAAGGGGAGCAGGCCTGGTGTCCAGGTGTCTCTTCTTGCCAGAGGCCTTCCTAGGAAGCGTCCTGGCAAGCTGCTTTTCAATGTTAGCCACCCGCAGAGCCAAATCAGAATGTGACTCCCTGCCAACATTCACCTCACTGGGGCCCAATTGCAGGAGCGGGGGAGTAGGTGAAGCCGAGTGAGGTGCAGAGCTGGGAAGCGAAGCAGGCAAACCAGCGTGAAGCGCAAGGACACTTTCAGCGCACGGCACACACACACACACCGTGACACTGTTACTCACAGGGGATACCCCACACATGGAACACAGCCGTGCTTGCCCCGAAGGGCCCCCAAACGCGCTATCCCTAGAAGCCTCCATACGGTGATTAGCACAGGCGCAATAGGCCAGCAGTGGGTACAGGCTTAAGACAGAAGCCACCCAGGATGCTCTCCCACGGGATGCCCCCAGAAGTTAATAAAGGATGGAATGAGGGGGAGGAAGGAGTGGAGCCGGGAGAAACCACAACCCAATGGTATCCCGCCTGAAAGACATAAGTAAAATCACACATAAGCATCTCGCAGCAAAAACCCCCAAATCGATTAAAAACCCCCCAAGGGGGACTCACGGACCAAAGACACAGACACAGACCGCTGAATAAGGCGACCCGCCGGAGAAAGCAGCGCTGCAGGAAGGGAGAAATCCAGACGCGCAGCTCGTTCAAAATGAAGCCGGCAGAGGTATCTCGAGGGGCGGCCGCGAGGTGAACGACGCGATACGCGTCATCAGCCGCCCCCCCCCCCCCCCCCCCCCGAAGAGCGTGAAAAACTGCGCTCACGTGACCCGGCCGGTGCCATGACAAAGCAAAATCACCTCAGGTTATAAAGCGGCGCGGCAGCTAAAAACACCAGAAAACACACAGATATGACTACTCGCCACTACCAACCACTCCCCCCCCCCTTTTCCCCTCCCAACCAAGTTGGGGGGGGGGGAAAGGAGAGAGACGAGCAAAAAGCGGCGAGCAGCCATGGTCAGGGGGGACCCAAAGGAAAATGAGGGGACACAGTCCCCAAACTACTTATCCCCTCAGAAGCTAGGACAGAAACTCCGCATCCCTAATAGGCTGACCATAAAGCCTATGGCCGGCTACCCTTTGTGTTACAGGGTCTGCGCTCCAGGAGCCCTAGTGCTCTTCTACCTTCACCCGATCTGTCAGCCGAGGCTGGGAGGCAGTGAGGGTCCAGAAACAGATGGAAATACACTTGCAGGGCCGCAGGCTTGGTTGCCCCGCTCACCTGCGCAAGAGATAGTCATCTGCTAACTTCGCAGACCACTGTAGAGGAAACACTGGGGAACTCTATGGTTAAGCCCATTTTTATAGGGAGCCGGGACAAGCCACAGCTTTTCTGCAGTACCACTGCGCCACCTTGTGGCGGAATAACCCAACTGAATACCGAAGCGGGCCGTGCCATGCAATAAAGAAAAGAATTAACAGCCCTCTGCTTCCATAATTGAAATGTAGGCACCATACAGTCAGAATGTGAAGGCTTGCTGGGTACCATTTTCAAGAATCCACCATACCCCATACTATATAGTGTCACACAGATATAATTGGAGGGGAACTCTATGACCTGTATAACTTAGGGCCTTTACATACCGCATATAACAGTGCTACAACCTTAAAAACCAGGAGTCTATTTTCTATGTATTTCTCTAGAAAGTTAGTCTGTGCTTGATTTATCATTAGTCAGAGTAGGTGTGTGCCTAAAGTAGGGACACCACAATGCCAGAGTCCTACAATGTTGGCCTAACTTCTGCCACCCCTGCAATAATATACTGTGTTTGGATGGAGGAT
Organism: Gastrophryne carolinensis; assembly: GCA_027917425.1. Classification (NCBI taxonomy): domain Eukaryota; kingdom Metazoa; phylum Chordata; class Amphibia; order Anura; family Microhylidae; genus Gastrophryne; species Gastrophryne carolinensis. Next base: position 373,713,793 of record CM051235.1, read on the forward strand.
GCCTTGACCACATCACCATAACTACATATTGGTGCTAGAATCACCCTGGATAGTCATGTGGGAACATCTGCTTTTGCTCCCACTTACCTGGGATATTGCTAGTGCTGAAGCTGGTATAACCCAATGTGGCCTGCCTGTGTATGTTATAATAAGAGTATGGGGATAGATTATGGTATAACATATTGATGGGTGAGGTTCAACAAACACATTCAGGCACACAGGATTCCTCCTCATAGTCCCGGAAGTCATCGGTGAATAGAGGACAGAAGTTTTACACTTGCAAGGTGAGTAAGGCTTTTTTACCAGTTGCCTGGACAGGCCCTTTAAATTCATGAGTTTGAGAACAGCTACATCTGTACATAGGGTACCAATGGTAAACATGTGGGGCCCATGTCGTCTACTTGACCCAAACTTTTCCTTTAGTTTTAAAAATCCTGCAGTTCCTCCTGCTTACAGGGACAGTCCACTCCCGTTAGCTCACTTCTCTCTTCTTGTAGATCTTGGTGAGTGGTTGCTAATAGAAAAAGATTGCAGGAAGTGATAACTGCTTCTATAAAATACATTTGCTGACATATGTAAAAAGAAAAAATATACTAGATAAGCTCAGCACCCCAAGGACATACTTTTGGCATACAATTATATACACTTTAAAAAACGCCCTTGAAAGTGGGCTTGCCCCTTTTAGAGATAAACAATACCTGGGATTTTCACTCCCATTGTACAAGCACAGGTGGGTAGCCAATCACAGTACGCAGCTCCATTTAGCTTCTGCTAGCTGCTCTGAAGTTGGAGTGATGAGCAAGCTGAATGGTGTGAGCACACTGTTAACTGAACATCCACGGCAGCCATTCAAAAACCAAGACATATTAAGGATGCAGCAGGTGCATGTGCCATGGGATTGCCAGCTATGTAAGTATAGCGATCACTATAGGCTGTGGGTTACAGCATGGGTTACAAGGATCCCATACTGAGCCCATGCACAGCAATGCATCCCGATTGAGCCATTTTTGACTGCACTTCCTCTTTAACTCACACAAGTTCAGACCAAAGTAAAGTTTAATGGCACCATGGGAGCTAATCTTTTGACCAGAATCAAATCATCTAATATGAAATGTGTCAAATAGAAGCAAACTACAAATAAATATAGACATAGTTATGGAAAAATATACCATAAACAGCATATATATGTGTTTGGGTGTATGTGTGCTTCTTTTTCATGCTGATGCCAGTCACAGGTCATCAATTTATTGTTTGTTTGTTAAATATTAACACGGCTGAGTAATAAGCATGGGATACACATGACAATCACAGAACTAGAAAAACACAGATTAAAATAAGAATCAGTAAAAGGTCACCAAGAAATTTACATCTACACAGATATCATTCTAGTTCATTTACAGGCCAAGTGGTGTCATTTAGGAGGGCAAGTGGAGTCTGGCTTCTTATATTCACTAGAGTGCTTCAAGATCTCCCAAGCAGGAGTCCCATTTCTGAACAGTGATTTAAGATATACCAACCAGGATTTGGGCAATATTTCAAGATCTTGAAAGCAGGATTCCCTATTCCTGCCAGTGTCGCAAACTCCCCCAACCAGGATTACCAACTAATGCTGAAAGAACCCCCCAACCCAGAATTTCGTGTTCTAGACAATAGGGTTGATTCAGAGCCTCGACATTTTATTGCGTGAAAATTTCGGTTCTCGTTCATTTTTCCTCCTCGTATGATTCAGCAGAGCCTCTTTTCTGTGTTAATTTTTGTGTGAAATGTTTTCATTTTTCTGTGATTTTTCGTTTGGTAGCAAGACCTCCATGAAAACATTGTGAAAGGGGCTCTGAATCAACCCTAATGTTTGGATATCTGCCAACTGGGGTTCTCAGTTCCCCCCCCCCCCCCCCCCCCAACCAGGATTGTAAGTTCTCCTGACTAAGCTTTTCAACTCTACCAAAGATCAGCTAGTCAGGATCCCAAGCTCTGGCCAGTATTATAAGCCAGAATTGCCAGCTCTACACAATGATGCAAGAAGCCCCAACCAGGAAAGTATAGACAATGTTTAGATGTTTAGAAATCTGCCAGCCATATTTCTCAGTTCACGCCCATGCTGCAGATTCTCCCACTCAAGCCTTCCATTGCTCCGAGAGAGGCCAATTAGGATCCCAAGTCTTGGGGAGTGTTGCAATACCCCCCCAAAATCATCTGTTTCCCCAGAGATGGGTGATTTACCGAAATGAGGATATCAAGCATTAGTGGTCCAGCACTCACACTCGGGTGGGAGTGGCTAGAGAAGCTTTTTTGAAACTGAACCACGACTCACGTAGCTGCATTACCTAAGGTTTTTTAGGGGGGGGGGGGGTCAGGGTTTTGGTCCGCTTTAAGGTTTTGAACTAGAAATCTTACCGCCATAAACCTTGTCAGAAGGTACCCAAATTATTATTTGCAAATGTTTCTAAATGAGAAATTTTACAGGGAAAAGACATGAGCTGTGGCAGGGACAGTTTTCTATCTGGAGGCCTTGTAGAAGGCAGTGCAGGCCCAAATAGGAGAATCCCACTAAGTGTCAGACAGTTAAGAAGATGACTTAACCAACCCTTGCCTATGTGATACAGAGTTGGCCTGTAAATGAGATGCAGTCTTCCAATTTAATAAAATTAGATGAAGATAGAGCACGGGTTACATAAGGCTAGAGGGTCCATCTGTGTGCACCAGTTTAACATGATGTCTTCTGTCCTGAGGCATTGTTCCTCAGAGTTCTGTCAGTGCAGGATTATGATACATGGGTACTCTCCATCTTTATCACTCGGTGCACACAACCCAGCGCTCCACCACCCAGTGCTGATAGCAGAGGATCAGTGTCCCCGGAAAGAAAAATAAATTGCCAGAACAATGGTGAATACTATGATAATTCCCAGGACAACAACCAGCAGCCGATTCTGGATGATTCTGAAAGAGACAAAAAGAAACACCAGCAACTTGTTAGTTTCTTACAGTCTTAAAATGTGGAAAGAAAACAGCTATTAAGATAAAAAAAAAACAGCGAGACACGGACAAAGTTCTCCCGGAAAGCCCAGACTCAATCGTCCCCTTTCTCCACAATGGCCAATTAATTTAGCTGCGTTAAGGATTCCTGCCGTGTAATTCTGTGGCACCGAATGGGCGCGGAGCACAGAGACAGAAGCCGTAATTGACGTGAGGAAATATGAAAGGCACCGGAGCCAAATCACCGGGGTAAGACCCAACGAGAGAGAGCGACTTCTGCATGGTGGGGCTGCGGGAAGTGTCTGTGGCTCTCCCGGAAATTTTTGTTCCCTCTGGAGTTCTGACAAATGTTGATGACGAACAGAGTGGGGCACAGACACCTGCTGAGAGCCTGAAATAAATTGCCGACTTTCATATTCTACTCCAACTGGTCAGAGCAGATCTCGTCTATTTCTTATTATGTAAGACAGAATGGGGTGTAAATAAAAAAGTGATTTAATAAAAATAATATTAAAAAAATATTAAATATATAAATATATATATATTAAAAATATAAATGGATTCAAAAAGTCTAAAAAAAATCCAAAAGGTGGAGTTTTTGTTTCATATTGCGCAATAAAACTTTCCAGAACAACTAACTTTACCACATGCATTCCCTACTAGGGACTACCTTCATATTCTGGTCCCCCATATATTCTAGTTATAATTAATTGATGATTGCCAAAACCAAAACTAATTATTTTTATTGCATTGTAAATTATTTTTATTGCCTACATCCCCTACGCATCCACTCCAAAGGCTTGTATATGAGTGTTGGAGGCGTATTTACTGTATCTCCAGTACTGAGTGCCAGGGCATATGTGCCTGCATGAAAAAGCATTTTGCCAGTGGCAGTGCCATTCCCTATCCAAAGTCTTTGGATTGTGGAATCAGAATTCATACAATCATAAACAGGACTCTAGTCAAGGTAATCTCAAATTTGAGATTGTAAATGGGTGACCAGGTCCCTTGTACCCCACAAAGGGGGACTTTTCCAGGTTTGAAAGCGTCAGTCCAAAACAAGACATCTAGACTTTTAGCACGGTACAAGGAGATTCACTAAAGAAACGGTTACACCAAAAGATGTGACATCATTGTATCTACAGTTAGCACTAGGTCTGATGGCGGTATGTTCATGAAATGGTAATTTATGAATGCAACCACCCAGTGTTTAAAATCAGATATTAACCCGGACCAACAGCCTGGCACAGTGGGAAAGAAAACACCCCAAAACTCACTTGCCCCATCTGCATACCTGATACTGAATCTTTGTCAGAACTTACATTTGCTACTGCATCCACTCATAGCTAAACTACCACTTTCTGGTGGTGATGGCCTTTTAGGAGCTTTCTCTCCCAGCATCTCAGCCATGCTGCTGTCTGGATTCTGACTGACATAACTGACAATGCACAGTAACAGGAAACCCAGCAGCACTTCCTGTTTGCAGGCTGCCTGGCCTGGCTGCCCCCAGGAGATGCATTTTGTTGCAGGTTTTTGTGGCAGGAAATAGAAAAAAAATAATTTTTATGTGCAGCTATTTGAATTGCCCTGGAGAGGGATGAATATGAACACTGTTTATTGTAACCAGTGGTCCGGTTTAAAAGTAACTAACCCCCCCAGCTCCTCAAGCAAGTATGTTCTAGCTCATACTAGCAACCCGAGACCCGGCCCCCAACTTCCAAGATGCTTTTTTGCCATAACCTGCAACCCAAGACAAGGTCGAGCCTTTCTGCAATCTTGCTTAGGTTCCTGCTCAGACCAGGAACTAAAGTATACCTGCAACCAATGCAAGGCCGTATCCCTACCCACAGCAAACGTTAACTTCTTACTGTTAACCACAACCCAAAAACAAGACCTACTTCTATGGCGCATGCTCTCATCCAATCAGAGCTGCTTGCCGTATTAAATGTTCGGCAAACAGCTCTTGTTTTTGGCAATCGGAGCAAGAGTGGCCCCATCCCCTGCAGAGCACACGCACCTGTCCCAAGCCTATCTGAATGGCTGGGTGTGGGAATGCGCACACAACCCAAAGATGCAGAGGATGCACCTGCCAGTGTTTACATCGGCAAGGAGGCCAGGGAGTTGGGGGGGGGTAAACACTGGCAGGTGCATCCCCTGCATCTTTGGGCTGTGTGCACATTCACTCAACCAGCCATTCAGATAGGGGGTCAGGGCTGGCCGCTGGCTTTCCCCCAAGGCCTCACAGATCAGGATGTCCCGCTGTGTCAACCCCCCCCCAGGTTTGACACAGCGGGACATCCTGATCTGTGATGCCAGGGGGAAAAGCCAGTGGCCAGCCCTGGAATCTTTTAAAGTCCAGAGCTGTGTTGCAAGGATTTTGTTCCACTTTAAATAATACTTGTAAAGTTGTTCAGTAACCCAGAATACAGGAAATGAGTGACGATTTAAGAGCAGACAGGAGAGAACATGTTGAAAAGTGATATTAAACAATAAACACCTTTAGCACCTGACCCCGACAATTCATATCTTTCAGCGTTTAGAATGACGTTTTAGGGGAATGGATGGGGAGGGAGATAGATGGATAAATGGCTAGAGTGGGATTTAATAATCTGATCCAGGTGATTGGAGGGCCCCGAGACTGATTATCTAACGGCCCGTGAGACGCTCATTCATTATCAATGTCAGCTGTATAATTGCAGCTATGGAGGCTAATCGCTGCGAACGTTTGCTAATAGCTTCTCACAACAATGGAGGCTAATACTGAGTAAATAACCCTTGGAATGCTGGAGAGAACAAAGTTGCCTCGCTTGTATCGACATGTACAAGGGCCTTCGCTATCAAAATTAGGCAAAGCTGCCACATGCCAGAAGATTTAATTACAGGATATAGGTAGGTTCAGAAAGACGGTCAATAAAAGTCCAACAGAAATGACTGATTCCCACAAACCAAAGATGATTACTCACTCACTGCATAGGACAAAAGCTCTTAAAACAACTCTGTGCCAGGCAGGGTCCAGGACTGTAACCCACCTACTTATGCTGCTATAAGCCCCGAATTTAGGACAGATGCACCACTCCAAATGGAGCTCTGTATGACAGGTACACCTCCACATTGCAGCTGGGGCAGCTATAACACATGTGTACAGCTGTTCCTATCCCCTTCGAAAAAGGTGAGCATCTCTAAATTGCAAGGCTCATTGATGGTGTGAGGAGGTGGCTAGTTTATGGTCACCATGGACCATGGTCCTCCCTGGAACAGAGTTGTAAGGGAGGGTTTAGATTGGCTTTAAAGTAAATCTACAGTCAAAAATGGCTTGAGGTCCCCTCAGAACCTCCCAATTGGGATGTTCTGCTGTGGAAGTTGAAAATTAGGCAAAATTAGCTAATTATGCTTGACCCCATCACTGGCGGCAGCTGCTCTAGGCCCCCACAGGACCACCAGTGAGCAACCAGGATCGCTAGGCAGACATGCAAGCATTGTGGGCAAACCAGCCCACCGAAGATTGCATGTCCGGGTTCATAGGATCCTGGAGGTCACATGGTCCATGAGAGCAGTGCAGGCGTGCATACCTGGGAAGTAGTTTTGCCTGATTCCTGCCTCTCTGTTAACGCCTGACTGCAAGCTTAATAAGAAGAGTGGTAACAGGCTTGGCGATGTGCATAGAGCTTCTCAGCTTGTGACACTGACACACTGAGGATTAATCTACAAACTGGAAGGTGAGTTTGGTGACCGATATTTTCACCACTAGAACAAAAGATGCTCGGTAGGAAGGCTCAGAATGGAAAGGATCAGACCTACAATAGTGAAGCCACCACATTCAATATACAGGCTGGTATATGGCTGAAATCGCTGTAATGGAAATTTGGGCTCTCAGTTTGATATAATAGTATAATGAAGCTTCTCTGAAGCAGGACCATGGATTTCCACTACAGTGCCACTTCTAGACCAGTTCTTTTTATGGCCCTCTATAGCTATATAATTCTCACATGGCAAACACAACTTGGAACTTTTTAACTCAAGAATGTCAGTACAGAGGTAAGGAGGAGTCTATCTCAAATAGGCTTTAATAAAATGATCAGCTTCAAAGTTAGAAGTCAGTGCCATCTGTCTCTCTCTGCTTGTTACTTCTTGGACTTACCTTAAAAAGCTACATATCCTTTACAAATCATCAATAAACCTCAGCCCACAGCTAGGAAGGCTTCAGATGAATGCACCTGAGATGCCTTGTATATCCAGCATCCAAAAGATGAAGAGGATACATGACAGGTCCTCTTCTTGGTAACAGTAGCAGAAGCCGGACCCTCTATCCTTGCTGACAGGTTACAAAGTCTTTACATTTGCAGACACATCTTCCGCAAAACTGCTTTAGTGTTGGTGTCCACGCTCCCAGCGGGAGATGAATGGGGCGCTTTGTCCTCATTTATCACCGAGCCTTGTGCTATGATCGGTCCCGCTTTTCTCTTCTGCCCCCCACCCCACCATTAGACAAAAGTCTCCAGTAAGGCCTCCATTCTGAAGCACTGACAGCTGATAGATTGGAGCAGCCAGCCGCTCATTACCATGCTCCAGAGATGCTGCGCTGGACAATTCCTGGGTCACGGGCACTTCTTCTAATACTGGCGGGGCTGATCACTTAACCTGTCTACTGGTGGATGGAGACCAGGAGATTCTGGTTATCTGCAGGGTGTGAACACTTCCACAGAAGGAAATCTTAAAGGAGAGCTCCACGCCAATATCACGACCACAATGTAACGCTGAACTTAGCAGCCAAGATTCCAAATCATAACATGAGATCTTGGAGAGAATCTAAGCAATACTGGTCCTGGCAACTTAAAACCTAGACCATTCTCTTAACACATTTTTGTTCACAGGAGACACCAGGAACCCAACCTGCAACCCAAGGCCTGGACCCACTGCATGGCTCTGCTCATACCAGCAACCCAAAACTGCCCTCCTCCCTTTAATTAACCTTTTTGCTCCTGGTTAAACCTGCAATTCAAGACTAAAATACTACCTGCAACTCTGAGACCCAGGCTCTTTCTGTAACCTAAGTTGGTTCTCAGGTTATTCCAGGAACCTAAATTGTAACCTGCAACCCCAAGATCTGGACCATACCCACAACTACTTTTTTATAGATCTTACCTGCAACCAAAACTAAGCTTAGATTGCATTTTTGTGTCTTACCTGCAACCCAAGTTTTAGACCATTTCTACCCACATGTTCCTGACCTGGCTACTACTTCCCAATACGCTTTTGGTCTGTAATCGCAATATGCTTCCCATCCCAAAACTTGCTTATGCTAATGTTCAAACCTGTAACCCAACACATAGACTTACCTGAAATGCTTTTTGTTTCTTCCCTTACCTGCAACTCCAGACCAAGACTCTACTTTCTACACACCTTATGTCCCTGTTTATACCAGCAACCCAAGACTCAGCCTCTACTTTCAAATATCCTTCGGATACCTGGTCCTACATGCAACCCAGGACCAGGATACTTCAACTCCAAGTCCCAGACCCATATTAAATTTTGCTTATGAGTTAGATAACACATGCAGCTTAACACCTAAACCCTATATGAAATGTTTTTGGTTTCTACTCATACCAGCAAACCCTCTGCTTTTAGGAAAGGTCAAAGACTGCAATGCAAGAACCTGCCATTTCTTGTAACTTACTTTGGCTCCCAACTCATACCTACCTACCTTTAATAGGTTGGGGTTTATTATTTAGCCTCTTCCTACAATTGTTTTATTTCATTATAATTAATATTTTCATAAGATGCTACTTACTTTAGGGGTTGTTTGTTTTGCCTCTAATAGAGATGCAGGAGGGTGAGGTAAAGAATTGTTGGGCATGAACCAAGTACATGAGCTACTACATCACACATAGTTGTGGATACGCTTAGAACTCAGGATAAGTTATTCATATTATGTTGGCAAACAAGTGTTTTATTAAATGGCAGCAGTCTTCTCAGACATTGTAAGCAGTAACGTGAATTTAGGGGGCAGGTAAGGTGATGTTAATGAACCATTAACAATTAGTTAGAAACTGTCCCATACATATACGTAGCATCTCTGGAAAAGACCAGGTGCTATTAGGCCCCCCCCAGCACTGCACAGCACCAGAATTCAGACAAATTAAAACTCAGCAGTAAACCAATCCTTTCAGGAAGAAGCCATAATTTCTGCCGTACTTAATACTCGCTAGTGCTCCTCCTGCACAGCCGGCCTGACATCTCTGGATAGGGGCCCGGAGGCATCTCCGCTATTTTGTTTGCCAGACAGGAAATGTGAGTGGACTGCTCCTTATTTTTTGGAGAGTTTGTTTCTGAGAGGAAACAAGTTTCTCAGTAAGTAGCCTTGTTAGTGCTGAGGAAACACAGTCACCACTGACAAGAGAGGCCACTCGTGCAAAAGGCTTGAAGGCCAATACCTTTCTTACCATAAGAATCCTCATTCACAGCAAGCTTCTATCATGGTGACAAGGTTTCTGATAAACCAAACAGTTCATGTTTTTAGAGGAGGATCGCATGTAGCCTTTGTGCTTCCTGCACCCAACATTTCATTTCTGATCAGATCTTTGAAATGATGAAAGCAAACAAATACTGTCAAACTGACAGCTAAGAGAAAGATAGGTGCTTGTGGAAATAAATCAAGGCAATTGGACCATTGTTTTATATTCTTGAAGACATTTTCCTAGGGTGGGTATGGTGTTATTGCAGCATTGTAAGTCTCAGACAATAGTTGTTGCAGCCCCATGCTCCAATTCATCTATACACTGTTTATGATAGGATGTGGATTGGAGTTATTACTTATTAGTGCTAGATTCATGTAAAAATACCATTTTGTGAGTACTCACCTGAAAAATGGATATTGTTGGTGTGCCACACACCCCGCTTCACCTTTAATATTCTTCACTTATTGGGGTTAACTCACCGCCAGGTGACGCTGTGCAGAGAGGAAGTCCGGCCTATATATACCTGGTACCTCCCATTTATCACCAGTATATTAAAAAGCAGAAAGACAAGGTACCAGTAAATTAACGGTAACCTCAAAATAAATCATTATAAATAAAAGCTTCACCATATAAAGGATTCGGAATACCGAAAAGGGTGGGAGTGAAGCGGGGTGTGTGGCACACCAACAATATCCATTTTTCAGGTGAGTACTCACAAAATGGTATTATTCTTGGTGTGCCACACACCCCGCTTCACCTTTACTATTCTTCACTTATTGGGACATCCGAAAGCAGTGTCCACAAGGGATGGGCAACTCAAGGCCAGGTGAAGCATAACTTAAATGACTGCAGTCTGCAGAACTTTGCGGCCAAAAACAGCATCCGCTGAGGCTCGCACATCAACCTTGTAAAACTTAGAAAAAGTATGAACAGAAGACCAAGTGGCGGCCTTACAAACTTGTTCAACAGAAGCTTGGTGCTGAAAAGCCCAAGACGCCCCAATGGTGTGAGTAGAATGAGCAGTGATACGAAAAGGGGGAACTGGACTGACGTATCCACTTGCTAATGGCAGATTTGGCTGGTGCCAAACCCTTCTTAGGCCCATAGGGCACAACAAAAAAGGAATCCGTCTTACGAAAAGGAGACGTGATAATCAAGTAGTACTTAACACAACGTACTACATCCAAACAATGCAAAACCCTCTATTGGTCATTCTTAGGATTAGGACACAAGGAGGGAAGAACAATATCTTGGTTCAAATGAAAAGCAGAAACAACCTTAGGAAGAAAGTCTGGCTTGAACCGAAAGACCACTTTATCCTGATGCCTCTCAAAGTAAGGCGCCTGGATAGACAAGGCCGCCAATTCCGAGACACGCCGGACCGAAGTGATCGCTACCAAGAAGACAATCTTCTGAGTCAGGGTAGACAAAGCAATATCTTGCAAAGGCTCAAAAGGAGGAGCCTGAAGAGCAGAAAGAACCAAATTCAAATCCCAAACCAGGAGTAATGGTTTCCTGGGAGGCAGCACATGCGTAACCCCCTGGAAAAAAGTTTTAACTAAAGGCTGAAGCGCAACACGCTTCTGAAAAAAGATAGATAAGGCAGAAACTTGCCCTTTCAACGTACTTAGCTGAAGACCAGAGTCCAGCCCAGATTGTAAAAACTCCAGAATCCTGGAGACCGAAAAGACCCTACAAGGAAAAGATCTCATCTCACACCAAGTGATGTAGGCTTTCCAAGTTCTATAGTAGATGATCAAAGAAGACCTCTTCCGGGCACTGATCAGAGTCTTGACAACTGAGTCAGAAAGACCCTCCTCCTTCAAGATGGAGGTTTCAGCAGCCAGGCCGTCAAACCCAGCGCTGGTAAATTGGGGTAACACAACCGACCCTGAGTGAGCAGATCGGGCCGAAGAGGCAGGACGAACTGGTCCACTGCCAGCCGAACGATGTCTGCGAACCACACTCGCCTTGGCCACCTTGGGGCCACGAGAACGGCGGACACCTTTTCCAGAGCCAACTTCCGAAGCACCCTGCCCAGCATGGGTATCGGAGGAAACAGGTATAGAAATCCCAGATCCCCCCAGCTCAGGGACATGGCGTCCACTGCCAGAGCCAGAGGATCCTGGGAGAGCGACACGAAGTTCGGGAGCCTGTGATTGTGACGAGAGGCAAACAGGTCCACCTCTGGTGTCCCCCATCGGAGACACAGTGAGTGAAACACCCAAGGATGGAGAGCCCATTCTCCCAGATGGGGAGAGCCCCTGCTCAACCGGTCCGCTTCCTGGTTCTCTGCTCCTGGAATGTATACCGCCGAGAGACAAGGAACATGGGCCTCTGCCCAGGTCAGGATCAGGGACACCTCTCTGAGAGCACTCAGACTGCGAGTCCCTCCCTGATGATTGATGTAAGCAACCGCTGTTCGATTGTCTGAACGCACCTGGACCGGAAGTCAGGAGAGCAAGCACCCGACGGATGGCTCTCAGTTCCAGAACATTGATGGGTAAGTGGGCCTCTTGAGGTCCCCACTGCCCCTGGAACTGCAGCTCCTTCCAAAATCCGCCCCAACCCGACAGACTGGCATCCGTGGTGACAATTTTCCAAAGAGGGGTCAGGAAAGACCTGCCCTTCACAAGATTGGTCAAGACCAACCACCACTGGAGGGACTGCCGGACCCGGGAGGACAACTGGAAGGGCTGATCCAGCGACCGAGGCTGCCGGTCCCAGGACGCCAACAGATAAAGCTGAAGCGTCCTCGTGTGAAATTGAGCAAAAGGAACTGCCTCGAAAGAGGCGACCATCAACCCTATCAGCCTCATCCCCAGACGGATGGACGGCCGAGGATTGGAAAGTAGGACCCGAGCCAACTCCTGAATCAGATGAATTTTGGACTGGGGGAGAAACACTCTGTGTTGAAGAGAGTCCAACTGCATCCCCAGAAAGAACACCACCCTGGCCGGAGCGAGGGAGGACTTGGGGAAGTCGATCACCCAACCAAAGCTTTCCAGCGTGGAGACCACCAACCTGGTGTCTGTCTCTGATTGATTGAGCGACGGTGCCATGATGAGAAGGTCGTCCAAATAAGGTACGACATGAATGCCCCGAGATCTGAAAATGGCCAATACCCCTGCCAGCACCTTGGTGAACACTCTTGGAGCTGAGGTAAGGCCAAACGGAAGTGCCACGAATTGATAATGCTGATTTTCCATCACGAACCAAAGAAAACGTTGATGAGCGTGGCAGATGGGAACATGAAGATAAGCATCCTTGATGTCTATGGACGTCATGAAGTCCCCTTGCCGAAGGGAGCCGACGGCCGTACGCAAGGTTTCCATGCGAAACTTCCGAACACGGATGAACCTGTTGAGTAATTTCAGGTCCAGGACGGGACGGACTGACCCGTCTTTCTTGGGGACTCCGAGGCCCATCTCTAAGCGCGGTACCGGCCGGATGACCGCCATCTCTAACAGATTCTTTACCGACGCCAGGAGTCCCTGTGCGGCCAAAGGATCGATGGGCACCCGAGACCGAAAGAACCGTGAAGGAGGGCGAGAGTCGAATTCCAGTTTGTAACCGGACGACACTACCTCCCGGATCCATCTGTCCGGAATCTCCTGGTCCCAAACCTGGGAGAAGTGTCGTAATCGTCCCCCCACCCGCACGGGTGAGGGCAGCCCCTCATTGCTGAGCGGCTTTACCAGCAGGCTTGGGCTTGGTGCCCCAGGACTGAGCGGGACGGCCACGGCCCCTCCCCCGAGTCCAACCTGCACCTCTGGTAGCGGGAAAGGAAGCCCCCCTACCCGCTCTGAATCCCCGAAATGAAGGCCTACCAGAACTTGCCCCCTTAAAGGGACGACGAGGCCTCTTGCGTTGTGGCATCTTACCACCCTTTGCGACTGAATCAATTTTCTCACCAAACAGACGCAAGCCCAAAAAGGGGAGAGCTGTGAGCACCTTTTTAGAAGCTGAGTCCGCTGACCACTAACGCAGCCATACTGACCGACGAATAGCCACCAGCATTGCAGCTGTCTTGCTACTCATAGCAAGCGCATCGTCCTGAGCGGATAGAACATAGGAAACAAAAGATTCACACTGCTTAAGCGCAGTAAACTCTTTACAAGTGGGATCGAGATCCCCATACAGCTCCTGAATTACAGACCTAACTGCCAATAGGAGAAGGGCCGAAGCACACCGGGCGCATCGTTGACCCAGCATAAATAAAACCATGGCGAGCGTACTGGTCAATCCGACGATCCTCCCCATCTTTAGGGACAGTGGTCTCAGCAGACTGTACCATAGCCGTACTGGAGAGCCCTAGCACAGGGGTATCGACGTCAGGAGGGACGGACCAAAGCTTCACCAATTCTGGTGGAAAAGGATAACGCTTTTCCCAACTGGAAGGGATTCCAGATAACCGCGTGGGATGTTCCCATTCCTTAAGGACCACCCTCTCAAAGTGGTGTTGTCTGGGAAAAACCCAACGCGGCTGAGGCTCTTTAAACAACTGGCCCTTTGGCAGGGTGACAGCCTCAGGTGGATCTAAATTCAGAATTTCAAACATCTGAGCCAGAATGGAGGGGGTGTCAAGGGAAACACCCGCCGACCAATCGCCAATAGCATCAGCCTCAAGCTGATCTGCAGGCTCATCTGACTCCAACAGGAATTCTCCCTCGTCTGGGGAGCCATCGGACCATTCCACAGGCTCACATACCTGTGAAGCCGAAGGTATCGGAGTCAGGTGCTTCCATTTTGCAGTGGCTTTTGACCCTGCTTTAACGGGCACTATTTTCCGGAGGCTGGCCAATCGCGCCGCCACCTCGGATTGCGAATCCCCACTCTTGACAGTGTCATGCGGGGTCCGGAACAGGGAGGGAGAGGTAGGAGATGATGGAAGATGCGACGGGCCAGCAGCCGAAGAGACGGACTGACGCGCAATACTCTGCCTTGCACAAGGAATGCATACAAAGACATCATCATCTGGGAGCAGAGTCCCACATCTTGCGCACCCCCTAGATGGCCCAGAAGAACCATTTCCGGTAATAACGGAAGCCCCCATATGGTGATTTATGGTATTCGCAATTCTTTTGGGATTTAAGGCATAAGCCGACCCGGGATGCCCCCTTGTTGTAAATGTCCCGGAATTTTTTTTTTTTTTTTTTGGGGAGGATTTAATTCAAAAAGAAGATCCCCTTAATAATCTATATATAAATATAGAATATATATATATATATATATATATATATATATAAATGTCCCAATTTTCCTTTCCTTTTAAAAAAGAAAGACTAGCCAAGTAATATAGAGCCGGGAGGCCGCTTTAATCAGGGGTTCCCGGGATCTGTAGGGGAAGAAAAAACCAACAGTCAGATCCCTAAACATGTGGCAACATGCAAACATACTGATGCATGGCACCAAGGTGCCTTTAAATTAACAAAGGAAAAACCCCTGCCCTCAATCATGATGAATCCCCTTATAGATCTCTCCCCCCCATGTCTAAAAACACTATAAACAATATAGTTTTTAAAAAGACACTCAACGGCCCCACACAAGGTGGGGCCGCTTACCTGCAAGGAACCGAGGGCGGCCGCAGCAATAGTATGGACGACGCAGCAGCCAGCAGCAGCAGCAAGAAGTAAACCAAACCATGTGTGGCAGCGAGCCCCCCCCACGTGACTTCCTTTAAGCCAGGAAGGAAGGAAGTGAGGCTGGGGCCGGTCAACACAAAGGCAGGAGGAGGGGGGAGGAGGAGGGAGGGAAGGAAAGACCAACGGGAGAGGGGGGAGGGAGGCTGCTATATCAAAGGCTCAGGCAGCAAGCCAGCCTGCAATCAGCGCGGCCAAGCCCCAGCTGCCCCCTAAAGCAGACCTAAACGCTGGCCAAGTCGGCCAGTACTTATCTACAAGACCAAGGAAAGTCCTTTTAAGAGGAAAAATAAGAGGAACAATCAGACCGAGTGCACACATGCGGTGCAGTCTGCTAAGTGCATGAAAGTAAAACACACACGTTACAAAAAGTCATACAGTGAAATACACACACACAATACACAACCCTCTAAGCCCCCCCCCCCCCCCCCATAGTGAAGGGAGAAGGGACCGTAACGGGAGAGAAAGGGGCTAAGGGGACCCTCGGGACAGGGGGACAGGGGCATCCCATTGCCGGATCACCATGCCGGATAGCCGCATTGCCCCCAAAAGAGGGGGTCGAGCGGAGGAGATAAGCTCCTAGGCACCTATAGTGCCGTCTACCAATTGCCCAGTGAGCAGCCTAGGCTGGGAGGCTTCCAATCCACCATAAAGGTATAAACAATCAAAACCGGGCAGAAATAGACCAAAAGGGGGTGTCGGGGTAAGACCCCGGCTACCTGTAAGCAGGAGACTTCAATCTTCTGTCTTGTCGTCAAGCAGAGAGAAAAATACTGGTGATAAATGGGAGGTACCAGGTATATATAGGCCGGAAGGGGGCTCGTTACAAGACTTCCTCTCTGCACAGCGTCACATGGCGGTGAGTTAACCCCAATAAGTGAAGAATATTAAAGGTGAAGCGGGGTGTGTGGCACACCAAGAATAGTCACCCTCAGCCAGATGCCTAGCAAAACATTTTCATAAAAACAAATAAGTCCAGTACCCTTGATTTATTCCCACAGATATACCATGACCTGGGTGAATGAGAACCTTCACGGACATCAAAAGGTTCCCACCGACATTACATTCTAGGGTAGCCCAGAGAAGTAAATAGCATCATCTAACACCAGTGTAGGGATGTCATGTCTGCAGTGACCCCATGACTACTGGTTTTCCTGCACCAATTACCCACTTCTCCCTACCACAGGTATGACCCATGTGACACATCTTCCGGGATTTCAAATTTCTTCAGTGGCCATTAGCTTACACCGACTTGAAATCAGGCAAAACGCAGATAAGACATACATAGCATACATTCCTGATTTGAAAACGGTTTGGAAATATATAAGTTGTTTTCAAAGAGCAGTCTACACAGGCCACAAATAGATAGGAGCGAACCTGAAGCGCAACGTTTGGGTCTGTGCTCAACTTTGCTGGTTTGGGCCCCCAAACACTAGCCATGAATGGTCAAAGTGGCTGCTGCACTATAACTAGGCAAAGCCACCACCAATACAGCTATGTTACACACAAGGACCTCAAACAGGTAAAAAACTCACTTTGGCTGTTTATTGGCCATTATTTACCCAATCCAGCATACACCTCTAATACCATTCCTTAGCTGTGTATAGTTTACCTATACTCAGAAAGGAAGTTTATGTGGTCACCTTCTGTCCACAGCCCTGTGCCCCAAAACAGCCTGTGTTTCTTTTTCTACCTCAGCCTTTGCCCAATATCCATAAAAACACCAGGAAATAGTATTGTGGTGAATGGCCTGCCATATGCTAGTTAATTCAGTGTCACATAATGGCAGTTAGGTTGAAGTGCTCCCCATTGCTGAGCTGTGGGTAAAAAAAGAAACAGGCTGTTTTGGGGCACTGGGCTGGGGATAGAAGGTGGCTACATAAACTTCCCTCTGAGTATAGGTGCATTTTAAAGTTGCAAACTTTCATCTTAATTTTGAGCTTATACCTTTTGTCTGGATCATAAAAGCTTGCAAATTCAAATCTCCTGTAAAATTAGTTTCAATCCTCAACCAAAATGGTACAACCCTCTTCTACAACATTTAAACGAGAATAGTAAGACTGTGGATACATGGTAAGCCAAGTCATCGTGGTATTTATAGAACCTTGGGCATCATGACACTGACAGGAACCAGGTTTTAAAAATGGGTGCAGAGGTAGCGACCACATAAGGGCCCATTAGGTAAGGGGGGCCCGTCATTGTTGCTTCGTCACCTTATTTATCTGACCTGTGTTTCAGTGGCGTTGTGTCCAGAACACAAGGGGGGGATTGGGATTGGAAAGGAGACCAGAGATTACCTATAATAGATCCACAGTAACCCTTAAACCGGACCAACACCCTTTTTTACCTTAAGGGGTGTGTGATCTTTGTAAGAAGTGATGGGGGCATCCAGAATGCTGGACCCCCCCTCGCAGCAAACCGCATGAACCGCGTCTTCTGTGCCGGCACCAGCAGGACCTGCCCAGGTGACCGCCCGGTGGCCAATCGCGGGACTCCGTTTTCGCCACTGGCTCGTTGAAGGTGAGTAAAACAAACTATTTATGCGGTTTGCTGCGAGGGGGGCTCCAGCATTCTGGATGCCCCCCCTCAATTCTTACAATGACCACACAGCCAGACCAACACCCGTTAAGGCAAAAACTGGTGTTGGTCTGGTTTAAGTTGTTACAGGGGCATCAACAGCCATATGATGGTTTTGTTTAGAAATGTTTTTTATATTCTTCAAAGGGGAGGGCATCCAGGTTTGGGAGCTTTAGGATTGCCTATTGTTCACAATATATATTAAAACATCCATTTATCATGTATTGTTGCTTTCAAAGCTTGAGAACCACTAGTCTAGCAGCATTCATTAAGTGGGATGTTATTACGCTTAGTCATGTCGCCTATTGGACAATTTGTTACGTGGACCAGGGATTCTCTCTAAAGTTTCTAATTTGTAATCTTAGAGGTAAGAATACATTTTTTTCAACACAAGACCACACCCTTGAGGATTTCTTAGTGAATAAGTAATACATTCTCCATAAGGGTTTTTAATATGGTGCTATTTGGGCTTGGCCTCTAAACTCTGCTGAGTAGGTGCCCTCACTTATCACGAAGAAGTTCACGATCACCAGACCTTGGCACATGCAACCCAGGGGCATGACAGACAACCAGCCTAGCTCCTGTTAGCTTATGATAATCGCAGACGGGTTATTAAATAAACATCACCTGTGCGGTTCACTTTCTTTAAATTCAGCATCGGTGATGGAGCGTGTGCCACTCAGGGGGGCATTGCTTGGCTCAGGCTGCCGGAAAAATAGCGGGCATTGACTGAACATATCTGTACAGGAGCCAGCAGTCCTGTCATTGGCAGACACAGCCTGTGGTTCTCCAATGGACAGTGGCACACATAGGGGATGAGGATGCCCCCAAAGGTAAGACAGAGGTGGCAACGGGGCATCATCGTAAGAGGAACTTTAATCTGTCAGAAATGACACGTGCAGCAATGCAACCGTTCAGCATGCAGAGCATGTTTACAGAGTAAATAATTTACGGAAGAATATACATTTGAAAAGAAGACACCCATTGGAACAGCCGGGACTAGAAAGCCTCAGGGCAAAGACTTGTTCATTTGCATGCTGAATTTTATTAACTTTGTGTATGGCGGCTACGGAGAACGTGAGTTTCAATTAAAGTGAAGCGTGGAAGCTGGATTTTAAGTGAATTTTGTTTTTGCTGGGCTGTGGCCGGTTAACTCTTAGCGAGCCATGGAACCGGTGCTGAGCAACCACGTGCTCCTGGAATAAATATACAGACGTGATGCCAGGTATATCTCCAGCCAAAATGCTTGTTTTAGCTTTGGGTAGACAGCTTTGCTGTGAGGAGGGTCACAGGGAGGTATTAACCTGAGCCAAGATCTGATTTTTCCTGCTGTTATTTACAACTAAAATTCAAAAACTGTGAAGATCTAGTTAAAAGCCAAGTTCAGACCATTATTTTAATGTACTGTACGGAAAACCTTGGAGTTCTTTTTGTTTTTGCTGTCACTGCCTTCACTGGGGGAATTCTCCTCACTGCATGCATGAAGTGATCAAACTGGTTTATTTAAAGCAAACCTAACCCCTCCTTTGTAACACCGTACCAGGTCCACAGAGAAACCAAAGAAACCTAACCTACCCACTCAAGTCCCTAGTAAGGCCTGCATTAGAGAAATACTCATTCACCTAGCAGAGCACCATCTGACAAGGGAAAAGGGCAATAACATTACCTACCCACTAACGCCATCAATGAAATCTACATTAGTAAGATACCCACTTTTTCCTTGCAGAGCTCCATCTCCACTGCTGCTGCATGACTGCCACTTTTTTTTTATTATTAGAATAATCTGCAAATCCACCTGGGCCTTTTGGTAGCAGTGCATGCGCATTTGCATGGACACTCCTAACAAGATAGACCATGAACACAAACGTGCATGTCCAGTATTCCAGTTTCAACTCCGGACTTGCTGTTACACGTATGTAGGAACCAAAAATGATGCAGAACAGGCACCCCTGCATTGTACTAGAGCATCACCTGGGTACTGTAAAATTCCCCATCACATGTCCTGGGAGTGTAGAGAAGAGAGGCCGAGAAGCAAGCCATCATACTCACCCTGGCTCCTGCATCCTATTCTCCATGGTCCAAGCTAGTGACAGAAGCAGTCACGTGACACTGATTTAAGTTTTACAGGGATCCACTTGAACTCTGCATATAGGATTGGGGGGGGGGGGTTCTGCTGGCACTTAATTATTGGGTTTGAGGTGTGGTGCTGGCTGCTATTGTGGGGGTGGCTATTTATCCTAGAAACTGCCCTCGTTCACACTCTTGCACACCTGTACACCTTCTGCAAGGTTGCCATGGAGGGTTTAGGTCCACTTTAATAGAAAAAAAAGAGAGGTTTACAGGTAATATAAAAGTCACTAGCATAGGCACACCATACTGTGTACGGTTTGCCGCTTCTTACCCAGCAATGGCTTCGCATTATTTTCTGTTCCATGAACTTCTTGTTTAAATGGAGTCACAAACAAATAAAAAGCACACTAGAGTTTTGCTAACTGAACCGGTTGGAGTTTGAGGATTTGTACTGGACAAACACCCATTTTTTTTCTAACGAATGTTGGTCCCGCTGACCGCACATAAAAACAAGCTAAGGGGCATCAAGAATGCTGAAGCCCCCCACACATAAACTCCAAGTATGGCCAATATTCTAACCTTCAACTCGAGCCTGCCTCAGAAAAAGAGTCCTGCAATTGGCCAATCGTGGGAACCCTTATCTGGCGCAGGCTTGAGGTGAAGGTAAGAATATCAGGCATTCTGGGGGGTTGGCTCCAGCATTCCAGCATGACTGGATGCCTGTCACTTGCAAACTCGTTTGATGCATGCACCATGGGACGACGCAATTGGATATTCTAAAGTCTGAATGAAAAGACTGTCCTATGTTAGCTCTGTGTATTTCGACCCGTTACAGAGTGTTAGTCCGGTTTAACTAGATTATTAGCATGGAGAAAGGTTAGATGCCTGGTTATGTGACCCTTCTCTTACTCGCTGCAGTGGTGGATTTTGGTAAGGGTTATGGTTGGGTCCTTTAACCATTTCTATGACCCTTATTGAAGCAAGTGTGTAAAAAGCAGAAACTACTTTAATGAATAACCCCCCAACCACCTTCTACTTTACCAAAACTAGGAAAGCAGCTGATAGGATAACCAAATCTAAAGTCATGAAACCCAAATCTGCTGGTTTAGGACCAGTCCAACTATTTTGGTGGACAAGAGTAGGACTTTGTGTAAAACAGTGTTCCCAGGTCAGGTTAAAAAATGCCAACTTACAGTGAATGAATCAGTATCACAACTTACTGAGGAACTAACCACCTAGTGTCATGTATTACATTAGAGCACTATAGACACTAAACTATAAACACTACCACCTTTAACAAGGGCTGCAACAGCACAGATGCAAATGGAAAGATTGTTCTTTGGAATTCCATCACATTTTACCCATAAAAAGGTCTAAAAATGATCATTCCTCATTTGTCCCCCATCACCGTTTGGAATGCTTTGCAGTGTGAAACTCCCTGGTTTGGCAGATCCTATCCTTAATCTGGGATATCACTTTTCATATGCACCCAGCCCTCACCCATATAAAAATGTATCCTTTATATGACAAATCATATAGTACTGCATCCAAAATGTTTTATTTTAGCCTGCCCACTGGGCCCCATGTATGGCATTGGATTTTAATTGGATAAACTAAACCTTGAATGGATTTGTGCCGGTGACTCTTTGGACTTCTAATGAAAACTCATGTTTAACTGCTGAAAAGTTTTTACTGACCTGAAGAAGGGCCCCATCCTTGAAACCTTGTACTTCGTGTGTGCACGATTTGTCAATAAATATTAGGACGAAGACCCCCCCCCCCAAGCAGATGCAAACTGGTATGTGCCTTTCTTCTTATTATACATTGTCAAGTTTATATGGCTTTTAAGGGAGACTATTAGGTTAATACCAATAGCCTGTACTGAAAACCTACACATTTCTTACCTGCTTATGACTGAATGTTTGCTGAAAAGTTTTACAGTCAACTTCCATTCAACACATGAGCCTGAATGGTGTCGAAGAAAAAACAATTCTCCTATTTCGTCTAACTACAGACACAGCCAGGGAGGTAAGAGGGGTTTTGGTCAGGCGAGTGATGGACGAGGTTGTCAGGATAGTTTGGCCACGAGGTCAGAAACATCTTTGTCTGGTAACGCCAGTAATATATCAGCAGTCACACTCAGACGGACACAAAATCAGACTGCTTCTGCAAATTCCAAGCGTACATTGGATACGCTTAAAAAAATTGATGGAAAAAAATGATTACCTAATGCATTCAACTGGGGATCATCTTTAAAGTTTGTAACTACAGGAAACGCCCAATTCAAACTTCTGTGAGAGTCCTAGACTTCCTGTACACAAGTTATCTGTTTACGAGCAGGAGCCTGGGTACAGTATTAAGGCAGACAGAAACCTGAAACTTCTGGATGAGAACTGTGTTCAGGTTTGGGAACCTGAACTGGCAAAGATCAGTACAAACCCAAACTTTGCAGTTTGAGTTCGCCCATCACTAGCTAATGGTAAAGGATATACAAATCCTGCACCTCTGTCCTACTTGTTGATAAACCTCCCCCCGCCCCCTTTTGTTGGACATCGGAACTGTTTGATGAAGTCCTGGCGTTGGAATCAAAATACCCAGAATAATCAGGATATATAAACATATTGCCCATGTAGGAGAATCAGATCTAAATTCTGAACAAGCAACACTCCTTAAAATGCACAACTCTCTGCAGTCATGGGGGGCTTGTAAATAAAAGATGTTGAAAGTTTTCATTTCTCTTCAACTGTGCAAAGCAATGCCATAGGAACAACATTCATAACATTTAATGAAAGAGGTGTCATCTTGACATATTTTAAAAAGAACTGCAGATAGATCATTAACATAGATAATGTTTGAATAGCAATATGTCAGCTGGGAAAAAAACGACATGGAGAAAATCTGAGCAACCCATGAGATATTAACCTGTTGGGAGTATAGCGATTGAACCTTCACTTCTCTAAAATAGGTTTAGCCATTTACTATGATATGTATTTAGGTTGTGCAAGTGTCAGTTAGAGGCACTGGTTGGAGCTGTTGTTAGAGCAGGCTACTTATAGAACTTGTGTCAAAGATGGCTTGGACCTAAGAGAGGTACTATGTTGAACTGGCAAGATTGGGATTCCAGGGTAGAGCTGACATCAGATGGAGGTACTAGTACTCTAATAATTAGAGCAGTTGTGCAAAGAAGGTATGTGTTAGTGATGGCGGCAGAGAAAGGTTTTGGATGGAGTTGATATTGCAGGGAAAGGTTGGGCAGAGCTGGCTACATAACAAGGTATTGAAGTAAATATTCAGGTAGTTGCGAAATCTAAAAATCAAAAAAGGACTTGGTGAAACTATAGTTAATAAAGTAACTGGGTTGAACTGAGGGTGGATGATAATGGAGAGAGCTATTTGTTTTAGGGGAGGGTATTTAAGAAAATGGTGTACAACAGAAATACTGGTAGAGGAACTGAAAAAAGATGAAATCAGGAGGAATTACCAGGTTCAAGTGGTGACCAAGTGAAGGACTTACGCAAGTTTTAGAGGTAGATACTCACAACAGGTGTACAAGAGAGATACTGGGGAAAAGCTGGCATTGAAGGGAGGTGCAAGGTAGAACTGATAGTGAGGGATAGTGCTAGGCAGAGCTAGAATTAAAGAGTGGTGCAGGGTGGAGCTATTAGTTAGGGGAGGTTCTGGGTAGAGCTGGTATTGAAAGATGAAGCTGGATAGAGCTAGTTTTAAAGGGGGGTACTGGGTAGAGCGGATATTGAGGGTTGAGCTGATAATGAAGGTTGGTAATGGGTAGAGCTGTCATTGATGGGTAATGCTGGGTAAAACTGGTGTTAATAGGTGGTGCTGGCTAGAGCGGATAATGAAGTGTGGAGGTGCTGGGTAGAGAAGATCTTGAAGGGTAGAGCTGGTACTGAAGTATGGTGCAGGGTAAGGCTGCTATTGAAGGAAGGTGCAGGGTAAGGCTGATATTTAAGTTTGGAGTTGAGTAGATCTGGTATTGACTTTTTGCTGGCTATACCAGTTCCCAAGGCAGGAAGGTCTGGCAAGCGGAAGACTTGACACAACCCCCTGCCCCATTACCTGCATCCCCAAACCCCAGGGGGGGGTATACTTTGAGAGAATATATACAGTAGTTTGTGTGGGTATTTCAAATAAAAAGGGTTGTTTTTCTTAAGCAAACTGCAAGGTGCGAATAGAAGTTGTTTTTCTTTGAAGATTTCCTAAAGCACTGTTTCAGTTTGGGGGTCTCCTGGGCAAAAAGGTGTCGATACATATGTGGTACTATTGTAAGCAGGAAAAATGGGGCTTTTACACCTAATAAATACTAAATATTAAAAATATTTAAATAAATAAATATTTTACTCAAAAATATTGAGAAAGCAAAGAAAAAAATACTAGATGGTAAAGAACCAACTCTGCTGAAAAAAAATTTAAATAATTTTCCTGGGAAATCCCTTGACCTCTCTTCAAAAATCAGTTAAACATGTATAGCACAAAATGGTTAAAATGGTCTGGCAACAGAAGGTGACAAAACCTCTAGGTAGGCTGGCATCGAAAGGATTAAAGAGCAGTAGGTCTGAGGACAATAGATATTTGAGCAACCACAGACCAAAGACGTTAGGGCAGCCACAAAACAGGAATTTGGGGCTTAAACTGGTTCAAAACTTTCTGGGGCCAGCACTGGAATCTGGAAATACTCCAGGGCTGGCCGCAAGCCTGCCCCCAGAGCATCCCATCCTATACCAAAATGCCCCTCTGTGTGAAAGCCCTGGGGTCAAAGTAAACACACCTTTACCAGTGGCTCCCACGATTCTTTGATCTCCAACGCCCCCACATCCATGGCTTCCCTGCAGCTCTGTGTGCTCTGGCCCTCAGCCATTCAGGTAGATTTCCACAGGGAAATCAGGGATGCGGCCAGCAGGCTGGCACACATCAGACCAGCCAATCGGTGATCTCAAAACTGCCAGTGGGTAAGGCTTCGGCGACCACCGCCAAGCAGGCAGCATCGCCTGAGGTTTTTAGGCTCGGGAGGGTGGATGAGGGAGGCAAAAATTGGTTTTGTTCCACTTTAAGGATTACTTGACGTTCTGAAGGGTTACAGAAAATGAATGCCAGTGAATTCTAGTGCAGACTTAAAATGTTTAGTTTTATAAATTACAAGTATAGAAGGAATAAGAACAATAGAGGTTAGGGAAGCCACTTTTATAAAAAGTCCAAGAACATAGGGTCCGAAGACAATAGAAGTTGCAGCCAAAGAACAGAGATTTGGGGTTTCACAAATACTTGAAGGGCAGGAGGCCCGGGGACAATAGATGTCAGGACAGCCACGAACCAGAGATTTGGAGTTTTATAAACAGTCGAAGATCAAAAGGGCAGGAGAAAATAGGGCAATCACAAACCAGAAATTTGGGCTGTAAAAAACCTGGAAGAGCTGGAGGCCCTGAAGACAATAGATGCTAATGCAGCCATAGATAATTGCTCAAAAAGTAAAAACATACCAGATATACATCACTTCTTTAAGTACTTTTTTTTGGAGAAGGAGCTTTAATTTGAACGTATCAAGAATACAGCAGTGACACCCTCACACGTATGTTAAATATACATGTGTCCTGGGACATGTTGCCAACAGACATCGCCACGCACAGCGCATGGATGAGCCTTCAGCTGCACCAAGGCAAACAATCCAAGACTAGGAAGGCTATCTGCGACAAGCCACAAAAAAAGCCGACTCAGAGACACATAAAAATAATGAGAGTCTTTCTGTCAAGAAAGATTTAGGAAATATCACTAGCATTATTAAATTTTAATTTTTTTTTCACTACGCATTCAGACTCCCCTTTTCCCGGTGATAATGAGGGAGCCGGAGCACCTCCACATTACTGCTCCTTGTTTTATACAATAAATTCAGCCTTCCAGTCTGGAGACATTTCAGGAGAGAGCGCTGACTGCTAGGGGCTAATTTTCTCTTTCTTTTCATTCTGAAGTTTTTTGTGCTGTTGCTTTGAGTTTTTTTTTCTTTTTTGTATAAGAAAAAATGTTTTGTGTGCTAGTCTTTCCACCAGGCTGGTGAAACAAATAAAATCGATGATAGCCCAAACGGAACCTGAGGAAGTCAGGGGAATAACAGACACAGAGATAGAGAAAAGTAGAGTATATCGTGGTGCCTGCACAAATTGTTTGTCTGAAAAAGAAGCAGAAAATTAGCTGACAGGCCTGGCTTTTAATAGCCCGTATTCCTCATCTCTGGCCCGCATTGTGTTCAGGGAGCTGGGTGTGCCTTTTCTTGACCGGGAGCTTTCAATGGCATTCAGCAACATTTTCCAGGAGAGCGAGAGAAGAAAGTGGCCGTAGGCCGGGCTGTCTCTTCCGAGAGCCGCTTACCTCTATCATATTCACAGCCGGGTAACTGGCCACTTACTACTCTTTGGCGGATCGTCTGAATGGCCCAAGGTTGTCTGTTAACAAAGCAAAGCAGGACCAGGTGCTGTTTTTAGATTTCTTTTTATTTTTTATCTTAAAGTGACCTCAAGCCAGAACTTGGCAGGAGGCACAACAGCTCGAAAGGTCTACAAATGTTTATGAAACTAGACCACGTTCTGACAAAGAACATATTTCCTCACCAATCTTCTGAGTTACAACTGGAAGTTTAATCACTGGAAAAATGTAAAAAACGTGTGATTAAAAAAAAGAAGGACCCTTCAAACCTTAATGTCTTTAGGTTTCTACAATTTTAAATTGAATACAAACCAATTTCTAATGATGTGGTCTCCCTGAACCCTGCAACTAGCGTGGCTGCTTGTGAGATCTCTTTCTCCTTGATTTATTGAGAGTATAATGATTCAGACTCCATTTGGTGGCTCAGGGGAACTAGCATGACACAGACACAGCTAGATCCTCTCAGTACCAGCAGAAGCTGGCCAAGGAGAAGAGAGCAGGAAGGAGAGGCAGGGTGACCTGCCTCATCTGCATGGTTGAAGATGAAGATGTAGCGGAGATCACATTAAAGGTCAACCAAGCATAGCAGGCTGGCATTGAGAAGGCAGGTCCATCCGATACAGGAGTTAGCTGACAAGACAGCTCTGCTCCATTCACTCTCACAACTGCTAACTATTATGGATACATCCTTGCAATGGTATGCCATACCTCCCAACTGTCCCTCATATAGAGTCTTTTTTACAGTCTATATCACCCTGTCCCTTGTTGTTATCATTTGTCCCTCTTGCAAGTTTAACCTGCAACAATAAATTATTCATTTGCAGATGCAAAGTGTTTATTTTGTTGTTATTGTTTCTGTTGCTTCTCAACTCAAATTTATATAGAGGCTGAGCTAAGACTAGCGCTATGTATTGCCATTTGAGCGTCTATGTGCCGGCGCTTAGAGCGTCCACTAGACGCTGCATGGACAAGTGACGATGTAGTATCCTGTCCAGCATTGATAAATGTGATGTCTGCAGGGCGTTGTAGAAGCACGCTCCCTGATTCACTGTATACGTGACGCCCCCAAGAAAAAGCCACCCAAAGCGATGGCAAATATAACAACATGTCAATGCTGCAGCGAACGATAGGTAGCACCAGTTAAGCGGTCTGACGCTCGGACTGAAGCCCATATTTCAGAAAATCAAACACAAAACCAGCGTTGGGGCTCTAAAACTGGGTTCTCTAGTGTCAAGCGCCGGATGCTATAATGACTAAAGTCTGTTTCTCAACAATATCCACCAGCACTAGAGCAAAAACATATAGAATTACATTGTTTTAACACTGTAACAATGTTGCTGCAATGGCAGACCTGCACATACAATTCTGCATAAAAAAAAACAAAATAACAATATAAGGGTTTGGTTGCAGGGCAGGAGAGGCCACACAATGATTTATTTAATAATTAATTAAAACACTATTTATACACAACCAAATAAAACACCATTGAAATGTATGGGATAACGTTGCTGAGCGACAGGTGCTACATGGTGCTGCTGAACATACAGCGCCAGAGCTTTACACTGAGCCACTGCTAGTGATACATGTGACGCTATATGGCGCTCACCAGATTAACTTTCATATAAATGGTTTTCACATACAGCGCCCAGCATTCACCTGACGCTATGTGGTACTACCTCACGTTAGCATCAGCGGCGTGGCTTAATTGGAAAAATATTTTGCAGCACGTATTCCATTATCCCTCTTTTCCATCTTGAAAAGTTAAGTATGGGTATGCTATTGCACATTTAAGTCTGCAAATCGATGTTGCGCCTTCGCACCTGGCTTTCTGAATGGGCATCGCGGGCACCACACAGCTAGAAGGTGAGTGGGGGATGCAGGGGAGGCTGGCGGTACACTCAGCTCCCTTAGCTACCACTCGGCTACTTAGCCGTCCAGGCGGCTTAGCTGTCAGCGGACCTGAAGGGAGCTGAGTGAAAGTGAGTGTGCCACTCAGCCAATCAGCACGCTTGTTCTCACCAGAGCCTGCATCGTAGGAGTGACAGGAAGGTGTGAGTGTATGGGGTCACCTGCGGGAGATACAGAAAGCGAGCATCCTAATTCAGGATGCCGCCACATCGATTCTTTAAAGTGATGTCATTGTACCAGCAGTGTGACCCTAATAAGCTCAGCATTTTCATTGGATGTTACGTTGCAAGGGTCGAATATAATGGTCCTTTATAATCCAATGATATTAATAATTGTACACAGGGTCCTATTACGGGTGGTGGAGGCCCCTGGGCAGAAACACTGGTGGAGGCCCCTGATACAGTCCAATGCAAACCACCTATTTTCGGCCCCCTTAGAACACATCTGCCACAGCGCCACTTGCTATGTGTCACTCACTCACTCTGTGCCAATGTGGGGAATCCTGATGCCCTAGCCACCAAGCCTTTTCTTTTTCATCTGCTGGTTGCTTGACTGTAGTCTGTGCTAAAGGCTAGAAAAGGCCTTGCCCAGGTTGGACAGGCCACACAGCCACTAATCTTGGCCCCATCATTACCTTCTGGACCAATCTTGCTGCTGTGCAGGGGAAGCCATTTTCATGGCTCTAAACAGGAGCAGGGGAAGCCATTTTCATGGCTCTAAACAGTACCTTCTCTGTGAGTCTGATGTTTACTGCTTTACTGATGCAGGCATGCCACCACTGGCATTTCTTTGGTCTCTGCCTCCAAATGACCACAAGGGCCCTGCCTATAATCTGGCCCCAAGTGTACGCTTAGAAGTTGGGGAATGTTGGTTTCTAAGCATGTTTACGAGGAAAGAGCATTCCGAAATTCATTGCTGCCTTTATTTTCAGGGGAGCATTTGGCTGAATAAATTCTATACATTTCAGCTATGGGAAATTTTTCTTCAATAGTGAGTTAGCATAGGGCTGATATCCAGGTTGCTCTGGCAGTGCTGGCACATTTAGGCACAGGGCAAAACACCTTGATGCAAGTACACATTTCTGCACTTGCATCCTTCAAATACCTGATGCGCGCCAGACAATTCACCCTTTTGTTGTGTATTTTTTCCCTTTTCCACAGACGTGGCAGCTTTCCTCCTCCCTTAGCCTCCTGGACGTTTCTTTTGTTCCGATTCTTTACAAAACAGAAGAGGCTGCTCTGGCCTCATTCTTGGAGCACACAATGAGCCCTCACTGGTTCACAGAGACTCCTTGCCTGGGCCCCCCGGCTGGCCTCTCTTATTCAGGATCTGGTGTCACCAGATTAACAAGGGGTAAAAAAAACATATGTACAGTAAACTGGCAAAATATATGTTGGTCTTGTATACCCAAAAGGCTAATCCAGTCAAGGTCAATATGCCAGTGGTGGAACTACAAAGCCTACGGCCCCCTAGCAAACTGTTAATTGGACCCACCATCCAAACATATTGACATGGCTAGAACCCTAGGATGCCCAACCCAGGCATTTTAGGACACTTAAAGTGGACCAAAACCAAAGTTTGACTATCCTGGGTTTTGGTCCCTCTAGCGCCCTGCTAGAGGGATAGCGGGAATGCGGCCGTGGCCTGCGCATGCACCGTTAGACCGGGAAGTAAGGTAAGTGTAGTGGCCGACCTGGGGGTTTTCACACAGCGGGACATCCCAATTTTGCATGCATGGAGGGAGGGAATCGATCTATAAGATTCCCGGGCCGATCGAGCTGGTCCACTTTAAGAGAATAAAAGTCCGTCCAGCCTCAGAGACTGCTTTCCAATTGAAGAAGTGTTCTCCATAGGGGAGTACAACTACCCAAGTGAACTGTTTAGGGACCCTAAACTATGACAAGTTTACTAATGAGGTGACACAATTTATTGCCTATCTGCAAATTTCTAGGCTGGAGAATCTGGCCAGGTGAAGACAGAGATGTTCCAGAAGAAATCACAGATACACCAAGAACAATGTCGATCCCTAAAGTAATGATTAGGTGAAGTATTAGTATATCCTGCCGGGCCAAAGAGAGCAAAGTTCCCCAACTGACCTGTTATATGCCCTATTTACTATAACCAGTGGGCGTTGACACATGGAGAGCCTGGTTAGAAGAGGGTTCTCTGACTGAACTATTTAGGTATACAGTTCCTACCCAATGACCAGGAGAAGTGCAACATTTTGTCAGTCTATAAATTATCTGCGCTAAAAAAACTGGCCAAGTGAATATCTGGGTTGCTAAAAAGAGTATAGCTCTCTGAAGGAATGGTTTAGATGTCATACCTGAGTGAACTCACCGAGACCAGTGTGGGAGTGCCATATGTTTCCAGCAAAATACAGAATAGCCTCCAGGGGGAACAGTTTGACATCCAATTCACTTTGATCAGGGAGTGCCGCATTTTGGAGAACCAGCCCATATGAAGACCCACATTTCAAAAGGGAGCATGAGTTGTTCAGAATCAAATTCATTATAAAACATTTGTGCAATTTCAGGCTGGACTAAAAACCACAGGGACCCTATAATAAAAAGGGTACAAGTCCAGTGAAATACTAGGGACCATCTGGCATATTCCCAATTCATGAGCTGCAGGTGCTGGTGGCAATGGCACCTGCCTGGTTTCCATAGCCAATAGATTACAAAGGAGGATACTACAACAGTAGGTTTCCGAGCATCCAAAATCCTAAACTCCTCAGATGTAGATGCTGGGCATAATCATAGTATTCAGGTGAATACAAGTTCTCTCCAAGTGCATTTGGTGCAGAATGCTGTAGAACCTTTTGTAGGTCTCCAAAGGTTTCCCTTTCCTTTCCATTCTATTACTTCATGACTACTTCCAAATGTGGTTCCACAGCCACCCCTGTACTTTACTGCTCCCAGTGTGTGGGCCCGCCAAGAGTGACATTGTGGTTTGCCAAGCACTAGGAGTGCTGAAGAATGGGGGGAGGGGCGTGGGAGAGATGATATTTAACAGAGGGCAAAGTTTGTAGACCGGCTTGCAGCCTATACAGGTTGCTGCAGGAAATGGAGTAAAGGCAAATATGGACAAGTCTGGATTGTTCCTTTAAGGATGTTTCTTCTAGAAGCCATAATCCTTCTTTCAAACATTCCTAATTTTAAACATGGATTGGCTGAGATGGGCAGCACAGTCATTCCTCCATCTGATGCAAGGTGCACAGCTTCCCATTCATTGTGCTTTCATAAAGCTCTCTCCATTCAGGAATTTCGTTACAACAAAACTAATGACTCGGCTTCGGACATTTCCATCTGTTGATGGTGATGGGCTTGCTCGAAGCGAGACACTTTGCAATCGTTCTAGAACACTTTTTCCCCAAACAGCTGAGACCTACAAGCATTACAATTCATGGATGCTAATTTTTTTTCCTCCTTAATTACAGGCTGCCTCATTAGCGATTAAAAAAATCCGGCACGGGTCTCAGCTCTTCTCTGCACTGCTACGGGGGTTAATCGCTAAACACGGGGAAACTTTCTCCTTTCAAGGTTGCGTTTCATGGAAGTGACTTGCGCGTGTCCCCCCAGTGCAAAGAGTCACTCTGCTTAGCATGAAAACAGAGGCGGCTTTGAAAGGCGAACCCAGGGGTTCAATTTTCAAAACGGCTTCGCCCATACCCTGCCTATGGCAATATGCTATTGAAAAGCAGCTCCGCCGAGCATTGTCTTAATTTGCTCCCTATTCTTCACATAGTTCTATTTTAATTAGATACGAAGGTGTCCTTCCCAGAACCAACAAGCGCACCATGGAAAGGGGATGAGAATGATTTCTCTATTAGAATGTGAATAAGTATGTGAAGTCCAGACAGATGCAGACCACAAGAAAAGTACAAAGTATGAGACCAGTGCTTCCAATGATTTCATTATTGGCCCAAAACTTAAAATGGTTTACGCCCAAATTGGGCCCCGGGCAAGGTAGATTTCGGGGTCCCTGGTTTCAGTACCCTTATCCAGAGTTGATTTTAAATTTCTAGATGGGATGTTTCCTAATACTTTTGGACTACACAATACTTAAAAGGACCTATGCCCTTGGCCTTGAGACATGAATTCACCCTTTCCATGAGTCTCTATTGATCCACTTTCCCTGTCAGCACTATCACTGGAGTACCACAAGCTGAAACTGCCAATGACTATCAGTAAACGGGTGCTGGCAGTGGCGTAACATCTAAGGTCACAGGGGTCACTGTTGCCCCTGGGCCTGGTGACAGATGTTCATGTGGGGGCCCATCCGACTGCTCACCCCAAACATGCTTGTTACGCCTCTGTGTACCTAAAACATTGGGGGGAGGGGCTGAGTTGAGTGCTGAGGTGCGGGGGGCACTGTGGCAGGTAATGCATAATAGAGCTTGGCGATCATGTCTCCTCCCCCCCCCCCCCCCCTGAGTCCTTCACGTGTTGCTAGCACCGCCATTCCCCAACGTAGTGTACATTATCAGTGACAGCCAGGCCAGCTTTACTGGCTGTACCACCTGGTGCCTTCTACGTGGTGGACTTGGCAAGGATGGTAGAACATTGAGGTGCCCATACCAGGAGGAAGAGACAGGACTTATGCACAAAGCAGGCTCTCCAGTCTCTCCAGGAAGAAGTCTTTTCTCCACTCTCCAGGAAGAAGTCTCCTCTTCACTCTCCAGGAAAAAGAAGTTTCCACTCCACCCTCTAGGAAGAAGTCTCCTCTCCACTCTCCAGGGAGAAGAAGTCTGGTGGCTATTGCAAGATTCAGCACGGCCTGTGTGGGAACAGTAGGTAAGGTTTATTTGTTGTGTGCCAGTGTCACTGATGCTGGATTTACTGTTTAAACCTGGGCAGTGCTTCTCTCAACCTAAATGAATTTACCTTTTTCTAATATCTGCAGTGGTCAATTTCAAAAACAAAATGGTGGCGCATGGATCTGCAGACTGCCTACAAACAGGAAGTGCTGCTGGGTTTCCTGTTACTGTGCATTGTCAGTTATGTCAGTTGAATTCAGACAGCAGCATGGCTGAGATGTTAGGAGAGGAAGCTCCAAAATGGCCGCTACCACTAGAAAATTAAAGCATGGGGGCTTAACTCCATTCAGATGTTCTGGAATAACAGACAGATTCTTTGCTGCAGAACTGCATAGGAGCCGCCATCTTGTCACACACATAAGCATGAGGGGAGAGCTGTGCCAGCAGCAGCCCACACCAGTCAGAGAGAAAAATACCTCAGAAACACGGGCAGCTTGTGTATTATGTTATATAAACACACACTAAATACCCAATTGCTAGAGCTCAGCTTCATTTGGCAGAAGGTACTCTTTTCGGGGGGGGGGGGGGGGGGGGGCTTTTGGCTGTGTAGTCTCTTATGGAGTGAGAGGGTATTCACTCGAATGAGGGGGTGCTTATAAATGGAGGAGTATTCAATAAACCAATAGGTGTGCATTGCCATGCATTTGGCCGAAAGGTAGCTATTAAACTGAGAGGTATTCATTTGGCTGGAGGGTATCATTGTTTGAGGAGCATTTATTTGACTGAGGGACCCCTTATAGACAGAGAGGATATTTATTTGTCGGATAAAACTCTTATGGGTTGGGGGGGTGTTAATTCACCTGTGGGGTCTTTTATGGATTAAGGTGACATTCAGCTGGCATGTCTCATATGGGCTGAGGAGGCATTAGTTTAATTGAGATTTCTGATGTTTTCAAGTGGACTGAATTTGAAGGATATCTGTAGGTTTGGGAGTCTCATAGATTTAATTTGGACTAAGAATGAATATTGGTTTGTGCAGGTATTTATTTGGGCTGATAAGAGATTTTACGTATTAGGAGGTATGGATATCAAAACATGGAGGGTCACTTTTAGCTTGATGGGATATTTGGACTAAAGGAGCATATTATTAATTTAAGCAGGTCAGGAGGAGGTGGGCAGGAATATTTGGCCTAGGGGGGTAGAAAGTACATATTTCACCCTAAAGATTTGTTAGAGGACTGGGCATTGCATGAGGTGGTATAACACAGGGTAAGTTTCCGCTGACATCCGTAGAAAGGCTTAAGCCATGGCTGGAAGTGTGGTACATCCATTGAGGAACCATGAGAAATTATTGGTGTAAAACTGAGGGGCCTGCTTTGACAATCGGGGGCGAATTCTCCATCACAAGATACCTGGCTTGAAATGTTTACCGATTCCTGTAACCCGATCGCTTGGCAAGGAGATAAGATCAGTGGCGTGCCAGGCGGACATACAATATCTGGGAGAGGGGACCGCTCCTTATCCTCAGGCCATGCTGAATAATGATCCCTGGCTCTAGTTCAGCAATGTCACCCATGAAACATGAGCACTGTGGCCTCAGGAGACAATGGGGACCTCAGATTTGTGCAAGTGGGCAGTCATGTGACCGAGGAGACAGCGACTGGATCACTATTTATAGAACTGGTTCATGATGGGGTCACCCGACAAAGAGAAATATACAACTATATAATACAATGCTGGGAGGAAGAGCTCACAATCACAATATGGACAGAGAGGTCAGCAGGGTGGCCCCTTGAGCGTTGGACGTGATAGATCTTCATCTCTTAAGGATGAATTCGCAATTAATTCAACGTCTCACAGTCTGGAAACCTTTTTGCAGCAGGTTTGATTTTCAGAATCTGTTGTTTCTGCATTAATATATTTTAGGGTTGATAATAAAGGTCTCTCTCATGCTAACAGGTTTTAAATAAAGCTAGAAGAGTTAGGTTAAAGAAGACCTCTAGTCAAAAGCAACTTTAGGTTGACTGGCCATGCTCCTTAAACCGGACCTTCACCACGATTTATTAATAAGCCAAAAACCTTAAAAAACGATTCCCTAGCATCTAAAATTAATATATTTTAAGTTTTTAATCACTTACTTATTATTATTTCCCCCACTGGGCTGCAACTCTGTTAAGGACTTAAGGATATGGGCGCCGCCATCTTGACTCAGAAGCATCATACTTACTGCGGAAAGGAGAGTGGGATAAAATACAGGGGGTGGGTTATAGCTGTGCTTTGCTCAGACAGAGCAGAGCTGGGGTCAGGAAAAGGTCAGCAGTCC
The DNA here is from genome assembly GCA_027917425.1 of Gastrophryne carolinensis. Lineage (NCBI taxonomy): Eukaryota > Metazoa > Chordata > Amphibia > Anura > Microhylidae > Gastrophryne > Gastrophryne carolinensis. Next base: position 373,748,932 of record CM051235.1, read on the forward strand.
CAGAATGCAGAGCGGCACAGTCAGAAGGCACTTCCTGTTTGCAGGCTGCCTGCTGTTCCATAAGCTGCCATCTTGGATGTTTGAAGGCTCATAACATGCAGTAAATGCAGGTGGGATGATTTTTAATGTGAGCAATCTGTATGTACAGGGTGGGGAAAACATATAAGATAGACTCATTCAGAGTGAAGGACCGCTTTAATGAGCCCTAGAAGCACTGAGAACAGGCTTTAATTTTAATACTCACCCTTCTGGATCATCCAACGTGGCAACTGCAGCCTTCTCCTCTGGTGACGAGCTGGGATCACCGGATGCATCTGCACGCATACCCAGCAAACTAATTTTGCTGCTGGTGGTCACATGGGGTGTGAGAGCGCGGAACAGGGGGATAAGTAAGACTTATGGGCTTCTGGTACGTTGGTTAAAGATCTCCACTTCTGTTGGTTCAGAGAATCCCAAATCAAGATCCCCCAAGAGAGGGTATTCAGTAAAAATACTAAAAGTCTTCTCATCCCAGTTTTGGATGCCCCTCTGGCCAAACAGTAAAAGCCTGAAATTAGATGAGCTAATCACCAGGTTTACACACCTGTACTGTTCTCATGCGCCATGTGACAGCTGGTGTCAGATCGGGTTCACCAGAGTATACATGTTTGCTGGGAATTCAGATCCATGGGGCACGAGAGGGCCACTGCCAGTGATGGAACTCTAAACCAGTTATTAGTTCTCACCAATATTAGGCATCCTTTTACTGTTCGCATGGGGCAGTGAGCAGACCTTCAGTCACCACAGGACAGAACGCTTCATGTGACTGACAGTGCTTTGCATTGCACTGGCATCCCTGCAGAGTGCTCTAATTTTTGTCCCTTATGCCACAGTCAGGGGTGAATAAAAGGCTGACCACTTGAAATCAGGGCAGGTTAGTTATCAACTTTCTGACCAGGGGCTATACCATGGATGCCATGGTATCCTAGAACTAGGCATTTCACACTGCAGGGAATCTCTGTTTGGGCTGCCCCTTAGGCAAGGGGTCTTGCCAGACCTACAATATTTGGTGACAGGCTTAGTATTTGGGTCTGTTTTTTGTCCACTTAAAAAAAAAAAAAAAACTGGTTCACCCTATACTCACATCCGAAATTGGGATGCTCCAGCTACAGGAAATCACCCAGTTAGACTCCAGGACCCAGTACCACAGATTTTGGTCCTTTTTAAAACATGAGTGGAAGGCCGGACTTGCTGAACCCGAACTTCTATAGGTTTGCCCATCACTACTGATAGATCAAGGTTGATTTTTGTGGGACCAACTTCCACAGCAAAGGAAAAAGAGCAGTAGGACGACTGTTAATAATTTCCCAGCCCCAACGTCTATGGCATGAGATGGATGACAGAAGTCACCATTCTTTACTATCTCCCTCACACAAAATTTAAATACCACAGAATTAATCATTATACAAATCTTTGGTAAAATTCAGTAACACTGACCCATCAAAATCTTATTAGACTATAGACCGCCTAAGCACAATCATTAAGTGCCTTTAAACCGACCAATGACAGCCATTGAAGATCTAAGCCCCTTCTACAAGTGTATGATCTCCTTACCCCTCAGTGCTTAATGTTCTATTATTTGTGCCACTGTAGGAACTTCTAGCCTTATAGATGATTTGGTTCCTCTGCGAGAAAATCCGGTATGTGGTAATAAGACAGGCAGCTAATTTCTTTTGAAATTCCCCTTTATCTGCCTCCTAGTAAAGTAGAAAGGAAGGAGCCACGTCTCTGGGATATTTAGCCACAAAGAACTCTTGAAGAGAATCTTTCCACTACGTTATCTCTCATCTTTGAATTTACTTTGTGTGGTGCTCACCGATATAATGTTGTCTCTGAGCTTTGGTTACAAACAGCAATTCAGTGCACTTAATGATGTTCTAATTTGTTCTAATGCGGTGAAAGAGTGGCTTGGCTCTCCCGGTTAATACAGAGCATCATGGAGGATCATGTTCTCTCTTTCTCTCTAGAATAATATAAAAGCACATGCTTTAAGTACACTCTTTATCTAGTGACTCTTACAAAGATCTATTGACCAGCAGTCCTTCCCTATGCGCTATAAAAAGTCACATGCCGAAGGATCTAGCCACGCTGGTTGCCAAAAGGCCACCAAAGATGTCTGTGGCCAGAGAAAGACAGAGCTGCCAGCAGAGCAACAACCTGCTGGCCAACCAATAACCGGACTTTGAGAAATAAATGCTGAAGATCAATGTAGATGGAAAGTTAGGTAAGGTGAAGAGTTGCCAGTAGATTACTGTGACCATCTTTCTGATTCCAACTAATGACCAGACTGATGTAAATAAGAAGATGGGGGAACAGCAGAAGGAAGTAAAATGGGAGAGATAGTAAAAAGAGGGACCGGAAGACAATAGACTAAAAACAAACAGCAGGACTATTGTGACAACCTTCTTTGTGGTCAGTCAAAGGACAAACTGATTTTATATAGAGTAAATGAGATGAACAGGAAGTTTAAGGACAGATGTGAGGGGGTGCACTGAAGAGGAAATAGTAAATGTCAAGGTAGAATGCAGGGGAGAATAATGGACCAGTATTATGCCTAGAGAAGCCTATAGTCTGAAGTAAAATAGTAGGACTGGCATGAAAGTCGATTAACGTTCTTTCTTGTTACCTACTAATGAACAAACCAATTTAATGTACTGCAGAAAATAGGTTGAAGAGGTGTTGAAGGGCTTCACAGAAAAGGTAATAGTAAAGGTCAGGAACAAGGGAAACATTGGATCAGTAGACTACAGTGGCCATCTTCTTAATGGCCAACCAATGAACATACTGATTTAAGGAAGAAAAAAAAAATATGGGAGGACCACAGAAGCAAGAATAATGGAAGTTACTTTACTGAAGAGGAAATGGTAAAGGTTGGAATCATAAGAGATCACGGTCGGCAGAAAAGCAGCCTGTAGGCTGGAGAAAAACAGTAGGATGGCAGTAGACAACATTATATGTGGCCTACTAGAGAAAAGACTAGAGCCCATTAGCAAAGGGGTAGCTGTACCAGATTTGAAAGTTAGAAGGTACACATTCAGATGTCTAGAAGTAAGGGAGGACAGCTGTTTGGTCCTTTTACTGTAGTTCTATTTGTACACTCTCTACACTACAAGTACAAGTACACTTTGCCTTGACTAAAAACACAATGCTTAAACTTTCCTTAATAATAAATCCTGTAAATGTGAAGTATCAGTGGTCATTACAGCCTTGTGAGAGGGTGTCCCTTTAGACTCCACATAGCACTGAGCAGTAACATGGTTATATCATGTGTTGGAATCACACTGTGCTCTGCCGCTCTTCTCCCATTAAACAATCTCAAACTAACAGGGTCTCTCTCAACAACAATGCTGTTATTGACTTGTTGCTCTGACTCTTTAAGTTTTAACCCTCGAGGCTACAATCAATAGACTTTGCACCGCGTCAGACTAATAAATCCCACACTCCGGCTGGAGCCGAGCCAAGTGACTGCGGGAAAATCTATGGCAGACAAGAACCCCGAGCAAAAGCGAGGACTGACAGCTGTATTCATTAACAAGTCTACCTACCAAGGTGTCACCGACCAAACATTACTGCCAGCTAGAGATGCATGCACGCTATACGGCAGAAGAATTGTGCATTAAAGAAGAACTCTGCTAAGTGATATTTCCAGTGACCATAAAAAAACAGTTTATATGATTATTATAAAATAAGGGGAGCTTCCATGCCTGAAGGCGCACAGGTGCTAAGCAATACAATTTGGCGATTATAAGCTGTGACTGCTGAGCTCAGACTATATGTCAGGGAACCACGGGTCACGTGATCCACCTATAAACCAGGGACCTCCGTCAACACAGACCGCGTTCCCCAAAACTCTTTGTTCGATCCCTCCTCAGGAATACCAGGACCAAAGCCTGCGGACACACAGATTCTGGGTTTAAGGCAGACAGATCACTCAAGTTAAAATGTAAGTTTTAAAGTGGACCGTCACCCATGGGTGATCGGCCCGGGAATCTATAAGATTCCCGGGCCGATCACCCCCCTCACCGCGGGACATCCGAGATCGGGATGTCCCGCGGTGAGGGACCCCCCCCAAAACCCCAAAAGAACTCACCTGATCGGCGGCGGCAGCGGCCGCCACCGCCTCCCGCGCACTCCTCTAGCCGTGCGCGCGCCCGCGCCGGCCGTTTGTGAATGGCCGGCGCGGGCGCGCGCACTGTCAAAGGGGCGCGCGGGAGGCGGCGGCGGACGCGCTGCCTTGTCCGCCGCTTGTCCGTGGGAGCGTGGTGAGGTGAGTTTGGGGGTTTCTGGGGGGTTTTACACAGCGGGGCACCCCTAATCGGGGTGCCCCCCTGAAGTGGACCAAAACCCAGGATAGTCAAAATCCTGGGTGTTGGTCCACTTTAATGCTATAAGCGCACTAGGCAGTGATAACAAACCTTTAGCTATGATGTAATATGAAATGATACAGATGATACAAATATGCTCTTCTGAGACGGTTACAGGATAGAGTGAGTTACACAGAGACACAATAATCAGTTACCTTAGTATGCAGTTGCAGGGTAGTGGTTAGAACTTCCACAAAAGGTAAGTGGCAAGCTGTGTGGGTGGGCACCTCCAGCACGTGGGACTCTTGACCTCTCCAGAGAATGACCCGCTTCTCATCCCCTTTCCCTACCTTTAAGCACGGTCTCTGCCCCTCCACCCCTCCCAGATACAGATCCTGGATCATTCCTTTGAAGCGCCAGGCTATCACACCTTTCCAGGGAAGAAGCAAGCAGGCTCCTCTGTGTATCAGTAAGGTGTTGGGAAAGCAGCCAGGGAGCAGTAGGAAAGCAGCAGGGGGGGCTTTGAAGCTCAAACTGCCTGTTCTGAAGTGTCAGGACCCCATGCCCATATATGGACTTCCATTTCCTGCTGGCCTTGTAATGGCAGACATTTGCTTAAGAAGAGAGAACCTTAAAGGGGGATGCCGCATCAGTGATAAAATGCAACATAATATTTGTCCTATTCCTCACACTATATATTTATCAAATGTGTCAGGCACCCCTGTCACCCGCCATATTGTGTAATATTATTATTGCTTATTTATAAGGTACCATCCTAGTCTATGGTGCTGTAAAAGGTAGAAAGACAGAGGGTAACACAAACAAAATACATATAATAAAACAATGATGACAATGCATATAATACACATGGTATAATGAGTCAGATGTAACAGAAGAGTAACTAAACACAGAGACATAGAGGTACATTAGGAGAGCGGGCCCTGCCTTTGCTAGCTTACAGTTCAAAGGGAGGGGTTGGAGACAAGACAAAGTGTATGTAAGAAGCAGGTGTAAGAAGTCAGATGATAGAATCTAAATAGGTAGGTTTAAAGCAGAACAAATCCTGTGAATTTGACTTTCCCAGGTTCAGTTCCATGCTCCAGGGGCATTCTGGAAATGGGATATCCCGCTGTGTAAAACCCCCTAAGTTGCCGGAATTCACTCACCTTTTCCCTGGTCAACAGCACCTGCACAAGCTGTTGCCCAATCAGAGCAATTTGCCATGTTTATTTAATTCGGCAAACTGCTCTCATTGACTTTAATGGAGAGTGCAAGCAGCTGAACCCCCAGCGGCGCGCTCGCTCCCGTTCCAGCCTATCTCATTGGCTGGGTGGGAGTGCGTGCGCAGCCCAAGAATTCAGGGGGATGTGGCCACTCTTGCTCTCCATTTATAACAATCAGAGCTACTTGCTCTGCGAATGACATAGTCACGGCAAAGGGGATGTCCTGGGGGATGCCCAGAGGAAAGGCAAGCGGCTGGGATGCCCTGCGGGAAGGAAAATGGCTGGGCTGTGTTCTGTGCTAATTTAAGGGCGCTTTCCAAGGTTTTAATGGATGGGGAGTGATGAGTTGTATGGGGGAGAGCATGCCAGAGGAGTGGAGCGCCATATGTGAAGTCCTGGACACAAGAGTAGGAGGAATCCTTGGATTTTGCAGTTAGAAAATCGTTAGTGACTTTGGTGAGGGAACTTTCAGTGCAATGATTACAGCGGAAACCAGACTGGAGTTATTAGCAATATGGTGTGCGAGTTCTGAGTGGACCTGCTTTTCTAGTTCAGATGTGAAAGGGAGCAGCAAGATGGTACCGGTAGTGAACAAAGGGGTCCAGGGTTTTTTGAGTAATGGCTTGGTTGTGATCACATGCTTGCATGGGTTATGACAGTCCACTAAATATTACTGGACTGTCAAATGGACAAGCTGAGGAAGGTGATAATACCAGTTTTGCTTCAGCTCCATTGCCAGTTAGTCCTACATCCCATTACCTGATCGTGGGAGCTTTTCTAGAATAGGTCTCAAAAGGATAGTCCCAAAACGTACAATAAACTGGGGGAAAACGTGTGCACATGGGTGAGAAATTGACTTAATGATGGGAAGCAGAGGGCGATTATCAATGGTACATACTCAGACTGGTCACTGTTACTAGCAAAGTACCTCAAGTGTCAGTTCTGGGACCAGTTCTCTTTAATATATAATGACATAGGGTACAGATTAAACAGTAAGGTCTCAATAATTGGCCGATGATACTAAGCTGTGTAAAGAGCAGTGAGACTATGGAACTCGCTGCCAGAGTTGGTAGTTACGAAGACTACACTAAAAGCATTCAAAAGTGGCCTGGATACCTTCCTGGCATATAATAACATGTCCAGCTATGGCTACTAGACCACTAGAAGGAGATAAGCTAAACTGGATGGACTAAAGTCTTTATTCAGCCTTACATACTATGTTACTATGTATGTTAATATGTAATGCCCAGAGGGACTTACCGGAGGATGAGCACCCCATTGGTCCTCTCCGGGGCAAGATGGCAGCAGTGGACAAGTTTGGTTTATGCCTTTCAGAAAGGCCACTAAATTCACTACTATATATGGGGGTGGGGGAGGTGTTGCTGAGGTGTAGTCATATGGGCACACTCCATCTATTGCACCAATTTTTTTCTAGGTGTGATAGGTGTGTAAGCGGAAGTCCTCAGCCACCATATAGTTGTGGTTTATGACTGATCCGGGCTATAGATCGGGCTTCTTATGGCCAATGGCAACCACCATGATTCACTTCTATTGTGGCTTTTATTTTATGAGTGGCTTCTGGCTTCTGCATTGTACAACTTGGGGATGAAGCAGAGCTGAGGGTAGAGGGGTGGATAGTGCAGAGCTGAAGGTAGAGGGTGGATGGGGCAGAACTGAGGGGACAGGGCTATGGAGCTAAGCTGGTAGTTATGGATGAGGCAGAGCTGAGCGTACAGGGATGGATGAAGCAGAGCTGAGGAGACAGGGATGGATGGGGCAGAGCTAAGGAGATAGGGATGGATAGGGCAGAGCTGAGGAGATAGGGATGGATGGGGCAGAACTAGGGGGGAACATTGATGGGGCAGAGCTGGGGGGGTAGGGACTGGATGGGTCAGGGCTGGGAGGACAGGGATAGATGGGTCAGGGCTCAGAGGACAGGGATGGATGGATCAGAGCTGGGGGAACAGGGACGGATGGATCAGGGCTGGGGGACAGGGATGGATGGATCAGGGCTGGGGGGACAGGGATGGATGGATCAGGCCTGGGGGGACAGGGATGGATGGGTCAGGCCTGGGGGGACAGGGACGGATAGATCAGTGCTGAGTGATAGGGTGAATGGGTCTGGGCTGAGTGGATAGGGATAGATGGGTCAGGGCTGAGGGGAAAGGGATGGATGGATCAGGGGTGAGGAGACAGGGATGGATGGGTCAGGAATGAGTATATAGGGATTGATGGGGAAGAGTTAAGAGGACAAGGATGGATGGGTCAGGGCTAAATAGATAGGGATGGATGGGTTAGGGCTGAGAGATAGGGATGGATGGATTAGAGCTGAGGGATAGGGATGGATGGGTTGGGGCTTAGGGGATAGGGATGGATGGGTCAGGGCTGAGGGTAGAGGATAGATGGGTCAGGGCTGAGGGGATAGGGATGGATGGGTCAGGGCAGACCCAGCTTGGAATTCCCCAGACCCCATTCAGTGTGGTATTCCCCCCATCCCATTCCTCATAGACAACGTGGCATTCCCCCCTACCATTTCCCATAGGCAGTGTGGCATTCCCCATAGGCATGGCATTCGCCAAATTTCGCCCATTTTTAAAAGGCAGCATGGAATTCCCCAGACCCCATTCCTCATAGGCAGTGTGGAATTCCCCCCATCCCATTCCTCATAGGCAGTGTGGTATTGCCCCCCTTCCCATTCCTCATAGGCAGTGTGGTATTCCCCCCATCTCATTGCTCATAGGTAGTGTGCCATTCCCCCCCTTTCATTCCCATAGGCAGTGTGGCAGAATTCCCCCCCCCCCCCCCCCCCGGCTCTGGACGTACGAACAACAACAAAAAAAGTATGTACAAGCATGGCAATTTCTTGTCTGTTGATGGCTGTACTACTGCTGAAAACAACATCTAGTTATCTGGAGGAGGCCATACTAAAGCCAAAAAGTGTCATTGTACAGTCACCTTGTCCGGTGGAGGCCAAAAGCCTGCCAAGCGAAACAAAACAGCAGAACAGAGAGAATTATCAAAAGACTGGCTGCTGTCTGCTTCAGAATGACAGCAGGCACAGGACATTCCCGGTGAGGCTCCCCTCTTGGCAGACAGAGATCCCAAATGCCAGTATAGATTGTTTCGATGCACAGTTGTCCGAGCCTGATGGCTCCAGTGTGTCGCTGGGATGGGGGTGAAGCCTTTGTTCTAGAAATGTGTTTTGAGGGAGAGAGAGTTTGGGGATTTCAGCCGGTTTGATGATGAGTCCAATAATGCCCAAGGCGAATGCATTCATTTTTCCATAGTAATCTTGCTTCTGCTGTGGGAAGAAGAGAGGGATGGGGGGGAAATGTGCGAGTGAGACCCCCTGCATGTGAGCGGCATGCCACGCATGCCAATGGGCTGTTGCCGCACTTTACCCATATTAAAGAATAGGCTATGTAGCTGAATGGTAGGGATTAGGACCACGAAACACAATTTAGATTGGTTGGAGTAAAATCAACATTCAAGGTGAAGGTCGGAAATATTGAGATTACCACTGGATAACTAGCAAAACATAATGAAGAGATTTTCACAATAACCAGAAGCTTTGACCTGGGATAATATTGATTATGAGGGCATCACCAGCTCATGTGACTTTTTGAGAGCATTAGAGTGTCATGACATGCCCTATAGGAATAGAGAAAGCTCTCCATATGAATCGCTGTGTTGCGACTCTAGCCTACAGTAGGTTATGATGTCACTGGCCCTCTATGAAGACTATATACAGTGCTATAACATATAGTGTCACTGGCTCTCTAGTGGGCACTTTAGGGCTGATTCAGGACAGTTAGATAACAACCCACTTAAAACCCTTGACGTTCCTTGTATGTGAAAAATGTGTGGCCATTACAGATATACCCACATATCTTTCAGCTGTGTGAGACAGTTTTAGACTTGTATGCGAGTTTTATTTTCCACAGGCGCATAAACACCTAAACAGAAACCCAGGCCAGGTGTCCTGTTCAGTTCCCTTCTGTCTAACGGAGGTGTGAGGGGGGCAGAAGGAGGACTTTTAACCAAGGTCTGCTCTTTTTAAGACAGGAAACAAGATTGCTAATAGGGTTTGTTTGAATAAAAAAAAAAGGTGGGGAGAGATAAAATATAACATTCCTTATATTCCACACAAAAAGTATGTGCAAAAACTGGTAACAAAAATGTAAAACTGCTATATCGCTTTATACACATGCAAAACATATTCTGTTTTTATTTTTACTATTTTATGCTCTTGTGTGAGGTTAGAAGCCCAGAAAATACTCAAAAAAAGTCAGAAAGTATGCTAAAATGTAGTCTCCACCAATGCTGAATCAATTATTTTATGGGAATGGTTATAGTCTTTTTTGTCAGTGCCCCCTAGACACTTCATGAGAATAAACAGAGATTTCTGATGTCACTTACTCTTTATGACACCACATGTCAAACTCAAGGCCCAGCCCATCTCCTTGCGCCTGTGCAAGGTGCTCTCAGTTGATGCTCGGGTGGGCTGCAGTGCACTATGGATCAGAGTATTGCCACTAATCCCAGGTGCATTTCCTATAAAAGCAGGAGGTACGCGCCTTTTTATTTTTATTTTTTTTTTGTGGAAGGAGAAGAGAGTAGACCAGCTTCCATCACACAAGGGAGAGCCCCCTAACCCACCCAACTAACTGCCACAGCAGAGGGTGCTACATCTGCTGCAGGGGATCTTGCTAGTTATTGCCACATGTGGTGTGAAAAAGTGGCGGCGGGCTGTCCTGGACAAATTAATTTTACTAATTAATTAATTTTTAATTTCCTGAGAAAAAAATTTTTGTGGCTAAAATCAGTGCCTGTATCCGTGCTGGGCAAATACTTATGTGGCTGGTCTTGGCAAAATAACTTGGTGAGTTTATCTGTCCTGGCAAAAATATGTGCCTATCATGGACAAATTAATTTTGCATCGGCCCTGGGCAAAATATTTTTGTGCCCGTTTGCATCTGTCTTGGGCAAATTCGTGTCTGTAACCATTTTTTTTTAAATTGTTGTGTGTGCATTTTTTTTATTAATTGGTCCTTTAAAGGCAACCAGAACGCTGCTGCGGCCCCAGGTGAAAATTAGTTTGACACCCCTGCAATATGGAGTGCTACAGGAATCATATTTGTTTTTTTTGTTTTTTATCAGTGCATTTATGAAATATTCTATGAAATATTTAGAGTTTGTTTGGATGCCGTATTAGAATATATGGAAAATTGATGCTGGAGTTTACAGCCAATAGTGTCAACAACCAGGAATACATGGAGCATTATGTTATCACCAGTGCCAACCCTGAAAAAAGAAAATATGGAAGTTCATGGTGTCATTGGCCCTCTAGTGGACACTCATTAGAAATCGATGGATAATAATGATTTTACTCATCTAGATCTATAGAAATATATGGCAGTATGGAGTATGGTGTCACTGGCCCTTCATTGAATACTTCAGCGTAATATTTGCAAATTGTTTTGTCAATGGCATTGTAGCAAACTATACAGAACAGGGTGCACAACCTTTTGACAAGCGTGGGCCAATTAAATGATTTGGAACCTGGTCACAGGCCACAATTAATAGATTTAGAATTTTTTAATTTGGAATAGCATTGTGAAAATTTTATACAACAATCAGTATACCCATTGTATCCCCACCTGCTAGAAATGCAAATGTCGACTGGCTTACCTCTCTGGATATATGGCTCCATTATTTATAGCCCTCCCCCACTAGTCCTACATCTTAACCATGTTTCCAATACACAACCCATCTAAGCTCCCATCAATGCTATGCATACAATTATCACAGAGAAATGATTTAACCAAATTATGCCTACGCGCCCCTTCTATATCACTCTCCAAGCAATCGCCCATCTTAAATGTACGCGTATTTAACTTTTTTTACATCATAGGCCACATTAGATTGAGCATGGGTGATATAGAGCATTACACACATGTATGTTGTCAATAGCAATACATAGGAATACATGGAGCAATATGGCACCATCAGTGTGTACCACATAGGAATGCATGGAGCATTATATACACTCACAGCCTAATGCCCAATAATCACCAGACACACAATGTAATAGAAATACATGGTGCATTATGGCAATGCCAGCCCTCTATAGAGTTATGGTATTACTGGGCTTCTAGTGGACTGGATACACAACTATAAGGAAGATTAATGGTCTTTACTGGTCTTCTAGTGGACATTTCATTGCAATATTTTCAGTCAGGTCGGATTTGGGAAGAGGGCAATGCATGCTGGGAAGCATCTGCTGCTGTCCAAACGCAGGGGAGCCCATGTGAAGATCTCTCTGCTCGGCATTCCTCAGTGTTGACACAAATCAAATAGCCTTTTCAGCACCTGCTGGTTACAGTGTAGCCGGTTGGAGGCACAGGGGACACTGCCGGACACGGAGCAGCTCACGCTTCATATGTCCTCATTAACCAGGCGGAGGAATCTGGGAGGCTGGGAACGGGCTCTTATATTACCCGAGACATCCGTCAGCCATGTCGAATCGGTAATCGGTTTTGCCAGGCATGAGACCACGCAGGAGTCTTTTGTTTCACTTAGTAATTGTTGCTGGCTCGTTCCAATTCCCTGGCCGGGGGGAAGCCATTCATCTCATGTCCCCACACAAGACTCATGCTGGGGCCACATGTTTCTGTCACACTGGACTTACGCCAATGTGTGTGGCCCTGTAGCAACCATGGGAGCTCCAGGGTCAAACCAGCTGCACATATTTCATATTTTTTTTTTACCACATTTTGACTAAAAACCAGTGAAGTGCTGATCGAAGTGTGACCTAGTGAAAAGTTAGCTTAGTGTAAGCCAGGAGATGCTGGTGGATGGGAAGCTAGGTCAGTCCAGGAGATTCTAGAGCAGCTGTACTCAACCGTCGGACCTCGGTCCATATGTGGACCGCAGGCACCAGATTTCTGGACCTCTGCTCTGTCCCTGACAGCCCTGCACTTGCTTGTGTGTTTCTGTGACCAGCTCTGCCCTGTAGAGTTGAGTCTCCCTGCAGGTCCCGCCCCCAAAAGAAATGTCAGCACCCTGCTCCCATCATTGCAACAGGAAGTTGCACAGTGCACACACTTCCTTTCTCTGTCTTTCTGCCCCATGAATCCCTATCCACTCAGTCCTGGCCCATCCATCCCCATCTCCTCACGCCTGACCCATCCACCCGTATTCACATAATCTTGACCCATTCATCCCTGTCCCCTTAGCTCTGCCCCATTCATTCCTGTCCCCTCAGCTCTGCCCCATCCATTCAATGTCACCCCTGCCCCTCCAGTCCTTGCCCATCTGCCCCTATCCCCTCAGCACTGACCCATCCATTCCGATCTAGTCAGCCCTAACCCATCCATCCCTGTTCCCTCAGCCCTAATCCATCCAACCCTATCCACTCAGCTTTGGTCTAGCAATTCCTGTCCCCTCAGCCCTGACCCATATATCCCTATCAACTCAGCCCTGATCCATCCCCTCAGCTCTGCTCCGTCCATCCCTGTCCCCTCACCTCTGCCCCATCCAGTCCGGGTCCATCTGCATCTGAAAGAATGTGTGGACACCCAGTTCCATTGTTCCCTTCCTTTGATTCCGTTTCGAGGGGAAACCCTTATGTTGTACCCCAGGATGGCCTCATCTGCAACAGTTTAAATTTAGGAACCTGATGTACGGACTCTTCTCAACACTGGCTTATCCAATCTTATCTGTCAATATAGGGAGCCTGCAAATCGACTTGCATATCCTAACTGGCCCGCATTGCAATGTAGATTGGGGTCAGGTCATAGCGGTGCCAAGTCTGACTCACACTCACTGCAGTGGATGAACATGGCCGGGTTTGGTGCTTTTATGCAATGTGTGTAGTGTTCTGATCACATGAGCACCATTGTGTTATGAGCGCCGGCAGAGAGTGGCAAAAGAAGAGACTTTCACATCCCTAATTTTCTACTCCCAAACTGACAGCATGTTGAGAAAATCTTGCCCACGAGGTTGCCTTCTGGCTGTTTTTCTGATGAGTGCAATGCAGATTGTCGCCCCGCTGTCTGCTTACACAACACACCGCACATCAGCAGATCAATGGTCCCACAACCATCTTACAACATATTCCACACTGTAGAGCTTTAAAGAGAACCTGTCACTAGGTCATACATAACAACCCTTACATAATTTTGCATCTGAAAGATTTTCATCCAATTGTTCCATTTTAAGCTCCACCCACAAAAAGACAAATAAAATATCTATTAGGGTATAATGGTGGATACAGAAGCAGAGGCACTTATAAAAGGAAAGCACTGTATAAAGGAGAATAGAGAAGGTGGGAGAGCTTACAATCTATTAGGGTATAAGGGAGGATACAGAAGGAGAAGAGCTTACAATCTATTAGGGTATAAGGGAGGATACAGAAGGAGGAAGAGCTTGCAATCTATTAGGGTATAAGGGAGGATACAGAAGGGGGGAGAGCTTACAATATATTAGGGCATAAGGGAGGATACAGAAGAGGAGCTTACAATCTATTAGGGTATAAGGGAGGATACAGAAGGAGAAGAGCTTACACTCTATTATGGTATAAGGGAGGATACAGAAGGAGAAGAGCTTACAATCTATTAGGGTATAAGGGAGGATACAGAAGGAGAAGAGCTTACAATCTATTAGGGTATAAGGGAGGATACAGAAGAGGAGCTTACAATCTATTAGGGTATAAGGGAGGATACAGAAGAGGAGCTAACAACCTACTAGGGTATAAGAGAGGATACAGATGGAAGAGCTTAGAGTCCCATTTTAAAACTGTGTCAAAATAAGAAAAGAGGCGTGATTAACCAACCTCCCCCTAAGGTGTTAATTTTGAAAACTTGCTGTTGAATTAAACCGTACCAACAGCCTGGCACAGTTGGAAAAGAAAGGTAGTGGCCATTTTGGAGCTTCATCTTGCCTGGATTCAACAACCGACAATGCACAGTAACAGGAAGCCCAGAAGCACTGCATAGGAGCACTGTTTGTTGTGTTGATAGGTTAAAGTCATTTTTGACTGTTGGTCCGCATATTTATGGTCTAGGAACATGTGAGAGTAGGCAGATGGGAGTTATGGATTTGAGAATTTGAGGGACAGGGCCCAAACTTTTTCACCAGCTCTGCAATTGGGGGGCCTCGCCGAAGGAAGGAGGCATCTGTCACCTCCATGTGTCCCCCAGCGAGCGGAAAGCGGAGCACAGAGCAGACGAGGTCCAACGTTTAGCGAGAAAAGCAATTCGCACCTCTGTCTGTGGTAATTATTCTAATAGTCGGCTTTCTCGGCGGCCTCATTTACACGTGAGAAGTGTGAAGATGCGATCGTGCCTTTGAACACGAGATGGATGGACTATTTAAAAGTTGCATGATGGCTAATTGTGCCTCTGCGGGGGACAAACACACAACATGGATGACAGCACATCACCTGAAATTTGTTTTTAAAATATAAGAGTTTCTGGGGCTGCCATGCCTGATCTTTTTCTTAAAAGAAAAATAAGGTGACCAGGTATCAAGCTGGAATCTGATCGCTCTTTCCCTTGTTGATCAGACTCGTTGTTGTGTCACAGGTGGCAGCCTTGACCTGGTGACACTCGTGTGGAAGGGAAGTCACCTTTAAGGTCAAAATGTAAAGAGAAAAGTCCTGTATAAAGTGGAGAGGGCAGATATAAAGAAGATTCTAGTTTAAAGTGATAGGTTACCATTAATTCAAAGCAGAACAGAGCAAGCTCCAGGTTTTGGTCCACTTTAAGGCTAATAAAATTTCATACGACAAGTCCCCTTTAAGCTGTGGAGGCCAGGAATAATGAAGATGACATCAGTGTCTATAAAAGGTCCAAACGTTCCTGCCGACAGACAGATGTGTATCCCTGGAGTCCGGCAAGGAGAGACGCCGGCACTGAATGACCATCTATCAGCCGGGCCTGGCACTGTTGGCTCGCCTATTATGGGAAGATTGATAAGAAGGATGATGAGGGTTTAATGAGTTTAATGATAATTACCCCACGTGCAGCTGCCTTGTTATTACGCCTTGCGGAGGCAGGCACAGGCGCCACTGCAACAGTGGCCTCACAAGCAACTCTCCTACCCCTTGATGGGAATGAGGATCCTAATTATGGTCCCAACATATGTCATCATGTAAGAAACAGCAAACTAAAAAATATCAGCAACAAAAAACTAATAAGGGGCATTACTAAGTACTACTGCCCATCACAGGGGCAAAAGGAAATACTAGCAGCTTATAAGTATTACATACTTACCGGTACTTACCCACCTACTAATAATACAGGAGCCACAAACACCTCCACCATATGGCATCTTTGTTCCCATAGATTTATGATGTCATGAGTACCACTTGGAGGATTTATTATCACCCCCTCCCCAAAGCTAGGATGTCACTGGGGTTCTGTTATAACATTCAGGGACACCTTGCTTAAAGGAAAAGTCCACTTAGGTGGAAGTTTCCCAACAGATTCCAGGTCAAACCGCAGATGCAGCCCAAAGCTTAAGGGCTTACCTGAGGGCCAGCAGTCTGGGCTTATACATACGCTCTACATATGCCCACCTCTAGCTGGCATATTATATTATAATGTTGGGGGTTCCTGGAGACATTGGGAGCGGCTGCGGGTAACCAGAAGGTAATGATCAGGGGTCTGTTGAGAAAAGGCTGCAAACATCGAATTTCCCTTTAAAGCTGAACAAAACCCACCAGCAGCCGGTCTGGAGTCTAAAAGATTCTAGGGCGGGCTGCTGGCTTTTCCCCAGGGCATCCCGAATCAGGATGCCGCACTGTGTGAAACCCCTTAGGGCATCAGTAAAAACTCACCTTTCCCCACTCCAACGGTGCATGCGCAGGCTCTCATCCAATCATTTGACTTTCAGCAAACGGCTCTGATTGTTTTCAGTGGTTCCAACGGTCGCTGTTCTTTAAAGTGCACACTGATGGAATAAGGGGGTAGATGGGTTACACTTGTTTACAGGGATACTAAAATCAGATCAAATTTATGCAACTAATAAATTTGCTATAGTCACCATCACCCTGATAGTGGGCATCTCAATTTGGGATAACCCACTGTGTGAACCCCCCCCCCCCCCAGATTTTTGGCTTGGTGGTGGCCTGTTTTTTTAAAAAAAAAAACAAACAGTTTTTTCCACCACCAAAGTCACGCCCAGTGGCCCTTCTGAGATCACCATTTGGCTGATCCCAATGGCTGGGTGCGGGAGCACACACGGCCACAGAGAAGTCAGGGATGCAGCCGCGGCAGAGATAAGGGTAAGATTCACAGTGGGGCATCCGGTGTAAGATGCCCTGAGGGCAAGATATCTTTTAGATTTGTTTACACTCCAGGGCCGGCCTTGTTGGTGATTAGCCCACTTTAAGTTTAGTATCACTGTGTACAAGGAGCCTCCCGGCACAGATTTATGTTTAGTGTTACTTGAATTGCCCATTGGCAAATCAGGCAGCTGGCCAATGATTAGCCAATTGGCCCCTTGACGCATCACCGCTGAAGAGAGGTGATATGTTGGAAACCTTGAAGGATCAGCCTAGCGTCTGGGAAGCACCAAAGCCCCCCCCCAAATAGAGAAAGCAAACAAGTCATTAGAGACTTGTAACACAAGCGGAGGCCCCTGACCCTGCGGCCCTCCAATCAATCACCCTGCCAGGAGTGTGAGATGTGTGACACGCTCACACCACAGGAGGCCAATCCTGTTCAGTACGGCTACCCACAGCCGGACCCATGCACACTCACTGACATCACTTCCGTTAGATGATTTTTGGATCAAACTGATTAGATCAAAGATCGATTAGGAATGCTCTACATGTTGAAATACATTTTTGTAAACATTTGATTGTGAATTGTGAACATTAGATCGAGATAAAAAAGAAGCTATCCGGAATGCTGAAACATTTGATTGAGAAAAAATTGATTGAAATGCAAATACATATATAATCAAACTACAATTAGGAATACTGAGACATTTTATCTGCAGGAGTGCTGTATTCCTTTCTCCTATTACATTTTCAATTTAAAAAGAATATTATGCCATCAATCTTTTGGTCCAGGGATCTGATCAGACTGTCCTTGTGGCCAGGGCAAAAGTTAGCACTGGGCTTACCCATGCAGGTGAGGGGGGGCTGCACCTTGGGAGGGCCATTAGATGGAGCTCTGATAGATAATAAACCTTACCTGCAAAAATACATCATCAAATAGAACGTGTCCAAAGGCGGGCAACAAAAATGGTGGAAGGACTTAAAGAACTTAATCTGTACAGTCTGGAGGAAAGAAGGAAGAGGGGGGGCATGATTGAGACCTTCAAATACGTGAAAGGATTAAATAAGGTTCAGGAGGGAAGTGTTTTTCAGAAGAAACTTAATGATAGAACAAGGGGGCACAACCCGAAGCTAGTCAGAGGGACGATCAGGAGCAATGTTAGAAAATATTATTTTACAGAAAGAGTAGTAGATGCTTGGAACAAACTTCCAGCAGAGGTAGATGAAAAATCAACAGTCACTAGATTTAATTTGAATCTTTCTAATGCAGGGTTCACTGATGGTGTGAAGAGGTAGGTGAGTTGGCAACATTAGCTTCCTATCCATGTGGACTAGGGCCCCCCATCCTCCCCAACACAAAACTATAGCTGTTTTCTGTTCCCCATTGGATGGAGCTCTGATAAATAATGGTGAGTACAGAATCTCTCTAATGCAGGGCTCACAAATGGCGAGAGGGGGTAGGTGAGGTAAGTTAAGTGCCCCTATAAACCGAGACCTTTAATTGGCACCGTGCTGCTAAGGAGGGTTTAGGTCCACTTTAAAGAGGAAAGAAGTAAGCAAAGTCCAACCACACCAAATCTTAAATGATTAGGATGGATGGCCACTGGGATCAAGAGCTTCATTTAGTTCCACTTTAAGAACTGGATCAGAAAACTTTATTTTCAGCGCGTGGTGTGGGAAGAGCGACTACTATCTAGAATTTTTCAGAATAGGGGAGCGGCCAGGTTTTTTTTTTTATTTTAGAGCGAGAAGCTTCAATCAAAGAGGCCTTTGTTAGCGTTCCCTGGAGCCTGGCCAATCAGATCATCTCGCCTGTCTATGTATGTAGAAAATATACTCCGGCCAAACCGGGCTCAGCAGACTCGGCGACTGCGGCCCGCGCCCAACCTGTCGTAGCTCGGAAAATCAGAAAACGCTGAAGGGAAAATTACCTGTTTGGCTCCAGACAAAATTAACTTTCTTTATTTGAATATACAAGCGTGTTTATGACTCAGCCTTAAAAGTGGCGGCTGCTCATTAATGCGCTCTGCTCCGGCCGTGTAAGTGTGCGCCGGGGAGGGGGGTGACAATCGGCTAATGCAATCAGAACCCGCTGTCTGCAGGCAAAACAAAAAACCAACCTCCTTATTACACAGTTGGTGAAACGGCGGCATCTTGGCCAAGAGGGAAAAACAAGACCATCACTCCACACTCCAGAGATGCCTGTTGATGATGAACTACAACTACCAGCAGGCTCCAGCTGGGTTTAGCTCTAGACAGGCTATGAGTGGCTAGGAGTGCTGCTCGTAACTTGCTAAGGGATTTAAAAGGCCGGAGCGGAGTGGGGGGAGGTAGGGCAAGGATCTGTGACAAGAAGGAGGGGTCAAAACATGGAAAAAAGAGAAATAGGGAGCCCAGGAGAGATAAAACACCAAAAGGATATTGGAGTGCAGAGGAGGAAGAGAGGGTCAGAGCAGGTGCAAAAGGGGACAACAGACCAGAGAAGGGGTAAGAGTGGAGTGAGGACTGCACCAGGTATATGATGACACAGAAGACCAGAATGGGGAATAGAATGCAGGTAAGGCAGGTGAGGCAAGTGAGGATCAGAGCAGGTACAAAAAGGGACAAGAGACCAGAGAATGGATTACAGTGGAGTGGGGACCATACCAGGTATACGATGATACAGCAGACCAGAATATGGAATAGAATGCAGGTGAGGCAAGTGAGGATCAGAGCAGGTGCAAAAAGAGACAACAGACAAGAGAATGGATTACAGTGGAGTGGGGACCATACCAGGTATACAATGATACAGCAGACCAGAATATGGAATAGAATGCAGGTGAGGTAAGTGAGGATCAGAGCAGGTGCAAAAGGGACAACAGACCAGAGAAGGGGACTTTAGTGCATAGAAAAGGATCAAAGCAGGGACAGCAGTGTAGGAAAGAGGATCAGAGTGGAGACAGTGGTACAGGAAAAGTGATATAGGTAAGTGTATGTGTTGTGAAAAGTGGATCAGAGCATAAGAAGTCGTGTAGGCATAACTTCCAACTTATCAGGGTGGAAAAGCGGGACAGTTGTTAAATTAAGCCACATCTCCTCATTGGGGGATGACAAGTGATATGTTAAAACAATAAAATACAATTATGTGAGTACCCACCTGTAGAATTGTTTTTATAGTATACAGCACGTCCTGTTTCACTAATTCCTTACGTCTGGGTTATCCACCACAAGGCGGCGCAGTGGACTGCAGAAAGACTTGTGGCATCTCCCGGCCCTATAAAAAGCCAGGAACCTCCCACAAATTACCAGTGCTACAAAGCAGTTAGACAAGAAGCCGGAAGAACAATAAGGAAAGAAATCCCAAAATGAACATTTAAACAAATCACCATACAGAGGTGACCAAGAATAATAATAACAAGGGAGGGATGAAACAGGACGTGCTGTATACTACAAAAACAATTCTACTGGTGAGTACTCACAGAATTGTATTTTTCCAAGTATACAGCACGTCCTGTTTCAGTGTCCGTAAGGTAGGGTGGGATCCCTAAAAAGCAACAGCGGGCAGTTCAAACCACTGCCGATTGTAGAACCTTGCGGCCAAAAGCAGCATCAGCTGAGGCCCTAACATCAACCTTGTAAAACTGAACAGAAGACCAAGTTGCGGCCTTACAAACTCCACCAGTCTGAGACGTGAAGCCTCCAGCCGTGAGCAAAGAGCCGAAACTATCCCCCCACCCGGATGGGTGAGGGTGCCCCTTCATGCCTGAGAGGGCTTGGGCTTGGTATCCAGGAGAGACCGGGACGACCACGGGATCTGCCACAGCCCCAAGAATCTCTGCGCCCACTATAGAAGAGGGAACCACGACCTCCTCTGGGAGCCGAAAGGAAGGGAGGAGGATAGTGGACCCCCGAAATGGCCTCTAAATCAGAACAAAGTAAGAGAGCACTATAGTTCCCCCCCCCCCCCCCCCCCCGGTACCAGCTGTAGCACCATCAAGGAGACGCTTGAGCAGCCTCTTGAGGGCAATAGCAGTAATGTCAGCGGCACAGGTCGGACGCATTCCAGCCCCCACACAGGTAAAAGCATGGCAGGCCAATTGATCCATGTGCCGGTCCTCACCATCCCTCAGAGAGGTAGTGCCAGGGGAAGGCATGATCGAAGTATTGGACAAGCCTTCTTAACAAGATCAGCAGGAAAGGGATACCTTTTATCCAAACAGCAAAAAGGAAAGAAAATACAAGGCACTCTGGAAGCGGGTGCAGGATCTGAGGCTGTCCTAGCCCCATGCACATCAGATGAGAAAAAAAGGAAAGGATTCGCACTCCTTTCCTTTTTTTCTCATCATACCTTTTATCCAACCCTTGGGCACAGCAGGCAGCCTGCTAGGACGTTCCCATTCTGTAAGAACCAAAATGGTAAAATGTTCCTGCTCAGGGAACTCTTGGCGCTGTTTACCAGGGCGAAAGAGCTCCCCCTGCTTTCTCTTAGCCACCTCAGGGGCAGCAATGTGCAATATATCAAAAATATGTGACAGCAGATTATCAGTGTCCTCAGGGTACCATGAATCCTCTCCGGACACCAACCCAGGGTCACTATCGCAACCCTCCTGCTGGTTCCCAGAGGAGTCAGAATCCTGGGAGAGCTCCCCCATCTCAAGGGGGTGACAGTCACCAAACTCATCAACCCCCACATACACCTTAGCAAGGGGGGAGGGCCTGGGATCCAGGTGCCGCTTCTTTCCAGAGGCCTTCCTAGGAACAGGCCTGGCAAGCTGCCTCTCAATGTTAGCCACCCGCAGAGCCAAATCAGAATGAGACTCCCTGCTAGCAGTGCCCCCACACGGGCCTAGTTGCAAGAGCGGGGGAGTAGGGGAAGCAGAGGGAGGCGCAGAGCTAGGAAGCAAAGCAGGCAAACCAGCTTGTAGCGCAATGACACTGTCAGCACACGGCATTCGCACACCGTGACACTGTTAATCACAGGGGATACCCACACATGGAACATAGCCGGGCTTGCCCCGCAGGGCCCCCAAGCACGCTATCCCCTGAAGCCTCCATATGGTGATTAACACAGGCGCAATAGACCAGTAGTGGGTAAAGGCTTAAGTCATAAGCCACCCGGGATGCCCTCCCACAGGATGCCCCCAGTCTATTTTGTGAAGGGGGAGTGAGGGGGAGGAAGGAGTAAGCGGGGAGAACCACAACCCAACGGTATCCCGCCAGAAAGACATAAGTAAAAATACACATGAGCATCCCGCAGCACATGAAAATCCCAGGGTAAATAAAACCCCCCCCAAGGGGGACTCACTGACCAAAGACACCGCAGGGTCACTCAGGCACAGACCGCTAGGTAAAGCGATACACCAGGGAAAGCAGCGCTGCAGCCAGGAATGAAGAAAACCAGACACACAGGTTGTACAAAATGGCGCCGGCTGAGGTACCTCGAGGGGTGGGCAGCAGGGGAACAGCATCACCAGGCCCCGCCCCCTTCGAATAGCGCGAAAACGGCGCTCACGTGACCCGGCCGGGGCCATGACAAAGCAAAATTACCTCAGGTTATAGCGCCCACAGCCGCGAAGCATAGTACAAAGCTGCTCAGCAGCTAAAAACTCAAAAACACACCAAAATTCGTCAAAAAACACCACATGTGACCTGGCCGGCGCCATGACAAAGCAAAATTACCTCAAGTTACAGCGCCCACAGCCGCGGAGCGTAGTACAAAGCTGCGCGGCAGCTAAAAACACCCAAAAAACACACCAAAATCTCCAAATTACCTCAGAAAACATCACATGTGACCTGGCCGGCGCCATGACAAAGCAAAATTACCTCAGGTTATAGCGTCCACAGCCGCGGAGCGGAGTACAAAGCTGCGCGGCAGCTAAAAACACCAAAGAGACACACCAAAATCGCCAAATTACCTCAGAAAACACCACTCACCACCACTGCCACCCGCCCCCCCCCCCCCGTACGGAGTCAGAGAGGGGGGAGAAGAGAGGGAGACGAGGGAAGGCCGTGGCGAGTATCCATGGCCAGGGAGGGGGGGGGAGCCCCAGAAGTAAAAGAAGAGGACATAGTCCCCAAATAACTCCTCAGAAGGCAGTGCATGAACTCTGCATCCCAATCAGGCTCACCATAAAGCCTATGGCCGGCTCCCCTTTGAAGTACAGGGTCTGTGGCTTGGAGCAGCGCACCTGGAGCACTTGACCCTAGTGCTCTTCTACCTTCACCCGATCTGTCAGCCAAGGCTGGGAGGCTGTGAGGGTCCAGATTCGGATGAGAATAGACTTGCAGGGCCGCAGGCTTAGTTGCCCCGCTCTCCTGCGCAAGAGAGAGCCATCTTCTATCTTCGCAGTCCGACTGCAGAAAGAAACTGGGAATTTGTGGGAGGTTCCTGTTTTTTTATAGGGCCGGGAGATGCCACAAGTCTTTCTGCAGTCCACTGCGCCACCTTGTGGCGGATAACCCAGACGTAAGGAATAAGTGAAACAGGACGTGCTGTATACTTGGAAAAAATACACTTTGAATAGGCAAATTAATCATTTATTGATGCAGATCTGTATGTTACACTCCAAAGAGGGAAAAATAAGAACAATGGTGTAGGCATACCTTCCAACTTTTCAGGTTGTGAAAGAGGGATTATTTTTAAATTAAGCCACACCCTGTCACCACACCAAGGCCACACCCTATGCCAAATTTCCTGCCCATTGACAATGGGATTAGCAGAGAGGAGCATGAGGGATGGATAGGATGAATGGTTGGGATGAGCTGGGGAGCACAAGGGAGGGATGTATGGCTATAGCTAGGCCTTGGGATGAACTAAGGGAGGGAGGAATAGATGGGTTGAACTGGGAGGAGAGGAGAAGGGATTGATAGGAAGAGCAGGATGGAGAGATGGATGGCTAGAACTAGAAGGGGCAGATGGATGGGCAGAACTGAGGGGAGAGGGACAGATGTATAGGAGGATGGGGGAGGGATGAAAGGATGGGAGGTGCAGGATTGGGCGAAGGATGGGGAAAAGGAGGGATGGATGTGTGGGAGAAGAGGGGGATGGATGGATTAAAGGATGGCTAGAGCAAGAAAAAGTGGATGTATGGGCAGGACTATTATGGTGATCCAAGACTATCAAAGTGTTTTGATTTGCCTGTACTTGCCTCCACCTTTGAATAGACAAATTAATAATTTATTAATGCTGATCTACATGTTAAACTCTAAAGAGGGATAAATAAGAACAACAAGGGACAGGGGATATGGACTCAAAAGAGAGACACTTGGGAAGTATGGCCTGGTTGCCCAGTTGGAGGGTATGCACACCCCACTAGGTAATTTCAAGGTGGGAAAGAGGGACAGTTCTAAAATTAAGCCACACCTTATCATTGGGGGATAGATATGTGATTGTAACAGTTATAACAATTATTTAAAAACTTGGAATAGGCAAATGAATCATTTATTGATGCAGATCTGCATGTTAAACCTTAAAGAGGGACAAATGAGAACAATGAGTGACAGAGGGACATGAACTCAGAAGAGGGACAATCCCTTCAGTTGGGAAGTATGGTGTAGGAAAGAGTGTTGATTGTATTGTGGTGCAGGAACAAACACCAGTACAGAGGGCAGAAATTGTAGTGCAAAAAAGAGAATTGGCAGACGGGGGAGTGTATTGCAGAAAGGAGGATGAGAGAGAGCGCATGTGCAGTAGTGTAGGAAATATGATCAGAGTGGAGATTGTACTGTAGTGTAGAAAAGAAAATCAGAATTGAGGCCAGAGATCGTAGTGCTGAAAAAAAGGATCTGAGTAGAGATTGCAGTGCATGAAAACATAGTCCCAAGCCAGTATGTGGAGAGACCCATGTTAGGCTTAATATAGGGGGGCTAAAGAGACCAAGAGTGGCTTTCCTAGAACGGAAAGTATTTGCACAGTACCCAGTCCAAGGACAGATAGCATTACCCATCTACTCTTGCAGTAGGCGGAGCTATGCAAATCATCTCTTTACGTCTCTGTGCCATCCAAGGCCCTTAGAACCGCTAAGGGTGCAATGCCAAGGATTAGCTTTAAATTTTATACAGCCAGACACATCCAACTAGTGGACATGTGTTTCGAGCTTTAGGCTCTCATCAGCACTAGGGCGGATGCCTCTTGCCCCCCCCTATATTAAGCCTAACATGGGTCTCTCCACATACTGGCTTGCGACTATGTTTTGGTACTCACCAAGTCTCACTCCCCATACAGCAAGAGGCAGATCAGTGCAAGGGCTGCCAAACAGAGAAGGGGATCAATATGGAAGTCGTACTGCAGGAAAGTGGATTATAGTGGGGATCATAGTGCAGAGAAGAGGATCAGTGAGAGGACATTAGTGCAACAGAAAATCAGAGCTGGGATTGTAGTCCAGGGAAGAGGATCAGAATAGGAACTGTAGTGCTGAAAAGAAACGCAGCATGGGGATTGTAGTGCGGGAAGAGAACCTGAGTCAAGGGCAAAGAAAAAGTGCTGACACAAGAGAATAGAATTAAAGCAGAGAGAGGACTTAAGGAAAGAAGTGATAAAGGGAGAGCTCACCCCTCAATGAGAGAGCATGCACTGCCGCTACACTTCCTATCTAACCTACAGCTTGAATGCCAAAATTATAAAATGGCCCAATGTCACAACTGTAACAGGACTCCAGCTGAGGGCTGTTTGAAACGCTGGCCTGACAGCTGTAGGGACTGCCGTGTATGAAATACGGCCCCCAAGTTAACATTAATCCCCACAGGCGGGTGAGCGTAAAACGTTTCTGGAGTAAGTAAGTGCTGAAAGTGGCTGCGCCGCGATCAGCTGGCGGGAAGGATTTTACCTCTAATAGTTTCGTTTCGCTATTAAAGTATTTCCTCACTAGAATTCGATCCTCCAGCTGTTCTTCTAATTCTCTATTTGTGACCGAAACGCGTCTGTTTAGAGGGAGAGCGAGAAGAGGGGGAGGGGAAAGAGCCTGGTGCACTTCAAATCCTTAGTAAGATTGTGTTACACCCGCACATGATAGGCGTCCAGGTTCCCATGGCCAGGGTGTAGAGCGTTCCTGAGCATGCCTTACTAGCTAATCCTCAATATATGAATGCACTGGGAAGGAGGGGGGCTGCTATTCTACCAACAGTAAACTGTGCTGGAGGGGGGTGCACTAGCATCGCTCCCACTGCCCATATCACCAAAAACAGAGCCACCAACCCGAGCCGCTGCCAGACACTCACAGCAACAGTTGACAGGCTAAAGTCACAGCGGCTGTAATCCGAGTCTGCAGCGGAGAGCGTCGGGAAGGGCAAGTCCAGGCCATAAAGTTTAATGCAGGCGCAATAAATATACGGTGACCCCAGCTGGCAAGAGCCTAGGTGGGGGGCTGTGCGCTAATGACATTTAATCTCTGGCTAAAATAACATCTAGACGTCACCTCGGTGACTAATTGATGGCCTTCCTTTCGAGTGGCTGGGTTGGAGGGGTGTCAATCGGGTGCAGTTTCGAGAACTGGATCATTAACTTCATAAATAAAAATAACAAAATACTGCTGCAGAGTCTCAGATGCTTGAACAGGCAGATGTGGCGCAGATTTCAGCTCACAAGGTGGGGGAGTCTGCCCTTAACCACAACACAAGCCAAGTAAGTAGATTTAGAGAGTCAAAACCTATCCCTCTTAAATTTGATTGGGCAAGCAAACCACCCCAACAACCTGACTGCAACCATTCTAGGGTTAGGTTCTGCAATGTGGTGGCACTCTCCATGTCAACTGGTACAGTACAATCACTGTGGTGGTGTTCCAATTGCTTTCTTGCAAACGTGAAGGACCTTCTGAAGAGCTGGGGATCGGAGTGCAGGAAAGAAGATCAGAGAGGGAGAAGTGACTGAATTACAGTGGAGATTTTAATGCAGGAAAGAGAGGAGAAAGAGGGCATGAGCAGGAAGGCGAATCAGAGGAGGGATTAGCAAAGAGGATCGGAGCAGGATAAGGAATAAGAATGGAATCTGTAGTGCAGCAAAGTGGATCACAATGAGACTGCAGTGCAGAAAGGAGGATCAAAGTGGAGATTGTAGAGTAGCAAGTTGTCAGAGCAGGGATTGTAGTGCAGAAAGGTTTATCAGAGTGTAGCACAAGAAAGAGGGGGTGAGCAGTGAATGTAATGCTTGAAAAGTGAATCAGGATAGGAAAGGCAGGAACGAAAATCAGAGCAGCGAAAGTAGTGCATGAAAGTATATAAGGCTGGGGACTGTAGTGTAGGAATGTGTGGATTGTGCCAGTAAGTGGGTCAATGCAGGGACTGTAGAGTGGGAAAGTAGATTAGACCAGAAATTGTAGAGTAAAGGAAGGAAAGTGGATCAGACCCGGGAATGTGATGCAGAGAAGAGGATCAGAGCAGAGACTGTAGTGCAGAAAAGAGGATCCGAACAGGGATCATAGTATAGAAAAGTGTATCAGAGAAGGAACTGTAGCACAGGGAAGTGAGGGGTGAGGATCATATGGCCACGATAGTAGGAACCACCACTGTGGTGACCACAGAAGCAGTTACGCTGGGAAAAAGGTGGAGTCACTGGTACAAGAACTTTATATATTTCACTGGTTTCCACTTTTCAGCCCTGTTGACCCACCCACTGTAGAAATGTAAGTAGGTCCCTTTTTGAACTGCGTTATTTTTCCAGCTGCCACACCAGGTTTCCTTTTAATGCATGTGGAAGCACAAAGGGAGCTATGTAGCAAGTTGTGGAGATCATCTCGCTTCTTCTCAACCTGCTACATTATCTCATCGGAGAAGTTCCTCACCTCACTTGGCCGGTTTATATTAAAGTGTATGTTGGGGTGGAGAAATTGTTTTGAAAAAAAAAAGTTTTTTTGTTTAATTTCTTTGCCCTATTTCTGAGCAGGAGAATTTGTCTGGACGAGTTGCAGAAGTTTTCACACTAAAGCTAGAAGAACTTTATAAGGTGAAGAAGTTGTTCCTCTTAAAATAGTTTTTCAATTATTTAGGCAAGATTTACATTGAGCTGGATAAGATCCTTAACAATTTGAATATGGTATACAGAAGCAGGAAAAGTTTGAAAAATTGAAAAAGCAAAGGCCCCTAATGAGGTGGAGTGGGGCTCTATTGAGCTTGAGTAAATATCTATTGACATCCCCAATAAGCTGGAAGGGTTCTTCAACAAACTGTTCTAGAACAAACTGTTCTAAGAGGAACAAAACCTGGGATCTCAGGTATTGTTCTGTGTGCCCCAGGGGCATTTTGAATTGGAATGCCCTGCTGTGTGAAACCCCCCAGATTGGCCAATAGAACTTACCTTTCCCCAGTCCAATGGCGCATGCACAGGGTCTTGTCCAATCAGAGCTGTTTGCTGTGACTATGTCATTTGGCAATGGGGAGCACAAGCGGCCACATCCCCAGCGGTGCACACGCTCTCGTCCAAGCCTATTTGAATAGCTGGGGTGAGAGCGCACACAAAGCCTGAGAATACGCCTGCTCTCACTCCCAATTGTAAAGAATTAGAGCCATTTACCAAATTACATCGGTACAGAAAACGTCTCTGTTTGGACTAGATCCCACACGTGCACAGTTGACCCGGAAGAGGTGAATACTGGTGATCTAGGGGGGTTTCACACAGGGAGACATCCCAATTCTGGCCTGTGGTAGATTTCAGGGCGGAAAAAGGGCTGCGTCTGGCCCACCTTTCTCTATGCCAATGCTCAGATCCGAACAACGGCTTTAAGCTAGCTAGAGGAGATTTCCAATGACTGGGGACATTTTTCAATGAGATAACTGAGGTCTCCAAGTCAAGGAGTTCTGGAGCTGCAAGTTTCTATTGTGGGAGAGGTCTCCAGTGAGGCGAACATACTTTCAGGTGAGGTGAAGGAGGTCTCCGGTAAGGTGGATGGGGTTTGTACTGAGGTGGATGAGGCCTCCAGTGAGGTGAAGGAGGTCCCCAGTGAGCTTAAGCAGTTCTATAACGAGGCGAGGAAGTTAACAAAAATGAGTGCAATGCTAATCATGTAGACCACTGGGACAGTACGAGGTAAGCATATCTGCAGCCTCTCGCTTCAGAAAAATGCCAGAAAAAACTTGGTGGCTGCAACATCTGGACACCATTCCACCCAACTGCAGGAAGCAGAGACAGAGTCTCTTGGCTACCAGAAGGGAGCACAAATTGCTCATGATTATTTAATGCCTGGAAAGGGGAATCATTGTTGGGAACAAGATTCTCCTTTGGTGGTAACAGCTCTTTTGCACTTTTACAGAAATCCCCAGCTTTTTATGGTGTTGTTCTGCACGCCCCACAAAAAAAAATCTTCCAAAAAAGGTGGGGGAAAGCTGGACTCAATAAGAGGGGCTCTGGATTTCATTTGTAAGGGGAATTATTTCCATCAACGCAGTCATTTCCTGGAAATTAAAGTCCTACCTGACCTCTGACCCCAGGAAGGCTGGTAAAGCCGCCTAATACCGGCGGTGTTACAATTATTACACCAAATCTTGTAGTAAAACATTATTGCTGACGTATGCAATACTATTGTGTCTTAAGAAGCCAGAGAGTCATATGGAGGGAGCTTGGAGTATGATTAATGGCTCCGACGAGGGAAGGGACGCTGTTGATGTTATCCAGGCACTAGGAAGGTTCAAACAAGGGAAACGAGAGATGTCAAAGAAGAACTCCGCTAATCACCGCTAGCATCCAAACATAAAACCCTAAAGCACAATTTCACAAGAACAACAAACTTCTCAGAGACTGTTTATGAAGCCCCCCAAACAAGCAAGCGCATGTGGGGGGGTTAAAAGGGAACTCTATATGTTATCCAGTTTTCCAGTTCTGTCCCTAAAGCAGGCCATTGATTCTCCAGGGCTTAATTTAATGCTGCAGTGTGAGCTACCCTCACTGGATGTAGGTCCTTGAACAACGGCACCTTCACAGACTATTATTCCTCTACCACAGCAGCCATGTATTCATGCAGGTAGCATTCTTTGTGCCTGTGTCGAGTCCAGATCTTCATTCATCCGATGTAGCCCTAAAAGCTTGTGTCTTCAAACAAGCCCTGCCTTGGGCTCCAGCATGGTCATCTCCAGGATCTGGTGAACAAGTTCTCTAGTTTTCGAAAACATGAGTTCTATTCCTAAAGACACATTCCCTGTTCCATTTTATACTGCAATGTAAATAACCCTCAAGGGATGTAGGTTCTTGACCAACAATGCGGGGCATCCCGATTCTGGAGGGGGAGGGAATCCAGCCAATGGGGCATGGGTTTTTGTGGCTGGTTTATCTTTTGAAATCCTGATTTATTCTGACGACCTTACTACTTGTGCTCGACCCAGCTATCCCAACCAACCTTTTTGCTTTGGAATCTTTGGCTTGACCTTCTGGTATGGTTACGGATATCAAACTTTAGCTGCCAATCATGACATTTGCTACAATTCCAAAGCTTCCCATCATGACCTCCTTCATCTTTATACCTCAGATTTTTAAGTACTTGATTCAGGGTTTCCTGCAGAATGAGAACACCAATATCAGCAGGGGTAAAGATGAAAACATGGGTTCACCATAGACTTCTGACCTTGGTCCCACTGTATTCTGTCAGAATCCTCAGACTTCCACTATGTTTGGCCGCTTGACACAGGTCGCTAAATTCCACCAATTAGCTCCATCTTAGTTGGTAGTTGGTGCTTTAAAAACCATTTCATCCAATCAGAGAGGAAAAGTAACCAAGGCTAGAGAGTGGGAGATAGCAGGCAGGATCGACAGACCAAAGGGCTAAATTCTGGCTGCTCTACTTCTGTCCCGCTGAAAAAGATAGCATATTTAAGTTGTAGGCCTGCCCCAATAATCCAAATCCAAGCACGCAGTTGAAGAGGAATGGGAGAGAAGGAACGGCACTTGACTTGCATTTAGTTATCTTAGATGACTAACTTGAGACCCACCAATGACCACCAACATGTCAAATGGATGCCGACACGTTATTTGCCGTTTAGCTGCAGCAATTTGCAGCAGACCGATTTCTCAGTCTTCTACAACCTGAAAAGGGTTAACACACTGAGACGAACCTCTGACAGGCCCGTATTCCTGCTTATGACAGCTCTGCATTATTCTCCTCAACATGTCTCCCGTTCAGCGGGTGATTCATCACATTATAGATTTCTGAACTTGGCCGTGCTAACACGCAGCTGATTTTGCCGCGGGCGATTTTGCTTCCAGAAGGATAAAGGTTTTTTTTAATCACAGAGAGGAATGTTGTGTTCGGCTGTGAGAGGAGTGTAGACGGGACCTGAGCTCTTCTTAACTCGTCCTCTAATTCTGTAATCCAAAGTACGGCTGTGGTTTTTGATTCGCCCTGCTTTCCTCCAGTTAGGCACAGGCAGCGGCAACGTTCACCCAGGGAGCACGGATTGATTGGCGCCACAGTATTTTCAGAGTTAGCTCTCGCGCGAAATAGCTCTCGTGTTACAGACTGAACAGGAGATAGATGAAATATGTCATAGGATTGTTAGTGCCCTCTTCGGTTAATGTATTCATGTAACATAAAAAAACTCCACTGCTAAAGAAAAGAGCTGGGATGAGTAAGTAAATCTACTCACACCCTCCCATTGTACCGCAGCTCGAAAGAGAAAGTCGTCAACAACATCCTAATAGGAATCAATACAGGGTTACATGGAGACCCTACTGTTGCTGCTGCTTTCACTACATAGGATATTACCAGCAGAGGGCGCTAATGGAATCGGGCAATGCACCCTGTAACAGACTCTAGGCCTAGATCTCTTAGCGTATTAGTACATAGTTATTTTCATCAAAAATAACATTTTCTAAAACCTGAAAATCCGTACCAAGTGTCCAAATTGATTTTCTGATTGTTTTCACAATAATTTGTTGTTTACCCATTGACACGGATACAACAAAAAATAAAAACAACATGAACGTAAATTATTACAGTTTGGTGTGCCTTTCAAAACAAACACTATATTGACATTTTATCCCCCCGCAGATGATCACTTAGTCTGCCGCTCGGACAAGTCAGACGCTTCTACTGTAACAATTGCTATGGCACTCCCTCTCCATTCACTGCAATAGAGGGGGCGTGGCAGGTCTTGACCTGTCCACTCTATTGCATTGAATGGGAGGGACGTACCATAGTCTCTGTGACAGATGGCAGGGGTTGGTCCATCGACAATACTACGGAAGCAGCAGGGGGTGCAGTACCTAGATCGGGGCAATCAAGTAAGTGTCAGATGGGGATAAAAGGTGAGTATAGTGTTTTTTGTTTTGATGCCTGGACAATGACATTAATATCTTAGCACTGAATGAAAGCCTCTCAGGACCTAACACATAGGTGTAGCTATGGCTTTCTGGCATCCAGGGCAAATATTAAGAATAGAACTTAAAAAAGGTAGGTATCTCGGCAATGTTGGACTCATGGGCGGCATGAAGAGGTATGTATACATAAAGAGAAAGATGTATATGTAAAAATGTTTTTTATTTAGATCTGCTTCATAGCCAAAATGGCCCATCAGGATATTTTATGCCGCACCTTCCCAGGCATCCTAATCTGGGATGTGCAGCTGTTGAAAGACACATAAGAATGTCAGGTCATGGGGAAAACGTACCTGTCTTTCTAAACGCCATGGAATAATAGTGTTTGTTAAGTCATTTTGCAAGGGGTAGAGGACCAGGTTAGTATTCTGCCCAATTATTAGGCTTGCCATAAGGCTTCAAACAGAATTCCCAGGGTAGATGCAGCAGGTTTATTTGGCTAAAGGCCTACTTTGCCAAGGTCTGGCTAATGAATCTAGCAATATGATTATTATCCTGTATTAAAGCTGCCCTGACTGTAACTCGCCTACTTTTGCTGCTGGTAAACGCTGCAATTAAGAGATACTTTTCGTAATAGAGGTCCATATGACAGAGGACCTGGAAATGGCTGAAAACTGCAGCAGCGCATGCCCTCTATTGGTAGAGGTGTGCTGCATGTGTCCAGCCATAGCCAGGTTCCCCTTCTTATGGAAGTCAGTAGAGCCTAGCACAGGATTTCCACTATCCCAGGTTATTATTCTCGCTCCGGGGCAGCCCAGTGGGCGGGTTTATATAAAAAATTAACTCAGCTGGTGCTGCCATTGAGCATATGCCCACAAAACTTAGTCAACTGAATGGGCAGATGGGAACATGCACAGAGCAGGGGAGCCTCCATGTAATGCAGGATCAAAGATGGCTGATGCCAGAGTCGCCAGCTGCACCCTGGAGAGCCCACGCATGCGTTCTAGGATCACCTGCGAAATAAGAATATAGGCAAACTGGGGGGCATCCCAAATCAGAATGCTCCGGGGTCACGGACCATAAAACAGATACACACTCTTATGTTTACTTGGATGGCTGGACCATGGCACAAAGCACCTATTACCTTTTGTGTCACCCCCATCCTCCTCTTAGCTTGTAAGCTTATTTCAATGGATACTCTTTTTTTCTTTTTTTGCTATGTATTTTTTATTCTGTTTGTACATGAACCCTCTGATTGTAAAGCACTGCGAAATATGTTGGTGCAATATAAAAAAATAATATTATAAAACGGGATAAAAAACTCAAATTTAGAAAAAAAAAAATGCACTTGGTGAATCACACATTCTGGGGAACAGGTGAAATAAAATAGTATTTTCCTGCAGGGAGACAAACACAAGCAATGAGTGGTGGGCTGCCCTAATCACGGCACCCGGGGAGCAATTGGGGGGTTAGCTACCTTGCTCAAGAACACTTGTATCGTAGAAAGAGCTAATCGACTATAGAGATATTTATATATACACAGTTTTGGAAGCATTCGGATTGGGGCCAGATCATGCTCTATTCATTGCTCTGACAGTTCAGAGAAGAACGGCGGCCCTCTCTGGCCAGGGATGCTCAGTGCAAAGAGTTTCTAGATGCGGCGAGATGGCCAAGGATAAACACCACAGAATGACAGCCGAAATAGGATTAGCGGGTGGGGTGTAGCTGGTAGTTGCCCGGGTTTGGCAGACACTCTGCTCAGCTGATATGCATGCAGGCACGATGCCTAGATGGCGGGGATGTTCACAAATTCAAATCCCACCTATTACGGCATGCCGACCACAGACAGGTCTGCAAGGGGCCACTGCCACAGAAGTTTATGGTGATAATGTGACCCCTACCCTCATCTATGGAATAGGGCCCTGTGCAGGCCGGAAAATGTCATGATCTGCCAACAAAGCATAGCTGCCAATCTGAAAGGGGTTTTATTTATAAAGAAGGAAAACAACCAGAGTACCCTTTACAGGGACAGTGGCTGCATCCCTAGGGGTGGCTTATGTATTTGGCTTGCTTTATCCAACATAAGATCTCTTATTTTCTGGGTGACTGGAAGCCAATGCACACACCAGTGTTTTCTAGGTGACTGTGGCCAGAGGACAGGTCCTCTTTAGCATGCAGTGTATATGGCTGTGGCCAGCAGGTAGATATTCTTTAACGCATGTTGCACACCGTGCATGTAGCTGTGGCCGGAAGACAGTTCCACTTTAACTAGCAGAGCACAGGGCTGTAGCTAGCAGACCGGTCCTCTTTAACATATAAAGCACAGGGCTGTAGCTAGCAGACCGGTCCTCTTTAAAACATAAAGCACAGGGCTGTGGCCAGCAGACAGGTCCTCTTTAACACATAAAGCACAGAGCCTTAGCTAGCAGACAGGTCCTCTTTAAAACATAAAGCACAGGGCTGTAGCTAGCAGACAGGTCCTCTTTAAAACATAAAGCACAGGGCTGTGGCCAGCAGACAGGTCCTCTGTAACACATAAAGCACAGGGCTGTAGCAAGCAGACAGGTCCTCTTTAAAACATAAAGCACAGGGCTGTAGCTAGCAGACAGGTCCTCTTTAAAACATAAAGCACAGGGCTGTGGCCAGCAGACAGGTCCTCTTTAACACATAAAGCACAGGGCTGTGGCCAGCAGACAGGTCCTCTTTAACACATAAAGCACAGGGCTGTGGCCAGCAGACAGGTCCTCTTTAACACATAAAGCACAGGGCTGTGGCCAGCAGACAGGTCCTCTTTAACACATAAAGCACAGGGCTGTGGCCAGCAGACAGGTCCTCTTTAACATATAAAGCACAGGGCTGTAGCTAGCAGACAGGTCCTCTTTAAAACATAAAGCACAGGGCTGTGGCCAGCAGACAGGTCCTCTTTAAAATATAAAGCACAGGGCTGTGGCCAGCAGACAGGTCCTCTTTAAAACATAAAGCACAGGGCTGTAGCTAGCAGACAGGTCCTCTTTAAAACATAAAGCACAGGGCTGTGGCCAGCAGACAGGTCCTCTTTAACATATAAAGCACAGGGCTGTAGCTAGCAGACAGGTCCTCTTTAAAACATAAAGCACAGGGCTGTAGCTAGCAGACAGGTCCTCTTTAAAACATAAAGCACAGGGCTGTAGCTAGCAGACAGGTCCTCTTTAAAACATAAAGCACAGGGCTGTGGCCAGCAGACAGGTCCTCTATAACATATAAAGCACAGGGCTGTGGCCAGCAGACAGGTCCTCTATAACATATAAAGCACAGGGCTGTGGCCAGCAGACAGGTCCTCTTTAACACATAAAGCACAGGGCTGTGGCCAGCAGACAGGTCCTCTTTAACACATAAAGCACAGGGCTGTGGCCAGCAGACAGGTCCTCTTTAACATATAAAGCACAGGGCTGTGGCTAGCACACAGGTCCTCTTTAACATATAAAACACATCATACCTCCCTTAAATGGAAAGGCCACCTAAAAATGTAAAAATAATAATGCAGGCAAGCCCCCCCCCCCCCACACATATACATACAGGCAAGCCCCCAACCAGGGGCGAGATGGGGTTAAAAAATGGCCTGGGACTTTCTGGGGCACACCGCCCATGCTGTACTGTTCCTGGCCCAGTGATCACACAATAAATATACGTATGCCGTATTTTTCGCACTATAAGCTGTACCTGAGCAAAAAGACGCACACGGGACAAAAATATTCTGAACCAAATGGTGTGCTAAAATCCTCCCATCCTAATCATCCCATAACAGGAAGTGTGCAGCATCCCTCATTACAGCCAGTGTGTGGCATCCCTCATTACAGCCAGTGTGCGGCAACCCCCATTACAGCCAGTAACCACAATCCCTCATTACCGGCAGTGTGCGGCATCCCCCATTACAGCCAGTGAGCAGCAACCCCCATTACAGCCAGTAACCACAATCCCTCATTACCAGCAGTGTGCGGCATCTCCCATTTAGAGGCAGTGAGGGGCATCTCCCATTTACAGGCAGTGAAGGGCATCCCTCATTACAAGCAGTGAGAGGCATCCCTCATTAAAGGCAGTGTATGGCATTTCCATTACAGGCAGGGAGGAGCATCCATCATTACAGGAAGTGTGCGGCATCTCCATTACAGGCAGTGAAGGGCATCCCTTTTTATAGACAGTGACCAACACCCCTCTATTACAGGTAGTGTGCCTCATTTCCCATTACAGGCAGTGAGGGGCATCCCCAATTACAGTCATGTGCGCCCTCCCCGCCGCTGCTGCTGTTCCCACCCCCCCCCCCCCACACACACACACATATTACCTCGCCTCCTGGTTGCTGAACTGATAGTTTGCAGCGCTGTTGAGCGCTGAAACTATTTTCTTAGCAACCAGGAGCGGCGGCGGGCAGCCAGCGGGCCCTGCAGCTTTGGCGGTGGGCAAGTATAAAGCAGCAACCCTGCCCTCCCAGGTGCCGGCCTACCGTCCCGGTGGCCAATGGCGGCCCTGCGGGACAACCTATCACGGCCACAGAGGAATCAGGATGGTTGGGAGGTATAGAGGGCTGCGGCAAGCAGACAGGTCCTCTTTATCACATGGTGCACAGGGCTGAGGCTAGCAGACACCACTTTAACATGTGGCGCATTTCACTGTGGCCAGCAGATAGGTCCTTTTAAATACATGGTGCAATTGACTGTGGCCAGAATGTGCCCAGACTGGCCTCCTTTTTAACAATCAGAGAACATGACTGCGGCCAGCAAACAGGTCCTCTTTAAACACATGGTATGCATGGCCGAGGCCAGCAGACAGCCACTGTATAACAGGCAGAGTACAAGGCTGTGGCCAGCAGGTAGGTTCTTTAAGACGAGGTGCATAGGGCAGTGGCCAGCAGACAGGTCCTCTTTAACCCTCAGTGCACATGGCTGTTGGCCAGTGGACAGCGGTGCATATGTGGATGTAGCACAAGCTAGTTTTCAGCAGAGACATTTAATGCAGCAAACATAACGCCTCCTTTCTCCAGAGCAGCGGCTGGGCAATATTAAGTGACAACCTCATTACAGTGCTGATGGAAAGAAAAGCTTTTCTGGTAAATGTTTGAATAAAGCTGCCATAAATCACTGGGAACAATGGTGGAGACACCCGGAGGAGATAAGACACCTGCAGTGGCCGGCCTCTATATACATTAACACGTCATATCGCTGTGCTCTAAGCACCACATGCACAGTCAATACTGGGGCTGATTGAGAGCAGCCAGGGGTCGGTGGACAGCATGACTGAGACCACCAGACAGGAGGCTATACAGGAAGCCAGGGTCAGCTCCAGAGGACA
Source organism: Gastrophryne carolinensis (assembly GCA_027917425.1). Lineage (NCBI taxonomy): Eukaryota > Metazoa > Chordata > Amphibia > Anura > Microhylidae > Gastrophryne > Gastrophryne carolinensis. Next base: position 373,786,324 of record CM051235.1, read on the forward strand.
GGGAGGTTAGTGACCTGAGGATAGCCTGATAGTACCACTCAAAGTGTCCACTGCCAGGACCTAGAATGTATCAAGTAACAATTTCCTCTGCAACTTACAGGTCATGGCACCAGGGCAAACACTGACTCCACCATATAAGAGTCCATTCAACACCAAGTGCATAAAATCGAGACCTTTTTAGGTTAGAAAAGTGCCATTCACTTACATTATCTACCTTAGGAGTAATTCGGTACAAGGTGAAAATGTACATCTGGTTGCTGATTCACTCCGAAAGTAGACAATAAAAATGAATGGCACTTTTCACTTCTAAAGAGTTGTATAGTTTTCTTACCTGGTGCTGATTTGACCCTATAGCAGTCTTGTAAAACCAAGACCAAGACAGGTAGACAGACAGAGCCTACTCAGAACAGAGCTGTCCAGGACCAAAAGACAGACAGACAATCTGCAGGAGAGGAGTATTAAAGCGGCCCTTCACCCTGAATAAGAGTCTATCGTATATGTTTCCCACACCCTGTACATACAGATTGCTCACATTAAAAATCATCCTACCTGCATCTACTGCATGTTATGAGCCTTTAATCATCCAAGATGGCGGCTCATGGGACATCAGGCAGCCTGCAAACAGGAAGTGCCTCCTGACTGTGCTGCTCTGCATTCTGGGATTGCTGTCCTTTCCCTGACCCCAGCTCTGCTCTGTCTGAGCAAAGCACAGCTATAACCCTCCCCCCTGTACTTTATCCTGCTCTCCTATCTTCAGTAAGTGTGATGCTTCTGAGTCAAGATGGCGTCGCCCATATCCTAAAGTCCTGAACAGAGTTGCAGCCCAGGGAGGGAAAGAATAATGTGACTAAAAACTTAAAATATATTAATTTTAGAAGCTGGGGAATAGTTTTTTAATGGTTTGGGCTTTTCATTAAATCATGGTGAAGGTCCGGTTTAAGGACTAGACAAAGCTTTTGTAAGACAGAGGTGTCTGGCCCCAGGGGACAGACACTCTGCAGGATATGGGGGTTTGGTACCAGGAGGCAATGTTTTTGCAGGACAGAGGTTTCCAGTGCCAGGAGACAAAGCCTCCTGAAAGTGGACCAAAACAGGGGATTATCACTATGAAGGTTTTGGCCCGTCCCCCTAAGGCAGTGATACTCAACTGGCGGACCTCAATGTCATATTTCAGGACCCCTGCCCTGACAGCCATGCACTCAGTTGCTTATGTGTTGCTGTGCTCAGAGCTGCCCCCTTGATTGGCGATGTAGTGCTAAGTCTCCCTGCCAGTGTCATGGCTCCCTGGCACCTAGCATTCCAATATGTTAGTAATGCACGGGCAGGAATTGGCATCGCAGGGGACATACAAACTTTGGTTCTCTGTCTCTTTACCCCATTCAGTCAAATTTTGTCTTTGTTGATTTCGAACTATCCACCCCCCACGACAGCCCTCGCCCGGACCTTCACCTCTTAGCGGATGCCTTTAAACGGACCTTTACAAGAAGTGGTTGAGTACCCCTGCCCTAAGGCAACCTGGTTTGGGGTGCCCCGCTGTGTGAAACACCGCCGTTTGCGGAGTAAACTCACCTCCCCTCCGCCCAATGGCGCATGTGTGTCGCCTTATCCAATCAGCTTCTCAGGCCGCACATATTACTTAGCCATTCAGTTGCTTGTCGGACAGGTAAGGATATCGGGGGACTTGGGGGTCTCACAGAGTCGGTTTTCGTCCACTTTGAGACAGAGAAGTCTCTGCTGGGCGGAGGTGTCCAGGTCTAGGAGACAGACATAGCCTCCTCAGGACAGAGGAGATAGATCAAGCTTCCTCAGAACCGAAGTGTCCAGGACCAGGAGACAAAGCTGCTGTAAGACAGATATTGAGAGGAAGCGACCTGTGCAGCTTAGAATATGCTCCCTTCTTTTAAACTATAACAGCTTATGGGGAGCACAGAGGTGTCACCATGCTGCTGGGCACACTTAAAGGCTTTTTATATTTCCATTACCAGCTGTGTTATAGTAAGTCCTCACCCCCAGCCAAACCAAGGGGCAGGTTCCAGCATCGTGGGGAGCTTGGTGTCAGACGGCGCACGCTGCAGGTGTCAGAGGGGTCTGTTCATAAAATACATGAAAGGCAGCGGTGTGTTTTCATCTGAATTTTGATAAATAACTGGCACTCTGCACACCAATAATAAAATGAAACCCTGACAATAATGCAGCACAGAGCCGTCCGTGCTCCTCCAATAAAAACGTAGCGTGCGGCAGGCTGCGAGTGGCGCCACACTTGTAAAATCCCTGTTTTTAGCATTATTAACTGAAATGTGGAAAATTTGGGGCAGATATTTATGAGGCGGAAAGGAGGCCAGCTTCTGGAAACACCAACCGGGACCCCCCTAAAAGGCTGAGGCCTTTGCTTATGCGCCATAATGGAAACTGTAAGGGAAAACTCTACAACACTAAAACGTGGTGGTGTCTCAGAATCAAGTATGGACAAGCAGGTGCTATATGAACACATCAGCACCTAAGACATCACTATCTCATACCTGATACTGTTTTGACCTTTATAGGTTTTTAGTAGTTAAGTACTAGCTTAACAAAGGGCCTCCTTGCCCTCCTTTTCCCTCAGTTCGACCTTATTTATACATGTCCGGATGTGCCTGTGTCCATGTGGATCCATGTATATTCATGGCTCCTTCATGGTCCCATATTCACGGTGTCCAGGGTGCAACCGAACACATAAGGAGCCCAGAGGCAGCCCCAAAGAAGTCTATTGTGTGCAACGCAAATGCATGTAAAATGCAGATTTTATTTGTATTTGCCCGTGCGGTGTGTGGTGCTGGGACCCTCTCCGGCCATGAAGAAGGGAGGGTGTTCTACACATTTCACTGTTGGCTGACCATCCTCCGAGTAGTGGGGACAATTTTTTTAAGGACTCTCCCTGTAAAGGAACTTAAGTGGAAACCAGATTTTTGATTAAAATGAATTAATGAATGAAAATAATTCCTGTGTGTGGTCCCCTATACATCTTATCTAACACTGACCCGACTCTTATGTAAAATTTGGCAGGACTCAGGCTGTAACTTGTGAGTCCAGCTGTATATTCCGCTGGTCTACTGAGGGATTGTGTCACAACCACAATGTTCCTGGTGTGAAAGACGAATGGCTGGCAAGCAGATGAGGAGAGTCAGATCTGCGACGGGATTCCTCGGCTTCATCTCACTATTATGGTTCCTGGCTGCAGTCTTATACGACTCTTCCAAAGGAACCAGAGGTCCTTTTCTAAGGGGCCAGAACACCTGGAGTGACAACGCCCCAGCGACACGGTCCCTGGCGTAAAGGATGTTTAGACTTTAGTGGCTGGTGTCTGTGTTAAAGGGCTACTTGTTGGAAACATCTGCACAGTGCTGGGCCCCATTCACTTTGTAGTGTCTATAGTCTCTGCATTTCTCTTGAGCCGAGTCATCAGAATAGAAAGCAATCAGACAAATAACCTTGCAGTCCTAGCCCCATAATGCCTGGCATAAAAAAAAAGTTTAAAGGAAACCTGTCAAGTTGTCTGGTGATTGCTTAATGTCTGAGATCCCCATCCTCAGAGCGTTCCATAGACAACTTTCATGGGCCACCATACAAGCTATGGACACAGATGTACAGAATCTTCTTTTTATAGGCTGAAGACACAGGCAGGCAGATGTTGTAAGAAACAATAAATGACCTTTACATGTATAACCCCAGCAGGATGTAAATTTATAGCGCTTTCCAATGATGACTCCCAGTTGCACGAACTTGCTGTGCACACACATACACAGCCAATTCTTGGCTGCACTGCACTTTATCCTATGAGTACTCACTACTGCCTCCTGGTCCATCACCACCACTTTGGGATTCTCATTGCTGGCCACCGCTGACTCCTGCACATTTGCTAACTTGCAATGTCTCCTCTGTCCCAACCACCTGGTCTTCTGGTCCTCGTTGCCTCTACTGCCACTGACTGATCTTCCTCTGAGGCTGCATGAGGATCCTCACTGTCATCTCTCATGCCTTCTGACACTGTCCTGATCAGAGATCTGTAAAAAAAGCCAACACAAGTGCACGGGCTCTCATCCGATCTGGACCTTTCTGCCAAAGCCTATCTGAATGATGGGCGGGCGCACGTGCACAGCCCGAAGATGCTTGGGATGCAGCCGCTTGCACTCCCCATTGCAAGATATCAGAGCCGGTTGCCCAATGACATAGGCACAGCAAAGGGCTCTGACCGGACAAGAGTCCACACCTGTGCCATTGGACCGAGGAAAAGTAAGCCGTCACTGACCATCTAGGGGGTTTCACACAGTGGGGCATCCCAAATCGGCACAGGGTTATATTTGGCCTGCATGTACAAGACTGAAATGAAGAATGAAAGAAATGAAAGAAAAATCATGGGACTAGAAATAGTTTTTATCCTGTAGCGTCCCCACCCATGAATCCTGATGATTAAATGAACAGCTGAAGTGGTGCGAACCCTTCCCCACTCCATCAATAAATAAAAAAAAGATGCCTGGAGCTAAATTTTATAGATTGCATGCTAGGAACATGACAGGCAAGCGCCTTTCTTCAGCCACAGCGCTGGGCCCCACGTGCTTCCTTGTGTCTCTAGCCTCTGCCTTTCTCATGAGTCAAGCCAACGGAACAGAAAGTAATCACAAAAAAACACAAAACCAGAAACATACACACAAATGAAGAAATGAGCTAAAGGTCACTGACCCCTGAAACCAGCACCTTCAGCTTTGTACCAGGGATAGCGGCAACAATAGCAATAGAGGGGAAGTTTCACACTGAAGGGGTGTGACCGGGGAAGGCTGATGTTGATTAATCATTTTCTGTGAGAATTTCTCTTTTTGGCACATGGGGGGAAATACTATCAAGGCTCTTCCCGTTTCCCACGTGCTGCCGATGCCTTACTGGTAGGTGCTATAATGCAGCATCACATAGTGTACTGGGAAGATGATGGTGGTGAACATGGCCCATGGGTGATGAGACAGTAACCTCTGTACCTGAGCACACAAGGCCACCGGCATGGCAGAATTTCACTGAAGGCATCCGAGGCAGCTGCGCAGTGCAGATAGGGCAGTGTACACTTAATCATGGCCTTAGAGGTCTGTTATGGTTCATATGACTGAGGGGTCTTTTATGGATTGAGGTATTCATTTGGCCAAGGGGGTCCCTTGTGGATTGGGAGAGTATTCATTTGGCTGGGAGGTCTCATATGGATTGGGGGGGTATTCATTTAGCTGAGGGGTGTCTTATGGATTGGTGGGGGAGTACTCATTTGGCTTAAATGTCTTTTATGGATCGGGGTCCACTCACTACCTGTAATGTGGAATACCGGTCACTGCCTGTAATGTGGAATACCGCTCACTGCCTGTAATGTGGAATACCGCTCACTGCCTGTAATGTGGAATACCGGTCACTGCCTGTAATGTGGAATACCGCTCACTGCCTGTAATGTGGGATACCGCTCACTGCCTGTAATGTGGGATACCGCTCACTGCCTGTAATGTGGAATACCGCTCACTGCTTGTAATGTGGGATACCGCTCACTGCCTGTAATGTGGGATACCGCTCACTGCCTGTAATGTGGAATACCGCTGACTGCCTGTAATGTGGGATACTGCTCACTGCCTGTAATGTGGGATACCGCTCACTGCCTGTATTGTGGGATACCGCTCACTGCCTGTAATGTGGGATACCGCTCACTGCCTGTAATGTGGGATACCGCTCACTGCCTGTAATGTGGGATGCCCCTCACTGCCTGTAATGTGGGATACCGCTCACTGCCTGTATTGTGGGATACCGCTCACTGCCTGTAATGTGGGATACCGCTCACTGCCTGTAATGTGGGATACCGCTCACTGCCTGTAATGTGGGATGCCCCTCACTGCCTGTAATATGGGATACCGCTCACTGCCTGTAATGTGGGATGCCCCTCACTGCCTGTAATGTGGGATACCGCTCACTGCCTGTAATGTGGGATACCGCTCACTGCCTGTAATGTGGGATACTGCTCACTGCTTGTAATGTGGGATACCGCTCACTGCCTGTAATGTGGGATACCGCTCACTGCCTGTAATGTGGGATACCGCTCACTGCTTGTAATGTGGGATACCGCTCACTGCCTGTAATGTGGGATATCGCTCACTGCCTGTAATGTGGGATACCGCTCACTGCCTGTAATGTGGGATACCGCTCACTGCCTGTAATGTGGGATACCGCTCACTGCTTGTAATGTGGGATACCGCTCACTGCCTGTAATGTGGGATATCGCTCACTGCCTGTAATGTGGGATACCGCTCACTGCCTGTAATGTGGGATACCGCTCACTGCCTGTAATGTGGGATACCGCTCACTGCCTGTAATGTGGAATACCGCTGACTGCCTGTAATGTGGGATACTGCTCACTGCCTGTAATGTGGGATACCGCTCACTGCCTGTATTGTGGGATACCGCTCACTGCCTGTAATGTGGGATACCGCTCACTGCCTGTAATGTGGGATACCGCTCACTGCCTGTAATGTGGGATGCCCCTCACTGCCTGTAATGTGGGATACCGCTCACTGCCTGTAATGTGGGATGCCCCTCACTGCCTGTAATGTGGGATACCGCTCACTGCCTGTAATGTGGGATACCGCTCACTGCCTGTAATGTGGGATACTGCTCACTGCTTGTAATGTGGGATACCGCTCACTGCCTGTAATGTGGGATACCGCTCACTGCCTGTAATGTGGGATACCGCTCACTGCTTGTAATGTGGGATACCGCTCACTGCCTGTAATGTGGGATATCGCTCACTGCCTGTAATGTGGGATACCGCTCACTGCCTGTAATGTGGGATACCGCTCACTGCCTGTAATGTGGGATACCGCTCACTGCTTGTAATGTGGGATACCGCTCACTGCCTGTAATGTGGGATATCGCTCACTGCCTGTAATGTGGGATACCGCTCACTGCCTGTAATGTGGGATACCGCTCACTGCCTGTAATGTGGGATACCGCTCACTGCCTGTAATGTGGGATACAGCTCACTGCCTGTAATGTGGGATACTGATCACTGCCTGTAATGTGGGATACTGATCACTGCCTGTAATGTGGGATACTGCTCACTGCCTGTAATGTGGGATACCGCTCACTGCCTGTAATGTGGGATACCGCTCACTGCCTGTAATGTGGGATACTGATCACTGCCTGTAATGTGGGATACTGCTCACTGCCTGTAATGTGGGATACCGCTCACTGCCTGTAATGTGGGATACCGCTCACTGCCTGTAATGTGGGATACCGCTCACTGCCTGTAATGTGGGATACAGCTCACTGCCTGTAATGTGGGATACTGATCACTGCCTGTAATGTGGGATGCCCCTCACTGCCTGTAATGTGGGATACCGCTCACTGCCTGTAATGTGGGATACCCCTCACTGCCTGTAATGTGGGATACTGATCACTGCTTGTAATGTGGGATGCCCCTCACTGCCTGTAATGTGGGATACCCCTCACTGCCTGTAATGTGGGATACCCCTCACTGCCTGTAATGTGGGATGCTGCTCACTGCCTGTAATGTGGGATACCGCTCACTGCCTGTAATGTGGGATACCGCTCACTGCCTGTAATGTGGGATACCGCTCACTGCCTGTAATGTGGGATACCGCTCACTGCCTGTAATGTGGGATACCGCTCACTGCCTGTAATGTGGGATACCGCTCACTGCCTGTAATGTGGGATACCGCTCACTGCCTGTAATGTGGGATACTGCTCACTGCCTGTAATGTGGGGTCTGTTATGGGGTGATTTTCCACACTGTCTGTAATGGGGTGATGGGGAGGTATTTTAGCACACCACTTGGTTCGGATTTTTTAAATTTATTTTCCTCGTCCCAATCCTAGGTTTGCCTTATGTGGCGATAAATAAGGTATATTTATTTTGCTGCGGTTTATCTTATGAACTTGAGTCTCTTATGGATTGGAGGAAGTATTCATTTAGCTGAGGACATTTTACCTACCTGAGGGGGTTACAACAAATTAAAATTTAAAGTGCATTAATTTGGTTGAGGGGGCTTTAATGGATTGAGGTAATATTCCTTTAGCTGAGAGGTCCCTTATGGAGTAAGGGGGTATTCATTTAGATAAGGGTTTATTTGTGGATTCTGGGGGGTAGTCATTTGGCTGAAGGGACATTTATGGACTGAGGGGTATTTAGTTCTATGTAAGTTAGAGTTCTGCTTTAGTCAGAGTAATGCCAGTGCAGTGTTGGCTCTGGGTGAGGCCTGGGAGACTGCTGTAGAGTTTTTCGCAGAAGGGGTGGCACATGTGGTGTCTGCCAGTCTGTCCCCAGCAGGCGCACAAAGAAATGCTGATTAAGTGGGAGAATCTGCAAACCACAAAGCTTCCCTAATTTATTTTCCCACACATGACGCTGCAGATTCCAGAATGTAACCTCCTCAGAGCTGAGGCACATGTGCCATCACCATGAGAATATGTAGGGCATTGGCAGAAAGGGCCATTAAAATGCAACCTCTGCGGCAGAGACTAGCCAGCACTATATACATGTGAGTCATGTGACTGCTTCTATGTGCTCTGTACAGTGCTGTGGAATATGTCAGCACTATATAAATGTATAATAACAGTGTGTGAGTGTGGAGGGGACATTAGAGTGTGAGCTCTGAGGGACAGGGAGTCATGTGACTGCTTCTATGTGCTCTGTACAGTGCTGTGGAATATGTCAGTGCTATATAAATGTATAATAACAGTGTGTGAGTGTGGAGGGGACATTAGAGTGTGAGCTCTGAGGGACAGGGAGTCATGTGACTGCTTCTATGTGCTCTGTACAGTGCTGTGGAATATGTCAGTGCTATATAAATGTATAATAACAGTGTGTGAGTGTGGAGGGGACATTAGAGTGTGAGCTCTGAGGGACAGGGAGTCATGTGACTGCTTCTCAGATCAGCTCATACGGGCGGAGGAGCAGGGTGTGTGCAGCTGAGCTCCCAGCTGGGAGTCAGCATGGAATCTGACCCAGGAGGAGGTGATGGGAGCTGGGATCAAGGATTCAGGAAAGTCCAGGGATTGGAGTCAGGCCTACAGCAGGCCCCTGGAGAAGGATGTTCCTTGGAAATGGAGGTTGGTGAATCTAAGGAAACTTTTGTTACTGTTCGGAAACAAATGCTTATGGGTCAGAAAGGAAAGTTTATGCTGCAAATGCGAATCTCCAAGTTGCGGGAGGAATTAAAGCAGGAAAATGATGTTAATAAGAAGGAGCAGATCTATGAAGCTATTGATCAGTGTGAGCAGGAATTAAATGCAATGAAAGATAAATGTGCTGCAGACAGCGGGGAGCCCCCTAAGATGGAGCACTGGTCCCCCCAGAGAGTCAGAGACGCCCGGCTACAGAGTATAAAGAGGAGAGACATTATTGCTAAGAAAGGCATTGATGAGGACACTGTGCTCACTGTAGTGACCCAAGGCTGCCCAGTGCGGGTGAGGCCGGGGACATTCAGGGGCAATCCAGCAAGTGAAGAGTTATCTCCCCCAGCTCCCTATACCTCTGATACTGACCAGTCTGATCTTCCAGATCCAGCAAGTAAGGAGTTAAGGGTGGCAGCTCCTGTTACTAATGAACTGTGCAACACCCCAGATAATGCAGCCCCTGCAAGTGACACCCTGGGAATATCTGTGAAAAATATTGCTTCAGAAGTAATAATCCCTGGCATAGAGACTATGGAGCAAAATTTGCTTAACTCAGGGAATTCAGGTCTTGATCAGACTCCACAAATACCAGTGACTCCAGAGCCAGACATGCAAGTGATTCCTAATAGACCCATTATGGACTCTCAGATACTAACAATAGGAATGTCTGATCCAGAAACCCAGCGAGCGCAGCCAGCCAATGAGAACCCTGGCAGCCTATTAATTACAGAATCTGCATTACAGAACATTGTTACCAGTATCATTGGCACAAGTGAGGGCCCTGGAATCAGGATACCTCATAAGGATGAAAACCCTGGAACTAGCATGCCAAAAAATAATCCAGTGGCCAGTAACTCTAAGGCACAAGACCAAGACCCGACTCCCCAGCAGAGGCGGCTCTTCTCCAGCGTCACAGGACTGGCAAACCCACCGGCACAGAGGAGGAATGCGGTGAGAATAAAATATGTGGGGCCAGAGGAGGATCTCCCCACCAGGCAGTATATTGGGAGAACTCTGATAAAGGACTTCATGAAGTTTGAGGCTGCTGAAATCTTTGCTTTAATTCATGTTCCCTCCAGCAGGTTATATGACATCAGTTTTAAGCTGCCGCACAGCCTGGACCTTTTCTGGGACATTTATAACAGGACACGTGATAATGAAATCTGGAAAAATCTTCATGTAATCCAGTTGTCTAAACCCCAGGCAGTTACAGTCACCATTTTGTTCCAGTCTGAGGTGGTGGCCCTGGCAGACGTGATGCATTGGATAGGCCGGCAATGCAAGGTGCTCAGCCAACCTGCCAAGATCTATGATGAGGAAGGATTCTGGAATGGTGGATACACTATTAAAGTGCAGCTGACCCAGGAAAATGGGGTAACCAGGCACCTGCCACATGCCTTTTACCTGGGCCCTGATAGGGGCATATGTTACTACCCTGGGCAGCCCAGGCGCTGCCATAAATGTGGAGGCAGACATTTGGCTTTTAGCTGCCCTCATATAAAGTGCTCATTGTGTGGGGAGCTTGGGCACACAAAGGACTCGTGTACAGGTATTATTGTGTGTAACCTGTGCTCAGGAGTGGGGCATACATTCCGCGAGTGCCCTCATGCCCAGCATAATAAAACTGCTGACCTGCTGGTAGAGAATGAGGTGGTCAATGCCGGCCATGAGCATGAAGTGACTGATCCTGAGGCTGGTAAATTTCACCCACCACCAATCAGTGCAACGTCCAATAGTATTGGCTCAGTGGTGCCAACAGAAGCCCCAGTTCTATATTCTGCCCCAGTGATGCTAACAGAAGCCCCAGTTCTATATTCTGACCCAGTGATGCCAGAAGTTGCGGCAGAATCTGGCACAACAGCTAAGGATGATAATGTCGGATTTCAGACTGTAAAAAGGAAAAATAAAGCAGCAGCAGGAAAAGACAAGTTAAAAAAATTATCAAGTGAAAGCAAACCCCAAGAGCCAGCCTCTTTGGACATTTCCCGGGGTCGCTATTATGTGCTAAGAGACCGTAAGGAAAATTTGGACGAGCAACCAATGGGCAGCATGGCAGAGGACAAAGATCTGGATGATGGGGCCTCCCAGGTGTCCGTCAATACCACTGAGGACATCAATGAGGAAGAGGAGGTAGAGGCTCCTGTGGCCATTAAGAGATGGGGCTCCAAAGGACATGGCAGTGGGAAGAAGAAAAAGGCGAGGAAAGCCAGGTGACCTAGATGAGGCTCAGGGTATATTCACTGAGTGTGAGTGGAGACCCGTCGCCAGGTGATATTTCAGCAGTGTTGCTGCTGCACGAGACCAGGATGAGATCCAATGCTGATGTTTCCTTTGTTAAAGTATTCTGCAGAGTCTGAGGGGTGCGCAGAACAGAGACCAGTCTGCCCCCCCCCCCCCCCGATACTTACTGGGGTCATATTATTTCACTGTTTTCCTTCTGATTTCAACATGTATATAGTGTTATGTATCTGTATATACAATCTGCAAACCAGCAATGTGTAAGTAATTGTCAGTGAGTTTACAATAAAAGATATGTGACTGCTTCTATGTGCTCTGTACAGTGCTGTGGAATATGTCAGTGCTATATAAATGTATAATAACAGTGTGTGAGTGTGGAGGGGACATTAGAGTGTGAGCTCTGAGGGGCAGGGAGTCATGTGACTGCTTCTATGTGCTCTGTACAGTGCTGTGGAATATGTCAGTGCTATATAAATGTATAATAACAGTGTGTGAGTGTGGAGGGGACATTAGAGTGTGAGCTCTGAGGGACAGGGAGTCATGTGACTGCTTCTATGTGCTCTGTACAGTGCTGTGGAATATGTCAGCGCTATATTAATGTATAATAATAGTGTCATTGCCCTCCCCTCGGCTCCCCTGAGAAGTAGGCACTGGCAGATAACAAGTGGGCTCTTGTTGGTGTTCCCAGAGCTGCCATCCAATGACCGTATTCTAATAAAGTCAGTGGGCGGGGCGATAGGGGTCTGAGGTAACAATGCGCCACTTGATCCGGGAGGGATCTCCAGGAGAGCCGGATACCTCACTGCCAGATTTTTCCAATTAGCTGACCACGGCAAACGCTGTGCTGCTGCTGGTGACTGCGTGGGATTCAGAGCTGCGCCGCGCCTGCTCAGCCCAAACCGCAGCCTGTTTCTAAGAAAAGCGAGCAGGAACAGGGAACAATGAGGTCATGTGACCCGGGCGCGCTCCAGCTTTTGCAACTATTTATCCCTATGCTGGCTGATGGTGTGATGTCATACAGAAAGCACAGAGCACGGGCCTTTAACCCTTAAGAGGCTAGGAGATATTTTCTTATTAATTAACCCAAGCTTCAGTCAAAATGTTTAGTTTTTTTGAGGGTTTTGAAGTCCCTCAACTAGTAAATTTGCATAATCATCGCAACTTTTTTGTGCGATGAGACCAGACTATTTAATTGCTATAGGGGACTACCTTCTGCCTCATTCACTGAAACCTCCCAACCATCATCTTGAAAATTCCCAGTAACAGATTCATTTTAAGACAATCCCGTGGAAGTCAAAATTACACATACCTACCAACTTTTCAGGGTGGGAAAGAGGGACATATGTTGAATTAGGCCACACACCCTCATTTGAGGGATAGATAGGAGATAGGATGTAACAGTTACAACAATAGAAACACTTTGCATAGGGGAATGAATCATTTATTGATGCAGATCTGCATGTTACACCTCAAAGAGGGACAAATGAAAACAAAGAGGGACAGGGGGACATGGACTCAAAAGAGGGACAGTTCCTTCAAATCAGGGACACTTGGGAGGTATGCAGTCAGCATAGATGCAGGGGTACTCACGCACTGCAGTGCCCCCCCCCCCTGCACCAATCTGACCAGCTGGATCAAGCTTTGGCCCCACCCTTTGCAGGCCTCTGATTTAGCTAGGCTAAAGTTGCAGACAAGCATAAAACACAGGGTTCCCATGCCAGTGACACCATTCTAGTTTCTGTGACACCCAAACCCAAAATATGGTTACTTAGCAGAGGCAGAGCCCCAGGAAGCCATGGAGCCACCTTATGGGGGTGGCTAGGCCAAAACCAGGAGCTTGGATCTCTAGTTGTTTCTTATGGCAGAATATGTACAGCAAAGGTAAAGAAGCAAAACCCAGTATTGGAACAGTGAAAATACTGTACAAGGACATGAGCTCAAGGATATTCAGAGACAAGGCAGCAATGGTAACTGAAGAATAAATGGCAGGAGCAGAACACACTGGAGGCTTGGAAGTACCTGGATAGTCAGCTCAGTTGGGTTCTAAATTTTATATGACACAGATGGTTCAATGTCACATGTCACCCTCTTGGGTTCAAATAATTATGGGTTCAGTAGGTCAGAAGCCACACCATGTAGGAAGTCACATGTTCCACCTAGTTGGGTTAAATTAGTTAGGACATACACAGTTGGTTTTAGTGAGTGTAGGTAATACATCCAGATAGATTCAATGAGTCCACTGACATCCAGTTGGGTCCTGTGAGTTCTGAGATAAAACCTTGTAGATTCCATGAGTCACATGCCACACCCAGATAGGTCCTATTAGTCCCATGATACAACCAGATGGATGTACAAGAGCATACAATGGCATTGATGGCCATCGTATGCTTGTGTACACAGAAATCTTCCGCATTTAACGCATCTGTACAGTGAGTGTACACATGCCTAGAGCTGTGGAGCAGTTTCCTTAATTACGGCGCTGTGGAGCAGTTGGGGGTGGTTAGGTGCCTTGCACAAGAGCACTTCAGTCATGTTCAGGTTCGGGATTCTTGTTCGGGTTGGCCAAGACTGCCCCTATAAGATGGGTGGGGAGGAGGAGAGCGATAACTTGTAAATAATAACTAAGGCAACAGGAAGCCGATTACTGCACCCATGGTTTGTCAGATGAACTTCTTCATGGAAGAATAGACCCAGCTACTTTGCCCACTTTTTACCTCCTGTACAAGAATTCAACCCTTAAAATTGGGTTGCGCCAGTGGTGCATCTGCTTTAAGTGACATAAAAGTCCATGCAAAGCAATGTAATAAGTTTGCTTTATAAGTGGCAGAGGAGTAAAAGCTGCACGTGTAAGCAGCATCCTGTCAAGCGTCGTAACCGGCCGGCTGGCCTGCAGCGAGCCTTATTGGTGGGGACACTCCGGCAAGAGGAAACAGACGAGAAGGTCAGGCATGTTTGTAGAGGAATCTGCCAAGACTGAGTGAGTTTTATGAGTGCTCCCGGAGGGGAGAAACAGGTGTCTGTACACAGCGCGGAAAACCATTTATCCATCGGAGACCGGCCTGCCAGTGAATAATAGGATGCGTCAGCCGCTGTATTATTCCAGAATCTTCCTCATATGGTGGAAATTAATCCACACATCTTGCTTGTGTTCAAAAAATGTAATGGGGGTGGGGGGAACACAACTATGCGCCTCCGCAGACACCGGTCCCTGGAATGTCCTCTATTTAGGAGGCCTCTCAACAAAGTAGTTCTACTTTGGCTAATAAAGCTCATGAATTAGACCTGGGGTATCCATTCAATTTTAGCAAGGCTTTTAGTCCCAGAAAGTAGAAACCTGGAGAGACTTGTAAATAGAAAAAATGCAGTAACACCCTAAAGAATTTCTACACCTCAAAATCCAGTTAGATTGACCTTATAGTGGGGTTGTGTAAGGTTCTCAAAACTGAGTGCAAAGGTCATATTTCAACATTACAGAGGCTTTCAAAAACACATCATAAAACAGATCAGCAAAAAAAGGATAATTACTTGCTTTGGAACTGAGAATGACAGCTATTTCTGAAGCTGTAGAATTTGTAAACTGTGTGCTGCTGTGGTGAAAGTGCATCCTGAGTGGACAAACGGCACAGAGGCTAACTAGTGGCTCGGAAACTGCAAAGCAGCATGTGTCATGGATGTGAAAGGTGAACACCAGCTCCAAAGGTGCTCAAGGGTGGACCAACGAGCTACAGTGGAGTGGGTCACTGCCAAAATGAACCAGGGAGCTAACACAACAATTCTGTGAACCTGACTGAGCATGCGGCTCAGAAGCAGGTGTATGTCACTGCACCTCTGCTAACAAAGTTGCATCAGCAGAAATATCAGAGAGCAAATACCCTGCAGCCATTGCTAGAACACAACTGGTGGTGGCAGCCTCATAGTCTGGGAAATGTAGCATTCTCTGAGCCCACCAATTCATGTGGAAGGCACTCTTAATAAATCAATCCTTATAGATCACGTGTCTTGTATCGAGCAGATGGGTTCTTCTAACAAGACATGTCACACGGGTGGAAATGCCTGATATTGGTTGGAATAGCATGACCAAGACTTCAAAGTACTACCCTGCCCCTTAATTCCCCAGACTTTAACCCAACTGAGCATCCGTTTCAACCACCTTGATGTGTTCCCTCTATGGATCCATCCCCAAATGCAGGGTGCAGCTGGAGGGTCCAGCTACTGTGGAGTGTAGTGCAGTCAGCATGGCTCCAGGTACCTGTGACAATCTACCAACACAATACTTGTAAAGCAGAAGAAAACACTTTTTTGGTCCCCCCCCGCGCAACCCCCCACCTGCCCTACCCACATAAGTACATTGGATGATGATGCTGGCTCAGCTGTTCTTCCACCGCTAAAGCCATGCCCTCTGGCAGCCTTGAGATCGACGACTGGCTAATTGAGACCTGTGCTAGTCCGCTGGCCACAACCCTAGTTTCCTAGTGGAATGTGTGGAGAGCGCACAGCTGCATGGAAGCTGGGGATACGGCCACCAGAGAACACATAGTCATGGGAGCCACCGGTAAAGGTGAGTTCACTGGTGACGTGGGGTTGCACACAGCTGGGCATCCTGGTATAGGATGCAGCCGCCGCTCTGGAGTCTGTTCAATTCCATGGCCAGACGCACGGCTTTTTGAGCTGCTTCGATATTGTTTGTTCCTCTTTATAATTGGACTCAATTGTGTATAACCAGAGGTGAGCTGTATGTCACTTCGTCTGCTTATCTTGTCTTATCTGTGGGTGACTTGTGGTGTGAGACCAGTAATCTCCAGAAAACTCCAACAGGGGGACCACTGATCTCCCTGGGCAATTACATTTATACACTTCTTTTAATTCTATATTTCTGGACAGTTTTACCTCTAAAAGTTGGTTCCAGCCTGCATTTTTAGGACAACTTTCCCCATCAACATTCACCACCCGGGTGTCAGTTAAACTGCAGTGGCACTAGCACAGACCCCGAGATATCTCTTTCTTGCAATACCAGCACAATCTCACTTAGCTGTGAGTAGATAATAATAATAGGGGAGCTGATGTAATTGGGCAATTCTTCCCAGTAATACCTTCATTTAAATAATAACAACGTTTAGCTTGCAAATCTCTCAGCGGCTCACCGCCCTGCAAACAATGGACCACTGTAAATACTGGAAATTTCATTCCACCAATCTGTTTATGTTACCTATTTCAGAATAATAGCGTGTTTATAGCCTGGAAGTGGCTCTGGGGGAAAAGCCTGTAAGCTTATTATGAAGGAATTTGTGTTTTCTTAACAAGTTATTTTATACATATATTTTTATTATTTTGGCTGTGCCATTCAGAGGTGTTTAATGAACGGAGACTCGCGGGTCACGTTTGTAAAGCGCTGCGCGACGGCTGGTTTAGAAGAGACATGGAAGCCAGAGATGAATGTAGACTCATAAAGTTATAACAATACACGTTTGTGTACTATGGTGCGGAAACAGCAAATCGTGAAGAGCGTATATGGTTAAATGATAAGCTAGATGGGCAAATGTAGGTGTTTGGCCCTTCTAATGAAAGTCATTTTTGGGGCATTAATGGCACTTTCAATCTAGCACATCACTTTGCTATTTGTAGCAAGAAGTCAAAACAACTGGGCTTGCTGTGTTTTTCCTTTTTTTAAACATTAGTCCTCTGACTTGCTTTTTACATTTTGACTTGAAGTTACCCTCCTGTCAAAAAAAAGGACTGTTGGGTTACTGATTGAGGAATACCACGCTCCAAATACCTGCACTAAGAGCCCACACTGGCTGCAAGTCATGTGGGCCATGATTGTGTCTCCCAAAAATGATCTGGCAAGTACCAGCGCTGATTCTAGGGTTCCAGCACCAGTATGTAGATCATGACATCCCTTAAATAGATTCTCTATTCTTGCCCTGTACACTGAACCTTATTTTGTACCAAAAGATCACATTAAAGGGACAAAATAACACATACATATATCCTTACCCAATTCATCCTCAAATTATTTGTTGATGTTGGAAGTATGATATTCATTTGATCAGGACATCAAGTCCACTTATTGTCCACGTTCCCGGGCAGAGCGAGTAAGCTGTGTCTCTGTCAAAGTGAATAGAACACAGTGCACGCCAGTCACATTGTCAGCGGCAGTTCTGTGCAAACAAATGGGCAGATGGGCATCTGAGATATTTCAAGGTACATATGAGTGGACTCGGTTACAGTTACAGGTTGAACCTCTGAAGGAGCTGTGAGGTGGAAGAGGCGAGTATTTGTCGTTTGTTTGCCTGCACTGTCCCTTTAAGAAAATCATTTAGATGATCAACTAAACGTCCAAATCCAGTGGGTTTGACCAGTTGCAAAACTTGAGTTTTTATCCGTACCATAGCACACATTTTACTAGGCACCCCCCACCCGCTCAGATCATCAAATGAATTGAGCGGGTGTTCCGGTTCTAGAAGAAATGGGCCCCATTGCTCCTCTAGTCCCTGTCACAACCCTTACAATTGAGTTTGGTATGCCCCTGCTTAATACTAAGACGCTGGACCTGGCATATGTAGACAAACCTTTGCAGTAAAATTGCTTGTCAAGAAGAACTCATGGAACTGACAGAGGATGCCACTAGCCCAACATATATGTTTCTCACATTTATACTACTAGACCTGTCCTGCTCACCTGTTAGATGGAAACATCTAGGAGTAACACAGCTGTGAAGATGCGAGCGACGCAAGCTCACAGAATGAGACCACAGAGTTTCAAAATGTGGGGGATTCAAAAATGGTCTGTCCTCCAATGCAACACTCTCTACTGTGTATCAAACTGTTTTTGGAAGCAACAGTGGTACAAAAATAATTAATTCTGCATTTTATGAATTGTGTTTCTATGGCCACGCAGCTACACCCAGGCTTTGTTGGAAAAGAGAAGGGCATGATATTGGCTGAACCATACACCTTGCTGTGATTGATCAACATCCTTGCAAGAAAGTGTGGCAGAGGAATCAATATGTCACGCTTGGCCGGAGTTAGATGTCCGATGTAAAAAAATTAGGATTACACTCCTACAGCAGAACTGGCACATGAGATGAACCAACACTGGACCTGGAGTCTAGGGGCAACCTTTGTCTT
Source organism: Gastrophryne carolinensis (assembly GCA_027917425.1). Lineage (NCBI taxonomy): Eukaryota > Metazoa > Chordata > Amphibia > Anura > Microhylidae > Gastrophryne > Gastrophryne carolinensis. The sequence continues at coordinate 373,804,877 of CM051235.1, forward strand.
TACTGGTATCCCCCAGCAAGGATCGACAGGCTGGGCTACAAAGAAGCGTGAGGTAGTGCAATTGGGTAATAGAGGGCCTGGACAGACATACAGCAGTCATGCGATAACCAATTGGCAGCAGGGCAGGATCTAGTACATGTTGAGTTCCAGGCAAGAGTCGTGGGAAGGCAACGGAGATTTATTGTCCGTAACCAGAGCAAAGGCTCAAGAGCAGGAGAATTGTAGTCAGAAGCCAAAAACAAAGATTTAAAGTGCAAGATTCACTAGGAACTCGGAACACAAAAATCCATAAGTGTGGTAAGAGGGACGGCAAGATCGTCTGGCACCATATTGGTGTTTCAGCTTCTTGTTTATATGCATATATTTGCACACATGTATGGGAGCAAATGCTCTGAAGGGTCCATTGCAAACATGTCTATACATACCAACTTATCCATGCTTTAGATACAGAGGTTTGCACACAGCAATGGAAATAATGCCCATAAGAGTCTATTAGTCAATTTGAGTGGAAGCTATAAGGTCCAACGACTGAGGAAGTGTGTTTGTCCTACTGGAGTATACAATGATAAAGTAAAAAACTGTGTGCTTTGTGTTAGCAGTTTGGAAAGTAACCTTTTGCATTGTGTCTCTATGGAGAAGAGAGCAAAATGGTCAAGTGCACCAGCCTGTTTTCTAGACTTTAAGCTCTGGCTTTGCTCTGCCGCTTTTGAATAAACAAAACTGAACACAAAACAATACTTTAAAGCGGACCAAAACCCAGGATAGTCAAAAGTTTTGACTATCCTGGGTTTTGGTCCTTTCCCCGGGGGCACCCTGATCAGGGGTGCCTCGCTGTGTAAAACTCCCCAGGACGCCCAAACGGACTCACCTCTTCCTGGTCGCACGGCGCGTCTAAGAGCAGCGGCTCTGACAGCCGCATCCTCCGCCTCCGTCTAACAGGGAGCATGCCCGCGCCGGCCTTTCACAAAAGCCTGGCGCGGGCATGCGCACTGCTAGAGAGAAGCGAAGGATGCGGCCGCCAGAGCCGCTGCTCTTAGACGCGCCGTGCGCCTAGGAAGAGGTGAGTTGGCTGCGGCTATCTGGGAGGGTTTCACACAGTGGGGCACCATGGATCGGGGTGCCCGTGGGGAAAGGACCAAAACCCAGGATAGTCAAAATCCTGGGTTTTGGTCCACTTTAAGGGCAGCCTTGACGGGGCTCTGTAATTTTCTGTTGTCAGTCGGCTAGTTCTGCCCATTCACTGTTTTACATGTGCGAAAAGGAAAATTCAATGTCAATGATGCCTCACTGAATTTATTTTTTACAACATCTCTGGGGAAATTGAATAAAAAGTTGAATGAAGGCCTTCCGAAAGTTATTTTTTCTGAAAATAACAAACATTTGCAACCACGGAGCATTTAGGTTTGGCCAACACAAATAACCCCTAACGAGCAGCAAACACAGATAAGGAAAGTCCTAACTATGTACTTTACGCAGAGGAGCGTTGCAATAGCGGTCCCTTAAGCAGTGTTCGTAGCTTACTGTTCCCTGCCAGGAGGTAGGAGGCTGCACCTGGAGCTTCTGGTGATGGAGACTGGGGGCCAGTGGCCGGGTGGCTGAAGCATTCACCAGCAACTGAAGGACTCAGGGGGAGGCAAGCGGCAGAATGGCTGGAAGGATCCTGCAGCAGGCCACACCACCTCGGGGGCGGCTGCAGCAGATGACTCTAAAGGTGAGAATCAGTGAGGATAGGCTGCAGCAGATGACTCTAAAGGTGAGAATCAGTGAGGATAGGCTGCAGCAGATGACTCTAAAGGTGAGAATCAGTGAGGATAGGCAGAGTTGAGTGAGGACATGACCTGCGCCACAACACACATGCCCGTAAAGCAATACATACACTTTACCTGTGCTGCCCATAGACATCTGTGGACTGCATGGTGATTGATGCCTGCAACATTTCCCAAAATGGGCACCAACACTTGGGAATTCTAACAAACTCAGATTGGCTTTGATTTGCTCTCAATGTAGGCGGCAGAAGGTTATCACAAAAATACAGAAGAGGGGATGCATATGTGGTACCAGGAGGGGAAGGGGTAAGTCTGTAATTTGCCACTAATACTCACATAAACTTGATTCCATTTGAGAAACACAAACAGCCAAACTAAGCCGTAATGGCAAAACCCCCATCGTGGCAGATAAACAAGTAAATGGACCCCTGAGAATATGGAAAGGTAATGTGGAGTCTTGGATAAACAATTTAACTGAAAGTGCCAATGAAAGAGTGCGTGTGTGAGCCCAGTGCATTAGGGTAACATAGGCCCCGGAATCTGCCTGTCACAACACCATCATTTATCAAGATGGCGATGGCTATTAAATTAATGTGTGTATATTACCACATGCTAAAAGCAAAAAAGGTAGTGCTCGAAATAGAGCCGAGAAGACAACCTTTTACTAACAAAAGAGCTAATGTATATATTTTAGAATTTCGACATGTTGGTGCAATTTAAGTCATGACAAGAAATTTGCACTGCCCTAAATGGGACAAGTGATGTATTTCTATCTGTATTAAAAAAGAATACAGAAAATTAGTACTGATTTACAATTAGAGAATTAAAGAGTATCTTCTGGCTTATTCACAGAGTGCCAAAGGGCACAAGACCGGCATCTTACCAGTAGGGATGAGCGAATCGATCGGGACAAACCCGGATTCGATCCGAATTTCGTGAAAAATTCGAATCGGATCGAATCCGCTCGTTTTCCTTTAACATCCATTCATTTACATTACAGGCATTCTAAGATGGCGGACGGGACATGTCCAGACATCAACCCCGCGCCAGTGCAAGCTGGGACAGTCACATGCAGCCTATCAGCAGCCAGCAAGCCCGGTGACGTCACAGCGCTATTTAAGTCGGCCATCTTGCTTTTCCTCATTTCTCTATTGCATTCGTGAGAGACAGGACGCTGCTGTAGGCAGGGAGAGACAGTTAGACAGACAGGGACAGACAGGGACAGGCTGGAAAAGGGCAGGAGACAGACAGAAAGTCAGCGAAAAGCAGGGAAAGTTAGGAAAAATCGGAGTCAGTCACAGGGAGATTTTTTTTTTTCATCCAGCCTGAGTGTTACTGGCTGGCTGACTGGCTTTGTTAGCGTTTTCAGGCTGCTTATACACTAACTGTGCATATATACTGAACTGATAACAAGTCTGCTGTGAGGCATCCCATTCTGTGACTACACCAGCCTCTATTTAATACCATAATAACCATTTGCACTTATTCTAATAGAAATTAGGCCTGATAAAGACACTTTTGCTGTGCATAGTCTTACTGCTGCCTGCCAGGTGCTCTCTGGTTTTTGGGGCATCCCATTCTGTGACTACACCAGCCTCTATTTAATACCATAATAACCATTTGCACTTATTCTAATAGAAATTAGGCCTGATAAAGACACTTTTGCTGTGCATAGCCTTACTGCTGCCAGGTGCTCTCTGGTTTTTGGGGCATCCCATTCTGTGACTACACCAGCCTCTATTTAATACCATAACCATTTGCACTTATTCTAAAAGTCATTTGGCCTGATAAAGACACTTTTGCTGTGCATAGTACTACTGCTGCCTGCCAGGTGCTCTCTGGTTTTTGGGGCATCCCATTCTGTGACTACACCAGCCTCTATTTAATACCATAATAACCATTTGCACTTATTCTAATAGAAATTAGGCCTGATAAAGACACTTTTGCTGTGCATAGTCTTACTGCTGCCTGCCAGGTGCTCTCTGGTTTTTGGGGCATCCCATTCTGTGACTACACCAGCCTCTATTTAATACCATAACCATTTGCACTTATTCTAATAGAAATTAGGCCTGATAAAGACACTTTTGCTGTGCATAGCCTTACTGCTGCCAGGTGCTCTCTGGTTTTTGGGGCATCCCATTCTGTGACTACACCAGCCTCTATTTAATACCATAACCATTTGCACTTATTCTAAAAGTCATTTGGCCTGATAAAGACACTTTTGCTGTGCATAGTACTACTGCTGCCTGCCAGGTGCTCTCTGGTTTTTGGGGCATCCCATTCTGTGACTACACCAGCCTCTATTTAATACCATAATAACCATTTGCACTTATTCTAATAGAAATTAGGCCTGATAAAGACACTTTTGCTGTGCATAGTCTTACTGCTGCCTGCCAGGTGCTCTCTGGTTTTTGGGGCATCCCATTCTGTGACTACACCAGCCTCAATTTAATACCATAATAACCATTTGCACTTATTCTAATAGAAATTAGGCCTGATAAAGACACTTTTGCTGTGCATATTCTTACTGCTGCCTGCCAGGTGCTCTCTGGTTTTTGGGGCATCCCATTCTGTGACTACCCCAGCCTCTATTTTATACCATAACCATTTGCACTTATTCTAATAGAAATTAGGCCTGATAAAGACACTTTTGCTGTGCATAGCCTTACTGCTGCCAGGTGCTCTCTGGTTTTTGGGGCATCCCATTCTGTGACTACACCAGCCTCTATTTAATACCATAATAACCATTTGCACTTATTCTAATAGAAATTAGGCCTGATAAAGACACTTTTGCTGTGCATAGTCTTACTGCTGCCTGCCAGGTGCTCTCTGGTTTTTGGGGCATCCCATTCTGTGACTACACTAGCCTCTATTTAATACCATAACCATTTGCACTTATTCTAAAAGTCATTTGGCCTGATAAAGACACTTTTGCTGTGCATAGTACTACTGCTGCCTGCCAGGTGCTCTCTGGTTTTTGGGGCATCCCCTTCTGTGACTACACCAGCCTCTATTTAATACCATAATAACCATTTGCACTTATTCTAATAGAAATTAAGCCTGATAAAGACACTTTTGCTGTGCATAGTCTTACTGCTGCCTGCCAGGTGCTCTCTGGTTTTTGGGGCATCCCATTCTGTGACTACACCAGCCTCTATTTAATACCATAACCATTTGCACTTATTCTAATAGAAATTAGGCCTGATAAAGACACTTTTGCTGTGCATAGTCTTACTGCTGCCAGGTGCTCTCTGGTTTTTGGGGCATCCCATTCTGTGACTACACCAGCCTCTATTTAATACCATAACCATTTGCACGTATTCTAATAGAAATTAGGCCTGATAAAGACACTTTTGCTGTGCATAGTCTTACTGCTGCCTGCCAGGTGCTCTCTGGTTTTTGGGGCATCCCATTCTGTGACTACACCAGCCTCTATTTAATACCATAATAACCATTTGCACTTATTCTAATAGAAATTAGGCCTGATAAAGACACTTTTGCTATGCATAGTCTTACTGCTGCCTGCCAGGTGCTCTCTGGTTTTTGGGGCATCCCATTCTGTGACTACACCAGCCTCTATTTAATACCATAATAACCATTTGAACTTATTCTAATAGAAATTAGGCCTGATAAAGACACTTTTGCTGTGCATAGCCTTACTGCTGCCAGGTGCTCTCTGGTTTTTGGGGCATCCCATTCTGTGACTACACCAGCCTCTATTTAATACCATAACCATTTGCACTTATTCTAAAAGTCATTTGGCCTGATAAAAACACTTTTGCTGTGCATAGTACTACTGCTGCCTGCCAGGTGCTCTCTGGTTTTTGGGGCATCCCATTCTGTGACTACACCAGCCTCTATTTAATACCATAACCATTTGCACTTATTCTAATAGAAATTAGGCCTGATAAAAACACTTTTGTTGTGCATAGCCTTACTGCTGCCAGGTGCTCTCTGGTTTTTGGGGCATCCCATTCTGTGACTACACCAGCCTCTATTTAATACCATAATAACCATTTGCACTTATTCTAATAGAAATTAGGCCTGATAAAGACACTTTTGCTGTGCATAGTCTTACTGCTGCCTGCCAGGTGCTCTCTGGTTTTTGGGGCATCCCATTCTGTGACTACACCAGCCTCTATTTAATACCATAATAACCATTTGCACTTATTCTAATAGAAATTAGGCCTGATAAAGACACTTTTGTTGTGCATAGCCTTACTGCTGCCAGGTGCTCTCTGGTTTTTGGGGCATCCCATTCTGTGACTACACTAGCCTCTATTTAATACCATAACCATTTGCACTTATTCTAAAAGTCATTTGGCTTGATAAAGACACTTTTGCTGTGCATAGTACTACTGCTGCCTGCCAGGTGCTCTCTGGTTTTTGGGGCATCCCCTTCTGTGACTACACCAGCCTCTATTTAATACCATAATAACCATTTGCACTTATTCTAATAGAAATTAAGCCTGATAAAGACACTTTTGCTGTGCATAGTCTTACTGCTGCCTGCCAGGTGCTCTCAGGTTTTTGGGGCATCCCATTCTGTGACTACACCAGCCTCTATTTAATACCATAACCATTTGCACTTATTCTAATAGAAATTAGGCCTGATAAAGACACTTTTGCTGTGCATAGCCTTACTGCTGCCAGGTGCTCTCTGGTTTTTGGGGCATCCCATTCTGTGACTACACCAGCCTCTATTTAATACCATAACCATTTGCACTTATTCTAATAGAAATTAGGCCTGATAAAGACACTTTTGCTGTGCATAGTCTTACTGCTGCCTGCCAGGTGCTCTCTGGTTTTTGGGGCATCCCATTCTGTGACTACACCAGCCTCTATTTACTATAACCCTTTGCACTTATTCTAAAAGTCATTTGTCCTGATAAAGACACTTTTGCTGTGCATAGTAGTACTGCTCACAGGTGCACTGCTGGCTGTTGGGGCATCCCATTCTGTAACATACCATTAGCCTCTGCATTTACTGTAAGCTGCACAGTTATTTAAAGTAATTTGGGCTGTATGAGCCTGCTTACACACTGTTGCTGTGTGCATATATACTGATCTCAAGTCAGCTTTGGGGCATCCCATTCTGTAACATACCATTAGCCTCTGCATTCACTGTAAGCTGCACAGTTATTTAAAGTAATTTGGGCTGTTTCAGCCTGCTTACACACTGTTGCTGTGTGCATATATACTGATCTCAAGTCTGCTGTGGGCATCCCATTCTGTAACATACCATTAGCCTCTGCACTTACTGTAAGCTGCGCAGTTATTTAAAGTAATTTGGCCTGTTTGAGCCTACTTATCCACTCTTGCTGTGCATATATACTGATCTCAAGTCTGCTTCGGGGCATCCCATTCTGTAACATAACATAACCTACCTCTCTTATTTACACTAAGCAGCTCTCTTATTTAAACTAAGCAGGCCTCTTATTTTCACTAAGCAGCTCTCTTATTTAAGCTAAGCAGCTCTCTTATTTAAACTAAGCAGGCCTCTTGGATGCTGATTGTCCACTTTTGGGTGTGCATTATATTCGGTTTCATATACAGTGGGGTATCCCAATTTGTAAGATAACCTACCCCAACCATGTAAACTAAAGAGGCCTGTTGCAGCCTGAGTTTCTCTGCTTGCGTATGGCCTGCATTACAATCTGTCTCTTTCAATGACACTGCTGCCTGGGGTATCCCAATTTGTAAGATAACCTACCCCAACCATGTAAACTAAAGGTTACGTCCTTCCAGAAGGAAAACTTATGCCGAACACTATTTTTGTTGGGGGCATTGACCTTTGGATTGATCGGCATGAAATTAAGGATTTTTTTCAAAGTATGGCGCTGTAAAGAAGGTCAAAATTATTTCTCATACTTGGATTATTGTTACTTTTTGTTCAGCTTAAAATATACCAGGCCACACGGGCATCCCAAGGCACATGCTGATTAACCCTATATGTTAAGCACAAGCATTTCTCATACTTGGATTTTTGTTACTTTTTGTTCAGCTTGAAATATACCAGGCCACACGGGCATCCCAAGGCACATGCTATTTTAACCCTATCTGTTATACAACATAAGCGTTGATCAGCATCAGCTGCTTTATTAAGCTACTTCAGTTTGCACTTGTTTTTGACTGCTTTTAATAAACCAGGCCGCAGGGCACCCCAAAGCTGCACCTTGCACCCTATCTGGTATACAACATAAGCGTTGATCAGCATCAGCTTCATTAAGCTACTTCAGTTTGCACTTCCTTTTTGACTGCTTTCATTTAACCAGGCCGCAGGGCACCCCAAAGCTGCACCTTGCACCCTACCTGTTTATACTAAATAAGCATCTACAGCCTCAGCTTTATTAAGTTATTGCATTTTGAATTGGTTTTGGTCTGCTTTAAATACACCAGGCCGCAGGGCATCCCAAACCTGCATGTTGCACCCCATCTGTTATACTAAATAAGCGTTGATCAGCATCAGCTTTATTAAGCTATTGCATTTTGGTTTTTGTACTGCTGCCAAAACACTAGCCCATATGGGCATCCCAAACCAGCAAATGTCACCCTTTCTGTTATACTAAATAAGCTTCTACAGGCCCTTTTTTATTTATTTATTTTTATTTATATAGAGCTGTAATAGCTTATATAGTGAGGTAAATTTGCCATTTTGCTGCATTATATAGAGCACCCCCTCTGTAAATCTGAGGGGCAATAGTTTATATTATAAGGTAAATTCATGGTTTTGCACCATTATATGGAGCAGCCCCTGTGTAAATCTGAGGGGCAATAGCTTATATTGTGAGGTAACTTTGCCATTTTGCTTCATTATATAGAGCAGGCCCTGTGTAAATCTGAGGGGCAATAGCTTATATTGTGAGGTAAATTTGCCATTTTGCTTCATTATATAGAGCAGCCCCTGTGTAAATCTGAGGGGCAATAGTTTATATTATGAGGTAAATTCATGGTTTTGCACCATTATATGGAGCAGCCCCTGTGTAAATCTGAGGGGCAATAGCTTATATTGTGAGGTAAATTTGCCATTTTGCTTCATTATATAGAGCAGCCCAGTTGCCATCTAAATCAACTACTGTCCGGCCAGTACAGCTTTTCCAGGGCAAACTCTGCTAGTTGCGGACACAAGTCAAGTTTGGCTTCCCAGCAAATCCAGTGGATCCTGAAGGTGTGTTGGCATGGTCATGTCAAGGTATGACATGACCTGCTGTTTGAGGTCCAGCTCCAGGTCTTCCTGCTGCTCATGAGTAGACTCAATATGCGGGTGTAGAAAGCTACTCACTAGCGACTGAAGACTGAGGCTGCTGCTGATGGAGCTGCTGCCAACTCCAGGGTGTGATTCATCCAATTTTTGGGCTCCTGAAGCCAACCCCAGTGTCTCTTTAAAGTAATGTTTGGGCTCCTGTTGCTGCTGCTGCTGCTGCCAACTCCTGCCAACTCCAGGGCGTGAATCATCCAATTTTTGGGCTCCTGAAGCCAACCCCAGTGTCTCTTTAAAGTAATGTTTGGGCTCCTGCTGCTGCTGCCAACTCCAGGGTGTGAATCATCCAATTTTTGGGCTACTGAAGCCAACCCCAGTGTCTCTTTAAAGTAATGTTTGGGCTCCTGCTGCCAACTCCAGGGTGTGATTCATCCAATTTTTGGGCTCCTGCTGCCAACCCCAGTGTCTCTTTAAAGTAATGTTTGGGCTCCTGCTGCTGCTGCCAACTCCAGGGTGTGATTCATCCAATTTTTGGGCTCCTGAAGCCAACCCCAGGGTCTCTTTAAAGTAATATTTGGGCTCCTGCTGCTGCCAACTCCAGGGTGTGAATCATCCAATTTTTGAGCTCCTGAAGCCAACCCCAGTGTCTCTTTAAAGTAATGTTTGGGCTCCTGCTGCTGCTGCCAACTCCAGGGTGTGATTCATCCAATTTTTGGGCTCCTGAAGCCAACCCCAGTGTCTCTTTAAAGTAATGTTTGGGCTCCTGCTGCTGCTGCCAACTCCAGGGTGTGATTCATCCAATTTTTGGGCTCCTGAAGCCAACTCCAGTGTCTCTTTAAAGTAATATTTGGGCTCCTGCTGCTGCTGCCAACTCCAGGGTGTGATTCATCCAATTTTTGGGCTCCTGAAGCCAACCCCAGTGTCTCTTTAAAGTAATGTTTGGGCTCCTGTTGCTGCTGCTGCTGCCAACTCCTGCCAACTCCAGGGTGTGAATCATCCAATTTTTGGGCTCCTGAAGCCAACCCCAGTGTCTCTTTAAAGTAATGTTTGGGCTCCTGCTGCTGCTGCCAACTTCAGGGTGTGATTCATCCAATTTTTGGGCTCCTGAAGCCAACCCCAGTGTCTCTTTAAAGTAATGTTTGGGCTCCTGCTGCTGCTGCCAACTCCAGGGTGTGATTCATCCAATTTTTGGGCTCCTGAAGCCAACTCCAGTGTCTCTTTAAAGTAATATTTGGGCTCCTGCTGCTGCTGCTGCCAACTCCAGGGTGTGATTCATCCAATTTTTGGGCTCCTGAAGCCAACCCCAGTGTCTCTTTAAAGTAATGTTTGGGCTCCTGTTGCTGCTGCCAACTCCTGCCAGCTCCAGGGTGTGAATCATCCAATTTTTGGGCTCCTGAAGCCAACCCCAGTGTCTCTTTAACCCTTTAACCGCCAGCCTACCTTGAGATTTTGTCACCCTTTGTTGCCAGACCATTTTGCACTATTTTGCGCTCCCCTTGTTCAACTGTGATTTTTGAAGGGATTTCCAGGGATTTCCCAGAAAAGTGATATATTGTTTTTTTCAGCAGAGTCTAAGCTTTAACATGAAATGTCTTGTTTGTCATTTTTTAGGTGTATTCTCAATATTTTTGGATGAAATATGTGCAAAAAAAACCCCCAAAAAACAATTTTTTACAATTTGTAGTGTTTTTTGTAATAAAAAATGTAAGTTTGTCAATAAAATCTTATTGCACGTGAAACCCCAATTTCTCCCGGTTACAGTGATACCACATATGTATAGGTAGACACCCTTTCCTGCCCAGGAGACTCCCCCAAACTGAAACAACTCTTTAGGAGATTTTCAGATAAAATACAACTATGCTACGTGCTAAGCGCACCTTGCAGTTTTTCAAGAAAAACAACCCTTTACATTTGAAATACCCCCCACAAACTATATATTCTCTGGAAGTACACACCTCAGGCTTTCTAGGCGTACCAGGCTTGTTGACATGGGTGCAGTTTTCTGGAAGTAATCCCTCAATATATTCTTTGGTTGCACAGGGTTTCTCTAAAAAAGTATAAAAAAGCAGAATCAAAACCACATTTTCCTAAAAAAACCTATATGCAAACAAGAAAAAATCTGAAAATCTGAAAAAGCAACATGCCCCGAACAGAATAATACCCAGCATGCATAGCTACTGTCAAGGGAAGAGTTGCCAAACACACCAAAGTAAAGCATGTGCGTAACGGTAATTTTACTTCAAAATTTCAGCTCTGCATACAAAGTGCGCACCTTGTGCTTTTTCTACCAAAACAACCATTTACATTTAGAATATCCCCCATAAACCATATATTCCCTGAAAGTACACATTTTAAGCTTTCTAAGCATACCCAGCTTGTTGTCGTGGGCTCATCTTTCTGGAAGTAATCCCTTGAAGAATTCTTAGGTTGCACAGGGTTTCACAAAAAAAATTATAAAAAAGCAGAATAAAAAACACCTTTTCCTAAAATATCAATATGCAAATAAGAAAAAACAAGCTAAATCTGAAAGCGCAAGGTCCCCCGAGCAGAACAATACCCAACATGCATAGGTACTATTAACCCTTTTAATTGCCAGCCTACTTGAACTTTTGTCGCCCTCAGTTGGTCATTTTTCCCCATTTTGCGGCATGTTTAACCGTGATTTTTGTCGGAATTTCTTGGAAAATATATATATATTTTTTTGCAGCAGAATTTAGGCTTTAACATTAAATGTCTTGTTTGTAATTTTTCTACTGTTTTTTTAATATTTTTGCGTAAAAAAACCAAAAAAATAAATAAAATAATATTTTTTAAACAATTGTCTCCTTTATTTTAAATAAAACATTTTTTAGTAATAAAAACCATATTGCATGTGATAGCCCCATTTCTCCCGATTACAACGGTACCACATATGTATCAATAGCCCCTCATTCTTGCCCAGGAGACCCCCCAAACTGAAAAGAGCATTTTATAACATTTACAAATAAAATACTACTATCCACACTATAAACATAAGGGGTTAATTTAAAATGACATAGGGACCCCCTCCCGGGGGGGGGGGACCCCAATTTTTTTTGAGAATTTTTGGCTAAGCCTAACCCCCAAAATTAAAAAAATAGTGGGCCCCCCCTGGGAGGGGGTCCCTATGTCATTTTCTTTTTAATTTTAATTCTTTAAAATTTTAATTTTTTTTTATTTTTTCTTTTTAATCCCAGGGGGTGGGGGGACCCCATTTTTGGGGGGAATTCTAAGGGTTAGGGTTAGCCTAACCCTAACCCGTAAAGTGGACCAACACCCAGGATTTTCACTATCCTGGGTTTTGATCCACTTCCGCGGGGGTGCCCCGCTGCGTAAAACCCCCGAGAAAGGTATAAAAAACTCACCTCAGCCCGCTCCTATGGCGCATGCGCGAGCGCTCGTCCAATCAGAGCGCTCAGAGCCGCTGTGGTATGCACGGACAAGGGACGGACAACCACAGCGGCTCTGAGCGTGCTGGCAGCCGCATCTCGCGCTTCCCTCTAACAGGGAGCGTGCCCGCGTCAGAGATCCACAAACGACCGGAACGTGTGCGCGCCCTGATAGAGAGAAGCGCGCATGCACCGTTGGAACAGGGATAAGGTAAGGCGATTGGGGCGTCCTGGGGGGTTTCACACAGTGGGGCATCCCGATTTCGGATGCCCCGCAGGGAGGGATCTGATCCGGGCCGATCAGCCTGGGTGTTGGTCCACTTAAAAAAAAAAAAAAAAAAAAAGTAGGGGGGGGGACCCCATTTTTTGGGGGAATTTTAAGGGTTAGGGTTAGGCTAACCCTAACCGTTAAACATTTTTTTTAAAATCACGTAGGGACCCTCATTTTTTTTTGAAATTTTAAGGGTTAGGGTTAGCCTAACCCTAACCCTTAAAATTAAAAAAAAAAATGACATAGGGTCCCCCCTCACAGGGTGGGGGACCTCATTTTTTTTTTGAATTTTAAGGGTTAGGGTTAGGGTTAGGCTAACCCTAACCCTTAAAATTTTAAAAAAAAATGACGTAGGGTCCCCCCTACCCGTCATAACCAGCCCGGGACCTGCTATGGGGGCTTGTAGGCACAGAGTGGGGGGGCCAGCTTTTGTGGCCCCCCCACCCTGCAGCCTACGAGCCCACATAGCCTATGTGGGCCCGGGCTCTTCTGCCCCCGCCTGGGCTTTGGGGAGGCAGGTAATTGGGGGTGCAGGGGTTAATGGCAAGTCACCCGCTAGGGCAGGTGACTTGCCAGACCCCAGCCTTGTGAACTGGTACAGGGGTCTCATGGACCCCTTACCAGTTCACAAAGGGTTAACAGAAAAAAAAAACACGGACACAAAATTTTTATTTATAAAAAAAAAAAAAAAAATTTACTCTTTACTCACCTTCGATCGTCAGCTCCTGTGTCCCTCGCTGATCTGCTGTCAGATGCCGGTGATCGGCATCCAGAGAAGGAGGAGGCAGGAGATCAGAGGATCTCCTGTCACCTCCTTCCAGGGCACCGATCACCGGCATCTGACAGCTAACAGAGCTGTAGCCGGTGATCGGGACTGGGAATGACGTCATAGCCCCGCCCCCAAAGGGGCGGGGCTTAGCGGGGACGACGGCCCGGACTGACGTCATTAGCCCCGCCCCCAAAAGGGCGGCCGCCATCGGAACAGGAGAGGGGAGAGAGCCTTCCAGGCTTCTTCGGAATGACCTGGGGGGGGGGGGGGGATTGGAGGCCCCCCAGGTGAAGAGGAGGGTCGGCGGGAGCCAGCGCACACAGAGGTAAGTAAATGTCATTTTTTTTTTTTATTTTACAGGAAAAGCCGGAGGCAGCTGAAATGGGGGGGGGGCACCCTATTCCGGGCCCTCCCCTGCAGCCAGAGGAGGTCCGGTGAACGATCGGAGACCACCATTTTGAAGAGGAGACCCGGCTGAATCAAACGAGGGGTCAGGTAAGTGACTTTTTTAAAAACTTTTTTTACTATTAGTGGGGAAAGTCAGGCACGTAAAATTTACGTGGCTGGCAGTTAACTGCAGGAGAGGCAGCCACGTAAATTTTACGTGGCTGGCGTTTAAAGGGTTAAAGTAATGTTTGGGCTGCTGCTGCTGCTGCTGCCAACTCCAGGGTGTGATTCATCCAATTTTTGGGCTCCAACTGCTGCCAGTGTCTATTTAAAGCAATGTTTGGGCTCCTGCCCCTCATAGTGATGCCACTTCAACTCTCTGCAATTGTGCCGCTCTGCGATTCCATTAGCGATGCCTCTGATCTGCATGTGATATTTATTCAAAGTATTATTTAACTAACCCAGCACGCATCCTATGCGTGTTACAGCAAGGCAGAATGGTTTACAACCCTATTGAGGCTCTAGGAGGCTCAGAAATAGCCGTTTTTAATAGCGATTCGTCGCGAATAAATTCGGGTCGAAACGATTTTTGTCGGAAAATTCGGCGAATCAGTCCAATCGAATTTTTCAAAAGTTTGCTCATCTCTACTTACCAGCCACCTGCGCTGCACACCTCTCTCCCACAGTGCTGGTATGAAAAGATAATGCTGCGGGAGGAGGTGGCCTCTGCACAGCATGCTCCCATTGACTTGGGCGCTTCTGTAAACTTCTGTGCGGTGTGGGAACAAGTAGAAGGTAAGTGTGGTGTCTGGTACCCTTTGTTTATAAGTTCTACTCAACTTATAAAATGGACTGAAGATCTAGACCAGGGATTAGAGCAGAAGATGGTGCCTTCTGTTATACTTAGGGCCCTTTCCCACTGTGTAACTAACAACAAAATTGAGAAGAAAATTTTACCCATAGTAACCAATAGGCACTTTCAACACTTATGCGTTGGTGCCCATTTTGGAAAACGCTGCATGCATCGATAGCTGTGCAGTCCACAGATGTCTATGGACAGCTCAGGTAAAATGTATGTATGTGCTTTACCTGCATGTGCATTGTGGCGCAGGCCATGTCCTCACTCACCCGGCCATTGCCGATTCCCGCCATCACAGTCATCTGCTGCAGCCACCCTTCTGTTGCTGTGTCCTACTGCAGGATCCTTCCAGTGACAGGTCATTCTGCCAGTGGCCTCCCCCTGAATCCTTCAGTCTCCGGCGAATGATTGCGCCACCCTGCCACTGGCCCCCAGTCTCCATCAACAGATGCAGCCTCCTACCTCCTGTCAGGGAACAGAAAGCTAAGAACACTGCTCAAGGAACTGCCATTACAACTCCCCTCTACCTAAAATAAAGTACGTAGTTAGGACCTTCCTTATATTGGCCCAAAACCAATATAAGGTCCACCTATCGTGGTAGAAGTGATTTCTAGTGGAAGACGGGACACTGATAAATGGGTTTTTTCTATTTGTTGTCTTAAAACCCCTGATAGGCTCAAGACTCAATGTATAAGAGTCATTCATCAATTAGCAGGTTGGAGCAATTTATCAGACATGTCTTCCTAGTCATGGTCTGGAAATTATTAGGTCCTCCAGTTAGAAGTTTGGATCACTCCAACTATTTAGAACACAGTAGGTCCTATTATTGGGTACATTTATCAGTCTTGTAGTGGGTAGGAGACCCTTTCACAAATCTAGTAATACTTTATTTGATACACCTATCCAACATAGAATGCCCTTTATAAGAGTAATCTATTTGGAACCAAGTAGGTCCCTCCTTTATTAAACTCAACTATCTAGAGCTACTGTATGTTGTCCTACTTATATAACATTGCACTGTCCCAAATGTCTGTGAAGAAATGGGGGCACCTCATTTTCTTCATGTCTATGTAGTAATTACTGATCAGCAATATCCTTCCAGCATAACAGATGGATTTATTTATTTGTTGTCGGGTAACTTTGCACTATTCAAAGTAGAAGAAAAAGCCCAGAAAGGAGCAGCTATCCTCCCCTTTATACATAAGCACTGGTGGTTCTCCCATATTCTGACAGAAGAGGGGGTAGCGAAATACCGTAGGTCCACCTCTCAGTGCTTAAAAAAGGGGACCATCAATAAATACAATGGGGGAGGGGGGCTTTCTACATAAGAGGAGATGAATCTCCACTTCAACAGCATTAAGCTTCAGCACACCAGGATGAAAACTCTGCATGGCAGGTAAGCAACAATGATTTGTTTTTACACTTAGGCTTGACAATCCTTTTAAAGATCACTTTGACACATGGATTGGGGGGTATACCTGTCAGTGTGTCCATCTCACCAGCTAATTACCAAAAACCCTACACACATAGAGTTGGTGGAGTTTCAACAATACACTTGAAAGGGTCCTGGTGCGTAACAGATGTTCTTTAGATAATTTGGAAGACTGACTACAACATGCAAGAATTACAACTTTTTGAATAATAATTTAATCTCAGCATCCCATTTTGTGTGCAACCTTAATTTTCATTAGCAAGGTAAAGATCAGACTTGAGGTGAGTTCATCTTGCCTCTTTTTATAGCATAAATAACCCCAAGAACACTCAAGAAAATAGTCAAACAGCAGCTTTGCAAATTCCTAGTTAGGCGCTCCAGCGACAGCCCATATCTACAGAGGCACATTATGGCTGACAGTTGTACACTACACATAAAAATAACATCCACCAGGAGGGAGTATAAAAGTTTGGAGATTGTTCCTGACCACGGGGACACTTCTAGATGAAAGTGCCTGCAGCAATGCTGCACCACACATCTTAAAGACAGCCTGTCACTAAGCTGATACCAGATAAAGGAATATATCAAGATGATGCGTAGCAGGTAAAAATGGAGCAGGAAGAGATTTATTTTACCCAGAGAACGGATTCATAGACTGCATTACAATGCATCGAAAATGTCACAATGTAAAGCTTACCATTAAGGGAACGACCTCTTCCTCAAACTATCAGAACTTTCTGTTTCCCCAGTAAATGCTTAAAAAGCAAAATACCACTTTACATTTAGGCTATGTGGGTCACACACAGATCTTTCAACCTGATTGCATCTACTTCTTGGCCCACTAGGTTTGTGTAAGTCACAGGGATATCGAGTAGTTTGTCATTCAACCATGGGAAAGTCTCTATTAACATAATTAATTCCAGCAACCCCAAAGTGTCATATTTCTTGGTCAACCTAGAATCCAAGGGGTATCATTCTGGGCCCCCAAGTGTGTCAAGGGAACTCTTAATGCCCAGGTGGTCAGTGTTTAGTGATCTGTAAACAGTTTAGTGTCTCAGAAAAGTAACAGTAACACCTTGCCAAAAATACAATTCTGTGATTACTAACCTGTAGAATTGGCATTATATGTATACAGCATGTCCTGTTCCAGTAGATATTCATTACTCTTGGGTTATACATCCAGTAGATGGCGCTGGACTGCAGAGACAGAAAAGTGGCTCCTCTCGGCCCCATATATACCAGGGACCTCCCACAAATTCCCAGTATTGAAAAGCAGTTAAATGAAACCGGGAGAACTATAACCAATATAAGAAATTAAACAATCACCATAAAGAGGTAACTAAGAATAATGATAACAAGGGTGGGGTGGAACAGGACGTGCTGTATACATATAATACCAATTCTACAGGTGAGTAATCACAGAATTGTATTATTCTAAGTATACAGCACGTCCTGTTCCAGAAGATATTCCTTACTCTTGGGACATTCAATAGCAGTGTCCGTAAGGTAGGGTGGGATACCCAAAAGTAACAGCAGACAGTTTAAACCACTGCCGCCTGCAGAACTTTGCGGCCAAAAGCAGCATCAGCTGAGGCCTTAACATCAATTTTGTAGAACTTAGAAAAAGTATGAACAGAAGACCAAGTGGGGGCCTTGCAAACTTGTTCAACAGAAGCTTGGTGCTGAAAAGCCCAAGATGCACCAATAGCACGAGTAGAATGAGCAGTAAGGCGGAAGGGAGGCGCCTTCCCCTTAGCACAGTAGGCCTGTATCACAGCCTGATGGATCCACTTGCTGATAGTGGACTTAGCCGGAGCCAGACCCTTCTTAGGTCCAGACAGGAGCACAAAGAGAGCGTCAGTCTTTCTGAAGGATTCAGTGGCCATCAAATAGAACTTCAGGGTCCGGACCACATCCAGAGAGTGTAAAACCCTCTCCTTAGAATTACTAGGATTAGGACACAGAGAAGGCAAAACAATGTCCTGATTGAGATGAAATGCAGAAACAACCTTAGGCAGAAAATCTGGCTTAAAACTAAACACCACCTTGTCCTGGTGTCTCTCAAAATAAGGAGGCTTGATGGAAAGCGCCGCCAACTCAGAAACACGCCTAACAGAAGTGATAGCCACCAAAAAGACCACCTTAAGCGTAAGAATGGACAAAGGGGCCCCTTGCAAGGGCTCAAAGGGAGACCCCTGCAGGGCACATACGACCAAGTTCAAGTCCCAGACTGGTAACATAGGCTTACATGGGGGACGCAGGTGAGTAAACCCCTGGAAGAAGGTCTTGACCAGGGGATGCTGAGCAAAGGATCTTTGGAAAAAAAAATGGCCAAGGCAGAAACAAGACCTTTCAGAGTACTGATCTGAAGACTCAGATCCAAACCATGTTGCAGAAACTCCAGAATCCTAGGAATAGAAAACACACGACAGGGAAGCGAGTTAGACTCACACCAGCCAATGTAAGTACACCAAACCCTGTAGTAGATGGAAGAAGAGGACCTTTTCCTAGCCCTGATCATGGTATTTACAACTGAGGCAGGCAGCCCTTTTTCCATCAAGATGGAGGTTTCAACAGCCAGGCCGTCAAAGCCAGCGTTTGTAAATTGGGGTGGTGTTTGTGCCCCTGAGTGAGCAGATCTGGAACCCGGGGCAGGGCGTACTGATCTACTGCCAGCTGCACGATGTCTGCGAACCACAATCTTCTTGGCCAACAGGGGGCCACCAGTATGGCTGGCACCCCTTCCTGAGCTATCTTGCGCAACACCCTGCCCAGGGCAAAAGGGGGAAACACATACAGGAGCTTAAACCCCGTCCGTCCAAGACATCGCCAGAGCATTCATGGCCAAAGCCAGAGGATCCTGGGACAGAGAGACAAAGACTGGAAACTTGTGATTGTGACGGGACGCAAACAGATCCACATCCGGCTGACCCCAGCGGTGGCACAGGGAGCGAAACACCCTGCTGCTGAGGGACCATTCTCCTAGACGAGAAGTCCCCCTGCTGAGGGAGTCTGCCTCCAGATTCTCCACTCCCGGGATGTACACAGCTGAGATGCAGGGAACATTCTCCTCCGGCCAGGACAATATCAGGGACACTTCCTTGAGGGCCCTCTTGCTCCGGGTCCCTCCCTGATGATTGATGTAGGCAACCGCCGTCTGGTTGTCCGAGCGGACCTGAACAGCCCGACCCCGCAAGTGTGGGGTTAAGTGGGCGAGAACCAACCTGATCGCCCTCAATTCCAGCATGTTGATAGGGGCATGGGCCTCCTGAGGGACCCACTGACCCTGGAATTTAAGGGACTTCCAAAATCCCCCCCAACCTGTCAGACTGGCATCCGTGGTGACAGTCTCCCAGCAGGGGGCCAGAAAGGATCTGCCCCCCAGCAGTTTCCTTGAGTCCAGCCACCACGATAGAGACCGCCTGACCCGAGGGGACAGGACAAACACCTGATCCAAGGACACAGGGTCCCGATCTTATACTGACAAGAGGTGAAGCTGAAGAGGCCTCATGTGAAACTGAGCAAATGGAACCGCCTCGAAGCTGGACACCATCAGGCCCACCAGCTGCATTGTCTGATGGATGGATGAAGACAAGACAGAAGGAGCCGAGCTTTCTCTTGAAGACTCTCCACCTTCTGCTGAGGAAGAAAGATCTTGACTTGAGATGAATCCAGAATCATGCCTAGAAAAGACTGGATGGACACCATCTGAGTGTCCAGCTCTGCCTGATGGAAGGACTGAGAAGCAATAAGCATGTCGTCCAAGTAGGGAACAATGAGAATGCCCTGAGAACTCAGCAGAGCCATCGCTCCTGCCAGCACCTTGGTGAATACCCTGGGAGCCGAGGTGAGATCGAAGGGCAAGGCCACAAATTGGTAGTGCTGATCCTCCAGAGCGAACCTGAGGAATCTCTGATGACCTGGAAAGATAGGTACTTGAAGGTAAGCATCCTTGATGTCTACAGAGGTCATGAAGTCCCCTGGGCGTAGGAAAGTGTCTGAATCTGACAAATTTGTTGAGGAGCTTTAAATCCAGGATAGGTCTGATGGACCCATCCTTTTTGGAAACAATGAAAAGATTGGAATAATAGCCTTTGCCCCTTTCCCTCAAGGGCACCCAGCAGATGACACCTAGATCTAGAAGGCCTTGTACAGCCAGGGACAGACCCTGAGCTGACAGGGAGTTTTGAGCTAACCGAGATTTGATGAATCTTGGGGGTGGCCAGGCTGCAAACTCCATCTTGTAACCGGAGGAAACCACCTCCTGAATCCACCTGTCTGAGACATGACGCCTCCAGACGTGAGCCAAGAGCTGAAGCCGTCCCCCCACCCGGATGGGTGAGGGCACCCCTTCATGCCTGAGGGGGCTTGGGAGAGGACTTGAGCTTGGGACCCCAGGAGGGACCAGGGTGGCCACGTCCTCTGCCCCGCCTCAAAAATCTCCACGGGCTCCAGCAAAGGAAGCTCCCCATCCAATTCTGGAGCCCCTGAAGGAAGGAGAAAAGGCACCTGAACCCCAAAAGGACCGGGGCTGCCTTCTACGCTGAGGCAACTTGCCTCCCTTAGCAAACAAGTCCAAACATTCCCCAAAGAGGCGCAGCCCCTTGAAGGGAAACCCAGTGACAGCGTTCTTAGCAGCGTTGTCAGCTGCCCACTGGCGCAGCCAGACCGAGCAGCGTATCGCCACCAACAAGGCAGAAGCCCTGCCACACATTCTAATGGTATCATCCAAGGCAGAGAGAACATATGCAACAAATTCCTCACAACGCAGAAGAGCTCTATACTCTTCACTACCTGCATCATCAGGAGCCCCGTCTAAAAGACCCCTGAGCAGGCTTTTAATAGCAACAGCCGTAATGGCAGAGGCACAGACCGGACAGAGCATGGTCCCCACACAGGCAAAGGCATTGCAAGCCAGCTGGTCAATGCGCCTGTCCTCCCCATCCCTCAGTGTGGTAGAGTCAGGGGAATGTATGACGGATGTGTTAGACAACCCCAGAACTGGGGCATCCACCTCGGGAGGACATGACCAATGTTTAACCATCTCAGAGGGAAAGGGATACCTCTTATCCCAACGTTTTGGTACCCAGGGAAGCCGGCTAGGTCGTTCCCACTCTTTGAGCACCAGATTATTAAAATGAGTTTGTTCAGGAAACTCCAAGCGTGGTTTAACAGTATGAAACAGCTCCCCCTGCTGCCGCGGAGCCACGGCAGGAGGAGAGATACAGAGTACTTCAAATATGTGAGCCAGAGGTCTGTCAGTATCATCAGAAGCCCATGGGTCAGACCCAGACTCAGCATAACCCCTAGGCTGATCCTCAGATGATTCTGAATCAGAGAATAATTCCCCTTCTTCCAGGGGGGTATATCCAGTAATATCAAAAAACTCCTCAGCTTCCACAGGAAAGAGAGTAACACCGGGTGCCAGATGCCGCCGCTTAGCAGGAGCCTTACGCGGACCAGACCCAGCAATATGCCTTTCAATACTGGCTACCCGGGCAGCCAAATCAGGTTGAGACTCCCCACTGGTATGCACCTCACTGGGAGTCAGGTGTAAGCGTGGGGGGGTAGGCGAAGCCAGAGGGGGTGCAGCACTAGGCCCAGCCGCAGGGAACCCAGACTGCAGTGCAAGCGTCTGCTGGGCGCAGGGTACACAAACCCCGACGTCATCACTGACAGGGGATACCCCACACACCACACACAGCCGGGCTGGTCCCGAAGGAACACAAGCACATTATCCTGAGAAGCCTTCATATGGTGATTATCACGGCACAACAGGCCAATAGGGATTGACGCTAATAAAAGCAACCCGGGATGCCCCAATAACCCGCTAGGGAAGTGGGAGGTAAGGGAATACAATAGCCCTCCAATAAGAGTTAACACTAAATAGAGGGGATAGGACCGGGAGAAACCACAAATTTGACCCGCCTGCAAGACATAAGCAAAAAGATCCCATAAGCAATATGCAAGACAGAGAAATACAAAATAAATCAGCCTGCAGGGGCAGTTACGGACCGCGATAGGGAAATGCCAGACACACACAGCAGAGAGCTAAAATGGCGCCCGCATATACCTCGAGGGGCGGGCCGCAGAGACAGTGATGCAGAACATGTCAGCCGCAAGGGCCGCCCCCCCCGAAGAGCGCGAAAACGCGCCCACCTGACAAGGCCAGCCAATGATGGCACAAGCGTGCGGTGGCGGCAAAAGAAACCAGTGCAATCAATTCAAGAGGGATCATCACACAACTATATAGTAAAAAATGCACCCCCCCTGAGATCTACCAGGGAGAGCGAAGGGGAAGCGAAGGCCAGCCTAAAGGGAGCCAACTGCGGGGACAGGGGGCGAGGGGAAGAAGACGTGGGGGGGCATCCCATAAGGCTCACCATGGGCCTATACCGCCTACCCTTTGGTGGGGGACTGCAGTTGGAGCAGCACTCCTTAGCACCCGATAGCGGTACTGCCTACCTTCACCCGAACCAGTGCAGCCTAAGCTGGGAGGCAGTAAAAGGAAATGGGTGGGAATAGTCCTACAGGGCCGCAGGCTAATAGCCCTGCTCACCTGCGAGTAGAGAGCCATCTTCTAGTCATCGCAGCCCAGACTGCAGAGAAGAACTGGGGAATTTGTGGGAGGTCCCAGGTATATATGAGGCCGGGAGGAGACACTTTTCTGTCTCTGCAGTCCAGCGCCATCTACTGGACGTATAACCCAAGAGTAAGGAATATCTTCTGGAACAGGACGTGCTGTATACTTAGAATAATGATAACATGCATGGTGGTACCAACATGTGAAAACCGTCTCAAAAGCATGAGTGCAATGAAATGCATCATGTCACACTAACGCTCATGTGTGTATTGTAGTGTGCGGTGGCACACACCCAACATGCGTTGAGATTCCAGTCTTCTAGCCTTTTAAATTAGGTATCTGCAGATTTGTCTTCAAATTCTGCCTCCTATGGAACTCCTGTGGTCTGTCATATTGTGCTCTCCTGTGTTCCGCCTGGCTTGTTTTCCTTGACCTTGGCTTTTGGATTTCTCCTTGGACTGACACTCTGAATATGACCTTGATTTCCCTTGTGACCACCAGTGCTGCCTAACTTTGAGCTTGGCCTGTATTCTCTATTTGAGAATCCAAACTTCATCACTTGCACATTCTTGTATCTGACTGATTATAGCATTGCCTTGCCCCGACTTGATACCTACTTATGAGAGATGGACCACCCAAGATATTCCAGCAGCCCATTCTATCCCCACTATTGAGTATTTTAGGTTCCAAAACCCTTGGGGATCCCAAACCACTGACATGCTGACTATTGGGAGACCCATAACCACACAAGACTTTGGCTCCCATAAAATCTAACAGTTTGGTGTCAGAAAACAAAATGCACATATTTTTTGGTAGTAGCATTATCGAATGCTAAAACTTGCTCTTTGTCCAGATAGACCAGGCCAGGGTAGCTGACAGTCACCAGCAGAAAAACAACTCGGCCAAGTGACAAAGCAGAAGTGAAAACAGTTGGGTGCACACTGGAGCCCTTGCTCCAGAATTACCCAGTGTTTCCATTCCAGCTTTGCCATCGGGACAGCCTCTTCTTTTGCTGGTGGCAGTCAGCAGCCCTGGTCCGTGTGTCATGGTTCTGGAACACCAAATATCATTGTTCTGGATTAGCCTCTCTACAAAATATTTTACTCTTGGCTCAATGGGATTAGAGAATTAAAGGTAGGATTCTGCCAAGAGTAGAAGCAGCAGATGCACCATGCAACAAATTCCTCTTCCTGAACTTGTAATGCGTGTTTAATAAGTGGCATCACGGACCAGATCGTAAAGAGAAGCTGCAGTGGTAGCTGTCATTACTGACTCTTAAACTGAAGCAACGCCCTTTCAAAAAAAACATTGCCATATGCATGCCTCCCCAGGGCAATTTAGATTACTGGACATAAAATTAATTTACCTTTTTCTAACTCCTGCTGTGGTCGATTTTAAAAACAAAATAGTATCTCCTGGAGCTGCAGGCCACCTGCAAACAGGAAGTGCTAATGGGTTTCCTGTAACTGTGCATTGTCAGTTATGTCAGTTGAATTTAGGCAGCGGCATGGCTGAGATGCTGGGAGAGGAAGCTCCAAAATGGCTGCTACCACTAGAAAATCAGTGAGCTGGTTTTTCAACTTTGAGGGGATGCAGGAGCAAATGTAAATGCTGACAATGATTCTGTATCATGTATGCAGATGGGGCAAGGAAGTTTTGGGCAGTTTTCTTTTTCATCTGTGCCAGGCTGTCACAGTTTACTGTGGAAAAAGGGACATTTTTTAAATTAAGCCACACCCCCCTGAGGGATTGATAGGTTATAACAGTTACAACAATATAAATTCTATGAATAGGCAGATTATTAATTTATTGATGCAGATCTGCAGATAGTAGTCAGGGGAAAATTGAAAATTAAACCAGACCAACACCCATTTTAAAAAACATGAGTGTTGGTTACTTGCGGGGGGGGGGGGGGGGGGGGTTGCACCCCGATTGCTGGCTGCTGGCCATGTAACAGGGACTGCATTTGCCCAAGGGAGCGCGTTGTGTAAAACGAGTGTTGGTCCGGTTTAATAGTTTGACGAGGGGCTCAACCCCACCCTCAAGTGTGATAAGTGTGATGACAATTAACAGTGTATAATACGCCTCACCATTAGCTGTATTTCCTACATTATGCCTGTTGACATTGTTAAAGTGGAAGTCGAGCCTGGTAATAGCCCCCTGGCACATGGAGGGGGTTACCAAAAAAAAAAAAAAAAAAACAGCTTACGTCACAGGATCCTGCGCAGTTCTCCCGGCACCTCACGTCCTGGGCACCACCATCTCAGAAAGCATGCACAGAGTGGCATCCCCTGCTCTGTGTGTGGGTCCATCCACCCATTCAATTGAATTAGTGAGGGGGAGCATGCAGAGAGCAGGGGATGCCGCTCAGTGCACTGTCTATGCAGCTGCCAGAGAAGCGTTTGCAACATATGGTCGAGGTAAGCCATTTTTTTCATGTAACTCAACACTCTGCCTCAACACCAGGGGAGATAGGCAGGTTTGTGATTGCCAGACCGGACTTCCACTTTAATGAGGAGAGGCCACGCAAGTGACAAGTGGTCGTGGAAGAGGTAAGTAAACCCAGGAAGCTAGGAGGATTTGAACAGCAGGCTTCCCAAATCAGGATACCCTGGGGACGCAGACCAAAACGCAGGATCGTGTTCACACCCATCCTTTGTGCTTTTGTTGTGCTAAGCACAATCATTTTTTTTTATTTTAGGTATGCCAGGGGTGCTTCTCAAAGATGTGTTGTGCTTCTTATGCATTTGGGTTGCACTTTCAGGACGAATTATTTATTTAGCACAGTAAGTAAATGGTAACCTCTTTTTCTGATGCAATGCAAGAGCAAGGCAGGTACAGGGTAGTTAACAGAGTTATGCCTGTGTTTCCATAGACTTCTATTTGCTCGTTATAGTGTTGCATTGAAAATGCTGTGTGCAGCAGTTTCCCATGCATTTCACCACGCAGCGCATATATGTGAACTGACTTACTGAAATGAGCAAAAATACCATTTTGTGATTACTCACCTGTAAAATGGGTATTATAAGTATGTCTGCTTCGGAAATATTAATTACACGTGGGGTTATGTCCAGTAGAGGGCGAACTTCTGCAGAGATGACTAGAAAAAAGAAGCCCCTCCCGGTCCATAAATACATGGGACCTCCCACACATTCCCCAGTATAAGAAAGCAGTAAGGGGACCAGGAAGAGCAAAGAAAATCTATGAGAAAAAAGTATCACCATATAGAGGATCCAAAATACAACTGTGGGCCGAAGCAGGGTGTGAGACATACTTATAATACCCATTTTACAGGTGAGTAATCACAAAATGGTATTATTCCAAGTATGTCTCACACCCTGCTTTGGAAATATTAATTACACGTGGGACATCCAATAGCAGTGTCCAAAAAGGGTGGGGATCCCAACAGGCAAAAGTGCACAAATGAAACCACTGCAGCTTGCAGAACTTTGCGGCCAAAAACAGCATTTGCTGAGGCCCGCACATCAACCTTATAAAACTTGGAGAAGGTATGAACAGAAGACCAAGTAGCAGCTGTACAAACTTGTTCAACAGAAGCCTGGTGCTGAAAAGCCCAGGAAGCCCCAACAGCACGAGTAGAATGAGCAGTGATCTGAAAAGGGGGATCCCTCCCCTTGGCAGTATAGGCCCCAACAATGGCCAGACATATCCATTTACTAATGGTAGACTTGACGGGCGCCAAACCCTTCTTGGGCCCAGAGGGCACCACAAACAAGGCGTCCGTACTACAGAAAGGAGAAGTAGCCACCAAACAGTACGTCACACAACGAACAACATCCAAAGAGTGCAGGACTCTCTCCTTGTCATTGCTAGGCTTAGGACACAAGGAAGGGAGAACCACATCCTGATTGAGATGGAAGGCAGCGACCACTTTAGGTAGGAAATCTGGCTTAAAACGGAAGACCACCTTGCCCTGATGTCTTTCAAAGCAAGGGGCCTGAATAGGCAGAGCCCCCAACTCAGAAACACATCGAACAGAGGTAATAGCCACCAAAAAGGCAACCTTTTGCGTGAGAAAGGAAAGTGCAACATCCTGCATCGGCTCAAAAGGAGGCCCCTGGAGAGCCGACAGAACCAAATTCAAGTCCCAAACAGGCAACAAAGGCTTTCGAGGGGGCCGCACATGAATGACCCCCTGGAAAAAAGTCTTAACCAAAGGGTGGAGAGCAAAAGACCTTTGAAAGAAAACGGCCAGGGCGGAGACCTGCCCTTTCGAGGTACTAAGCTGAAAACCCAGGTCCAAACCGTGTTGAAGAAACTCCAAAATCCTGGGAATCGAAAACACCCTACAAGGCAAGGCACTAGTCTCGCACCAATCAATATAGGACCGCCAAGTCCTGTAGTAGATGTTAGAGGAAGACTTCTTCCTAGCCCTAACAAGTGTCTGGATCACGGCATCAGACAAACTTTCATCTTTTAGAAGAGAGGTTTCAGCAGCCACGCCGTCAAAGCCAGCGCTTGTAAATTGGGGTAACAAAGCTGAACCTGAGTCACCAGATCCGGAAACAGGGGCAACCTGAACTGATTGACCGCCAGCCGCACGACGTCTGCGAACCACACCTGTCTTGGCCTCCTTGGAGCCACCAGAATTGCTGGCACATCCTCTTGAACCAGCTTGCGCACCACCCTGCCTACCATGGAGAAGGGAGGAAACATGTACAGGAGACCCAGATCCCTCCAGGCAAGGGACATGGCATCTACTGCCAGAGCCAGAGGATCCTGAGACAGAGACAAAAAAACAGGGAGCTTGTGGTTGTGACAGGAGGCAAAGAGATCCACCTCCGAGAACCCCCACTTGTGACAAAATGGATAGAAATACCTTGTTGTTGAGGGACCATTCCCCTCGACGAGAGGACCCCCTGCTGAGGGAGTCCGCTCCCATGTTCTCCACACCTGGAATGTACACTGCCGAGATGCATGGAACATTGCTCTCGACCCATGCAAGAATCAGAGAAACCTCCCTGAGGGCACTCCTGCTGCGAGTCCCTCCTTGGTGATTGATGTAAGCGACCGCCGTCCGATAGTCTGATCGAACCTGACCCAGTAAGCTTTGGAGGTGATGCGTCAAGTGCAACAGCACCAACCGGATAGCCCTCAGCTCCAAGACGTTGATGGGGGTGTGAGCCTCTTGAGGACCCCACAGCCCCTGGAACTGATGTTCCTTCCAGAAACCCCCCCCAGCCCGACAGGCTGGCATCCATGGTGACCTTCTCCCAACAAGGGGCCAGAAAAGACCTGCCCCTCAGAAGATTCCTCGGTTCAAGCCACCACTAAAGAGACCGTCGAACCAGGGGGGACAGAATAAGACTTATCAGATCTTGAACCATCTGCACCTTCGACTGAGGCAGGAACACTCTGGTTTGCATGGTATCCAGATTCGTGCCCAGAAAGGAAACCTCCCTTGACGGGGAGAGAGAAGACTTGGGGTAGTTGATCACCCAACCGAACTTCTCCAGCGATGTCACCACCGTCCTGGTGTCCAGCTCTGCCTGGCTGAGAGAGGATGCCGTGATGAGAAGGTCGTCCAGATACGGCACAATGCGAATGCCCTGGGCCCTGAGAAAAGCCATTATACCCGCCAACACCTTGGTGAATACCCTTGGTGCCAAGGGCAGCCCAAACGGGTGAGCCACAAACTGATAGTGCTGATCTCCCACCACAAACCTGAGAAACCGCTGATGACCTGGGAAGATCGGCACATGAAGGTAAGCGTCCTTGATGTCTATGGACGTCATAAAGTCCCCTGGACGAAAAGGATTGATGGCCGAGCGCAGAGACTCCATGCAAAATCTCTTGGTTCTGATGAACCTGTTGAGAATCCTTAAATCCAGAATGGGTCTTATGGAACCATCCTTTCTGGGCACTGTAAAAAGGTTGGATAATAGCCCCAGCGTCTGAGAAGGGCACCGGGCAAATGACTTCCAACTCCAGAAGATTTTGTACTGCCAACAACAGTCCCTGCGCGGCCCGGGGGTCCGAAGGAACCCGAGACCTGAGGAATCTGGGAGGAGGCCGGAACTCGAACTCCAGCTTGTACCCGGAAGAGACCACTTCCAGGATCCATTTGTCTGTGACCTCCTGGGTCCAGACCTGGGCGAAGTGCCGTAGCCGTCCGCCCACCTGCGAGGGTGAGGGCTCCCCCTCATTGCTGAGAGAGCTTGGCAGCAGCCTTGGGTTTGACACCCCAGGCAGTTCCGGGGCGGGCACGTCCTCTGCCCCTACCCCAGGAGTCACTTCTGAACGCAGAGTAAGCAACTCCCCTGCTTGCTCGAGAGCTACAAAAGGAAGGATTAAAGGAGCCTGCACCCCGAAAGGAGCGGCGCTGCGTTTTGCGTTGTGGCAGCTTTCCTCCTTTCGCCACCGAGTCCATAAAATCTCCAAACAGGCGCATACCCAAGAAGGGTAGCCCTGTGAGTGCCTTCTTAGCCGACATATCAGCCGCCCATTGGCGCAACCAAACCGTTTGGCGTATAGCCACAAGCAAAGCCGAGGTTCTACTACACATGCATATTGTATCGTCCAAAGCTGATAAAACAAAGGTCATGAACAAATCACACCTCGTAAGCGCTGCAAACTCATCACTAGCAGGGTTAAGATGGGGACCATTCAACAGGCCCCTAATTACAGATCTGGTAGCCACGGCCGTGAGAGCTGAAGCACAAACGGGGCGCAGGGCCGAACCCACGCTGGCAAAGGCGTGTGACGCCATTTGATCAAGACGACGGTCTTCACCATCCTTCAGCGGGGTGGAGTCTGGTGAATACCCAACCGATGTGTTGGACAACCCCAGAATCGGAGCGTCGACTTCTGGGGGTGACGACCAGCGCTTCACCGTGTCCACCGGAAAGGGATACTTCCTATCCCACCCCTGAGGGACCCCGGGAAGCAGGCTGGGCCTTTCCCATTCCTTAAGAATCAATTTGTCAAAATGCTTCTGATCAGGAAACTCAAGGCGAGCTTTAGTGGCCCCCAAAAATTCCCCCTTTCTGCGGAGGGGCCTCCGCAGGAGGGGAAATAGCAAGAACCTCAAGAATATGGGCCAGAAGTCTGGGGGTATCCACAGTATCCCTACGCTCCTGCCCAGCATCAGCATCAAAGAACTGCTGATCATCAGAGCCTTCAGATTCTGAAAACAATTCCCTTCTTTAAGCGGGGAATAATCAGACCAGTCAAAGGAGTCATATTCCTCATAATCAAAACCCGGCACAGCCGGTGCCAAATGCCTTCTCTTAGCTGGGCCTTCCGGGTGCAGAGCTAGCAATCAATTTTTTTAATGTTGGTCAATCTAGCACAGACATCAGATTGCGACTCCCCGCTAATGATCACATCACTTGGGGTCAAAGCCAGGCGTGGGGGTGTAGGTGATGAGGCCGGCGGTGCTGACCCAGACGCCTGGGACCCGGACTGCCTCGTAATGGCCTGCTGAGCACATGGAATGCAAATAAGCACATTATCTCCCGCAAGGGATACCCCACAAACCACACACTGCCGGGATTGCCCAGAAGGGATCCCGAGCCCGGTATCCTGGTAGTCGCAATGACCAGTGGGAATTACGCTAGTAAGCCACCCGGGATGCCCCTTAACGTCCGTTAGTGGGAGGATTTGTAAAGCCCCAATTTTGAATGAGGGACCTAAGGACCGGGAGAGAACCCCCTTTTAACTAACAAGGAAGGTAATCCCCCTGGAAGACATAATAAAAAGGGGGTACCATAAGCAAAAAGGGCCATTAACACAGACACACATATATCTATAAATGTATATATATATATATATATATACCTAAAGGTCTATAACAACCAAACATGCAGCCAACAAGGCACCCCCATACACATTCCTATGTACAATCAGACAAAAGGATAAGCATACAAGCCCCGCTGGGCACTCACAGTTAGGACCAAGCAAAATGGCGACTGGACCACACCAGCGGCAGCAGCAGCAATGTCAAGTGAAAGAAGAGGGGCGGGCCAGCGCGGATCGCGCGCC
Organism: Gastrophryne carolinensis; assembly: GCA_027917425.1. NCBI lineage: Eukaryota > Metazoa > Chordata > Amphibia > Anura > Microhylidae > Gastrophryne > Gastrophryne carolinensis. Next base: position 373,835,556 of record CM051235.1, read on the forward strand.
GCGCGTGGCCCTGCCCCATCCTGTAAGGAAGAGGAACCGCGGTTCCCAGGCACTGGCTGGGAACCTCCGTGGGCGCCGAGGAGAGGGGGGCGGGCTGCGTCAGCGTGCCAGCTCCCAGCCCCGCCCCCTCTCCTAACTGAGGAGAAGGAACAATGGCCGCGCTCCCAGAACGCCGCGGAGCCGGCCTGGACCCACATACACTCACTCACACATATACAATCAAAAAATACAATTCTGTGAAATACTCACCTGTAGAATTGGTATTATAAGTATACAGTACGTCCTGCTCCAGATAGATTACTTACACTTGGGGTTATCCTCCGCCAGATGGTGCTGCACTGCAGAGACATGTAAAAACAGGCTCCTCACGGTCCCTCAAATACCCAGGGACCTCCCACAAATCCCCAGCATTAAAAAGCAGTGAACAAGAAACCAGGAGAATTTAACCACCCAAAAACTGGTAACCATAACAATGATGACAATCACCATACAGGGGATCCAGAATAATGCAACAACAGGGTGGGGTGGAGCAGGACGTACTGTATACTTATAATACCAATTCTACAGGTGAGTATTTCACAGAATTGTATTATTCTTAGTATACAGTACGTCCTGTTCCAGATAGATTACTTACACTTGGGACATCCAATAGCAGTGTCCATGAAGCAGGGTGGGATCCCCAATAAAAAGGTAACAGTAGACAGTTTAAACCACTGCCGCCTCCAAAACCTTGCGGCCAAAAACAGCAACAGCTGAACCCTGAACATCAACCTTGTAAAACTTTGAAAAGGTATGAACAGAAGACCAAGTAGTGGCCTTGCAAACTTGTTCAACAAAAGCTTGGTGCTGGAAGGCCCAAGAGGCACCAATAGCACGAGTAGAAAGAGCAATAAGGCGAAGGGAGGATTCTTCCCCTTAGCAGAGTAGGCCTGAATCACAGCCTAACGAATCCACTTGCTGATAGAAGACTTGGCAGGAGCCAAACCCTTCCTAGGACCAGAAGGGTCCTAAAGAAATGTTGGAGGACTCCATCGCCCAAACAGAGACCTGAACCCTGAAGCCTCAGATTAAAGATCTGATGCTCTACCGACTGAGCTATCCGGGCTCTTCAGTGTTCCTGAAAGGTGCAGAAGCCACCAGATAGTACTTCAGAAACCTAACCACAACCAAAGAGTGCAAAACTCCCCTTAACATAGCTAGGGTTAGGGCACAAAGAAGGAAGAACAATATCCTGACTCAAATGAAAGGAAGACACTACCTTTATGCAGAAAATTAGGTTTGAACGAGACAAAACCTTGTCCTAGTGCCTCGCAAAGTAGGGGGGCTGAATGGACAGCACCGCCAACTCAGACACATGCCTGACAGAAGTGGTAGCTACCAGAAACACAACCTTGAGCGCAAGAAAGGCCAAGGCAGCATCCTGTACAGGTTCAAAGGGAGCACCCTGCAGGGCAGGCAAGACCAATTCCAAATCCCAAAAACAGGGACCATAGGTTGGCGTGGGTAACGCACCTGAGCAACCCCCTAAAAGCAGTCTTAAACAAGGAATGCTGAACAGAAGACTTCTAAAGAAGACAGACAGGGTAGAAACCTGATCCTTCAAGGTACTGAGTTAGAGACCGACTCCAACCCATGCAGTAAAGCTCCAGAACCCTGGAAACTGAGAACATCCAACAGGGAAGAGACCAAGACTCAACCAGTCAATGTAGGTACGCCATACCTTATAACAGATGGAAGAAGAAGACATCTACCCAGCCTTCACCATGGACTCAACCATCGAGGTAGACAAACCGTTCTCCATCAAGACGGAGGTTTCAGCAGTCAGGCCGTCAAGGCCAGAGTTTGTAATTGAGATGGCATAAGGGGTCCTAAGTGAGCAGATCTGGCGCTCCAGGCAGAAGGAACTGATCTACTGCCATCTGCACCACGTCTGCTAACCACACTCTTCTTGGCCACCTGAGGCTACCAGAACCACTGGCACCCCTTCCGGAGCAACTAGCGCAGAACCCTGCCTAGCAGGGGGAATGTAGAAAAGACATACAGAAACTGAATGTCCTGCCATGACATTACTAAGGCATCCATGGGCACGGTCAGAGGATCCTGGGACAGGGAGACAAAGGCTGGGAGCTTGTGATTGTGACGGAACGCAAGCAGATCCACATCAGGTTGGCCCCAACGGTGATACAGAGATTGGAAAACCCTGTTGCAGGGGGACCCCCCTCCGGAATGTACACCACTGAAATGCAGGGACCACACAGATCAGAATCAGAGACACTTCCTGGAGGACCCTCTTGCTCCGGGTCCCTCCCTGATGATTGATGTAGTTAACTTCCATCAAAGACCGTGCGCCCCTGAACAGGCAGGCCCTGAATAGAGTAGTCAAACGAACCAGAACTAACCTGATCGCTCACAGCTTCAATACATTGATAGGTGAATGGGCCTCCTAAGGGCCCCACCTCCCCTGGAACCGCAGGGACCTCCAGAAGAAGCCCCCCAACCTGATAGACTGGCATCCGTGGTGACCGTCTCCCAGGAAGGAGCACAAAGGTTCCTTGAGTCCATCCACTACAAGAGGGACCTCCTCACCAGGGGGGAAGACACCCAGACCCTGTCCAGGGATGCTGGGTCCTTGTCCCATACAGACAATAGGAGAAGTTGCAGAAGCCCCAAGAGGGACTGAACACAAGGGGCCGCTTCGAAGCACGCCACCATCAGGCCCACCAGCTGCATCCCCTGCCTGGTGAAGGGACGGGGACAGTTAGAAGAAACTGAACCTGTGTAAACAGACTGTCCACCTTCTGCTGAGGAAGGAATATCCTTGCCTGAACTGTGTCCAGATTCATTCCTAGGAATGAAGTTACCAAGGAAGGGAACAGTGAGGACTTGGGGTGGCTGACCACCCATCCAGATGACTCCAGAATGGACACCACCAGCTGAGTATCCAACTTTGCCAGATGTAGAGACTGGGAAGTGATGAGGACGTCCAGGTAGTGCAGCACACGGATGCCCCTTGGCCTCATCAGAGACATCACCCCCGCCAGCCCCTTGGTGAGCACTCTGGGAGCTGAAGAGAGGCCAGATGGCAAGGCCACAAATTGGCAGTGTAGATCTTCCAACGTGGATCTAAGGAATCTTGGTGTCCTGAAAACACAAGGATGTGAAAGTAAGCATCTTTGATATCCACAAACGGCATGAAGCCCCCGGGTCGCAAGGAGCAGATGGCCGAGCGCAGAGTTTCCATGAGGAAAGTGCCTGTACTAGACAATTTGCTGAAGATCTGTACATCCAGAATGGGCCAGACTGACCCATCTTTTTTGGGAACTGTGAAAAGGTTGATGTAGGGTCCCTTGCCTCTGTCTGTTAAGGGAAATCTGCAAATGACCCCCAAACCCAGCAGACCTTGCACGGCCTGCGCCAGCACCTGAGCAGAGGCAGGGACCAGGAGTACCCGGGACCAGATAATCTTAGGGGAGGCCGCGCAGCAAACACCATCTTGTAGCCGGAGGACACTACCTCCTAAATCCACCGGTCTGAGGCGTGATGCCTCCAGACTTAGACAAGGTGCCGCAGCCGTCCCCTCACCCAGGCGGGTGAGGGCGCCCCATCATGCTTGAGGGGACTTGGGAGAGGATTTGAGCATAGCCCCCCCCCAGAGGAGCAAGGGTGCTGTCTTCTCCTGGGACAGGGAGTTGGCGAGCCCCCACGAAGGAAGCTCCTGGTTCCTGTTTAACACCATTGTGGGGGGTGGAAGTGGGGCCCTGGCCCAGAAGGGCCCGAGACAGCCGTCTGTGCTGGGGTAACTTACCTCTCCTACCAAACAGGTCTAGGCGGGCCCCAAACAGACGTAGCCCCTTAAAGGGGAGCCCAGTAAGGGCCTTCTTCGCAGCATTGTCAGCACCCCACTGTCGCAGCCAGACCAAGCGACGTATAGCCACCACGAGGGCAGAAGTTCTTGCACACATTCTGATGGTGCCATCCAATGCTACTAGAACAAATTTTATAAACACATCACAACTGGAGAGTGCATTAAACACCTCACAAGGAAGATCATCAGGGGCACTATCAAGCATATTTCTGATGAGGGTTCTAGTGGTCACAGCAGTAATGGCAGAGGCACAGACCGGGCGCAGCACCGTCCCCGCACATGCAAAGGCGTGGGAGGCCAGCAGGTCAATGCGCCGGTCTTCAGCATCCCGCAGGGTAGTAGAATCAGGGGGATGTATGACAGGGGCGTTAGATAGCCCAATTATCGGGACATCCACCTCAGGGGGAATGACCAACATTTAACCACCTCAGGTGGAAAGGGATACTTCCTATTCCAATCCCTTGGGACCCCGGGAAGTTTACTAGGGCACTCCCATTCCTTGAGCACCAGGGAATGGAAGTGAGCCTGCTCTAGGAATTCGAAACGTGATGTTGCTGTATGGAAGCCCTCCCCTCTTTGCCTGGGAGTCTCACCAGGGAGAGAGATAGACAGAACCTCAAATATCTGGGTCAATAATCTGTCAGTGTCATCCGGGGCCCAGGGGTCAGAGCCAGAATCGTCATGACCCCTTGGTCTCTCATCAGATGAGCCTGAGTCAGAAAAGAGCTCTCCTTCATCAGAAGGGGTATAGCCACACAGATTCATAAACTCCTGAGATCCCATAAGGAAAACAGTATCATAAGGCGTCAGGTGCCGCTTCTTACCAGGGCCCTTACGCGCTAAGGACCTCGCAATAATCTGCTCAGCAGTAGGTAGTCCAGAAGACACATCAGGCTGAGAATCCCCACTTGTATGCAACTCAGCAGGAGTGAGATTTAAGCTTGGGGGAGAAGGTGAAGTGAAACGAGGTGCAGCCACTGGCAGGCCAGATTGCAAAGCCAGCGCTTGCTCAGCACAGGGTACGCAGACCCATGCCTTGTCAGCATCAGCATGAGGTTGTCCACACGCCATACACCGCCGGTCTTGTCCCAAAGGGACCCCGGTCACATTATCCTTAGATGCCTCCATATGGTGATTATTAGGCACAATATGCCAGTAGGGATTGACGCTATAAAGCAACCCTGGGTGCCCCAATGACCCACTAGGGAGTGGGAGTAATTTTACAAGGCCCGCTATCAATTACACCGGGCCAGGAGAAGCCAATGGATTCACCCTCTGAAAGACACAATGAGAAGAAGGGTGTCAGAACCGAAACACACTACAGTGAATTATAAAGCCACCCGCGAGGGCACTTACGGACCACGGTAAGTAAGAACGTCACACGCGCGCGCGACCAGACAATATGGTGCCGAGTACCTCGAAGGGCGGGTCAGAGCGAGCCGTGACCCAGGGGGCGCGCCATGCCAGGCCCCGCCCCCATGAAGAGCGCGAAGTCCAACAGACAAGCAGCCAATGAGGACGCAAAAGCGTCTGAGGTAACGCCACCGCCCGGCGCGGAACATCCAAATGAAGGAAAAGGCGTGCACGCTGGCATTTACAGTGTAAAAAGACAAGTCAGCGTGGCGGTTGACACCACATATACCAGTCAAAGCAGACATTACAAAGAGGGCCATATGCATGTAAACACAATACACTGACATCCACACCCCCCCCCCCTTCTTTTCCTCCCGAGGTAGGATGGCGGCCCTTTGTACAGGGCCCACCGCTACCGGGGCATGGGGCAATAATGCAGGAGGGGCATCCCATAAAGGCTCACCATCAGCCTATACCGCCTACCCTTTGGTGGGGGACTGCGGTGGAGCAGCGCTCCTTAAGCACACATGGTGCTGCCTACCTTCACCCGACCAGCACAGCCCAGGCTGGGAGGCACATCACATCAAGGACAGGTGGGAATAGTCCAACAGGGCCGCAGGATTTAATAGCCCCACTCACCTGCGACAGAGTGATAATTTCATGTCTTCGCAGTAAGCACTGCAGAGAAATCTGGGGATTTGTGGGAGGTCCCCGGGTATTTGAGGGGCCGGGAAGAGCCTGTTTTTACATGTCTCTGCAGTGCAGCGCCATCTGGCGGAGGATAACCCAAGTGTAAGTAATCTATCTGGAGCAGGACGTACTGTATACTAAGAATATATTCGGCCAGGGCAAGCTGAAATAAAAGGGAGGGACATCCCCCCCCCCCTATGATCCAGGCACAGGGAGCAACAGGTGGGGAGGGGGGCACCCAAGCCGCCTAACGCGGTGCAGGGACCAAACGGACAGGGCATCCCAAACCAGGATCCTGAACCTGGTATCCGCCTACCCCTTGTTGGGGGTCTCACGGAGGAGCATGGCTCCTAGTTAGTACACCACTAAGGTGTAAGCTACCCTCGCCCGGATCTACAGCCGAGGCTGGGAGGCATAGTAATCTATTTAAAACAAGGTCCGGGCAGAAATAGGGATAAATTGGCCGGGTGTAAACCCGGCTTACCTGCAAAGGAAGGAGACAGCCATCTTCTGACTTGCTCGCCGTCTGCAGAGACGAAGACTGGGGAATGTGTGGGAGGTCCCAGGTATTTATGGACCGGGAGGGGCTTCTTTTTTCTAGTCATCTCTGCAGAAGTTCGCCCTCTACTGGACATAACCCCACGTGTAATTAATATTTCCGAAGCAGGGTGTGAGACATACTTGGAATAGGGTTTTGAAAGCTTGCTTTTTTAAACTGTTGGTATTACTTACATTTCTTTTTCTCTGCTAAAAACTTACAAACATGAATATCCATCCAATTTTTTCCATGCCTCAGTCCAGGAGAATTAAATTCAAAATGACGCAGAAGCGACAAAGCTCACAGCTGATCCAGAGGCCTTGGCGGAGGAGAGATTATCAAGCATCCTTTGTTTGCTTGGAGTCAGCACTGTGCAGGCAGAAGTCTTTCTTGTTTGTGAGATGACACCAGCCCTGTGTTTGCGAATGTCACTTTTAAAAACAGATTCTGAGCACTGTGACTTCAGATCTTTGTGTCAAGCGTGTGGCCCTACCACCTGCACCGAAAGCTTGACGCGTAGCCGCTCCGTGCCACTCTGCGGCACACTGAGCGCCTTCAAATGGTACCAACAACAAGAGACGGGGAGACGCTGGCCGATTAATTCGCGCTAATGGGCACACTGGCTCCATTATGTCAGAGCGCAGTTAAGTGGAAGCAGGTGAAGAGCAGACAATTGTTCTATTAGCAACAACGAGAAAAGCCCGCGATGCACCAGACCAGAGGCGAACAGAACGCTAACAACATTTCTGCCGTCAAAGAAGGATGGCTTTTGTGGTGAGATCTTATGTGGGGCACTTCACCAGGAAAAAGCACCATAAAATGCATTTCCTGGAGTACCATGGGAGAAACAGCTGACCAATCAGATACAACTGTGTTATAAATGAGTTGATCCACCCCTTAGGGTACAGTATATAGCCCTGACCACCAGTAGAGGACTATATAACAAGCAGTACTACAGTATAACAATCTACAGGAACCAATCGGTACTTCCAACAGCAACGTATCTACACTGAAATGACCAAATGCATCTCCCATTGAACTCCAACAGATATTACAGCAAGTGTACTAAAATCCTATTTAGTTTTCGACCCATAGAAGACACAAATGATATCTCAGATACCATCGGAGATTCCTGAAGCTGAACAATCAAGAAACATTCATGGAAATTTCATTTCTATAAACGGCTACAATAATACAGCTTTATTTTTGCGAGGCAAGTAATATGTTATCACTTCAACTGCATCCCAACAGATCCAATATCTTCTGGAAGGTGTACAGAGTACAATAGCTTGAAAGACATAGAAGGCCTTAAACACCTTTAGGGAAAAACCTAAAGAAAAAGAGGAAACCATTTTGTTGTGCAATAAGAACCCTGTGGTGCCAAAAGAACAATGGTAAAGATCCAAGATAGCCAAGGTGACATGTACTGAGGAGAAGTAGAAAATGGAAAAAGGATTTTTCCACCAAAGGTTTTTGAGAACGAATAGGTCAAGCAAAACCCATCCCTATCGGGGTACGGCAAGACCAGCATCCATGACAAATTGAATATGCTGTTTATCCCTCCAAGGGGTCCTGGTCAGGTAAGTCACAAAATCATATAGATGGTACATCTATCACACATGTAGCAACAAAAGGTGACTTCTTAAAACCATGCACTGAGCCGTAAGAGACACCATAATGCTCCTGTTTCTGAGGGCAGCCCAAAGGAGGCGACTCCACTGTGAGAGTGGTGATGCTGTTCCATATATCTGTACAGAGAATGTTGGAGGATGGTCAAACCAGAATGCTCCATATCCTTCTGTGGAGTGTCTAACAGAAGGCCCCTGACACTATAACACTCCATATAGTTCAACAGAAAGTCTTCCAAAGCAGTGGCCTCAAACTTTATACACCAAGTGCCCCCTAGCAACAAGCAGCTACAACAAAGTACCCCAAAGAGAAGATTAATTGTTAAAAATGTAGGCCACAGGCCTTGTAGCATGTTTTAAAACCAAAAAGAATAATAATAAAATAATAATAGACCACACCAAAGAACTGGTAACATAATACAACAGACCAATAATAACCCAGGTTGAGAAACCATGCTCTAGAGCAGTGGTTCTCAACAGTTTTATGCCAAGTATCCCCTACCGCCGTGCTGGTGCACCCCTGAACATCTCTGTGTATCCCTTTAAGCTGTGGCGTGTACCCCCTGGGGTAGGTGTACGGCAGTTTGAGAAACAGTGCTCTAGAGGTGGTATTTGTACCACTGGTGGTACTCAAGGTCTTATCAGGTAGTACTCAACAAGGCTGCAGACTTACCTGTTTCCCAACCTGATGTATACTTCACTGCAAAGTGATAGCAGAAAATATTTTAATCCCCATTGTGCTCTCCACCAAACCATGGTTGTCATTGGTTTTTATCTCAGGGTACCCAAACCCCTTTTCTAACCTATCACATATTTAGTTTGAATTCTTGGGCAATAAGTGATGTTTTCTCCGGAGAGCTGGCCTGACAATAAATTTCCCTGCTCCAGATGTTTTCCTCATTATGAAACATAATGGAGAGCAGAGAGAAGCTGGCCCAACCAGGGGGACTGCACATCATTAGCAGCCCGCTCTCATTCTGCAGGCACCGATCCCTTTTGCGAAAGGTGGGGGGAGGAGGGCTACCTAATGGCTGATTGCGGGTTGAGTTAATTATCTTGTTTGATTGAATTGCTAAACCACCAGATTTTGGCCTGGCTGGCTGAGTATCTATTACGAAAACACAAATTAGGACTCGGGAAGAGGTTCCAGTAACGTGAACTGCTGTTGAGCTCAATCTTTTCTGTAAGAACCACATGTAAAGCAGGGTATACACAGGCAATAAAGTCACATGTTCAGCACTATCACCATAGCAACTGCTATGGGGCCTGGCAAATAGGGGAGGGATACCAAACTCTTTTGTGAACTGCACTGAAAATTGTCAGGTGTCTGCTGCTGGCAGACGCACTCCATTACTTCATCTCCAAGCTTTGGTGTCACCACTGGGTGTGGTCAAGGGTGTTGACAAGACACAAAAAGTAGACATGAAATGATTAGCGGGCAGGATAGCGCTGAACATACTTAGTTTTTATGGGTTGGTGGTGTGCGTGAAGGGGTTGAGACCCTCAATGAGACCTGGTACCACCTTGTTTTCCACTTACATTCTATTGCATTACTCTGTACCAATCTAATGAACCATTGCTGTCCAAAAGTATATATAACCATGCAGCCTGCTTCTGCGATCCATATCACTATAAGACCTACATACCAGGCTGCATCCCACCATTCCATCTCAGGCCATCAAGGGCCCTGTACTTCCTTGCTTTCACCTATATCTTTTTTCATTATTTTGTACATGTCTATATTCAACGTGTTGACCAAGGGGGTCTATTAAATGTAACCCTGCTGCTCACTTCTACCCTCTGAGCCCTGAACCACCATAGCTAAGTAATTGCCACCATTCAATTGGGACCTCAAGGGAAGTATCTGAATAAATTTAGTTTTAAGAGTTTGATACTAGGCCTTCAATAATACCCGGTACCATCTTGTACTACTGTATTGCATTTACTCTGTACTCTATACCATCCAACCGATGGTTGTCCAAGAAAATCCCTTACATATAATCATGCAGCCCACTTCTACCATATTAACCCTCTATAGAGCTCCATACCAGGCTACATCTCACTGTTACATTTGAGGCCCTCAATGGTGGCTGCTAAATATACTTTTGTATGGGTAGTTGGACCCATCAAAGGTTTGATTTGAGGCCCTAAATAGTATCTGGTACCACCATCTTTTTATACCTATAATCTATTGCATTCCTCTGTAACAATCTACCAATTTAGCACCCTGCATCTCACTATTCCAAACAAGATTCTCAAGGGCACTTATATCATGTTGAATTAATTTGTACCCCTATATTGTATCCAATGAACCAATGTTCTCCAAGAGTCTCAGATGGTGAAATGGGGTTTGCAGGGTTTTATATAAGTAAGCCTTTGGAGAACATTGGTTCAGTATGTACTATAGATGCTTACATAGTTGTGCAATACTGCACAAGATCGTAAAGGGCTCTTGATGGCCTGGAATAGTGAAATACAGCCGGGTATGCAGGCCTTTCAGTGGTATAGATATACAATTACCAAATGTTATCCAAATATATATATATATATATATATATATATATATATATTACACACACATCACAGTGGCGTAATTAAATGTTAGTCCTGGTGTAAATGGGGCCCTTTCAAGGCTCATACAGTAAAAATTTTTCTGTCTTATACCTCATGACTTGTATGCAACTAGAAAATTAAAGTCTGAAACAGCAGAGACACATGCTTCTTTTATCTAAATGATGTCAAGTAAGCACAACTATGATAAATAAGGAGGAGGAAGGAGGAGCAACAGTGATGGGACGCCTCTGACCTTCTGGAACCCAGTATAAATATATATATATATATATATATATATATATATATATATATATATATATATATATATATATATACACGCTCACAACACACTACTATCATCTAAGCCCTCCAAACTATCTGTGCCAGTATGCAGTTTTTTACCTCTATCCCATCCCTGTATCCACCCTAAATATTTGCTCTGGCATCTTCTACAGGCTGTAGTAGGAAATAGAATGGACCACATATTGGAGTTTTACCTGCTGGACATGAAACAGGTCAGACAGTCAAGCTATCAAGAAGTTCCTTTTAATGAATCACTGATCGGGTAGGGTGAATTTTCCATTTATCTGGAGTTGAGCTTTAACCCACTACATGTTTATAAAGCACTCTGGCTGCTAATGGATTATTTTTACTCTCAGCGTTCAGTGGAGGCTCTTACATACCCGTCTCGAGCTTTTCTGAAAAGACTCCTTTTTTTCTCATATTTTTTTTTTAAAGAGAGGAAGTCGTAAGGAAACAAACAGGCGACTGTGAAGATCCATTTTGGGAAGGAAAAATAAACATGGAGATGGGGTGAAGTGCAGAGAAAGGTTACTCACTACCTTCTATGTCATCAGGTGCAGGGTGACCTGAATGTGGGGGGGGGGGGCAGTTTGGAGAGGAGACACACAACAAAGAACACAAGTGAGCAAATCAACACAACAGGACCTAAACAACCTACTCTCTATGCTCTTTTGCCACACAGTGCCCTTGGTACCATACAAAAAGTTGACATAAGAGAAAATCCATGTGTGTCACTGACACACAGAGTCAATATGGACAAAGGGGCTTCACGCAAAGGCTCAAAATGAGACCCTTGTAATGCAGATAAGACCAAGTTCAAATCCCAGACTGGTAACATAGGCTTACGTGGCGGACGCACGTGAGTAACCCCCTGGAAGAAGGTCTTGACCAGACGATGGTGAGCAAAGGATCTTTGGAAGAATATGGCCAAAGCAGAAACATGACCTTTGAGGGTACTAAGCTGAAGACCCAAATCCAAACCATGTTGCAAAAATTCCAGAATCCTGGAAATAGAAAACACCCGACATGGAAGCGACTTAGACTCACACCAGTCAATGTAAACATGCCATACCCTATAGTAGATTGATGATGAGGACTGCTTCCTAGCCCGAATCATAGTATTGGCAAACAAATCCAAGCGCTCCCCGAAGAGACGCAGGCCCTTGAAAGGGAAACCAGTGAGGGCTTTCCTAGCAGCATTATCAGCTACCCATTGATGTAGCCAGACAGAGCGGCGTATAGCCACCACCAAGGCAGAAGTTCTACCACACATTCTAATGGCATCATCAATAGCAGACAGAATATATGCAATACATTCCTCACAAAGCAGTAGAGATCTATACTCTTCTCTACCCGCATCCTCAGATGCCCCGTCCAAGAGACACTTAGGCACCCCTTTAATTGCAATAGCCGCAATAGCAAAGGCACAGAGCCGTCCCCACACAGGCAAAGGCATGACAGGCCAGTTGGTCCAAACACCGGTCCTCCCCATCCCGCAGGGTAGTAGTGTCAGGAGAATGCATGACAGATGTATTGGACAACCCGAGAACGGACGCATCCACCTCGGGAGGACATGACCAACGCTTAACAACATCAGCAGGAAAGGGATACCTCTTGTCCCACTCCTGGCAGCTTGCTAGGCCGTTCCCATTCCTTGAGCACTAGATTATTAAAGTGAGACTGCTCAGGGAACTCCCAGCGTGGCTTAACCGTATGAAAAAGCTCGCCCTGCTGCTGCGGGGCCACTGCCGGGGGAGAAATATAAAGCACTTCAAAAATATGACTGAGCAGCCTGTCAGTGTCATCAGGGGACCACGGGTCTTCCCCAAAAGGAGTCCCAGTACTACTGTAAATCTTAAGTTGTTCCTCAGAGGATTCCGAATCAGAAAATAATTCCCCCTCCTCAAGGGGATAAGGACCTGAGAATGAGTAAGGGCCCTCATCTTCTACAGGTAAGAGGGAAACCGCGGGTGATAAATGCCGCTTCTTAGCAGAAGCCTTACGTGGGGCAGACCCAGCAAGATGTTTTTCAATGCTGGCCACCCGTGCAACTAAATAAGGTTGAGACTCCCCGCTATTATGCCCCTCGGAGGGGGTTAGATGTAAGTGTGGAGGGGTAGGCGAAGCCCGAGGGGGCGCCGCACCAGTAACAGGCAACTCAGGCTGCAGTGCAAGTACCTGCTGGGCGCAGGGTATACACACCCTGACATCATCACTTATAGGGGATACTTCACACACAGCACATAGCCGGGCTTGTCCCGAAGAAACCCCAACCACATTATCCCCAGAAGCCTCCATATGGTGATTATAGTGGCACAATAGGCCAATATAGGGTTAACGCTAATGATAGCAACCCGGGATGCCCCAATAGCCCGCTAGGGATGTGGGAGATATAATAGTAATAGCCCAAAACTAAAAGGGGGAGGGCCGGGAGAAACCACAATGAGGTCTACCCGCCTGAAAGACATAAGAAGACATCCCCATAAGAATACAGTAAAAAAAAATATATATATATAACATATACATAGCAATCACAGCCCGCGGAAGGAAACAGCAGACAGGCAGCACGAAGGAGGTAAAAATGGCGTCCGCATATACCTCGAGGGGCGGGCCGCTAGAGAAGTGATGCGGAAAGCATCATCCACAGAGCCCGCCTCCCCCCAAAAAGCGTGAATCGCGCCCACATGATCCTGCCATCCAATGACGGCGTGGCAGAGCCTGAGGTAATGTCGCCACCGTCCGCGGAGCGATGTACAAACACGCAGCGGCGGCTTGCCAGTAAAAATACAATTCTGTGAAATACTCACCTGTAGAATTGGTATTATAAGTATACAGTACGTCCTGCTCCAGATAGGTTACCTACACTTGGGTTATCCTCCACCAGATGGCGCTGCACTGCAGAGACATGCAAAACAGGCTCCTCCCGGCCCCTCAAATACCCGGGGACCTCCCACAAATCCCCAGCATTGAAAAGCAGTGAACAAGAAGCTGGGAGAATTTAACCACCCAAAAACTGGCAACTTATAACAAGATAACAATCACCATACAGGGGATCCAGAATAATGCAAAAACCAGGGTGGGGTGGAGCAGGACGTACTGTATACTTATAATACCAATTCTACAGGTGAGTATTTCACAGAATTGTATTATTCTTAGTATACAGTATGTCCTGCTCCAGATATAGTACTTACACTTGGGACATCCAATAGCAGTGTCGGTAAAGTAGGGTGGGATCCCCAATAAAAAAGGTAACAGTAGACAGTTTAAACCACTGCCGCCTGCAAAACCTTGCGGCCAAAAACAGCATCAGCTGAGGCCTTAACATCAACCTTGTAAAACTTTGAAAAGGTATGAACAGAAGACCAAGTAGCGGCCTTGCAAACTTGTTCAACAGAAGCCTGGTGCTGGAAGGCCCAAGAGGCACCAATAGCACGAGTAGAATGAGCAGTAAGGCGGAAGGGAGGATTCTTCCCCTTAGCAGAATAGGCCTGAATCACAGCCTGACGGATCCATTTGCTGATAGTAGACTTGGCAGGAGCCAAACCCTTCCTAGGACCAGAAGGGACCACAAAAAAAACATCAGTTGTCCTGAAGGACGCAGTTACTACTAGGTAATACTTCAGACACCTGACCACATCCAAGGAATGCAAAACCCTTTCCTTAGCATTGCTAGGATTAGGGCACAATGAAGGAAGAACAATATCTTGATTCAAATGAAAAGCAGACACCACCTTAGGTAGAAAATCCGGCTTAAAGCGGAACACCACCTTATGCTGGTGTCTCTCAAAATATGGGGGCTGGATAGACAGAGCCGCCAGCTCAGACACACGCCTGATCGAAGTAATAGCCACCAGAAAGACAACCTTGAGGGTAAGTACAGCCAGAGCAGCATCCTGAATAGGTTCAAAGGGAGCACCCTGCAAGGCAGACAAGACCAAGTTCAAATCCCAAACAGGGACCATAGGTTTTCGTGGGGGACGCACATGAGTAACCCCCTGAAAGAAAGTCTTAAGCAACGAATGCTGAGCAAAAGACTTCTGGAAGAAGACAGACAGGGCAGAAACCTGACCCTTCAAGGTACTGAGTTGGAGACCTGACTCCAACCCATGCTGTAAAAACTCCAGAACCCTGGGAACTGAGAACACCCGACAGGGAAGAGACCTAGACTCACAACAGTCAATGTAGGTATGCCATACCCTATAATAGATAGAAGAAGAAGTTTTCTTCCTAGCCTTCACCATGGTCTCAACCACCGAGGCAGACAAACCTTTCTCCATCAAGATGGAGGTTTCAGCAGCCAGGCCGTCAAAGCCAGAGTTTGTAAATTGGGATGGCTTAAGGGACCCTGAGTGAGCAGATCTGGCACTCCTGGCAGGACGTACTGATCTACTGCCATCTGCACCACGTCTGCGAACCACACTCTTCTTGGCCACCTGGGGGCCACCAGAATCACTGGCACCTCTTCCAGAGCAATCTTGCACAGAACCCTGCCCAGCAGGGGGAATGGAGGAAAGACATACAGGAGCCGAAATTTCTGCCATGACATGGACAGAGCTTCTGTGGCCAAGGCCAGAGTATCCTGAGACAGGGAGACAAAGGCCTGGAGCTTGTGATTGTGATGGGATGCAAACAGATCCACATCCGGTAGACCCCAACGGTGACACAGGGACTGGAATACCCTGTTGCAGAGGGACCACTCTCCCTGACGAGAGGTCCCCCTGCTCAGAGAGTCTTCCAGTAGATTCTCTGCCCCCGGAATGTACACAGCCGAAATGCATTGAACATGGCCTCTGCCCATGTCAGAATCCGCGACAACTCCTGGAGGGCCCCCCTGCTCCAGGTCCCTCCCTGATGGTTGATATAGGCAACCGCCGTCCTGTTGTCTGAGCGCACCTGCACAGACAGACCCCTCAGGTGATTGGTCAACTGCTCCAGTACCAACCTGATTGCCCGTAGTTCCAGAATGTTGATGGGTAAGTGGGCCTCCTGAGGGCCCCACCTCCCCGCAGGGACTTCCAGAATCCCCCCCCCCCCATCCTGACAGACTGGCATCCGTGGTGACCGTCTCCCAGGAGGGGGCCAGAAAGGACCTGCCCCCCAGCAAGTTCCTGTGGTCCAGCCACCACGAAAGGGACCGCCTGACCAAGGGGGGAAGCTTACAGACCCCGTCCAAGGACATTGGGTCCTTGTCCCATACTGACAGAAGGTGAAGTTGTAGAGGCCTCAAATGGAACTGAGCAAAGGGCACCGCCTCGAAGCACGCCACCATCAGGCCCACCAACTTCATTCCCTGCCTGAGGGAGGGCTGGGGACACGACAGCAGGAACCTCACCTGCGCAGTTAGAGCTTCCACCTTCTGTTGAGGAAGGAATATCCTTGACTGAATCGTATCCAGAATCATTCCCAGGAATGGGGTCACCGAGGAAGGGGACAGAGAGGACTTGGGGTGATTGATCACCCAGCCGAAGGCCAGCTGAGTGTCCAACTCTGCCTGCTGTAGAGACCGAGAGGTGACGAGTATATCGTCCAGGTAGGGCAGCACGCGTATGCCCCTTGACCTTATCAAAGACATCACCCCCGCCAGCACCTTGGTGAACACTCTGGGAGCTGAGGTGAGGCCAAATGGCAAGGCCACAAATTGGTAATGTTGATCTTTCAACGCGAATCTGAGAAACCTTTGGTGTCCCGGTGTAACAGGCCAGAGTATACCCTCAGGCCAGACTATACCCGGGGTTAAAGAGGCCTAGGCTAGATTATACCCCGGGTATACTTTGGCCTAGGCCAAATTATATGCCCGGGTATAAAATAGCCTAGGCCAAAGTATACCCCTCCAGGCCAGATTATACCCCCGGGGTTAAACTGGCCTGGGCTAGATTATACCCCGGGTATATTTTGGCCTAGGCCAAACTATACCCCGGGATGTAAAATAGCCTAGGCCAAACTGTAGCAGGCCAGAGTATACCATCAGGCCACACTATAACCGGGGTTAAATTGGCCTAGGCTAGAATACACCGGGAACACAGGGATGTGAAGGTAAGCATCTTTGATGTCCACAGACGTCATGAAATCCCCTGGGCGCAGGGAGCTGATGGCCGAGCGCAGAGTTTCCATGCGAAAGCGCCTGTTCTTGACAAATTTGTTGAGGATCTTTAAATCCAGAATAGGCCTGATTGACCCATCTTTTTTGGGAACTGTGAAGAGGTTGGAATAGAACCCCTTGCTTCTTTCTCTTAAGGGGACCCTGCAAATGACCCCCAGATCCAGAAGGCCTTGCACGGCCTGCATCAAGACCTGAGCTGATACAGGGTCCTGGGGGATCCGGGACCTGATGAATCTTGTGGGGGGCCGCACAGCAAACTCTATCTTGTAACCAGAGGACACTACCTCCTGAATCCACCGGTCTGAGACGTGGTGCCTCCAGACATGCGCAAAGTGCTGTAGCCGTCCCCCCACCCTGACGGGCGAGGGCGTACCATCATGCCTGAGGGTGTTTGGGAGAGGTTTTGGGTCTAGACCCCCATGAGGAGCCAGGACGTCGTCCTCTGCTCCTGTGCCAGGAATCTGCACGAGCCCCCGCGAAGGACACCCCTTTTCCCTGCTTAGCACCGCGGTAGGGGAGTGAAAGGGGGCCCTGGCCCCGAAAGGGCCGAAACTGCCGCCTGCGCTGGGGTAACTTACCTCCTTTAGCAAAAAGGTCTAGGCGGTCCCCAAACAGGCGTAGCCCCTTAAATGGAAGCCCAGTAAGGGCCTTCTTTGCAGCACTGTCAGCAGCCCACTGGCGCAGTTAGACAGTGCATTAAACGTGTCAGGTGGCAATTCATCAGGACCACCTTCAAGTATACTTCTGATCAGGGCCCTGAGCGCCACAGACGTAATGGCCGAGGCGCAAACCGGACACAGCGCCGCTCCCACAAATGCAAAGGCATGGCACGCCAATTGGTCAGCATCCCGCAGCGTAGTAGTGTCAGGGGAATGCATAATAGAGGTATTAGCCCTAGAATAGGAGCAGCGACCTCGGGGGGGCGATGACCAGCACTTGACCATATCAGCAGGAAAGGGATACTTTCTATCCAAACTCTTAGGTATACCGGGGAGTCTAATGGGACGTTCCCACTCCTTAAGCACGAGGTTATTGAAATGGGTTTGCTCCGGAAATTCCAAACGAGCTTTAGCAGTATGAAAAAGCTCACCCCTTTGCCTGGGAGCCGTGACAGGGGGAGAGATGGACAAAACCTCAAAAATCTGAATCAGCATTCTGTCAGTATCATCCAGGGTCCAGGGGTCAGAGCCAGAATCGTCATGACCCCTGAGTCTCTCGTCAGATGACCCTGAGTCAGAGAACAGCTCCCCTTCGTCCGATGGGGTGTAGCCATATAGATGCAACAACTCATCAGACTCCATAGGGAACAGAGTGGCATCAGTTAAGTGACGCCTTTTAGCGGTGGCCTTACGCGCTAAGGTATTAGCAATCAATTTTTCAACACTGGCCAGTCTAGCAGACAAATCAGGTTGAGAACCCCCGCTTGTATGTAATTGTATGTAACTGTATGGTGATTAATAGGCACAATAGGCCAGTAAGGATTGACGCTGTAAGCTACCCTGGATGCCCCAAAGACCCGCTAGGGAAGTGGGAGTAATTATACTAGGCCCAACTAACAATTACACCGGGCCGGGAG
The DNA here is from genome assembly GCA_027917425.1 of Gastrophryne carolinensis. Taxonomy (NCBI): domain Eukaryota; kingdom Metazoa; phylum Chordata; class Amphibia; order Anura; family Microhylidae; genus Gastrophryne; species Gastrophryne carolinensis. The sequence continues at coordinate 373,854,162 of CM051235.1, forward strand.
AAGCCACTGGAGTCACCCGTCTGAAAGACACAATGAGGAGAAGGGGGCGTCAGAACCATACACAGTAAATATGAGCATAAAAGTCGCCCGCAAGGGCACTTACAGACCGCGGAAGGGGGGACCGTTACACACGTGCGTGCGCGCGACTGTACCGGAAAATGGCGCCGAACGAACCTCGAAGGGCGGGCCAGAGAGGGCCGTGACACGGAGCGCGTCAGGCCAGGCCCCCGCCCCCCGAAGAGCGCGAAGCCCACAGACAGCAGCCAATGATGACGCAGAAGCGTCTGAGGTAACGCCGCAGTCCGGCGCGGACATCCAAATGCAGGAAAAGACGCGCGCGGCGGCGGCCATATAATAGTAAAACGACAAGTCAGCGCGGCTGACACCACATATCTAGTCATACACGTAATTCACTATACGCACTGACCCACAACCCCCCCTTCTTTCCCCCCCCCGAAGGCTACAGGGAGAATGAGGGAGGATGGCGGCCCTTTGTACAGGACCCACCACTACTCGGGGCATGTGGCAATAATGCGGGAGGGGCATCCCATAAAGGCTCACCATCAGCCTATACCGCCTACCCTTTGGTGGGGGACTGCGGTGGAGCAGCGCTCCATAAGCACACATGGTGCCGTCTACCTTCACCCGACCAGTGCAGCCCAGGCTGGGAGGCACATCACCCGAAGGACGGGTGGGAATAGTCCAACAGGGCCGCAGGCTTAATAGCCCCGCTCACCTGCGAGAGAGTGATAATTTCATGTCTTCACAGTAAGCACTGCAGAGAAATCTGGGGATTTGTGGGAGGTCCCCGGGTATTTGAGGGGCCGGGAGGAGCCTGCTTTGCATGTCTCTGCAGTGCAGCGCCATCTGGCGGAGGATAACCCAAGTGTAAGTAATCTATCTGGAGCAGGACGTACTGTATACTAAGAATAAACACATTAAGCAAGACATGCAGGATATGACAAATATCAATTCTGGCACAAGCAAGTGAACATTCAGGCTACTTGACATACTGCACACACGCCCCCCCCCCCAAGATCTCCAGGGAGAGCGAAGGAAGGGGGCTACTCAGTGAAACAAAATGAGGAGGGGGCAGATACCTAAGGGGGGTAGGGATTAAAGGGGAACCCCAGGATCAGGAGGGGGCATCCCACAAGGCTCACCACAGGCCTATACCGCCTACCCTGTCAAAGCAGGGACTGCGGTCAGAGCAGCACTCCTCAAGCACCTAACCCGGGTGCTGTCCTACCTTCACCCGAACCAGTCAGCCGAGGCTGGGAGGCAGTGGGTCCAGAACGGGTGGTAATAGTCCTGCAGGGCCGCAGGCTGGTAAGCCCTGATAGCCTGCGTATATAGAGAGCCATCTTCTATCCTCGCAGTCCAGACTGCAGATTAAAGCTGGGGATTTTGTGGGAGGTCCCTGACTTATATAGGGCTGGGAGGAGCCACAAGCTGTTTTCTGCAGTCCAGCGCCATCTTGTGGATGTATTACCCATGTGTAAGGAATATTCTGGAACAGGACGTGCTGTATACTTAGAATAACACTGGAGCCAAAGGGCACAAAAAATGCCCCTGACGGGAGAGTGATAAATACTTACCACTCCACGTGCAGCAAGACTCTATTCTGTTCTTTGGTTATGAATATTTTTTGCTTCTTCATGTCGCTGAGCTAGCTAGTAGGCATCTTCCTTTTGCTCAACCTTTTTAAGAGCTTGGACCACTTAACCGATTTGGAGACTGGTTGCGGGACACAAAAAATAGTTTCAGAACGACAAATTTATCATTTTTAATTGGGATACCGATTTCTCTACATTAGACTGATTTTTTACACTGCTTCCACCACACCACCCTATTTATATGTAACAATCCCCAGATGCTAGCAGTACACAAGCTGATTGCCTTAACTCTCCAAATATATGGACTCTGTAATTTATAGCCTATCCCCCCATCAGTCCCAAATTGTAACTGAATTCCCAATACTCAACCAATCTAAAACACCTACCAATGCTAAACATACTTTAGCATAGAAAATAATATAGAAAAAATATACTGGACCAGTCTGCAACCACGAAGGAAAGCGTTTGCCCTCCTGACAACAAGCCCCGCCCCATCGCTCGCAAGTGCCAACATGAAAAATAAAAAATTGTGGGAAAAGCAACAAAAGAGGAAAATTATTCTCCCTGGTCCCCCCTGCAGGCTCACCAGACAAAAACCTGCGGCTGACCACATTTTAAAAAAAATACAATTCTGTGATTACCCACCTGTAGAATTGGTATTATGAGTATACAGCACATCCTGCACCAGATAGTAATTCCTTACGTTTGGGTTATACATCCACAAGATGGCGCTGGACTGCAGAGACAGCAAAAAAGTGGCTCCTCCCGGTCCGTTATATTCCAGGGACCTCCCACAAATTCCCCAGTATTGACAAGCAGTTAGCAAGAAGCTGGGAGAATAATAACCATAATCAAACAATTTAACCATGATAACAATCACCATAAAGAGGCACTAAGAACAATGAAAAACAAGGGCGGGGTGGAGCAGGACGTGCTGTATACTCATAATACCAATTCTACAGGTGAGTAATCACAGAATTGTATTATTCTAAGTATACAGCACATCCTGCTCCAGATAGTAATTCCTTACGTCTGGGACATCCAATAGCAGTGTCTGTAAGGTAGGGTGGGATCCCCAAAAGCAACAACAAGCAGATTAAACCACTGCCGCCTGCAGAACTTTGCGGCCAAAAACAGCATCAGCTGAGGCCCTAACATCAACCTTGTAAAACTTAGAAAAGGTATGAACAGAAGACCAAGTAGCGGCCTTGCAAACTTGTTCAACAGAAGCCTGGTGCTGAAAGGCCCAAGAGGCACCAATAGCACAAGTGGAATGAGCAGTAAGGCGGAAGGGAGGATCCTTCCCTTTAGCAGAATAGGCCTGAATAACAGCCTGACAGATCCAATTGCTGATAGTAGACTTAGCTGGAGCCAGACCCTTCTTGGGACCCGAAGGGACCACAAAAAGAGCATCAGTCTTCCTAAAGGGCTCAGTGGCCACCAAATAGAACTTCAGGTTCTTGACCACATCCAAGGAATGAAGAGCTCTCTCCTTAGAGTTACTAGGATTAAGGCACAGAGAAGGTAGAACAATGTCTTGGCTTAAAGCGAAACACCACCTTGTCCTGGTGTCTCTCAAAGTAAGGGGGCTTGATGGAGAGCGCCGCCAACTCAGAAACACGCCTAACAGAAGTGATAGCCACCAAAAAGACCACCTTAAGCGTAAGAATGGACAAAGCAGCCTCATGCACAGGCTCAAAGGGAGACCCCTGCAAGGCAGATAGGACCAAGTTCAAGTCCCAGACTGGTAACATAGGCTTACGTGGGGGGCGCACATGAGTAACCCCCTGGAAAAAAGTCCTGACCAGATGATGCTGAGCAAAAGAACTCTGAAAGAAAACAGCCAAGGCAGACACATGACCCTTCAGAGTGCTGAGTTGAAGCCCCAGATCCAAACCATGTAGGAGAAATTCCAGAATCCTAGGAATAGAAAACACACGACAGGGAAGACAACCCCTTTTCCATTAAGATGGAGGTTTCAGCAGCCAGACCGTTAAAACCAGCGTTTGTAAATTGGGGTAGCGTAGCCGCCCCTGAGTGAGCAGGTCTGGATCCCTGGGCAGGGCGTACTGGTCTACTGCCAGCTGCACGATGTCTGTGAACCACACTCTTCTTGGCCAACAGGGGGCCACCAGGATTGCTGGCACCCCTTCCTGAGCAATCTTTCGCAGAACCCTGCCCAACAGGGAAAACGGGGGAAAGACATACAGTAGCTGAAAGCCCTGCCAGGGCATTGTCAGAGCATCCACGGCAAAGGCCAGAGGGTCCTGGGACAGAGACACAAAGACTGGTAGCTTGTGACGGGACGCAAACAGATCAACATCTGGCTGACCCCAACGGTGACACAGAGAGCGAAACACCCTGTTGCTGAGGGACCATTCCCCCAGGCAAGAAGTCCCCCTGCTAAGAGAGTCTGCCTCCAAATTGTCCACCCCGGAATGTACACAGCTGAGATACAGGGGACATTGTCCTCTGCCCAGGACAGGATCAGAGACACTTCCTTGAGGGCCCCCTTGCTCCGGGTCCCTCCCTGATGATTGATGTAGGCAACCGCCGTCTGGTTGTCCGAGTGGACCCGAACAGCCCGACCCCGAAGGTGCGGGGTCAAGCGGGCTAGAACCAACCTGATAGGGGTGTGGGCCTCCTGAGGGCCCCACTGCCCCTGGAAGGCTAGGGATCCCCAGAAGCTCCCCCAACCTGTCAGACTGGCATCCGTGGTGACCGTCTCCCAGCAAGGGGCCAGAAAGGATCTGCCCACCAACAGGTTCCTTGTGTCCAGCCACCACAAGACCACCTGGCTAGGGGGGACAGAACCAAGACCTGATCCAGGGACACAGGGTCCCTGTCCCATACAGACAAGAGGTAGAGTTGAAGAGGCCTCATGTGGAACTGAGCATAAGGAACCGCCTCGAAGCAGGACACCATCAGGCCCACCAGCTGCATTCCCTGCCTGATGGAAGGATGAGGGCAGGACAGAAGGAGCTGAGTTTGTGCCTGCAGACTGTCCCCCTTCTGCTGAGGAAGAAAAACCCTGGCCCGAGCTGTATCCAGATTCATGCCCAGAAATGGCTTTACCAAAGTGGGGGACAGGGAAGATATGGCGTGGTTTATCACCCAGCCGAATGACTCCAGAGTGGTTACCACCCTCTGAGTATCCAGCTCTGCCTGTTGGAAGGACGGAGAAGTGATTAAAATGTCGTCCAAATAGGGAAGAATGCGAACGCCCTGAGCTCTCAGCAGAGCCATAACGCCGCCAGCACCTTGGTGAATACCCTGGGAGCTGAAGTAAGACCGAAGGGCAATGCCACAAACTGGTAAAGCTGATCCTCCAGAGCAAACCTGAGGAATATCTGATGAAAAACTGGAAATCTAGGATGGGCCTGACAGACCCATCTCTTTTGGGAACGGTGAAAAGGTTGGAATAGTAGCCCTTGCCCCTTTCCCCTAAGGGCACTTGGCAAATGACCCCCAGCTCAAGCAGATTCTGCACAGCAAGCAACAGGCCCTGAGCTGACAGGGGGTCTTGAGGCATCCGGGATCTGATGAATCGTGGGGGCGGCCAGGCTGCCAACTCTTTCTTGTAACCGGAGGACGTGAGCAAAGAGCTGAAGCCGTCCCCCCACCCGGATGGGTGAGAGCGCCCCTTCATGCCTGAGGGGACTTTGGGAAAGACTTAGATTTGGCACGCCAGGAGGACCCAGGGCGGCCACGGCCCCTGCCCTAGAAATCTCCTCGGGCCCCTGCAAATGATGCTCCCCTTCCCACTCTGGACCCACGGTAGGAGAGAAGAAAGGAACCTGAACCCCGAAAGGGCCGAGACTGTCTCTTGCGCTGGGGTAACTTGCCTCCCTTAGCAAGCAGGTCCAGGCGATCCCCAAAAAGACGCAGCCCTTTAAAGGGGAACCCAGTGAGAGCCTTCTTGGCAGTGTTGTCAGCTGCCCACTGGCGCAGCAAAACCGAGCGGGGTATAGCCACCGCTAAGGCAGAAGCCCTGCCACACATTCTAATGGCATCATCCAAGGCAGAGAGGACATAAGCAACAAATTCATCACAACGCAGAAGAGCACTATACTCAGCACTAGCTGCCTCATCAGGAGCCCCATCTAAAATACTCCTGAGAAGAGTCCTAATAGCCACAGCTGTAATGGCACAAACCAGGCGCAGCGCAGACCCCGCACAGGCAAAGGCATGGGAAGCCAGCTGATCAATACGCCGGTCCTCACCATCTCTCAGTGTAGTAGAGTCAGGGGAATGCATGACAGAAGTGTTGGACAATCCCAAAATTGGAGCATCCACCTCTGGAGGAGACGACCAACGCTTAACCACTTCAGCAGGGAAAGGGTACCTCTTATCCCAATTTTTAGGCACCCCAGGGAGCCTGCTAGGTCGCTCCCACTCCTTGAACACAAGATTATTAAAGTGAGTTTGCTCAGGAAACTACAAACGTGGCTTAGCCATGTGAAACAACTCCCCCTGCTGCTGAGGAGCCGCGGCAGGAGGAGAGATAGAAAGCACTTCAAAGATGTGAGCCAAAAGCCTGTCAGTATTATCTGGAGCCCATGGGTCAGAGCCAGAATCAACATAACCCTTAGGCTGCTCATCAGATGATTCTGAGTCAGAAAACAATTCCCCTTCTTTCAGGGGGGTATAGCCAGCCAGGTCAAAAAATTCCTCAGCCTCCATAGGAAATAAGTTAACGCCAGCTTCTCAATACTAGCCACCCTGGTAGACAAATCAGGCTGAGACTCCCCACTGGTATGCACCTCACTGGGAGTAAGATGTAAGCGTGGGGGAATGGGCAAAGCCACACGGGCGCAGGCCCAGCCACAGGTAACCCAGATTGCAGCGCAAGCTCCCGCTGGGCACAGGGTACACAAACCTGCACATTGTCATCACTAGTAGGGGAAACCCCACACACAGCCGGGCTTGTCCCGAAGGAACCCCAAGCACATTATCCTGAGAAGCCTCCATATGGTGATTATCGCAGCCACCGGCCAATAGGGATTTACACAATAAAGTCACCCGGGATGCCCCAATAACCCGCTAGGGAAGTGGGAGGTAAAGGCAGATTAGGCCTCTAATAGCACTAAATAGAGGGGATAGGCCGGGAGAAACCACAATTAAGTTTGACCCGCCTGCAAGAGATAAGCAAAAAGACCCGTAAGCGGTATGCAAACACAACAATAAATAAAGATAAGCCAGCTCGCAGGGGCACTTACGGACCGCGGTAGGTAGAAGCCAGCCACGCAGCACGAGAAGGCAAAATGGCGCCCGCAGATACCTTGAGGGGCGGGCTGCGGAGACAGTGATGCGGAACGCACCATCCACAGGGCCCGCCCCCTCCCCCGAAGAGCACGAAGGTGCCCACGTGACCATGTCAGCCAATGATGGTGCAGCAGCGCCTGAGGTAAAGTCGCCGCCAGCAGTGCAACCAACACACACGCGGCAACACAAAACAAGCCATACCGCGTAAAAACCATAAGAGTGAAGAATACACTACAACACACACACACACCAAACACCCCCCCTCCCGGGAATACCAGGGAAGGCGAGGGAGGGCAGCGGCCAGCCTAACAGGAGCCCACAGATGGGGAGGGGGCAGCGAGGGGCATCCCATAAGGCTCACTATGGGCCTATACCGCCTACCCTTTGGTGGGGGATTGCGGTCGGAGCAGCGCGCCTTAAACACCTGACAACAGTGCTGCCTACCGTCACCGACCAGTGCAGCCAAAGCTGGGAGGCATTAAAAGGAGGAACGGGTGGGAATAGTCCTACAGGGCCGCAGGCTAATAGCCCCGCTCACCTGCGAGTAGAGAGAGCCATCTTCTTGTCATCGCAGCGCCGACTGCAGAGAAGTTCTGGGGAATTTGTGGGAGGTCCCTGGAATATAAGGGGCCGGGAGGAGCCACATTTTTGCTGTCTCTGCAGTCCAGCGCCATATTGTGGATGTATATAACCCAAACGTAAGGAATTACTATCTGGAGAAGGACGTGCTGTATACTTAGAACAACAAAAGTGCCACCCCAAGTACCCAAAGACCCTGGTGCTTTCCATTACCACACTGATCCGCATAAACAGCATAGCGGAGAAAGCATAGTGAGTCCATCAGATCCATATCTATATAAGGGCCTGGAAGACAGACAGGGTTAAGTTTCCCCGCTTCCTAAGTAAATATCCTAAACAAAAAATAAATGGAAGAGAGGAGCTCTAGGTACACCTTTGCAGTCCAGTTCCAACTGCAAGAATGAAACTGGATTAGGGAGATGCAGCCAGAAGTATATAGGCCGGGAGGAGCCACTGATGAACAGAATTCTGATGAACTGAAGTCGAATAGGAGAAAAATATATTGTTATAGTGATAGAGATTTTACCAAGAGGTTTGGTTGTAAAATCAATGTTGCCATGTTCCTCAACATGTCACCATGTTCCTCCCAGCCACCGCTGCCACCTCTGTTTGGCAATATGCCCTGCCCTAAATCGCCTCTATTTAACTACCTTTACTCATCAGTTCTATTTACCCCTCCCACTTTCCCCCAGCAGGTGGCTCTAAGGACCAATTGTAACCCATGGGCCACAGATTGAGCATATGTGATGGAACACATTAAGAAAGAACAAAAAAACTCCAAGCCAAAGGTGCCTTCTGATTTTGCCTCAGATAAAGTAAAATGAATGAACTGGTTACCAGTGGTTTTGAGCCTGGAAACAGGAAATGCTCTGTCCCACCAGTGAGGATATTTGGACAGAAGTCTGCTCTCTGTAAAGTTTTAATATGAAGAAATCCGCTTAATAGGAAACATGTTGGTACATTTGGGAATTTTCAAAAAAAAATCAGAAACAAAACAGAAGAAACATTTTGGAATGTAAAATGTGATCCAGCACTTTGCACTCTTCTCTTTCCGCATCTCTGCTGGAGACGACGCTGTGCTTTCACTTAGACTTTAACTCCATTAGTGAGGTCAACAAGAACTAAGAAATAGTACTTGCCTGGATAGGTGTATACCCCCCTCCACCCCCAACGCAGCCTCGGCAGGCCAAGTATATGCTAGTTTTATTGGATTAGGAATCCATATTTATTTTATAACCAACCGATTTGGCTGCTACTCATGGCAGCCCAAATGAATACCCCCATTAATCCAAAATAAATATCAAATAAGATTTTGGGTCCACGTATAAATGGACTCACCCTCCAAGATGACCGTAGTGGCCATCTTCTATGACAGCAAATTGGCCTTTCATTCTTAGGGTTCCTAGTGGTCATTCTAGTGGTCATTAAAGTGGACCAAACCACCCTTAGTCCTTGCCCCCGCCACCCTGATCGAGAATGCCCAATTGTGTGCATCCCCCCCAGGTCGACCTATCTGACTTACCCTTCCCCTGGCCTACGACACCTGCATGACCTCTGGTCCAATCAGCACGCTCGGATCCGCTCCTGCCTCTGCATCTAAGAGCTTGTCTAAGCAAGCGGATCCGAGCGCTGATCCCTCTAACAGGGAGCGTGCCTGTGCTGGACATTCATAAATGCATGTGCCCTGCTAAAGGGCAGATTGCAGGGCCGTTGGACCATGGGTTTTGGTCCACTTTAAGCAGCAGGCCATTCCATATGCCAATAACCAAAGTTCAAAATACAAACCCCCTTAAACAGTGATAAACCTCTCCCTCCAAAGTCAGAAGAGCCCCCTAGAAAAACTTCCTCAGCCAAGAAAATAGGCCATAATCCAAAAGAGATTTCTCAACCTGAAAAAAACAATATAATGTGCCTTAAAGTAGACCAAAACCTTGGTTTTGGTGTGTCCCCCTGCGTGAAACCTCCCAGATCGCCAGATCTACCTTGTGGCGTGGCTCTCCTCCAATCAGCTTATTTGGCTGTGCATATAAATCCTAGCCGCTCTCATGATCGGTGTGCAGAACCCCCTGTATACCAGTCATTCAGTTCCATGCGCAGCCGTACAGAGCCTGAAAAAGATGTAAGAGCTGCCGCGGCCAGCCACGCATGCCCTGTGGGCTAGTAGGATAAGAACATTGGGTGACTGTCGGGGTTTCACATAGCAGAGTATCCCAAATCAGGATGCCCCAGGAGTGGTTGTCTCACCAGTCTTAAAGACACTAGGACCAACTTTGGTCCACTTTAATCCATAAAAGGTTGCTCAATCGATTGGATCCATTTCCCAGTCCATTTTTGAGCTAAATACCCAGCCTATAAGAAGCTGCCATCTTAGTCCATATAATGCCCCTCTCAACTAAATCAAAACTAAATCCATGAGAGTCTGCTCATATGATTGCATTCTCCCCTTAATCCATAAAAGAGCACTGAGATAAAGGGAGACCCAGCCCAGAAGAGACTGTCAAAGAAACAGTTGGTCCATATAACACCCCTTTCAGCTAAACTAATTGCCATCCTAACAGAAAATATGGCCCCTATGTAGGTCTCTTTAATCAATAGGAGACATTTCAGTCTATAGGATACTCACCCCAATACATAAGCTAAATAGAAACCCAATCCAAAGAAACTTTTAATCCATACAATGTACTTCTATCAACTAAACAATTGGTGACACTCATTTTATGTTGGGCCACATCCCCAATTGGGGTTTAAGCATAGAAATACCCCATAAGTAATGTGTCCCAAAAGTGAGAAAGGATGATTTTAATTACGCACTGTAAAACAAAGCTTAGACCTACTCTGTAACTGATGAGCCCCTCAAAATGAAGTATGCGGGCAAACAAGCTGATGGCCATTACTTTATTTTGTTGCTACAAAAAATAAAAGAGACCTTCTGAAAGCGGCGTCCTTTTTCAATATAAATTACATAAAATCTAAACATACGGCAAGGAAGCGATTTCTCGCATCCAATAATAGGGAACACGTCTCGCCATGGGGAAGTGAGGTACATCAAGCAGAAAAAGAAGCTCCACGCACAGGGACAGGCCAGCACCATAAATCCTTATTTCAGGCAATGGGCTAAAAGCTCGGAAGGGCGCAGGTAAACCATTTTCTCAAAATGTTCCGGCTGATTAATCGCAGGCGCTAAGTGACAACTGAACTTTAACATTAATATGATATTATTTAAATAACGGCGCCTTTTTTTCCCTCCATTTCGACTGAGAAATGATGAATGATTTTCAGACAGCTCAATCGTCACCGAGCGCCGACTCTTTTAATGAGATTTGACAAAAACGAGAGATGTCTGCGGGTTATTTGTTACAGCTCATGTGGCAGAGGCCGAGCTAGGGAGGCCTGCGACCCTCCCCGGCTGATTGTCTACACGCACCGGAGCATCTATATCAATTGCTTGCCTTCTCCCGGCAGGATTGCACATTTAGGTGGTGTCATTTTCATATTACTCTTAATCAGTCCATGCTGCGGGCCCGCGCACCAGAGGTTGGAAGGTTGCGGAAACATTGCACTTAACCCATTCACGTGTCACATTGCAGGGATGAGATGCTGAAAGCTATGGGCTGGGGTCTAGCAGAAATCTGTCAAAACATTTTTTTGAAGGCAGGGGTGAGGGGCAGACCGTAAAAGCTCACTGATTTGTGGCTTTCAGAGGTTTTGTAACTTGTGAGGAACGGATCACATTCTTTCAAGTCTTACCAATAAAACCAACTTTATATATTAAAAAGTGAAGGGCTGATCAGAAACCACGTCCGTAGCTGTTGAGCTGGCCAAGGATCCAATTGAGAGCGCTACCTTTCATTACCTAAACATTGGTATATTCGTATTGGCCAATCAATAATTATAGCGGACCTTCACCCTGAATAAGAGCATATCTTATATGTTTTCCCTGACCCTGTACATACAGATTGCTCATATTAAAAATCATCCTACCTGCATCTACTGCATGTTATGAGCCTTTAAAGTGGACCAAAACCCAGGATTTTGAATATCCTGGGTTTTGGTCCTTTCCCCCAGGGAACCCCCCCCCCCATGCCGTGTGAAACAGCTGCTTGTCCAATCAGCCCACTTGGAGATGCTGATGTTACGTTGGCTAAGGCTTCGTCTAAGACCAGTGGCTCCGAGCACGCTTTAGGCCGCATCCCCTGCTACCCTGGCGTGGGCACACACCCTGCTAGAGGGACAACGGGGATGCGGCCGCAGCTCGTGTATGCGCCGTTGGACCGGGAAGCAGGGTACGTGTATAAGGCATACAGATTTTGGATGCCCCAGGGGGAGGGAATCAATTGGCCTGGGAATCTTATACAAACATCCAAGATGGCGGTCCATGAATCTCAGTCTGCCTGGAAACAGAAAGTGTCTTCTGACTATGCTGCTCCTCATTTTGGGATTGCTGTCCTTTTCCTGACCCCAGCTCTGCTCTGTCTCTGCAAAGCACAGCTATAACCTGCCCCATTGTACATTTGCCCCCCTCTCCTCTCCTCTCCTCAGTAAGTGATGCTTCTGAGGCAAGATGGCGGCGCCCGTATCCTAGAGTGCTGAACAGAGTTGAAGTCCAGTGGTGGAAATAATAAAAAGTAAAGGCTAAAAACATAAAATAATTTCTTAAAGGTTTGGGTTTTCCATTAACGCTTTAACCGCCAGCCTAGCTTGAGATTTTGTCACCCTTTGTTGCCAGACCATTTTGCACTATTTTTCGCTCCCCATGTTCAACTGTGAATTTTGAAGGGATTTCCAGGGATTTCCCAGGAAAGTGATATGTTTTTTTTTGAGTCTGGGCTTTAACAAAAAAATTTAAGTTTGTCAATAAAATATTACTGTATGTGAAATTCCAATTTCTCCCGGTTACAGCAGTACCACATATGTATTGGTAGACACCCTTTCCTGCCATATTGCATATGAAAGCCCCATTTCTCCCGATTACAATGATACCACATATGTATCGGTAGCCCCCCGTCCGTGTCCAGGAGATCCCCTAAACTGAAAGGAGTTCTTTATAACATTTACAAATAAAATACAACTATCCACACTATAAAGGGTTAAATAAAAAAAATTGGTGTGGGGTCCCCCTTCCCAGGGGGGGACCCCATTTCTTGGGGGAATTTTAAGGGGTAAAAACCCTTATAATTCTCAAAAAAAATGGCGTGAGGTTCCCCCTAGCCAGCATAACCAGCCCAGGGACCAGCTATGGGGCTTGTAGAACAGGGTGCAGGGGCCAGCTTTGATGGCCCCCCCACCCTGCCAGCTATAAGACCCAAAGCCTAATAGCCATGGGCTCTTCTGCCTCCCCCCCCCTGGGCTTTGGGGAGGCAGGTAATGGGGGGTCTCGGGGTTAATGGCAAGTCACCCACTAGCCACAGGTGACTTGCCAGACCCAGAGCCTTGTGAACTGGTATAGAGGTCTCATAGATCCCTTACCAGTTCACAAAGGGTTAAATGTAAAAAAACACACTGACAGAGAAAACATCTTTTATTATGTTTATTTTAATACTTACCTCCCATCCATCCCAGAGCACTGTGTCCCACGCTGATCACTTTGGCTTCTGCTCTCCTGCTGTTGCTGGAAGCCTTTTATACCTACTGGGTGACAGGTAACATAGATAGCTAGCGGGGGGGAAAGTCAGGCACGTAAAATTTACATGGCTGGCGTTTAAAGGGTTAAATGATGCTGGAGGTTTAATTTAAAATCTAAAGCATAACCCGATCCCTAGAGAAAACTGTAACCCAGTTTAATAAATTATCCCTGAATTAACCACTACTAATTTTACCTGATGCCTGCTTTAATTGTTAGAGAAAAGTCTGATCATACCTCAGATCAGCAGTGCCCCAGTGGTACAAGGCTTTCCTTATTATCATTTGCCTGCTCCTGCGATGGCTGTCGGGCAACCACAGCACAGGTATAAAATGTAAGTGGCACTATACAGCTTGCCTTACAGGGACAGGTGTGCAGTAGGCTCCCATTACCTAGTTTACACGGTGCAGCCTACAGGACAACTCTGATTAAACTCATTTCTAATGTTACCCAAACTGAAACAAAAGAACACCAAAATATTAACACCATCAGGGACACTGAGATCATTCTCGGTGACCCACTAGTCCTGCACAATAATCAGTTGGCCAGCCGCACCGCTGTTTTGTGTCAGTACTTAAACTGGACCAACGGCCTGGCACATTTAGAAAAGAAAACTCCCTAAAATTCCCTTGCCATATCTGCACGCATGATACTGAATCATTTTCAGCATTTACATTTGCTCCTGCATCCACTCAAAGCTAAAACACCGCCTCTATTTTCTAGTGGTAGTGGCCATTTTGGAGCTTTCTTTTCCAGCATCCCAGCCATGCTGCTGCTTGGAATTAAATGACATAACTGACAATACACAGTAACAGAAAACCCAGCAGCACTTCCTGTTTGCAGGCGGCCTGTAGCTCGAGGAGATGCCATTTTGTTTTTAAAATTTAACACAGCAGGAGTTAGAAAAAAAGTAAATTAATGTTTATGTGTAGAAATCTGAATTGCCCTTGGGAGGGGTGCATATGAGCACTATTTGTTGTAAGGTGCCGTGCCACCAGGCTACCACTAGTTAGGAGACAGAGGGGAACAATAAATGGCCACCCCAGTGTGGTTTGATCTGAAACAACATCCCAGTGGCATTAAAGGAAAACTCTTTTTTATAGGTTTTTAGGTCTTTTTATAAGGTTTTTGGTGTTTCTGCCTTATTGCTTTCATCTTCTGGGATGTAAAATAAACATTTGTGTTAGGATTGTGCTCCCATAAGTGTGATTTACTTTTCAGTATGCCGTTTACAAGTTTCTTATATTCCAGTGGGTCTGTTTTGGTAAAGCAGGAGTAGCTTTCTTGCCCTTCATTAAAGCTCATAGTATCCCTATCTCACTACAAATCCCAGAATCCTTCAACTGTAACAGTTGGGATTATTAGTGGCTTTGGCTAAACACCTGAGAACCTTCTAGCTTTCTCTATCTAAAGAGATTGAAATAATGCACATCATTTAAATTGTAGTGTCTGCCACAGCCAATCAGAGGATTAGCAAGCCAGAGTGAGGAAGCTTCTAAAATGTACATATGAACACCACTTTGCTGAGGAGCAGGTGGCGGGCATGCCCCACCCAACACATACCAGGGGGTATCTGGCACCTTGGACACCGATCTGCGGCATGTGCCCACCAGTTGTAAGACTTGGGTGCTAAGTGTAGATTTGCACAGAGGCAGGAGAGCGACCAACCCACATGCATAATCTTACGGGTTTCGCCTGCGCTTGCATGTGATTCTTAGCCCTGATAGGGCTGTTACTAGCCCTAGTTGACTAAGGGCTAGTAACAGCCTGAAACGCGTTACCTGGTCCCAATGGTGGAGGGGAGCACTTTCTGACTTGCAAGTTTGACGGCTGTGTTTGGAATTATCCTCATTTTAAGCTATGAAGTAAAAGCTAAGTTTTAACCCTTTTTAAGCTGGACATTGCAATTGTAACAATGTCAAAAACGTTTAGGAAAATTCTTGACACTTACCTATTGGTGGATTGTTGGAGGAAAGCTCACCCAGGAACTCAGGATTTTACCCATTTTTCACACCCCCATAATACTTTTTCTAGAATAGATCATGTGTTTCTCCCACAGGGATTTCATGATCGAATGAGTTCCGCTACTATTGTCCCTATATCGTGGTCAGATCACGATGGGAATCTCTTTAAACTGGATTCTCTATTGTGTAGGCCATCTGAACGCTCCTGGTCCCTTAATGCCTCTCTTCTTGCCTACCCGGATGTGGTCTCGTCAATTTCAGACGCATTGGTAGAGTATTTTAAGCACAATGAGACCCCAGATGTTTCGACTCCTACTTGCTGGGAGGCTCACAAGCCCACTATCAGGGGTAGATTGATTCAGATTGCTTCCCAGAAGAAAAGAGAGAGAAATTTGCATATAGATAGGTTAGAGAAGGAATATCTGGAGGTCGGCGAAAAATCAGATGTCACCGGCAGTGCGTACTCAGTTATACAATATTTCCCAAGAGTTGAACTTAGCCCTTGCAGGCAAAGCTGAGAAGACGCTACGATGGGTTAAGCACAAATTTTATTGTAGGGCCAATTGTAGGGCCAATAAACCCGACACTCTATTAGCTAAAAAGTTACACGTGGTCAAGTGTACTGTCCAATTAGGTTAAAAGACATGAGGGGAGAGTTAACCAGTAATCCTACTAAAATTGTCAACATCTTTAGTGACCAACTTCAGAAGTTATACGCCAGTCCACATCCACCGAATATAGAGGACTTACAGCGATTCTTTGAAGATGGCCCGCTTCCTGCAATGCCGGTGTCGTTACACGAAGTATTAGAGGAGGACTTTAGCGTAGATGAGGTTTCTAAGGTTATAGGTGGTCTAAAGCTGAACAAGAGGCCCGGGCCAGATGGCTTTTCAGTCGTCTATTATAAGAAGTTTGTAAGCATCCTGACTCCCAAGTTAACGGCCCATTATAACAATATAAGAGGGGGTGGTTCGTTTTCGTGGGAATCTATGATGGCAGCCATTAGTTTGATTCCAAAACCGGAGACTGATACTTCTATATGGTCTAATTTCAGGTCCATCTCACTCATTAATTTGGATATGAAAATCCTCTCCAAAATCCTGGCAGATAGAATGTCTGAATATCTGCCCAGTCTGATAGGTAATGATCAGGTTGGCTTCATTCCAGGGTGGCAGGCAGGGGATAATATCAGGAGGCTGGTTCAAATTGCGCATATTGCCAAGAAGACTGATAAACGGCTTTTTTTTCTATCTTTAGATATAAGGAAGGCCTTTGATTCGGTCTCTTGGGAGTATCTTTTTTTCTTACTCAGGAAGTGGGGTTTTGGTGCTAAATTTACTGGAATTCTCGAAGCTATTTATGCCAACCCCACGGCATACGTTAAATACAATGGATTTAAGTCAAGCTCCTTTCCACTACAGAAGGGAACAAGACAGGGCTGCCCCTGGCATTGAGGATTAGGGAATCGGCAGATATTTCTGGTATTGAGTTGGGTGGTAAACAGTTTAAGCTTTGTATTTTTGCAGATGATGTCCTTCTAACAATTTCTAAACCCCTCATATCTCTTCCAAATTTATTGAAATTGTTACGTAATTTTACGACGGTCTCAGGGCTTCAGGTCAATACGGCCAAATCTAGAGCTCTCAATATTAATTTCCCCCCTGAAGCCTGGAGGCAGCTGCAATTAGATTATGACTTTCACTGGGAAAATAAGGGAGTCAAATATCTGGGTGTCTATATTACTAACTCTTATGAGTCCTTGTTTGCTGCAAACTTTATCCCACTACGTCAGAATTTGTATGCTCTTCTGGACAAATGGAAGACTTACAATCTTTCTTGGCTGGGCATAATTGCAGCGATCAAGATGACCTTGTTGCCCAAATTTTTATACCTTGCTAGAGCTTTGCCTGTAAAATTACTGCTTCAATATCTAAAGTTGATGCAAAATAGGATTTTTGACTTTATTTGGTGTGGCAAAAAATCTAGGGTCGCTAAATCAACTATGTATAAATCTAAAACGGAGGGTGTTTTGGGAGTCCCTAATATCTCCAGGTACTACCAAGCTGCACAGTTAGCCCAAATTTTAGCATACCAATGAACTATCTGATTCCCCTAGTTGGGTCTCAATTGAGTCGGATCAATGCTATCCTCTGAAAGTGGATAATCTCTTATGGCTCACTCCGAAATTTAGGAAGCTGGGACATAATCCAATCATGGCTCATTCCCTACAGGTGTGGGATGACCACAAATTTTCGAGTAGATTGGCCTCCCCTTATTTACCGCTACTCTTTCTATGGGACAACCCTATGTTTTTACCGGCCTGTTTAGACCCTGCTAGATTTCGCGCCTGGAAAGAAGCAGGAATTAAGAGGGTCTATTGTCTTCAAGGGCCTAATGTATTCACTTTCCAACAATTTAGGGAAAAAATATAATTTACTGCCCAGAGACTTTTTGGGATATTTACAGTTGGCTCACTTCATAAAGGCAATTAACAAAGGGCTTTCAGGGCCAGCCTCGTTTACTTCCTTTGAGGAAAGATGTAGAAAGGACCCCAGAGGCAGGGGAGCGATTTTGGAATCATACGCCCAACTTAGCGTAGTACTGTCGCTCATGACCCGACCTATAGAGCTAAGTGGCATAGAGACCTGAAATGTTCTTATGATAGCAAAGAATGGAGCAAGATGTGGGGCAGCTCCTTTGGCCCAGCGGTATCGGTCACGTCTATTGAAGTCAATATAAAATTAATCACGAGATGGTACCTAGCTCCTGAGAGACTAGGTCATTGCTCAGAGGAGGCACAGAAACAATGTTTTCGGGGGTGCACTATGGTAGGTTCCTATTGGCATGCATGGTGGGACTGCCCTTTGGTATACGCCTTTTGGGTTAAAATCTTCAATACCATCTCAACGGTACTGGGTAAAAGCGTTAGGCCTGATCCTGGGGTGGCTCTTCTCAACAGACTGATAGACAAGACAACTAAAACTCAAAAAAAATTTGATTTATCATATGTTGACAGGGGCAAAGCTGGTTATTGCTAAGAATTGGAAGGCGCCTAGTTTGAGCATTATGGAATTTAAAAATAAAGTGAGCTATACAATGTCAATGGAAAAGCTATCAGCAATACATGACGGAGATTTGGAAGGCTTTCAAGCGATATGGGATCCTTGGGTTCGCTTCTTTTTGCCTGTAGATTTTGACTGCGCTCTTTTAATGATCTGAATTATACTGCTCCTTTTAATTTTCCTCTTAATGACGAACCTTAGTATTTTGCTTTTTTTTTTTTTTAATTATTATTCTTTTCCATGTCTTTTCTTTCTCTCCTTCGTTCTTATTCTTTTCCACCTTCCTTCCCCCCCCTCGCCTGCCCCTTCTCATCCTTACGTCTTATGGATTCTATCTTCCAGTAGGCGGATGTCATTCTACTGTTATTGGAAGTTGTTTACAGTAGATATATGGTCATTTATATATTGTTCTCGTTACTGTATGCCAATATTTTTTTAGATTTGCTTTCCACTTGTAAAACATAAAAACTTGTAGTAGACATAATGAGAAGATTAACATGCTGTACATTGCTGTGTACTTTTGATGTCCTGAATGTGTAATATGCTGATTGTCTCTCAATAAAAATCTTTGAATAAGGAAAAACATCCAAAAACAGAAAAGATTTTTTGAAATGTATGTTCCTGATATATGCGATAATCGACCCAAGTTGTTTTTGTCTGCCAAAATTAATGTAGCCATAAGTGTTTGCCCCCGAACCCCAAAGTCAAGCATGCCGGGTTAGGGGGATGTTGCCTGGCTTTCGGTATTGGCTGGTTGTAGCACCTCCAGACTGTCCAGCCTTTGAGCGGTGAGCTGGTTGGCCTCCACCATAGCCAAAACTGTTGGTTGTGGCTCTCCAGCATCACAACCACTGCAGCCAGGTCCTCAAGGATCAAACTGGCAGACCGGCACACCACTTTAAAATATCGAGTAGAGGTTCTTCTAAAAGTGGTGCAGTTGCCCCACTAGTTATCCTCCATGAGTTGGCACCACCTTACCAGATACAGGCTGCAGAGCGGGGCTGACTTTCTCCTAGGAGCTCTGTGAAGCTGGTGTGGCTGCTGCTGGCAGAAGGCAGTTGTTGTTGCTGGGAGGAGTGTTGATGGCTGCGTCATGTAGCTGACCGGTGCCACTTGGCCCTAATGCGTCTGAGCTTGCAATCCTCGACTACTGTTGGATAGCAGAGCTGGCTTAGGCTGCATAGAGCACTAGAGTAGACATGCCTTTGATGTTTGGACTGGAACAGAAAAGTCTCTAAAGTGGACCAACACCCAGGCTGATCGGCCTGGGAATCTATAAGATTCCCGGGCCGATCAGATCAGATCCCTTCCCCCCCCGATCGGGGTGCCCCGCAGAAGTGGACCAAAACCCAGGATATTGAAAATCCTGGGTGTTGGTCCACTTTAAAGGGGCAGAGGTGTGCATGTGTACCTAAGTTGACCAAAACAGGGAAGGACCCAAATTGGCAATGCAATTCTGTTGGTTCTTTGCAGGCTTTCATTGATGAATGGTATGACTTCAAGCCCAACACACATGAAAAGAGGATGTTGGCAGAGATAGTGGTAGCCCATGTGAGCAGCGAGGGGCCTTCGCCTTACACCCACACCGAAATAATGCAACACTGGTCTGACCTCAAGCGGCAAAAGTGGCCCCTGGTGCGGAGGTTCTACAGCCAGAACTTCCCAGGTAGGTGGTTGTACAACACAGAAGGTGAGCTATCAGGCAGAAGGTTATTAGTGACCTTTTTAAAAATTATTTTTCTCTTTTGTAGCTGGGGAGCTCCCCAGGAGGCGAGGGGTCCGACCAGTGGGACACAGAAGACAGGGTGTAAGACTGTGGCCCCGAACACTGCCGACGTCCTCTTTCACCGCTACAGCCTCTCCATCACAAGCAGAACCCGCAGAAGCAGACGTGGTGTTGGGCTAGGAGTCGCCTACAGCTCATCACCACTCCTGTAGGCCAATACACCATAAACACACAGGTTGTGCTGCATGGAAAGGCTAAGGACTTTGCTAAGTGCTGGTGTCTTATGCTTCTCTGTCCCTACAGGTACTTCCAAGGGGGAGTGTGCTGCGATGGGGCCACACGATATGGGAACGGCGCCAGACTCAGGTGGGGGTCAACCCAGTGAAGCAAAACACTACACAAGCATTACACAAACAACACATGCGCAGACTGGTTACAGAAGGCTGATTTTCATTACAGACCCTGAA
Source organism: Gastrophryne carolinensis (assembly GCA_027917425.1). Lineage (NCBI taxonomy): Eukaryota > Metazoa > Chordata > Amphibia > Anura > Microhylidae > Gastrophryne > Gastrophryne carolinensis. The sequence goes on from CM051235.1 coordinate 373,874,461, forward strand.
GAAGGCATGGCAATGTGGAGGAGGGTGGCCCCCTAAAAGGATGCCGAAATCAGTTGTGGTAAGTAGGTCAAAAAGGCGTGCATGTACAGCCACACGTGTACCAACAGGTATTAACATTTTTTATTTTTCTCTTTACATGTGCCATGTCGGTCCCCAAAAAAGTGTTACACTGGCAGATTCTATAAAATTAAAAATTGTAAGAAAATTTTTACAACAAATGTTTTAAAACAAAAAAAACAGTTTATTACAAATAAGAATGCACTCCACAGCAACGTTTGCTAATTTCCGGTTTCCGAGTTCCCCAAAAAAATAAAAAATTCACAGGCAGGCTCTGAAATAGGCCTATTGTTGCTATGGATAATTGTTTTCTTTTATAACATGGACTTGCAAAAACATAGAAAAGTAAAAAATGTAACCCAGCACCTTGAACGCATCATATTGGCAAATTAGATTGGAAACTTTTAAAAAGGCAGTCGAAAGTGGAATTACTCTTTAACCCTTTCAGTGCCAAGCACGTAGATTCTATGTGCTCGCTTCTACTCCACTTAAGTGCCAAGCACGTAGAATCTACGTGCCTGACTTTCCCCCCTGCTAGTTAAAAAAAAAATAAAAAAATAAACACTTACCTCTGGTATCAATGTGAAGCTGGGGGTCCCCTCTTCCTGGGGGGGGCACCCGTTCCCTCCCCCGTCGTCCTCCGTCTTCAGGGGGGGGGGCCCGAAACCGGCCGCCCCCCCCCTTTTCTACCGCTGACAGTAATCTGTTAAAAAAAAAACAAAAAAACAATGACAGTCACTCACCTCAGCGCCCGATCCTTCCGCCGCGTCTTCTCTTCACCAGGGGGGGGGGGGGGGGGGGGGGGGGGTCCGATCCCCCCCTGGGCTCCGCAGGCTTCGGGTGAGGACCCTCTTCCGGGTCCTCACCTTCTCTAATGGCAGTGATGGCCGCCGCCCTTTGTGGGAGGAACGGGATGACGTCATCCTGCTCCTCCTATACCCCCTCTGAGCTCACATCCGCCCTGCTCCGGAGGTGATCGGAGCAGGGTGGGTGTGAGGCGAGGAGGCTCCGATCAGAGCTCCCTCGTCTCTTACCCACCCTGCGCCGATCACTATCGGCATCTGTCATCAGATGACAGCGGCGAGGGACCCAGGATCGGAGGAGAGTACAGTAAAAAAAAAATAAATAAATGTCATTTTTTTCTCTGTGTTTGTGCCAGTGTGTTTATTTTTTTACATTTAACCCCTTGTGAACTGATAAGGGGTCCATGTGATCCCTATACCAATTCACAAGGCTGGGGGATGGCAAGTCACCTGCGGCTAGCAACCCTTAAAAATCCCCCAAAAATGGGGTCCCCCCCACCTGGGAGGGGGGACCTATATCAATTTTTTTTTTAATTAACCCCTTATGTTCTGTCACCCAGCAGCTATAAAAGGCTTCCAGCAGGTGAGCAGAAGCCAGTGATTGCTGAGGGACACAGTGCTCCAGGATGGATGGGAGGTAAGTATTACAAAAATAAATAAATAACATTTTTTCTCTGTGTGTGTGTCTGTGTTTTTTTTTACATTTAACCCCTTGTGAACTGGTAAGGGGTCCATGAGACCCCCTATACCAGTTCACAAGGCTGGGGGATGGCAAGTCACCTGCGGCTAGCGGGTGACTTGCCATTAACCCCCGGCACCCCCATTACCTGCCTCCCCAAAGCCCGGGAGGGGGGCAGAAGAGCCCGTGGCCACGGGCTATGTGGGATTGTAGCCTGCAGGGCCAGGGGCCACAAAAGCTGGCCCCTGCGCCCTGTTCCTACAAGCCCTGCATAGCTGGTCCCGGGCTGGTTACTTCGGGTAAGGGGGACCCCATGTCATTTTTCTTTTATTTTTAAGGGTTTTTAACCCTTTGTTTCTGACAAATTTGTTGAGGATCTTTAAATCCAGAATGGGCCTGACTGACCCATCTTTTTTGGGGATTGTGAAAAGGTTGGAATAGAACCCCTTGCCTCTTTCTCTTAAGGGGACACTGCAAATGACCCCCATATCCAGAAGGCCTTGCACGGCCTGCATCAAGACCTGAACTGAGGCAGAGTCCTGGGGGATCTTGGACTTGACGAATCTTAGGGGGGGGGGGGCGCACAGCAAACTCTATCTTGTAGCCAGAGGACACTACCTCCTGAATCTACCTGTCTGAGACGTGATGCCTCCAGATGTGCGCAAAGTGCTGTAGCCGTCCCCCCACCCCAATGGGCGAGGGCGTCCCATCATGCCTGGGGAGGCTTGGGAGAGGATTTTGGTTTAGAGCCCCAGGAGGCGCCGGGGCGTCGTCCACTGTTCCTGCACCAGGGGTATGTACGAGCCCCCGCGAAGGACACCCCTTTGCCCTGCTTAGCACCGCGGTAGGGGAGTGAAGGGGGCCCCTGGCCCCGAAAGGGTCGAGACTGCCGCATGCGCTGGGGTAACTTACCTCCTTTAGCAGTAAGAGCCCTCTTAGCAGCAATGTCAGCAGCCCACTGGCGCAGCCAGACTGCGCGGCGTATAGCTACCGCCAAGGCAGAGGTTCTGGCACACATCCTAATGGCATCATCCAAGGCAGATAGGATAAAGTTCACAAACATATCACAGTTAGACAGTGCATTACATGTATCAGGTTGCCCTTCATCAGACCCATCAAGTACACTTCTGATCAGGGTCCTGAGCGCCACAGACATAATGGCCGAGGCGCAAACTGGGCGCAGCGCCACCCCCACAAACGCAAAGGTATGACACGCCAATTGGTCAATGCGCCGGTCCTCAGCGTCCCGCAGCGTAGTGTCGGGGGAGTGCATAATAGAGGTGTTAGACAACCCTAGAATAGGGTGACCAGCACTTAACGATGTCAGCAGGAAAGGTATACTTTCTGTCCCAACTCTTAGGTATGCCGGGAAGTCTACTGAGACGTTCCCACTCCTTAAGCACGAGGTTATTGAAATGGGTTTGCTCAGGAAATTCCAGACGAGCTTTAGCAGTATGGAAAAGCTCCCCCCCCCCCTTTGCCTGGGAGCCGCAACCGGGGGAGAGATAGACAAAACCTCAAATATTTGGAGCAGCAGTCTGTCAGTATCATCCGGGGTCCAGGGGTCAGAGGCAGAATCGTCATGACCCCTTAGTCTCTCATCAGATGACCCCGAGTCATAAAGCAGCTCCCCTTCGTCTGATGGGGCGTAGCCATACAGATGCAACAACTCCTCAGATTCCGTAGGAGACGGAGTGGCATCAGGAGTTAAGTGACGCTTTTTAGCGGAGGCCTTACGCGCTAAGGTATTCGCGATCAATCTTTCAACACTGGCCAGTCTAGCAGACACATCAGGTTGAGAATCCCCGCTTGTATGTAATTCAATGGGGGTGAGACTCAAGCTTGGGGGAGTAGGTGAAGTAAGACGAGGTGCAGGCCCAGCCACCGGAGGGGCGGGTTGCAACGTTAGTGCCTGCTGTGCGCAAGGGACACAGACCCGCGCATTGTCACCGCTGATAGGTGAGACTCCACAAGCTACACACAGCCGGGCTTGTCCCGAAGGAACCCCGGTCCCAATATCCTGGGATGCCTCCATATGGTGATTATTAGGCACAATATGCCAGTAGGGATTGACGCTATAAAGCAACCCTGGATGCCCCAATGACCCGCTAGGGAAGTGGGAGTACTTATACTAGGCCCAACTACAAATACACTGGGCCGGGAGAAGCCATTGGATTCACCGGTCTGAAAGACACAATGAGAAGAAGGGGCGTCAGAGTCATGCACAGAAAATTTTGAGTATTAAAGTCGCCCGCGAGGGCACTTACAGACCGTGGGAGGGGGGACCATTACACATGCGCACGCGCGACTGTACAGGGAAAGGCGCCAAAAAACCTCGAAGGGCGGGCCGTGACTCAGAGCGCACCAAGCCAGGCCCCGGTCCCCCGAAGAGCGCGAAGTCCACAGACAAGCGGCCAATGAGGACACAGGAGCGTCTGAGGCAACGCCGCCGACCAGCGCGGGGCATCCAATGAAGGAAAGGGCGCGCACGGCGGCGGCGTTCGCAATAGTAAAAAGCAAGTCAGCGCGGCGGTTGACACACATATACTAGTCCCAACACACATACCAACAGGCGATATACACGGGGCATGGGACAATAATGCGGGAGGGGCATCCCATAAAGGCTCACCATCAGCCTATACCGCCTACCCTTTGGTGGGGGACTGCGGTGGAGCACACATGGTGCTGCCTACCTTCACCCGACCAGCGCAGCCCAGGCAGGGAGGCACATCACATCAAGGACGGGTGGGAATAGTCCAACAGGGCCGCAGGCTTTAATAGACCCACACACCTGCGACAGAGTGATTATTTCATGTCTTCGCAGTAAGCACTGCAGAGATCTGGGGATTTGTGGGAGGTCCCCGGGTATTTGAGGGGCCGGGAGGAGCCTGTTTTACATGTCTCTGCAGTGCAGCGCCATCTGGCGGAGGATAACCCAAGTGTAAGTAATCTATCTGGAGCAGGACGTACTGTATACTAAGAATAGATGAGCCCACTACAATAAGCTGGGTACGTTTAGAAAGCTTAACATGTGTACCTTCAGGGAATATATGGTTTATCGGGGATATTCCAAATGTAAAGGGTTGTTTTGGTTGAAAAATCGCAAGGTGCACACTTTGTCTGCAGAGCTGAAATTTTCAAGTAAAATTACCGTTACGCACATGCTTTACTTTGGGGTGTTTGGCAACTCTTCCCTTGACAGTAGTAATGCATGCTGGGTATTGTTCTGTTCGGGGGATGTTGCTTTTTCAGATTACACTAGTTTGCAACCAAATAATACATAGAGGGATTACTTCCAGAAAACTGTGGCCACATCAACAAGCCTGGTACACCTAGAAAGCTTGAGGTGTGTACTTCCAGACAAGATATAGTTTGTTGGGGGGATTTCAAATGTAAAGGGTTGTTTTTCTGGAAAAACTGCAAGGTGCACATAGAGCATAGCACAGTTGTATTTTATCTGAAAATCCCCTAAAGCGCTGTTTCAGTTTGGGGGAGTCTCCTGGGCAGGAAAGGGCATTTACCAATACATATGTGGTACCGCTGCAACAGGGAGAAATTGGGATTTCACACGCAATAAGATTTAATTGACAAACTTACATTTTTTATTACAAAAAAACACTACAAATTGTAAAAAAAAAAATTCACCCAAAAATATCGAGAATACACCTAAAAAATGACAAACAAGACATTTCATGTTAAAGCCCAGACTATGCTGAAAAAACAATATATAATATTCCTGGGAAATCCCTTCAAAAATCACATTTGAACATGGGGAGCGCAAAATAGTGCAAAATGGTCTGGCAACAAAGGGTGACAGAAACTCCAGGTAGGCTGGCAGCGAAATGGTTAATGATCTGAGGCAGTATGTGTAGCTGGAGCAAAAAAAACTGTTGCTCACCATCAGTGATGGAACTAAGCAGAGAGCACCAGATACGACTAGTACAAATTTCTAATATATAAAATGTGCATTCTAGATGTAAACTTTCTCTTCCTAAAGTGACCACTGCATTTATATTTGTGGCCCAAATAGAAATTTGCCCCAGCTAGCATGCCAGGTCTGCATTGATAGGCTTGAAGCAGACCTCAAGTCTACTAGAGGTTTGCTCCTCTCCCCCAGCCAAGCCTAATTTAGGTAATTACATTTAAAAAAATACACATTCCATGGTGAAAACAGGGCATGGTAAGTTCCATTCACTTCAACAGCCATAGTACTAGTACCTTGAGGGACTTGTTAATCACTATAACAGCAGTAGCCATTGCCTGTAACCACCGTCAAATTTAAAACCTAATCCTGACTTTAGTCTACACATTTCCCAATCATAATATAACTACGCACTTGATATTCCGAGTCAAATTTTTAAATCAGAAATATAATGTCAGACTCGTCTAATAATAAAACCTCACCTTTCTCTTCCCTAACTGGGCACATAGTAATAATGAGAAGGACTACACACATTTGAGGGGTTTCTCATGCAGTGTGAACTGCCACTGAGGAAAAAGGAAATTTCCCTACCTTTCTCTTACCTTCGTAACATTCCTGTCAGGATTCTGGAGCTTTTACCCAGATTGGTGTCTGTTTCTCGGAGCTGCAGATAAAAAGAAAAAGGCCTTGTTCAGAAATACTTGTTAAACCAGGATACAATGGGGAGGTTTTAGGCCATGATATGTTGGGGAGTTTTTAAACCAGGATATGTTGGATGGTTAGTAGCCTAGGATATTGAAGAGTTCCTAGGCCCAGATACATTGGAGGGTTATTAGGCTGGGAAAACATGGAGGGTTATCAGACCATAACACATGTTCGGGAGTCCTGGAAAGTGGGGAAATTATAATCCTGGTATGCATTGTGGAGTTATTATGCCAGGATACATTGTGAAGTTATTAGGCAGGGATACATTTGGGACTTATCAGGACAGTTTATGGAACAGTTATTAGGCCAAGACACATCGGAGGGAAGCATCTGCCTTGCCCACCAGAGCATCCTTTGGTTGGTCCAAGTGCAAGGTTGACCTCACAATATTCAGAAAGGAGGTGATTGGGCCTGGATTGGTGGCAGTCTGGCCCCAAAACGTATTTTTGCCATCAGGGTGCTTCAGCACTGTTTCCGGGTGCCAGGAAAGTCAGCAACATAGGTTGCATAAGCAACGAAGATGCCGGCCTCTTGTTTCCCTGAGGAAGGCATCCTAGTTCCGCTTACATAACTTATGGTGCGAACCTCCCTGGCCATCTGCAAACAGCGTGGTGACACCCCGCCGACACCCCACCTGGCAAGAACAGTACAAAACAACAAAACAAGACATTCTGTGATGCAGTGCAGATGCCCCTGGCATCCCCTGCAAACAGATGATCACCAACATTCTGAAAAAAGGCAATTGTAAGGCTGGAGGCTTATTGTGTCATGTGTTAAGGACTTATTAATCCATATGTTAAAGTGGACCAAAACCGGGGATTTCCAAAATCCCAGGTTTTGGTCCGTAGCCTTGCAGACATCCTTTTTTTTATGCAATCCCCACTCCCCGCCTCCTGAGTTAAAAGAAACATCCAATCTGATTTGACTGGAGGGTCACCTTAATCTTTTTAGCAGATGGCCATCCTGATTTGGGATGTCTGGGAGTGGGCATTCAGATTGCTGGAACCCACCCTCGAACATCCCTCCTAGAAATTCTTACCTTATCCTCGGCCAGAAATGCATCTCCATGATTGGCCATTGGCAGTCACAAGGGTTGGGGTTGCGTGACTGCCGGCGACCAATCATGGGGCTGCATTTATGGCCAAGGATCGAGGATAAAGGTAAAAATTGTGTACTGATACCACTGACCCTGCTTACCACAGCACCAGCTGAGGGCCACGCCAGATTGCAGTACTTCATGGTCCCTTCCAGTGCCCTATGCTGATGCAGCCAGGAAATAAAATCCTCATTAGAACTCTATAAAGCCCAGACTACCTTACTGCAACAGATATCCTCCTGGTGGTAGTTTGGTGACACTGAACTTGTTCTTGTTCCCTCAAAGCACTGCTGATTGGACTTTTCCAATAGAAATTCCCTCCCCCACATAGTTAAAATTAAATTGTTTGGTTATTGTTTGAGTTTTTTCTCTCTTTTTTACAGGTTTTATTATAACAGTAAGTCAACGCAGGTCTGGCAGACTTACTCTCTCTCTGGCTCTCTGGATCTTCTCCCGGTCTTGGCTCAGGTTTTCCAGGATATTCTGTCCAATTTGCTCTGAGGAAAACATAAAACAGAGAAATGAAGGTCAGGCATAAACTGTCACCCGTGACATCCTGGCATTGACGCAGCTTCAAGAAGACCCTCAAGCAAATGTGCTAAAGTGATCATATAAAACTGTTATTTATTTACATAATGTTTCCCATTTGTAGGTATAAATTTAAGCACGAGTTAAGAGTTTAGGCCATAATGGAAACAAATAAAACACCTTTCGCCACTTTACGCGTTGTTCTATAATTATTTTTAAATCGAGCCTTTTGACATCTCCAGACTTGACCACTGCAACAACCACCCCTGTGGTAGAAACAGAAACCTTCATTTTGTTCTCAACTGAATTCACCTTCTAGCTTCAACCTGATATTTATTATTTGTTAAAATGTTGCTTCTGTTTATAAATCCCTCTTAATGTTAAAGAGAATTCCGAAAATTACCAGGGCCCATATACTGTAAGTTACAGGCTCTCTCCAACGTGGATTCTCTTTACCCATTTAGATCACTCTAAATGGGTAAAAAATAGCCCCTTGCTTTGAACTTCAAAACACAATCGGTTCCACCAGGAAGACATTGTGCACCCTCCCCCCTGACCAGGTGCCCAAGGAATTGTGCAGGAGTACAGGAGGTTTCTGAGCACCAGATCCAGAGGAAGCGGCTGTGGGGGAGAGAAAGGTTGAGTATTACTTTTCTATGATATGCTTTTTCAGTCTCTATAAGTGAAGCAGGTTTTAGTATATTTAACATCTTTCTCTTTTCACTTTCACTTAGAGAGACAGCTAACCACTGAAAGGAGCTGTGTGTCTAAGCTATTTACTTTTTAAATCCCCAGATTAGGTTTTGAGGCGAAGATGTTTCTAGGTGAGGTGCATAAGCTTTCCAGTAAGACATTTTCTACAAATTAAAGCAGAGATTATTATTAACTGAACAGCTTCCTGTGTTTTAATGTATAACCCCCTAAGTTACAGCAGTCAAGAATGACTGGGCCCCCACCTACGTGGTGCTGAGGTGCAGCCTGTTTCGCAGGGCCCCATTTGATGATGGAATATATATACTGCAACACTAAGGTTGACATGTTTGTACTTTGGAAGATGAACAGGTATATGTTTACTTTAATTAACGCACCCGCAAAGCGTCACAATCTGCTCTTCGGGCTATTTACACACGACTTTCTCTTCTACAAATACACATTATTAAAGTGAGACTCCGGCCAAAACATCTATCCAAAAGGGTAATTTCCTTGCTCACCCAGGGCAGGAAATAAACAAATCTACCACTACGATAAATGAAACAAAAATAAAAAGCTCCAACACAATAAAGAGCTGCGGAAAGTATCATCTGCAAACACCAAAACATAAAAAGGAAAGTCCACTTTTTGATGGAATTATTGAAACTGTATATTGGTTCATGCCAATGATGTTGTCAATGTGTTGAACTTATCTAGTACTTTTTTATTCTTATGTTAGCAAATGTGTGTTTTATAGAACCACACTACCTGCAATCTGTTGCCATTGGCAACTGTACAACAAGACCCTGTACACCAAGATATACAAGAAGAGAGAAGCAAGTCCAGTACACAAAGAATGCTTGCAAATAGCAACAGATTGCAGATACCGAAAACTGCTTCCATGCACATTTGCTAACAACCGAAAAAATAGAAAAATACCTCATCCGCTCAGCACCTTGAGGACATCAATTTGGCACCCCAAAAATTACAGTTCTGTAATTCTCACTTGTAGAATTGATTTCTTTCTTCTTCCACTCCAGGGAGTCACCAATTCAGATATGAATGGGCTAACTCTCGGGCGAAGGCGGGACTGCAAGATAAAAGGTGTGGACTCTCCCACCCTACATATACTTTCATCGGCCCTGCCCTCCAGTAATTGAAAGCAGTAGGAACAGCTGCCCGGGAGGATGAAGGAATCTTCACAAAAACCCACATTTAAGTAAAGGAAGAGACCCATATTCTTGTTTCTTCTTCAATAATAATATATCTATTCCGTATTCTTGTTTTTTTTTTTTTGTTTACTGGTACACAATATCTACAATATGTACAAACGGCTCCACCATGGCTAAGGCATCTAAGGAATGGATATAGTAGCCCAGCAACTGGGAGGGTGTGACGCCCTGTAGTGGAAGAAGAGAGATATTAATTCTACAGGTGAGAATCACAGAATTGTATTTTCTCTCATATTCCTCTCCAGGGTGTCACCGATTCAGACACAAATGGGATGTCCCAAAGCAGTACCTTTCTCTCAGGGCGGGAATCTTGAGTGTCAACCTTATTCCTCTGGCCTGATGAGTAAGCCATGTACAAAACTCAGCTGATGCAGTCATTACCATTTCGTAAAACTTGGTGAATGTTTGAACAGAAGACAGGTAGCAGCCTTGCAAACCTGTTCCACTGAAGCCTGGTGCTGAAAGGATGTGCCAATGGCTCAGGTAGAAAGGGCAGTGACCCGAAAGGAAGGTTCTTTCTCCTTAGAAACGTAGGCTTTCAACTCTATCCAAACCATCGACTGATGATAGATTTGGCCTGTGCTAGACCATTTCTTGGTCCTTCAAAAATGATAAACATGGTGACCCCATGCATAAATTAATTAAACCTTCTATGCAATGGGTCTCTGAAAGAAAACGGACAAGGCCGAAACCTGTCCCTTGAGAGTACTTAACTGAAGACCCTCATCGAGCCACTTCTGTAAAAATTTCAGGATCCTGGAAATGGAGAAGGTTCTGCAGACATAACCCCTGGACTCACACCAGGAAATAAAGACTCACCAGACTCTATAGTAAAACTTAGATGAGTTATGCTTCCTGACCCTAATCATTGTTTTGATGACTCCAGCACACAGCTCTTCTTCAGACAAGATGCTGGTCTCAATAACCAGTTCATTAAAGCAGCCACTTGAACATCGGGCTGCCGCAGGGGTCCTTGCTTGAGAAGGTCCCGATGGTTTTGTAGCCGCCAAGGTTCACCCTCCAACATTCTTACCATCCTTCTTGGCCAGTAAGGTGCTACCAGAAAGGTCGGAATCCCTTTGTGAGCTACCTTTCTGGTCTGGGGGGACAAACCTTGGCACCTTTCGATTGTAGCAGGGACACAAAAAGATCCATATCCGGCATTTCCCACCGGGGAACAGGGCTTGAAAAATACCGTTTTGTGATTACTCACCTTTAGAACGGATATTATAAGTGTGACATACACTCCGCTTCAATTCTTCTTGACATTTGGGTTATTCTCCAGTAGAGGGCGAACTTCTGCAGAGATGAATGCAAAAAAGGAGCTCCTCCCAGTCCATAAATACCTGGGACCTCCCACCAATTCCCCAGTGTAAGATAGCAGTAAGGGGACCAGGAAGAACCAAATATAACAATACTAACAGCCAAGAAACAATGGTTCACCATATAAAGGATCCAGAATACCAAACAGGGTGGGTGAAGCGGAGTGTATGTCACACTTATAATATCCGTTTTAAAGGTGAGTAATCACAAAACGGTATTATTCCAAGTGTGACATATACTCCGCTTCAATTCTTCATGACATTTGGGACATCCAATAGCAGTGCCCATCATGGGTGGGAACCACAAACAGTAAAGAACGCACCAACTTAAACCACTGCAGCCTGCAGAACCTTGCGGCCAAAAACAGCATCTGCTGAATCCCGCACATCAACCATGTAAAACTTGGAAAAAGTATGAACGGAAGACCAAGTAGCAGCCTTACAAACTTGTTCAACAGAAGCCTGGTGCTGAAAAGCCCAGGACGCACCAACAGCACGAGTAGAATGCGCAGTGACCCTAAAAGGGGGAGTCCTCCCCTTAGCAGAATAGGCCCCAACAATGGCCTGATGAATCCATTTGCTAATGGTAGACTTGGCGGGCGCCAAACCTTTCCTGGGCCCACAGGGCACCACGAAAAAGGCATCCGTCTCGCGGAAAGAAGAAGTAGTACTTAACACAGCGAACCACATCCAAACTGTGCAAAACCCTGTCCTTTTCATTGCTAGGCTTAGGACACAAGGAAGGGAGAACAATATCTTGATTGTGATGGAAAGCAGAAACCACCTTAGGAAGGAAATCTGGCTTAAAGCGAAAGACCACCTTGTCCTGGTGTCTTTCAAAGTAAGGGACCTGAATCGACAGAGCCGCCAACTCAGAAACACGCCGAACAGAGGTAATAGCCACCAAGAAAGCAACCTTTTGAGTGAAAACAGAAAGAGCAATATCCTGTAACGGCTCAAAAGGAGGACCCTGGAGAGCCGGAAGAACCAAATTCAAATCCCAAACAGGAACCATAGCCTTCCGAGGGGGTCGAACATGAGTGACCCCCTGGAAAAAAGTCTTAACGAGCGGGTGTAAGGCAAAAGATCTTTGGAAGAAAACAGACAGAGCAGAGACCTGCCCTTTCAAGGTACTAAGCTGGAGCCCAAGATCCAGACCATGCTGAAGAAACTCCAAAATCCTAGGGATCAAAAACACCCTGCAAGGCAAGGCCCTAGCCTCATACCAGTCAATATAGGACCGCCAAGCCCTATAGTAAATGCCAGAAGAGGACCGCTTCCTAGCTCTAATAAAGGTCTGAACCACAGCCTCAGACAAGCCTTCCTCCTTTAAAATGAAGGTTTCAGCAGCCAAGCCGTCAAAGCCAGCGTTTGTAAATTGGGGTAACGTAGTTGAACCTGAGATAACAGATCCGGAAACATAGGAAGACGGTACTGCTCTACCGCCAACCTTACAACGCCTGCGTACCAAACCCTTCTTGGCCACCTTGGAGCCACCAGAATTGCTGGTGCCCCCTCCAGAGCCAGTTTGCAAACTACCTTGCCCAGCATGGAGAAGGGAGGAAACAGGTACAGAAACCCCAGCTCCTTCCAAGCAAGGGACAAGGCATCCACTGCCAGAGCTAGAAGATCCTGAGATAGAGACACAAAGGCCGGGAGTTTGTGACTGTGCCGTGAGACAAAGAGATCCACCTCCGGAGTCCCCCACTTGCGACAAAGAACCCGAAAAACCCCGGGGTTGAGGGACCACTCTCCTTGGCGAGAGAACCCCCTGCTCAGGAAGTCCGCCTCCGTGTTTTCCACTCCCGGAATGTAGATTGCCGAAATGCAAGGAACATTGCTCTCCGCCCAATACAGGATCAGAGAGACTTCCCTGAGGGCACTCCTGCTGCGAGTCCCCCCTTGGTGATTGATTTAGGCTACCGCCGTCCGATTGTCTGGACGAATCTGAACCGGAAGACCCCGTAAGTGCGACGTCAGCTGTGACAGAACAAGCCGGATGGCTCTGAGCTCCAAAACATTGGTGGGGTTGTGAGCCTCCTGAGGACCCCACACCCCGCTGAACTGATGACTTTTCCAGAAACCTCCCCAGCCCGACAGGCTGGCATCCGTGGTAACCGTCTCCCAGCGAGGTACCAAAAAAGATCTGCCCCTCAACAGGTTGCTCGACTCCAGCCACCACCGAAGAGACTGCCGAACCCCGGGAGACATCCTGAACGGTTGTTCCAATGATAGTGGACACCTGTCCCAATGCATCAATAGATGAAGTTGAAGAGATTTCATGTGAAACTGTGCAAACGGGACTGAGTCGAAGGAGGCAACAATCAATCCCACCAGTCTCATCCCCTGCCGGATAGAGGGGCAAGGACCGGCAAGAAGACAGCGGATCAGATCCTGAATCCCCTGCACCTTGGTCTGGGGTAGAAACACTCTGGCCTGAATGGTATCCAGATTCATGCCCAGAAATGAAATCTCCCGTGATGGCGAGAGAGAGGACTTGGGGTCGGTTGATCACCCACCCGAACCTCTCTGGTGGGTGTCCAGCTCTGCCTGACGGAGGGAGGACGCTGAAATCAATAGGTCGTCCAGATACGGCATAATGCGAATTCCCTGAGCTCTGAATAGGGCCATTATGCCAGCCAGAACCTTGGTGAAGACCCTCGGCGCTGAGGTCAACCCGAAGGGAAGGGCTACAAACTGAAAATGTTGATCGTCCACCTCGAACCTGAGGAATCTCTGATGCGCTGGAAAAATTGGAACATGCAAATACGCATCTTTGATGTCTATGGATGTTATGAAATCCCCTTGACGAAGGGAACTGATGGCCGAGCGCAGAGTCTCCATACGGAACTTCTTGACTCTGATGAATCTGTTGAGGACCTTGAGGTCCAAAATGGGTCTTACAGAACCTTCCTTCTTGGGAATCGTGAAAAGGTTGGAGTAGAAACCCCTTCCTCTCTCTCCGACGGAGGCACCGGGCATACAACTCCCATGTCCAGAAGGATTTTCACTGCTAATAGGAGCCCCTGTGCCGCCTGAGGGTCCGCGGGCACCCGAGACCTTAAAAATCTTGGAGGAGGCCAGTACTCGAACTCCAGTTTGTACCCGGAGGAGACCACTTCCAAGATCCAATTGTCTGTGACCTCCCGAGCCCAGACCTGGAAGAAGAGCCGCAGCCGTCCCCCCACCCGAGGGGGTGAGGGCGCCCCTTCATTGCTGAGCTGGTTTACCGGCAGGATTGGGTATGGAACCCCAGGCAGAAAAGGGACGGGCCCGACCTCTGCCCCTGTTCCAGGAAGAGCCTCTGACACCCGAGAAGGCCAAACCTCTACCAGCTCTGGCACCTCGAAAGGAAGGATTGAAAGAGCCTGCCCCCCGAAAGGGACAGTGCTGTTTCTTCCGCTGAGGTAACTCATCTCCCTTTGCCACAACATCCAACTTATCTCCAAACAGTGGCGTACCCAAGAAGGGAAGAGCTGTGAGCGATTTCTTGGCCGCAAAGTCCGCCGTCCACTGACAGAGCCATACCGAGCGGCGCATGACCACCAATAAGGCTGAAGTCCTACTACACATAACAATAGTGTCTTCCATAGCAGCCAAGACAAAATCCATGAACAATTCAAATCTTTTCAGCGTAGTGAACTCAGCGCTGGCCGGATCAAGGTGAGCGTCATTTAACCAGTCCCTAATCAGAGACCTAGCACCCACTGTCACTAGCGCAGATGCACAAACAGGCCGCAAGGCCAAACCAACACTGGCAAAGGCATGGCATGCCATCTGATCAAGGCGCCTATCCTCACCATCCTTTAGGGAAGTGGCGTCTGGGGTGTGAAGCACGGAGGAGTTGGTCAACCCCAAAACTGGTGCATCGACCTCGGGAGGAGAAGCCCAGCGCGTAACCGCTTCCACCGGGAAAGGATACTTCTTATCCTATCCCTGAGGAACACCCAGAAGCCGACTAGGTTTCTCCCATTCCCTAAGGATCAGTGCATCAAAATGACCCTGGGTAGGGAACTCCAAACGAGGCATGTGGGCCCCAAAAAATTCCGCCTTCTTGAGAGGAGGCGCCACAGGCGGCAGAATATCCAAAACCTCCAACAGATGTGACAAAACCGTGCCCGTGTCAGCAGCATCCCCCAGCGCCTGCCCAACATCAGCCTCGCCAAATCGTACATCTTCAGCCTCTGAACCCTCATACAATTCCCCCTCCTCCAGCGGGGGAATAATCTGACATATCAAATGAATCATCATCAATATCCCAAGTCGCCTGGACCGACGACAAATGTCTCTTTTTAGCCTGGGACTTCTTGCCCACCGCGCTAGCCATAAATTTCTCGATGCTGGCCAACCTAGCACAAACATCGAAATGCGACTCCCCGCTAGCACCAATGTCACTTGGGGGTACGGATAAGGTGGGGAGGGGAAGGCGATGAAGCGGGGGGCGCCGACCCAGAAGGCTGGGCACCCGACTGCCACGATATGGCCTTTTGTGCACATGGTATACAAATAAGCACATTCTCACCCGTAAGGGATGCCCCACAACCCACACATGACCGGGATTGTGCCAGAGGGAGCCCGAGCCCGGTATCCTGCGGAGCCTACATATGGTGATTTTTGTGGTCAGTCGCAAGACCGCAGGGAATTTAAGCAATAAGCAACCCAGGATGCCCCTTAAAAGTCCCAGTGGGAGGATTTGTGGTGATATATATTAAGGCTAGGGACCCCAGGACTAGGAGGAACCCCTTAACATGCACATAAACGATGCAATCTGAAACACACAATGAAGCATCTAAGTCAAAATTGCCTCACAAAATATATATATATATATATATATATATATATATATATATATATATATATAAACATATATCCATACACCCACACATGCGAGAAAACAGGAGGCCCCCCTGCTAAGGAGGGCCCCCTGCATAAGCTAAGGAAGTGGCCAACAGGCCCTTACCGGTCAGCAGCACACAGGATCCCGCAGCAGCACCAAGATGGCCCCCGGAGAAGAGCCTCGTGAGAAGAGGAGGAAGAAGAGGGGGGGCGGGCCAGCGCAGAACGCGCATCGCCAGGCCACGCCCCCCTCCCAGCAACACGGATCCCAGCCATGGTCTGGCCTGCAGCATCGCGCCAAACGAGGGGGCGGGGCTACCCCCTCCCCGAACAAGCCTGAGGGGGAGAAGCTCCCCAGGCTGAGTGAAAGAAGCCAGTACCGTTATGGCCCTAAGTATAAGCAAGCACCTGTCAGCACCAACACAAGTAAAAACACTCACACACACACACACACACACAGTGTCGTACACACATAAAAACCAACAGGGTATACAGGCCAACTCCCCCCCCCCTAGAGGGAAGTAAGGGACCCGGAAGGGGGGAATCCCAGCCAGAATCTGACCATAGGAATGAAAGGGACAGGGCATCCCACACCGGGACCACCAAACCCGGGCAACCGCCTACCCCTTGGGGTCTCACGGTGTAGCAATGCTCCTTGCGCACCCACAAGGTGCTACCTACCCTCACCAGGACCCGCAGCCAAGGCTGGGAGGCTCGAATAGGGATAATTTAGGAAAGGTCCTGGCAGCAATAGGGGCAAGAAATGGCCGGGCGCGAGCCCGGCTTACCTGCAAGAGAAGTCTTCATCTTCTGTCTTGCTCGCCATCCTGCAGAGAAGAAACTGGGGAATTGGTGGGAGGTCCCAGGTATTTATGGACTGGGAGGAGCTCCTTTTTTGCATTCATCTCTGCAGAAGTTCGCCCTCTACTGGAGAATAACCCAAATGTCATGAAGAATTGAAGCGTATGTCACACTTGGAATAATCTGCTTGAGAGACCATTCTGCCTGACCCACAGCTGCCCTGCTCAGATGATCAGCCTGAACAGTGTCCACTCCCATGTATGTGGACCGACAAGGTGCACGGCGCGTTGTTCCAGACCAAAATCTGACTTACATCCCTGAGAGCACACCTGCCTCTGGTGCCCCCCTGGTGATTGATATAAGCCACTGGTGTCATGCTGTCGGCTTGAATTTTGACTAGATGATCTTTCAGCTCTGAGGTTCAATGCCTGAGCGGTAACAGGATTGCTCTTAATTCCAGAATATTGATAGGTAGTCTGCTCCCCATTTGATTCCATTGTCCCTGGACAGTCTGGGACCCCATCACACCACCCCAACCGGTTAGGCTGGCATCTGTGGAGACAACATTCTATACTACTTGGACAAAAGATTTGCCCACCTGAGGATTGGGGCTCAGACACTAGGCGAAAGACCGCCTTATGGCCATTGTCAAGTCCAAGGGGAGATCCAGGGTCTCCGGAGTATGGTACCCAATCAACAGTGGCTCAGATTGCAGGGACCTTGTATGGAACTGTGCAGATGACACTGCTTTGAAGCAAGACACCATCAACCCCAGCAAACGAATCCTTTGATAGATCGTCGGATGAGGGCTAACCAAGAGAGTTTCCACCTTGGCTTGAAAAGTGAGACTCTTGGTCCGGGGTAAAAACCTTGGAGTGTGTTGTGTCTAACGTCATTCCCAGAAAATGGGACTACGACTTCGGGTAATTGATTATCCACCTGACGTTTTCCAGAATTGACAACACTGTTTGTGTGTCCCTCAGAGCCTCTTAAATTGACGGAGTTCTGATTAGTAGATTGTCTAAGTATAGGGTGATACATACCTCCTTGCTCAGAAAGGCAGCAGAACGGCAACCTAAAGGCAGAGCCACAAACTGAAAATGAAGGCCATCTACTTTACACCGCAAAATTTTCTGATGGCCTAAGAAGATTGGGATATGCAAGTAAGATCCAGAATTGGACGAGCCATCCCTCTTGGGGATTAAAAATAGATGGAGTGGAGTGAAAACGGTAACCCCCTTCTGACTAGGGGAAGGGACAGACCACTCCCAGTTGCAGATTTTAATGCATCTGCCCTCTTGAAGAAATGAAAATGTAACCAGATACCATCCCCCCATCCGAAAGGGTGAGGGTGTCACCTGGTAAGGCTTGGAAGGGGGTTTATATTTATTCCGCCAGAAGGATCCGGTCTTGCTTTCAGTCTTAGTCTTATTGTTAAGTACGTTTTTTTTAACGATTTTAACTATCCTGGGTTTTGGTCCTTGCCCCTGGGACACCCTCAGGTCATCGAACAAACTCACCCCTTCCCGGTCCTACGATGCATGAGCGGACGCTCGTCCAATCAGCACGCTCGGATCCAATCGAGCCCCTTCGTTCATGAGCTTGTGTAATACAAGCAGATCTGAGCGCACTGGCGCCCGCATTCCCCTCATTCCTCTAATATGGAGCATGTCTGCGCCGGCCATTCACAAATGCCTGGCTTGGGCACGTGTACTGCTAGAGGGATAGCAGGGAAGCGTTTATGGGCGACCTGGGAGATTTCACACAGCGGGCATCCCGATTCTGGATGCCCTGGGGGGCGGGAATCAATTGCCATCTTATAGATTCCTTGGCCAATCTCTGTAGGTTTTGGTCCACTTCAACTCCTCTCTGTGTCTGGAGTTAAATGAACCTCTGCCACCACAAAAAGGATAGAACTTAGCAGAGCCACAAAAAGCAGACAGAGACTGCCTCTTCTGCGGAAGCTGAGTTGACATATGCCTGTGGCCCTCTTCCCATCATCATCCAGACGTCCACCAATAAAATGACCTCCTACAAAAGGAATCCCCATCAGAGTCTTCTTAGAAGTTGCATCTGCAGACCACTGCTTCAGCCATAGTGAACGTCTCTGGGATACCAGTAGGGCTAAACCCCTGGCATTCAATCTAACAATATCATTCATAGCAGATATAGCGTATTTGTAGACTTAAAATGGACCAAGAGTCAAAAATGACCTAAACCAGACCAATATAATTAACCAACTGACATTACTGGGAATGCACAGTAACAGGAAGCCCAGCAGCACTTCCTGTTTACAGGTGGTTCTTATATCTTCTTCCACATATAAGAAATTATGTTACTACTATAGAGTTTTGGTCAACCATTATGGTGATGTTGGTCATGGAAGGTGAGTTATGCCATGCCAGACACATCCCCAACACCATTTTCAGGTCTTATTGTGCTTATCCACATAGGTATCCAGCTGATAATTTTGCACACCTGATTCCAGGTTCTCCTCTCTCCTATTCAGAGGCTAAATGTTGGCATACATATGATGGTGAACATTGTAGGGGAGTGACACCATGGCAGATTTCTTTCCATCACCATTCCTGTGACAAAGGTCTGGTGGAGAATAGAAAAATAGCAAAGCAGTAGGAGATTTGGCATACAGCAGATTCCAAAAGAAGTGCTGGTTCGGAGTTTATCGTTTAAAAAAAAAAGTGCTCATTGTTTCCAAAGCGTCAACTGAATAAATGTGCTATTGGTCTCATAGCGCAGAAAGAGAAGTGTGACCTCTAGAGGATTGTTAAAGTGGACCAACACCCAGGGGTGATCGGCCCGGAAATCTATAAGATTCCCGGGCCGATCACCCCCCACCCCGCGGGACATCCGAGATCGGGATGTCCCGCGGGGTGAAACCCCCCAGAAACCCCAAAAACACCTTACCTGATCCGCCGCCGCTTCCGCCGCCGCCGCCTCCCGCGCACCCCTCCAGACGTGCGCGCGCCCGCGCCGGCCCTCTGTGAATGGCCGGCGGGGGCGCGCGCGCGCCGAGAGTGACGCGCGGGAGGCGGCGGCGGCGGAAGCGGCCTGGACGTTCCTGATCCCCGCCTGGACGTTGGCGGGGATTGGCTGCGGCGCTCACGTGGGAGCGTTGAGAGGTGAGTTTTTTGGGGTTTCTGGGGGGTTTCACACAGCGGGGCACCCCCGATCGGGGTGCCCCGCCGAAGTGGACCAAAACCCAGGATAGTCAAAATCCTGGGTGTTGGTCCACTTTAAGGAAAAACAGGTTACAACAATATAGGAGCTTTCATGAATTTCTGGTAGTAAGGATGTGCGAGAGGCTGGTGGAAGTGCAACACTCCATCAATAAATACACACACACACACACACACACACACAGCTTCCTTTTACCCTTGCGCTAGATTGAAATCTTCAATGCTTTTCAATGGCTCCTGTGCTGAGAAAATCCATTAAGTTGCTCCCGTGTTTAACTATTGCTACATTTAGAGTGTGCATATATACAAACACAATATATATATATATATATATATATATATATATATATATATATGTGTGTGTGACGCAGCACTCACTTGGGATATGGGGGGGGGGGGGGGGCACAAGTAAAGTGAAACAAAACCAAACCTGGGAATTTGACTCTCCCGGGTCCTGATCCGTGGGACATTATGAATCTGGATTCCCTGCTGTGTGAAACCCCCAATGCACCCCCAAAACTCACCTTTCCACCCTTCATCTGTGCATAAGCGGGCTCTCGCTCAATCAGAGCCGTCTGCTGTGACTATGTCATTCGGCAAATGGCTCTTATTGTTTACATTCAGTTAGCCTGGGGTTGATGCACCTGCATGGCCAGGGGTATGGGGGAAATGCCAGCAAGCGCGCTCCCGTCCCAGCATATCTGAATGTAAACAAGAGCCACCTGCTGTGAAGTCATTGGGTGAGATCCAGCGCATGCACCAATTTGGGATGCCCTGGAGAAAAGCCAGGGGCCAGCCCTGGGATCATGTAGATTCCAGGTCGGTCACAGCTGGGTTTTGATCTGCTTCAAGCCTAAAAATTGCCTACTTTAGAGCCTTCTATGTGTCCAGCGAACTAATATTTCTCTAAATTTCTATGAAGAGTGACATGACTGCATCTTTCCTGTGAAGCTCACATAACCACTGGAATATTAATCTTTCCCTAAAGAGTATCCTCAAGGGGTCAGTGACACTACATCTATTTCATATATTTCTATTGAGAATTTACAGGTGGGGAGAACACCATCAAGCTCCATATATTCTTATATGGGGTTAACTGGTGGCCCCTTAAAGTGGACCTAAACATGCCTGGCAACTAGGTAGGGTCTAGATCCAGTCTCTAAATAGAAAATAGTCACATCATGCGCAGCGGTTTACTGTTCCATTACACTGCACTAGGAATAGGTGAATGCAGGCCTCACTGATAGTATCGGGGTGTAGGAGATGTTAGCTTACTGTCCCAGTGTACCAGGTCCCTCCCTAGTAGAGAGCTGCAAAGGGTTTAGGTCTACTTTAAAGGCAGACTTTGGGCCTGTAATCTGCTACAGCATGGCCCTCCACACCTCAAGTTTCAATAATTAACCATGAAAGAGAGCCCCCTGTTAGTTGCTGGAGTTTGCAAGGGAAGAAGCGGTGCAAGAAAGTCGCCCCCTGCCGAGATCACAGTGATGTGAACAGCTTCTGTAACTTGTGTGCAGTGGAGAAAGCTTGCCAGGCACAGCTTTGGCATTATCCCTGTGTTTGCGGCACTGGACCTCCAGAATGGACAACAAGCAGACATCTGTAGCCCAGGCTAGAATTTTGGTGATAAATAACACCAGTCCTCCATTTCTTTGCATGCACTCTTCTAAAATATGGAGGATTTATTTAAGGGGCAGAGACACCCAATCACGTATAGTTAAAAAAAAAGACTTGGAGCAGCCTGATATTGGTCAATTAAAATTAACACAGAAAAAGCAGTTTAAAAAAAATTATAAATATTTCTAATATATATATATATCACATATACTGCATGTTTTTTCAAGTAAAAACGGTGTAGTGGATTTCACCTTCCCCATCAGAGAGGAAATAAAAAATGAAAAAGGAAAACAAGCGAGAGACGTAACAATCTTTTAATTCACCCCCAATCCCATCCCCTCTCTACGTGCAACTGCTTCAATTTAGCCACCGTCCATTAGCGTGGCACTGCTGGGGTGAGCGGATCGGAAAAAGCTAGTGTCACTTTGATAAATCGATGCTTCGTAGGCCAATTGTGGAGGACAAACAAGAATCAACAGACGGAGGCACGGGCCATGTCGAGCAGAACATGGTAAACTGAGGCTTGATTTGACACTTGAGGATTCATTCCTAAGCTGAGAACATCAGCTGCGCCCCAGTTATGACAGAAAGAGTTAATCCACCGCTTCAACAATAAATAATTCTTAGAGAAATTCATTTTACAGATGATTCAAGTTTTGGACACATTGATTGTAGAGCCTATAAAAGTTATATTTTAGGTCCACCAGAAAGACCATACCGAGCCTTCCTGAGAGTTCCTCAGGAGAAAAATGGATGTGAATTAATAATAGCCAACCTACATTTGGTTAAAGTATTTGATTTTACGTATGTTTATTTATTTACAATTTGTTTTTCTGAACATGAAAAATGAAGGCCGATATTAGAATTAATAATACAGGCCGAGTTTCACCTCCTTCCTTTTGGGTATTTAGATTTCTACTTTTTGGATTTCCATTTGATTCTATGGTGTTTTAATAATTTACAATTCTTTCATGGCCATACAAATTGGAAGTAGTTATTAGGAGTAAAGTTTGGCCAGGCTGAGTTCCACCCTCTTCCTGTGAGTGCTGTGATTGCCACTTCTCGGGCCATTGGACATTTGGACAAAGTACTGTATTTTTTGCTCCATTATACTCCAAAAGTGGAGGGAAAAGCTTGATTTGTCTTTTGGAGTGAATATCCACTAACTTACGGGCACTCCGGGCCACCGATTGTCAGAGTGGTGCGGGAGTGCCAGTAATGTGAGTGGACAGGGCAGGGTCGGGGGTTACAGAAAAACAAACCCTTATATCGACTGAGATCCAGCAATGGTCCTACTTGAATTTAAATGAATAGGTGCACTGTCTGTTTGATCTGCCAGGGGGACATAGTTTGGGGTGGGGAGGATTCTGCACACTGCCCATTATAGAATTGGAGTGATTCTGCCACACAGCTTGTTATGGGGAGGGGGATTCTGCCACACTGCTTGTTATAGGGGAATTGGGAGGGGATTCTGCAACACTGTCTTTTAAAGGGGAATTTGCATGGATACTGCCACACGGGTTAATATAGGGTATTGGGGGAAGATTCTGCCACAATGGTTAATATAGGGTATTGGGGGATTGTGCCACACTGCTGGGGTGGGAGGCATTTAAGCACACCATTTGGTTCAGAATGTTTCTTCTTATTGAGCAAATATAAAGTGATTGATTCTTCAGATCTTTCTCCCCTGGCATGAAAACAAAAGCTGATATCAGGAGTTCTATTTTGACCATTTCAATTTTTATCTTCCCTAACGCTAAAAAAAAATTCTCATTTTCCAAAAATGTTATTTTGGTTGTGTACTTTTTGAGTTCTGTATAAAATGTTAAACTTTACACGTTAAATATATAAGTAAAAATAAAAAGTAGAGCCACCTTTTTTTTAAATTAGTACAAGAATTTTTAAATAGTTAAATCAGACCTTAACCACAGTGACCTCACATCCCTCCTGATCGGGATGCCCTGCAGCAAAAAAATATATATGGAATCCTGTAATAAACTCAACGCTTTATGATTTGACACATGAGGTCCTCCAGGGATAGTGGTTGCACCCCGGGAATGTGGAGGAATAAGTATATGGCAGATTTCAGCCTATTCCCAGGGGGTAAGATGTGGACAAGACCCAAAATGGGTGGTGGGGAAAATGTAGGTCTACATTAAAGCTTTAGAGAAGAGCTTCCATGCCATCTCCAAAAATCCCATGCCGACATAAGCTGTAAAAGAGGACCTTCGATCACATTGGCTTGCGGCTGGCAAGCTGAAGTAAAAACTACAGGTTCCAATGGTTTTCTTATCTCTGGTCACCCCGCTTACGTGTTTCATTCCTGAAGGAACTTTATCAAGAAAACATTTTGACCCCCTAAATAACCACCATATATGGAGTATCTAATAAAGTGTAGGGAGCAGTCTTAATTTTAATGGACAAACACTAGAATTATGGAATATAGAAATATTCACACACAATAAACTCAGGGTTTTTTTTAGATTATGACTAAAATTCTACAGACATAGGAAGAAAAAAAAATGGGCACCTTGACCGCAGTGACTTCATCCAGTGACCGCACTGCACCCAAAGCCCAGCTCTCGTACACAGAAGGTCTGAAGAAAGTTGAACTTTTTCCTCAGAGCACAAAAGCCATCTTGGGGTGAGCGGCTCCTCAGCCGAGCAGGCAGCTCCATCCGAGGCACCCTTTGAATACAAATTAGCGATGCATAATCACGGCATATTCATAAGGCCTTTGCCTCTACGGTGAATGCTGTATTATTCATTGCATATGCCCCGACCCTGGCTCGCTCCTGTTCTGACAAATCATACTTGATTAAGACAAATCTTTATTAGTTAGCCAGTCAAGTTTCTCATTTATCATTTGCAAATCTCATTTTACCCCCCTTTTTTGGGTGTAATAGAAGCAGTGCAGACAGGGCCTCCCTCTTCTCGACATTAAAAAATGGCTTGTTACACCAAAGAAATGCAAAATGGAACGCACAGCTCTATAATAGATGATAAAATGCAGCTTTAATAAGTATAAATTACAAGCAGGGCAATGCAAACAAAGCATTTACACTGGCCGGCATTCAAGCAAAAATGTTAATAAACCGTCAAGTATCTAAAAGTGGATAATTTTACTAGTAGCTTTTGGGGAAAGTCAGCATTCTCTTTGGAAGTCCAAAATCTTCAACATTTAATTTTACATTCACAGTGCAAAACATCCATAAAATGTTGCTTTATGAAACGCTATTCCAACAAGTGGTGAAATACCTGCGGGAGATTAATACTTCATCATACAATGTAGGCTTTAATACTCTGGCCTTGACTTCCGTCTGCACTGATTTGCAAGCAATGATTTGGTGTCACTTTCACCCCAACACAGATCCTAACACTGTATTTAGGACTCGGTATGTTAAAAGAAAGAAGAAGGCACACATAATAACAGCCACAGCAAACCGATGGGTGTTGGTGGAACCAGGAAATGTCAGGAAAAAGAAATCCATATACAATGTGGTGACCAAAAGGTATCAAGAAGACAGTAGATCTCACCAATGGGATAGGGACAAAAGATCTCTCCAGAAGCAAACAGAACATCAGAAACAGTTTGTATACTTCAGCCCTGTCCAGGTGGGCACCCCCTGCTCCACCACCAACAGGTGGGCCCAGAGCTTCCGCCGGTCAAGCTGGTCACAGTAAGACATCTGTGCACATCAATGGTCCGTCCCTCCATTGCAATGAATAAACGGCAATACGCGACTGATGTGAGTGGCAGGAGTGTGTGGGAGAAAAGACGAGTGCCTGTTTGTTTTTTCCTTTGGGTTTAATAACACTATATAAAGGATAACTATCATTTCTCAGCTGGTTTGGTGATGGGTTGTATCTATTTTCATCAAAGACACTTCGCCGATAAATCCCTTTCTACTGCTACAGGGTAAACTTCTTTCAGCTGACTGGCCGTTAGTTTGTGATGCATATGGACAGTGTCTGAATGTAACTTGTTTACCCTGCGGTAGGAGAAAGTAGCTGATTTATCAGCTAAGAGGCAGAGAAGTGTCTGCAATGCAAATACATACATTCAATCATTCCAATGTTAGTGGTCCTTTAATGTTGTGAACACACAAAGTGAGGCTAGATCTGCACCTGCAAGCATTTGTTGGCCCTAAATAAGGTAAAAGTCTTCTGCCAGGAGACTTGATTATCAAGTACCAGTTATGAAGCACAGAAATAGTAGGATGCCAAACATCTATGTCTAAAGAATAAAAGTATAAATGAGTATCAACATCAGCTCAAAGTCAGGCTAAATGTAAGCCACAGGTGATTATAGATTCAACTAAGAAGTCCACTAAGAGTCCAAGTAAAGATGGGGGTTAGCAATAGGATTTACAATAGGTGCAAATGATCACCACAGGATAGCCTATGAGCAGCCCCTAGAAATATGTAGCGCTTGTTTGTGCTTCTTCACAGAACTTTATTTATCAAAGCAATCCCCATAGAGCACGCTGAGGTAAAAAACATTGAACTTGGTATAAAGTGCTGAGGTCAAGTGGCTGTCTAGACTCATACAGAGTTTCTGGTCTAAAACTTCACTTATTAAAAAAGGAGGTACATTGGTATCTACTCCTTGTGTATCCTGTTTCTTCAGTCCAACTTTAGGAGAAATAATCTTACGCATTACAGTAAATATCATATGTTAGCTTTAGGAGACCAACCGGGAATACGCTAAGGTTATGTGCCTGAGCCCCACTTTGAGAACCACTTAATCATTACTTGTTGACGTAACTTGAATCTTACAAATTAACTATGGTGTCCCATAAGAAGTCGACTCAGCTCTTGTGATTCCTTATGGGTTCTGTGAGTCCCTGGCCAGCTAAGAACCACTTGCTTCTTTATGGTGAGGGGCATTCGGTATCACAGTGATTATGCACCCTATCAGGTGTGATACGGGTCTTTAGGTACAAATGTATAAACTCATTATAAACTCACTTTCATTTTCAGCAGATTCCAGATTAGTCCACTTACCCCAAGCCAATATTGCTTCCCAATTAAAGCACTTGCACTGCTCTCGCCCTGGAGGCCTCAGGCTTTGCTCTGATTTATTATGTAATGTAGTTCTGTACTTAAACCAGAAAAAACACATTTTTCTTAAAGCGGACCAAAACCCACTGAACTTGTGAAATGCATTTGACAAAGCTCCTGCCTATATTTTCTTCTTAGGGTGTAGAACTAATGATGGATATTTTTGCTTTTTGAATTGTCCTGGAATACTTAACCTCGCTCCCTAGCCAAAAATTCAGCACCACGATTGGCTGACCAGCACTTACGTGGGCAGGACATTCGTTGGCTGGAATGTCACTGCCCACGTGATGGAATGGGCAGTGGGGTCCCCAGCACCCTGGATCCCCCCCAGCCTGTCATATAGCGGTGGTCACCAACCCCCATACTGCGGGGGGGGGGGTGGTCCACTTCAAGGATTTTGAATTTATGCTCTCTTTAAAAGGTCCTTCACTTATGGCTCTTAAGTGGTTAAACAGTTTTGTAGTCCAGTTGGGCTACAATTTTTATATTAATCGCAATAAAACTGTCTGGCGTTATTAACAGGAGCTCACCTTTGCTCGGATTTTACGAATGTGTTAAACCAATAGCAGCTTTTCTGTAATTTCCCATTTTAAAACAGTTACGAAAGATAATGAAGGCTTTGCCGTTGATTAAAGTCTTCGCACTTCTGATCGCAATCTGACAGGCAGATCAAAGATGTTACGTTAAATCTCTCTTCTAATTGCGTTTAAAAGCCACACCTCAGGCCTAGCTTTCTCCCCCCTTTCCTTTTTTTGAATTCTGCTTAAGAAAGATCTAACACTCCTTAACAGTTCATTATCCAATAAAACTATTCAAAGCTTGAAAGCAATCGACACAATTAGATCAGACCTCGGGGAGTCTGACTGTATAACGTCTATTATCGGCCTCTGTATTAGGACACCTTAATTATATTTGTCAAGTGGGTTTTCATTAAAAAGTAATGCCGGTTATAGGCTGTCATAAAGACTTCTTCCTTGCTAAAATATATATAAAGTCGATAATATGGTTTTTGTTGCTGGTGCGGTGCCAGGCCAGCAATAAAGTGATTAAAATCTTGCCAGGGTGATAATTTCCTTGTTTTATTTGGTTAATTGAGCATAATTATGTGATAATTTAACACGTCTGATTTCAGGGGTGTGCATGTTGAATGCAGATTTGTCTCTGTCAGCTATCCGTAAAGCCGTCAAAAGTCTTTACATAAGCGAAAGGAAACAATCATCAACAATTAGGGTGCGATTTTAGCTTTGCATGGCTTAAAAAATCGGGCCAATTAACAGGCAGGTGGAGCACATCACCTAAAAACATTTTATGGTTAATAAACAATGGCTGACTTTGCAGAGTGGTGGTTGCCTTTGAAGATACTGTGGCCTTAAAGTAAATCTCTGGCAAAAAAAAACACTACCACGTCAAACTGAACCTTACATAGTTGTATTAAATTACTGAAGAATACATTGTTAGGATAAGGTAATCTAATTAACCCATAATGCACTTTATATATGGACCCTTAATATCCACCAGTTATTACTCTGAATCCCAAGAAAATCATTAGAATCTAATGAATAGAATCCCTGATATTACCCAGCACTCCTAAGAATGTATCCTACAATTACTCATACTAATTTGGACTTTTTATATGACCCTAGGATTTCATTTATCACAACACATAAACAGGAACTATTATCAGAAATGACAGAATTCCCTCTTTAATATGCAGAAGCAGGGCAGCCAGGGTCATGGGTCAGGTAATGTGGCTGTGAATCACTGTTGCCCATCTCTTTCGGGATCCTTGCACACTCAGCAGCTGCACAGTAAAGTGCTTTGCCGATAGGCTGGTCATGGTCACGTTGGACGCACAACCTGGAAGAGGTGATTATTTAGGTGGTCTGATTCTATCTTTGAGCAGTGGAGATGCACAGAGGGGCAGCTCAACCCAGGGGCAGCATATTAAAGAGGGACTATGGTATTTCTTGCCATAGTTGAAATCCAGCTTGAGGAAGAAATGGTTCCATTAGAGGCTGCACAAAGCCAAAACTGATACTTATGTTAAAACCAACTACTAACAAAGAACTGATAAGGCTGTCTAACCTCAATAGAGCTAAGCTTATTTGCATTCCTCCTTAAGAGCTAGCTTAGTTCAATCCCAAGAAACCAAAAGGAGCCACCTGAGTCTGTCAGGTCAACACTGGCACAGCGCAGGAGACAAAAGGAGATCTACTGCCGAAAGCTCTAGTTTTGCAAAGGCTCCATGTACATCACTCAGTCTCTCCTTTTCTCAGTCACTGTTGTCCACTTTGCCCCTCCTGCTTTCTCAACTGCCCATCCAAGCTCCACAAAGGGTGAGCTTTGGCCCTGATTTTAGTAGGACGTTTCTTTGTCTCTCTTTTCCTTAACCGCGCTCTGGTCATGGTTTTAGCAGTAGTTTTCTAAAGGTAGAACCCTTAGTCCCGACTTTTCCAATGTGTCTTGCTCCCAAACACTACATGTAGCTTTCAAATCTGGGGGCCTCTGTCTCCACAAAAAGCAAGAGTGTCCGTGGTACAGCTCTGTACTTCCTATCTTCTGCAAGATACCAATACTAAGGCTGTGCAAGAGCCCTGCCAGACTGGCCTATTTAAAGCACCAAACCATATGGAAATTATTGTTGTTCCCAGTTAATTTGATTACATCACAAGTCCCCAAAGTTGAACCTTGTCTGTTTTGATTCTAATATGTTTATTTAAAAACTGGTTAAATCAGAAGGAAGGCTGCATTACAAGGAATAAGTGGAGTGTCAGACTGGGGGGCTCAGGCTACACAGGATAAGGCTGCCTCCAATAAGGTTGCACCAACAAATATCAATAAGTAACAACTATCAATACAGAAAAGCAATGCAGAGAAACAGCATAAGAGACTGGGAGGTCTCCTAACTATACAATGAAAACAATTCTGCGGACTCCTGTTGACTGCCTCAGGAAGAATTATTATTTAAAAACTGTAAAGAGCAACTCCTTAGAAAAAGTCAGCGATCCTTTTTTAGATGCTCCTTTTTTTTACTCAAAAGGTGAAACCAAAATTTGTTCTGTCATTATTCCATACCGGTAATTAATGGGAACTTCAAACTTTTTTTCCTTTAAAACATAATTCAATGAAAAGCCCAAATCCTTAAAAAAATTATTCTCCAGCATCTAAAATTAATATATTTTAGGTTTTTAGTCACTTACATATTATTCTTTCCCCCACTGGGCTGCAACTCAGTTCAGGACTCTAGGATACGGACGCCGCCATCTTGCCTCAGAAGCATCACTTACTGAGGAGAGGAGAGACGGGAAACTGAAGGGGGCGAGTTAAAGCTGTGTGTTGCTTAGAGCAGAGATGGGGTCAGGAAAAGGATGACAATTCCAGAATGCAGAGCCGCACAGGCAGAAGACACTTCCTGTCAGCAGACAGCCTAAGACTCCATGGGCCACCATCTTGGATGTTTAAATGTTTAGAAAAGTGGACAATCTGTATGTACAGGGTGTGGGAAACATAAGATTTGTTCCTTTTTAGGGTGAAGGCCTGGTTTAAAGGGAAAGACGACTTTTGTTATGAGTTTCTCTCTAGCTCCCCCACCCCCATGGGAGGTTTGCGTGATTCAGGTCCCTGCCCAGATATCAAATCTTTACCTTGAGCAGCCTGGGCGGAGGGCCCCGAAGGGGGAAACCGCTGTAAGATCACTTCTGCAGCAATGTGAGATGGCAGACAATCATTCATTGCAAAGGTGCAGCAATGACATCACCTGCCACTCACAACAGCAGCAATTACTCAAGGAGGCAGGGCCTCCAGTTAAACAAGTGCTATTATCAGTCCAGTCCAGCAGGGGCAGTGACATTTTTCAAAAAGGATTTCATAAGGGAAGTAAATTAGGGATTGCAAATTAAAAATGTTGGTTTAGGTCCGCCTTAAGTACTGAAAGGAGTTGCTCTTAAAGTGGACCAAAACCAACCCTGAAGACTATGAGGCTCCAGGGCAGGCTTACTTCTTATCCCTGGGGCATCCCAAATTGGAATGCCCCATTGTGAAAAAAAAAACCCCAGGGTAAACTCACCTTTTTCCCAAGCCCACGACGTATGTGTGGCTGGCTCCAGCATTACTTACCTCCCTTCGAGGCTGTGCATGGCCCCATCCGCAGCAACGGAATGGCTGAGTGTGGCTGCGCACAGCCGAAGAGAAGAAGTGATGCCATGTGCCACTTGTAAGTGTGGCTAGATATTCCATTTAGCGTATGGGGGGTGAGAAAAGCTGATTGCGTTGTGGGCTTGAGGAGAGGAGAGGTTAGTTCGCCATACTACGAGAAGAAGGACCCCGAATACTGAAAATCACGGGTTTTGGTCCACTTTGAGTTTTCGAGAAATTGTATACTGTATAAGACCCATACTGCTAATAGCCCCTTTAGCCTTAGGACTTTAGCCCCTCCTCTAAATCTATTGCCCGAATGCTTATAATTATAATTTCTTATGGTCTAATAAATTGGTGAGGGTCAGGTCAGTAGTTCCATAGGGAGAGGTTTTAATGTTGCTAATCAATAGGTTGGTATAAATCCCAGAGAATATATCCTCTAAGGAAGTCCTCATGACAGGGGTGAAATGCACGAGGAAAGGACTATTTAGATCTAAGCTTTTGTTCTTTGTTTGTACTTTTAGCAGCAAGGCGGGCCAGACTATATTAGGCCTAAGAAATGAAATGTTTAACAAGCATGTGGGTGTCGTGTTCCAGCATCTACTTATTTCTGGCCAAGAATTATAACACACACACACACAAAGGAATATAGTAAAAGTCTAGCCGGGGATCAGAGCCTGTAGTAAATAAGACCTTAACTATTTAGTAGGGGAAATTTTGCCTTTTCTCTATTAACACTGACAAAAATGTAACAGTAGAAACCACAAAGGAAAAAGTCCAATTAGCCGGAGTGATTTGGTTGGTGTGTTTTATATGGAATAATAAAATAGGTCACCTGGCGTAACACAGTAATTACAAAAAAACAGAGAAATATTATACTCATAGTGACTCTTTATGACAGCCTATGAGCGAGGCCCTGCTAACAAACAGTCTTCTCGTTTCTAACACATAAAGTAACGATTTATAAGTACCTAAATGAGATGGAAAAACACAATGGTGGTGGCGTCGATGTAAAGAGTGCTGCGGTTTCTGCCATGTGTTCAACACACTCTGATACCTCATATGCAGCTCCTGGCTACCAACAATGCTAGCATAAACATTTTTGCCATGGGATATGAAAAGTTATAAGAAAAGTGGTAGTTCCTTTAAGATATTTGGTGTCTTATTTACTATCCCAATTCCATGGCTGACAACAGAAAAGTTTAAGTAGACCTAAACTCTCCTTTGCAACTCTGGACCAGGAAGGGCCCTGGTTCCTAAAAACACTTAAAATGGACCAATACCCGCAAGGGTGCAGGTGTTGGCCCCTGCCACGATAAGAAAGGCTGGGGGTGAAGGGGCATCCAGAATGGGTGGGCTTCCCATAATCCTTACCTAAGCATCGATCATCCAACGGTGGGTGGGGCTTTCTGGCGTCCGGAATGCCACTACCCACATGAGCACCGGACGGTCAATAGTGGCCGCAAGGATCGAAGGATAAAGGTAAAGAGTTAAGGCATTCTGGGGGGGGTATGTGCTGAGGGGGGCTCCTTGGATGCCCCCCCAGCCTGTCTTATATCTGTGGTTCTGTTTTTACTAACCTCCCCTACCCCCTCACACCACCAGTGAGCCCAGCATTAAAGAGACACTCACCCTTTGCTAGCAGAGCTCTATTGATAGGGGACAACACCAGTGAAAGCTGCATTAGAGAGAGACTGTTGTGACCCGCTCTCGGTTGAACAATGAGGGCAGCGGAAAGCTGTAAGATGTGAACTGATTTCGCCAATTATGGGGAGCACTAGCTGAATTTTTCAGGAAGAACAAAACTATGCTGAATGCATATATGGCGAGTTGGTGGGAACGCTTCATTTTGTGTGCATCCACATAGCCATTAAAGAGGACCAACAATCAAAAATGAATTATATCAGACCAACACAACAAAGAGTCCTCATATACACCCTTTCCCAGGGCAATTTAGATTGCTGCACATAAAAAATAATTCATTTTTTTCTAACACCTACTGGGATAAATTTGAAAAACAAGATGGCCGCTCATGGGCTTCCAGGCTACCTGCAAACAGGAAGTCATGCTGGGTTTCCTGTTACTGTGCATTTCAGTTATGTCAGTTGGGATAGGAAACTCCAAAATGGCAGCACCTTTCTTTTCCAACTGTGCCAGCCTGTTGGTCTGGTTTATGTTCTGCCTGGCACAGTGAGAAACCAGCGCAAGGATATTCCTAAAGAACTGTAACAAGCGCTGTGGATTTTAGATATAAGGTGCGTATATGCCAGTTCCATGAGTTTTAGGTAAAGCTTAAGAAAAGGCAAAAACTGTTGACTAACTAGTGGAGTAAATTGGCAGTAACTTGAAAACACAGGGAACATGCCAGCATTAGTCATACAGACTATTGAGAGCACTACACCAGTGTTTTCCAACCAGTGGTACAACTACTGGTGGTGAGGTTGCAAGCTGATCTGTACCCCAATCTACTGTCATCCATATCTTACCCAAACCTCATTTGCTTCATAAATACAAAAACTGCTCCAAAAGATGATTTTGTGTATCTTTAACACAGTTATAGGTGACCAATAGCCCATACCTGTTACCCATGTGGTACTTGAAATAATTAGAAAATGGAAAGAGGTAGAAAAAGTCTGAGGGGCCCTGGAGTGAAAAAAAAAGTAGAGAAGTATAACAGCAGTGCAAAAAATGTGCATGGTGTTACGTATATGGGCAAATGCAATCACTAATCTAGCGATTAGTGGTTGCAATAACATAAATAGCACACAAGGAGGAGCACACTTCTAAAACATACTAAACAGAAGGCGCACATAAAAGGCGCAGAGTGCTACCACTCTAGTGTAGTGTGGCTCTTTCCTCTATTCTTTTTTTTACTATTTAAGATTATTTTACTGGCAAAAAAAACACATTAAATCCAACACTGGATAACAAGTTGGCTAGTGTATCAGCAAATGATGCAGGCAGAGCCCAGCAGGGTGGTCTTTTGCACTGGGACCACACAGACATTGGTCTTCAGATCCATGTATCTTGTGATTTTCTTGCATTGCTTCTAGTTAACTCGGCTATCTTCAGGTAACAAAGTCCACAAGCCACCCTTTGGTATGTTGGGGAAGTTGTGTTGCAGCACCTTTTCTGTTTGTATCCTTAAGTCACATAGTATTTGGTCATTTGACACCACTTTTTCAGGTTTATGAACCCACCAGTTAATGCCCACAAGGCATGAGGTAGTTCTGACTCAGATTTCAGTGAAATATGTAGTTGGAGTTGTGTTGCAGTTTGCTATCAGTCTGCAATCCTTTTACAGCAGCTAAAAATGTGGTTTATTGTTTCATCAGCTTTTTTGCATAGGCAATATTTGGGATCCCGAGAAGGATTTCCAGCTCTGGACTTCATACAATTGCATACAGTAGGTTATTGTACTGCTAGAATCAGGCCTTCCTTTTCCTTTGGTATTTTATCATACTTCTCCTAGGACGCTGTAAGGTGGAGGTAAATTATGCATGTAGAGAAAAGTGGCATTTTGCAATTAAATGATGGTGATTTTGGCAATGCCTATTTGTTTCAAGATGTCCAATCTCAACTGGAACAGCACCCTGCGTGCCAATTATCACTTGGACCACCACTGCAGGCCTGTTGCTTTATTTCAGTCGTCAAGTCCTCATATCTTGTCTCTTGAGTTGCACTTTGTTGACTCTCGGTAAGGACTTGGATAAATATTTTTCAACTGTCATCATCCTCTATGTTTAAAACCCTTTTAGCAACATACAATAGCAAGATCGCTTATGACAGAAGAGGAACATACAATGGCAATATGTCATAGAAGTCTGATTCCACATTAGTAGTTTAACAAAGAGGTGTAGAGGATTCTTCTCCTTTTTTACACAGAGGTAAAATCAGTTTAATTCGTCACGTAGCAATGCTACCTGTGAGACCTGCTGTCTAACCCTGGCCCTTCCAGCCATGTAACAGCCGGCTGGCTTCGGAGGAACGTTGAGCCGCTTTATGAGCTATCATCATATTTGTAAGGCATTATTATTTCATTGGCCGTAATCCCAGGAGCTCTCAATGTTTAAACAGCTCCCTCCTCTCCTAAGCTTTGCGCTAATATCGATCCACTCAGACTGACACATTGCAAGAGGCATTTTCGATAATCAGCCCAGCTGTTCGGAGATGCGCAGCGCTAGAGTCTAACCCTTAGGTAAACAGGCCTTCGCAGGGCAACATCTCCCTTGGCAGGCACATCCCTTGTAATCTCTTGTTGAAGAACTTCTGATTAGGCTTTTCCAAATAAAGAACTTAATTCCTAATTTAAACAGTGAGTGTTACGGGGTAATGAAGTCGCTTAGCACTTGGCGAGAGCTTGTTCAAGCAATATAAGAAAGAGCACAAAGGCTGATAACACCAGCAGTGCAATAGGTTTACCACATTGAATTGTGTAAACAACACGGCAAACATGTGACTGCAAAGGCAGGTCATGCTCTTTTTAAGGTTGACAAGGTCAACTCCATGCTTCTGCTTCCAAGATTTTTTTCAATGGAGCAAGAGTGAGAGGAGATTCATTATCTACTATAGGGATGAGGCAAGAATACTCACTAGTGCATCACTCCCCAGCAGAGCAATCTCTTGAGAGACCAGCAGCTCACCATCTGGGATGACCCTCCACTGGCACTGGCTTTAGTGGTTGAAAAGTGGCATTCATACAAGTGTACGTACATGCGTACACTCACACCAGCGATACAGTGCGCCAAAGGCATGCAGCATAGTGGCAGCCCAAAGAGCCTATGGTCTTGAAAGCTAGGCCAAAAAGCCATCACGATTCTAGTAATGGCTGCTAGAGTGTGTGACCAGCACTATAGGTAGCCAATATGCTGCACCTGCACTGATTACAAATAGATGTTGCACGTTGTGTAGCATGGTCATCCCTTAATGCATTGCGTTGGATTCTAGTAGATTAATGTCTCCATGGGGGGGGGGGGGGGGGGGGAGAGCCTGATCTACTGAAATCTGTCCCAAAATGTCTGAAAAATGGAGAGAAAACTAGTTTGCATTTCTGTGACACAATGTCAGCCGCACAGACTGCGCAAAAGATGAATGCCAGCCAATTATTTATAATCTGCTTTAAATGCACAATAACGTGTTTGACAGGTGTGCTTTAAAGGGAAACTCCCTTTTTGTCAGGTTTTTGGTGTTCTGCCTTATTGTTTTCCTCTTCTGGGATGTAAAATAACATTTGTGTTAGGATTGTGCTCACAGACCTGTGATTTACTTATTAGCATGCTTTGTCCAAGCTTCATCATCTGGCCAATCAGATGATTAGCAAGCCAGAGTGAGGAAGCTTCTGAAATATATATATATGTATATCTGAATACCACCTTGATGTATGTTTCTAAGGTAAACACATTGTTGCTATGGAGAAAGGTTTTATTTCATAACATGGAGTTGCAAAAACATAGAAAATCAATAAATAAACTCAACACCCTGAGCACATCATATTGGCATACTAGATGGGAAACTTTCAAAAATTCCATCAAAAGTGGAATTACCCTTTAAGTTTCGTGAATTGCAACCTTGGCCTTTAATTTTACCTTTCCTGAATTGTTTGGTTTACAGATTATTGTTGGCCTGTTCCAAGCTACTCTTCGTCTGGCTGTCTAGTGCTCTGTTCTCAGTTTCTTCCCAAGGCAATTTTGTTGAAGACCTTGGCCAGCTCATGACTACAACTACACCTCTTTCAGCCTTGTTTAGGCCGACAACACCCAGGAGACGAACCCGAAAATTGCAGCCTGTACCATCTACAATTTAGGGGTGCTGAAGACGGAGCACACCTTAGACCCTGCATCCCTGGCTAACCATCGTCAATTCCTGGTCAGACCAAGTTTGGACCTCACTTTTACCAGCACTGACAAATCCAGCAGCAGGAGCAACATTGTCCATGTTATGGATCTTTTTAAAGCGGACCTTCACCCTGAATAAGAGCATATCTTATATATTTCCTACACCCTGTACATACAGATTGCCCACATAAAAAAACATCCTACCTGCATCTACTGCATGAGCCTTTAAACATCCAAGATGGCGGCTCATGGAACATCAGGCAGCCTGCAAACAGGAAGTGCCTTCTGACTGTGCTTTCCTGATCCCAGCTCTGCTCTGTCTGAGCAAAGCACAGCTATAAACCCCACCCACTGTACTTTATCCCACTCTCCTCTCCTCAGTAAGTGTGATGCTTCTGAGTCAAGATGGCGGCGCCCGTATCCTAAAGTCCTGAACAGAGTTGCAACGAGTGGGGGAAAGAATATTAAGTAAGTGACTAAAAACTTAAAATATATTCATTTTAGATGCTGGGGAATTGTTTTTTAAGGGTTTGGGCTTTTCAATAACTCATGGTGAAGGTCCGGTTTAAACCCCACTGCGCATTGCAATTATATTAAACATTATATTGTTATTTCTAGCTAACAATTAAGAACTATGTAAAAGC
This sequence comes from Gastrophryne carolinensis, assembly GCA_027917425.1. NCBI lineage: Eukaryota > Metazoa > Chordata > Amphibia > Anura > Microhylidae > Gastrophryne > Gastrophryne carolinensis. The sequence goes on from CM051235.1 coordinate 373,911,625, forward strand.
CAAAGAGCACCCCTATCAGTCATAGTTTTAGCATCACACTCCTTTTTGATTGTGTCTCAGCTCTGCTTAAAATAAAAGCATGCAATTGAAAGTTTTATTTTAAGTTTTGTGGACTCTCATTTTGAACTCGAACTTTGATTTAAGCAAACGTTTTGTGGTCCCTTTGACTTTATTATGTTTTTATTTGTTGTTCTGGCTTGTCCTGACTATGCTTTGTATGACTCTCTGGTGTCCCTAATTTCTGCTCAATTGTGTTTTACTGCTGACCTTGCTCTGGTGTGCTATCATGACTATTTCTTCTAACCAGCATTCACCCCCATGTTTTGTTACCTTCTGGTCAGACCAGGTTTGGACATTACGTCTGGCAGCATCATCAATCAAGACAGCAAGAGCAACACTCCCTGTGCTGCTGGACACACAGATCTCTCCTGCTGCTCTCAGTTACATTGTAACAACAACGACACAACGACATTCAACATAATATGGCGATTTTCTTTTAAAGTAGACCAACACCCAGGGGGGATCGGCCCGGGAATCTATAAGATTCCCGGGCCAATCAGATCCCTCCCCTCGGGGCATCTGAAATCGGGATGTCCCGCGGGGTGAAACCCCCCCAGGAAGCCCAGAAACCTTATCTTAACCCCGTTCCAACGGCGCATGCGTGGGCCGCGGCTCGCGCTTCCCTCTAGCAGGGCGCGCACCCGCGCCGGCCGTTTGTGTATGGCCGGCGCAGGCGCGCTCCCTGTTAGAGGAAAGCGCAAGACGCGGCCTCCAGCGCTCAGAGCCGCTGTGGTTGGACGCCGCTTGTACGTGCATACCACACCGGCTCTGAGCGATCTGATTGGACGAGCGCCCACGTAGGAGCGTGGTGAGGTGAGTGTTTCCAGGCGTTCTGGGGGGTTTCACACAGCGGGGCACCCCCGATCGGGGTGCCCCACCGAAGTGGACCAAAACCCAGGATAGTCAAAATCCTGGGTGTCGGTCCACTTTAGGAGAAGGAATAGGGAATGACAAATACATCTACGCTCCCCCAATTTGTCTAAGCTTTAACTCCAAGCTAAAAAAGACAAGTTCCACTCCATCACTGGAGTCCATCAGAATACAAAAAAAAATGACAAGCTCTGCTCTGGCACCAGGACATGGATTGATAAGGTTCAGGAGGGAAGTGTTTTTAAGAAGAAACTGATGATGGAACAAAATGATAGAACAAGGGGGCACAACCTAAAGCTAGTTGGAGCTAAGATCAGGAGCAATGTTAGAAAATATTATTTTACAGAAAGAGTAGTAGAGACTTGGAACAAACTTCCAGCAGAGGCAGTTGAAAAATCGACAGTCATTGAATTTAAACATGCCTGGGATAAGCACACATCTATCCTAAAATAAAGAGTACATACAGTATACATATAAGGGCAAACTAGATGGACCGTCTCCTTCTGCCATCAACCTTCTATGTAAGCCCTGGAGCGGGCCCTAAGCTCCAACATCCAGAGCTATGCCAACCCAAGATGATAACAGTAACAAATAACTAATTGTGCAACAATACATCACACAAACACAACACAACAGTCATTCCAGTGCTGATAGGGAGTTTATTAGAGAGATGTTGGAGAAGGAAGATGCATTCTGAGATGGAGTTCTAGTCGGGGGAAATCAGCATGCCTGATTAAGAAAGATGAAAGCGTTACTAAGCCACTCTATGATACTACATCCCAGCCGAATGTCTCCATTTCTGCAGAGACCGCCAGTTACAGGTAACATTAACATATAATCAATTATTTAGAGACCAAGCATTGCTACAGAAGAGATTTTATTTTAATTAGCACCAGCATCTGTCCTTAATTTTCCAGGTGAAAGTAGCAGGGCCGGAGGATCTCCTCAGAGTGCGCTGAATTTACATAATTTCATGCTTAACCCGCATTTATGCGATCCCTATGCCGAATCAGGTTACACCGATACTTCGGAGAGTCTTCTATTATCGGTCAAGACTCAAGCAGCTGTCTGGCAGAGCAAAGCATACTGGTACTTGTAGTTTTAGGACACTGGGGGCCTTTTCTTTATGCAAAAAATAGCTTTGAGGTGGCCAGACAAGAGACAGAGGTTAAAATACCGTTTTGTGAGTACTCACCTTTAAAACAGGTATTATGAGTGTGCCATACACTCCACTTCGGTCTTCATGACATCTGGGTAATCTCCAGTAGAGGGCGAACTTCTGCAGAGATGAATATGAAAAAAAAGAAAGCCCCTCCCGGTCCATATATACCTGGGACCTCCCACCAATTCCTCAGTGTATAAAAGCAGTAAAGGGACCAGGAAGAACCAATTATAACCTTAACAATCAAAACCAATGGTTCACCATATAAAAGCCCCAGAATACCGGAAAAAAAGGGGTGGGGCGAAGTGGAGTGTATGGCACACTCATACCCGTTTTAAAGGTGAGTACTCACAAAACGGTATTATTCTAAGTGTGCCATACACTCCACTTCGGTCTTCATGACATCTGGGACATCCAATAGCAGTGTCCGTCATGGGTGGGAACCAGAAACAGTAAAGAATGTACCAACTCAAACCACTGCAGCTTGCAGAACCTTGCGGCCAAAAACAGCATTCGCTGAAGCCCGCACATCAACCTTGTAAAAGTATGAACGGAAGACCAAGTAGCAGCCTTACAAACTTGTTCAACAGAAGCCTGGTGCTGAAAAGCCCAGGACGCTCCAACAGCACGGGTAGACTGCGCAGTGACCATAAAAGGGGGAGTTCTCCCCTTAGCAGAATAGGCCCCAACAATGGCCTGACGAATCCATTTGCTAATGGTAGACTTGGCAGGCGCCAAACCTTTCATGGGCCCACAGGGCACCACGAAAAAAGCATCCGTCTTGCGGAAGGAAGAAGTAGACACCAAATAGTACTTCACACAGCGAACAACATCCGAATTGTGCAGAACCCTCTCCTTGTCATTGTTAGGCTTAGGACACAAGGAAGGGAGAACAATGTCCTGATTGAGGTGGAAAGCAGACACCACCTTAGGAAGGAAATGCGGCTTAAAACGAAAAACCACCTTATCCTGGTGTCTCTCAAAGTAAGGGGCCTGAATCGACAGAGCCCCCAACTCAGAGACACGCCTAACAGAGGTAATAGCCACCAAGAAAGCAACCTTCTGAGTGAGAACCGAAATAGCAACATCCTGTAACGGCTCAAAGGGAGGACCCTGCAGAGCCAAAAGAACCAAATTCAAATCCCAAACAGGAACTACAGCCTTCCGAGCTGGCCGCACATGCGCCACCCCTTGGAAAAAGGTCTTAACCAGCGGGTGTAAAGCAAAAGACCTCTGGAAGAAAACCGACAGAGCAGAAACCTGTCCTTTCAAAGTACTAAGCTGGAACCCAAGATCCAGATTATGCTGAAGAAACTCCAAAATCCTGGGTATAGAAAAAACTCTGCAAGGCAAGGCCCTAGCCTCACACCAATCAATATAGGACCTCCAAGTCCTATAGTAAATGCCAGAAGAGGACCTCTTCCTAGCCCTAATCAGGGTCTGAACAACAGCCTCAGACAAACCTTCCTCTTTCAAGATGAAGGTTTCAGCAGCCAAGCCGTCAAAGCCAGCGTTTGTAAATTGGGGTAAAGTAGATGGCCCTGAGATAGCAGGTCCGGCAGCAAGGGAAGCCGGTACTGGTCTACGGCCATCCTTACAACGTCTGCGTACCAAACCCTTCTTGGCCACCTTGGAGCCACCAGAATCGCTGGTGCCCCTTCTAGAACCAGTTTGCGAACTACCTTACCCAGCATGGAGACAGGTAGAAACAGGTACAGAAAACCCAGGTCCTTCCAAGCCAGTGACAAGGCATCCACTGCCAGAGACAGAGGATCCTGAGTAAGAGACACAAAGGCCGGAAGCTTGTGATTGTGCCTCGAGGCAAAGAGATCCACCTCCGGAGTCCCCCACTTGCGGCAAAGATCCAGAAAAACCTCGGGTTTGAGAGACCACTCTCCGTGGCGAGAGGATCCCCTGCTCAGGGAATCCGCCTTCGTGTTCTCCACTCCCGGAATGTAGACTGCCGAAAGTCAAGGAACATTGCTCTCCGCCCAGTGCAGGATCAGAGAGACTTCCCTGAGGGCACTCCTGCTGCAAGTCCCTCCTTGGTGATTGATGTAAGCCACTGCCATTCGGTTGTCCGAACGAACCTGAACCGGAAATGTGGGGTCAGCCGAGCCAGAACCAGTCGAATGGCTCTGAGCTCCAATACATTGATGGGGGTGTGAGCCTCCTGGGGATCCCACACCCCGCTGAACTGATGACTATTCCAATAACCTCCCCAGCCCGACAGGCTGGCATCCGTGGTAACCGTCTCCCAACAAGGGACCAAAAAGGATCTGCCCTTCACCAGATTGCTCGAGTCCAGCCACCACCGAAAGGACTGCCGAACCCTGGGAGACATCCTGAAAGGCTGATCCAATGACTGTGGGCACCTGTACCAAATACATCAATAGGTGAAGTTGAAGAGATCTCATGTGAAACTGTGCAAACGGCACCGCCTTGAAGGAGGATACCATCAAACCCACCAGTTTCATCCCCTGGCGGATAGAGGGACAAGGACTGGCCAGTAGAAGACGGATCAGGCCCTGAATCCCCAGCACCTTGTTCTGGGGCAGAAACACTCTGGCCCGAATGGTATCCAGATTCATGCCCAGAAATGAAATCACACGCGACGGGGTGAGAGAAGACTTGGTGCGGTTGATAACCCACCCGAATCTCTCCAGGGTCGAAACCACCTGGTGGGTGTCCAGCTCCGCCTGATGAAGGGAAGAAGCTGATATCAACAGATCATCCAGATAAGGCACAATGTGAATGCCATGAGATCTGAGCAGAGGCATTATGCCCGCCAAAACCTTGGTGAAGACCCTCGGTGCCGAGGTCAGACCGAAGGGAAGAGCTACAAACTGATAATGTTGATCCTCCACCGCAAATCGGAGTAATCTCTGATGTGCCTGAATAATCGGAACATGCAGATACGCATCCTTGATGTCTATGGATGTCATAAAATACCCTTGGCGAAGGGAATTGATAGCCGAGCGCAGAGTCTCCATGCGGAACTTTTTGGCTCTGATAAATCTTTTGAGAACCTTGAGATCTAGAATGGGTCTCACCGAACCCTCCTTTTTGGGAACCGTGAAAAGGTTGGAGTAGAAACCCCTGCCTCTCTCCGACAGAGGCACCGGGCATATAACCCCCATGTCCAGAAGGTTTTTTACTGCTAACAGGAGCCCCTGTGCAGCCTGAGGGTCCGAGGGCACCCGAGACCTTAATAATCTTGGGGGCGGCCAGAACTTGAACTCCAGTTTGTACCCGGAGGAGACCACTTCCAAGATCCAATTGTCTGTGGCCTCCCGGGCCCAGACTTGGAAGAAGAGCCGCAGCCGCCCCCCCCCACCCTTGCGGGTGAGGGCCCCCCTTCATTGCTGAGCCGGTTTAACGGCAGGCTTGGGCTTGGAACCCAAGGCAGCCGCGGGACGTGCCCGACCTCTGCCTCTGTTCCAGGACGAGCCCCTGACACCTGAGAAGGTCAAACCCCTAGTCGCTCTGGCCCCTCGAAAGGAAGGAGTGAACGAGCCCACCCCCCGAAAGGGGCGGCGCTGTTTCCTCCGCTGAGGTAACTTACCTCCTTTGGCAACAGCATCCAATTTATCTCCAAACAGCCGCAAACCCAAGAAGGGAAGAGCTGTGATCGACTTCTTGGCCCCAACGTCCGCTGTCCACTGGCGGAGCCAGACCAATCTGCGCATAGCCACCAGTAAGGCTGACGTCCTACTACAAACGACAATAGAATCTTCCATCGCAGCCATGACAAAATCCATGAACAATTCGCATTTCTTAAGGATAGCGAACTCAGCGCCAGCTGGATCAAACTGAGCGTTATACTGCCAGTCCCTGATAAGAGACCTGGTAGCAAGCGGCACCAGGGCAGATGCACTAACAGGCCGCAGGGCCGAGCCCACGTTGGCAAATGCGTGGCACGCCATCTGATCAAGGCGCTTATCCTCGCCATCCTTAAGGGAGGTGGCGTCGGGGGTGTTCAGCACAGAAGAGTTGGTCAAACCTAAAACAGGTGCGTCGACCTCGGGAGGAGAAGACCAGCGCTTAACCGCCTCCACTGGAAAAGGATATTTCTTATGCCATCCCTGAGGCACACCAGGAAGCCGACTGGGCCTCTCCCATTCTCTAAGGATCAGCGCATCAAAATGACCCTGGGTAGGGAATTCCAGACGGGGCTTGCAGGCCCCAAAAAATTCCCCCGTCTTAAGAGGGGGAGCCGCAGGCGGTTCAATATCCAACACCTCCAATAAATGTGACAAAACAGTGGCCGTATCTACGGCATCCCCCAGCGCCTGCCCGACATTGGAATTCCCAGACTGAACATAGTCAGCCTCTGATTCCTGATACAATTCCCCCTCCTCTAACGGGGAATAATCTGGCAAATCAGCGAACTCGTCGTCAATATCCCACAATGGCTGGGCCGACGACAAATGTCTCTTTTTAGCCTGGGGCCTTCTTGCCCACCGTGCTAGCAATATTTTTTTCGATGCAGGCCAACTTAGCCCAAACATGAGAAAGCGACTCCCCACTGGTACCAACGTCACTTGGGGTACAGATAAGGTGGGGAGGGGAAGGCGATGAAGCGGGAGGAGCCGACCCAGAAGGCTGGGTACCAGACTGCCGCGTTATGGCCTTTTGTGCGCATGGTATACAGATCAGCACATTATCCCCGTAAGGGATACCCCGCACCCCACACATGGCCCGGATTGTCCCAAAGGGAGCCCAGAATCCTGCGGAGCCTCCATATGGTGAATTTTTGTGGTCAGTCGCAAGACCGCAGGGAATTACGCATAAGCAACCCGGGATGCCCCTTAAAAGTCCTGGTGGGAGGATTTTAGGTGGACAATTTTTCACTAGGGACCCCAGGACCAGGAGGGACCCCTTAATATGCACATATACAGGGCAACCTGTAACACACAAAACAAGCAACATACAGTAAGTGCAGAGCTGTGTAAAAATGGCCATAACCTTACATGTAAAAAACCACAGCATTTGATCTTGCAGCCACACAATATGTAAATATATAGGTATATATATATATATATATATATATATATATATATATATATATATATATATCACATCCCAGCCAGACAGTGCAATTAAGGCACACACACACACAAAAGTTTCAGACCAGTGGGGGCCCCCGCTAAATAGGGGCCCCCACACACACACAAGCTAAGGAGGTGGCCATCGGGCCCTTACCACACAGATTGCTATGCGGCCTGCTAGCGAAGATGGCCCCCACGCAGCCTCGTGCCTGAGGAGGGAGAGCAGGGGGGCGGGCCAGCGCAGAACGCATGTTTGCCGAGGCCACGCCCCCTCCCAGCAACGCGGACCCCTAGAAAACAAGCACAGCAATCTCGCCAAATAAGGGGGTAGGGCTACCGCTGCCGCGCCGAGAGCCCGGCCCCGCCCCCTTCCCGAACGCAGTTCCCCCAGGCTGAAATTAGTCCCTGGAATGTCAGTATGGCAGCAAACACTCACACACACATACAGTAAAACACTCAGGGACACAGGCTGGGGAAAACGAAATATCGGCCAGGCCAGGCAACCCCCCCCCTTCCTGGAGGGGAATAAGAGACCCGAAAGGGGGGAATCCTGTCAGGAGCCGGCCATAAGCCTAACGGGGCGGGGCATCCCACACCAGGATCACCAAGAAACCTGGATAACCGCCTACCCCATAGGGCTGCACCCTTAGGGTGATCCTACCTTCACCAGGATGAATAAAAGGGGGGTGGGAATAGCTCAATCACTATTATTTATACAAATTTATTATTAGTCAGGGCCTGGGAACTCCGCCCAATGTTAACCCTCGCATTATCCAACTATCAAGCAACAAACATGTCTAGCTGTGTGGAAAGACAGAGATTTAGTTCACCAGGACCCGCAGCTAAGCTGGGAGGCTCAATATAGGGCAATTTAGAAGGGTCCTGGCAGTAATAGGGATAATAGATAATAGACAATAGAAGGCCGGGCGCGAGCCCGGCTTACCTGTAAGTAAAGAAGTCTTCATCTTCTGTCTTGTCGCCTTCCCTGCAGAGAAGGAACTAGGGAATTGGTGGGAGATCCCAGGTATATATGGACCGGGAGGGGCTTTCTTTTTTTGCATATTCATCTCTGCAGAAGTTCGCCCTTCTACTGGAGATTACCCACATGTCATGAAGACCGAAGTGGAGTGTATAGCACACTTAGAATATACCCAGTGCCGGTCAAAGGTTATTTTCAGTTACATTATAAATGGGTTACAGCCCCAGTAATGTATTTCTGTTGGCTTTTCTTCTAGTCCCAGATTCTGCCAAAAGATGGTACATACCTGGCATATGGGACGCCACTGGGGTTGAAGATTTCGGAAGCTTGCCTGTAATCTTTCACACACAGACACTGAATAAACAGCTAATGTAGCATAAGTAATCTGTGAGGGAAGCTGTTACAACGTATCTCTATAGCGGCGGCTGCCGCAAAGGCACTCAGTCAGGGGATACAATGCATTTTATTCAAAGATGAACAGCTGAAGGCTTACTACTTCTGGCTAGAAATATACGACAACTGCACAGAGCTATAAGGAAATTTTGACTGAGAGACTCCTTTTGTTAGCATTAGCTTTTTCATGCATGTGGCAAGATGGCAGTGGTGCCATGCAGAATCTGACTGCTATTTCAAACATCTGCATGGTGTTACTTCCTCTCAATAAGCTTATGTCACTAACTGCCACAGAGGGGTTTTAGGGGAGCAATTTACTAAGCTTTGATTTTTTGACTGGAATTTTGCTTTAATAGGACCCTGTATACTATACTTACCCACATTCCAAAGTGGAGTATATACTGTTTACTCTTACCATAAATATAACCTACTTGACCACTAAACGTATTGGCAACATTGGCAATACCATACTTACAAACTTTTTCCTTCTGAAGAAGCAAATATGCGAAACACGCATCTTCACCATACACGAAACGTGTTTTTCACCATCCTGGTGACCATTGTGGTGACCTTACAACTGATATGGGTGAAATTACATTATGGTGTGATGTAACAAGTATATGTTAATTAAAGTATGCATTACCCCATAAACAACGTTCTACATCCCTTACATCTCTACACATAGCAAGAGGACTAAGGTCTAGTTTTATATACAAATGAGTCCTATTCCCTGTAAGCATTGTACCCACGGCAGTCAGTTCTTGTTTCCTTTCCCACTGAATTGGGACAATTGAAGGCCAGATCTAAAGCACATATTGGTAACAGAGTGGAATTATTTGTTAATTTAAAGGTTTAGGTAGTTAAGCCATTGTGAGAGTGTGATATTGATAACCTTATTTTCCATTTTTTGAATCACTTGTCTTGTATTAACATCCCATAGTAGGAACTTGATATGAGATGAGGTATATAGCAAATTCTTTGAATTGCACCCATGGTATCCTTGGTGGATCTACTCTACAGGCTGCTAGTTGTGTTAGTTGAGCTGCTTTATAATACAGAGTTATATTAGGTAAGCTTAGACTCCCCTCTAGATCTCTTCTATACATGGGGTTTTTATTCATTTGTGGCTTCTTATTGCACCAAATGAATAGGAAATGTGTAAAATAAGTATTACAGTTTTGGAAGTATCATCATCTTTACTGTTGTCAGCCTTCCTAACCAGTAGCTGTTATATTTTTCTTGTACTTCCAATAAGTCCTAAATAGGGTCAGACAGTTTACTTAATATGTCTGATGAAATGATTTAAGGATCTTTTTGTTTGTATTTTTACAATAAAGTAGCATCGGTACAACTTCAATGCTTTTCTGCTCTTTGACCTCACTGGAAGTATCTAGCCTCTCTTCCAGTTTGGTTTGAGGAATATCCTCCCTTCTTATTTGATCTAGGGCAGTGGTCCCCTAACCTGTCCTCAAGTCCAGCAGTTTCTCCACTCCACTATTGCCAGCTCTATAGCTCTGCTGCTACACTAAATATTCCACCTGTGCATCTGTGTGGAGATCTGAAAAACCTGGCCTGTTGGTGGGCCTTAAGGACGGGGTTGGTCTAGGGAATAGCTGGTCTTTCTTTCAGTTTGTTCTTGGGATTATCTAGTCTCTACTTGATCTCAGGACTATCTAATCTTCTTTCCTGTCTGGTCTTGGGAATATGTAGCCACTCTTTTCATTTGGACTAGTCCCTTTCACAGTTTGCCTCGTTTCCTGTTTGGTCTTAGGACAATTTAGCCGCCTTTCCTGCCTGATCTTCAGAATATCTAGCATTTCTTTTTATTTGGACTAAGGAATATCTACACCCTCTTCCAGTTTGGTCTTAGAAATATCTAGCCTCGCTTCCTGTTTGGTCTTGGGGATATCTTTAATCTATCACAGTTTGGCCATGGGACTCTCTAGCCTCTCTTCCTGCCTGGTCTTGAAAATATCTTTTTTGGTCTTGAAAAGATCTAACGTCTTTGCTTCTTTGGTCTTGGGGACATTTCTTCTCTATTCCTGTCTGATCTTGGGAATAAGACCAGTTCCTCTGTTTTGTTTTCGGAATATCTAGCCTCTTATCTTGTTTGGTCTTTGGAATACATGGCCTATTTCGTGCTTGGTCACCGAAGACGGGTAATTGTTCACTATATATAGATATCAAATTGAGCAAAAGGGTGTAACTGGCACAGCAACTTTTTGGTTCACTGGACATTCCAGAGACTTGAATAGAAAATGCAATGTCATGTGACCCTGCAGCTTATTGTCTTCACCTCTACACTCTTTATTAGTGTAGTAAGGTTGGGCAGCCAGATATGGAGACCAGTAACTGTACTATTTTATCCTCAACTTGGCACAGCTTTAATTAATAGGCACTCACTCACAATTCCTGGTGGTAGCAATAGAAACAGACTGTCAAAGCCAAATTGTGGAAAAGAAAAAGAAGTGGAATCCTAATGAGTGAGAATAGATCAACTAAGTTAGCCAAATAGCATGGAAGATTGTCCTCCTCATGGACATAGCATACCTTAGGAAATAACTGGGGGGTAGGGGGGAGTTCACAGGGGTTCCGGGTAATTGAGATGACCAAGAGAAGGCCAGAGCAGGGCAGTGAGGGAGCCAGGGCAGAAGCCCCCCCTCAAAAAGTGTTTGCCAACTGGACAATAAAGAGCAACTATGCTGCCCACTTAGCATACCAAACTCTCCAATGCAGAAATACGGAGGGTGAATATTTACTTTAAGAGGTGCAGGGGTGTAGAGAAACCAAAATACCTGGTTTCTTTGCCAAATCCAACCGAGCAATTGGCCCAGCAATTGTTCTTGGAGGTCACATGGTCAGGCTTGTCTGCTAATCCATGATTCAAGAAGACAGTTGCATGACTAAGATGGGCACCTTTAGAACAGCATATCTTTCAGACTGACACAAGATCACATGCAGGAGGTAGAAAATCTAAGAGGTTGAAAGCAAGAGCAAGGTGGGCACGCAAAGGTCAAGTAGCCTGAATATTATTACACAAGAATCGGGAAATTCTAGACATGAAGGCTCAAGAGGCTGGTTGCCATGAACGGTGCAGATCTTCCACCAATCCCCAGCCAGACCCTAGCTGCAAGCGCACCAAGGCAATTAGACACAATTACCAGGGAAGCTTATTTTTTGTGCCGCTCTGAAAGCCAAGACATTTACTCAGGGGGTAGAGAAATACATGTGCAGATAACACAGCCATCCTTTGTATATAATTCACACACATACTCCTGCTAGACATGTGTGCTCAACTTACCCCACCCCATCCCTGCCTTTATATTTAATAACAGCTTTACAATGTACAGGTTTGGTAAGCTCCCCTATATCCAAATATATTATAAGTTCTTTCTCCTTCCATGCCCTCCCCTTTACTCTAATAGACTGTAAGCTCTTCCTTCTTCTGTATCCTCCCTTATACCCTAATAGCTTTTCCTTATTTTATATTATCTGTTATACCCTATTGCATTGTAAGCTCTTCTTCTGCATTCTCCCTTATACTTTAATACATTGTAAGCCCTTCCCCATTCTGTATCATCCATTACACTCTATTGGATTGTTAGCGCTTCACGCTTCTGTATTCTCTTTTATACCCGAATAGGTTGTAACTTTTTTATTGAGTAAAATCAATCAATCATATACAATATACAGTATATACAAAGTTACAATAAATAGATAAATAAACAAAGAGGCCTGACAATTCGGCATTATAATAACAATTGTATTAATAATCCTATATATGCACAACCTATACTATACACAATTCTCATCCACATGGTTGGCCTCTTCCTCCTTTACTGCCTGGCCTGAGCACTCCATGGAATTAAAGCAATGCTCGTTCTTAAACTTCTCTTTAAAGTGGACCAAAACACACGGCGATCAGAATGAGAATCTCTCAATTCTTGGGCAGATTGATTCACCCCCCCATTGAATGCCCCGTACACCCACTCAGCATAGGAAAGCTGGGAGAAGAAGGGGGCACCGAGGGCCAACCCCACCTGTTTACACACATCTACATTAAAGGGACACCGGAACAGGAAGTGGTCCATAGTCTCCACCTCATCTTGACACTCCTCACGGAGACAAATTATCTCTGGCAGGCTGCGACTCTTCCGGATCCCCCTAAGGTAGAGTTTTCCTTGGAAGGAGAGACAGGCTATATCCCGGTATTTCAAAGGAATTCTTGAGGAGTTAATAAGCCTCAAACCCTCCCTCATGATGGAGCCTGGGCAATCCCTGAGGGACAATGGCTCATGAAAAGCCAGACCCAGGACCCGACTCACCAGAAGCTTCCTCCGAGAAGATCTCATGTCCTCTGCCGTCAATTGCCATTGCCGAAGTATTTTCAAGCACGGGGAAACATAGGCCGGGAGCTGAGCCTGAGGAACTCGAGGGCTTTTCACCCGGCCACCATTCTCCCAGTCTCGCAGGAAGGGCTTAAACCAGGACTGGAAAATACCCGCCCAGCCAGGCGGCCTCTCCGCCAACATGCTTCCAAAATTATGTTTCAGAAACAAGAGAGAGAAAAACACTACTGGGTTGACCATCCCTACGCCACCCTCCCGCCTGGATAGGTAAGTGACATTTCTTTTCACCAGGTTCATGCGGTTTCCCCATAACATCTGGAAAAACACGCTGTAGACCCTGGTGTAGAGAGATACTGGCAAAACACAGACGAAGCTGACGTATAAAAAGATGGGGATCAGGTAGGTCTTGATAAGGTCAACCCTTTCCCTGAGAGACATTTTTCAGCTCTTCCAGACTGCAACCTTGGCATTGGCAATTTCCAGCCTGCTCTCCCAGTTTTTTTGGCCATAATCACCAGGACCGAAATTAATGCCAAGGATCTTAATTTCCTGCTGGGGCATTGGGAAGGCGTCCGGAAGTTCGAAGCCCTCACCCATCCAGAAAACGTCACTCTTCTCATGATTGACCTTGGAGCCCGATGCTTCTGTATACTGTGCTATCAGAGAGGCCACCTCCTCTGCCTCATTTGTCCCAGAGACAATCACAGATACATCATCAGCATAGGCAATGACCTTCAGAGGAGGCTCACCAGGCACACCCAGAGGAACCCCACATAACATGCTGCTCTCGACCCTCCTTATAAAGGGATCGATTGCAAACACATACAGTAGGGGACTCAGAGGGCATCCCTGTCGCACACCAGAGCCAACTTTGAAAGGCCTTCCAACCCAACCATTAACAAGAGGGAAGCTCTCAGCCCCTTCATACAGGGTTTGTAGCCAATTAATGAACCACCCTGGCAGGCCGTACTTACCAAGAAGCAGCCATAGGTACTCATGATTGACCCTATCAAAAGCCTTTGCCTGATCTAACGCCAACAAGTACTTTCCCCAGCCTGCAGCCTGCATCGCTCCAAGGCCTCCCGGACAGCTAAAACCGCTGAGAAGGTGCTTCTACCTTGGATGGAGCAGTGCTGATGACGGGAAAGCAGTTGCTCCGCTACTGACGACAAGCGCCAGAACAAAATCTTTGCCAGTATCTTTCTATCGACATTGAGAAGGCTGATGGGGCGCCAGTTCTCAATCATCGAAGAGTCCTTTCCTTTTGACAGAAGGATCACAGCCGAGCGCCTCATGGAGGGAGGGAGGGAACCCTCTGCCAGACAGCAATTAAAAACCTCCACCAAATGTGGTGCCAGGATGGTCTTAAAACATTTATAAAATTCAGCTGTCAGACCATCTGACCCGGGTGACTTTTTGATGGCAAGGTGATCAATCGCACTTACCACCTCATCGGCAGTGACCGGCTCTGTCAAGCTAGTGAAAGAAAGGTCATCATTTTCCAATCCTGGAGTAGAGTCCAGGAAACGTTCCATCTTTGCCTGGTCAAGAACCTTTCTGCCCAGGTCAGCATAAAAGGACCTAATAATCTCCAGGATCCCAGATTTAGATCTTACCAGGGAACCTGTGCTATCCTTCAGACCAAGGACAGTCTTGAGAGCTGCAGCCTGTCTGCAATTCTGATAGGGATCGGGTGAGTGGTATTTCCCATAATCCCTTTCCAGAACCAGAGAAGCATGCCGGTCATACTGACACTTCCTGAGGAGAAGCTTGACTTCAGAGATTGCCCCTTGATCTCCACCATTCGAGACAAGGATTTCACGTTTCCTCCGCAAGCGCTGGTAGGCAATGTATTTATCAAGCTGTTTTCTTTTTCCTAGGCCCCTGAAAAGCCCAGCAATTCTCATTTTGGTCAGCTCCCACCACTCAGACCTGCTGCTGCAAAAATCCTTAATGGAAAGCTGTGCCTGAAAAAAATCCTCAAAAGATTGTCTTACCTCCTCCTCCTCAAGGAGAGTCGAATTCATCCTCCAGATGCCCCTTCCTCTAGGGGGTGTGTCAGAGGCATTCAAGACCATCGATAGTAAAAGGTGATCGGAGAACTCGACCGCCTGCAGCCGCGGAGGCTGAGAAGCCGAGCCCTCCTTCAAAAAAAACCTGTCTATTCTACTCTGACTGCTACCTCGCTGAAAAGTGAAGCCCGTGAGGTCTGGGGAGTGCTTAATGTGCACATCTTCCAGACCTGCCTCTCTAACCATGCTATTCAAAAAAAGACTATCGCAGCCCAGCTTGCCTTTGAAGCTGCTCCTGTCCATGGGCCTAGTCACGGTGTTAAAATCACCTCCAAAAACTACTGTAAAAAGGAATGGCTTGATCTTTGTAAGGAGGCATTTCCTGTCCCACTTAGTTTGGGGTCCATATATATTTATTAGGTGCAGGTCCTGCCCCCTTAAAATGACGTCCAAGACCATGCACCTCCCGATCTCCACCTCAATGACTCGCCGGCAAGTTACCATGTCGGTTTTAAAAAGCACCGCCACTCCGCTGTAAGGCTCGGCCGAAAGAGACCAAAAAGAGGGTCCGTGCCTCCACTCCCGCTTCACAGCATGAATGAAGGCCAGACTGGCCAATCTGGTCTCCTGCAAAAACAAAATGTCAGCATCAAACTGGCTGAGAAAAATAAGGCCATAAAACGAGCGCTTACTGATTTAATACTGGCAACATTAATGGTTGCCACCTTTATCGGAGGGGGAACTGCCATCAGAGTCATTCGGGAGAATGTCTCTTAGCCTTCCCTCCGGCCTCACTATCGGATCCCTCACGCTTACTGGAGGAGGCTTGTGTTTCCTCCTCCATATCGGAGGCCTCAGAATCAAATGAAGAAATCTCTATTGAGCCCTCAGAAAGTGCCTCAAACCGGTTGAAGAGCTGCACCCCATGGCTATTCCCCGGTTCAGGCACTCCATTGTCCTTTTTTCTTTTTTTCTTGGTAGCAAACCTGACAGCAAGGTAATCCTAATCCTCGGGGGAGAGCCCAGACCACGCTGTCTTGGGATCGGAACTCCCACCCTGCTCAGAAGGGGGTGCAAGATCAGGATCACCTAGCCCCAGCCTGCGAGGTTTTACAGCAGGGGCCACAATTACTGGGACCCCCTTGGTACTTGCAGTGCCAGCCCCCCGGGCCGCCTCAGCTATTAAATTACTCAATCTTACATTGGCGGTTGCTGACTTGGGGGCAGACTGGGGATTCACCTTAGGGGCCCCTGCAGATGGTACAGGAGCGGACGCAGGGGCCTCAGGAACCACCAGTTGAGTGGGGGGAGGGACCGTAGACGGGACAGCATGGGAATGTTCCTCCCTATCCAGCCGCAGCATTTCCTGCACCACTTCCCTGTCCAGGTTGTGCCAGGCCTCAGGACACTGACTATAAGGGTGGCCGAGCTGGTTACATAGATTATATCGGATTGTATTGCAGTCCTTAGCCTAAGAATACCTAAGAAGCGAGCAGGAGGAGCTGAAGTGACCCTTGGCCCCACATTTATGGCAAACCTTGGGCTGACCAGGATAAAAGATGGTCAGCCGGTCACATCCAATATAGGCAAAGATGGCAAGTGGGTGACCTGGTTGCCATTCCTGCGGAGCCTCAGGGTCACTGACCAGCCCCCAGTCCAGATATCCCGATCATCTAGGATCTTCTTCAGGGGAGTGAGAACATCACCATAACTCTTTAGACAGACAGTCAAATGGACTCATTTCTAACCAGTATGGTGACATTTTTCACAAGCTGCTGTCTGGAGACCTGGATGGGAGTTAACCCCTTCCAGGCAGGATCTTGCTTCAGCAGCTCATAATGCTCCCAAAATAAGTCCATTTATTCTGGTCTGATGAAGCTTAAGTCATGTTCTGCACCCCCCACTGGACTGATCAGGGCAAAAATGTCTGCGGCTGCGAATTCCATACCCAGTATGAGATCCACCACCGCCCGCCGGGTGATAACTGCCCCCCCTCCCACTTAAGCTGGACCAGGTTGCGCCTATTGAAGCCGCTGGCAGGGGGGTTGGCCTCACTGGGCACAGACATCCTCTCACCAGCAGCTTCTCCACCACGCCTGGCAACCTGGGCATAAGACACAGGGGGCTGCACTGCAGCACCAACAACATTATTGGCCCTACTCCCTGTGCCACCTCGCTGGATGAAATACAGGGCAGGGCGGAAAGCAGGGGCCCCAGCATTAGGTGGTCTTCTTACTGTCCACCTGAGGTGCAGGTGAGGGGACAGTCACAACATCAGAAGCAGTTACAGCAGCGGGCCCAGCAGAAAGTCCAACAATAGAACTAACCCCTGTGGACTCCAGTGGACTCCAACTAACCCCAGACACAGCAGCAGTAACAGGAACAACAACATCAGTAACAGCACCCAAACCAGCTGAAGCAGAAACAATAGAAGCCCTGCCAGCAAGACCCAAGCCTGCGGGTGAGTCACCCATGGCCCCAGGCCCACCAAGTTCGGCGCACCCAGGAACCCGGATGGGTGCCAGGATGGTACTTACAGCTGGCGCCACCTCCCCTTTTCAGGGCAAGGAGTGCCACAGCCTTCTATACCCCCTGACACAGCGCCTATGGCGCACTCCGCAGGTTGGCTGGACCAATGGACGTCGTCCTTAGCTGGCATGGGCTCCTCAGGCTGGCGGCTGTCCTCTGGAAGATCTGCTCCAGTAGGGGCTTCCTGGATGCCCAGCGATGTCACGCACTCATGATGTGTTGCCTCAGCAAGAGAGTCTTCCAATGCTGGTTCCGGGGCTCCTGGCTCTGCTACTGCTGCAACTTTGGGTGGAGGTACAGCTGGAGAATCCTACACCATCGGGGTCTCATCCACATGGTCGGCCTCTTCCTCCTTCATAGTGGGGGCTGAGCGCTGCATGGATTTAAATCGCTCCTCGTTTTTATATTTTTCTTTAACCCTTTCGCTGCCAGCCTACCTGCAGCTTTTGTCACCCTCTGTTGCCAGACCATGTTTCACTATTTTGCGCTACACATGTTCAACTGTGATTTTTGAAAGGATTTCCCAGGAAAATGATATATTGTTTTTTTTCAAGAGAGTCTGGGCTTCAACATGAAATCTCTTGTTTGGCCTTTTTTTAGTGTATTCTCAATACTTTTTGGTGAAATATGTGCAAAAAAATAAAAAAAATCTATTTTTTGCAATTTGTAGTTTTTTTTGTAATAAAAAATATAAGTTTGTCAATAAAATTTTATTGCGTGCGAAACCCTAATTTCTCCCAGTCACAGCGGTACCACATATGTATTGATAGACACCCTTTCCTGCCCAGGAGACTCCCCCAAACTGAAACAGAGCTTTCAGATAAAATACAACTGCGCTATGCGCACCTTGCAGTTTTTCCAGAAAAACAACCATTTACATTTAAAATACCCCCTACAAACTATATATTCTCTGGAAGTACACACCTCAAGCTTTCTAGGCGTACCAAGCTTGTTTATGTGGGCTTAATTTTCTGGAATTAATCCCTTAATGTATTCTTTGGTTGCACAAAGTTTCCCTAAAAAAGAATAAAAAGGAAGAATCAAGCCACATTTTCCTAAAAAAAACTATATGCAAACAAGAAAAAACAAGTAAAATCTCAAAAAGCAATATGCCCCGAACAGAACGATACCCAACATGCATAGGTACTGTCAAAGGAAGAGTTGGCAAACACCTCAAAGTAAAGCATGTGCATAACAGTAATTTTACTTGAAAATTTCAGCTCTGCAGACAAAATGCGCACCTTGCAATTTTTCAACACAACCCTTTACATTTGGAATATCCCCTATAAACCATATATTCCCTGAAAGTACACATGTTAAGCTTTCTAAGAGTACCCAGCTTGTTGTAGTAGGCTCACCTTTCTGGAAGTAATCCCTCAAAGAATTATTAGGTTGCACAGGGTTTCCCTAAAAAAATGAATTAAAAAACTGAATAAATAACATGTTTTCCTAAAGTATAAATATGCAAACAAGAAAAAACAAGCTAAATCTGAAAGAGCAAGGTCCCCCGAGCAGAACAATACCCAACATGCATAGGTACTATTAACCCTTTAAATTGCCAACCTACTTGAAGTTTTGTCACCCTCTGTTGACAGGTCATTTTTCCCCATTCTGCGCCATGTTTAACCGGAATTTTCAGGAAAATTATAGATATATATTTTGCAGCAGAGTTTAGGCTTGAACATGAAATGTCTTGTTTGTAATTTTTCTACAGTTTTTTTTTAATATTTTTGTGTAAAAACAAATAAATAAATATTTTTTAGACAATTGTCTCCTTTATTTTAAATAAAACATTTACTATATTAGAGAAAAACATATTGCATGTGAAAGCCCAATTTCTCCCTATTACAACGGTACACATATGTATCGGTAGCCCCCCCTATTCTTGCCCAGGAGACCCCCCAAACTGAAAATAGCACTTTATAACATTGACAAATAAACTACTACTACTATCCACACTATAAACATAAGGGGTTAATTTAAAATAAAATGACATAGGGTCCCCCCTCCCGGAGGGGGGGGAATTTTAAGGGTCAAAACCCTTAAAAATCCAAAAAAAATTGAAATGGGGTCCCCTTTACCCAGCATTACCAGCCCGGGACCAGCTATGGGGGCTTGTAGGAACAGAGTGGAGGGGCCAGCTTTTGTGGCCCCCCACCCTGCAGTCTACAAGCCCACATAGCCTATGTGGGATCGGATGGCACCAAATTAAAGAGGAGACCCGGCCGGATCCAACGAGGGGTCAGGTGAGTATTTTTTGTTTTTATTTTTTTAACTAGCAGGGGGGAAAGTCAGGCACGTAGACTCTACGTGCTTGGCACTTAAGTGGAGTGGAAGCGAGCACGTAGAATCTACGTGCTTGGCACTGAAAGGGTTAAAGGCCCCACTGCTTGCTTTAAGGGACGAAAAAAGCTCCTCCTGCTGCCGACATGCTGATTCAAGCTCAGCTAAGTCTGCTTTACTTGACCGCCAATTCAGTCACCGCGCCTTGCTGGTGTCCGTTTTCTTTTTCTTTAATGCGATTTTCATCTTGCACAGCTTCTCCTCCTCCTTCGCCACACTGCACAAATTACTGCATACACGGCTGCGAAAAGCTGACAAACTCTCCCCGGGCTGGGGCACCGCGGTGTTACCAGCGCCGCTGGTGGAAGCAGACCCGGGATCCGGAGGTTTAATATTCCTCCGGGGGTACCGGCACAACTCACCCCCGGAATCATCCATGCTGTCTGGGGAGGCACTCCCAGGAAAGCCCCAGGCTTCACAGGCCTCTGGTAATTAGGAGCAGTTGTGTGCTCTGGCTCTCACAGTGTGTGACCACACCCACCTAATTACCCTAATAGATTGTAAGCTCTTCTACTTATGTATCCTCCCTTATACCCTAATAGATTGTAAGCTCTTCCCCTTCTGTATCATCCCTTATACCCTAATAGAATGTAAGCTCTTCTCCTTCTGTATCCTCCCTTATACCTTAATAGATTGTAAGCTCTTCCTCCTCTGTATCCTCCCTTATACCCTAATAGATTGTAAGCGCTTCTCTTTCTGTATCCTCCCTTATACCCTAATAGAGTGTAAGCTCTTCTCTTTCTGTATCCTCCCTTATACCTTAATAGAGTGTACGCTCTCACTCTTTTTGTATCCTCCCTTATACGCTAATAGATTTTTAATGTTCACTCCTTCCTTATCCTCCTAATTACCCTAAGCTGTAAGCTATTCTTCCCTCTGTATCTCCCCCTATGCCTACCAGATATGTAAACTTTTCCCCTTCTGAAACCTAGCTCCTTAGCCCAGTTTCCTGGTCGAGTGAGGCTATGGGTAGCGGCCTTGCTGAAACCAGAGGCCAGGTTGAGTTGCAGGCCCTCGGAGTTGCAGCAATCTTTCGGCAGGAATGATTTCAGCGCTCCTGGATGGGGTGGATCACTCCTCGGCAAAGCATTCCCTGATATAGCCAAATGCTCCCACGGGGCTGCACTCCCTACTCCTCCAAACCCCTATGCCTCAGATTTATTAGAATCAACTGATGGATTCTGTTGTCACTCAGTCAGGTGATGCAAGAGGCTTCCTCCGTGGTCTCTGCCAGGCGATGGTGCTGTCATGGAGACCTAAGGATCACTTTGCTGATCCTTCATTTTGTGTAACAGCGGCATACTTCTTGGATGAATCACCTACACTTCCTCCCATATCGGCATCAAGGGAGGATTACTGCATATACCTCCTGCAGAATTTCTTGCTTCTTTTCTATGCTGACAGGGGGGGACCCAAGACTAACATTAAAGCGGAACAAAACCCACCAGCTTTTAATCTAAAAGATTCCAGGGCTGGCCACTGGCTTTTCCCCATGGCATTCCAAATCAGGATACCCCGCTGTGTGAAACCCCCAGGGTGCCCTTAAAAATACAATTCTGTGAAATACTCACCTGTAGAATTGGTATTATACGCATACAGTACGTCCAATATAATACTTACACGTGGGTAATCCTCCGCCAGAGGGCGCTGTTCACTGCAGACATGCAAAAAACAGGCTCCTCACGGCACTTCATATACCCAGGGACCTCCCACAAATCCCCAGTATTGAAAAGCAGTGAGAAAAGAAGCCGACAGAAACCAACCACCAACTGGTAACAATAGCAATGATAACAATCACCATACAGGGGATCCAGAAAAATGTAAAACCAGGGTGGGGTGGAGCAGGACGTACTGTATGCGTATAATACCAATTCTACAGGTGAGTATTTCACAGAATTGTATTATTCTAAGCATACAGTACGTCCTGCTCCAATATAATACTTACACGTGGGACATCCAATAGCAGTGTCCATAAAGTAGGGTGGGATCCCCAACAAAAAACAGCACAGCCGACAGTAAAGGCGCTGTCACCTGCAAAACTTGCTACCAAGTACGACATGAGCAAAGGCTCTAACGTCAATCCCATAACAAACCTTTGAAAAGGTATGAACAGAAACAAGCAGCGGTCTAGCAACTTATTCAACAAAAAACCTGGTGCCGAAGGGCCAAAGGTACCCAAACACCAATAGAACGGAATAAAAGAGAGAGAGAGAGGGGGAGAGTCTTCCCCCTTAAAGGAATAGGCCAGTGTAACGGCCTAACCAGCCCAAAGGCAACAGAAGCCTCGGTAAAACTTAGAACTCTCCCCAACGGGGAAATGAAAACTGGTCTTCCGCCAGACAGGCGGAGATACTGACCCCTTCGGTAACAAGGATCAGCAAGAACCCGAAACCTTTACTCAGGACTAGGAAGGCAAAACATCCAAGTAAGATCAGTCCAAAGGGCGCATAGACCCTGGAAGCAAACGAGATCAGGCGCATACATATGGATGCGCCCGCAGACCCCAAAGGGCATCAGTCCCCCTAAGGGACAATAAACAACCAGGAAAAGTTCAACACCTGTTGAGGGAATGTAGACCCCTTACTTCATCATTACAAAGAATAAGGCCCATAGGCAGACTAAAGGGACTCAATAAAGATCATAAAACACCACCTTGGTGCAAGGCGGAATACCACCACATCATGGTGTGTGTGTATATATATATAGCGAGGGCTAAGTAATCAGAGCCACCTTCTCAGGCACACGTCTGACTGAAACAACAGCCCCCGGAGGGGCGACTTGAACTACAAAACAGCTCAGACAGCATCCAGA
Source organism: Gastrophryne carolinensis (assembly GCA_027917425.1). Lineage (NCBI taxonomy): Eukaryota > Metazoa > Chordata > Amphibia > Anura > Microhylidae > Gastrophryne > Gastrophryne carolinensis. The sequence goes on from CM051235.1 coordinate 373,934,184, forward strand.
ATAAGTCCCAAGGGAACAATCCGCAGGGCAACAGAATGAAAAATTGATCCCAACAGGGGCCATAGAACTACTTGGGAGATACCCCTTAGCAATCCCCAAGAGAACTCCTAACAAGGAAGACTGAACCAGACTTCTACAGGAAGGCAGACAGGCCAGAACCTGAACCTAGATGGGGAGCCAGTTCAGCACACCTCAGGTTCGCGTTTGACACTAACGTAGGGGGGGGGGGGGTGTCCCTGCCCCGAGGAGGACGGGACGGCCTTCTGCGTAGGGGTGCCTTACCCTTTTTTCCAAAAAGTTCCAAACAGGCCCCAAATAAACGCCATCCTCTGAAGGGAAGGCCAGTGAGAGCCTTTTTCGTAGCATCGTCAGCACCCCACTGTCGCAGCCAGACCAGGCGGCGAATAGCTACCACAAGGACAGAGGTTCTAGCACACATCTTAATGGTGTCATCCAGCGCTGAGTGGATAAACCTCACAAACACATCACAATCTGAGAGCGCGTTAAATACCCCCCAGGGGAGGTCCTCAGGTTGGTGATCAAGTAGTTTTCTAATGAGAGTCCTGGCGGCCACCGCAGTGATGGCCGCGGCACAGACAGGGCGCAGCACCGTCCCTGCACACGAAAAGGCGTGGGAAGCCAGTCTGTCAATGCGCCGGTCCTCAGCATCCCGAAGGGTACGGTAATAAGGAGCAGTCATGAAGGGGGGGTTAGTAACTCCTATAATCGGTGCATCCACCACAGGAGGTGCTGACCAAAAGTTAACCACATCAGGAGGGAAAGGGTACTTCCAATCCCAGACCCCTGGGACCCCTTTAAGTTTACAAGGCGATTTCCATTCTTGGGATATAAGATTCTGGAAATGCTCCTGTTCCAGGAATTCCAAGCGCGGCAGCGCTGTGTGGAAACTCTCCTTCTTAGGCTTGGAAGCCTCTCCAGGAGGGGAGATAGACAAAACCTCAAAGATCTTAATAAGTAGTTCATCTGTGTCACACAGGCCCCAAGAACCGGGCCCAGAATCACCACGGCTCCAGGGCATCTCATCCGAGGAGCCCGAATCGGAGAATAGCTCACCTTCCTCAGAAGGATCAAGGTCCTGCATAGCAGCAGAGTCATCAGTATCATTAGGAACCGGAGAACCAGGAGGCATCAGGGACCGCTTCTTTCCAGGGCCCAAGAGCTCCGCCAAACTAGACAGCACCTGCTCAGCCATAGGCAGCCTGCGTGGCACGACTTGCTGGTCATCCCCGCTCGAGTGAGACTCATCAGGAGTGAGATTTAGGTCCGGGGAGACAGGTGTATTGAAGGGAGGTGCAGCCACTGGCAAACCTGATTGCAGGGTCAGTGCCTGTTCAGCACACGGTCCGCAGACCCGTGCTCTGTCAGCATCAGCATGGGGCTGACCACACACTGTACACAGCCGGTCATGTCCCCGAGGGACCCCGGGTACATAATTCTGAGATGCCTCCATATGGTGATTATCTGAGCAGTATGCCCGCAGGGATTTACGCAATAGGCAACCCTGGATGCCCCAAGACCCGCTAGGAATGTGGGAGAATTTGTTATGTGGACCCGCTATAATATATGTCAGGCCGGGAGAAGCCACCGAAATCCTGGCGTCTGAAAGACATAATGGGATAAGAGGGGGGTGTCAGTGCCATGCGCAGCCGAATAAAAAATCATAGGAACAAAAACCGCCCCGGAGGGCACTTACATGACCAAGGGAGGAGGCGGATCGCAACCGCGCGCGCGAAGACCGTCAAAATGGCGCCAAGCGAACCTTGAGGGGCGGGCCTGATCTGGCTGTGACGTGGGGCGCGTCATGTCGAGTCCCCGCCTCCCCCAAAGAGCGCGAAGCTCTAACCAGCGCAATGTGAATGACAGTAGTGGATAGTACACACATACATAATGTAATTAAGGAGATTGCTCTCACACTAGAGAATGATGCTGCCGCCCAGGCTGCACACTATGTAATGAAAGGACACACACGCGCGCAACCAGAAGGTTTATGTGGAGCAAGGAGCGCGGCACTGACACCCAAGTTCAAATGAAAGATCAATGGCCTTAAACGTGTTACATTACACTGGGACTGCCACACATACACCCCCCCCCCTTTCTTTTCCCCCGAGCTACGGGAGGAAGCGAGGGGGAAGCGGACCTGCACCCAGGGATTATTGCTATGAGGGGCACGGGCAACAATGCGGGAGGGACATCTAATGGAGGCTCACCATCGGCCTAAACCGCCTACCCTATGGTGGGGGATTGCGGTGGAGCGTAGCTCCGTAAGCACACGAGGTGCTGTCTACCTTCACCCGACCAGCGCAGCCCAGGCTGGGAGGCACATCTTTATCGAAGAGGACGGGTGGAAATAGTCCCGCAGGGCCGCAGGCTGTAATAGCCCCGCTCACCTGCGAGAGAGTTGATACTTCATGTCTTCGCAGTCAGCACTGCAGAGAAATCTGGGGATTTGTGGGAGGTCCCTGGGTATATGAAGGGCCGGGAGGAGCCTGTTTTTTGCATGTCTGCAGTGAACAGCGCCCTCTGGCGGAGGATTACCCACGTGTAAGTATTATATTGGAGCAGGACGTACTGTATGCATAGAATAACTCACCTTACCCTGCTTCAACTGCGCATGTACGTGCTCTCATTCTTTTGGCAAATGGCTCTGATTGTTTACAATGGAGAGCATGCACTCCCGTGCCAGCCATTCAGAGAGGCTCCCCATTGATATAAAGTGGACCAAAATCCACTGCGATCGGCCTGGGATTCCCTCCCCTCGGGGCATCCAAAATTCGAGATGCCCCGCTGTGTGAAACCCCCAGGTCACCCTATACACTTACGTTGTCTCCCGGTCCATGCGTGAGTCACAGCCGCATTCCCGCTATCCCTCTGGCATTCATGAATGGCCAGCGCGGGCAGACTCCCTGTTAGAGTGAAACAGAGGATGCGGCTGTCAGCATGCTCAGAGCCGCTGCTCTTTGACGAAGCCTTAGACGGCGCTACAAAGTGCTACGAGCGCGCTGATTGGACGAGCAGCCACACATGCACTGTAGGACACTGTAGGCCACTTTAAATCAGAGCTCATAATTGAATGACGTAGTCAAGGCAAACAGCTCTGATGGGATGAGAGATCGCACATGCGCCACTGAAGTGGGGAAAGATTCGTTTTAGTGGGCGAACTGGGGGGTTTCACAAAGCAGTGCATCTCAAATTGGGATACGCCGGGGGGCACATGGCAAAACCTGGGAAAGTGAAATTCACTAGTTTTGTTTTGCTTTAACTCTGCAATTGCCCTAATGCCGGACAATCCCAACCTACTTATTCCAAAATATATTTCCTTCTCCTCCCAGCTAGGCAAAGTCAATTCAATGAAATTCAACGTATTGGTTCGCCAAGTACATCAGAGATGAACAAGGAAGTCATTTAGACAAAGTCACCTCCTCCAGCGTTGAATCGCCAAATGAGAGATGAACAAGGAAGCAAAAGCTAACAGTAGATACCTTGTCCAATAGGAAGCACTGGGGCTATGCTGTGGCATCTGGTGCCCCTAGTGCAGAGAGACCAAGTTAAAGAGGACCTTCAGCATCATCATGTATCTATAATTATGTGGTTTTGTGTTTCTTTTTCTCACAATGCTCTAATCTGTCAAAGAACTACAAGCCCCCAGCATGTCCTGCCATTCACATAGTTGTATTGGAGATCTGAGGAAGTACAGGCGGCTGTGAGGATCCCACAGTGCAAAATAACTAGGAATGTCAGGGCATGCTGGTGATTGTAGTTTCTTGATAGCTGTGGCAATTGCATGTTTGCATTAAGGGAGAGCCTTTTAGTAAATAACAAAATTGTAGGCTGGGAATCTGCTGCTTCTTTATCTCCTTTTACGGTCCAACGGCACATGCGCGAGCCGCGGCCGCATCCTGCTATCCCTCTACAGACGTCAGCGGATCCGAGCACGCCGATTGGACGAGTGCCCGCGCATGCGCCGTAGGACTGGGAAGAGGCGAGTTTGTTTCAGCAACCTGGGGGGTTTCACCCAACGGGGCAAGGACCAAAACCCAAGATAGTCAAAATCCTGGGTTTTGGTCCACTTTAATATTAATTAATATAATATAATTTATATGTATATTAGTAAGAAATAACACTCGTTAATTCGCAATAAAAATACTATTAAATTATCTTTACTATGAAATACTTTCTATTATACAAATATTATTTATTATATTTTTATTAAATAATATATACACCATTAATATGACTTACTATTTAGTAATTAAATATATATATATATATATATATATATATATATATATGCATGGGGGTGCAACAGCAGGTATGCAGCTGTAAGGCAAAGCAAATCACCTTACAAATAGTACCGGTAATTTAATCACATTAAAAAATATAGAAATATAATAATATATCTTATACAATTATGACATAAACAACAATTAAAACACAAAAAAAAAAATAATTTGACAACAACTCTCTCTCTCTATAATATATATCAACTACAGTAAATGATTGGTAAATTTAAACCAATTTTAAAATATGATATAGGCAATTATTAACACACCCACACATATATATACACACATACAGGGCGGTGCAAAAGTAGGTACACATCCAGGGATACCACATCACATTTTTGAGTTCTTATTATTTCTTTAGTATTATTTATTAATATTTTATATTACTTTGTTTTGTCAATATTGCAAGTTTTTTGGGTTGTTTTGGTGGTCAGTGCTGCATTTTCCATTTCCCAGCACTTGGCATTCCATGATAAACCCTATAGACGGTGCTCCCTTCTGATGACTAATTTGTTGGGGCCTCCGAAAGGAACAGACTTCTGAAGGGGCCCTCAGATTGAAACATACATGTACAAGTCACCTGCTGCTGAGGAGGCCTTGCAGACGTGAGGCGTTCTTGAGAAATATAAAGCAGGCTGGATGAAAGATGCAGCCCCTAACAACGGAATATCCCTTTAACAGTGTGCTTTTTTCCCCAGCAGTAAACTTTTGGTTCAGTTTACTCTTGTCTTCGGCACGGTGACGCATTTTAATTGCATGTTGCGGCGGCCTTGGGGGACACGGTGGAATCAGTAAGCGTGCAGCTGGTGCCAATTTTTTTATTCGGTATTTACAGAAACGTTGCTCAGATGATACAGAAATCAGGCGCATTCTTAACCGTCGCCATCTGCTGTATGGGAAAGAAGCGCGGGTTTAACCCTCGCCGTCTCCAGCAGATAAAACATTTTGTCGATAACAATCTATTATGGCTCATGGCGGCGGTCTCCCGGGATGCTTTGCCAGTCCTGCCGAGGATCGCCTCATTAGCAACACCGATGGCAGATTTGACAATGGGCCATGTGCCGCTGCCAGTCTCTTATGAGCGTTTAATTGTGTGTTTCCTCTTAGCAGGCGCGTACAGGAAGTGCCGCTCTTTTGTTAGACAAATGATCGCCAGATCTACGCAGGCAAGAGCGGTGAGATCGGCATCGGTTTCAGTTCATTAAAAAGAACTGATCAGGGAAAGCAACACTTGCCTTGGATAAATTGCAGTGCTCTGTTGTCGAGACTCCGCCCACCTTGGAGATATGGCAAAGCTCCCGGCACAGCTCAACACATTTGAGCATTGTGAGAGCAGGAGATCAGTGATTTAGTGTTTTCTTTCACAGTTCCCTACTGTAAAGGCTGTCCCTTCTTTGCCTGGCAACTCTCTCAGCACTGAAAAAATTGAAGCCCCGCGAAATTGAGTCTCTGCCCTCCAATGTAAGGAAGAGTTCCTATCACAGCTTAACAGAGTTGTGAGAGCAAATGCTGTACATGTCATCTGAGATTCAGTATTTGCCTCTGCTTCCCTCTTCCTTGACTGGCAACTCTCGTACCCAACAAAATACTGCATTGCCCCTTCGTCAAGTCTCCGCCCACCTCTGATGCCCACATAGCTACTAGCACAGCTCAACACAAAGCATTGTGAGAGCAAATATTGATCCCTGATCTTGTATATGCTGAAGGTAGAATCGGGCTTTAAGACTCTTTCTGTCCCCTTGGGCTGTGACATGCATGGCCCAAGTGCCTCCTTCTCCACCAGCAACCAATGCCAGACAGGGGCATAATGTGCCCAACACCTTACCTTTGGTCACCGACACCATCACGTGGTGTGCAGGAGCAGGAGCCTAGTTTCAGAATTCATATCCTAAATCAGGATGTCCAGGCGCAGGTCTGTAAATGGAACCTAAAGGCATAACAGCTTTTTTTCCCACCCTAAAATGCAGTATCAATTAATATACTGGGGGCTAGAGAGTCAGCTATCACAAGGTGGCATTAAGCATTAATGAAGTGGTTCTTAAACCAGACCTTCACCCTGAATCTATCTTAATAAGTCTATTTTCCCCCCCACCCCGTACATACAGATTGCCCACATTAAAAATCACCCTACTTGCATCTACTGCATTTTCTGAGACTTTAAACATCCAAGATGGCAGCCCATGGAGTCTCAGGCTGCCTCCAAACAGGAAGTGTCTTCTGACTGTGCCCTTCTGCATTCTGGGATTGCTGACCTTTTTATGACCCCAGCTCTGCTCTGTCTGTGCAAAGCACAGTTATAACCCCACCCTCCTGCACTTTTGACCCCTCTCCTCTTTTCAGTATGTGATGCTCCTGAGCCAAGATGGCTGTGCCCGTATCCTAGAGTGCTGAACAGAGTTGCAAAAATAAAAAGTCATTAGAAAAGTTAGATATATAAATTTTAGATGCCAAGGAATTTTTTTTTAAGGGTTTGGGCTTTAAATTAGATGATGCTGAAGGTCCATTTTAAATCACTGTAACTGATGCAGTTTCAATAATTGGAGTTCCACTTTAACAAGGCCACATGGTGTAATAGCTTTTCATTATGTTTCAGCTCTGTACATGGCTTTGGTCCAACCTGCATGGTCTTGAAACTGAGCTGGGCAGTCAGCTGACTGTTATCCAGCCAATGATGGGCCAAAGTGTTGAAGGAGGGGGCCCAAGATATTGTCCCTGTCTGGAAACTATTTGGTCATGCTCCATCTCTAAGACTTAAGCCTTATGAGACTTACTGTTTAGCAGCATCGGCATTTCAAACACAAAATTTCACCATTCCAAACTAACGAGGAGCCGCATACCACTTTTGCGGCGTATCTGTCACAAAACTGTTTTTAATGAATAAAACTGAGCTTGCCAAGTAAGCGGATTGGGGGAAAAAAGTCAGACTAGCGAGAGGCGTCAGCAGTTGCTTCTGCAGGAACAGAGGAGTGAGGCTAATTGAGGCTGGCGTATGACAGACTGGTGTGTACAGCACCGCTCGGGCACCGAGTGAAGATGCTGACAGAGGGTAAATGGTGCGTGGCACAAGGTTACGGCCCGCTCCGGCCTGGCATCCTAAGCTCACGCTGCCTGTCAGGAGCGATCATTGGGGCTAATGAAGGGCAGCCTTTGTAGGTTTTTTTTGTTTTTTAAAATTCTCTTCAGTGCTTACCAGATCAGGCCGTGCTCCATCCAGTCTTTCCCACCTTCTGCTACCTGGTTAAGGGTGGATGACACGTGTTTAAAAATTAATGCGCTCTAATCAATTTAAAAGTTAGACAACGACACTCTGTATGCAAAGAGAGGACAATAAGCAGGTCCCGGCAACTCAGCACGAGCAGGAGTAAATTGAATATGGAGTAGGCAACTTTGGCGGCACAAGAGTCGCTGCAAATACTGAATCTTTAGAATATGGAGCCTGGCAATCCTAAAGCTGGCTACAGGCACTCTCTGGAACAGGATGGCAGAAACTTGAGAAGAGCATGATAAGTCGGCCACTTAATATAAATTGTTTACCTGAAGTTCTAGAAGCAGCAGAAATGTACTTTTAGGATCACTCTAGGCTACAAGACAAGGTTCAAGACGAATACACTGTCTACCCATCTTAAACTGGACAACAGACCGTGTATAGGTCCTGAATATTTATTTAGTACTGGCCCGTACGAGTAAGTTTCCTGTAGACTTCCACATTCACCTACGGTTAAAAGACTGTCCAAAACAACACACTGACCTTTTTCAACAGTTGGGTAATTGAGTGGGGAAGGCTTTTTGTGAACAAAAAAAAATTTGTGAATAAAAAAAAAAAACACTAAAGCGATCGCATATGTCAGTCATGAAAGATCAGGCGACTTGCGTTCGCAAGTAGAAGACTTGTTAGAAAATGTTCGTTAAAGTGTTAGGTGCGAAAGGAGTCTTTGTGTACAAACTGGTAATATAAGATCAAAAAAAAAAAAAGGTTTTCTGTACACTTCTGTTTTTCATCCTTCCACATTCACTTACGGTTAAGAGACTGTCCAAAACAACACACTGACCTTTTTCAACAGTCGGGTAAGTAAGTGTGAAAGGCTTTAAACAGTGGAGAGAACGCTAAAACCACCTGGGAAAGAAGACAGGAAAAAAATATATATGGTCATCTTGTAGGTAAAAGGGATGTCAGTAAAACATAGACGTATGTTGAACCAACATTACATCCCTGTCTGCTTTAAATCGGCAGGTAAAAAATGGTTCACCCAAAAGACACAACACTGAAACATACCTAAACAATATTGTGTACATAGTGCAGTGAGTGGTGCCGGACAGCTGTGGGGGGGATAAGTCCAAGAACTAGTTACACCAGGGGATGGCAGATAACAGAAAGGAAAACATCTCTGGTAAGAACTAGCTGTGTACCTATATTTAAAGCACACTCGCATTAGGATACAGAATCAGACTATTCAAAAGAGGAAATTTATTTCAAAATGAAAAATCCAAGATTGAATCGAGGTGAAGGAGCTACAGAACCTAATGTATGGAACTTGCAGTGTTAACACCCAAGTCGGCTCCAGTCATGCCAGTGCAATAAATGCCTCTGGTAGACAGAGGACATGGATTGGAGATATAATTAACTGCTGCCAGATTTCTGTAAATGTCATTCAGAATTCAGATAGCCAGTATAACTAGCGAAATATCTTCAAAAAAAACAAAACAAGTCCAGTTGCATTGATTTGTACGCATAACCTAGAGAAGAGCTGGGTAACATGAAGAGTTGAGTAGTCAAAAGAGAAAGAGCAGTTCAGGTACAAGCAAGATCTTTGAGCATCAGTCTGTGAGCCATTATGTTCTTCAACACCAACACTATGTGCAAGGTCTGTGAAATTGCGTGTGCCGCTTTGATGCATGGTATTGGTATACTGTAGTACATTTACATGATCCGATTTGTGAACCAAAAAAATTATACAGCGATTGCATATGTGAGTGAATGATCAGGCGACTTGTTAGAAAATGTTTGTTAAAGCTTTAGTAATTAAGATCACATTAAGGTATTTGTATAGTGTTATTTGCAGCCAATTTATGTTTTTACATGCCGACTTGCCGAAATGAACAAGGAATTTTAAGACAGCCAAAATGATACGTCACTAGACCAACTAGCGAATTCTCGTTGATCACTTGATTGCAGCCAGCATTCCCATCTATCAATTATTGCTTAATTGTGTTCGCTTTGCGATTATTAGTTTGCTAATCGTTCCCTGGAAATGAGCCAATATGCCAAGCGTGCTGCTTCCAGCCTGGACGAATGGAGAGAAAATATTCTGTCCTAGGGCATGCTGTAAGCACACCATTTTGTTCCAAGTTATTTCTCCACCCATTTCCTGTGGAGATTAGCACCTACCATGAACTTCAAACTGGCAGCACAAAAAAAGCCCCGATTAAAATACTTTGCCCTAATGCCAGCCTGGAAGCATGTATTGGATCTGTCGGCATGCCAGGGAAACATTTTTTAAAAGGCAGTTTGTGGAGTCGCAGACAATCCCGCAATCCCCTCTAAATGTAAATTCAGCCCCTGAACATTGTGTGCAAATCATCTGCTTGCCTGTCTGCTGGATGAGGGCCAAAAGCAGCATTGACATGTGACAGTTCAGTGTGCTGAAAATGATTGTCATCATCACCAAGTGCCGCCGCCGTCACTTCCATGCTTACCAACCACGCTAAGAATACATTTTCCAAGCTTTAAAACCCAACCTATGGGGCTCTCTCTCCAATCAGTTTCCTACATAGCTTTCATCACTGGTCTTTAGATTCCATCTTACACAGGTTTGTTATGCTCAAGACTCATAAATCAGCTTTATACCTTCACTTTGAGGAATCCTCATGTTCCTCCACCTATTTCTTGATCTTCTTTGGTCATGCATCCTGAAGGTCCACGTCCCGGTGGTGGTCCACCCTGCCCCTGACTAGGACTCTGGCCCAGGAGGAGAGCCATCCATTTTGAACAGTTCTAACTACAGATATATAGATATATATATATATATATATATATATATATATATATATATATTACAGATAGTGGATGGTGGCTGGAAAACTATCAGACTAGATAGTGAACTCAATGGGTGAGCATAGAAAAATCTCGATGACTGCACAAGATACTCAGATGGGGAGGGGATTGGAATATTTTTTAATCTAATGCCTAGAAAGTCCTTTAATGCCTAGCACAAACCATGAACAACCCTAGGCTTTCCTTTTCATCACTAATCCCATATAAATGTACAGTTACATTAGTCGCATTAGTATGACCACTTCCTACTTTCAACAGCAGCAGCATAAAGAAAACAACATGAACTGGTTTAGTGGGTATATAGTGTGTGTTATGGGATGTCTGAACACATATCTCCCACTGCTGTCATGGGTAAAAAGAGCAATTTATCAGAATTGTGAAAAGGAGTGATTAGTGACTTTTAGGCCAAGGGTGCCAGTTATTTCTGAAACTGTGCAGTTTGGTCTGTAGCAAATGTATCTGAAGTGGACCTATTGCAAGTAAGCACACTACAGTGGAGCAGCTCACCTCCAAAAAGAATCATGCGGTTACCAGATGTTTGTTTAATACAACAGTTCAGCAAACTCTACAGCATATGGGGTTCTGAAGCTTTGCAATGCTCACTGCACCTCTGCTAACGAAGCTGCATTGGCATAAAAAGCTTTCATTTTCATGGTATTATCAGGATTCGACCTCTGCTTAGTGACGTTTTCTTCTTCATCTAGTGGATGGATGTTGGCGTGTGAGACTAGAAACATCACAAGAAAAAAACACCCTGCAACCCCAGAGACTTGGGACCCGGGTATAAGATCAAAGATCAAGTCCAAAACCAATTGTAAATATGGTATCAGAACAGGTCCAAAACACATTTACCAAGTTGTCGTTTCATGGTGCTTTTCCTTTTTAAATATTTCGGATCTTGTCTATTTTTTAGTTGGTTTTTAAATGAATGAAAACAAAATTGTATGTTTTTTTAATGTTTTTGGGTTCGCGAGGGAGTAATTTCTAGCAATTTTTATGTAACTGCTAGGACCAATCTACAGTATATTCATTTCCTTAACGCACTTTCAATACTGTCGACACCAGGGAAACATGTATTGGAAAAGAAATTGGCTAAATAAAACATTACATACAATTCTGTGATTACTCACTTGTAGAATTAATATTATGAGTGTACATCCCGTCCCGTTCCGAAAGATATCCTTACACATGGGTTATTCATCTTCAGATGTCACGTGACTGCAGAGCAGAAAAAGTGGCCCCTCCCGGCCTATATATACCGAGGCACCTCCCACAGAACCCCAGTATTTAAAAAAGCAGTTAACAGAAGCCGGGAGAAATAATCAACAATCACCATAAAGAGGTAACAAGAACAACAAGGGTGGGGCGGAACGGGACGGGATGTACACTCATAATATCAATTCTACAGGTGAGTAATCAACAGAATTGTATTATTCTTCGTGTACATCCCGGCCCATTCCGAAAGATATCCTTGGGACATCCAATAGCAGTGTCCGTAAGGTAGGATCCCCAAAAGCAACAGCAAGCAGTCTAAACCACTGCCGCCAGAAGAACTTTGCGGCCAAAAGCAGCATCAGCTGAGGCCTTAACATCAACCGTGTAAAACTTAGAAAAAGTATGAACAGAAGACCAAGTAGCGGCCTTGCAAACTTGTTCAACAGAAGCTTGGTGCTGAAAAGCCCAAGAGGCACCAATAGCACGAGTAGAATGAGCAGTAAGGCGGAAAGGAGGTTTCTTTCCCTTAGCAGAATAGGCCTGAATCACGACCTGACAGATCCACTTGCTGATAGTGGATTTAGCAGGAGCCTGGCCCTTCTTAGGACCAGACGGAACCACAAAGAAAGCATCAGTCTTCCTGAAGGGTTCAGTAGCCACCAAATAAAATGTCACAGCCCTAACAACATCAAGAGAGTATAACATCCTGTCCTTTGGGTTACTAGGGTTAGGGCACAAAAAAGGCAACACAATGTCCTGATTGAGATGAAAAGCAGACACAACCTTAGGCAGAAAGTCAGTTTTAAAGCGAAACACCACCTTGTCCTGGTGTCTTTCAAAATAAGGAGGCTTGATGGAAAGCGCAGCCAATTCAGAAACTGAGGTAATAGCCACCAAAAAAGCTACCTTGACAGTGAGAGTGGACAAAGCCGCCTCCTGCAAGGGTTCAAAGGGAGACCCTTGCATGGCAGACAAAACCAGGTTCAAATCCCAAACAGGTAACATAGGCTTGCGCGGAGGACGCAAATGAGTAACACCTTGAAAGAAAATCTTAACCAGATGATGCTGAGCAAAAGATCTCTGGAAGAAAACAGCCAGAGCAGAAACATGACATTTAAGAGTACTAAGCTGAAAACCCATGTCCAAGCCATTTTGTAAGAATTCCAATATCCTGGGAATAGAGAACACTCGACATGGAAGTAACCTAGACTCACACCAGTCAATGTAAGCACACCAAACCCTGTAGTAAATGGTAGAGGAAGACTTCTTCCTAGCTCTGATCATGGTATTAACTACAGAGGCAATCCCTTTTCCATCAAGATGGAGGTTTCAGCAGCCAGGCCGTCAAAGCCAGTGTTTGTAAATTGGGGTGATGGAGCCGCCCCTGAGTGAGCAGGCCTGGCACCAGGGGCAGGACAAATCCGGCTGGCCCCAACGGAGACACAGAGAGTGAAACACCCTGTTGCTGAGGGACCACTCGCCCATGCGAGAGGCCCCCCTGCTCAGAGAGTCTGCTACCAGATTCTCCACTCCCAGAATGTACACCGCTGATATGCAGGACAGAATCAGGGATACTTCCTTGAGAGCCCTCTTGCTCCTGGTTCCTCCCTGATGATTGATGTAAGCAACCGCTGTCTTGTTGTCTGAGCGGATCTGAACCGCCAGACCCCGAAGGTGCATGTTCAGCTGGTAAAGCACTAACCTCACTGCCCTCAGTTCCAGAATGCTGATTGGGGCATGGGCCTCCTGAGGACCCCACTGCCCCTGGAATTTTAGGGAGACAGAGACCTCCGGACCAGAGGGGACAGAACAAATACCTGATTCAGGGACCCTGGGTCCCGATCCCATACTGACAAGAGAAGAACCTGGAGAGGCCTCATGTGAAACTGAGCGTAAGGAACAGCCTCGAAGCTGGACACCATCAGACCCACCAGCTGCATAGCCTGTCTGATGGACGGATGAGGGCAAGACAGGAGGAGCTGTGTTTGTGCTTGAAGACCCTCTATCTTCAGCTGAGGGAGAAAGACATGCCCAGGAAAATCTGGAAGGAGACTGGGAAGATTTGGGAAGATTGATCACCCAGTCAAACATTTCCAGAGTGGATACCACCTTCTGAACATCCAACTCTGCTTGTTGCAAAGTTTGGGAAACTACAAGAATGTCGTCCAGATAAGGAAGAATGTGAATACCCTGAGATCTCAACAAAGCCATAACTCCTGCCAAAACCTTGGTAAACACCCTGGGAGCCGAAGTAAGACCGAATGGCAGAGCCACAAACTGGTAATGCTGATCTTCCACTGCGAACCGGAGAAATTTTTGATGGCCTGCAAAAATAGGCACATGAAGGTAAGCATCCTTGATGTCTATAGAGGCCAAGAAGTCCCCTGGACGAAGGGAATTTATGGCAGAACGCAGAGTCTCCATGCAAAAGTGCCTGAATCTGACAAATTTGTTGAGGAGCTTTAAATCCAGGATAGGCCTGAGTGATCCGTCCTTTTTTGGAACAGTGAAAAGATTGGAATAATAGCCCATGCCCCTTTCCCGCAGAGGGACCGGGCAAATGACCCCCAATTCCAGTAGATTTTGGACAGCCAACCACAAGCACTGAGCTGACAGGGGATCCTGAGCCCTCAGTGAATTTATGAATCTTGGGGGCGGCCAGGCTATAAACTCTATCTTGTAACCGGAGGAGACTACCTCCTGAATCCACCGGTCTGAGACAAGACGTCTCCAGATGTGAGCAAAAAACCAAAGCCGTCCCCCCACCCGAATGGGTGAGGGCGCCCCTTCATGCCTGCGGTGGTTTGAGAGAGGATTTTGGCTTAGAACCCCAGGAAGGACCGGGTCTGCCACGTCCTCTGCTTCTGCTCCGCGACTCACCACGGCCTCCCGCGCGGGAAGCTCCCCTTCCTCTTCTGGGGGAATAAAAGGGGGACAGAGCAACTCTGGACCCCTGAAAGGGCCTGAGCGCCTTCTTGCGCTGAGGCAGCTTACCTTCCTTGGCAAACAGATCCAGACGTTCTCCAAAAAGGCGCAGACCTTTAAAAGGGGCCCCCGTAAGAGCCTTCTTAGCAGCAATATCAGCCATCCATTGGCGCAGCCAAACAGAGCGGCGTAAGGCAACCAGCAGGGCAGAGGTTCTGGCACACATTCTAACGGCATCCTCTAGGCTCTAGACTCAATGTCTTGAGAAGCCTCCATATGGTGATTATTGTGGCTCGCAAGGCCAAATGGGAACAATGCCGAAGCAAACCCGGGATGCCCCCAAAGCACCACAAGGGAAGTGGGAGGATTTTAAATATTAGACAATATCCCCTTAATGAAAGTAAAGGCCGGGAGAAACCACTGATTCTATACGCCAATAAGACAGAAAAAGATCCCGTAAGTACAAGGCATAACACAGTAATGGATAAAAAAAATAGCCCGCGAGGGCACTTACAGACCGCACACGAGATGTCAGCCGCGCCGCACCGCCGAGACAAGATGGCGCCTGGACATATACCTCGAGGGGCAGGCCGCGGGGGGGGGGGGGGGGTGACGCAAAATGCGTCACCCGCCCCGCCCACCTCCCTCCGAAGAGCGCAAAAAGACGCGCCCACGTGAGCTGGACAGCCAATTGCTGCACCAAGGCGTCTGAGGTAAATGTCGCCGCCCTAAGCCAAGCGGTGTACAGTAGCGCAATGTTACAAAAAGAACAACCAGTGCAACCAATCAACCAGGGATCACTTCTAAAGCGCTCCGCATAAGCCAGAGCCTAAAAATCAAAGGTGCCACACCAAGAATACATCAAATACAAGGAACACCCCCCCTTTTCCCCTGAGAGACACAGAGGAACGAGAGGAGACAGCGGTCCAGGAACCACTATAGAGGGAAAGGGGGTGACAGGCACAAATGCGGGCAGGGCATCCCAAAAGGCTCACCATGGCCTAAACCGTCTACCCTTTGGTGGGGGAGTTGCGGCAGAGCCTAGCTCCTTGGCACCTAAATATGGTGCGGTCACCCGAACGCTACAGCCGAGGCTGGGAGGCAGTAAAACAAGGACAGAATTGGGTGGGGAATAGCTCAACAGGTCCATAGGGTCAAAGACCCCGCTCACCTGCCTGAAAAAAGAGAGACCCTTTCTCGTCCTGGCAGTCTGCGACTGCAGAGAAAGTCTGGGGTTCTGTGGGAGGTGCCTCGGTATATATAGGCCGGGAGGGGCCACTTTTTCTGCTCTGCAGTCACGTGACATGTGAAGATGAATAACCCATGTGTAAGGATATCTTTCGGAACGGGACAGGATGTACACCAAGAATATAAAGACCATAAAAAAACAAACATTAAGGAAACATAACGGGACAAAACTACACCTACGAGGACAAATAATGTATATTAATGCAAATCTATATTCTTAACATACTATAACCCACAATAAACACCTTCTCCCTTTCCTGACATATTAAGGAATTAAGATTTACCATTGTCTGAGGATCCTCTACCTTGTTTGAGTGACCCTCCTTATCCATCATGAGACATACACACCCGGCAATTTTGCCGTAATTGTCAGCTCAAGATGCAAATCGGTTTATCTTAATACATATTGGTGTTGGCCTTTATTAGGGGATGCTGAAGCCAATTCTAATCTGATTAGCAGCTCCGGGAGTTCATTGTTAATCACTGTCTAAATTCATTTGCTTGTAGTGCGCTGCTCTTGTACTTGGAAATTAAATGCCACAAAGGTCCCAGGCAAATTAAACTGCCGATTGCTCGCTGCGTCCAGGATTTAACTTCAAGTAATGTTGGTGCCGCCATGGGGAAGGTATATCAAATGCTTTTGGAACAACTCTATTATTTCGTGTGCACAGGCAGCAGTGCTGCAACCTTTCATCTCGGCATAGTGAGATTTATGGAATACTCATCTGTCCACACACGTTACATAAGCGGCGGTTCAACGCGTCCATTTTTATTTTAAGGTGCCAAGAATGTAGAATGTGATTGGTAAACATTGTTATTCTTTATTTTCTCTCGCACGTTTGTTTCCTTTAATTCGTTTTCTCTGAGGAGCAGTTTTAGAACTCTACTACAAAGGCATATATTCCAGTCACAGACTGAGGTAGTGAAGGGTCTTTGCTGCTGACCTATAACCAATTACGGAGGATCGGCGGGTGTGTCAGTGGCAGTAGATGGAAGCATACTTATTATTTGATATAAATCAGTGTTTCTAAGCCCTGTCCTCAAGAACCACCAACTGGTCATGATTGGGTAATGCCCACAGAGGGGCAGCTCTGAAGCACTGCTGAAAATATAACAACACATGTTGGCTGCTTGGGTGGATCCCAAAAATATGACCCCCCCCCCCCTTCAGTTGGGAAATACTGGTCTTTATGGATGAGATCTGACCCTATGTAACTTGGTAGTGGACAACATAAATTGTGTTAGGGATTCCCTGTGCAAGGTAGTAGTCCCAAGAAGATTGTAGTAATGTGCTGCAGGTCCAGCTCACCAAGTGTGATAAAACATAACATTTAATGTAACATTTTAAAATATAGCATGACCTGTGTGGAGTGAATATCCTGGGCTCCCCATTCAAAGGTAACGCGTTTCGGGGTTACCTCACCCCTTAATCCTACCTTAAAACAGATGGGGATCCATTGCTCCTTTTAAGAAAGAAATCAGCATGCTGAGCAGGTGGTGAAATAATGACACTTCCTGCTTAGATGCTGGAAACGAAGAAACCTGTGCAAGGTAGTGCCAATGCTGCTCCTGTGGTCAAGTTTGCCCCCACTTACCCAAAAGCTGCCAGTCCTACCAAGATTACTAAAGGGAAACAGGAACTGGTTAGGTTGGAGTATTCCACTTTCTTTGACCCTTCGGTATATACAGTAAAAGCACGAAAAAAAATAAATCAAAACTTAGGGTCATGGGAGGAGAGACAGACGACTCCTTTATAGTAGAATAATCCAAACACGGTGCTTGGAGCCCTGCATGCATCATGGGTAAAGAATAGCCTGTAGTGCTTTTTCATATAGCAAGTTGCTGAAATATTAATAGGCTACAATAATGTATATTTTCACAATCGACACAATCTCTTGTCATGATACCATTCAGCTCATGGAGAATTGGCATGTCACAAAATTTACCACAACCCTTTACTGTCAAAGCCTAAGACTGAGAAATAGATGAAAAACAGAACACAACAAAAAAAGGGTTTCAAGAAAAACTCCCTTTTTGTCAAGCTTTCGGTGATCTGCCTTAGAGTTTTCCTCTTCTTGGATGTAAAATAAACATTTGTGTTAGCATTGTGCACCCACACCTGTGATGTACTTATCAGCATGTAAGTAGGAGTGGCTTTCTTGCCCTTTAGCAAAGCTCTTAGTATAATTTCTGACTACAAATCCCAGAATTCTTCCACTTTAACAGGTGAACTCATCAGCAGTGTTGGCTTAGTAAAGCAGCAGTAATGATGTAACCCAGCTGAGAATGCTGCCTGTAACCCTTTAGCTATTGGAACACAAGACTGTGCCCCCCCATCTGAAGAGGCTGAAATAATGGAGATGAGATTGAACTGGACCTTCAGCATCATTTAACGAAAAGCCCAAACCCTTAAAAAATTACAATTCTGTGATTACTCACCTGTAGAATTGGTATTATGAGTATACAGTACGTCCTGCTCCAAATCTAATGCTTACAGTTGGGATATACTCCGCCAGATGGGGCTGGACTGCAGAGACGTCGAAAATAGGCTCTTCCCGGACCCTCAAATATCCAGGGACCTCCCACAAATCCCCAGCATTGAAAAGTAGTTAAGGAGAAGCCGGGAGAATTAACAATCCAAACTATCAACTATAACAATGATAACAATCACCATACAGGGGATCCAAGAAAATGCAAACCAAGGGTGGGGTGAAGCAGGACGTACTGTATACTCATAATACCAATTCTACAGGTGAGTAATCACAGAATTGTATTATTCTTAGTATACAGTACGTCCTGCTCCAAATCTAATACTTACAGTTGGGACATCCAATAGCAGTGTCCATAAAGTAGGGTGGGATCCCCAAGAAAAATCAGCAGCAGGCAGTTTAAACCACTGCCGCCTGCAGAACCTTGCGCCCAAAAGCAGCATCAGCTGAGGCCCTAACATCAACCTTGTAAAACTTTGAAAAGGTATGAACAGAAGACCAAGTAGCGGCCTTGCAAACTTGTTCAACAGAAGCCTGGTGCTGAAAAGCCCAAGAGGCACCAATAGCACGAGTGGAATGAGCAGTAAGGCGGAAGGGAGGATTCTTCCCCTTAGCAGAGTAGGCCTGAATAACAGCCTGACAAATCCACTTGCTGATAGTAGACTTGGCAGGAGCCAAACCCTTCCTAGGACCAAAAGGGACCACAAAAAGAGCATCAGTTTTCCTGAAAGGTGCAGTAGCCACCAGATAGTACTTCAGACAACTAACCACATCCAAAGAGTGCAAAACCCTCTCCTTAGCATTGCTAGGATTAGGGCACAAAGAAGGAAGAACAATATCCTGATTCAAATGAAAGGCAGACAATACCTTAGGCAGAAAATCACGTTTGAAACGAAACACCACCTTGTCCTGGTGCCTCTCATTGTAGGGGGGCTGAATGGACAACGCCGCCAACTCAGACACACGCCTGACAGAAGTGATAGCCACCAGAAACACAACCTTGAGCGTAAGAATGGCCAAGGCAGCATCCTGCACAGGTTCAAAGGGAGCACCCTGCAAGGCTGACAGAACCAAGTTCAGATCCCAAACAGGCACCATAGGCTTACGTGGGGGACGCACATGAGTGACCGCCTGGAAAAAAGTCCTGATCAGAGGGTGCTGAGCAAAGGACTTCTGGAAAAAAAAAATAGCCAGGGCAGAAACCTGACCCTTCAGAGTACTGAGTTGGAGCCCCATCTCCAACACATGCTGCAGGAACTCCAGAATCCTGGGAATAGAGAACACACGACAGGGAAGAGACTTAGACTCACACCAGTCAATGTAGGCAAGCCAAACCCTGTAATAAATGGAAGAGGAAGACTTCTTCCTAGCTTTAATCAAAGTATCCACAACCGAGGAAGACAGCCACTTCTCCATCAAGATGGAGGTTTCAGCAGCCAAGCCGTCAAAGCCAGAGTTTGTAAATTGGGATGGCGTAGTGAGTCTGGTTGTCCGAGCGTACCTGAACAGGCAGGCCCTGAAGATGAGTAGTCAAGCGAGCCAGAACCAACCTGATCGCTCCAAGACATTGATAGGTGTGTGGGCCTCCTGAGGGCCCCACCTCCCCTGGAACCACAGGGACTTCCAGAAACCCCCCAACCTGACAGACTGGCATCCATGGTGACCGTCTCCCAGGAAGGGGCAAGAAAGGATCTGCCCCCCCAACAGGTTCCTTGAGTCCATCCACCACAAGAGGGACCTCCTGAACAGGGGGGAGAGCACACAGACCCTGTCCAGGGACGCTGGGTCCTAGTCCCATACAGACAATAGGTGAAGTTGCAGAGGCCTTGAGTGGAACTGAGCATAAGGGACCGCTTCGAAGCACATCACCATCAGGCCCACCAGCTGCATCCCCTGCCTGATGGAGGGATGGGGACAAGCTAGGAGGGACTGGGCCTGTGCAATCAGACTGTCCACCTTCTGCTGAGGAAGGAAGATCCTTGCCTGAACTGTATCCAGATTCATTTCTAGGAATGGAATTACCAAGGAAGGGGACAGTGAGAACTTGGGGTGGTTGATCACCCATCCAAATGACTCCAGAGTGGACACCACCAGCTGAGTATCCAACTCTGCCTGATGTAGAGACTGGGAAGTGATGAGGATGTCGTCCAGATAGGGAAGCACGCGGACGCCCTAACATCTGAGCAGAGACATCACGCCAGCCAGCACCTTGGTGAACACCCTGGGAGCTGAAGTGAGGCCGAAGGGCAAGGCCACAAATTGGTAGTGTTGCTCCATCAGAGCGAACCTGAGGAACCTTTGATGACCTGGGAACACAGGAATATGAAGGTAAGCATCTTTGATGTCCACAGAAGTCATGAAATCGCCTTGGCGCAGGGAACTGATGGCAGAGCGCAGGGTCTCCATGCGAAAGCGCCTGCCCCTGACAAACTTGTTTAGAATCTTTAAGTCCAGGATGGGCCTGACAGAACCATCCTTTTTGGGTACTGTGTATAGGTTGGAATAAAAGCCCTTGCCTTTTTCTCTTAAAGGGACCTGGCAGATGACCCCCAGCTCCAGGAGGCCTTGCACTGCTTGCACTAGCTCCTGAGCTGACACAGGGTCCTGAGGAATATGGGATCTGATGATTGGAGGGGGATCGGCAGCAAACTCCAACTTGTAACCGGAGGACACAACCTCCTGTCTCGGTCTGAGACATGAAGCCTCCAGACGTGAGCGAAGTGCTGCAGCCGTCCCCCCACCCGGATGGGTGAGGGTGCCCCATCATGCCTGAGGGGGATTGGGAGAGGATTTAGCTTTGGGACCCCAGGAGGAGCCAGGACGTCCACGTCCTCTGCCTCTACCCCAGAAAACTCCCCGGGCCCCAGGGAAAGACACCTCCCTCCCCTGTCTTGCACCGCGGTAAGGGGAGGAGAAGGAACCCTGACCCCGAAAGGACCGAGGTTGCCGCCTGCGCTGGGGTAACCTGCCTCCCTTAGCAAAAAGGTCCAGGCGGTCTCCAAACAGACGCAGTCCTTTAAAGGGAAAACCAGTGAGGGCCTTCTTGGCAGCATTGTCAGCAGCCCACTGGCGCAGCCAAACCGAGCGGCGTATAGCCACCACGAGGGCAGAGGTTCTGGCACACATTCTGATGGTGTCATCCAATGCTGATAGGACAAAATTTACAAAAACATCACAACTGGAGAGTGCATTAAACACCTCACAAGGCAAATCATCAGGGGCACTGTCGAGCATATTTCTGATAAGGGTTCTAGTGGCCACAGCAGTAGTAGCAGAGGCACAGACCTGGCGCAGCGCCGTCCCCCCACATACAAAGGCGTGGGATGCCAGCTGATCAATACGCTGGTCTTCGGCATCCCGCAGGGTAGTAGAATCAGGGGAATGCATGACAGAGGTGTTAGATAGCCCTAGGATCGGGGCATCCACCTCGGGGGGGGGGGATGACCAACATTTAACCAACTGAGCAGGAAAGGGATACTTCCTATCCCAACTCTTTGGAATCCCAGGATGTTTACTGGGGCGCTCCCATTCCTTGAGCACAAGGTTATGGAAATGTGCCTGCTCGGGAAATTCCAAACGTGATCTTGCTGTATGGAAAAGCTCCCCTCTTTGCCTGGGAGCCTCAACAGGGAGAGAGATAGACAGAACCTCAAAAATCTGGGTTAATAATCTGTCAGTGTCACCTGGGGCCCAGGGGTCAGAGCCAGAATCGTCATGACCCCTTGGTCTCTCATCAGATGAGCCTAAATCAGAAAAGAGCTCCCCTTCATCAGAAGGGGTAAAGCCACACAGATTCCTAAATTCCTCAGTTCCCATAGGGAAAACAGTGACATTAGGCGTCAAGTGCCGCTTCTTAGCAGGAGCCTTACGCGCTAAAGACTTCGCAATAATCTGTTCAACAGTAGCCAGTCTAGAAGACACATCAGGCTGAGAATCCCCACTAGTATGCAACTCAGCAGGAGTGAGATTTAAGCTTGGGGGAGGAGGTGAAGTGAAACAAGGTGCAGCCACTGGCAGGCCAGATTGCAATGCAAGCACCTGCTCAGCACAGGGTACACAGACCCGCGCCTTGTCAGCGTCAGCATGAGGCTGCCCACATGCTACACACAGCCGGTCTTGTCCCGAAGGGACCCCGATAACATTATCCTGGGATGCCTCCATATGGTGATTATAGCGGCGCTATACGCCGATAGGGAATAACGCTATATTGCAACCCTGGATGCCCCAATAACCCGCTAGGGACGTGGGAGTATAATTTTTACAAGGCCTACATGTAATATACTAAAAACAGGGCCGGGAGAAGCCTAGAAGGGTTCGTCCTGCCTGAAAGACATAAGCAGACAAGACCTTAAGTACATCGTAACAAAAGTGAAGCAGATAAAGTCGCCCGCAAGGGCACTTACGGACCGCGGTAGGTAGGAGTCCGTCGCGCATAGTCCAACCAAGTCAGAAAAGATGGCGTCGGTATACCTCGAGTGGTGGGCCAGTAATAGCGATGACGCGGAACGCGCCAAAGACGGGCCCCGCCCCCCGAAAAGCGCGAAGCCAGAAGGCCAACAGCCTGAGGTAATGCCGTCGCCAAGCACGGAACCAAGTCAGCGCACAGCGGCGGTAAATTTAGAGCAATAAAGACAAGTCAGCGCGGCGGCTGACACAAGAATAAAGACATGTGAAAAGTGAAAGCAAAGACTGCATAACATACATATCTATACACATACACCCCCCCCTCTTTTCCCCCGAAGACTATAAGGAGGATGAGGGAGGACGGCGGCCACTTAAATAGGGTCCACCGATAGGCAGGGGCAATAGTGCGGGAGGGGCATCCCATAGAGGCTCACCATAAGCCTGAACCGCCTACCCTTTGGTGGCGGATTGCGGTGGAGCAGCGCTCCTAAGCACCAACGGCGGTGCTGCCTACCTTCACCCGACCAGCGCAGCCAAGGCTGGGAGGCATATTACTAGTGGAACGGGTGGGAATAGTCCTACACCGCTGACCTGCGAGTAGAGAGACAATTTCTTGTCCTTCGCAGCCAGACTGCAGAGAAATTCTGGGGATTTGTGGGAGGTCCCTGGGTATTTGAGGGGCTGGGAGGAGCCTATTTTCGATGTCTCTGAAGTCCAGCGCCATCTGGCGGAGTATATCCCAACTGTAAGTATTAGATTTGGAGCAGGACGTACTGTATACTAACAATACTATTCCCCAGCATCTAAAATTAATATATTTTACGTTTTTAGTTGCTTACTTATTATTCTTTCCCCCACTCTGTTCAGGACTCTAGGATACGGGCGATGCCATCTTGCCTCAGAAGCATCACATACTGAAAAAATGAGAGGGGGCAAAAGTGCAGGGGGGTGGGGTTATAGCTGTGCTTTGCACAGGTCAGGAAAAGCACAGCAATCCCAGAATGCAGAGCAGCAAAGTCAGAGGGCACTTCTTGTCTGCAGGCAGCCTGAAACTCCACGGGCCACCATCTTGGAAGTTAAAAGTTAAAAAAACGCAATAGGTGCAGGTAGGATGATTTTTAATGTGGTCAATCTGTATGTATGGGGTGAGAGCAACATATAAATAAGACTCTTATTCAGGGTGAAGGTCCGCTTTAGGTCGTCCCTGCCTCAGCCAATCAGATGATTTGCAACCCAGAGTGAAGAAGTTAAACACACTGTTGCTAGGGAAAACGGTTTGCTTTTATAACAAAGTTGCAAAAATAACAGATAAGATCAGCACCTTGACCACATCATATTGATGTGATATGATAATGGAAACTTTTAAAAAAATACTATCAAAAGTGAAATTACCCTTTAAGGTGAACCAAAACCCAGGATTTTGACTATCCTGGGTTTTGGCCCTTGCCCCCGGTTGCCCTGTCGTGTGAAACCAGCCAGGTCACCCGAACAAATTAATCTCCTGCTCATCCAATCAGCGTGTTTGAGCCCCTTTGGCCAGGAGCTTGTCTAATACAAGTGCATCCAACCACATCCCCCGCTACCCTCTTCCGCGCTGGCCATTCACAAATGCCTGGTGCGGGTACATCCCGTGCTACAGGGATAGAAGGGATGCAGCCGCTGCTCCCGCATGCGGCGTTGAACCAGGAAAGAAGGTGAGTGTATGGGCGACCTGGGGGGTTGTACACAGTGGGGCATCTCGATTCTGAATGCCCCGTGGGGAGGGAATCAATGGGCCCAGGTATCTTATAGATTCCTGGGCCAATCTCCATGGATTTTGGTCCACTTTAAAGCCCCACCACAGCCACCATGTTAGAATTGGATAGAGTGGGGGAAGCCACTTCAGCCAGTCCAGTACCTATCCCCCATGCAGGCTATTCACACAGGTTTCAAAGATTTTGACAAGTAGTGAGTCGTGTGCATTACATTAATAGTGGTGAACACAAGAAAAAGAATGAAACGTGGTTTAAAGCCCAACTGTAGCAAAAATGTTGGTTTTGCGTAGAAAACCTGCAACAGGCCAGGTTTTGCGGATTTCCACACAGACGCAAGGGTGGAGTAATTAGTGCTCATCCAGGGCTATAGATATATACTAAATACTAGCAAAACCCTCCTCACAGCAGAGGATGCTCACTTAGCCTTTTCAATGTAAAGGTCCGTTCAGCATTCATTTTGGAGACCCTGAAAAATAAGTCAGCATAAGGCAGAAAGTTCTATAGGGTTTAACAGGGAATGCAAAGTGCTAGTGAATGAAAGATGCAACCCCTGACAGTCAGCATGGGGCCTGCACCAATAAGAGAGATGCAATGCCTATTGCCTGCTACATATAATATTGCTTCCAAACTTCTCCCAAGTCATCTTAATAACACGTCATGCTGATGTTCCTGGACTTCATGCCGTCTGTGGTAAACAAAATTATGCAGAATGGAGCTACACCCAGCAGTATTTAAAGCTGAGGATGTCCATACAAGCCACCCAGGAAAGCTAGTAGGATAACAGTGAAACTTCTTCAAGAAAATAAATCATAAATAATAAAAGACGGATGCCTTGTTTATTACTACAGATATACGACCTGGATAAAGGTTTTCCATCATAATAAACAATCTGTTTGGTCACTGCAGGAAGGGAGATGTGGTGGCCCCAATATCTTCGCCTTAATACTTACAGTACCTAGGTTTCTATTACAGAAGACAACTTGTAAAGAGACGCATCACAAGAGGAGTTAAACATTTATAGAAGAGAAATGCTAGAATCTGGGTGAGAATTGAGTGCAGTGTTGTTGGTCTTGTGTTGCCCTCCAGCAAAATAAATAAAAAAAAAAATTCTTGGGCAACAGTAAGAGTTTCAGACTGGACCTCCAAGTCGTCTCTCAGCGATGATCTCAGCTAGACTTTCAGCAGTTACTTAGCATCTGTCACGGGTCATCTGCGCTCCTTTCCATCACAACCTCTCAGAGTCGCCCCGGGCACAACGCACAGCTTTCCAGTTCCACTAGTGCGACGCTCACAGTGTGCTAAACACCATGTCTATGTCTTGCTGTATAACCAACACAGACAAAACGTGGCTTGCCTTTCCTACAAGTAAAGGCCAGTATAAACACATCTGCCCACAGGGACACTAAACTAGCCTCACCTACCTCCTGACGACATCAATAAGGGCTGCATAAGACAGATACTTCCATGGTCCCAACAGAGTTGCATTCAACAGGGGGGCAGGAAATGAACTTCAACTACCCCCTCAGGCCACCAGTGAGCCACGCATTAGAGAGATACTCAGCTTTTTTTCCAGTGGAGCTACATTCCTTGGCATACAGAGCTCAACAAGGAAAAGGGCAGTATCTCCTAAACTGAGGGCTCATGGATAGTAGAAGTAGGTGGGTTAGGATTCCTTGCAGACCTCAACACTACACCACAAAAAGTTGCTGGGGGGGGGGGGGTTAGGTCCGCTCTAAATGTTCATTCAATAACTCACCTCGTCATGGCTGCCCTCTCCCTTCCTATCAGAATGCAGCTGCTCCTGGAACTAGAAACAAGGCAAAGACTAGTGGCACCCCCACATTCCTTTGCTATAGACCACCAATCATAGGGCTCTAATAGTTGTTTATAGCTCCACCTCTGTCAGCTCAGCAAGGACGAGCGCAATACTATTCTACAGCATGAGCCATAACAGCCAGCCTCTCTGCCCCCTCTCCCCCTTCTTGAGTCTTCCACCCTCGTCCGTGAGTCTAATTGGCATATTACCCACCATGCCTAATTAGCATTTCAATCACAGCTCATGAATGTCTGTGTGCTTGGGGTTGTGATTGTCATTGGGCTGTGGCACTCTGACAGCCAGGGTGATAAAAATGCCAGAGAGAGAGACAGAGTCTGAAGCACATTAGGCTTTTATAGACCACGCCCATGATGGTGATTATTATGCAGCATCACAGAGCCAAGGTCCACACGCCCACATTCTTCAGAAGAGAAATCAAACCTCAATATCTTGCCCATTTCTTCTTCTATTTAAACACGGAAAACAGTTTAGGACAGTGCCAAACACAGCCCACAACACACCCACATAACACAATGGGCTAACAAGTGCCTTTGTTTGCTTAAGGTTTTCAGCTAAAATAGTCCCCATCACCATGCGTTTTTATTAGGATTTATTTAGACCTATTATGTGGTAGACAACGTTTTCTCATGAACACCATACTGCCATTGCTATGTACTGCAATGGCAAAAATAATAATTTCAGAACTTTTTCTACCTTCAATGTCACCTCTAATCTGCACAATTCCATTGAAAACAAATTGAAATATTTAATGAATAAAAATAAAGCAGCAAAATAATGCAGCTGAATATATATGGCATCCTTAAACTAATACTTTGAATTGATGGCACCATTCAGTGTGTTTGGGTAGGAGTCTGTCAGAATGGAACATCTAGACTTGAAAGTCTTTGCTCACTCTTCCCTGCAAAAGTGATCCAAATCTGTCTGATTGCGAGGGCTTCTCCTGTGTACAGCCCTTAAGGTCTGAGCTCTGGCTAAGCCATTCCAAACTGATCTTCTTCTGATGAAGCCAATCTTTTTCTAATGTAATAGAATGCTTTGGAATTTTTTACAATTTCTGGGGCATAGATGGCCATTGTATGCTTGCGCACAAGGGTGATTTAATCGATTCATGCAGTGAGTGTATACATGCTGGAGAGGTAGGCTGCCTAAATTATGGTGACTGGAGAGCAGTTGGGAATTCGAGTTCCTTGCTCAAGGGCACTTGAGTCATGTCCAATGGCCAGGAATGAAACCTACCACCCGGTCATTAGGCCACATCCTTACCGTACTGCCCCTGGGTCAGTGTCATGTTAAAAGGTAAAATTCCTCTTCATCTTCAGTTTTTTAGCAGGTGCCTGACGGATCAGGGCCGAAATTGACTGATATAACTATTTTAAATACCCTTCATCTTGACTAAAGCCCCAGTTTTAGCTGTTTCCACCATGCTTTACTCTGGTTATGGTGTATTTTTGGTGATGCACCAAACATACCATTTTGATTTATGTCCAAAAACAGGTTTTCCTTCATAGCTTGAGCTTGCCTGTTTTCCTACGTAAGAAAAGGCTTCCCACCTACCACAGGGGCCAGACATGAAGAATACAGGAGATCAATGTCACATGGAGGATTTGTAATTTTATTTTCGTTGTTTCATCAATTTTTTAAGAATGTTTGCTTAGTAATGTCACCACTGTGCCACATCTACTCGATGACTGTCTTCACTGTGTTCCAGGGCAGCCTGTGGGCTAAATATTTCCCCCCGAGAAGGTTCAAGCAGGTTCATCAGGCCGAAAATACGACTGTCGTGAAATGTTAATGACAATGACAATTTAAAGTGGACCTAAAGTAAAAAAAAAGACTTCCCAACTGTGCATACCGATTTGTGATACCCCCTTCATTTAAAGACTACTATGAAGCTCAAAAAACAGACTTTAAAGGAATTTGCCAGCCAAAAAATAAAAAAAGGCTATACTCCCCTTTTGTCCAGCAAAGCTCCACACAATCTATCACAGGAAAAACACTATTATCATTATGGTACAATACGCTAATGAAACTGGAATGTCCGATGCCAAATAAGTTCAAATCAAAATGGGAACATGACCTGGGGCAAGAACTGAATGACGCTTAATGGGGGAAGGTAGAGGTATTACAAGAAGTGGTGAAATCGAACATGTTAGTTATATCTAACTTATTACTACTATTACGTTTTTCAATAGAATCAACCTAAGTGATCACAATAGCAGGATACAGTCCACTCGTCGTTGGTGGTGCAAACAAAGCAATACAACCCTCCTACATCTGTGGTGGGAGAGTAAATATATAGACTGTGGGCAGACACGAGTAGGTATATGAAAGCAGAGTTCAGCATGAATGTCAAATTAGCACCTATCCCCTGCCTTCTTAACCTAGACATGAATCCAAACAAACAGGAGCTGGTTTTAAACTATAAAATCCTGAAACTCCTAGTCTTGGGTGTAACTAAAAAATACATTACTCTTAAGTGGATAGACACAGTTCCACCTGGAACTTAGAATTGGAAATGTGTGCACTCACTGGCAAATTTCCTTTTCTCATCTCATCCATTCCAGGGCACCACCAGTAGCAATGCGTGGGACATCCCAAAGTAGTGCCCTCAATAAGGGTGGGACCTTGCAAGATCAGCCAACAGCTGACTGCAACAACCTAGCTAAGAACAGCACTGCAACACCTTACACCCCAGGTCTGTAAAACTTGGTGAAGGTGTGAAGAAACGACCAGGTCGCTGCCTTGCAGACCTGTTCCACCAACACCTGGTGTTGGAAAGCCCAAGATGAGGCCCGGGTGGAGTAAGTGTTGACCTGCAAGAGTGCCTCCTTCCCCTTGCAGGCAAAGTCTTTTTATGACCACCTGATCCATCTGCCAAGAGTGGACCTGGCAGCCACCAAGCCCCTCTTTGTCCCTTCTGGGATCACGACAAAGACATACTTCTTACGTGCCCCCCGAGTAGCGTCCAAGTAACACTTTAATGCCCTGACCACATTGAGGGAATGCAGGAGTTGCTCCTTATGGCGAGTAGGGCGTGGGCACAAGGAGGGTAGCACTATCTCCTGATTAAGATGTAATGGAGAGACCACCTTGGATAAAAAAAATCCTGCATCACATGAAACACCACTTTGTCTTCATGCAGCATCTAAAAGGGTAATCCGATTGAAAGCGCTGCCAGCTCTAAAACCCACCACTGCCAAGAAAAGCCACCTTCAACGTGAGCGTTGCCAGGGAAGCCACTGCCATGGGTTCAAAGGGGGGCCTGAAGTGCTGATAGGGCCAGATTAAAATCCCAGGGCGGGGCTACTGACCGCCGAGGCCAAACATGCACAGTGCCCTGCACGAAAGTAAGAGAGGCGAACACGTAGAATTCATGTGCTTGGCCTTTAAATGGTTAACCGCACCCTATCCCATTGGTATAAGTATTGGAAAACCACCGGACTTGTACCAAAGGGCATAGGGCCAACTAAGCCAGCAGGGCGAGGGGCTGGTCGTTCAGCCTCTGAGCCCTAAGTTGCCATCGCCTTTGCCTAGTGCACTGGACTAGTAGGGAAGGGGGCTATTTTTATTAAAAATAAGGGTAAAAGTGGCAAATATTTTGGCTGTATTTTCCCTTCTATAGGCTTTAATAGTATTCATTAATTGGGGAACACTAAATGCCAGATACTGGGAACTATCTGGCCGGAGGGCTTCTGAACAAGATAGTCCTCTGTCCAGCTTAACACTAGCTATGGGTCTCCTTTAAGGTGTATGAGTTTAAAATGCAGCCTTCGGGTCAGGAAACTTCATAAACAACAGCCTTGGTGTGAGTGAGTAAAGAGCCTCTGCACCACAAGCAATAACGATACCACAAAAATCTGTTTTGCATCATCTCTGAGCCCAGAAAAGGAACACAGCATTTAGGAAAATTATGAAAAAAAGTCAGTAAGAGCACGGCGAGCATCATAAATAAACTCCTTGTGATATTTTTGTTCCTCTACTGAGTACAGAAGTGACTTCTGTGGTTTTTGAGGGCGGCATCTAATGTGATTTGCCTCTGTACACTATATACACAAAAGCACTGACCCTGACTCCATGGTGGTCACCCTAACATTGTTAACCACATCCTTTGTATACTGATTGGGGGTGGCTGAACAACATTAAAGGAGGTGCTACGGTTATTATTAAACTATTTAATACCAATGCTGCCCACAGTATTGTACAAAGTGGGGGCATTCACTTTTTTTGTTACATGGAGTGAAGAAAAAAATTCTGTGAAATACTCACCTGTAGAATTGGTATTATAAGTATGTCACACACCCCGCTTCAGATAGTTATTACACTTGGGTTATACCGACTTGTAGAGGGCGATCTTGCAGGGATGTCATGAAAAAAAGGGAGCCCCTCCCGGCCCATAAATACCTGGTACCTCCCACTTATTCCCCAGTATTTAAGACAGCAGTAAAGGGACCAGGAAGAGCCAAAATAACCAGTAACAGTAAAAAAGGTTCACCATAGAAAGGATCCAGAATACCAAAGGGCGGGGTGAAGCGGGGTGTGTGACATACTTATAATACCCATTTTACAGGTGAGTAATCACAAAATGGTATTATTCTAAGTATGTCACACACCCCGCTTCAGAATAGTCATTACACTTGGGACATCCAATAGCAGTGTCCATAAAGGGCGGGGATCCAAAACAAGGCAACAATGCACAAACTTAAACCACTGCAGCTTGCAGAACTTTGCGGCCAAAAACAGCATCCGCTGAGGCCCGCACATCAACCTTGTAAAACTTGGAAAAAGTGTGAATGGAAGACCAATTAGCAGCCTTACAAACTTGCTCAACAGAAGCCTGATGCTGGAAAGCCCAGGACGCCCCAATAGCACGAGTAGAATGAGCAGTAACCCGAGAAGTGGGAACCTTCCCCTTGGCAGAATAGGCCCCAACAATGGCCTGGCGAATCAATTTACTAATAGAAGACTTGGCGGGAGCCAAGCCTTTCCTAGGCTCGGAGGGCAGCACAAAAAGGGCGTCAGTCCTACGAAAAGAGGAAGTAGCCACCAAATAGTACTTCACACAGCGAACCACATCCAGAGAATGCAAAACCCTCACCTTGGCATTGCTGGGCTTAGGACACAAGGAGGGTAGAACAATGTCCTGATTAAGATGAAAGGCAGAGACCACCTTAGGAAGGAAATCTGGCTTGAAGCGGAAAACAACCTTGTCCTGATGCCTCTCAAAATAAGGAGTCTTAAAGGACAAAGCCGCCAACTCCGATACACGCCGAACGGAAGTGATGGCAACTAAAAAGTCAACCTTCTGAGTAAGCGTAGAAAGAGCAATATCAAAGGTTCAAAAGGAGGACCCTGAAAGGCAGAGAGAACCAAATTCAAATCCCAAACTGGGAGCAAAGGCTTCCTAGGAGGCCGCTCATGCGTAACCCCCTGGAAAAAGGTCTTAACCAGAGGATGAAGAGCAAAAGACTTTTGAAAGAAAACCGCCAGGGCAGAAACATGCCCTTTCAGCGTACTAAGCTGCAAACCTAGGTCCAGACCATGTAGCAGAAATTCCAAAACCCTAGGGATAGAAAAACGCCCTGCAAGGCAAGGCCCGGACCTCACACCAATCAATATAAGACCTCCAAATCCTATAGAAGATGTCAGAGGAAGACTTCTTTCTAGCCCTAACCAGAGTCTGAATGACAGCATCAGAAAGACCTTCCTCCCTCAAGATGGAGGTTTCAGCAGCCACGCCGTCAAAGCCAGCGTTGGTAAATTGGGGTAGAGCAGTGGACCCTGAGTGAGCAGATCCAGCAGAAGGGGCAGATCTAACTGATCCTCTGCCAACCTTACCACGTCTGCGAACCAAACCTGTCTTGGCCATCTTGGAGCCACCAGAATTGCTGATGCGCCCTCTAGGGCCAGCTTGCGCACCACTTTGCCCACCATGGGAAACAGAGGGAACAGGTACAGAAAAGCCAGATCCCTCCAGTTCAGAGACATGGCATCCGCTGCCAGAGCCAGCGGATCCCGCGGGAGAGACACAAATGCCGGAAGCTCGTGATTGTGACGAGAGGCAAAGAGGTCCACCTCTGGAGTCCCCCACCGGTGGCAAAGCGACCGAAACACCTTGGGGCTGAGCGACCATTCCCCACGGCGAGATGAGCACCTGCTCAGGGAGTCCACCTCCGTGTTCTCCACTCCCGGAATATACACCGCCGAGATGCACATTGCTCTCTGCCCAAGCCAGGATCAAAGACACTTCCCTGAGGTTACGCCTGCTGCGAGTCCCTCCCTGGTGATTGATGTAGGTGACCGCCGTCCGATTGTCCGACCGAACTTGAACCGGTAGGCCCCTCAACTGAGTCAAGCGAGCCAGAACCAACCTGATGGCTCTCAGATCCAGAACATTGATGGGATCGTGAGCCTCCTGAGGCCCCCACAGTCCCTGAAACTGAAGATCCTTCCAAAATCCCCCTCAACCTGACAGGCTGGCATCCGTGGTGACCGTCTCCCAGCGAGGGGTCAGAAAGGATCTGCACCTCATCAGATTGCTCGGTTCCAGCCACCACCGAAGGGAATGCCGAACCCGGGGGAACATCAGAAAAGAATGATCCAATGACAACGGGGACCCGTCCCAGGCCGCCAATAGATGGAGCTGGAGCGTCCTTGTGTGAAACTGGGCAAAGGGAACCGCCTCGAACGATGCCACCATCAATCCCACCAGTCGCATCCCCAGCCGGATGGACGGGCGAGGGATGGATAGAAGACGCTGAGTCAATTCCTGAATCAAAAGAACCTTGGGCCGGGGGAGGAGCACCCTGGACTGAGAAGTATCCAGAAACATTCCCAGGAACGCCACCACCCTGGACGGAGAGAGGACTTGGGATAGTTGATCACCCAGCCGAATCTCTCCAGGGTGGCTACCACAGTCCTGGTGTCTAGCTCCGCCTGGCCGAGAGAGGATACTATAATAAGAAGATCGTCCAGATAAGGCACGATGCGGATACCCTGGGCTCTGAGGAGGGCCATCACCCCCGCTAGCACCTTGGTGAAGACTCTTGGAGCCGAGGTAAGGCCAAACGGAAGGGCCACAAACTGGAAATGCCGATATTCCACCACAAACTTGAGAAATCTCTGATGCGCTGGGAAGATTGGAACATGCAGATAAGCATCCTTGATGTCTATAGACGTAATGAAGTCCTCCTGCCGAAGTGAGTTTATGGCAGAGCGCAGAGTTTCTATGCGGAACTTCCTGGGACGGATAAACATGTTGAGAAACTTCAGATCCAGGATGGGACGAACGGAGCCATCCTTCTTGGGCACCGTGAACAGATTGGAATAGAATCCCAGGCCCCGGTCCGAGGGAGGCACCGGGCAGATGACTGCCATGCCCAGGAGATCTTTTACTGCCGCCCGGAGCCCCTGCTCGGCCAGAGGATCCAAGGGCACGCGAGACCTGAAGAATCTGGGAGGAGGCCGGATCTCGAACTCTAGCTTGTAACCGGTAGACACCACTTAGTGAATCCATCTGTCTGAGACCTCCTGGTCCCAGACCTGGGAGAAGTGTTGCAGCCATCCCCCCACCCGCGAGGGTGAGGGCGCCCCCTCACTGCTGAGCCGGCTTGGCAGTGGCTTTGGGCTTGGAGCCCCAGCTGTGACCTGGACGGCACGTCCTCTTCCCCTGTGCCAGGAATCACCTCTGGAGGTGAAAACAGCCGATCCCCGTCCAGCTCTGGCCCCACGAAAGGAAGGGGTAAATGTAGCCGCCCCCCGAAAGGGATGACGTTGCTTCTTTCGCTGAGGTAACCTACCTCCTTTGGCAACCGAATCCAATTTTTCTCCAAAGAGCCGCAAGCCCAGAAAGGGAAGAGCCGTAAGAGACTTTTTGGACACAAAATCAACCCCCCACTGGCGCAACCAAACCGACCGCCGAATTGCCACCAGCAAGGCCGAAGTTCTACTACACATCACCAAGGTGTCGTCCAGGGCGGCTAACACAAAAGACAAAAATAATTCACACCACTTAAGGGCGGTGAACTCATCGCTAGCCGGGTCAAGGCTGGAGGTAGACAACAGGTCCCTGACAACTGACCTAGAAGCCACTATAAGAAGCGCTGAAGCACAAACAGGCCGCAAGGCCGACCCGACGCTTGCAAAACCATGACCGTCCTTGAGAGTCAGGAGAATGCAAGACAGAGGTGCTAGACAACCCAAACACAGGGGCGTCCACCTCAGGAGGGGATGATCAGCGCTTCACCGCATCCGGGATATTTCTTATCCCAACGCGGAGGGACACCCGGAAGCAGAGTAGGTCTCTCCCATTCCTTGAGGATAATGCCGTCGAAATGCCTTTGATTCGGGAATTCTAAGCGCGGCTTAGCCTCCTCAAAGAACTCCCCCTTCTGCGGAAGAGTCACTTCGGGAGGAGAGATTGCCAGAACCTCAAACATATGAGCCAGGACCTCAGGGGTATCCCAAGAATCCCCCTGACCCCGCTCGGCATCAGTGCCAACAACCTGCTGATCGTCAGAACCCTCAGACTCCTCAAAAAGTTCCCCTTCCTCTAGCCGGGGGTAATCAGGCAAGTCCAGCGAATCAAACTCCTCAAAATCAGAAGCCAGCGTGGCTGGGGACAAGTGTTTTCTCTTAGCCGGGACCTTTCTGGCCACAGCGCTAGAAAATAATTTTTCAAGATTGGACAATCTGGCACACACCTCAGATTGTGACTCCCCACTCGTGACAACATCACACGGGCTACAGGTCAGGCGGGGAGGGGTAGGAGAAGGGACCGGCGGCACAGAACCAGAAGCAAGGGATCCGGACTGCCGCGTAATAGTCTGCTGCGCACATGGTACGCAAAGGAAAACATCATCCCCTGTAAGGGATGCCCCATACCCCAAACACTGCCAGGGTTACCCCGAGGGGAGCCCGAGCTCGGTATCTTGGGAAGCCTCCATATGGTGATTTTATAGGTATTCTCAATACCCCAGGTATTACGCGATATAAGCGACCCGGGATGCCCCTTCTGTGTCTCGAGTGGGAGGATTTTATGGGGAGTTCTAAGCTTAAACCAGGGACCCTAGGACCGGGAGGACCCTTTAGGCCCCGACAAGGGTCCACCTGGAAGACAGAATATAGGGCTATTCAGCACCTCAATCAAGCCCAGGCACACACAATGCAGATATACTGACAATGCAAGGAAAACAGATGAATTGTATATATATATGTGCAAGTCAAGCATATAAAAACAAAACGCTAAAGTATAATGCAGAGTTAGCAGGCAGTGCCTGAAATAATGAGGCCGCAGGGGCCACTCACGCGATCAGCCTTGGAGACCTGAGAAGCAGAGGGAGAGAAGGGCGGGCCGGCGCGGTGCGCCCGGCCCCGCCCCCCTCCCCTGACGACAACGCCGCTCCCGGCCAGTGGCTGGGCTCCGCAGTGGCGCCAAGAGCACGGGGGGCGGGCCGTCGGTGAGCGCGCAGAGCGCCCGACCCCGCCCCCTGCACGAACCGTACCTGAGGGGAAGAAGCTAGTTAGTTTAAACTGAAGATGCGCCCAGTGAACGCACTCACCCACACACACACACACACACACAGCTGAACAAACACATGTTAAGAGAGAAGGGGACCCTACGCTGCCCCCCCCCCCTCTTAGGAGCGGGCCATCCGGGAGAGGGGGAATCCACGCTGGAAGGTGGAAGGGCAAGGGACGGGGCATCCCTAACCGGGATCACCAGCCCGGCAAAACCGCCTACCCCTTAGTATGGGGTCTCACGGTGGAGCGTAGCTCCTAAGCACCCTTAGATGCTGTCTACCCTTGCCCGGACCAGCAGCCTAGGCTGGGAGTCCAGGCAGAAATAGACTAACACGCGGGCCGGGAGTTACCCCGGCTACCTGCAAGGAGGAGACATCATCTTCTGACTTGCTCGCCGTCTGCAGAGATGAAAGACTGGGGAATGAGTGGGAGGTACCAGGTATTTATGGACCGGGAGGGGCTCCCT
Source organism: Gastrophryne carolinensis (assembly GCA_027917425.1). Classification (NCBI taxonomy): domain Eukaryota; kingdom Metazoa; phylum Chordata; class Amphibia; order Anura; family Microhylidae; genus Gastrophryne; species Gastrophryne carolinensis. The sequence goes on from CM051235.1 coordinate 373,970,397, forward strand.
TTTTTTTCATGACATCTCTGCAAGATCGCCCTCTACAGGTCGGTATAACCCAAGTGTAATGACTATCTGAAGCGGGGTGTGTGACATACTTAGAATAACTTACCAAAAGGGACCAAGTGTAAATAAAATAGACTTACAACCCCTTTTCGCCTTACAGGTGTGCTTAATGGGGCCCTGCCCTTAGGGGAGGGTGCAGGTCGGCCTTCATCTGTTTAGTTCCAACCCAAACTTTTTTCGTTTTGAGTCAAGAGTTACTGTGTAGCAAGTGTAATGTTTTTCTTTTGTCTATACCCTCATTGTGGAGAATATTTCTTACTTCATGGATATAATCGAAAATGTATAGCACAGGGCACTGGTCTGATGTTGGTTCAGTAGGCGAAGGATGGCACTAAACCACTGAACAATAAAAAACTGGCTCCTCTTTAGGTGTTAAAGAGGTCCCAAACCCACATTTTTAACTAGAATCCTCTGAATTGTTCCTCTCATAAGGAGTAGTATTTGTCAATTTTCTCCTGCTTCACTCTAATCTCCTCTAATGCAACCTGTTTTAGCTCTAAAGCAGCTGTGCTGCTGCTTTTCCTTCCAGGTTCATATAGTGCAGTAAAACAACGCTACATGAACCCATTTGAAGCTGCGGATCAGTGGCCAGTGATGTCATCGACCAGAGGTCCCCAGCTTTCCCAAAGGTTCTGCGTCACAGTTCCCGCTCATCTCGCCTCCTCTTCGCTCCTGCTGTCGCTCGATGTGATGTATAGGAAAAGCCGGCTGCTCACTGTTAGGGGCTGGCGCAGGGTCCAAGGCTGCACCCAGGAGCATTGTGGGATATATACTTCTGTGTGTAGCAAGATGGCAGCCTAGTAAGGTGAGTAGGTCATTAATAAGCATGCAGCACTTTTTTTGTTTTCTACATAAAACAAATGAATTTCAGATTGCTTTAAATAGGGGGATTTTCTAAAAGTGGCTTATCCCCTCATACAGTAACCTCAAGCCTTACCCCCCTCTCCATACAGCCATCACTTTCAGCCTTGTACCGGTGAGTGCCACTTGGCCACAAGTGAGAAAGGATGGCTGGATGCTTGATCACAAAGTTGGTTTACATGGCTTTGCCTGCTGGTAAGATTATGGGTACATCTGTTATTCGTTGTCTTTATGTGCTAAGTAAATACTTCCTGTTTTCAGAAATTCCCTTGAATGGGGGGCTATTTGGTCTATTTTAGTTCACTACAATAAGTCTAAAGTGGCTTGTCCCCCTCTGAAACCAAGACAAAATCCTACCCAGCAAGCCTGCACCTCTACATCTTAAAGAGTGAAAATATTATAGTGCAAATGCACCTGTTTTGTGTAATGACTGTAACATAGTCATACATGATAAATGTGAGTCCATGTTCAGCCTGTTCAACAGCCTCTTTGATAGAGGGGATAGTGGATTTTAAGTGGAAGGGGGCCAGCTTAGAGCCTTGGAAGACATAGAAGATGACTGGTCCCAAGTAAAGAAACAAACTTGGATCATTAGTGCCATAGTAAGATCAGTAGCTTCCCTGAACATCTCAGTGTTCCTCGAAAATTTAAGCACTATTATCTGGGAGGTAACCTCTTGCACACAGACAGAATGAAAAGAGTTTTTTCAAGTTGTATCATGAATGCACATGAATAGACCGTGACAACGATATTTTTCCTCATCAGCTTGTTAAACAATTCATCCTAAATCCATAGGCATTAAGAATAGGTTGCCCCAACTTTCCCACCTTAGCCAATTTCTCACTCTCTTTCATATACAAAAGCATCTTTGACGTCAGGCATTAGGGTAGGCCTTTGAAGCCATTTCCGAGTTAGATATGGCTCAGGTCTGGGCTCTTCACATTTATTTATAGAACTTGCTTTTTATCAAAGGATCAGGGCCCACCGCAAACTGCTGCCACAAGGCTGGGGGCACGCAACTCCCTAGAACGGAACTGCAAGACAAATTCTTCATGACCAAACTCTGCAGCAGGTGCTATGCGTGTTGGCAAGTACATTAGTGTCCTTCAGGCATACAGGAAACCAGACAAGTTGCTATTAGCAATTCCTAAATGAGTTCATTTATTTGGAAGCATGTCTAACTTTCAAATTCTGTTATGTGTTCTATGTTTTATTGTGAAAAGAATATGGTTATTTAAGATTTCCAAATCTTTGCATTCTTGTTTTATTTACATTTTACACAGCATTCCCATTTTTTGAAATTGGGGTTCTACATAATACAGGACATATGTTTTAATATAGTTTAGTATTAAAAGGACTGCAGTTGTGTTTATTTTATAATTACGCGTTAGTATAGAGCGGAGCAATATGCCCACCTTTTGAACAGCACGCATTTTCTATAGTATTTCCCTCCTATATCAGGAAAGGGTGTGTTACCTTGTTTAAACTGACCAACCATGTCCTATGGAACTTTAAATAAAAAAAAAAAAAACATTTATCAACTCCCTTTGGTGTCCTGAATTGGATAAAATACTCAAAAATGATTTTGGTTTCAGAGGAAAAATTGGGCGAAGTTAAGGGAAAATTAAATCTTCCTTCTAGCACTATTTTCAATAGCCACTAATTGCCCCGAGCATGATATTGTGAGAAGGGGGCTTAAACAGCTAGTTTAGAACAATGGTCAGAAACCAATCGCATACCCGGGGAACACAAAAAATACAATTCTGTGATTACTCACCTGTAGAATTTATTTTACTGTGTACAGCACGGCCGGTTTCATTTCAATCATTACATCTGGGTATTCCGCCACAAGGTGGCGCAGTTGACTGCAGAAGACTTGTGGCTCCTCCTGGCCCAATAAAAGGCCAGGAATCACCCATAGACCCCCAGTGTTGAAAAGCAGTAATGCCAGAAGCCGGAAGATAAACCATGAGAACAAAATACACAGCCCACAGAAAAAAATAACTTCATAAACAAATCACCATAAAGAGGCAACCAAGGACAACGATAACAAGGGAAGGATGAAACAGGCCGTGCTGTACACAGTAAAATCAATTCTACAGGTGAGTAATCACAGAATTGTATTTTTCCTTGTGTACAGCATGGCCTGTTTCATTTCAATCATTACACCTGGGACATCCAATAGCAGTGTCCATAAAAAGTAGGGTGGGATCCCCAATGAGCAACGGCAGGCAGTTCAAGCCACTACGGCCTGAAGCACCTTGCGGCCAAAGACAGCATCAGCCGAGGCCCTAACATCAACCTTGTAAAACTTAGAAAAAGTATGAACTGAAGACCAGGTAGCGGCCTTACAAACTTGTTCAAGAGCCCAAGAGGCACCAATAGCCCTAGTAGAGTGAGCAGTAACACGGAAAGGGGGTTCCTTCCCCTTGGCAGAGTACGCTTACACCACCGCCTGTCTAATCCACTTGCTGAGAGTGGATTTGGCTGGAGGCAAGCCCTTCCTAGGTCCGGAAGGAAGAACAAAAAGAGAATCAGACTTCCGAAAGGACTCAGTGGCGACCAAATAATACTTGAGCGCCCTGACCACATCCAGAGAATGAAGGTTATGTTCCTTGGAATTAGCAGGGGCAGGATAATAGGAAGGTAAGACAATGTCCTCACTGAGATGAAAGGCAGATACAACCTTGGACAAAAATTCCGGGTTATGCCGCTCAAAATTAGGAGGTTTCATGGAAAGCGCCGCCAGCTCAGAGACTCGACGCACCGTAGTAATAGCGACCAAAAAGGCTACCTTAAGAGTCAGAATGGGCAGAGCGGCCTTGCACAGAGGCTCGAAGGGAGGGCCCTGTAGAGCAGAAAGCACCGAGTTCAAATCCCAAACCGGTAGCAGAGGCTTACGTGGTGGGCGCACATGAGTAACTCCCTGGAAAAAAGTCTTGACAAGCCTATGATTGGCAAAAGATCTTTGGTAAAAAATTGCCAGAACCGAAACCTGTCCATTGAGGGTACTGAGTTGTAGACCCGAATCCAGACCATGCTGTAAAAACTCAAGAATCCTGGGAATGAAGAATTCACAACAAGATAGAAACTTGGACTCACACCAGGCAATATAAGCATGCCAGACCCTATAGTAAATCATAGACGAAGATTTCTTCCGAGCCTGAATCAAAGTATCGACAGTTGAAACTGGCAAACCCTTGCCCATCAAGATGGAGGTTTCAACAGCCAAGCCGTTAAAGCCAGCGTTTGTAAATTGGGATAGAGCAGCTGTCCCTGAGTGAGAAGCTCTGGATCGTCGGGCAAAACGTACCGATCCACTGCCATCTGGACGACGTCCACGAACCATACCCTCCTCGGACAGCGGGGGGTCACTAGAATGGACGTTACCCCCTCCTGGGCTATCTTGCGCAGCACCCGACCCAGCAGAGGAAATGGAGGATAAGAATAGAGGAGCCGAAGCTCCATCCAGGGAATTGCGAGCGCGTCCGTGGCGAAGGCCAGAGGATTCTTTGACAGGGAGACGAATCTTGGAAGCTTGTGATTGTGACGGGACGCAAACAGGTCCACATCCGGCTGACCCCAGCGGCGACGCAGGGCGAGAAATACCTTGTTTCTGAGAAACCATTCCCCCAGATGAGACGTCCCCCTGCTTAGGGAGTCCGGCCTCCTGGTTATCCACCCCGGAATGTAAACCGCTGAGATGCAGGGAACAGTTTCCTCCGCCCAAGATAAGATCAGAGACACTTCCTTGAGGGCTTGCTTGCTCCGAGTCCCTCCCTGATGATTGATGTAGGCAACCGCTGTCTGATTGTCCGAGCGGATCTGCACAGCATGACCCCGAAGGTGGGAAGTCAACTGGAAGAGAACCAACCTGATCGCCCTCAACTCTAGAATGTTGATGGGCGCATGGGCCTCGTGGGGACCCTACTGACCCTGGAACTTCAGTGACTGCCAAACTCCCCCCCAACCAGTCAGACTGGCATCCGTGGTGACAATCTCCCAGCCCGGAGGCAGAAAGGACCTGCCCACTAGGAGATTCCTCGAGTCCAGCCACCATGAAAGCGACTGCCTGGCCAGAGGAGACAGAGCAAATTCCTGATCCAGGGACTCCTGATTCCGATCCCAAACCGACAAAAGGTGTAACTGAAGAGGTCTCATGTGGAACTGAGCAAAGGGAACCGCCTCGAAGCAAGACATAATGAGGCCTACCAACTGCATCCCCAGACGGATGCAGGGATGAGGGCACAGCAGCAGTGCCCGCGCCTGCATCTGATTGCCCTCCACTTTCTGCTGGGGGAGAAATACCTTGACCTGAGAAGTATCCAGCGTCATGCCCAGGAAGGACCTCGCCAAAGACTGAGATAGTGAAGACTTGGGATAGTTGATCACCCAGCCGAAGGACTCGAGAGAGGACGTCACCAACTGAGCATCCTTCTCGGCCTGATGAAGAGATTGAGCAGCAATCAATAGGTCGTCAAGGTAAGGGAGAATGTGTATGCCCTGGATTTTCAATAGAGCCATGACACCCGCCAGCACCTTGGTGAAGACCCGAGGGGCCGATGTGATACCGAACGGCAAGGCCACAAACTGGTAGTGTTGATCCTCCAGAGCGAACCTCCAGAACCTCTGGTGACCTGGAAAGATCGGAACGTGAAGGTAGGCATCCTTGATGTCCACCGTGGTCATGAAGTCACCCGGCCGAAGGGAACTCACAGCCGAGGGTAAGGTCTCCATGCGGAAATGCTTGAATCTGACAAATTTGTTGAGACCCTTTAAATCCAGGATGGGCCTCAGGGAGCCGTCCTTTTTGGGGACCGTGAACAGGTTGGAGTAGTACCCCCGACCCTGTTCCTGAAAAGGTACCGGGCAAATCACTCCGGAAGCTAGAAGACGCTGGACGGCCAACCGCAGGCCCTGAGCCACCACAAGATTTAGAGAGATCCAGGACCGGAGTAATCTTGGAGGCAGCCAGGCTGCAAACTCTATCTTGTAACCGGAGGAAACCACCTCCTGAATCCACCGGTCTGAGATGCGCAGTCTCCAGACGTGAGCAAAAAGCTGAAGCCGTCCCCCCACCCGGTCGGGTGAGGGCGCCTCCTCGTGCCTGAGGGGCCTTGGGGGAGGGATCTGCCTCGACCCAAGAGCCTCTGCAAACACCTGAGAAGGAGTACCCACAACCTCCCCTTGAAGGGTGAAAGGAAGAGGATCCCTGAAAGGGCCGAGCCTGCTTCCTACGCTTGGGGAGCCTACCATCCTTGGTCAGAGCATGTGAAGGGAAGCCCAGTGAGAGACTTCTTAGCGGCAGTATCGGCACCCACTGATGCAACCAGAAGGACCTCCGCATAGCGACCAACAGAGCCGAGGCCCTACCGCCTAGCATGACGGCATCATCCATGGCAGATAGTACAAATGCAACAAAATCAGAACAAAGCAAAAGATCCTTATAGTCCTCCGTTTTCTTGCGAGACTGGGCAGCCTCGGCAAGGCACCTGACCTTTTTAAGAGTGATGGCCACAATAGCAGCAGCGCAGACCGGGCGCAAACCAGCCCCTACAAAGGCATGACAAGCCAGCTGATCCATACGCCGGTCCACGCTATCGCGCAAAGTAGTAGTGTCGGGGGACGGCATGAGCGAAGTGTTGGACAGCTCCAGGAACGAAGCGTCCACCTCAGGGGGGCACGACCAGCGATGAACCAAATCAGCCGAGAAGGGGTACCTTCTATCTAAACCCTTGGCACCGAGGGTAACCTGTTAGGGCGTTCCCACTCCCTGAGGACCATATTAGAGAAATGGCCCTGTTCCAGGGGCTCCAGGCGTTGCTTGCCAGGGCGAAAGAGCTCACCCTGCTTCTTCTTCACCACCTTAGGGGGAGCAACGTGTAGGGTATCAAACACAGCCGACAGGAGCCTCCGGGAGCCAGGTATCCTCATCTGAGGAAGACCCTAAGTCACTATCATACTCGCCCAGACGATCCCCAGAAGAATCCGAGTCACGGAACAACTCCCCCTCCTCCGGGGAGTCACGGCCACCGTAAATGTCAAGGCCTTCGTCCTAATCGGCAAAGAGGGACAAGTCCGCGTCTAGGTGCCTCGTTTTGCTAGAAGCCTTGCCCGCGGCCGACCGGGCCAGTTGTCGTTCAATGCTGGACACGCGCAGTGCCAGATCCGAGTAGTGTCCCCCTCGCTGGGAGCTAAATGCAGGTGCGGGGGAGTAGGTGATGCTGCCGGGATGACAGGGCTGGGAAGAGAGGTGCTCAGCCCAACCTGTTCCGCAATGACACTCTGGGCGCACGGGACACAAACCGTGCCGTCGCCACTTGCCAAGGGGATGCCCCGCACATTACTCACAGCCGAGCCTGCCCCGAGGGGCCCCCAAGCTCGCTATCCCCAGAAGCCTCCATATGGTGATTATCAAAAATACAATTCTGTGATAACTCACCTATAGAATTGGTATTATATGTATACAGCACGTCCTGTTCCAGAATATTCCTTACTCCTGGGTAATACATCCACAAGATGGAGCTGGAGAGCAGAAAACAGCTTGTGGCTCCTCTCGGCCCCATATAAGTCAGGGACCTCCCACAAATTTCCCAGTATTGACAAGCAGTTAACAAGAAGCCGGGAGAACAATAATAACAAGAATTCAAAAATGAACATATGAACAATCACCATACAGAGGTAACTGAGACCCCTGCAAGGCAGATAAAACCAAGTTCAAATCCCAGACTGGTAACATAGGCTTACATGGAGGATGCACGTGAGTAACCCCCTGGAAGAAAGTCTTAACCATGGTTAGCAAATGACGATGGTGACGATGGTGAGCAAAGGATCTTGGAAGAAAATGGCCAAAGCAGAAACATGACCTAACATGACTAAGTTGAAGACCCAAATCCAAACCATGTTGCAGGAATTCCAGAATCCTAGGGATAGAAAACACCCGACAGGGAAGCGACTTAGACTCACACCAGTCAATGTAAGCATGCCAGACCCTATAGTAGATAGATGACGAGGACTTCTTCCTAGCCCGAATCATGGTATTAACAACAAAGGCAGGCAGCCCCTTTTCCATCAAGATGGAGGTTTCAGCAGCCAGGCCGTCAAGGCCAGCGTTTGTAAATTGGGATGGCGTAGCTGCCCCTGAGTGAGCAGGTCTGGATCCTTGGGCAGAGCATACTGATCTACTGCCAACAGCACGACGTCTGCGAACCACACCCTTCTTGGCCAACAGGGGGCCACCAGAATGGTTGTCACCCCTTCCTGAGCAATCTTGCACAGCACCTTGCCCAGCAGAGGAAAAGGAGGGAACACATAGAGAAGCTGAAAGCTCTTCCAAGACATTGCTAGTGGATCCATGGCCAAGGCCAGAGGGTCCTGGGACAGAGAGACAAAGACTGGAAGCTTGTGATTGTGACGGGACGCAAACAGATCCACATCTGGCTGACCCCAGCGGTGTCACAGGGAGCGAAACACCCTGCTACGGAGGGACCATTCTCCCAGACGAGAAGTCCCCCTGCTGAGGGAGTCTGCCTCCAGATTCTCCCCCCCCCGGGATTTAAACAGCTGAGATGCAGGGAACATTCTCCTCCGCCCCAGACAGTATCAGGAACACTTCCTTGAGGGCCCTCTTGCTGCGGGTCCCTCTCTGATGATTGATGTAGGCAATCGCCGTCTGGTTGTCCGAGCAGACCTGAACCGCCCGACCCCGAAGGTGTGGAGTCAATTGGGCGAGAACCAACCTTATCGCCCTCAATTCCAGAATGTTGATAGGGGTGTGGGTCTCCTGAGGGCCCCACTGACCCTGGGATTTCAGGGACTTCCAGAAACCCCCCCCCCCCAACCTGTCAGACTGGCATCTGTGGTGACTGTCTCCCAGCACGGGGTCAGAAAGGGTCTGCCCACCAACAGGTTTCTTGAGTCCAGCCACCACGAAAGAGACCGTCTGGCCAGAGGGGACAGAACTAACACCTGATCCAGGGATGGAGGGATGAGGGCAAGACATAAGGAACCTGGCATGGGCCTGAAGACTCTCCACCTTCTGCTGAGGGAGAAAAATTTTGACCTGAGATGTATCCAGAGTCATGCCCAGCAAAGACCTCACCATTGACGGTGACAGGAAAGACTTGGGTGGTTGATCAACCAGCCAAAGGACTCCAGTGTGGACACCACCAGCTGAGTATCCAGCTCGGCCCGCTGGAGGGACTGAGACGTGATGAGAATGTCGTCCAAGTAAGGAAGGATGCGAATGCCCTGAGATCAGCAGAGCCAGTACGCTTGCCAGCACCTTGGTAGCCGAGGTGATACCGAAAGGCAAGGCCACAAATTGATAGTGCTGATCCTCCAGAGCGAACCTGAGGAATCTCTGATGACCTGGAAAGATTGGTACATGAAGGTAAGCATCCTTGATGTCTACAGAGGTCATGAAGTCCCCTGGGCGTAGTGAGTTGACAGCTGAGTCTCCATGCGAAAATGTTTGAATCTGACAAATTTGTTGAGGCACTTTAAATCCAGGATAGGTCTAATGGACCCGTCTTTTTTGGGAACCATGAAAAGATTGGAATAGTAGCCTCTGCCCCTTTCCCTCAAAGGCACCTGGCAGATGACCCCCAACTCCAGAAGGTTTTGGACAGCAAGGCACAGACCCTGAGCTGACAGGGGGTTTTGAGCCATCTGGGATTTGATGAATCTTGAGGGCGGCCAGGCTGCAAACTATCTTGTAACCGGAGGACACTACCTCCTCAATCCACCGGTCTAAGACGTGAAGCCTCCAGACGTGAGCAAAGAGCCGAAGCCGTCCCCCCACCCGGATGGGTGAGGGTGCCCCTTCCCCAAAGGGAGACCCTGTACCACCATAACCCCTAGGCTGCTCATCAGATGATTCTGAATCAAAGAACAATTCCCCCTCCTCCAGGGGGGAATAACCAGTAGTGTAAAAAAATCCCACAGCTTCCAAAGGAAAGAGGGAAACGGTGGGAGATAAATGCCGCTTCTTAGCAGAAGCTTTACGCGAGGCAGACCCAGCAATATGTTTCTCAATGCTGGCCACCCGTGCAGCCAAATCAGCCTGAGACTCCGCACTGGCATGCTCCTCGCAGGGGGTTAGATGTAGGCGTGGGGGGGGGGTAGGCGAAGCCCGAGGGGGCGCAGGCCCAGCAACAGGTAACCCAGACTGCAGTGCAAGTACCTGCTGGGCACAGGATACACATACCCTAACATCATCACCAATTGGGGATACCCCACACGCAACATATAGCCGGGCTCGTCCCGAAGGAACCCCAGGCCCATTATCCTTATAAGCCTCCATATGGTGATTTGAATGACACAGTAGGCCAGTAAGGGTTAACGGTAAAGAGCTACCCGGGATGCGCCAATAAACCGCTAGGGAAGTGGGAGATAATGAAGGGGAAAAGGCCGGGAGAAACCAAAGGACCGAGGCTTTAATCCGCCTGAAAGACATAATCAAACATTCCCATGAGAATAAGGCATAAGAACGACCCAGAGAAAAAAAAACGCAGAGAGCCAGCAGCACACAGCAGGAGACAAAATGGCGTCCGCAGACCTTGAGGGGCGTGCCATGGAGATATGAGGTAAAATGCATCATCCACAGAGCCCGCCCCCCCCGAAGAGTGCGAAGCGCACGCACGTGATCCGGCCGGCCAGTAGAGGCCCGGCGTCTCTGAGGTGAATGGGGTTGCCATCCGCGGAGCACAGTACAAACGCGCGTCAAAATTCCCAGGGAGAAACGGCGCCCAGGGACTAAGATGAGGAGTGAGGGTGGGGGGGGGGAATGGGCATAGGGTTTAACTGCACAGGATAAACCTGGCAAAACCCATGAGGCAGTGGGGGCATCCCAACAGGCTCACCATTAGCCTAAACCGCCTACCCTGTTAGAGCAGGGACTGCGGTAGGAGCCTAGCTCATCAGCACCATAGTGGTTCAATAGCCTACCTTCACCCGAACCTTATCAGCCGAGGCTGGGTGGCAGTAACTGGAAGGGAACGGGTGGGAATAGTCCTCGAGGGCCCCAGGCAATAAGCCCCGCTCACCTGCGCCACAAGAGAGCTATCTTCTATCTTCTCAGCGCAGACTGCAGAAAAGAACTGGGGAATTTGTGGGAGGTCCCTGACTAATATAGGGCCGGGAGGAGCCACAAGCTGTTTTTCTGCAGTCCAGCACCATCCTGTGGATGTATTATCCAGGAGTAAGGAATATTCTGGAACAGGACGTGCCGTATACTTAGAATACACCCCCCATAACAAGAATAACAGTGCCTAAAGCAATAAAGAAGCACCCCTCACAATCAAAAGACTCACCCAAGTAAAGCATACCAGAGACACACAACACAGCAGAGTGGTTTCTCCATTCCCCCTATAGGCTCACCATTTGCCTATGGCCGGCCACCCTTCATTTACAGGGTCTGCGGTCCGGAGCAAAGCTCACCGAACACCCGATCCCAGGTGCTCCCCTACCGTCACCCGATCCGTCAGCCAAGGCTGGGAGGCAGGAGGGTCCGGAAAGCGGGTGGAAATAGGCTTGCAGGGCCGCAGGCTTGGTTGCCCCGCTCGCCTGCAAATAACCAGAGAGAGCCATCTTTGGTCTTCGCAGTCAGGACTGCAGAGAAAACACTGGAGGTCTATGGGTGATTCCTGGCCTTTTATTGGGCCGGGAGGAGCCACAAGTCTTCTGAAGTCAACTGCGCCACCTTGTGGTGGAATACCCAGATGTAATGATTGAAATGAAACAGGCCGTGCTGTACACAAGGAAAATGAATCACTAAACAGGAATACCAAGCAGCAGTATGAGCAGAAAACATCCAAGCTTGGATGGGGGAGTAAAAAAGGTTTAATTGTTTTGGGGGTTTTGGTCTGCTTTAATTGATGTTTTCTTCTTATGCATGCAAGCTATTGTATGGTAATGAACATTTGCTGTATATGGTCAGGTTCTCTTTCTAACAGAATAAGTCGTGATAATGAAGCAACAGGGTTCTCTGGAACAATAGTATTTTCCCAATATGTGGAACACTTATCGGCTGTCTTTCTTAGGGAGAGATAAATGACTTACACTTGCTAATTGTTCCTACATCCTCGTGTTTTACAACTCACTCACCTAATGACTATCATTTGTAATCCCGGTCTTTACAGCCAGAGCTGACCCTGATTATCCTTACATTATAGGAGGCTGAATACATTGTAACATGACATTAAACAGATTAATGGAGCTATGTGCAGGAGGTGTAAACTACCCGAGCATCACAGACAACAGAAAAGTTAGAATAATAAGATCATATACATATTTACATACTCAAATGGCTTTTAGTGTTTCCTACTAGAGTCCTCTACATGGTCACATAATAGTATACATGTGTACAGTTAATGCCGCTGCACCTGCTGTATGTAATCCATACAAATGTTCTGAGAGTCCATGGGCAAAAGATAATGACTAACACATAATATAAGAGTTTCTGTGCTGGTGATACCCATAGTCTCTTGATGTGTAAGCCTCAAAGGTGGCCAAGTGAATCCTACTTATTGTGGAACTAGTACCTGGTTCACCCTTAAAGTGGACCTTATGAGAATATAAAAAAATAATCTATCTTCTGAAAAGTGTTCATCCAATTAATGTACTGCCCTAACCACCTCAATCACATATACAGTAGGCACTCCCCTGAGGACAAAAAGGGCTAGGACAATTTAACTGGAAGACTAGTCATTAGTACATAAGGCAGAAACTACAGTACCTTAGGTACATTAAGAACTCAGGCCTAATGCAAAAAAGAAATACACACTATCTTTCTTCTCCCCCACAGCTGCTCAGGCGATGCCCAGTTCTGTAATCCTGAGATCCGGATTACATCATCTGTGGATTCCTTGGGGGAGTCACTACCCATTTACTGCAATGGAGGGGCATAGCAAGGTCCTACCTGGCAAGTCCTCTCCATTGCAGTGTATGTAGTGGACAGTGACGAGGTGTACAATACTCAATGAACCTAATCTCTGCACAGGGTTGAATTTTAAAGATACAGATAGTGACATAATGATTTGCAATTCCCCACTGTGCGTATTCCTACAGATCTCCTCAAAACTCACCCTTGCCGGTTCCCATGTGGGCCGCTCAGCCAATCAGCGACAACTGTGCCATTCAGATTTACCTTTTTTGAACAGAGCGAGCGTTGCCAGCCGCATCCCCGCCCCTGCCTATAGCATTGCACATGCCCTTCCCATTCACAAAGGCCATGGCACAGACACCCCATAATTAGGGAAGCCCCATAAAGAGGTATAACACCCCCTCCCCCAAGAGTCTTATAAAACTGAGGACTGAAGCAGTCCTCCAATCAAAAATGACCTAAAGTCGGCTAACACATCCCTATTTGGGATGCTTCTAAGATTAAAGATTAGGCAGCCTGAAAGCAGACAAAATAACTCATCGGTCTGCGCTGTGCAATTATGACACTCCATGTAAGCAGTGAACACTCCATCAGTCATAGAAGGCTGTAGATTGTTATTTTGCCTGAATTCAAGCTTTCTATCACTTTGTGTGGTGATGGAGACCTAAGCAGACCTTCAGTCCTCTCTGACTAGAAAGGGTTTTATTGCTTACAGGTACTTCTAAAAGCAGATGTTTTGTTAGTCTCCTTACAAAGACACAAAATTTGCAAAATACAAAGTACACAAACAATTCTAAATCCGCACAGCATTTTGGATAGGAGGGCGCCAGCAGAAGCGTGGTGCTTTCTCCCTCTCAGTCAGTAGAGATGACAGGAAAACCACAAGGCAGCATAGAGTTCATGTGTAACCCTCTATTTGACTTCAATAACCGCTCATTTTACTATTACTATAATTGGATGGCGTGCCATTTCCAACCACTGAGTAGGGGGGGCTCCAGTGGAAGAAACTGTGCAGGATGGCTGTCTCAGATTAGCATTAAGTATAGGAGGTCACACCAATCCGCCAAGACCGAAGAACGCCTGCTCTCACGCTTAAGAAAGGAAGGATATAACACAAATGCACAACAAATACACCTAAGAGCTTAGCACATGTATTTGTTTCTTTGGGTATAAATGACAATAGATTTCATTGATATTCTTAAATGTGACAGATTGAGTAAACTTGAGTATAACCAATAAACAAAATAAAATCTTGCTATATGACTCGATTTGGAGCTGCCAAGAGCTGCCAAGAGAGGGGTGAAGACCAGCTGAGCCATAAATGTCAAGAGTAAGTTTAAAAGGTTATAACATTTATATTGAAGTTTGGGATGCCATGTAAAGTTAAACTTTTCTAAAGCAAGTATTTACATAGAACATACAGACCAAGAATAGGATATACACTACAATTAAAAAGTGTTAGAACATCCTCATTTTTCCAGTTTTGAATATTTATACAATTTTATTGTCTTAAATGGAAGTTAAAATGAAAGTATATAATATATATATATATATATATATATATATATATACATATATATATTACTTTACTGGACTAATGTTAAAACATACAACAACCTGATTAGAACACTAAAGGACATGGGACCGCCACAGAATTATGAATCAATATAATGTATATGAATTAAAGTGGACCGTCACCCATGGGTGTTCGGCCCGGGAATCTATAAGATTCCCGGGCCGATCACCCCCCTCACCGCGGGACATCCGAGATCGGGATGTCCCGCGGTGAGGGACCCCCCCAAAACCCCAAAAGAACTTACCTGATCGGCGGTGGCAGCGGCCGCCGCCGCCTCCCGCGCGCTCCTCTGGCCGTGCGCGCGCCCGCGCCGGCTGTTTGTGAATGGCCGGCGCGGGCGCGCGCACTGTCAGAGGGGCGCGCGGGAGGCGGCGGCGGACGCGCTGCCTTGTCCGCCGCTTGTCCGTGGGAGCGTGGTAAGGTGAGTTTGGGGGTTTCTGAGGGGTTTTAAACAGCGGGGCACCCCTAATCGGGGTGCCCCCCTGAAGTGGACCAAAACCCAGGATAGTCAAAATCCTGGGTGTTGGTCCACTTTAATAATCCAGAATCCAAAGCAATAAGAAAATGCGTCCCTTATACCAAAAAGGTTGTGTGCCTCTGATGTAAACCATCTTTTAGCCTCTATGATACCTCAATCTTTTATTGACAAATCCCACTGAATGTTTTACTGCTAAGAAATAAAAGTTTTAACTACGTGGAGCTGGCTATTTCTACCTGCAGGCGCTGTGTCAGCGGAAGTGGCTACGCAAGCCATGGATGGGCTACGTGGGTCACTAGTTTAAATATTTGGAAAAGATGGTGGACATTGTTGTGCCATTTGGCCCTTAGGCTGTAAATCAGCATAAAGAGGCAAAGATGATATGCCTGGTTCTATAGGGGCCCCCGAGTAGACTATAGCATTGTATAAAAGGATCCTTGTACAGCATAAGGGGGTTATAAATAGGCATATATAGGTATGGATGGTATGCAGGGCTTTATAGGTGCCATCGGATGCATGAGTAGGCAATAACAGGCAAGGGCTTTTGGGTGGGCCAGAAGCATAAAAGAGTATGGATGGGTTGCAATAACATGTCAAGATGTATGGGTAGGGTTGTATAGAGGCCATATGATACAAGATTAGGCAAAAGCAATGTATAAAAGGCCCTTGTATTGTAGGAGTTGGTCGAAAATCGATAGAGGAGTACTCCCCTGGCTTGTGCCGTTGGGTTCAGCTGGCATGGAGACGGATGGATTTTAGACAGGGTTGTTGTAAAGGACCCAGGGATGCACAATTGAGCAAGAAGACTGCATTACAGAGAGAATCTTGGATGTATGCAATAGAATTGAATGAAAGGGCCCTTGAGCAGAATGGATGGGTTGCAAGTTGGCATGGAGAGGTATGGATGGAAAACTGGGTTGTATGGGGCCCTTGGGTGCAAGAGAAGGCATCAATATTGTATAACAGGGCCCTTGGGTTACTTGATAGCTGTTAAAGAGGGGCCTTTAGATGGTAAACAGGGCTGTGTCCTTTGACTCATAGATTGGCAGCAAAATGGCATGGAGAGGTATAGATGATAGATAGGGTTGCATAAAGGGCTCTTGGATGCATGAAATAAGACTGTATTACAAAGACATTGGATAGCATACATATCATAATTAGGTCAACATTTTACATAAAGGGATTGAAATAGAATTGTATGAAGGGGCCCTTTGGCATTATGAAACGGTTGCAAGTTGGCAAAAAGAGGTATGGATAATAAGCAGTGTTGTATAGGCACTATCGGATGCAGCATAATGCAACAGCATCGTGCCCTGGGAACAAAATCTGTTGCCACACATTGATAAAGAGGTCCTTAGATGGGAAACAAGGCTTTGCCCGTGGACAGGCTGGATGTGCTACATAAGTAGGCAAGGGCATTGTACAACAGGACCTTGAACATTATGGGTGGGACAAAGGTTGATAAAGATGGGTTGTTAAATGGTAGGAAGTCTGATTAGGAAGTCCCTAGATGTAAAAGTGAGAGCCCCAATCAGTGGTGATCAGCCCTCTCCTCAAGAGCCACCAACAGACCATGTTTTGTGAACCGGCTCTATAGCTCTGTCTGAATGCAAATTATGTAAACCTGCCCATGGCATGTTGGTGGCCCTTGAGGATAGGGTTGAACACCACTGGCTTAAATGGTATATAGGAGTTCTTGGACAGTATTACTGCCAAACCCTTGGGTTACATCAACCACCTCTTGGATGCCACTTGCCTTCATGCCATCTCAAATTGACATGCTCTTGCGCTGGGCAATCATGTGACCAGCCAGTCAACCACATGAGTGCAGGTGAACAGAACAGTTCATATACTAAAGTTTGGGACGTAGAATGCAGTTGCAGTGTAAAAATGTTTTTCTGTGTTTGGAACTCTGCGTTCATATTCCAAAGTGTGTGCGGGACAACAACATGTTAAGACATAATGATGTATGTCGATGATGTCATGCCAAGCCGTTGTTCTGGCAGTCAGTGCTACAAAACATTTCCCTCAACGCTGTCACAATGATCAGGAATTTGCAGCCAAATATCTGAGCCGCTGCGTCTGTTTTACGCTCGATAAACCGGACAAACAGGTTTGGAATAAAAGAAAGGCTCGATTGTACACTGACCGCCACTAATTCTGCAGAGCGTACGGAACGTCATTGCGCAGGCATGTGCCCGACCTAAACGGGGAGAGTTATTATTTCACGCGGGATGCAGTAAACAGTAATTGTGTGCAGGTGTGACACCCGCCATCCAAGGAAGGGGGGGGGCAGCTGTTTCTAATATTTAGAGCAGAACTGATTTCATGCTGGGAGAAGGAATTCTGTTGCAGATGGGGATTTAAAGGAGTACTCCAGCATTCTGGAAGTTGATTATCCTTGCACAGCTGCACCAAACCCAGGATCTTGACTGGAGTTTTGTTCAGTGGCCCGTGATACCCCCCCAGAACCCACATACAAACTCACCTTTCCCTGATCCTACAGCACATGCGTGGGCTCCCATCCATTCAGAGCCATTTGCCGTGCATAGCTCAGCAAATACCACTGTCGACATGCAGAGCTCCGCCGATCAGGAGCGCAGCGGATGCAACCCCTGCAGTGCCCGTTCCCAGACTAACTAAATGGCTGAGAGTGGGAGCACGCTCACGGCTGAAGGTGAAGGGATGCAGCCACCGGAGGGGAACTGCGCTGAAGTCGCTAGGAAGCAGGTGAGTTCTGCAGCACCTCGGGGGGGGGGGGGGGGCTGACCACAGGCGGTTTTGTTCGGCTTTAAAGGGGCTGTACTCAACACCTGAGCTGAAACTCACCAGAGACAGAAAAACTGATCCCGCAGTGGAGGGCCGACCTTAGGTTAAATGTCATCCTGTGCAGGTTCAGGATAGTGCCCTCCAAACAACCACCTGCATACAATCACAGTAATACAACGGGAAAGCAATGCAGGGAAAAAAGAGATGGAAAGAACAAAAGGGAAAACAGAGAGATATGGATCAAACAAGGGAAATTCAAGAGATGGAAGGGAGAGGGACAGAAAGAGAGACCAATAGTACAAAATAAAATGAGATTCTCCATCTACCCTCTCATTTCCTATCCTACCCAAGCCCCCCTATGTGTCGCCCTGCCCCTCCACGGGAGGGACATGGGGTCCTGTCCGATATGGAGGAAGCGCCGATTCCTGTTTGTGGACTTCACAGTAAAGCATTTTCGTCTGGCAGAAGGGCAGGTGCCAAGTGGACTCTATCGAACCCTCTGTTAAATATCATGTAATGTGGTTGCTCAGATGTAAGATAATACTTGTGCTTTGACATGGACCCTCATATATTCCTCCTTACCTCTTGTGTAACGTACCCAATGTACCCATTGTCTGTTTGTTTAATATTACAAAACCTTTAAATAATGACTGTTAAAAAAAAAAATAATAAAATGAGATATGGAGGGAACAAAAAAAAATTATCAAGGATGAACATAGTAAAAAAGTAATACTGAAGTAACATGGAAAAGAGATAAGTTGAGAGAAAGATAGTAGAAATGTGGAAAGGAAAGGTGGAAGGTGAAAACAAAAACAAATGGTGGAAAAAAGAAGAAGCAAATCTAGAAAAGCAACAAAAGGGAGTGTGAAAATGAGAACCATATGGTGTGAATATGGAAATTAGGGGAAAAACGAGAGGATACGGAAAGAGAAAGAGCAAAGCAAAGACAGAGAAAGGCCACAAGAAACAAAAGATAGAGAATGATAGAGCCAGTATGCAAACACAAAAGACCGGCTCATACAGCGGAGAGCTTTCTCCCTAAAGGGGTGTCTGAATGAGGTCTCCTGTAAGAGGATGCGCCTGGTCACCAATAGCTTCAGCTTACTAGGGGCTGATTCCAGACATAAGAGGTAAATATTTTTTGTTTTACTTTGTGCCCAGGCAGGGACTTTATTCCAGTAAATCTGCATGAATAGGACAGCTTTTTCTAGGAAAAAGTTAGAGTAGCCCATAAGTTTCCAATACGGGCTTACCTTGTGCCACATATGCTGAAGCCACCCTGCCACCCTGGGTTAGCCTGGTGACAGATTTGCATTATAGAAGTTCAAGCATTATGGAACATGCCCCCCCCCGTGCTAAGCTCAATCTGGGAAATAACAAAAAAATCAATCTTCACAGCAGCTGAAACTGGGACATTGAGTGACCGGTAAGTCACCCGAGTGTGACTGTACTGGTTTGTCACTCAAGTCTACGACTGCCATGCAGAGCACACCCCCCTGCCAGCATCAGCGGAGGATTTTGGTGATCAGGTTAGTTGTTTTGTTATTTTAACTTCCAAATCAGACATAGCACAGCAGAGAGTGTGTTTGAGAGTGTGTTTGTGTGTGTGTGTGTGTGTGTGTGTGTGGTTATAAAGAAGCCCTGAGCCACACATGACCTCTGTTGACCAATAAGGTTTGTGGGCAGCGTGCACATGGTGAACCTCAATGATTGCTGGAAGTTATGAAAAAAAAAGAGAGAAGAAGAAAGAAAGTGGGGAGGGGAGAGGCGGGGGAATGAAAGACGAAAGAAAGAAAGAAAGAAAGAAAGAAAGAAAGAAAGAAAGAAAGGGTGAAAACAGAAAGATGGGACGGAAGAGAAGAAAGAAAGAAAGAAAGGTGGAAGGAATGTTGAAAAAATTAATTGAGAAAAAAAATTAAATAAGGTAAAGGAATTAGCAAGGAACAGGAAAAGGAAAGCCCACTGAAGTAAATAATAGAAAAGACAACATGTAATAGTGTCAGCATTTAGCCACAATGTGGCACAGATACAGTATGTGAACCTACTTTTTAAAAACAATGCTATAAACAGGTTGTAAACATTTTTTTTTAAAAAAGAAGGAATGAAAAAATAAAGGAAGAAACATAAGGAGAGAAATTAAGGTTAGATGAGGAAAGGAAAATTAATGTAAAAGGCAGCAAGAAGTGAAAATATAGGGAAAGAAACAAAGTAAGGGACTAAGGATTGAAGAGCAACGAGGATAGAGAAACATCAGACCTAAAACAAAAAGGGGCCGTTCCCCCTGCCCGCGAGATCGGGGTCAGTTACTGATGTGATGTAAGATGGCCCCGCCCATCGGGAGGTCGCTTAGAATCTTAGGGATCCAGAAGATGGTAGGTTTGAAGGTAAAACCGGAGGGGGGGGGGGGGGGGGTTGAATGACGATGTTCCTCTTAAGGGCCCCATTCGAATGATGCAAGCGAGAATTTTCACATGCGAAAATGCTTTAACACCGAGGAGAGATTTTCCTGACCTGTACCCTATATCAAATGTCTTAATATAAAGTATAATTCTTTAACATGCAAAAAAAAAAGAAAAAAAAAAAGACAAGGATCGACCTTCTGAGACCTATATAGTAAAAAGCTGCAGTTGGGAGGTGACATGTGGGCTGTAATAACCTGTATTCACCAACCAGATTTCACCATTTACTTTATAGAAGGGACAAACAATAGAATTATATTATCTTTCTTTTTTCTCCTCAAATAATTGCCACTTTTTTAAATCTTTGATAAGGCCGATGAGGAAAGGCAGTTCTATGGTAGATCTGACATTTCTACTGGCAGGTCAGACCCACTGGAATGGGTTCTGAGTTTATGGATTTACAGAAGTACTTTTGTCCCAAAAGGTCTGTCAGCTTGCGAGCGGCTCACGTTGGTAAACAAGAGCAGCGCTTTGCATGGCAGCTCATCACATTCTAGGATTGGAGCTGATTTCATGCGCTCAATATATTTTTGTAGCTCAAGAGCACAGCCTGTGGGTGATAGAGGGTAATGCAGGCAGAAAGATCCAACTGACAAATCACAATGACTAACTGCCTCTCCATTGGAATCAAATACCCCCTATCCCTATTTCTCATTTATATGTCCAACATGTAAAAAAAAAAACTTTATGTATTGAATGCTTGAGCAATTCACTCTCCATATGAACATGATGAGCTATGAAAAGGATTTATAGTAAGATGCGGGCTATAGTGCAATAAGGGGGTTACACTGACCTGACAAATGGACCTAGGGTGTAAAAAAGGCAAAGAAGAAGAATAGAAAGAAAAGGAGTAAGAAAAACAATAAGAAAAATGAGAGAGACAGAAGGAAAACACAGAAAACAAGATGAAATATCAAAATGAACATAGAAATTAAATTGGAAATGAGTAAGAGCAAGGAATAAAGTAAATATACAATTTAAATAAAAAAAAAGAAGGAAGAGTAGAGATTTTAATATAAAAAGGAGAGAGATAGAAAAAAAGAAAGTAAGGAAAAAAAATCAAACAGTAGGCAAAATATGATGAACAGAAAGTGAGGTACGGTAACTACTATGGGACAGAAGGTAAAGAAAGGGGAAAGACAGGGGAACACAACGTAAAAGAGAGTATTAAAGAATAAATGACTAAAAAAAGAAATTAAAAAAGGAAAATAATACAAAGACAATACCATGGGGGTAATAACATGGAGTAAGGAGGGGAAATGTTTTAAAGTTTCCCCCTGTATGAACCCCCCCCAGGTTGTTAGAAGAAACTCACCTCTTCCCGGTCCTATCGCTTGTCCAATCGGACGCATTTGCGGTCACATCCCCCGCTTCCCTCTAAAAGGGAGCATGCCCACACCAGCCATTTACAAATAGCTGCCGCGGGCAGGCACCCTGCTAGAGGGATAGTGGAGATGTGGCCGCAGCCCGAGCATGCGCCGTTGGACCGGGAACCAAGGTAAGTGAACAGGATGACCTGGAGGGGGGGGGGGGGGTTCTCACAGCGGGGCATCCAGATTTTGCATGTCCTGGTGGGAGAGAATCGAGCGGCCGCGCATGCGCAATAGGACCGGGGAGAGGTGAGTTTGTTTCGGTGATCTGGGGGGTTTCACACAGTGGGGCATCCCCGATCAGGGTGCCCTAGGGCAAGGACCAAAAGCCAGGATAGTGAAAATCCTGGGTTTTAGTCCACTTCAAGGTCTCCCAGCTCAAAAAAAAGCTCAGCAGAGTGTGCCACAGGAAGGGGACAGAAAAAAATACCATTTTGTGATTACTCACCTGTAAAATGGGTATTATAAGTATGTCACACACCCCGCTTCAGAATAGTCATTACACTTGGGTTATACCGACCTGTAGAGGGCGATCTTGCAGAGATGTCATGAAAAAAAGTAAGACCCTCCCGGTCCATAAATACTTGGTACCTCCCACTCATTCCCCAGTATTAAGACAGCAGTAAAGGGACCAGGAAGAGCCAAAATAACCAGTAACAGTAAAAAAGGTTTACCATATAAAGGATCCAGAATACCAAAGGGCAGGGTGAAGCGGGGTGTGTGACATACTTATAATACCCATTTTACAGGTGAGTAATCACAAAATGGTATTATTCTAAGTATGTCACACACCCCGCTTCAGAATAGACATTACACTTGGGACATCCAATAGCAGTGTCCATAAAGGGCGGGGATCCAAAACAAGGCAACAATGCACAAACTTAAACCACTGCAGCTTGCAGAACTTTGCGGCCAAAAACAGCATCCGCTGAGGCCCGCACATCAACCTTGTAAAACTTGGAAAAAGTGTGAACGGAAGACCAAGTTGCAGCCTTACAAACCTGCTCAACAGAGGCCTGATGCTGGAAGGCCCAGGATGCCCCAACAGCACGAGTAGAATGAGCAGTAACCCGAAAAGGGGGAACCTTCCCCTTGGCAGAATAGGCCCCAACAATGGCCTGGCGAATCCATTTACTAATGGAAGACTTGGCGGGAGCCAAACCTTTTCCAGGCCCGGAGGGCACCACGAAAAGGGTGTCAGTCTTACGAAAAGAAGAAGTAGCCACCAAATAGTACTTCACACAGCGAACCACATGCAGAGAATGCAAGACCCTCTCCTTGTCATTGCTGGGCTTAGGAAACAAGGAGGGTAGAACAATGTCCTGATTAAGATGAAAGGCAGAAACCACCTTAGGAAGGAAATCTGGCTTGAAGCGGAAAACAACCTTGTCCTGATGCCTCTCAAAGTACGGGGCCTTAATGGACAAAACCTCCAACTCCGATACGCGCCGAACGGAAGTGATGGCAACCAAAAACGCAGCCTTCTGAGTAAGCGTAGAAAGAGCAATATCCTGCAAAGGTTCAAAAGGAGGACCCTGAAAAGCAGAAAGAACCAAATTCAAATCCCAAACTGGCAGCAAAGGCTTCCTAGGAGGCCGCATATGCGTAACCCCCTGGAAAAAGGTCTTAACCAGAGGATGAAGAGCAAAAGATCTTTGAAAGAAAACCGCCAGGGCAGAAACATGCCCTTTCAACGTACTAAGCTGCAAACCCAAGTCCAGACCATGTTGCAGAAATTCCAAAACCCTAGGGATAGAAAACACCCTGCAAGGCAAGGTCCGGACCTCACACCAATCAATATAAGACCTCCAAATCCTAAAGTATATGGCAGAGGAAGACCTCTTTCTAGCACTAACCAGAGTCTGAATAACAGCATCAGAAAGACCTTCCTCCTTCAAGATGGAGGTTTCAGCAGCCATGCCGTCAAAGCCAGCGTTGGTAAATTGGGGTAGAGTAGTTGACCCTGAGTGAGCAGATCTGGCAGAAGGGGCATATCTAACTGATCCGCTGCCAACCGCACCACGTCTGCGAACCAAACCTGTCTTGGCCATCTTGGAGCCACCAATATTGCTGACACACCCTCTAGAGCCAGCTTGCGCACCACCTTGCCCACCATGGGGAACGGAGGGAACAGGTACAGAAACCCCAGATCCCTCCAGTTCAGAGACATGGCATCCACTGCCAGAGCCAGCGGATCCCGCGAGAGAGACACAAATGCCGGAAGCTTGTGATTGTGTCCCCCACCTGTGGCAAAGTGACCGAAACACCATGGGGCTGAGAGACCATTCCCCCGGCGAGATGAGCACCTGCTCAGGGAGTCCGCTCCACGTTCTCCACTCCTGGAATGTACACCGCCGAGATGCATGGGACATTGCTCTCTGCCCAAGCCAGGATCAAGGACACTTCCCTGAGGGCACGCCTGATGCGAGTCCCTCCCTGGTGATTGATGTAGGCGACTGCCGTCCGATTGTCCAACCAAACTTGAACCGGCGAACCCTGTAACTGATGAGTCAAGTGAGCCAGAACCAACCTGACGGCTCTCAGCTCCAGAACATTGATGGGATCGTGAGCCTCCTGAGGCCCCCACAGTCCCTGAAACTGAAGATCCTTCCAAAACCCCCAACCTGACAGGCTGGCATCCGTAGTGACCGTCTCCCAACAAGGGGTCAGAAAGGATCTGCCCTCATCAGATTGCTTGGTTGCAGCCACCACCGAAGGGAATGCCGAACCCGGGGGGACATCAGAAAAGACTGATCCAATGACAGCGGAGGCCGCCAAGAGATGGAGCTGGAGCGTCCTTGTGTGAAACTGAGCAAAGGGAACCGCCTCGAAAGAAGCCACCATCAATCCCACCAGTCTCATCCCCAGCCGGATGGACGGACGAGGGATGGACAGAAGAAGCGGAGTCAATTCCTGAATCAAAAGAACCTTGGGCCGGGGGAGGAGCATCCTGGACTGAGAAGTATCCAGAGACATTCCCAGAAACGACACCACCCTGGACGGAGAGAGGAAGGACTTGGGAAAGTTGATCACCCAGCCGAATCTCTCCAGAGTGGATATCACAGTCCTGGTATCTAGCTCCGCCTGGCTGAGAGAGGATGCCATAAGGAGAAGATCGTCCAAATAAGGCACGATGCGGATACCCTGGGCTCTGAGGAGGGCCATCACCCCCGCCAGTACCTTGGTGAAAACCCTTGGAGCTGAGCTAAGGCCAAACGGAAGAGCCACAAACTGAAAATGCCGATCTTCCACCACAAACCTGAGAAATCTCTGATGCGCCGGGAAGATTGGAACATGCAGATAAGCATCCTTGATGTCTATGGACGTCATGAAGTCCTCCTGACGAAGCGAATTTATGGCTGAACGCAGAGTTTCCATGCGGAACTTCCTGGGACGGATAAACCCGTTGAGAAACTTCAGATCCAGGATGGGACGAACGGAGCCATCCTTCTTGGGCACCGTGAACAGATTGGAATATTATCCCAGGCCCCGGTCCGAGGAAGGCACCGGGCAGATGACAGCCATGTCCAGGAGATCTTTTACTGCCGCCCGGATCCCCTGCACGGCCAGAGGATCCAAGGGCACCCGAGACCTGAAGAATCTGGGAGGAGGCCGGATCTCGAACACCAGCTTGTAATTGGAAGACACCACTTCCCGAATCCATCTGTCCGAGACCTCCTGGTCCAAGACCTGAGAGAAGTGTCGCAGCCGTCCCCCCACCCGCAAGGGTGAGGGCACCCCCTCATTGCTGAGCCGGCTTGGCAGCGGCTTTGGGCTTAGAGCCCCAGCTGTGTCCTGGATGGGCATGTCCTCTTCCCCTGTTCCAGGAATCACCTCTGGAGGAGAAGACGGCCAATCCCCTTCCAGCTCTGGCCCCACTAAAGGAAGGGGTAAAGGAAGCCGCCCCCCGAAAGGGACGACGTTGCTTCTTTCGCTGAGGTAACCTACCTCCTTTTGCTGTAAGAACTCCAGAACCCTAGGGACAGAGAACTCCCTACAGGGAAGAAACCTAGACTCACACCAGTCAATGTAGGTACGCCATACTCTATAATAGATAGCAGCAGAAGTCTTCTTCCTAGCCTGCACCATAGTACCTACCACAGAGGCAGACAAACCCTTCTCCATAAAGATGGAGGTTTCAGCAGCCAGGCCGTCAAAGACAGCGTTTGTAAATTGGGATGGTGTAATGAGCCCTGAGTTAGCAGATCTGGCACCCCTGGCAGATCATACTGGTCTACTGCCATTTGAACCACGTCTGCGAACCACACTCTTCTTGGCCACCTGGGAGCCACTAGAATCACAGGCACCCCTTCCAGAGCAATCTTGCGCAGAACCCTGCCCAGAAGGGGGAATGGTGGAAATACATACAGGAGCCGAAACTCCTTCCATGACATGGACAGGGCATCCGTGGCCAAGGCCAGAGGATCCTGAGACAGGGATACGAAGGCCGGGAGCTTGTGGTTGTGACGGGATGCAAACAGGTCCACATCTGGTAGACCCCAACAGTGACACAGGAACTGGAATACCCTGTTGTAGAGGGACCACTCCCCCTGACGGGACGTCCCCCTGCTCAGAGCGTCTGCTAGCAGATTCTCCGCCCCCGGAATGTAAACATCCGAAATGCATTGTACATTGGTCTCCGCCCATGTCAGAATCTGAGACACCTCCTGGAGCGCACCCTTGCTCCGGGTCCCTCCCTGATGGTTGATGTAGGCAACCGCCGTCCTGTTGTCTGAGCGTACCTGGACTGACAGACCCCTCGGGTGTTGGGTCAACCACTCCAGTACCAACCTAATTGCCCGCAATTCCAGAATGTTGATGGGTAAATGGGCCTCCTGAGGACCCCACTTCCCCTGGAAGCGCAGGGACTTCCAGAATCCCCCCCAACCTGACAGACTGGCATCCGTTGTGACCGTCTCCCAGGAGGGGGCCAGAAAAGACCTGCCCCCTATCAAGTTCCCATGGTCCAGCCACCACACAAGGGACCGTCTGACCGAGGGGGGAAGCACACAGACCCCATCCAAGGACGCCGGGTTCTTGTCCCATACTGACAGAAGGTGAAGCTGCAGAGGTCTTAAATGGAACTGGGCAAAGGGCACCGCCTCGAAGCTCGCCACCATCAGGCCCACCAGCTGCATTCCCTGTTGGAGGGCTGTGGGCACGAGAGCAGGAACCTCGCCTGCGCAGTCAGAGCTTCCACCTTCTGTTGAGGAAGGAATATCCTTGACTGAACCGTATCCAGAATCATTCCCAGGAACGGAGTCACCGATCAGGGGGACAGAGAGGACTTGGGGTAATTGATCACCCAGCCGAAGGACTCCAGGGTGGACACTACCAGCTGAGTGTCCAACTCTGCCTGCCGCAGAGACCGAGAGGTGATGAGGATATCGTCCACGTAGGGCAGCACACGTATGCCCCTTAGCCTTATCAGGGACATCACCCCTGTCAGCACCTTGGTGAACACCCTGGGAGCCAACGTGAGGCCGAATGGCAAGGCCACAAATTGGTAATGCTGATCTTTCAGTGCAAATCTGAGAAACCTTTGGTGTCCTGGAAACACCGGGACGTGAAGGTAAGCATCCTTGATGTCTACGGACGTCATAAAGTCCCCTGGGCGCAGAGAGCCGATGGCCGAGCGCAGAGTTTCCATGCGAAAGTGCCTGTTCTTGACAAATTTGTTGAGGATCTTTAAATCCAGAATGGGCCTGACTGACCCATCCTTCTTGGGTACTGTGAAAAGGTTGGAATAGAACCCCATGCCCCTGTCTTCTAAGGGGACCTTGCAAACGACCCCTAGATCCAGGAGACCCTGCACGGCCAGTAACAAGACCTGAGCTGAGGCAGGGTCCTGTGGAATCCGGGACCCAATGAATCTGGTGGGGGGCCGTACAGCAAATTCTATCTTGTAGCCGGAGGACACTACCTCCTGAATCCACCGGTCTGAGACGTGGTGCCTCCAGACATGCTCGAAGTGCTGCAGACGTCCCCCCCCCCCCCCGATGGGCGAGGGCGCCCCTTCATGCCTGAGGGGTCTTGGGAGGGGCTTTGGGCTTGGACTCCCAGGAGGAACCGGGACAGCATCCTCTATTCCTGTGCCAGGAATCTGGGCGGGACCCAGCGAAGGACACCCCTTTTCCTTGTTTAGCCCCACGGTAGGGGATCGAAAGGGCCGAATCTGCCGCCTGCGCTGGGGTAACTTGCCTCCTTTGGCGAAGAAGTCCAGACGGTCCCCAAACAGGCGCAGCCCCTTAAATGGAAGCCCGGTAAGGGCTTTCTTAGCGGCATTGTCAGCAGCCCATTGGCGCAACCAAACCGCGCGGTGTATAGCTACCACCAGGGCAGAAGATATGGCACACATCCTAATAGCATTGTCCGATGCAGACAGGATACATTTTACAAACACATCACAGTTACACAGTGCATTGACAGTATCAGGTGGCAACTCATCTGTGCCATCGAGTGCATTCCTGACCATGGCTCTGAGCGCTACCGCCGTAATGGCTAAGGCGCAAACCGGGCGCAGGGTCGCTCCCCCAAATGCAAAGGCATGGCATACCAATTGATCAATACGCCGGTCCTCAGAGTCCCGTAGCGTAGTAGTGTCAGGGGAGTGCATAATAGAGGTGTTGGACAACCCTAGAATAGGAGCAGCACTTAACCAAGTCAGCAGGGAAGGGATACTTCCTATCCACACTCTTAGGGATCCCAGGAAGTCTACTGGGATGTTCCCATTCTTTAAGCATGAGGCTATTGAAATGGGTTTGCTCAGGAAATTCCAGACGAGCCTTAGCAGTATGAAAAAGCTCACCCCTTTGCCTGGGAGCCGCAACAGGGGGAGAGATGGACAAAACTTCAAAAATGTGAACCAGCAGTCTGTCAATATCATCCGGGGTCCAGTTCACGGAACCAGACTCTTCATGACCCCTTGACTCCTCGTCATATGACCCTGAGTCGGAGAACAGCTCCCCTTCGTCCGAGGGGGTATGGCCGTAAGGATGCAACAACTCATCAGATTCCATAGGGAAGAGAGCAGAGTCAGGGGTTAAATGCCGCCTCTTAGCGGTGGCCTTACGCGTTAATGAGCTAGCAAGCAATCTTTCACTGGCCAGTCTAGTAGCCACATCAGGATGAGAATCCCCGCTTGTATTGGGGGTTAGACTCAGGCTTGGGGGAGTAGGTGAAGTGAGGCGAGGTGCAGGCCCAGCCACCGGAGGGGTGGGAAGAACCGATAGCGCCTGCTGTGCACAAGGAACACAGACCCGTGCATTTTCACCGCTGCTAGGTAAAGCCCCACAAGCTACACAAAGCCGGGCTTGTCCCTGGATGCAAGCTACCCTGGATGCCCCAATAACCCGCGGGGAAGTGGGAGTAAATTTAATAGTCTCAACCGGGAGCTACACCGGCCCGGGAGAAGCCACCGGAATCCACGGTCTGAAAGACATAAAGGGAACAAGAATGTCATAGCCATGCGCAAGGGAGTAATAAAGGTAACATAAAGTCGCCCGCGAGGGCACTTACAGAGGGGGGAGGGCGGTCTTCACCGCGCGCGAGTAAAAAATGGTGCCAGGCGAACCTCGAAGGGCGGGCCAGAGCTGACCGTGACGTGGAGCGCGCCAAACCGTGACGTGGAGCGCGCCAAGCCAGGGCCCCGCCCCCCCCGGAGAGCGCAAAGCTCCATAACGCGTAGCCAATAGAGAAAACCGGGCAGTGCCGCCTGAAGGAATTGATCGAGTTAATTACCGCAGCAGAGCCACTACAAGCTAAAAGAGAGACGCCGCAGCATCTGCAAAGCCACCGCCGCCCATGCAGTAACAACCATATAGGAAAGGCGCGGCGGCGCCCAATACGCGGCTCTGACACCCATTCCCAGTCAAAAGTGATGCTAAGGCCAAAAGCGTGTAATACGGTACACCGAGGCCGCCATACTCACAAACCCCTCCCCCCCTTTCTTTCCCCCTGGGCTCAGGGGGGAACGAGGGAGGATGGCGACCCTTTACACAGGGTCCACCGCTACACTGGGCGTGGGGCAACTATGCGGGAGGGGCATCCCCTAAAGGCTCACCATCAGCCTGAACCGCCTACCCTTTGGTGGGGGACTGCGGTGGAGCAGGGCTCCGTTAAGCACGCATGGTGCTGCCTACCTTCACCCGACCAGCGCAGCCCAGGCTGGGAGGCACATCACAAATAGGACGGGTGGGAATAGTCCAACAGGGCCACAGGCTGTAATAGCCCCGCTCACCTGCTAGAGAGTGATACTTCATGTCTTCGCCGTCATCACTGCAGAGAAATCTGGGGATTTGTGGGAGGTCCCTGGGTATATGAAGGGCCGGGAGGAGCCTGTTTTTGCATGTCTGCAGTGCACAGCGCCATCTGGCGGAGGATAACCCAAGTGTAAGTATTATATCTGGAACAGGACGTACTGTATACTTAGAATATTGGGGTTTACAGTTTTACCTCATGATTTCTCTTCTGGGAAAAGTGGGCATGGCCTTAGATCTGTGACTCTGTATAATAATCAGCATAATGGGCAGGGTCTGTAAGATTCCCAGAACATGCATAAGACAGCCTGGCTGTGCTTCTCCCCTCTCCCCAAGGTGACATTGGAACCTAGACCAGCACACACTCCCAAAGTGCATGTGCTCACTCCCAAAACGCATGTGTGCACGCCAAAAATACATGCGATACACTCCCAGTGCTGAGTAAGAGGTGGAGCGCAAGGTGCTTGGGGAGTGAGGAGGTGGTGGGGCGGCAAGCAGGGTTGGACTGGAGTGTTGAGCCCACCAGAGAAAATCATTCTTATGGTCCACCCTAATTGAAGCGGCAGAATGCATAGCTGCAGCCTCCTCTCCCTCCCAACACACAATGCTCCACCAGCACACACTGCCCCCAACACACAATGCTCCACCAGCACACACTGCCCCCAACACACAAAGCTCCACCAGCACACACTGCCCCAACACACAATGCTCCACCAGCACACACTGCCCCCAACACACAAAGCTCCACCAGCACACACTGCCCCCAACACACAATGCTCCACCAGCACACACTGCCCCAACACACAATGCTCCACCAGCACACACTGCCCCCAACACACAATGCTCCACCAGCACACACTGCCCCAACACACAATGCTCCACCAGCACACACTGCCCCCAACACACAATGCTCCATCAGCACACACTGCCCCCAACACACAATGCCCCATCAGCACACACTGCCCCCAACAAACAATGCTCCACCAGCACACACTGCCCCAACACACAATGCTCCACCAGCACACACTGCCCCAACACACAATGCTCCACCAGCACACATTGCCCCCAACACACAATGCTCCACCAGCACACACTGCCCCCAACACACAATGCTCCACCAGCACACACTGCCCCAATATACAATGCTCCACCAGCACACACTGCCCCCAACACACAATGCTCCACCAGCACACACTGCCCCCAACACACAATGCTCCACCAGCACACACTGCCCCAACACACAATGCTCCACCAGCACACACTGCCCCAACACACAATGCTCCACCAGCACACACTGCCCCAACACACAATGCTCCACCAGCACACACTGCTCCACCAGCACACACTGCCCCCAACACACAATGCTCCACCAGCACACACTGCCCCCAACACACAATGCTCCACCAGCACACACTGCCCCAATACACAATGCTCCACCAGCACACACTGCACCCAACACACAATGCTCCACCAGCACACACTGCCCCCAACACACAATGCTCCACCAGCACACACTGCCCCAACACACAATGCTCCACCAGCACACACTGCCCCCAACACACGATGCTCCACCAACACACACTGCCCCAACACACAATGCTCCACCAGCACACACTGCCCCAACACACGATGCTCCACCAGCACACACTGCCCCCAACACACGATGCTCCACCAACACACACTGCCCCCAACACACAATGCTCCACCAGCACACATTGCCCCCAACACACAATGCTCCACCAGCACACATTGCCCCCAACACACAATGCTCCACCAGCACACACTGCCCCCAACACACAATGCTCCACCAGCACACATTGCCCCCAACACACAATGCTCCACCAGCACACATTGCCCCCAACACACAATGCTCCACCAGCACACATTGCCCCCAACACACAATGCTCCACCAGCACACACTGCCCCAACACACAATGCTCCACCAGCACACACTGCCCCCAACACACAATGCTCCATCAGCACACACTGCCCCCAACACACAATGCTCCACCAGCACACACTGCCCCCAACACACAATGCTCCACCAGCACACACTGCCCCAATACACAATGCTCCACCAGCACACACTGCCCCCAACACACAATGCTCCACCAGCACACACTGCCCCCAACACACAATGCTCCACCAGCACACACTGCCCCAACACACAATGCTCCACCAGCACACACTGCCCCAACACACAATGCTCCACCAGCACACACTGCCCCCAACACACAATGCTCCACCAGCACACACTGCCCCCAACACACAATGCTCCACCAGCACACACTGCCCCAACACACAATGCTCCACCAGCACACACTGCCCCAACATACAATGCTCCACCAGCACACACTGCCCCCAACACACAATGCTCCACCAGCACACACTGCCCCCAACACACAATGCTGCACCAGTACACACTGCCCCCAACACACAAAGCTCCACCTGCACACACTGCCCCCAACACACGATGCTCCACCAGCACACACTGCCCCCAACACACAATGCTCCACCAGCACACACTGCCCCCAACACACGATGCTCCACCAACACACACTGCCCCAACACACAATGCTCCACCAGCACACATTTCCCCCAACACACAATGCTCCACCAGCACACACTGCCCCCAACACACGATGCTCCACCAACACACACTGCCCCAACACACAATGCTCCACCAGCACACATTGCCCCAACACACAATGCTCCACCAGCACACACTGCCCCAACACACAATGCTCCACCAGCACACAATGCCCCAACACACAATGCTCCACCAGCACACACTGCCCCCCAACACACAATGCTCCACCAGCACACACTGCCCCCAACACACAATGCTCCACCAGCACACACTGCCCCCAATACACAATGCTCCATCAGCACACACTGCCCCCAACACACAATGCCCCAACACACAATGCTCCACCAGCACACACTGCCCCCAACACACAATGCTCCACCAGCACGCACTGCCCCCAATGCACAATGCTCCATCAGCACACACTGCCCCCAACACACAATGCTCCACCAGCACACACTGCCCCCAATACACAATGCTCCACCAGCACACACTGCCCCCAATACACAATGCTCCACCAGCACATACACAATGCTCCACCAGCACACACTGCCCCCAATACACAATGCTCCACCAGCACACACTGCCCCCAACACACAATGCTCCACCAGCACACACTGCCCCAACACACAATGCCCCACCAGCACACACTGCCCCAACACACAATGCTCCACCAGCACACACTGCCCCCAACACACAATGCTCCACCAGCACACACTGCCCCAACACACAATGCTCCACCAGCACATACACAATGCTCCACCAGCACACACTGCCCCCAATACACAATGCTCCACCAGCACACACTGCCCCCAACACACAATGCTCCACCAGCACACACTGCCCCAACACACAATGCTCCACCAGCACACACTGCCCCAACACACAATGCTCCACCAGCACACACTGCCCCCAACACACAATGCTCCACCAGCACACATTGCCCCCAACACACAATGCTCCACCAGCACACACTGCCCCCAACACACAATGCTCCACCAGCACACACTGCCCCCAACACACAATGCTCCACCAGCACACACTGCCCCAACACACAATGCTCCACCAGCACACACTGCCCCAACACACAATGCTCCACCAGCACACACTGCCCCAACACACAATGCTCCACCAGCACACACTGCCCCCAACACACAATGCTCCATCAGCACACACTGCCCCCAACACACAATGCCCCATCAGCACACACTGCCCCCAACAAACAATGCTCCACCAGCACACACTGCCCCAACACACAATGCTCCACCAGCACACACTGCCCCAACACACAATGCTCCACCAGCACACATTGCCCCCAACACACAATGCTCCACCAGCACACACTGCCCCCAACACACAATGCTCCACCAGCACACACTGCCCCAACACACAATGCTCCACCAGCACACACTGCCCCCAACACACAATGCTCCACCAGCACACACTGCCCCCAACACACAATGCTCCACCAGCACACACTGCCCCAATACACAATGCTCCACCAGCACACACTGCACCCAACACACAATGCTCCACCAGCACACACTGCCCCCAACACACAATGCTCCACCAGCACACACTGCCCCAACACACAATGCTCCACCAGCACACACTGCCCCCAACACACGATGCTCCACCAACACACACTGCCCCAACACACAATGCTCCACCAGCACACATTGCCCCCAACACACAATGCTCCACCAGCACACACTGCCCCCAACACACGATGCTCCACCAACACACACTGCCCCCAACACACAATGCTCCACCAGCACACATTGCCCCCAACACACAATGCTCCACCAGCACACATTGCCCCCAACACACAATGCTCCACCAGCACACACTGCCCCCAACACACAATGCTCCACCAGCACACATTGCCCCCAACCCACAATGCTCCACCAGCACACATTGCCCCCAACACACAATGCTCCACCAGCACACATTGCCCCCAACACACAATGCTCCACCAGCACACACTGCCCCAACACACAATGCTCCACCAGCACACACTGCCCCCAACACACAATGCTCCATCAGCACACACTGCCCCCAACACACAATGCTCCACCAGCACACACTGCCCCCAACACACAATGCTCCACCAGCACACACTGCCCCAATACACAATGCTCCACCAGCACACACTGCCCCCAACACACAATGCTCCACCAGCACACACTGCCCCCAACACACAATGCTCCACCAGCACACACTGCCCCAACACACAATGCTCCACCAGCACACACTGCCCCAACACACAATGCTCCACCAGCACACACTGCCCCCAACACACAATGCTCCACCAGCACACACTGCCCCCCAACACACAATGCTCCACCAGCACACACTGCCCCAACACACAATGCTCCACCAGCACACACTGCCCCAACATACAATGCTCCACCAGCACACACTGCCCCCAACACACAATGCTCCACCAGCACACACTGCCCCCAACACACAATGCTGCACCAGTACACACTGCCCCCAACACACAAAGCTCCACCTGCACACACTGCCCCCAACACACGATGCTCCACCAGCACACACTGCCCCCAACACACAATGCTCCACCAGCACACACTGCCCCCAACACACGATGCTCCACCAACACACACTGCCCCAACACACAATGCTCCACCAGCACACATTGCCCCCAACACACAATGCTCCACCAGCACACACTGCCCCCAACACACGATGCTCCACCAACACACACTGCCCCAACACACAATGCTCCACCAGCACACATTGCCCCAACACACAATGCTCCACCAGCACACACTGCCCCAACACACAATGCTCCACCAGCACACACTGCTCCACCAGCACACAATGCTCCACCAGCACACACTGCCCCAACACACAATGCTCCACCAGCACACACTGCCCCCCAACACACAATGCTCCACCAGCACACACTGCCCCCAACACACAATGCTCCACCAGCACACACTGCCCCCAATACACAATGCTCCATCAGCACACACTGCCCCCAACACACAATGCCCCAACACACAATGCTCCACCAGCACACACTGCCCCCAACACACAATGCTCCACCAGCACACACTGCCCCCAATACACAATGCTCCACCAGCACACACTGCCCCCAATACACAATGCTCCACCAGCACACACTGCCCCCAACACACAATGCTCCACCAGCACACACTGCCCCAACACACAATGCTCCACCAGCACACACTGCCCCCAATACAGAATGCTCCACCAGCGCACACTGCCCCCAACACACAATGCTCCACCAGCACACACTGCTCCCAACACACAATGCTCCACCAGCACACACTGCCCCCAACACACAATGCTCCACCAGCACACACTGCCCCAACACACAAAGCTCCACCAGCACACACTGCCCCCAATACAGAATGCTCCACCAGCACACACTGCCCCAACACACAAAGCTCCACCAGCACACACTGCCCCCAATACAGAATGCTCCACCAGCGCACACTGTCGCCCCGCAGCACACACTGTCACCCTAGCAAACACTGTCATCCCTTCCAGTACAGATGGGAGGAGGAAAGTGGGGCTGCAGGCAGGTGTCTTCTACCCCCACTTGTGTTAATCCAATGCATTGCCATAGACTTCTCAGGATCTATGTTTGCGTTGCGTGGGAAATACAGCATGCAGGACTTTTCCAACGCATGCAGCTAGGTGTGAAAGGAGCTTACTAAACTTTTGGGACAAACTTTGAATAGTTTCCTGAATATATATATTTGTATATTACCATCACATTATGTGGCACTGTACAAAGTTAAAGAATATTTGGTAGCATAATAACTAATAATAACTATGGTGTCTCTTTAGCTAGTTGAATAAACCCTTCTGATAACTCCTTTTACCTATGGTTTTAATTAGGATGAATGGACTCACTTTTGAGTAATGGGGCTAACCAATACTTTTATATTCCAACTTTTTGAAATGCTGGGTTCATCATGGTTTTGATAAGACTAATAGCAGCTGGTATTCTGGATAGCTGAGGTGGCAATCCTAACCATTCACATAGTAGGTTCATCAATGATTATACTTGGCAACTGGGATGGGCAGCTGGGCTCTTACCATAGACTTCCCTCTTCTCAGAGCCCTCGCTGCATCTTGGTGCAATGGCTGTTAACCTGATATAGCAGAGATGTGGCCAGCTGCAATTGCTCCATTCAGATTTCCTTGACACTCTGTGTTCAGTGCAGCAAACGAAATATAGATGGAGCAAGCAAAGGCTGAGCAGCCCACACCCTGTGGGAATAAGGGAAAGGTGCATTTTTAAGTGATCCCATGGGAATATTTATGGCGGAACATCCATAATCTGGATGCCCCCACCAGGAGGAACAAGACCCAAGAACATGAAAATCTTGGGTTTTGTTCCACTTTAGGAGTGCAAATGGTTAAGGCCTTTTGGGTAGTTGGGATCATCATGGGATAATTGGGTTAACCAATGATTTTATCAATTATTTTACAGGGCTAGAACCAAATGTCAAATTTTTGATCGTTGGGGTAATTGTTCACATAGCTGGGTACTGCAAAAAGTGTATTTGGCGAATGGCTAAAGAGGCCCTTTGGCTGCTTAGGCCTACTTCAAGATAACTGAACAGTTGGGTTCAACAATAACTTAATATGACTTATATCAAAGGCATAGTTTAGGATAGGTGGGCTAACCTTTCACATCTGGATTCATAAATGATTTTATTTTATGTATTACTAAAGATGTCCCTTGGGCAGCAGTGATCAGAGTTAGAATAATAGAGTTACCCAATCATTTGACATTCAAAATAAGTTTGGGGGAACCAAATGGTGTGCTAAAATCCTCTCTCTTCCCTATCACCCCATTACAGACAGTGTTCAGAATCCCTCCTGCCAGTCACCCCATTAAAGGCAGTGTTCCGGCATCCCTCATTACAGTCAGTGTGCTGCATCCCCCTATTACAGTCAGTGTGCGACATCCCTCATTACAGTCAGTGTGCGGCATCCCCCTATTACAGCCAGTGTGCGGCATCCCCCTATTACAGCCAGTGTGCGGCATCCCCCTATTACAGCCAGTGTGCGGCATCCCCCTATTACAGCCAGTGTGCGGCATCCCCCTATTACAGCCAGTGTGCGGCATCCCCCTATTACAGCCAGTGTGCGGCATCCCCCTATTACAGCCAGTGTGCGGCATCCCCCTATTACAGCCAGTGTGCGGCATCCCCCTATTACAGCCAGTGTGCGGCATCCTCCTATTACAGTCAGTGTGCGACATCCCTCATTACAGTCAGTGTGCGGCATCCCCCTATTACAGCCAGTGTGCGGCATCCCCCTATTACAGCCAGTGTGCGGCATCCCCCTATTACAGTCAGTGTGCGACATCCCTCATTACAGTCAGTGTGCGGCATCCCCCTATTACAGCCAGTGTGCGGCATCCCCCTATTACAGCCAGTGTGCGGCATCCCCCTATTACAGCCAGTGTGCGGCATCCCCCTATTACAGCCAGTGTGCGGCATCCCCCTATTACAGCCAGTGTGCGGCATCCCCCTATTACAGCCAGTGTGCGGCATCCCCCTATTACAGCCAGTGTGCGGCATCCCCCTATTACAGCCAGTGTGCGGCATCCCCCTATTACAGCCAGTGTGCGGCATCCCCCTATTACAGCCAGTGTGCGGCATCCCCCTATTACAGCCAGTGTGCGGCATCCCCCTATTACAGCCAGTGTGCGGCATCCCCCTATTACAGCCAGTGTGCGGCATCCCCCTATTACAGCCAGTGTGCGGCATCCCCCTATTACAGCCAGTGTGCGGCATCCCCCTATTACAGCCAGTGTGCGGCATCCCCCTATTACAGCCAGTGTGCGGCATCCCCCTATTACAGCCAGTGTGCGGCATCCTCCTATTACAGTCAGTGTGCGACATCCCTCATTACAGTCAGTGTGCGACATCCCTCATTACAGTCAGTGTGCGGCATCCCCCTATTACAGTCAGTGTGTGACATCCCTCATTACAGTCAGTGTGCGACATCCCTCATTACAGTCAGTGTGCGACATCCCCCTATTACAGCTAGTGTGCAGCATCCCCCTATTACAGCCAGTGTGCGGCATCCTCCCATTACAGGCAGTGTGCAGCATCCTCCCATTACAGGCAGTGTGCGGCATCCTCCCATTACAGGCAGTGTGCAGCATCCTCCCATTACAGGCAGTGTGCAGCATCCTCCCATTAAAGGCAGCGTGCGGCATCCCTCATTACAGCCAGTGTGCGGCATCCCTCATGACAGCCAGTGTGCGGCATCCCTCATGACAGCCAGTGTGCGGCATCCCTCATGACAGCCAGCGTGCGGCATCCCTCATGACAGCCAGCGTGCGGCATCCCTCATGACAGCCAGTGTGCGGCATCCCTCATGACAGCCAGCATGCAGAATCCACCCATTACATGTAGATATAAGGGTATTTGTTTTTGGGTGTGTATCTGTGTGTTTTGTCTTTTGTGTCCTAACTTAAGGGTAAAGAGCTAGGATCTGGATGAATATACTTCTGTTTAGCACCAGAGGCCAGGTTAAAGGTCTTTTCTGTGAACTATCAAAACACACAGGCTAAGATGTCTCCACATCACAAAAGGAGCAATCAATATTTGTTTTATGCTCTCCCTCAGAGCATTAGGCATCGTCGGCCTTCAGAAATGCTGGCTTTTTCTGCAGTCTTGCATGCCTTACTCTGCCAAACCCCCCCCCCCCCCCCCACCTCAGAAGTATAGGAGGGTAAATAAATGGGGTAAAACTGGAAGATTTGCTGGCTTTATAAATGGTTTGGTAAAACTGATACACAATGTGACTTTAGGATAGCTGGGTCCATCAATGACTTGGGATAATCATGTAACCAAGGACTTTAGAAACAGTTGGATTCATCAGATATTTAATAGAACTATTACCTAAGCTGACCCTTTGGTTAGTTGGCCTTCTAGGATACACTTAAGATTTTATTTATCTAATGTCTCAGACAGACCCTTGAATAGTAGATGATAACCCTTTGGACAGTTCATTACCCATTAGATATTTTGGGTTCATCGATTATTGGAAGAGCAAACAGGCAGAATTGTATTAATAATATTAATAATAATAATTAAACAACAGTCACACCCAATCCTTGAGCACACCGACAGCCCTGCCCCCCTAGCCTCTGACAGGGTGTGTTCCCATGCTGGCCATTCACAAATCCCTGGTGCGGGGGACACGCTCGGCTAAAGGTATAGCTTACTGCAGCTGCAGCTCACTCATTTGCTGTTGGATCAGGGAGAAGAGATGATTTTACAGGGAACTAGAGTGTGGAGGGGGGGGGGGGGGGGGGGGGGGGAGTCACACAGTGGGTCATCCCGAATCTAGGTGCCTCGGGGGGAAGGAATCAGGCAGTCCTGGAGTCTTATCTTCTAGAATCCAGGGCCTCTTTTGGTCCACTTTAATTTGGATAGCACAAAACTATAGTTAGCTCCTGAAAGACCTGTCACCCTTCACCTGCCATTAACTGCTGATAGTGGAGAGGTTTGCCCTAATCTGTATTAGGGGGAAAATGCCAGAGCATTTTATGAAGAAAAAAAAAAAAACATTACCGGTGCTCCTTTAGCAGCTCGGGCTCCACAGACAAACAGGTCGGCGCAGCAGCAGCAAGACACACATGCACAGACACACACAAAACACTGTAACTTTCAGGCTTTCTTGTCGCTGTTAGCATTGTTTGCTTTAGTAGGTAGGCGTGGCCTATGGGTGGGTGGGCGTGGTCTAAAGCTGGTGTCCACTCATAGGCACTGGCCATAAATAGGCTACGCCCACCTGCCAAAGTGGTAGCTAAACAGTGATGTGGAAGCCTGTAAGTTATGGTGACCTGTGTGTGTGTGTGTGTGTGTGTGTGTGTGTGTGTGTGTGTGTGTGTGTGCCAGCACTGACAGCAGCCGGCCTGTGCTTCTCTCACACTGGCTGTAATGAGGGATGCCACACACTGCCTATAATGGGAGATGTGCACATTGCCTGTAATGGAGGATGCCGCACACTGCTTGTAATTGGGGGGTGCCGCTCACTGGCTGTAATGACAGATGCTGCACACCACCTGTAATAGGTAAATGCCGCACACTGGCTGTAATGCGGGATGCCACATACTACTCGTGATGAGGGTATGCTGCTCACTGCCTTTAATGGGGTGACTGGGGGGGATTCTGCACACCGTCTGTAATAGGGCGATAGGGAGGGGATTTTAGCACATCCCAACACTAGGGGGCTTAAAGGTCTTACAATGTATCCATTACATGTGATAAAGTACAGTTTACATGCTTCACAAGTTTCACGGCATCTTCTTGCTGGCCCTTTAGGATGACATCTGATTAACCATATTCCTCATGGATACTTACCCAAATGACATTCAAAGATGACCCATATCTATGCTTCTGGCCCGATTCATAACCCAGTCTAGATCCGCCATTAGGAAAGGCTACTCCCAAACTAAACCACCTGGCAAGGGTTACTTGCTAACCTTTAATAGATCTCTTGCCTGAAAGAGCAGGAAAAGTTCGTATGCATGTGTCTAAATACCATGTTGCTATTATTGCACGAAATTGTTCCGTACTTATTCCAACTCTCCCATCCTAATATGTTATCACTGTCTGTATGTCATGCCAGCTCCTTATCAAATCATTGCAATAATGTAGACCCTTCTTACACTAGTGGTCAAAAAGAACCTGACATTCATAGTTTGGTTTTCTACCAACACAGAGAGTAGGTCTGCTGTAGTTGCAATGCCGGAACACATAAAGGTCTACTCAACACTAAAGAGCTGATTCAGCACCATGAGAATTTTATTTTCCCACATTTTTCGCACAACTCGACATAGCAAGGGAAAAAATCATTATAAAAAGTGTTTTCCCACAAAAAAGAGGAGTATAAAAATACTAATGGTGCTAAATCAGCCCTTAAACCGGACCAATAGCTTGGCACAGTTGGAAAACAAAGGTAGCGGGCATTTTGAAGCTTCGTCTCCCAATCGACAATGTACAGTAACAGGAAGCCCAGCAGTACTTCCTGTTTGCAGGTGGCCTGCAAGTCCATGAGTCGCCATCTTGTTTTAAGATTTCACCCCACCAGGGGTTAGAAAAGGGTAAATGAATTTTTATGTACAGCAATCTAAATTTTTTCGGAGGAGGGATGTATATGAACACTTTTTGTTGTGTTGGTTCAAGTCATTTTTGACTGTTGGTCCGCTTTAAGAATAACACACAAAAAGAAGGATTAAGATTGCAGTTGGAGCTACACTCTGTAAATTCTTCTTTTCTATTATAGTCATATAACTTTGATTAACTAGAAGAGGCATTGAAATTGATTGGGTGAGAAGGGAGAGTATGGGAAAAGTAAAAGAGAGATCAAGAAAAGAGCACATAACAGAAAACAGAGAAAGACATAGTTACATAGTTAGTAGGGCTGAAAAAAGACCTATGTTCATCAAGTTCAACCTTCTATCAAGGGAAGGGGTTGGGGAAAATTATTATTATGTATAGAGCACTTTAAAGGAAAACTAAAGAGATGGTGCAATGAGATATAGCAAGGGGCGTTGAACTAGACAAAGGGAAAAAGGAAAGAAAGATTAACAGAAAAAAACAAATGCCCTCAAGAATAGAGGTGGGGGTTATGGTAACATGAGGAAAAAAAATGGTGAAGAAAGTGACAGAACTGAAAAAAAAAGATGGACATAATCGATAAATTAAA
Organism: Gastrophryne carolinensis; assembly: GCA_027917425.1. NCBI lineage: Eukaryota > Metazoa > Chordata > Amphibia > Anura > Microhylidae > Gastrophryne > Gastrophryne carolinensis. Next base: position 374,012,434 of record CM051235.1, read on the forward strand.
TGAAAGGGGTGGGGCAAGGGGCAAAAAGCATCATAGGGGGAAATGAAGGACAGAAAAAAAGAGGAAAGGTGTTGGCAGAGGCAATAAGCATCATAGATCTTGCTAACAAAATGGCTGAAGTGAACAAAATGGCTGCCAGATATAGTTATATGTAAGGCTTCACAAAAAGGAAGGAAAAACACATAGGAGGGAGCAGAGAGAGAGAGAGAAAAGTAACAAAGAAAAGCAATGAGCTATGAAGAGAGACAAGGAAATAAAAAAAAAAAAGAGGGTGGAGAGGGGGATAATAGGTGAAAGAAATGGAATAGACAAATATAACAAATATCGAAGGGGAAAAAAAAGAAAGAAAAAAGCATAGGCTGGACATAAAGAACATGAAGGTGGCTAAGGAGAAATGCAAAGATAAAGAAAGGGAGAGAGAGAAAAAAAAAGCATTGGGCAAGTGGAAGAAGAACAAAGTAGCAGAAGTAGATGAATGAGAGAGAGAAGGCGGGTAAATAAAAGAAAATGATCAGGAGAGGGAGAAAAGAAAAAAGAGGAAGAAATAAATTGAGATACAAATTGCGGGGGGGGGAATAGTAAGAAAAAATCAGAGAGGGAAGAGAGCAGGGGTAAATCATTGAGAGAAGACAAAACAAGGATAGGAAAAAAAGGAGGGACGAGCAAGGGACTAAAAGAAAGAAGGCATCTTAGAGAGAAACTAGAGTGTAAAAAAGGAGGAAGAAGGAGAAAGTGATCGTGGAAGGTGAAAGAGAGGGTAGAAAACAGTAGAGAGGAGTATAGGGGTTAGAGGTAAAATAAGGGAAGGTAAGAGTAAGAGAGAATTAAACATGGAAAGATCATATGAGGATATGACTATGGCAGAGAAGAAAGAGCAGTATTTATAGAGAAGATGTTGGGGGACCAAGGCACTTCCTGTCAGGACCTGTGTCAATGTCCACCTTGTCGGGTGTTGGGGCCAGTTGGTTGGACTGTGACAATGACTAAGAATGTGTTTAGCAGGCCACATCCCTGCCAGCGAGCTGCTCTTATGAGGCGCCATTGTATGTCTTTGCTGCAGGGAGCAGACTTAAGTATTGTTAGGTGTTGAGAGACAGAAGGCGAGGGACCCCCAGGAGGCCATATTGTGCCGGCTCTACCCTTTGTCTGCCATCTTGACTGGGGGATTGCACCTTGGGTGCCGCAGTTCAAGCATAAAAACACTGGCTGAACTGCATGATATAGTGTTCCAGTGACCCTGCAAATCCTTGGGCCAACTGGCACCACCGCTGCAAGCGTAGATAAAGCAGAGTCCTCGCTGGGATCTGCTGCCTTTCTTTCTAGCCCTCATTTTTTTTCTCTTCTCCTAAACTGATTAGAATTAAGCCGCAGAACACGTGATGCAGGAGCCCGCACGCTCCGAGAAGGGGGCAGTTTCCCAGATGGCCCTTTTGTGGCGCTGGAGCGCCTGAGCGGCGCGCGGGTGAAATTCTAATGACTTTCTAGGGTGTTTGATGTGGCTTATGAAAAGGCCGAGCCAGGCGTTTGTGGAGAAGGTAGATATGGAGGAGCTGTGATTGAGGACGCGCTGACATCACCGCGCTTTTTCCGATAGGATCGGTGTCATTTTCCTCTCAAACGATAAGGCGCCACGCTGACAGAGCGCGATTATGGGAGAAGCCGTGATTAGAAAATTCACTTATTATCGAGCGGGGGACAGGGTGATAAACAGCAGAGGGTGCCTCGAGGAATGCTTCTTGGGTCCCTTAAAGAGATATGACAGCATGAGTTCATGACTATTTACAAAACGGTAATTAGAAACATAAAATTAAAATAAATGTAAGAAAAAAATAAATAAAAAAGTAATAAAAAAATGTAAAAAAGGACCAATTACGAACAATATTTCCAGACTCAACACTTAATCGGGAGCCAATAAATCCTCCAATTTTACCCCATTTATTTACCCTCCTGTACTTCTGAGGTGGGGGGGCAGAGTAAGGCATGCAAGACTGCAGGGAAAACACAGCAAAAATAAAAGCCGGCACCCTTCTGAAGGCTGATGATGCCTAATGCTCTGAGGGAGAGCATAAAACAAATATCGATTGCTCCTTTTTTATGTGGAGACATCTTAGCCTCTGTGTTTTGATAGTTCACAGAAAAGACCTTTAACCTGGCCTCTGGTGCTAAACAGAAGTATATTCATCCGGATCCTAGCTCTTTACCCTCAAGTTAGGACACAAAAGACAAAAAATAAATAAATACAATATATATATATATACACATATATATATTGATGTATCTATCAATATATATATATATATATATATATATATATGAAAGAATACAAATAAACCTCATGGTATGTATATTGTATTTATTATATTAAAAAAAAAAAAAAGTAAAAATTAATATATTAAAAAAAAAAAAATATATATATATATATATATATATATATATATATATATACACATATATACACATACATATACACATACATATATATATATACACACATACATACACATTTACTAAATATATATATATATATATATATATATATATATATATATATATATATATATATATATATATACACATATATATACATACACACACACACACACACACACACACATTTACTAAATGTAAAATATATATACACACTATATATATATATATATATATATATATATATATATATATGTATATATACACACACTATATATATATTATATATATACACACTATATAATTATAATATATATTATAATATATATATATATATATATATATATATATATATATATTATAATATATATATATTATAATATATATATATATATATATATATATATATATATTATATATATATATATATATATACATACACATAGATACCCTTATATCTACAGCCAAACTATAAAAGAACATTTTGATTACTGGTTATAGATATGAGGAATATAGGAAGACAAAAATGAATATAAAGAAAAAAAACAAAAGGTTATCTTATTAAAAAATAAAAAACAGAAAACATGAATTTATTCCTTTTATTGTGTGCAGAGTCAGGGAAACATTTTCACCATGTCTCATGCAATGGGATAGGTTATTTTTTAAGAAGTGGAAATTGAATTTTAAAAACTTGGAAAAAACAGCAATATATATATATATATATATATATATATATATATATATTATATTATATTCTAAAAGGGTCGGGGACAGAGTAGGGCCTGCAAGCCTGCAGGGCAGACACAGAAACAATATAACCTGGCACCATTCTGGTATATCTCCATATTTACAGCCATATACAAACAACTGCAAAAACGCCCTACCGTTTCTCATTCCTATCCACTGGTAAATATATATATATATATATATATATATATATATATATATATATATGTAAAAAACTCTGTCCTTATGGGTTAAGTTTACACCCAGACAGAAAAAACACTAAGATCTGTACAGTATCCCAGCATGAATTATGAGGACACACATGTTCATAAAACAATATATATTAGGGCTTCTCATTCCTATTTACACTTTTAAATGAAGAGGCCAGTGACGCCATCTCTTGGCACTTTGTGTAATAGTTTCATATTAAAAAAAGGCTATTATTGCTATTACTGACTTGTTAACATGAATACTTATAATGAATGTAGCTAAAATATCACATATTTAAATGATACTTGAAATATTATGTAAATGCACGGTGTACTGTAGCACGGCTTTAACACTTTAACACGCTATATCTGCTGCCATGTTTATTTATCCCTCCATATCACACAGCTCCCTGTAACCCTGATATATATATATATATTGTGTGTGTTTGTGTGTGTCTATTCAATATATATATATATATATATATATATATATATATATATATATATATATATATATATTATGGATATTTACACATACACACCTCTTTATATTTATAAATTCTTTATATTTATAATATCTGTATTGAACAGAGTGTATCACATATACACACACACACGCTGTAGATCATCGAACTCTATCACACACTTATGTCAAAGCGTGTGTGACCTGGAGAAAATAGATATGATATGTTAATATATATAGGCAAGTAAGTGAATATGTATAAATATATGATATTTTTATTATGTAAAGAGCGAGATTATATAGAATATAGAATGGTGTTATATATCACACTGCACATCCTTCTATTTTTTTATTTTATCACCTTTTCTATCTCTCTCTAAAATGTATATAGGTATGTATAGTAACTAATATACAGAGTGGATTATGTGATATATACGATCACAATCGTATATATATATATATATATATATATATATATATATATATATATAAAATATAGAGTATATTATTTATATACACATGCTATGTATATTTTCTACACAAACATCATATACATACTTCTTAAAAAATTATATATATATATATATATATATATATATATATATATATATATTTATTTCTATATCAGTGTTATAAAACACACACCTCTCTAATACTACTGTCACTAAGCTCCCCACTCTTAATATATATACATCATTACATTAAACTATTCCTATCTCTCATAATGTCCCATAGTGTCATGTATTAGCAATACATTCTATTTAGCACTATTATTATTTATATAGCGCAGTAATTAAAGAAAGGGTAAAACATACTGTACATAGACTATTAGAAGCGATGTGCCACAGAGTTCAATGTGAATATTTTGAATAAAAGAGGATGTTCTCTCTATGTTCTGATCTCTGTATATAATATATATATATCCTTTACAATCTATACCTATATTGGCTTTCTATATTTATATAGGTGTCTCGGCTTGCATCTATACAGCTATACCTTAAATTCCTTCTCTCTCTGCACAACCCATCCTGTCTCATTACTTGCATGCACCTATAGCTGTATATAATAGCATCACTCTGTCATGATATGAAGCCGTCTCTTGCCGTATCTTGATAGGCAGCCAGTGAGTGACAGCTGGAGACAGATGTGCAGTTTTGGATATAGGCCATACATTAGTGCCTAATGTTATATGTGAGTATTTAGCAGAGGAATCCCACTTCCTTGAGCGGTGTCCATCAGGCAGAAATGTCATGAGAATTATACTAAAAAGAGACCGCAATGCATACAGGGGATATGGTCCAGTTGACCATGGTGAAGGCAGCGAAGGCCGTTTCAGTGGGCAGGTGAGGGTCTATCTTGGGGATGCTGGGAGATCATTGACAGGGCAGCAGATTAAGGGTATCTCAGACGCTCCATTTTCTCCAGGTCACCGGCTCTATTTTGTCTCTCAGAACAGGATCCCTTTATTTTTTTGTGGCGGGGATGTGAACGGTTCAGTAAATCGGTAACTGGGATTATTTAACCTCCTGGAGCAAGTGTGGCTGGTAGAAGCCTGCTACCATTAGCATCTAAAAAGAAGCAGAGTGACAGTGGAAGGCAACACTAACTCTGCCACCGCCGCCAGCAATCCCAGATAAGCAACAAAAACTTTCTCAAGATGAGAAAAAAGGAGCTGAATGTGAGAATCATATTGTTTCCCAGAAAAGGCTCATGATGAACACACATTCAAGCAGTCTATTTTGCGTTTTGAATAGCGCAGACATGTTCTGTATAGCACCTAACAGAGAGCATAGAAGCATTAGACCTTCCAGGTGGACAGCGACTAATGTGAAGGTTTTAAGTAAAATGGACATAAAAAGTAATTTACCTTTTTCTAACTCCTGCTGTGGTGAATTTGACAAACAAAATGGTTTCCTATGGAGCAGCAGGCCGCATGTAAAGGTGAAGTGATGCTAGGTTTCCTGCTGCTCTGCATTGTGGGCTTAGATCAGTTTAATCCAGGCAGCAGCATGGCTGCGATGCTGGGAAATAAAGCTCAAAATGGCTTTTCAGCTTTAAGTGGGTGCAGGAGCAAATGTAAGTGCTGACAGTGAATCAGTGAGTGAGTTTTGCAGAGTTTTTGTTTTGTTTGTTCGGTTTAGGTTTACAGAGGTAGGTAGGTATCCCACTGTTTACAAGGTACAGGTACCTTACTATGAGTCTATAACACTACCACACATTTCCACAAAGCCAGAAACGTCCCCTTTAATGGAACTGATTGCCTGTCCCAGGTGTCACATATAAAAGAGTGGAGGTCTGTAAAAAACAGAACTGTCCCTTAAAGCGGACCAAAATTGCACAAATAAAAAAGCGCAAGGGACTTTGTCACCTTTGCCGCGCAGGTCCAGATGTTCTCTTAGCACAAAGCCGGATGCTGTTGATGCTTCTTCTCCTAGTAATTTACATATAATTACCAAAGGAAAGCTGCAGATTTTTGCCTGGTGACTGACATTACCTTCTCCTGTCCGCAGGTTTAAACTGTGTGACGCTATAAAGGGGTCTGGTCCCAGCAGCCTATACTTTACTGTATTTGAATCAAGCACCCAGGAGAATTGCGGGATACATAAACCTCCCGAGTGCAGCAAGATGGTGGCGAAGGCAGCGGATTTCCTGGTGATGACTCACAGGTAAGTGACCATGTTTATCAATGACAATTTACATTTTTGTTGTTATAGGGAGATCGTGGGTCAGTTTTAAGCTAATTCCTGAGGCTTCTCTCAGACCGGGGCGATTGTGGGTCGTTTATGATCCCCCTGGAATCGCCTGTGAAACGCTGCCCATAGAAACCTATGGGTACTTTTACATCTGTGTCTGGTGTTTGGAGATCGATCACATTGCCCGGTAAAAACATTGTCTGCAGCACTGCAATAACAATTTCACTTTATTGAGTGGAAATCACAAAAGCTAACGCTTTCAACATGCCGAACCCCAGAGATTGTGGGGCGCTTGCTCTGAAAGCGCGATCGCCCTGTAATTATTGGGTGTGAACTTGCATGTAATGGGCTAACACCCAGGCATATGGGTACATGGAGGTACTCCAGTTTACCAGAACTGGAATCCAGAGTGGGTTGCTGGCCATCCCCCGGGGCATGCCAGATCAGTATGCCCCATTGTGTGAAACCGCCCAGGGGTGCCGCAGCACTCACCTCTTCCTGGCACTGCGTCACCGATGTAAACAAGGACAGCCACATCCCCAGTGCTTTGGGCTGTGTGCATAATCCCGCGCCCAAACATTCAGACAGGCTACAGTCAAGAGCATGCGCGCTGCAGGGGGTGTGGCCAATCTCGCTCCCATTGCCGGGCTCTGCGTGTAAAAAGAGCACGCTTTACAAGCAATTAATATGCATGGCGAACGGCTCTGTTTGGACAAGGGCCTACACATATGCCGGAAAGAGGAGATTTTGAAAGAGCGATCTGTGGGGTTTCAGACAACGGGTCAAAACAAAATCCCAGGTTTTGTTCCACCTTAATTCAGAAACACACGCCCACTGAATGCACCAAGGCAATCAATGAACCATGAAGGATGTGGGGTTAGATAAAGGCTTATGAAGGGAACACCAATAGACGATGTTGCACACATGAGTGTGGGTGGAAACCACCACACAGACTACACAGGGAAGAGACAGATAATAGCAATGACTAGATACAGCCATACCAGCAGGTGGCACACAGAAAAGACAGAACCAGTGATGATCATCATTACAAAAACCAGTACAGTGAGTGGTGAAAATCCTAATCTAACGGTAATCCTAACTGAAAGCCAAACCCTAAACCTTTCCCATAAAAAAAGGAGGTACCTCTCAAAAATGTACATGACAAATACATGTAAACCAAAGCTGTAAACATAACTATACCACAAGGGGTATGAAGGGTCATGCAAAAGGGTTTAATCATTTTTGCCTCCCGAAACACCAGGATGCAGCCACACATATCCTCCATACTTGTGGCCCCGGTAAGAGTGATATTTGGCATAGACCTCAGTATAAAAGGATGGCATGAGCAGCACATACCTATAAATGACTGTTTCAGCAACAGTAATTTACTAGAGAAGTTGCAGCCAGAATGGATTCCTGGATCATTAGCCCATGCAGACCCCACCACCGCTGCATGGATACCTTTAGAGGTTTTAGGGTGCATTAGAGCAGTGGTCCCCAACCCTGTCCTCAAGGCCCACCAACATGTCATGTTTTTTGGATCTCCAAATAGCCAGCTCTATTGCTCTGCAGCTGCACTAATTACTCCACCTGTGCGTCTTTGTGGAGATCTGCAAAACCTGGCCTGTTGGTGGGCCTTGAGGACAGGGTTGGGGACCACTGCATTAGAGCTTACCAAGCCTACCCTTGAAACAAACTCACAGGTCATGTTTTTTCCACTCCACCGAGGCAACTAAGCAACCACGTTGATCCACAAATATGCCGATTGGTGGGTCTCGAGGACAGTATTTGAAATGTCTGACTAATATGGTTGACAGCATAGTGAAGAAAGTACAGCACGGAGGTGTGGACTGGGTGTGTCCATTAATGGATAGCAGTAGGGAGAGGGGTTTGACCTATTTCTATAGTTTCTTTTACTGGAGGGGCTTCCCAAATTGGGGTGCTCCAGAGGTGCTTCAGTCCGTTTTCATGCCTATAACTGGAGCTGTAGAACAATTGTTATATATCTAAAAATATCTGATGGGCTCTTTTTATCCCTCGTGCCCCAACAGCTGTCCCTTAAAAGTCTGGGATTTTACTTGCCCCAGGCCCACCCATTGGCACATAAACTCCCAAGTGTGTTTGTCAGATGGAGCTATTGTACTACAGGAGCAGAATATTGTAGGGACAGCCTCCCAGGGCCATGGACAGGAGTGTCCTGGCTGGGGAGGGGTAGTGAAGCCGAGCTCAGTGAGAGATTTGGGAGACAAGGAGTAAATGGCGATGTGAAAAGGGGAATGAAAAGATTTGCAGCATAAATCCTGGGTGAGTGTAGCACCGTAGAGTAACTGCTGTTAAGTTCCCAATGTACAAGTCGGGCCGCTGCTCACATCACTGAACCATTTACACAATTCTTTTCTTGTGTTTTGGTGCAAAGTCTTAGATATGAACCAATTGCTGTCTTTGTGTGTTGCTTGCATTGCAGCAGACACATTTGTTCAAAAATTCTTCTATGTACAGGATGACCACCATTTTGGCATGTTTTTCACTTTCACTGTTCTTTCCTCTCTTAAAGTGGTCCAAAACCATATAATCCTAGCGTGCTGCTAGGTGCAATGGCAATAATGAGCACACTTATCATAGCTACACATGGCAGCATGTCTGATATTATAGGGCTTTGGCTCTAATAATGGACAGGAATTACAGAGTGCAGGGATGCCAGAGAAGATGGGAAGTGGTTAAAAAAAAATTAATTGATATTTATATAATTGGGAAATGGGGTGGCAGTTGACACCTTACACAAATACCATGGGGCATCTGGTTGGTGCCTGCTTCCAACAGTTTACCAGGGTTCAAATAGAGGTCAGTCCATGCAGAATAATTAAAAAAAAAAAAAAGAACTTCCTATGGTACCATCATTTCCACCCGTAACTTTCAGTTGTGTAACCTTAACGTGACCCTTTTCCTTGCCTTCCTTGACTCTTGACTCCTCCAAGTGTCACCTTATATGACTGCCTGGAATACAAAGCTTGTGTTAAAAAGAGATCCCCCAGACACCACCCTTTGAACTTTCAATCTGCCATTTTGTAAACTTAAAGGGTCTTCCCGGGCAGAAAAGAAAATACTCACCTTTTTGTCCACTGCAGCTTATTTGGCCCCGACATTGCCTCATTACCATAGATTGGGTTCTCTCCAGTCACTGTGATTGACATGAAGGGCAGCACAATGTCCTCTTTGTCACTGCTAAATAGTGGGAAGGGCCAGGGACCTGGAAAGTTTTAGACTGCCAAAGTAATAGTTGTCAGCACATAAAGTTTCAGGAGATACAAACAATAGCTAGAAGATTCTAAACTAACTTCTCAAATAGTTGCCAATGGAGAGGATCCCTCTTGCCACGTCATTGTTACTGCACTGATAACCACCAAGAACTGCAAACATTAACTAAATTCAAAAGTGTTTAATCTGAGATCAGTTGGATGAAAAGCTTTCTTCCCAATGACACAACAGCACAAGAGTAATTTGCACAGGCGAATGCCTTTCGTCAGGAACCACTGAGTACATCATCGGGGGTTTTGACACCGACGGATGTTGTGACAGGAGAACAGTACCTAAGCAAGTGCTGGATCAGAGTGTGCCAGTTATAAGAGCACAGACGCACCTATTGGCACAGCAAGACTCAAAGCTTCAAAAGGACACATTCGTCTCCCTTTAATTTTTTCTTTTGTGTTCACCTTTCCGGAACTCTCTTCTTTCTAGTAAATCTGTAGCCGTAATGTTCTATCTGGTAATGCTGCCATCAAAAATCAAAACACTTAAAAAAAAATAAAAAAAAATAGATGTCCTCTTTAATATAGTCATCACAGGGCCAATGCACCCTGCATGGGGACGGCCGATGGGATGCGAGGCACGCAGCACAGTCTTTGTTGGCTTTCTTCAGGAAAGGAGGAGGAAAAAAAAACGACTGGCAATTGAGATCCAGGCACCATTGATTGACAGAAGCTAATCAGCTTATCTCGGTGCTAATAAAGTTGATAGCCTGTGGAGCTGGAGGGAATATCAGCAGAGAGAAGAGAACTTCCAGTTGCCAGAGCCTTCGGGGTTGGTGTGGAGAATCTCTGCTTATCTAGAACAGTGGAATATATATAGTGGCCAACGAGCACCTTCAACTCTTATGCACCCGCGGCTTTCCGGAGATGCTTTTATCGAAACAACACTTACAGGAGGCAAGTGGCATCATTAGGAAAGAAACACACAGAGCACTGTGCCTTGCCTTCCATGTCAAAGATGCTCCCTGGAGGCACTAACAATACATGCTACATGCTACCTGACAGCCAAATGTGCCCCAATGAATGGTGAAACCACTTTATGGGTTTTATTCACTTAGTGAAGGCAGTGGAATTCCCTATTAATTTCCATATTGAATTTACTAAGTCCAATCAAGCATGGCCCAAGGTCCCCTTCCCTACCCCCTGGAAATCTGAAATTGGAGAAAATATGGACTCTTGCTGGGCCCATCATTGCTAGAACCTGTAACTAATCTGGCCTGCCACACTGCACTTATGTTCCCCACATCACTAGTGACCAATAGGCCCACCCAGAATTTACAACACAGACAGTGGGAGTGTTATTTTGCCTGATTTTGGGCTTCTTTTTACTGACAGTCGGGAAGGGGGGGCTCTGCAGGTGGACAAGTAAACAGATCATAATAAAGCCCACTTACAAGGATCCTTTGGGGCAATCATTTCCTTATGATTTAAATTGCCCCCTCCCCTTCGTGTTCACCTCTGTGGAAAGCCTCCAGCCTGTGCTGCATAATCATCCAGTTCTGGGATCCCATGGCAGTCAAATATTGCATTTATCAGTATGTGCTGTAGAGCAGCCACATCCCTGCTCCCTCTGTAAGCCCAACAACCTGAAAGTCTGCCTGTCAATGGTGGCACAGAGAGCAGGGGGACCGCCGCACGATAATGGAACAAGGAAGGATGAGTATGTAGCACAAGGTTTTCTGTGGCAGTACACATTGCAGGGCTTTGCAAATCAGGATGTTCCTAAGGACCAATCTAAGAGAATAAAAAGTATATTTAGATATTTGGTCAACTTTAAGCCATTTTTGACTTAAAGCACTACCTCATATACTAACCCTTCACCATCTGGCCAACTGGAAAAATCAAGGCTTACACAGGTTTTCCTTTATATATTCTACTTTTTTTTAAATGAAAAACCTCAAACTCTTTAGGTAGATGCACCCAGTGAAGGACAGTATCTTCCTTGAAATACAAAATGTGGCAATTTTTATAATTCTGGGAAGTCGGGGGAGAGAGAGACACACACAAGGGTCAAGGGTCATGTCCCCCCAAGTACCGCAGTATAATTTTTGCATTCTCGTCTTAAAAACCCACTCCTCACCTCTTTGACACCATGACCAGAACCATTTTCCCATAAGGCAACACTGTAGGGGGCTCTGCAGAGTTTAGTGTTACTGATACCGTGAGGAAAAAAGTCTGGTTGCCCCCTGGTCCGTCTGGGATACACACTCTGCATTTGAACCCTTGTGCCCTCCCCCTGCACAACCTGCACTTAACACCTTGTGTCTCCCTGCAATGCAACAGGTTATTTTCAGAGGCTGATGGGGAGATCCATGCACTCATATTGCATTGCATATTAAAGTTGGGGGACACACTCTACATTAATTTCAGGGGCTGAAGAGGGATTGGTGCACAATCTGCATATTTATATTTGGGGGCAGCACATTTTTAGGTGTGGGGGTTGACACTCACCCTGCATAATAAGCTGCAGAGGCAAAATATAAATAATAAATATTGCTTAGCCAGTAAGAGATACTACGTAACTCACTATATTTTACTTCAAATATGTGACATAATTTGCTTTCCTGGGCCACATTTTTTTCTGACAAATTCTTCATTATGCGCAATACACTTTTAGTCTATGAAAACACAAAGGTAGAACTGAAGCCTTATTGTCTTAAATAAATAAATATCACAAGTCTCATGCCCACATGATGAAACATAAACTAATTAATGCACAAGAAAGCAAAATACACTATAGATCGTAACAGAAAAACTGTTGCCGCAGTGATTTGCAAATGAGCAATTAACATGTGACTTCCTTTCAATGCAAAAATCAAACCTATCGATCTGGGGAGATAATACCTGGAGGGGTCAATGCGCGATCTCAGGGGTCAGTTAATCCGCATCCAGCTCTTGTAAAGAAATGATTACTTAGAGTGTAATTACTGGTGTGTGCGCGGGGCATTCCATGTATATCAACCCCAACCTCTAACCCCAGGCGATCAATACACACAACTGTACTGAGCTTGTATTAACTAGACGGCAAGCAGCAGCTTTTGGGTCCATGCGCTGCCAACAGTTGTAGAAAGTTCAGCCAGAGAAGCTGTTTGTTGGGATGATACTACATGAGAAACTTGTTTAAAATAGGCCTTACATGAAAAGGGGGCTCCTTACACCCTAGCAGAATAGGCCTGGGAAACAGTCTGTCCAATGATCCAATGGCTAATGGTGGGTTGGGCAGCTTCCACGCCCGTATTTTTCTTTGTATTTCTATTTTTTGTTAATACAATGGGCATTAGCATGACTAACATACAAATAATGAGGGCTTAAAGAGGAACAACAAACAGGAATTTCACTTTCCGGTGAGTTGTTCCTCCATGCAGCGGCATTCAGAATTGGGATGCCCCGCTGTGTGAATTTCCCAAGGTCTACCGAACAAATCACCTTCCAGGCGCTCCCACGACGCAGCTTCAAGTTGAAAGCGAGAGTGCAGATTGGCTGAGCGGACTGCTCAGCCAATCAGCACACTTTCTGTCACTTGGCTCCTTTTGGCGCCTCTGACGGCTTAACACCCGAGTGGCACCGATGGGAGCTGAGTACAATGCCAGCCACATCCCCCACTCACCTTGCAGCCGAGATATGCCTGTGATGCTCATTCAGAAAGGCCGGTTAGAGGTGTGTGGCCGCAGCGCATAGACACGAAGAGGGCTCAGGGGAAGTTGAGTGGATCTAGGAGGTTTCACACTGTGGGACATCCCAATTCGAAAATGTGAAAAAAAAAATGCCCTTTGGTTCTGATAAGTTTTACCAACCAAATGAGAGGAAACTCCTGTGGGGATAAGGAAAGTATCAGTGGGATGTTATTTTAGTCCAGCCAGGGACTTAATTACAGGTGGGTTTAGTATAAAGTCCCTGAACCAGGTCTCGAAGGCTTCCAGCATCAGATTCCACAGCTACCTGCATTGTCGGACAGTGGGTTGAGACAGGGAGCACAGGGTCACTACATTAAGTTGTAGTTTTCGGAGCTTGTGCATAGGAGGGGACCTTGTTAAGAGGGAGTTCCCTAGAAAGTCAGGAAGTGCAGCTACGCATGCTTGATCCCATCCCTTTTGGGTACCACAAACAGGTTGGAATAGAAGCAGAAGCCTCTCTCCATTTGGTATTTGGGTAAAGACTATGATCTGAACTAGACAGCCAACAGTCGATTTCAGAATGGAACACCTTCTCTGGTAAGTGGGGCAATCTGGAAGTAACACCTTGACCCAGATGTCAAACAGTTTGGCTTACCATACGCAGAAAAGCCTTGTAAAGACATCAAGCAAGAAACGCCCACCAATAATAACCTTGGTAGGACACCTGTCTATATCATCCCGTTCAGTGTTTAGGAAGCCTTATTAACAGAAAGGTAGTTTCCCATTCTTTGAAAAGGTTTAATTTTTTTCTTTCATTAATCCAACGCGATTGCTGCTTTTTTGTTCCTGATCCACAATGGGAGAGTAGAAAGCTTAGTTAAACGTGAAATATTATACTATTCCTTTAATCTCTGTAGCTTCCTTTGCATACTAAGTATCCCCTCGGCATAAATATGCAAACTGCATGGCGTTAAACTAAGGTAATATCCACATTCACAGTCCCATAAGGCCACCAGTCAAGTTAACATTTCCATTTTTTAGACAAATTGTACGATTGCGAGGGATGCGATTGTGCGCCTTAAGGTGCCGAGGGTACCTGAAGGATGTACTGTACTGTGTGGACTGATGCTTGTCCTTTTGATATTGTCTTAACTTGGAGCGCAGACATTTTCAATGGAAATTATTTTTTAATGCTCCCTTTGTTCTTTGGTGCAAATGGGAGACAACTTTGTTTCCTAACAGAAAGTGAGAATCGCTCTTCAAATGCTGTGAGTACAAGATAAAACATAAAGGGAAAAATGATGTTTGTGAAAGCCCATATGTGGCAAGTGTTACAAGGGATGCAAACTGGTACAGACAGTCCTGAACACGCAGTGAAATCAGGAAAAGCCGGGCCCCCGAAAAAAACCAAGCCTGTCAGTACTATGAATATCAGGCCGACCTGACAGCGGGAAAAATCAAAGTGCAAAAACACAATTGATACAACGCAGAGATATTTCCAAAGAGAGCCTTAACCAAAGATATAAGATCAGAAAAAAACATATAGGAACTAATCCTACTCTATCCAATTAACTCCCCCCCCCCATATTATTTGAACATCCTGCATTCCCCTACCCAAACGGTCTTTCTCTTGTTCTAGTTCTAGCTCAAAGTGGCGCCTTGAAACAGATGTCTAGGCATATAGTTCCTAGATCAGGGGATCCTTCCCATCTCTTAACCTCGGGTTTTGTATCCCATATAGTCTACAACCCTACAGTGTCTGACCTATTCTGGCTTACAGTCCACACTCCCCGGACCCAACCAACCGCTAACCACTTGCCTGGGCCGGAACTGCTCCAAATGAGCACTGCAATGTCTATCCTATTCTGGCTCATTAAACTCTCCCTAGACCTGCCGTCCACTACGCACTTCAGTGGACCAAAATTCCTTTAGATACCTGGGGCAGGTAGATACTAGTTCAGAGGACCCTTCCCACCTTTCAACCTTATGCCAGGTATACTGTCTGGTCTACTATCCTACATTACCTACCCTATTAAGGCCTACTACCCCACTCACTGGACCTAACAACCAGTTCCTACTTCCCTGTACTCCTCCAGATGGTGCCTTGGTTCAGATAGCTGGACAGGTAGCTGCAGGTTCAAGGGGATCACCCCTATCTCGTCATGTACTTGTGTCATGTACCCTGTCTAATACCATACACTACCAACCATGTTCTTTCCATACTATTCTACTTCCTGGACCCTCCAAACTGGTTCCTTAGAACAGTGTTACCTCTCATCTTTTAGCCTCACACTGCGTTTCCTGTCTGCTATACTAACCCCACTACTTGGACCAAACTACCTATTACTCATTCTTCTGGCAAGTGGCATCATGTAACAGATACAGTATCTGGGCAGCCAGCTGATGATCCAGTTGATCCATCTTATCTCTCAACCTTTCAAGGTGCATCCAGTCTGATCTACTACCCTAGACTACCTATGCTATATAGGCCAACTTCTCACCCTGGACCTCCCAACCATTACCCACTTCCCTGGACCTGAACTCATCGAAAATGAATCCTTGGAACAGCTCCTGGTTCAGAGTCTCCTTTCATATTTTAACCTCAGGTTGTGCATCTTGTCTATTCTATTCCACATCAATGACCCCCCCCAAACCACTACTCCTACTACACCAACTATTTTGGGGGGGGGGGGGGTGCCATAACCATGTTCCTGGGGAGCAGCTGGGTGGTTAGGTGCCTTACTCAAGAGCACTCAGTCATGTTTCGGGAATCAAACCTGCCTCCAGTAACAAGATGGCGTCTTACCACTATTTGACCACTGCACCTTATTCTTATTCCATATCTCTGGACTTGGCATCCTCCAGGTGGCATCTTGGAACAGATACCTGGGCAGCTAGCTGCTGGTTCAGTGGATTCCTCCAATCTCTTAACCAGTTATTTGGTAACGGTGTGTGGGCCATAATAAAATGAACAGGTTCAGCACTTTGATATTTTATTTGTTGAAATACATACTGACATGTTTAAACAAACAATTAGGAAACCCATCCGTAATATCAAAATAAAAGCGTGGTTGACAATACTGGCAACTCATACCAATCCTAAACATATAATTTATGTAGAAAAACTATGACATTATTATTGCCCCAGCAATTTCATCCAGGGGCTTCCATGATGTTGCAGAGATTTACTTCCATCTGGGCTCACCTACCTTGGGATACCTTTGACCTTCAATGTAACCCATGTTGCACCAAGTAGCCCCTCCCCTCCTATACCACTCTCCTCACAACCTCCCATCCTTACTGGGCCCCAATTTAACCGCCCTTTACACACCATTTCTATCTAACCCCCATTTTTGGCACAGCAACATCCTTCCTTGCATAATGCTCCTACATTGCCCTTCACTTCTGTCCAACCCTGCATTCCATGGTTTGAAGTCATGGGCCACATAAAATTGCAGACCACATGTTAAGCATGCTTGATGTAGATGAAATGAACACTATCAACACCTAGTCATGGGGTTTGTTATAACAGAAGTGTGGTTACAGTAAAAAAAAATGCTCACCTGCCTTGTACTGGGCACCCAACCCTCCCCCAGATGCCACCCTGAGCAGCACTGAGTGCAGTGCTACTGCACAGTGACTGGCTTACTAAGCAGTCAATTATTGTTAGGGTGTCAGGTCCCACAGAGACATTCTCTGAGATTTGCTGTGGGACCCAAGCTCTGCATAGAGCTTTTTTTACTCAAATTGGGCTTAGTAGGAGGAGGGTCAGAGCATTTGCCACGTTTTCACAATCCTTTTGCAGGAGATAAATACTGCAAACTATACCCATAGAAGATAACATCATTGCCGTTGTAACAGCCACAGTGTGAACCAGCCCTAAGGAACTGTTCCTACTTCAAAGTTTGAGAAGCTTTAGTTTGGGCTATCCCAGATATTCTAATGAAGACAATTCAAAGCCACCTTCCTACTGACTGTCCTTCAAGAAGAGGAGGAAAGGTGAAATGTTACCCAAACTAGAACAGCTACTAATGATGTTCTAGTTGAGCACAACTGTTATTAAAGTGGACCAACACCCAGGATTTTGACTATCCTGGGTTTTGGTCCACTTTGGCGGGGCACCCCGATCGGGGGTGTCCCGCTCTCTGAAACCCCCCAGAAACCCCAAAAAACTCACCTCTCCCCGCTCCCACGTGACCGCGCCATCCAATCCCCGCCGACGTCCAAGCGGGTGACAGCGGCATCCAAGACAGCGCGTCCGCCGCCCCCCCGCGCGTCACTCTCGGCGTGCGCGCGCCCGCCATTCACAGGCGGCCGGCGCGGGCACGTCTAGAGGGGCGCGCGGGAGGCGGCGGCGGATCAGGTAAGGAGTTTGGGTTTTTTTGGGGGGGTTTCACCCCGCGGGACATCCCGATCTCGGATGTCCTGCGGTGAGTGAGGTGATCAGCCCGGGAATCTTATAGATTCCCGGGCCGATCACCCCTGGGTGTTGGTCCACTTTAAGACAAGAAAAGTAGTGGTTCCTGTATCATTCATGGTTTTATAACTATAACCAGAGAGTTACGGCTTAGTATCTCTCAACACGTAACCATTTAAAAGTGAAATCTCAAATATCTGTGTTCATAAAGCCTACAGAAGCTCACAGAAAAGAGGATCTATTACCTGACCACATCAAGAACACGCTGCTCTCTGCAAGAATGTGTTTGAAAAACATTGTTTCAAACAATATTGCTAAAAGCCAGGAGGTATGCCTCCTTGATGTTGCCCTGGAAAACAGCAGAAAACCTCATAAAGGCGTGCAATGACAACTAGAAGAGAGGGGTTCTCATGTTCTCCCACAAAGAACAGTTACCACGGGAGTGTCACATGTACTCACTACAGAGTTCCAAAAAATTGCAAGTTGTTGTTTCGTGATCGGAAACGCAGGATTAAAAGGAAACTGTCTCTTCCAAAGAATCCCTCTTGGAAAATGTCAAAGAATAAACGGAACCAAGTATTGTGTGAGCAAGCTGAACGGGCATTGATATGATGAGCGCTTACAATTTTTACATTGTTCTTTACAGATTAAAAGGAAAGAATAGGGACCTGTGTTGCCCAGAGGTCTATGAAGGAGCTTTAGAACAGTGAGGGTTGTCTTTTAAAAAGAAAGAAGCATACAGTATAATCAAGAGTCTCTAAGAAAAAATAAAAATGTAATCAGTGATTAAGCTCACAGGATACATTTTGGACTTTTACGATCATAATAATTGTGAGTGTGTGGTAGTGTTAATCCAGATTTGAAAACGTATACGTTGCTTTATTGTAAAAGTCCTTAAAGCAGAACAAAACCCAGGGGGACTGGCCCTAGAATCTAAAAGGCAGCTGGCCTTTCCCCCCGAATTCAGATGCCCCACGGTGTGAAACCTCCCAGGTCGCTGGTATTCCCTCACTATTCCCTGATCCAATGGCGCATGTGCTGGCTCTCGTCCAATCAGAGCCTTTTGCCGTGGAAATGGCTCTGATTGTTTACAATAGGGAGCAAGATTGGCAGCATCCCCTGCATCTTTGGGCTGTGCACATGCTCCTGTCCCAGACATTCAGATAGGCTGGTATGGGAGCATGCGCAACGCTAAGGATGAGGGCGTTCGCAGAATTACATTTTAACTTTGGACTGGGAAGAGCTGTGTTCTACTGTACGACCTGGGGGTTTCACACAGAATGCAAGCATTTAAACTGGACCTTCACCCAGAATAAGAGCCTATCTTGTATCCCCCCCATACATACAGATTACACACATTAAAAATCATCCTACCTGCACCTATTGTGTTTTTTGAGCCTTTAAATATCCTAGATGGCGGCCCGTGGAGTCTCAGACTGTCTGTAGACAGGAAGCATTTTCTAGCTATGCTGCTCTGCATTCTGGGATTGCTGTCCTTTTTAAGACCCCCAACTCTGATCTGTCTGTGCAAAGCACAGCTATGACCCCACCCCCCTGTAAATTTCACCCCTCTCTCCAATATGTGATGCTTCTGAGGCAAAATGGCGGCACCCATATCCTATAGTCCTGAACAAAGTTAAAGTCCAGCGAGGAAAAGAATAATAAGTAAGCAACTAAAAAATTTAAAATATATTAATTTTAGATGCTGGGGGATTGTTTTTTTAAGGGTTTAGGCTTTTCATTAAATGATGCTGAAGGTCCAGTTTAAAGTCCCCTGCTTTAAAATGACCCTATACACAGAAAGCAAGTTTATGGTGTCCCCAGCCCAGTGCCCCAAAAAATCACATATTTTTTTTTTTTTTACTAAAGCCTTTGCCCAATATTCATAAAAACACTAAAATGAAGCGGAACAATTTCTGAATGGCAGCCATATGCTAATTTATTCAGTTACCACTTAGCTGTCATAATGGCAGTTGAACTGCTCCCCAGTACTGAGCTGTTTGTACTGTAACTGAATGCATCATCGCTGCAAACCATTAGGGGGTGGGGCTGCTTAGGCAGCAAGCAATATGGCAACTGCATACAGTTCCTGTTATAATTATTGGGCAAAGACTTTAGTAAAAAATAAATAAATAAATAAACTCAGGCTGTTTTGGGGCACTGGGCTGGGGATTGACGGTGATGACATAATCTTCCTTTCTGGGTATAGGATCACTTTAAACCAGAAGGTGGTACCTGCTTAGAGGTGTATTTTAACATGGGTTCAAAGAGATCGTGAAATCAACCAGGATGTTCACAAGAACGTTTAGTGCAGCAAATTGACTTGATAGCTAAGCAAGAATAAAATACAGCTATGCACTACATTCAATATACAGTGCAAGATGGAGACTATATATTATAACGACTTTCACAATGGGTCATTCGTGCTAGCGATTTCCCACCAACGCTAATGCAATCACATTTACGCATGCTTGCAATCACAATTAAATACTGTGTGGGTCATGAGAGCTAAGGCAATCACCCCGGTATGAAAGGAGCCATAGGGAGAGCCAAACTAATCCCTCCATACGGTTTACTAGAATGGCACACCGAAACCAAGCTAGGGACATTTAGTGTCCAAATGCAACTACAGTAGAAAGCTTCATTACATACTTGCTACTTAACAAAAATGTATTCGGTAACTGCTTCGTTTAACATTTTGGGGCCTCAGTCTTATAAATAACGGTTGTGGATCACAGCTGAATGTG
This sequence comes from Gastrophryne carolinensis, assembly GCA_027917425.1. Lineage (NCBI taxonomy): Eukaryota > Metazoa > Chordata > Amphibia > Anura > Microhylidae > Gastrophryne > Gastrophryne carolinensis. Next base: position 374,033,035 of record CM051235.1, read on the forward strand.
CATACCCCTACTGCAAGCCCAGTATTTTATACCTACCTCTAGTTCCCTCTGCAAATTTGGCCTCCACGTTTGGCCACTGGTCACATTATCCAGAGTCATCAGTAGGGTTTCAGTCTAACAAAGGAATTCCAGATCACATGACTGTTTAGAAGCCAAATGACACATTTTTTTGTATAATGTGTGGTGCAACATTTTAGTCCCTTCATTAGGTACAGGGCTGAGGGCTTGTTTCCGAAGGGGTCAAGGTAGCACCACACATATGGAACATATTTTGTCAACAAGGTGGTGTGGCAGGTGATGTCTCTACAATATGTTCTTTGCCAAAACCATAAGGGCAATCAGACCACAGTTATCTGTAGGACTAGGACATATCTGCGCATTCCTGGTTGAGGTAACAACCTTTGTTTTGTACACGTTTTTAATTGCCATTAGCTCTAAGGTAAATCCAACGCAACATTCTTTGCAAGGACACTGGAAATTAACTTTCTGATTGATGGTGAGCTGCCTACACTACATGCAAAAACTGAAGTTTATAGGTTAAAGTATTAGACCTTTAGGAGGTGGTACAAATGTGACTCTTTTCCAGGGGGTTGCAGTACCACAATGAACGTAAGCCAAAAGGTGGCATGAAATGCAATTTCTTCTTACTGCATGGGTAAAACAGATATTGATTTATTTATTGCATTGCCTTAGCTTTATTTTATTAATTTTATTCAATAAGATCATCCCCTAGTTTAACTAAACGTTCTGGTGCACCCTTCAATAGGTCTCTGCACAGTTGTCAGCAATAGATACCAAATACCTTAGTTGAGAAATACATTACGGTTTCCTTTCACATCAGAAGTTATCTAACATCAGTACTAGCATGAGACGCTGGTACACCCATACATATTCTAAAGACGTTTTACCAGATAAGGTCTTTATGGTGTTGCAACCACAAATCCATTTGAAAACAAGCCAAACAACTGTGCCTAGATACATGCCTGCAGGCCATAGTTCAGAACAGTGGACATCCCCTGCAGGTTTAACTACACACAAGTGAACCTAAAAGAAACATTGCAGTGTTAAAGACAAGGTCATTTCCAATAACAGTTTCTAATTTTTTTCGGGTTAGCTGCACTACATAAAGTTTCTTCACCAATAGGAAATAAAAGAAAAAAATCAGGATATTTAATGAAACGTGTACCCTCACCTGTATTCCAGGTGTTAACAAAAGAGGCCTGTATTGTAAACAAAAAGAATACATTTGGAAACAAAGCTTAAAGTGGACCATTACCCTCCCGTGATCGGCCCGGGAATCTATAAGATTCCCGGGCCGATCACCTCCCTCCCCGCGGGACATCCGAGATCGGGATGTCCCGCAGGGTGAAACCCCCCCAAACGCCCCAAATTACCCCTCCCTTGCGCCCCTCTAGACGTGCGCGCGCCCGCGCCGGCCGTCTGTGAATGGCCGGAGCGGGCGCATCAAGAGTGACGCGCGGGAGGCGGCGGCGGAGGAGCCGCTTGTCCGTTGCTGTCAGATCGCTTGTCCGTCCAATCAGAGCGGCCACGTGGGAGCGGGGAGAGGTGAGTTTTCCGGGTGATCGGGGGGGTTTCACACAGCGGGGCACCCCGATCGGGGGTGCCCCACCGAAGTGGACCAAGACCCAGGATAGTCAAAATCCTGGGTGTTGGTCCACTTTAACAACTTGGCAAGGTACAAGTACAAGAACTGAGGTGCATGAAACAGGAGCAGATGCTCTTACATGCTGGTAGGCCATAGTGAGGCATGGTAGAGGTTGCCCACAGGTTTAAACCGGACCAACAGCCTGGCACAGTTGAAAAAGAAAGGTAGCCATTTTGGAGCTTCCTCTCCCAACTAACATAACTGAAATGCACAGTAACAGGAACCATAGTACGACTTCCTGTTTGCAGGTGGCCTGCTAGCCCATAAGCGGCCATCTTGTTTTTAAAATGTATCCCAGTAGGCATTAGAAAAAGGTATATTATTTTTATGTGCAGAAAACTAAATTGCCCTGCAGAGGGATGCATATGAGCACTGCTTGTTGTGTTGGGCTGACTTAATTCATTTTTAACTGCTAGATAAAAGGCATATAGGCAACATCAAATATTGATTTCTTATTTTTTTGGGTTTACTGGGCTTAATTAATTAATTAAAATAAAAAAAAAAACATAAAAAAAAAGTTTAAGTACTCACCATAAAGGTATTTTCTTCGCATTTGGAGGACACTGAGCTTGCTCTTTATTCAATATGTTTGGGTTGATGGGCCATCCAATAGGAGATGGCGGACCCTTTTAAATAAAGTTGATTCAATTTCAACCCAAGCCAGTTTGTAAATAGTAGTAGTAGAGGAGAATTAACCTTAATAAAAAATGAATCAACTTGAATAAAATAATTTAGTCTGAGGCATATAACTAGGGAGGGAGCTGTGTCCTCCACATGCCCAGAAGAAAAGACGTTTAAGAGGAACTTCTTCTGGAACAAGGAGGATGCAGCACTTGCTCTTAAAGTGGAACAAAACCCGGGATTTGTTACATTCCCTGGGGGCAGCCCAATTAGTGTGAAACCCCCCAGATGGCCCAGTTAAACTCACCTCTCCTTGCACAAGTGTGCGGGTGCTTATTGTTATGTTTACCACTTTTGTCAAATGGCTCACATTGACAATAATGGGGGTGTGAATGGCTGGGGTGGGAATGCGGCAACGTGCGCTGCACATTGTCAACAATGAGATCCGCCCGCCAAATTATGTCAGTTCAGGGGGCAGATCTCATTGAACGAAAGCCCGCACATGCCTCATCAGACAGGAGAAAGGTGAGTGCGTACCAGTCCTCTGGGAGATTCATACAACGGTGCATCTCTGGCCTGGGAAAGCCAGTGCCAGCCCTGAATCTTTTAGATGGCTGATTGGTTTTGCACCGCTTTCATTCAGTAGGTTTGGGATGTCCTAAGTAGTAATAATCAAGGTGGGAACACAACAGTATCGATCTATCCTTGACAGTTCAGAATAATGCAGTTTTTTTGTAAATGATGCAGCATCAATCCGCTCATGCCACATTGTCAATTTGGTAAAACAAGGACCAACTAGCTGCTCTACAGGCTCTACGTCATTAAAATTATGATAGTGACATACCTATTTCACGTGACCACAAAAAGCAGGTAAAGGTGATGCTTTTCAGGGGTAACCCATTCGTCCTAGCTGCTCTAGAGATCTGCTCCAAAGACGCTTGGTGCTGAAAAGGCCCAAGAAAATCCAACAGGTATGGTGGAGTGGGCTGTGAGGAGGAATGATCACCATTCTTATCCACTTACCGAAAGTTTTTTGGAGGGGCAGATTTTCCTCTTTTTTGGACAATCCACGGAGATAAATTGAGATTTAGTCTTCCTAATTACCTTAGTTCTGTTAATGTAGAACTTCAGAGCACAAACCACATCTAAATGGTTTCTTGGGAGAAAAAAGCCTTGCCTGCAATAGTGAGTCTACTTCATTGAGTGAAATTCACTATCGCAAATGTTTTTCATACGCTGAACACCAGCAATTGTGGGGTACTTGTCCTAAAAGCACTGTCGCCCCGCAATCACTAGGTCTGAACCCCGCTCGGCAGTTGCCAAGACTTAGAGGGAAAATTGTCATTAGGGCATCCACTCCCAGGACTACTCTACCCACAAAGTTCTCAACTTTTCTGTTGGATCTTGATGCCCCAGTGATCGCAGAGGGAGTTGATGAATATTTAATGCCCATGTATTTTTTAGGCAGGAGCGCGCACAGAGCATTGCTTTACACCAGCTTTAAGCAAGCATCTTAAAGTCTCTTTGTGGGTCTGGAGTACCAAAACTGTCCTAGGCAGAAGGTGTGGGTGTGGTCAGCACAAGTGGCAGAAGAGGAATTGTGAGCCTGGTCTCTCTAGCCAAATACTGTTTTAAAGTTTAAAGTCTAAACAACATTAGAAACATGAAGGGGTGGGTGACAAAATAACAAGGCCTTGCCCTGACAAAAGCCAATATGGGTAAATGTGTTGGGACTGTAACAGCAAGAAATGATTAATATCATACATAGTCTAGGTATATAAATTGAGGGATCCCAGAGTAAAAAAAACTGTTGTAGAATTAATCTATGTAATGTTTTTGAAGAAAGTGTGCATGTGTATTGTTTAACAAAACGGAATCAAATTGTATTTAATGGCCAAATAATAGAGTGGAGATCAATAGATAGAGTGCGGAAACAAGAACAATTTTTTTGTAATTTAAGCAGGGAACCCTCCCCATTGAGTACCCCCGGCCCTAAATAACACAATAGGGTTAATTCAGCACCGTATTTTTTTTGCTCATGCTTTTTGTGAGTAAACACTTTTTTTCATGATTTTTTCCTAGGTGCAATTCAGCACCATATTTGGCTGTGCATTTTTTTTAACATTTGCACAGCTAAATATGATGCTGCATTGCACTAAGAGTACAAAACATGAGAAAAAGTATGTAAAAAATGTAAGTAAAAAAAATGTAAGTAAAAAAGATACAGCGCTGAATCAACCCTAAAGGGTCAATTCAGCACAGGTTGTAGAAAACTTGGTCTGGTGCGAAAGTAAACTCCCATGCTGATTCAGGGAACACATGCAAAAGCAATCGAGAAAGCCTTTCGGGGTCTCTCGCACAGTGACATATTTACCTATTTAAGTAGGAAATAACATCTAGCAGCATTATTTGAATGAGAAATTAAAGCAAAGATGCTGCTTTCTTATTACAAAGCATGATCACATGACTTCTGCAGCTCCAAAGGCTCTGCTGACTGTTTCTCCTTTCTCCTGCCCAACATACTTTAGATAATATTTGTTCCTCCATATGGATTTGCAGAAATGTAATATTGTTTTATGTATTTTACACTAACCTGCGCATAATGCGTGCAACTAGAAACAGTGCAACAAAACTAAAACATGTAAAAGGCATCAACCGCCACCGACGCAGTCATAAAACAACAGTAGGGTGGGTGTGGTGATCCAGAATGGAAGCAGATGAGAAACTAATTTTACCAGTGAGTACACAAATTTCCTATTTCTCATCTCTTCCATTCTGGGGCACCACCAGTAGCAACGCGTGGGATATCCCAAAGCAGTATCCTCATTAAGGGTGGGACCATGGCAGAAAACCCAACAACTGACTGCAGCAACATAACCAAGAACAACAGCACTGACACCTCAAGCTTAGACCCCCGGTTTCACCACCGCCTGCAACACCTTAAGCCCCAGAGCGGCATCGGCAGACGTCCTGACATCAAGTCTTTAAAACTTGGTGAAGGTGTGGAGAGATCCCCAGGTCACTGTCTATTCCATGGAAGCCTGGTGTTGGAGAGCCCAAGATGTGGCAATCACCCAGGTGGAGTGAGCACTGACTTGGAAGGGCACCTCCTTCCCCTTGCAGGTGCAGGCTTCTATGACTACCTGCCTGATCAGCCGCCAGGCCCTTCTGGGATCGTGAACAAGACATCAGTCTTTTTTTATTTTTTTTTTAACTTGAATTTTCTTTATTTTTCATACCATAGGACAAATACAATAAGTACAGAGCTGTAGTCACAGAGGCAGCAATTCTAGACAGTACAATCGCCACGCTGTTAACAATGACAAGTAAACTGTTTCTATAAACACTCGTACCACTATCATAATAAGCCCGAAGGCTGCGCAAGTGAAAATGGTCCCAATTACACGGATCAGAAACCTACCCCAGGCTAAGGGAGGAGGCACGGAATACATGGGACTACAGGCAACTCTAAGGAACTTATAAAGGGGAGGGTGGAGAGGGGGGGATAAACGGGCCGGGGTGGGGAGGGGGGAGGAGGGAAGAGGAGAGAACAGAGGAAGAAAGAAGAAAAAGAGAAAAGAAAAAAAAAAAAAAAAAGGAAGGGGGATAAGACAGTAGAAGAAAGTATAGCACCCCTAATGTCCACTTCTATTATCGGACTTAAATCAAAAGTAGATTTACGTCGAAGTCTACTGGCATACTTCCTGTATCCAGGGAGACCACACCTCGCCAAATCTCTCCAGACGGGCTTCCTGTACAGCTGTCAGCTTCTCCATCGCCAATATTTGGGCTACCTTATTTTTAAATTCCCTAAAGTGCAGAGTTCCCGTTTTCCAAGCCCTGGCTATAACCATTTTAGCGCCCGTCAGGACATGATAAATTAATTGCATATCACCCCTAGTTCTTCCTTCAATAGGGCTATTAAGCAGGGCAATCCAAGGATTCAGCTCGATCTGACTTCCCAACATTTTATTGATTGCTCTAAAAACTTTTGCCCAAAAGCACTTCACAATATCACAATCCCACCATATGTGCCGATACGTCCCCTCTACTTGGCAACCCCTGAAACAGAGCCCCTGGTTGTCATTTGTAAAATGACTCAGCCGACTGGGGACCAGATACCATCTTAACGTTACCTTAACATTGGCCTCAATTGAGGCTACTGACGCTGCTGATCCAAAGGATGCCCGCCACATAGCTTGCCAATCCTTCAGGTCTTTGACCTCTCCCAGATCTCTTTCCCATTTGAGGCTATAACCTGTGTTAGAAGCACTGCATTTTTTATTTAACAATTCCTAGATCTCGGAGATAGCCCCTCTACCCCTAGGGTCTATCTTACACCGCTGCTCAAATAAGGAGTATTGGGTGGCTTTGTTTGTTCTTTCAGTATCCCTTATTATAGATTTCACAAAATGTTTTACCTGCATATACCCAAACAGATCTCTTGGCTGCAATTGGAACTTATCTCTTAACTGCTGAAAGGTGGCTATACTATCTCCCTGTAGACAGTCCTCCAATCTCATGATCCCTGCCCTCTTCCAGCCACTAAATCTCACCGGGTCCAACACTGCTGGGGGAAACATAGGATTGCCCCACAGTGGCATCAGGGGTAAATGAGCCGAGGCCAATCCTCCTATATGCTTGAGATTGTCCCAGACTTTTAGGGAATGATTTAAGATAGGGTTTTGAATAAACCTCCTCACTTTTGGGGTCACCCACAATAAGCCCGCTATTGGAATCAAGTGGCACATTGTTGATTCAATTTGCACCCAACAGGGGATATCTAAAGTCTCGTGGTATGAAAGGACTTGGGATAATTGGGCTGCCTGGTAATACTTAGTTTCATTGGGGACACCTAACCCTCCCGATCTTTTAGGTCTCAGCATGATATTCTTTGCCACTCTTGGGCGTTTTCCATTCCATATAAAATCCAGTATCTTGCTCTGCAATATTTTCTGAAAGTGTGGTGGGATTCTGACCGGCAGGGTTCTGGCTAAATATAAAAATTTGGGCAGCAGTGTCATGTTGATTGCAGCATTTTTGCCTAGCCATGAAAGGCCATAATCTTTCTATTTAGTTAGTAGATCAAAAAGTTTTTGACGGAGCGGTGTATAGTTGGCTGCCAGCAACGCTTCATAGCTGTTAGTTAAATTGACTCCCAAATATTTGAGAGCTTTTTTTTCCCATTGGAAATCGTAGGTTTCCTGAAGCCGTACCCAGGTCTCCGAGGGAATATTTATATTTAGTGCTTTAGACTTAAGTGTATTCACTTGAAGACCTGAAACGGCTGCAAAGTCTTTGAGGGTCTGCAATAAGTTAGGTAGGGATATAAGGGGATTAGAAATAAACAGCAACACATCATCTGCAAATAAACATAACTTATGGTGATGGCCACCGATCTTTATACCTGAGATATCTGGTGAATCTCTTATTAATTGGGCTAAAGGTTCCATAACCAGGGCGAACAGGAGGGGGGACAAAGGGCACCCCTGTCTAGCACCCCTCGAAAAGGGGAACCTGTCAGATTGAAAACCATTGTACTTGACGTAAGCCACTGGGTTAGCGTATATCGCTCTGATCATACCTATACATTTTGGTCCAAACCCCCATTTTTCTAAAAGAGAAAGGAGAAAGTCCCAGGAAACAGAATCGAAGGCTTTTTTTATTTCAATATGTCTTTATTGAGAGTTTTTTTAAAAGGAATTTTACATACAAGGAATTGAAAGTACAGAATAAGGGTACAAATAAGATCAGACAATATGATGATGAACACTGGCATAAGGATCCTAGGGTGGGAGTGACACAGCTACTGCATTGGTAGGGCGACCATTTCAAATTGTTCATAACGCATTGTACTTTGTACCCCGCATGGGGGAACCAGAATGAGGTACGATCATAGCAGGGTATATAGGGGGATCGCCTAGTAGTGGCCATTGTCAGACATCAAGGAGGCCCAATACATCAACCGAATCCCCTCCCCTGTACAGGGCTACTCCCCAACTCGATCTTGTCCCCTCTCCCAAAACCAAAGCCCCAGGAGCCAGTCATCTCCCAGTGAACCGCTGAATAAAGAGTAGAAACAAAGAGGGAAAGAAAGGAAAAAATGGGGGAATAAACAGGGCGGGGCAGAAACCAGGGCAGTTACTAACCCAGGGAAAAAAGGGACAGGGACAAAACAAGGACAACGACCCAGATAAGGACAAAGACATTGACAGTAACATAAATATAGGTATAGACATAGACAAAGACAAGGACAACAACCACAACAACACCATGCCTGGATTCTGGACTCACAACCCGTCCAGACTCTTCTTCCATCTAGCGTCCAGAGTGAGGACATTAGTGCAAGGGTTAACTCAAGCCCATCAGCCTAGCAACCTCTGAAAGTCAGGGGCGACCCGAGAAACCTCCCACAACGTCCATGTCTTAAGATATCTCTGGGTACCCCCCTCCACTCCCTCCAAAGTCAACTCCTCCAGCCTCTTGATATTCTTGACCTCCCCATACCACTCCACCAGAGATGGTACAGTAGGGGTGCGCCAATGTCTAGGAATCACCGACCTCGCGGCTGTGAGTAGATGTCTCAGCAACCCCTTCTTACTAGATGACACCGGCCCGGGGATCATGGACAGGAGGGTGACCTGTGGGGTGTGAGGGATTTGTTCCAGCGTTAAGTGTTCATATATCCCTAGAACTTTCTCCCAAAAGGCCCGTATCAATGGGCACTCCCACCAGATATGCAGCATAGTCCCGGGGGCCCCGCTGCATCTCCAACAATCCCCAGTATCAGACCCTCCAAATTTCACAAGGTCCGAAGGACACTTATACCATCTCGATAATATTTTATAGTTTCGTTCCTGAGATCTAGAAGCAACCGACAACCTGTGGGTGAGTGCGAAGGATCTTTCCCAGTCATCAGGCTCAAATGTCTGCCCCAGGTCCTCCTCCCATCTCCCACAAAACCGAGGCAACTCCCCGTCCTCTTCCTCGCCTCGAATAATCTGATAAAGAAGGGAAATCACATGTTTAGGAGAGGAAGGGTTTCGTAATACACCCTCCAAAGGCGTAAGCGGGTGGGAGAGGCATGAGCTCGGTGTGATCGATTTGATGTATGCTGCCAGCTGAGCATGTAGAAACCAAGATATACTCCTGGTCTCTCCCTGAGTCCGTAAGGCCGTGACGGAGGGAGGGCCCGACCCCGATACTATATCCCCCAGTCTGACATCCCGGGATTCCTCCCATATGAGGAAGGATCTAGCATGCATCCCAGGGGGAAATAAAGGGTTGTCAAACAGAGGGGTAAGGGGTCCCGGCCTGTGGGATAACCTGCCCCGCTTCAAAAATCTATCCCATATCCGTAACAAAGGGCCTACCAAGTAGGGCAGTTCTCGTGTGTCAGGTCTAGAGGAAGGTTCAATCCAAGGCAAGGCCACCAGATTTAGGGGAGAAATGGTCTGCTCCAGGCTAACCCAACACTTGTCATCTTTATGGTGAAACCAATCTGAAAGCCGGACCAGGACCGAGGCAGCGTGATAAGTCCGAAGGTCCGGGACCCCAAGGCCCCCCCTCAACTTAGCTCTCCACCCCCTTGGTCAGTATCAATCAGAGAGGGGAGCAAAGGCTGCAGCCTAAGGGCAATAATTTTGGCATAGATCTTCAAGTCCACATTTATCAAGGAGATAGGTCTATAGTTACCAGGGAGGGTGGCGTCTCTGCCCGGCTTAGGTATGATCGTTATATGAGCCTCCAAGGCCTGCCTCGGAAAGAGACAGTCAGTGGAGATGGAATTGAACATCTTAACCAAAAAGGGGGCAACCAAATCCCTCAATGCCTTATAAAATCTGGGGGTGAAGCCATCAGGGCCTGGACTTTTACCTGCAGGGGCATCCCCTATAGCCTTAAGTACCTCCCCCACGGTGAACGGATCCTCGAGCTGGTCACTGCTCTCATGGGGAATAGCTGGGAGGGCGGTGTCACTAACGTATTCCGCTATCAAGTCTTTCTCCAGCGGGTGGGAGCCCCGGGGAGGCGCGGGCTCCAGGTTGTAGAGCCTGGAGTAGAAGGCCTGGAACTCTCCCGCTATCTGAGCAGTCTTATGGAGTTCCGAGCCCCCCCCTCTAATCATGGGGATGAACGTAGAACCCTGTCTGGGGTGGAGAGACCTGGCATGCATCCTACCACACTTGTCACTATGCTCGTAGATGCGGGCCCTAAATCTGTCCCGGTACTTGAGGAAGCACTGGTCATAGAGGCTCTTCAGGTTATGTCTAGCGTCCAGTAACTCCCTCAAGACCGTTTGCGTGGGGGCATTTTTATGGGTCTCCTCTAACTCCCCAATACGTATCAGGGTAGCTTTGATCTGCTGAGTCCTGGCCCTCTTAAGCCTAGAACCATGCTTGATAAAGACCCCTCGGAGCACACATTTAAGGGCCTCCCACTGAACTGGGAGCGGGGTCCGATCATGCGCATGATCAAGTTGGAAATTGGTAATGGAAGACTTAATTTCAGCTAAACACAGGGGATCTTTTAACACTTGTAGGAAGCGCCAACTTCTAGAATCCGGTCAAGGAGCGGCCGCAGCAGACGTCTCATCTGCAGGGTGCGACGAGATACATCGGGTAGGATCGTAACTTGAGAGCCTCGAAATGCAATCCTTCCTTTCTCCCAGGCCCGGCGCAGGATTTCCTCTTTGACAAGGAAAAAATGAATTCTGCATAAAACGTCTCTGGGGGCCTGAGGATCCCCTACCGGGTGTCCAGCCACCCTATGTATTCAATCAATAACCAGCTCAGCGTTTGGTGGCTTGCCCAACAGGTCGTTGAATAATTCCGTCGCCCAAGTGCACAAGTCTTCTGATCTAACAGATTCTGGTATTCCACGGAGTTTCAGATTATTGCGCCTATTTCTATTCTCCTGGTCATCTGTCTGAAGCCTGATGTCAATCAACTGCTGCTGGTGCACAACCTGATTTCTCTCAAGAACCGCCAGACGGGCATCATAATCCAGACGGGACTCCTCGAGCGACGCAACTCTAGTATCTAGAGCAGAAGATTTCTGTTGAAGGTCTTCTATTTCTCTGCGTAAGGCCCGCTTGATTCTAGTAGCCACAGCCTCTAAATCTGCTTTGAGCTCGGCCTTCGTTGGAAGACATTGTAAGAGATCCCGTAGGCTAGGATCGGTAGGGGACCGCAGGAATAGCTGGCCCTCCGGAGCCCGGGTCGGGGGCATCCCAAATCGGGAGTCGCAAGATCTCACGGCTGAAGCAGGACCCGGGGTGTACTCCGGGTTCCCAGGCCCGCTCACGGGGCTGCAGGGTAGGGGTTCATCGACTGGTGTGTCAGGTTTGGGGCCAGGCGACCATCCCAAGGGTGAGGACTCCCCGGAAGCACTCAGGCACCCAGGATCATTTCTCCGGCCCCCAGGGGGCAGATGGATCTCCGCCTGGACAAGTTGTGGGCTCCGTGCAGGTCCCCCCCCCCAGGCAGGGGAAGCAGACACAGACCGGGACGGACTATCTCCCCACGCATGGGAGGCGAGCCGGGAGTGGATCGGCGACAGCCACTCGGGGGCCGAGGGGTTGAGTTGTGGGGATGAGATCCCGCAAGTGTGCCCCCCTGAAACCTCCGGTACCGGGTCCTCCAGGGTATCTCGAGCTGGGGTATTGCGGTATAGCAGGGAGGGTGCAGAAGGGGCCGACATGTGTGAGGGAGAGGGCAAGGGGTCCACACAGTCCCGGCCACGAGGCTCCAACCTCTCTCCCACCCCCGCACCAACCTTCATAAACTCCTCTGGCGAGCCGGCTTCAGCTGCGGGGACGGCATGCTCCGGCGGAACCGGCATGTATCCAGCCTGACGCGTCAGCAGCGAGGTGTCCCTCCGGTCACAGTGAGGCTCCGCTCCGCTCGCCTCGGCCTCCGCAGCACAGCCGCCCGATGACGTCACGGCAGGCCCCGGGGACATCACGGCCACATCTCTGGCCCCAGGTTCAGCAGCAGGCACCCCGGCGGGCAGGGGGCCCTCACATGCAGCGGGTCCTGCGCGCTCCAGCATCGCTCCCGCAGTCGTGCGGCGGGTTCCCACGCGCTCCTCACAGGTAGCATGCCGATCGGGCGCCATCTTAGGAGGCTGGGCTCTCTGCCCCGTCGGATCTCGGCGGCTGAAGAAGCTTCCAATATCCTTCTTTGGGGGCTTCCTCGCAGACCCCCCGGTTCTCCTCTTCTTCCCGCTCCCCATCGCAGCAAACAGGGGGGATTCTAGGGACCCAGATCAGCTAAAAGGCAAGGGAGAACAGCAGAGCTAAAGGCAGTGTGTCTTTACTCCTCCATGGCCAGGCCACGCCCCGAAGGCTTTTTTTATATCTAAAGATAGATACATTGCGGATGTACATTCATTATTGGCGATATGGGCAAGTTGAATTGCTCACCTGATATTGTCCCCCGCCTGTTGCCCTGGGATGAAACCAACCTGGTCCCTATGCACGATACACGGTAGGGAGTCAGACATCCTGTCAGCTAGGATTTTGGGGAACATTTTTATATCTGTGTTGATTAAAGAAATTGGTCTGAAATTTGACCATATTGAGTGGTCGGTATCGGGCTTCGGGACCATGCTTATTGAGGCCGTCAGAGATTCCTGTGAGAAAGCCCTGCCCGCCTGAATTGCATTAAAGAAGACCACTAGCTTAGGGATTAAAATAGTACTAAAGACCTTATAATATGACGTCGAGAACCATCGGGTCCAGGTCTCTTATTTACTTTGAGATTCAAAATTGCGCGCTCCACTTCTGCGGTCTTGAATTCCGCTTCAAGGGATTCCCTTAAATGTGCAGGCAAAGCATTTATCAAGGAATGTCTGAAGGGCTCCCAGTTTTGGAGGGGAGGGATTGGCGTACAGTTTTCTAAGTTGGGATGCAAACATTTCTGTGATCTTTTTGGGGTTACTGGTGATATCCCCCCTATCATTCTTTAGCCTAATTGGGCGATATATTTGAACAGGGGATTTCAGTTTCCTAGCCAGTAATGAGTCAGGTTTATTTGCTTTGCAATAGAATTTGTGTTTGATTCACTTTATCGCATTTTCAGCCTTATCTGCCAGTGCCAGGTTCAAGTCTTGAGTGACTCTATGTAATTTTGAACGTAGCTCTGGGGTTAAGCGCTCTTTTGCCTTTTCTGACACTTCAAGGTGTTCCCTCTCCAACTCATCAATACGCCTATTTCTTTCTCGTTTTTCTTACATGCAATTTGAATCAACTGTCCCCTAATAGTGGGCTTGTGGGCTTCCCAACATATGGCTGACCAAATTTCAGGGGATTCATTTTGGGCGAAATATTCAGACAGAGCATTGGAAACAGATTCAACTACTGTCGGATCAGATAAAAGTGAATTATTTAGAGTCCAGGAGGGACCAGATCGCCTACAGGTTAGGGATTCAAGTTTGAGAACTACACTATCGTGATCGGACCAAGATATCGGCACAATTTTTGCCGTTCTCATCACAGGGAGAGATCTCTTGGCAAGGAAGATGTGGTCAATTCTAGAATAAACATTATGTGGATGCGAGAAGTGCGTAAAGTTCTGGTTACCAGAGTTGGCTTCCTTCCAGCTATCCCCCAGGTGATGACTATCCAGAAGATTCCTAAATGCTTTAGATGCCGCGGCAGTCTGAGGGGAGACCAAGGGACTACCAGTTGACTGTCTATCCAGGAAGGGGTTCAGGGTTAGATTAGAGTCACCACAGATCACCAATAGTCCCTGCACAACTTCAGAGACCACCTTGAAAAACTTGCTTAAAAATGCTATCTGTTCTGTGTTAGGGGCATAATAGTTTGCGATAGTGATATCAGAATCTTGGATGGTTCCTACCAAGATTAGATATCTACCCTCAGGGTCGACTGTTTCCTGATTGCATTTGAATTGAGCACCCCTTTTAAAGCCTATTAGTACCCCCCTTTGCTTAGTTTCTGCGCAAGCATGAAATACCTGTGGGTATGCAGCGTCCAGGAACTTGGGTCTGGAGGACTTCGAAAAGTGGAGGCAGATCACATCAGGACGTAGAGCTTTAAATTTCGGGAAAGCGTAGCTCCTCTTGTAAGGAGTATTGAACCCTTGGACATTCAGTGATAGCACATTAGTCATAGTTACAAGAATAATTGGACAACCGTGGGGTTAGAAAGAGACAGAATAGAATAGAAACAGAAAAAGATAGTAAGTAGACAAGTAACTAAATAGTTAAAATAGAAGTGAAAGAAAAAAAAAAAAAGGATGGGATTAGGGAAAAAAGGGTGGGATGGAAAAGGGGAAGGAGGGTAAGGTAGCCCTCTATGTAGGGCCCTTAACTTCTAAAAGAGTGCTATTAACCCTGACTAGACAGGTCAAGGAATGTCCCCACCGATTTAACAGGAGTACGGCAAACTTCTACCGGCGACCAAAAGGGGATACCATAAAAATACCTTCAAAAGCGCACCATAATATTCTAAGCTTAAACAAAGAACTAGACAAAAATGTGCACTTAGGACAAACTATTACAACTTAAACTTTAACTATAAAACTATAAAAAAGGTATATATAAAAAAAAAAAAAAAAAAAATATTTGCTTGTATATATAGGAGGAGGAACAAGACAATAACCTGAATATTGGTATAACCTCCAACTAGGACTAAAAAATTAAAAAAAAAAAAAAAAAAATTAAGGATCTGCAATAGAAGTTTCCTAAGGGTCCAAGACAAGAACATTAAGGTAGCACAGATCTTCAACTGAAATGATCATCCATCTTTAAACATCAGCGATGAACTGCAGCCTGTTAGCCGGCCTCCTCGCCGCAGCCTCTGCACGCTGAGCTTTGGGTGAGTCCTCTGCACATCTGGGGGATTTGACTGGCACAGCTCTCATGATGCCCACCGCCACCATATGAGATTTTAGATCTTCCAGCGAACTTGCTGAATAAGGGACATCCTTGTAAGAAAACATGACCCGAAAAGGGAAGCCCCATTTGTATTTGATTCTGTGCTCTTGTAAAATCAGTAGTAGTGGCTTCATTTCTTTCCGCTTTGCAATTGTGGTGGCAGATAAGTCTGAATAGACTTGGTAACTATGGCCTTGAAATATTAGTGAGGGTGCTTGTCTAGAAGCCCTTTGGATTAGCTGTTTGGTGTTGTAATAATGACATTTTGCTATTATATCTCTAGGAGGGTCGTTTGGTTGCCTGCGCGGGCCCAGGGCCTTGTGGATGCAATCAAATTCGAAGCGATCGACATGGAGACCAGGGATTAATTCTTGGCATAGGGCAGTAACTGCTGCTTTAACATCTTCTATGTGTTCAGGGAGACCTCTGAGTCTTAGGTTAGTTCTTTTGTCCCTGTTCTCTGCATTCTCTAGCTTCGCTATTAGTGTGGAATTATCAACTTTAAGCTGTTGCAGCTCAGATTCTAGGGACTCTTGGGCAGCCACAAATTCCCCCAGCCTGTTTCCAAAAGCCTGCATCCCAGAAGTAACTTTGTCCAGCTCTCTAGACATGTGCTCTTTCAGCGGTGTTGTGCTAGACAATAAGGCTCTCTGCAGCATGTGCTCAAACTGCTGTATAAGTGACTCACTTATTTCAGGCTGTGATGTGATGGGCTGGGGGCTGGCTCTTTCCCTCTCACTCTCCATGAATGAAGCTTCGCCGTGCTCAATCTCCTCCAGATCAGCAAGGGACAGGTCCTCCGCCATCTTGCCTGCCACCTCCGCAGCAGCCTGCTCCAGATCCTTGCTCCGACTGTGCTGGCTCCTCTCCTCGTCGCCGCCGCCGCTGCCTTGCAGGTATTGTACAGCCTGCGTTCTCCCCCCTCCAACTCTCCAGGTGCACTGACAGCTGCTGAAAACCCCTCGGAAACGGCCGCGGGGCGCGGAGCTATCTCAGGCAGCCGCCAATGACGATCCGCGTGCATGCGCACTCCAAAACATCAGTCTTATGTAGCTCTCTAGGAGCGGCCAAGCAATACTTTAATGTCCTGAGCCCATTGAGGGAATGCAGGAGTCGCTCCTTATGGCGAGTGGGATCGAAGAGAGAGACCACCTTCGCACCAAAAAGGTGATCTAATTGAGAGCGGTGTCCGCTTCAAAACCTGCCGGATGGAGGTGAACGGCACTACAAATACCAGCTTCAACGTGAGCGTTTTTAGGAAAGCCTCAAGGGGGTGGGGGGGGGCTGAAGCGCTGATAGGACCAGATCACAGGGCGGGACTATCGACCGCTGCGGAGGCCGAACATGTGCAGTGCCCTGCATGAAAGTGTGGACTAACCTATGCTCCACGATCACCCGTTGGAAGAAAATAGATAAGGCCTTGCTGGAGGAACTCCAAAATTTTGGGTATCGAGAACTTCCTACAGGAATGGCCCTTAGATTTACACCAAGACACAAATGCCCTCCAAGTCATGTAGTAGATTCTAGAGGTGCT
This sequence comes from Gastrophryne carolinensis, assembly GCA_027917425.1. Lineage (NCBI taxonomy): Eukaryota > Metazoa > Chordata > Amphibia > Anura > Microhylidae > Gastrophryne > Gastrophryne carolinensis. The sequence continues at coordinate 374,049,756 of CM051235.1, forward strand.
TGAACCGAGGTCCGAATTACCGCAGCGGACAAACCCCTCTCTTCCAGTATGCTGGTTTCCTGGACCCCATTGCAGAAGATCTGAGCAGTTGGGGAGTCAGCACGGGGGCTCCACTGCCAGGCTGACCAGATCCGGGAACCACTCCCTTCTGGGAAATGCGTAGAGCAGGCTGTACCCTGACCAGGGAATGGCCAGTGCTTCAACTGCCACGGCCAAGGGGTCTTGCACCCTGGACACAAACCTCTGAACCTTGCGATTGTGCCGAGTTGCAAGGAGGTCCACCTCTGGCACGCCCCACCGGTTGCAAAGGGCTTGAAACACGTCCTGGTGAAGAGACCATTTCCCCTGGTTCACCGTTTCCCTGCTGCAGATTATTTACCACCAGAATGTGAACCGCCAAGATGCAAGGAACGTGAAGTTCCGCCCATCTCATGATGCAACTCACTTTCTGGAATGCCTGCCAGCTCCTGGTACCACCCCTCATGGCTTATGTAGGCCACAGCCGTGGAATTGTCCAACTGTACCCTGAACGGAAAGTCCCAGAGCTGGGCAGACCAATGCCTGAGCAGAATTGGAAGACTGCACTCCCGCTGGTCCCAGAGACCCTGAACCATGTGGGTGTCCAGAACACCGCCCCAACCCCTCAGACTGGTATCTGTGGTCAGGATGAACCACCAGACTGGCAGGAAAGACTGACCCACTGCCAGTGACTGCTGGTCCAGCCACCAATGCAGAGATTGTCCGTCAAGATGAAGTGTCGGTCCAACGTCTGCACAGTCGATAGGAGCAGAATTTGTAGAGGCCTGGAGTGGAACTTGGTATACGGGACTGCCCATTCTCCCATCCTCCACTGTTAGGCCAGAGCAGCCGAAGCCACGCCCCCATCAATGCCGCAGGCACGGCAAGCCCGCCCTCTTCCTGAATCTGCCAAAGGCCGGCTGAATGGGTGGTGGCCGCGGCAAGGGTGCCTCCCCTCCCCAAACGCTGGCACCGAGCTCTGAATCAGTATGACCAGCATGGCTGCCTCTCTCTTAGGATGTCAATTCTTAAACCAATTTTTCCACTTAATAGCCTGGCTCTAAAAGTAATTTTGGTCCCTGAAAACCATGACCACATTAGTGAGAATTTCTGTAAATTCTGTAAATTTAAAATGTGAATAATTGCTCGTGTGCAAAATTACACCTCAAAAACGTATGTAAAGATTGCAAGACACAAAAGTAAGGTAATTGAACCGGAAAACCCTAATACAGTTGGTTATTTAAAGTAAGAGGGAGATCAGAAGACACATATGCCTTTTAAACATGAATTGCAGGTACCAGCAAAACTGTATTTCCTCTTGAAATATTAATACAATCGGGGTGTTACATGGTGCCAGAAATTCTCTAAAATCCAGTTCACAAAGAGACTTTACAGAATGGTTGTAACAGGTTTGGTAAAATGAGGGCTTTTAATGATGATATCGTAACTGAAGAAGTCGAAACATGGAGGAGAAAAAAAATCTGTTAAACAGGAGGTTCAAAAAAAAGGTGAATAGACATGCCACGGGCGGACTAAAATCTGCACCATTTTGCCTTTCCCATACCCAGAAAAAATTTCCATTTTTTCCCTGAACAACTGATGTCCCTGACAGCTGAAGATGTCACTCACAAAGAAGAAAGAGCTAATGTCTCATCGAGGAGTGATTATGGTTGGGAAATGTAGGTCAGATTAACATAAATTCTTAGTTCACACTGGTGATTAAGTGTTGATATACGGTCGCCGGAAGTAGAACTTATGAGAGCACGCTTGGGGCTCTTGACTGTCAATTCTAGGGAGAATACAGATGTGGGAGTCATCAGGTTTCCCTGGTTAATCACTTAAGTTACAAGTCACAGACAAGGCAAGAGGCATGTAGTGGGATGGTATAGCAACTTTATGAAGTGATCTGTCTGCTCTTATGCCTCTCAGTGGTGTATCGTTATGTAGTGATGGGTACCAGGTCTAATGATTGTCAAGTTTAAAGTGGAACAAAAAACACAGCCATTGACCCCAGGATCTTTAAAATTCCAGGGCCGCTAGATTCCTTCTCCCCGGGGCATCCAAAATTGGGATTCCCCGCTGTATGAAACCGCCCTGGTCACCAGGTATAGTCACCTTCTCCCCCGGCCCAACAGCGCATGCACCAGCAGCGGCGTATCCCCGATATCCCTTTAGCAGGGTGTGTGCCCATGCCAGGCATTTGTGAACCTATCTACATCACCTAAGCACACCGCCGGCTCCCAAATATCTTGCTCCAGCGCCGCCTTTTTGCTAATCCCAAGAGTATGTATCTTACAATCCTCCCGAGTACAGCACTTGACCTCATGCCGCCCTCTCAGAGAGCAGCCAGCTTTTTTTACTGGGAAAGCAGTGGCGGCGAGGTGATTGGGAGCTGCAGGGGCGACGACGATGGTGAGGTGAGCAAGACCTGCAGCGGAGGCCCTCAGGGAAAGAAGGTGCAGACTGCCAGTGATCTGCAGCTTCATGCTGGTTCATGTAGCGAGGTTTACCGCACCTAAGTTTGAAGCACTCGGCCTGGTTTTTGGTCCACCATGGTACTAATACTGCTAGACATTACCACCCCACGATTTCAGCATTGCAAAACATTCTTGGCCTTACCTACATTTGACACGTTGGGCCAGTTTTCTGATCCCCTTTGCGCCAAATACTGTTAGGCATTACCATCTAAGCCCACATGAGGTCAGCAATAGATGTACAATGACAGAATGTCCTTGGCCTTAGGACAGTAGAAGGTCCTGCCCTTCCCTACATTTGACTCGTTGGTCCTGTTTTCTTCTGATTCCTGATCTGCCATGCTCCTTGATCTCCCACTTCAGATTTCACTTGATAAGACTGCTTTAATAAATAAGTATTTTTCTCCACACCCCCGGGCTTTTTCTTTAAATGTCAATCACCCTTCTTCAGAGTCTAAAAAGCTGTAACACTGTCAGGAATTACCTTCTGAGCCCACATGAGGCCAGCCATGTATTCACAATGAAGGAATGCCCTTGGCATTAGGATGATAGTAGGTCTTACCTTTACCTACACTTGACCTATTGGTTCTGCTTTCTTCTGTTTCCTAATCTGCCATGCTCCTTGATCTCCGCCTTCCGACTTCCGATTGTACTTGGTGAGGCTTCAAAGTGGAGCAGCATCCCTGCTACCCTCTAATAGGGAGTGCGCCTACAGTGGGCATTCACAAATGTCTGGGTGCGTGTCCTTCTAAAGGTACAGCAGGGAGTGGTCGCTGCTCGCACATGTGCTGTTGGGTCGAAGGAGATAGTGAGTCTATCGGGCAACCATGGGGGTTTCATGGTGCCAAGTCTGGATGCCCCAAGGGGAGGGAATCAACTGGCCTGGGTTTTGGTCCACTTTAATAATTACTTCCGACATAGCAGTGAAGTAATTTTATTATAAAGACGAACATTCTTTCTTTCACAAAGGAAATGCAATACTGTCAGGCATTGCCCTCCAGGACTGATGGGAGTGGCTCTGTGTTCTCTGTACAGCGGGGAGGAATGTGTCAGTGCTATAAAAAATTATTTTAATAATAGTAGTAGTATAAAATGTGGGAGGGTATTAGCATGTAAGCTCCTCGGATGCAGAGACTGTTGGGAGTGGCCCATTATTCTCTGCATGGAATATGCTGGAACTTTATATATACGTGTATGAGATGTGTGTTATATGTATGTGTATGGAGGTGATGATATTAAAGCAGAGCAAAACCCATTTCTGTGTCACACTCTGAGGAACAGGAAGCAATGTCACTGCTTGTATGTGCTCTGTACAGCAAGTGAAATATATTGGTGCTATATTGAGCGTTAGCTTCTCTAGTGAGGAAGCTAATGGAAGGAACTAAAAGCACTGTGGAGGGTTACTAAAGACAGTGAAAAAAAAACAGGCACTCACCTTCACTCTCACGCAGCTTGCCTGAGTCGGGTTTCAGAGAACAGTGCTCCCGGTGGCTTGCGCTCCACCCCATCCCACAGCTGGAAGCTGCGGGGCTCCGACTAAACAGCGAGTGCTGCTCACTGTTAGTCGGGGAGCAGGGAGCGCCCCCCCCCTGCTGCCACCAGCCGCTGTTATGGGAAACTGGGAGGTTTCCGAGCAGCGGGCCGGGCTGCAGCTGCTGCGCGGGAGCCAAGGTGGTTGTCTGTTTTTTTAGGTTTAGTAACCCTTTAAAAACATGTCTGAGCTATATAAATGTAATTATAATGTGTGAGTGTGAAGGGGCATTAGGTGTAAGCTCCACTGGTGGAGAGGTTGATCGAAGGAGCTTAGTGTTCTCCATACAGTGCTACAAAAAGCGTTGGAGTGATATAAATGTATATAATAAAAACCAGAGACTGGTGGGAATAATTTGGAGTGATTTAAATACAGGAAATAAAATAAATATGTCACCAGAACAACAAAGCACAGCTCGATAAGCATAAGACAAGCAGCAATTTGTTCTGTGAAATCCATTTCCTCTGATATGACAGAAAGCGAGAGGCGCTGGTTGGAGACAAGCTGAGCGGTATCCTCTTCTTCTGCATTTTCGTCATGTCTGGAATACAGTTTGGGTCTCGTGTGATTAATTACTGGTACCTGGTTAGCGGCGGGTACGTGGCCCTGTGCTGGTCGGCCGCCCCTCGGAAAGGCTGGATGGGTCCATCTCAGCGGGAAGATAAATATTGTTCTCGTCCTTCTCACTTACAATTTCCCGGCAAGGCAGAGATTCTCTTTCCTCCCATCATAGCGACCTTTGAAATGAGAAACCTACCATGCTGTTACCTGTCAGATGTGGTTTTTCTATCAGAATCCGGCTAGATTTTTTTTTCTCATACGCGCGTGGTACTTCAGACGCTGGTACGATGGGAGGAAACCTCGAAGGCCATCTTTGAAAAGTGGTTTCAAAGTTAGAGGGGAAATGAAAGAAAGGAGAAGGAGGCGTGCTCCATGCAGCAAAGGCTCGCCGATGTACTATGGCTGAGACTGAAGTCAGATGCCGGAATGCAGTCCAGAAGGCATTTCAACAGAACTGCACAGCGAGTGTTTAACCAAGCCGATTCATTGCTGGGCAATGACCAATGAGTGCCAACAGCTCTTTGATGGTTTGATTGACAGAGCATGCTGGGATATGTAGTTCGCCAGCAGCTGGAGGGCTGAAAGCAGCTTTAAAAGGGGATTCTGCATTGTCACTTTATCCCGATCTTTCCTGAACTTTTTAAAAGCTACAGTGGAAAAAAAAGTCTTTACAAGTTTTTGTTGCGTAAAGAAAACCAAGAAGACTCATTTCCAAACTTTTTCCACCTTTACCGTCAACTATAATATTAACAGCTCCATTTACAAACAAGGTGAAATGTTTTAGGGTGGCAAAAAAAATTCATTCTTCTTGGTATACTATTTTACATAGCGAAAAAATACAATTTTAACAGGGGTGTTTAGACCTTTATAACCACCGTAGGTTAAACACCCAATTGCAATAAATCTATTACAGTGTGGTGAAAAGACATTTAGGTCGGATATAACCTATATAAAGCAACCTCAGGTTTCGGTTGGCTTCTACCTGCATATTATGCTGTTTGCGTTGTGGTACAAACATTTTATGGGGTGGGCTGTGTTGTAGCGGTAGGAAATAGGCAGGCTAGGAAACAAAATAATGGGGTGGTTTACAGTACAGAGTAGTCAAGCTAAGCCTAAAGGTATGATTGTAGTACATACAGAGGACTGAGGTCTGGGCGCAGTAAGATGAATTGTAAGATGATTAGTACTTGTGCTGGATTACAGTACAAATGGACGGTACTTAAAGCAGACCAAAACCCACTGAGCTTGTGAAATACATTTGGCCAAAGCCCTTGCCGATACTCACTTCTTAGGGTGTAGAACTAGAAATGAATATTGTTGCTCTTCCAATCGTTTTGGAACACTGATTTTTTTGCTTTCCCTCGGTGTGATATAGCAGGCGATCAGTCATTGCATAAGCGTGACAATGACATCATTGCCACACACAACAGTGGCAATGAATGGAGGAGGCAGAGCTTTACAGCTAAAACAGGCGCCATTATCTGGGATTAGAGTGAAGCAGGAGCAGTGAAAACTGGCAAAAGGTTCTCCTCATGTGGGTAGCAATTCAGGGGTTGCTAGTTAAAAATGTGGGTTTTGGTATGCTTTAAACTGGACCTTCAGCATCATTTAATGAAAAGCCCAAATCCTGCAGTACAGATGAATAGATTACAGGTCTGCCAGACTGGTTTAGGGACTGGACCATGGGTCAGGAGTCAGTATAGAGGAAATTTTTTCTTCAACAGCATCCTGTGACATTCCAAATTCAAAACGCCAGAATCAGTCAGGTTGTGCAATGCCCTGTAATAGCATATAAGAAAATATGTCACCATCCACTCCTACCTGTGTGCACGTGTTTCGGCTTTTGACCTTCGTCAGCACGGGGCTGGAATTGGAGGGTTATGTTCTGCCTTTCTTTTTGCCACCAATAATACATGCTTTGTCTTTTCCTTTTATACTGTGTTTATTTAGCACATAATAACACAGATGATGTATGTTCCTATCCCTGTTTTTCACGTGATTTATATATATCATGCATACTACACCATTCCCTGAGGACAATAAGTGGGGCTACTTATGGCCCCTATCAGGAGTTTTTTAATCTTATGTGGACTAAACAGGCCTGGCTTAGCTTGATGTAAGATCCTTCCTGGAATTTCCCTGGGGCTTATATTGCTGTTCCCCACAATACCCTTGGCATCAATTTAAATATGCTTTAGTTCCTCACTGCATCTTTTGAGTTCACTTTCAGTTCTATGCATCCTATACTATTGAATCAGGTTACCTAGTGCCACTAACGATGAGCGGTTTATATATATATATAAACATAATTTTCGTTTTTACCAGCTCATTGTTCATTGTTTTGCACTGAGGAGACTCTGTATATTATATTCATAAGTCATTATGTATGTATAGGATAATGTCTTATATACTGTATGATAGTTTATCTATGTTTGATGCGATACGTTTATCATCACTATATTAGGGATACTTCATGGTGGTAATTGATTAATGTTCTTTTCCATGTGTTTATTTGCAAATGGTATTATCATTGAGGATCCTTTGTTTATCTACATATGAGCTCGTTTTTATGGACCACTTAGCGCAGCGTTGGCGCGCGCTGCGGGGCTCCCCGGTCTTCCTCCGGCAGTTTCTGTTGCCCAGTGCCTCCCTACAGGTCAATATGGCTTGTTGGTTTGGTTGTCTGGGCAACGCTTACACTCTGGCGTCTGGGCTGGAGGCGGAACGCGCGCTCTCACTGGCTGTATTCCCCAGTGTCACATGAGAGGGCTCTTCCCTCTGATTGGCCCGTGGTCACTGCCTGTGATTGGCCGGCGCGTCCTCCTCCATTCCGGACGTCACTACTGCCCGTCGATCGCGGCTGCGGGCTGCGCTACTGCTCCAGGTGAGTCCTCCTCTTATTACTATTTAATGATTTGGTTCTAGGGGTACCCCCATCTATGATTAAGGGCCGATGAAGGACCCGAAACGCGTCAGAGGGCCCCACTTTTCCTTTTCCCCGAGTTCTATACTGTTTTTATCTGGCTTTGGATGTTTTTGACTTGTCTTGGAGACACTGATGATTTTAATACTTTTGGAATAAAGAATATACTTTTAAGTAAGTGCGGATCCACCATTTTTTCTTCTACCTGGAGTTGGAGGGTGACATGGAGGGTGATGCTTGGAGTGCCAAAACATTGCCATCAGCCAGGCTGAGATCCAAGTTGTTGCCGTAGGCAAAAGATTCTAGGAGAAATTCTATTATCCTTGACTTGTATGCTCCATGCAAATACTTTCTGTTTTAGGAAATAATTATCTGCATTGTACCTTTAATAGATCCCTTTAATCCCCCTATACTGTCTAACATAGGCCTCTACCTAATTAGGCTTATGGCGACATTCTGACACGCCAAGCTTCACCCCCCCCCCCCCCATGTCACCATCCAAATCCTGTCCTGTGCCGATGAGGGTCAAAAGCCCAAAACACATGTACACAGGTAGGAGTGGATGGTGACATATTATCTTACATGCTATTCTAGAGCATTGCACAACCTGGCTGATCCGCGCACTTAAGATATAGCTTTAAAATATGTTAAAAAGATAATTTGCATGGGCCCGCCTACTGCAAGGGATTTTGGGGGAAATTCCATTATGCTTGGCTCGTATGCCCCATGCAAATCTTTCTGTTTTAGGAAAGCATTCCCTGCCTACTTTTAATTCCCCTTTACTGCCTAACATGGTTCTCCACCTAACGAGGCTTATGATGATATTCTGGCACTCCAAGCATCACCCCCCACGTCACCATCTGTGCTGACGAAGGTCAAGAGCCCAAAAGACGTGTACACAGGTAGATGTGGATGTTGACATATTTACTTTTATGCTATTCCAAAACAGCCTGGCTAATCCTTGGGGACTTTGGGATTCTGGGAGAAATTCCATTATCCTTTGGCAGTAAGACCCATGTAAATACTTTCTGTTTTAGGAAAGCATTCTCTACCCGGAAGGGACCTAGATAGAGTTGTGGGTTTGCAACAGATCTCCAAATTGTTTACACAAAAAAAAAAAACTGAAAAAAATCTCATTAATGTCATGTTATCAGTGAGGTGGGATTTACTTCTGCTCAGCAGGCAAGAAGCCTCTACTACAGCTCTATTTGTCAAGTCAAGTGGGGTCAACACTAATTGTCGACAGCAAACAAATGAGCTGGATGAGCAGGGTGGCAACAGTTGGCAATTACAGAGGGCAGACAATGAAGCAGAATAAAATGAGCACTGTCATCAGACAAGTCTATTTACTAAGCTGGTCTCAGCTCAGCAGCCCCATGCTCAAATTTCCATTAGTCACCATGCTAGGCCACTTCTACAACACATGCCAAAACGAAAACATGAATTCTAAACAGCAAAACAGACAGAGGGATGAGGGATCATTAGATCGTAGTCTTATCATTCTTTTAAAAAGCAGCCAGGTATTGACCCGTATGTGTCAACATTGTCAACAGGCCTGATTGTGAACCCAGATGAGGACACTCACCATGGTTTTGGCACCTGTCTATATGGCATGAATACTGCCACCACACATGTTAGGTAGTGTACTACATAAGGCAATGGACTTGTATGTAACGAATGATATAAGACCAGAGTTCAAATCCTGGTAGTTCTAACGTACCCGTGGCCTGTGGAAATGTCATCAACAAGCCTAACCATAAACAAAGAAGAGGAGACGCAACATGGTTTTGACATCTGTTTATGGGACACTAATATTTGTGTAGCAATCCAGATTTCAGGTCTTGATATCTCAAATGCACCTTAACAAACATGCGTCCTGTGGAAACAAAACCTGGGGATCCAAAGTTTCCTATGCCACACACCCAATGTCATGTATGAAGAGTGGCAAAAGAGCAGTTGGTGTAATTTTGAGGAATCAGAGTTCCACTTTAGGCCTTTATCATTAATTCCTAGTAAATGTATTGAGACTAAAAGTGCACATTTCTCTGTATTCTTTTTTGAGAACCTCACCGAGTTTTAGAGATCAGATTTCCACTCTAAGTCATGCTTGATAAATTATGATTAATCCCCAGTAAATGTCAAAGGACTGGAATTACACAAAGCCAATTTACATTATATTAAGAACAAATTCTATTTTACAGGAAAAACTTACCGGTCTCCACCGCTATCTGGTATCCGGCCTCTAGCCTTCGTGATGATCTTTCCAACCTCTCTGTGTTATCCAACAGGTGAGCCCTCTGGTAAAAGAAAACAGGTTACAAGGATCAGCCAAAGTAATAGGCAGCTCAACAAAGTACAAATTAGTGATCAAGTGAGAGAGCAGGAGCTCATTTTCACTTCTGTAGATATAGCATGTTTTTGGCAAACCAAAAAAGCAAGGACATGACACACATTGTATTCTACAAAGATAGTTTTCATGCATTCTAATGCATTAGAATGTTTTTTAATGAGGCACCACAGTTTAACTCAAATGCACCTTGTTGAACATGTGGCTTGAAACCAAGCCCTGAGACAAAGGCCAAAAAGTATTTTATCCTTAAAGGAGCACTATCGCGAAAAATGCCCAGTGATAAAAATACATATAAATATGCTGGATGGCGGGAGGAGAGGTCAGTTATATAAAACAATCAACAAAATATCCCACCAGGCTTGCTTTTTTTATTTTGAAGGAAGGAAGTGGACATCTGGGGTGACAGGTCCTGTCACCCCTGATAGACTACACCTGTCACCCCTGGATTTTAATCCTACCATGAGTGGATAAACCACAAGCTTGGCGGAGTTTTATCTAGTTTGGGTGTATAATTGACCCCTGCTCTCAATAGCCAACGTGTTTATTTGGATTTTTAATATTACACAATTTCACAATAGTGCTCCTTTAACTCATTGGAAAAATGCCCCACCACAGGTAAAGGTGATATTTACAGATAAAGGTGTTTCTTTTAAAAGAAAAAGTAGAACAGTTTTTTCATTGCATTTTATTGTGTGTTAAAAGTTAAAAAGCTCCCCTAGATGTAGGTTGCAGTGCACACCCAAACATGCATCCACTGTGCATTTTCTACACACTTTCTTTAGCATAACCCCGATTGTCTACTGCTCACCTGCAACATAGGAGACCAACAATCTCCCTCCGCAGCAGTCATTATGCCTCAAGCATGCCTACTTCATTGACTAGAATGTAGGGGACATGCCAGGAAATAAGGAAAAAAGAGGTACGTTTCATCGAACCAGTGCAGAATGGCCCATCTGCCAGGGACAAAAGGGGAGTATGATGAGTAGGATTTTATTGTTTATACCTGGATAGGGACTTTAAAAAGCAAGTATGTGTCTATAATTATATATATATATTTTTTATACTTACCTAAAAGTGTGAGCAATTGATATTTTAATTTAAACTTTACGTTTTACTTTCCCTTTAAATACATCCAGATACACAAATCAAGCCAATTTTCCATACCGGCATTATTGGTATGCAGTGAGCTGAAATATTCTCATTGTCAGAAGCCTGGGCTTATTATCTTAATATCCCGTTGGTGTAATCCATCGTCCTAATTGCAAGTGTTGCGTCAAAGCATTTTCTCAGCCTTGCAATCCCTTCTCTGCATATTACCTCCGTCATGCGCTATATTTAATGACAGAATGCACATCTAATACCACCATCCAGCCCCCACCTTGCCAGCTTTACAAAATAAAAATCTATGAGCCTGTGACAGATGCTATTTTAATGCAAATGCATAAAAATAAAAAATATATAAAAAAAAATAAAAATAAAGATGAAGAAGGAAAGGGAAGTGGCTTTCTAATAAATAATAACAATATTCCTAATGACGATGATGAAAAAGGAGGCGGTGCGCATTTAATGTGAGTGGATGTCTTGTGAAGCAAGGGCCCATGGCTCTAATGAGCCCCTGCGGATGGCAGACATGCGAGCTGTATTGACATGCGGCACTTAAGTTAATACACCTAGAGCGGAGACGGGGAGCAGCTGGGGATGCTGGGGATGTTGACAGGATCTCTAGTTTCCATCTTCAAAGCAGGGAAGTGATTAGTATGTTATCATTACCATTCAAACCGTGATTTTCCCTACTCCCTCTTGGCATAGGTGACACATCTCTGAGATGCAGGCCAGAGCAGGAAGGCTGCTAAAGCGACATCAAAAGCTCGCCTTGATATTTTTCTGTGTGTGTGTGTGTGAGTGTGTGTGTGTGTGTACACTGGGGAGTGGGTGACTGAAAGAAACCATTAAAACAATGTATTCAGATCAGCACCGAGAAGACCAGCATTGAAGGTCAGGAAACCAACGACAACAGGCTGCGCTAATTGCCTGCACTATTCACTACCACTGCCACAATCTACACCACCATCTCTATCTACCTTAATACCCACTTTACTCTTTCTATGTCTTGCATACATTTGGCAAGCCAGGCGATTGCATTTAATAGAACCTGTAGACTGTGGCTTGGATTGCCAAAGATATGCAATATTGGATAGAAATTATCCAACCTGGAGACCTTCACCTGCCAAGTCAAAAGTTTATAAGATATAGGAAGGTTAAACAGGACACAAAGTTAGCACTGGTGGTGTTGACATTTGTGGTGGTGAATTAGAACAAAGCCTATTATCCAATCTGGAAATCCTGGCCTGGCTTGCCAAATGTATGCAAGCATGGGAAAGGAAAGAAGGTGCAAAGGTAGAGTTACAGTAGTGGTGTAGATGGTGGTAGTATTAGAATAGTGCAGGACCCATTATACAATCTGGAAATCATGGCTTGGCTTGCCAAAAGCTTGCCGGATTTGGGGAATGTGGATATGAAGGTAGAGCTGGTGGTGTAGATTGGGGCAGAATAACACAAGACATATTATGCAACCTGGCGATTTGCACAATTGGAGTAATCAAGGTGGGCTAATGGGGCTCATTGCTATTTAAAGAGGACCTTCAGCCAAAAAAAGAAAGTTTAGTAAATTGGTACTGGGGTGCTTGCCGGAGAGGGTTGGAGGGCCAAGTGGCTGTGATCCCATGCTTCCCTAGCTCCCTCTCGAGTTCTAACCGTGGCAGCTGCCATCGGATCGCCGTATGACATCGGAGGACAGAGGAGAGTTAAAAAAATAAATAACATATTTTTTTCTATGTGTGTGTATTTTTTACATTTAACCCTTTGTGTATTGGTAAGGGGTCTATGAGACCCCTGTATCAGTTCACAAGGCTTAGGGGGCTGGAAAGTCGCCTGCAGCTAGCGGGTGACTTGCCATTAACCCCCAGCCCCCCATTAGCTGCTTCCCCAAAGTCCGGGGGGGCAAAAGGAAGAGCCCGGGGCCATTCAGGCTGTGTGGGCTTGAAGCCTGCAGGGCGGGGGTCACGGAGACTGGCCCCTTCACCCTGTTCTACATGCCCCTATAGCTGGTCCTTGGGCTGGTTAGGCTGGATAGAGTGGACCCCATGCCATTTTTGGGGGGATTTTTACGTTTTTTTAACCTTTAAAATCCCCCCCCAAAAAAGTGGGACAACTGTAAATGTTTATAGTGTGAATAGTAGTTGTATTTTATTTGTGAATGTTAGAAAGTGCTCTTTTCAGTTTGGGGGTCTCCTGGGCAGGAACGGGGGCTACCAATACATATGTGGTACCATTGTAATCAGGAGAAATGGGGCTTTGACATGCAATATCATTTTCTTTACTAACATGTTTTATTTTAAATAAACAAGACAATATATAAAAACAAAAAGAATATATAAATAAAAAAAATATTTTTTAAACATTGGAAAAATTTCATGTTAAATCCTGACTTCTGCAGCAAAAAATAAATACATTTTCCTGGAAATTCCTGCAAAAATCACAGGTAAACATAATGTAAAACATTGCTATTTGATATTTAACTTATTTTTTTTGTTCACATATTGAAACCATGTGCAACCAAACAATTCTTCAAGGGATTACTTCCAGAAAGATGAGCCCACTACAACAAGCTGGGTATGCCTGGAAAGCTTAATATGTTTACTTTCAGGAAATATGGGGGGTAGTCCAAATGTAAGGGCTGTTTTGGTTGAAAATTGCAAGGTGCACACTTTGTCTGAAGAGCTGAAATGTTCAAGCAAAATTCTCCTTACGTGCATGCTTTACTTTGAGGTGTTTGGCAACGCTTTCCTTGACAGTAACTATGCATATTGGGTACTGTTCTGTTTTCTTTTGGGGAAATGTATGTGGCATTGGTTCTGCTTTTTTATTATTTTTTTAGTAAAACCCTGTGCAACCAAATAATTGAGGCATTACTTCCGGAAAACTGTTCCCATACCAACAAGCCTGGTACGCCTAGACAGCTTGAGGTGTGTACTTCCTAGAGTATATATAGTTTGTGGGGGTATCAATGTAAAGGGTTGTTTTTCTAGAAAAACTGCAAGGTGCACATAGCTGTGTGGTGTGGTTGCGATTCATTGCAATCTAAAATACAACAGCCACCTTGGAGTGGAGAGGACTGACGGGGCACTCATTCTCCGCTCTTGGTTTTACATTAGCAGGTCTGGGCATTGGAACTGAGCTGGCCAAAAGGTGAGTATAGTTGTTTTGTCATTATAGCTTAAATGCTCCCTTTAAAGTCATTGTCCTGGCACACTTCGAAGTATTTCCATTTTGTTGGGCTAAACGTGGAAATGTTCCTATTTTTTTTTCCTTTTTAAAAAGAAAGCTATATAGTCTGGGGAATTATAAAATAGGATACTTGTAGTTATACTGTCCTCTGTGATGGGAGTGGCAGGGCTGAGTGATGCAAGCACAGTGTGGCCTCCATCACTAACAGAGAGGATGTCAATTTTACACAAGGCACATGATTAAATGTGAGATGTGGATCAGGGGGAGGTGCTGGAAGTTAAGGAAGAGAAAGAAGAAATCCCCCTTACTTCCAGTGACCGGAGCAAAGAGAAAGCATGGGACTGACACAGCTTTACGTAAGCTGCCGGGAATGATTTTAATATTTGATCGGTCAATCCCTAAAAATCCAGTTTAGGGGGCTTCTTCTTAAAGGAGATATTAAAGCAACAAAGCAGGCTCTAGAAGCTAAAAGATTCCAGGGCCAGTAGCTGGCCTTCTCCTGGGGCATCCAAAAATAAAATTCAGTGAAATACTCACCTGTAGAATTGGTATTATAGGTATACAGTACGTCCTGCTCCAGATATAATACTTACACTTTGGTTATCCTCCGCCAGATGGCGCTGTGCACTGCAGACATGCAAAAACTAGCTCCTCCCAGCCCTTCATATACCTGGGGACCTCCCACAAATCCCCAGCATTGAAAAGCAGTGGACCAGAAGCCGGGAGAAATTAACCATCAAAACAAACTGGTAATGATAACAATCACCATACAGGGGATACAGAATAATGCAAAAACCAGGGTGGGGTGGAGCAGGACGTACTGTATACGTATAATACCAATTCTACAGGTGAGTATTTCACAGAATTGTATTATTCTAAGTATACAGTACGTCCTGCTCCAGATATAATACTTACACTTGGGACATCCAATAGCAGTGTCCATAAAGTAGGGTGGGATCCCCAACAAAAAAGGCACAGCAGACAGTAAAGGCACTGTCACCTGCAAACCTTGCCACCGAAAGCGACATGAGCAAAGGCTCATAAAACATCATAAAAACCTTTGAAAAGGTATGAACAAAAAACAAGTAGCGGTCTAACAAACTTGTTCAACAAAACCTAGTGCTGAAAGGCCCAAGGATACCAAGGCACCAGTAGAATCAGAAATAAAGTGAGAAGAAACTCACCCCCTTAAAGGAATAGGCCTGAGCAACAGCCTGACAAGATCAAATGCCAACAATAGTCCAGGAAGAAGCCAAACCTTCCCTAGGACCAGAAGGGACAACCATCCAAGTAAAGGCTAGGCCAAGGGCCGCTTAACCCCTGGAAGCAGACGAGATCAGGCACATACAGAGATAGGTGCCCACAAACCCCAAGGGGCATCAGTCCCCCTAAGGGACAAGAGACAATCCAGGAAAAAAGTCCAGCACCTGTTGAGGGAAAGTAGATCCCCTTGCCTCAGAGTTACTAGGAATAAAGCACAGAAGAAAGACAATGTCTTAAATACATGAGCCTAAGATACAACCATAGGCAGAAGGTCCGGCGTAAAGCGGAGCACCACCTTATCCTGGTGCATATCAAGGAATGAGGGCTAGCTAAACAGAGCCACCCGCTCAGACACACGTCTGACTGAAGTAACAGTCCCAGAAGGACAACTTTGAAGGTAAAAGACAGCCAGACAGCATCCTGAATCGGTCCAAAAGTAACATCCCAACAGGGTCCATAGAATTACGTGGGGAACGCAATGAGCAACCCCCGAAAGAATGCTTAGCTAAGGAAAATAAGCAAAAGACTTCTACAGGAAGGCGGACAGGGCAGAACCTGACCCTTCAGAGTACTGAGTTGGAGAGCCAACTCCAAGCCATGCTGTAATAACTCTAGAGCCCTGGGAACAGAGAACGCCCAACAGGGAAGAGACCTAGACTAACACCAATCCATATGGGTACGCCATACCTCATAAGAGATGGAAGAAGAAGAAGAAGCTTGCTCTTAGACTTCCAATAGTCACGAACACAGAGAAGAGAAGCCTGTCTCCATAAAGACGGAAGAATCAGCAGTCAGGCCGGCTAGGCCAGAGACTGTAGATTGGAGTGACTTAAAGGAGGCCCTGAGCGAACAGGGCGGCACCCCTAGCAGAACGTACAGATCTACCACCCTCGGTATCACGTCTGCGAATCCACACTCCACTAGTCCACCCAGGGGCCACCAGTATCAATGGTCCCCCTACCAGAGCAATTCTGCGCAGAACCCCGCCTAGCAGGGGGAATGGAGATAACACATACAGACCAGAATGTCCTGTCATAACATTACAAAAGCATCATGAACACGGCCAGAGGATCCAGGGGCAGGGAAACGAGTGGCAAGAGCTTGAAATAGTGACGGGGCACCAAACAGATCCACACTGGTTGAACCTCATAGTGACACAAGAATTAGCACATCCTGTCGCAGAGGGACCTCCACCGGAGCGAATACCACTGATATGCAGGAAACATTATCCTCCACCCAGATCAGGAACATATACCTTCCTGGGGGACCATCCTGCTCCAGGTCCCACACAGATGATTAAGGTAGGCCACAGTCGTCAGACAGACCAAGCGCCGCCAAACAGGCAGGCCGTGAAGAGGAGAAGTCAAGCGAGATAGTGTCAACCTGAAAACTCACTGTTTCAATATTGATAGGTGCATGGACCTCCTAAAGGCCCCACCTCCCCCGGACCCGCATGGGGTTACAGAAGAAAACCTCCCCATCAACCTGATAGGTTGGCATCCATGGTGACTGTCTCTAGGAAGGGCAAGAAGGGAACTGCCCCCAGACAGTTTCCTAGAGTACATCCACTCCAAGAGGGACTCCTAACCAAGGGGGAAAGGCACACATGACCCTGCTCCAGGGATGCTGGGTCCCTGTCCAGTATTAACAACAGAAGTTGCAGAAGGGCCCCAGGTAGAAGAGTATAAGGGACTCACCAGCTGCATTCCTGCCTGGTAAAGGGACGGGAACAGCAAGGAGGGGACTGAGCCCACGCAACCAGATTGTCCACCTTATTGCTGAGGAAGGAAGATTCTCGCCTGAACCAAATCTAGATTCATCCCTAGGAATGGAGATACCAATCAAGGGGACAAGGATGGCTTGAGGTGAATGAACACCCATCCAAATGACTCCCAATGGACACCACCAGCCGAGTAGCTAACTCGACCCGACGTAGAGATTGGGAAGCGAAAAAGGACGACCGGGTAGGTCTCACGCGGACGCCCCTTGGTCTCATCCGAGACATAGCCTCCATCAGTACCTTGGTGAGCACTCTGGAGGCAGAAGCGAGGCCAGATAACAAGGCCACAGATTAGCATTGTTGAACTTCCAACACAAACATGAAGAGCCTCGGTGTCTAGAAGACACAGGGATGTGAGCATAAGCATTCTTGATCTCCCCAGACGGCAAGGGCCCACTAGGCGCTGATGGCCCATCTCAGAATTTTCATGCAGAAACTGCCTGTAATAGTAGAATTGCCGAAAACCTGTGAATTCAGAAGGGCAGACTGACTAATCCCTTTGGGGAAATGTGAAGAGGTTGGTATAGCGGCACCTGCCTCTGCCTGTTAAGGGCAAACTGCAAGTGACCTCCAGACCCCACAGGCCGTGTATGGCCTGCACCAGCACCCGAACAGAGGCAGGGACCAGGAGTACCCTGACAATCTTGGGGGAGGCCGCGCAGCAAACTTTTTCCTGTATCCGGAGGAAACTACCTCCTGTATCCACCAGAATGAGGCAAGATGCCTCCTGATAGGAGCAAGGTGCTGCAGTCATCCCCTCACCCAGGCGGGCGAGGGCGCCCCAACATGCTTGAGGGGATTTGGTGGAAGATTTAGGCTTAGCCCCGCCGGAGGGCCCAGAGCGTTGTCTGCTGCTCGTGGGGCAGGAGTCTGCACGAAGACTCCGGAAGGACACCCCTGGTTCTTGTTTAACGCTATGGTATGGAGGGGGAGGGGTGTCCCTGTCCCGAGACGGCCGCCTGCGTTGGGGTGACTTGCCCTTTTTTCCCAAACAGGTCCAGACGGGCCCCAAACAGGCGTTGCTCTCTAAAGGGAAGCCCGGTCAGAGTCCTTTTAGCAGCATCGTCAGCACCCCACTGTCGCAGCCAGACCAAGCGACATATAGCCACCACAAGGGCAGAAGTCCTTGCACACATTCTAATGGTGTCATCCATCGCTAAAAGGATAAATCTTACAAATACATCACAACTGGAGAGTGCATTAAACACCTCCCAGGGAAGATCATCAGGATGATGCTCAAGCATCTTTCTGATGAGGGTTCTGGCGGCCACTGCAGTGATGGCAGCAGCACAGACCGGGCACAGCGCCGTTCCTGCACAAGAAAAGGCGTGGGAAGCCAGCTTATCCATGCGCCGGTCCTCGGCATCCCGAAGGGTACTATAAGCAGGAGCTGCAATAAAGGGGGGGTTAGGAACCCCAATGATCGGTGCGTCTACCACAGGGTGCGATGACCAACAATTAACCATCTCAGGGGGAAAAGGGTATTTCCAATCCCAGTCCCCTGGGACCTCTGGAAGTTTACTGGGGCATTCCCATTCCTCGAGTACAAGAGCATGGAAGTGAGCCTGCTCTAGAAATTCCAAGCGCGGTGTCGCTGTATGGAAACGCTCCCCTCTCGGCTTGGGAGCCGCGTTAGGGAGAGAGATAGACAGGGCCTTAAAGATCCTAATCAACAAACCAATGGTGTCAAACTGGTTCCAGTCTTTATGGCCAGAATCGTCATGACTCCTCGGCTCCTCATCAGATGAGCCTGAGTCAGAGAACAGCCCTCCTTCATCAGAAGGGGTACAGGCACGTGGAGTAGTGAACTCGTCCGATCCCATATCAAAGGCAGAAACAGGGGGCGTCGAGGACCGCTTCTTACCAGGGCCCGAGCGCTTTGTCAACCCCGTAATAATCTGGTCGGCCGTAGGCAGTCTGGAAGACGCAGCCGGCTGCAACTCCCCACTCGTATGCAACTCAGCAGAAGTGAGTTTTAAGCCTGGGGAAATAGGAGTATTGAAGCGAGGTGCAGCCATTGGCAATCCTGATTGCAGGACCAGTACTTGCTCGGCACACGGTGCGCAGACCTGTGCCCTGTCAGCATCAGCGTGGGGATAGCCACACGTTATACACAGCCGGTCTTGTCCCAGAGGGACCCGGGTCACATAATTCTGAGATGCCTCCATATGGTGATTATCAATGCAATATATATCAGTAGGGATTTATGAAATAGGCAACCCTGGATGTCCCAAAGACCCGCTAGGAATGTGGGAGAATTTTTTGTAAGCCCGCTACAATTTATGATAGGCCGGGAGAAGCCACCGGAGTCTTTGACCTCTGAAAGACAGAAGGGGAATAAGAGGTGTCAGGGCCATGCGCAGCAGAAAAAATACTAATGATGAAATCACCCGCGAGGGCACTTACAGACCAGGGGAGGAGAAGGACCGCCAACACGCGCGCGAAGATCAACAAAATGGCGCCAACCGAACCTCGAAGGGCGGGCCTAACTGTGCGTGATGCGGAGCGCGCCACGCCAAGTCCCCGCCTCCCCCAAAGAGCGCGAAGCTCTGAAGCAGCCGTCAAGGCTTGACAAGCCAAGCATAGGATAGTAAAAGCATCTGCTAATGGATACTCATAGTCTGACGACGCCGCCACCCAGCACAGTAAATTTTAATAAAAAATTGAGAAGGCAAAAACGGTGGCGGCCAGAATAGAAAGAGCAAGCAGCGCGGCTCTGACACTTAGTTGCCAGTCAGGGGCGAAACTACGGCCATAAGCCTGACAATACAGTACACTGAGACCGTCAAACACACACACACACACACCCCCCCCCCCCATTCTTTTCCCCCGAATACGGGGGGAAACGAGGCAGGATGGCGACCCTTTACACAGGGCCCACCGCTACATGGGGCATGGGGCAATAATGCGGGAGGGACATCCACTAGAGGCTCACCATCAGCCTAAACCGCCTACCCTTTGGTGGGGGACTGCAGTGGAGCATGGCTCCGTTAAGCACGCATGGTGCTGCCTACCTTCACCCGACCAGCGCAGCCCAGGCTGGGAGGCACATCACAAGGAGGACGGGTGGGAATAGTCCAACAGGGCCGCAGGCTGTAATAGCTCCGCTCACCTGCGAGAGAGTGATACTTCATGTCTTCGCAGTCAGCACTGCAGAGAAATCTGGGGATTTGTGGGAGGTCCCCAGGTATATGAAGGGCCGGGAGGAGCCTGTTTTTGCATGTCTGCAGTGCACAGCGCCATCTGGCGGAGGATAACCCAAGTGTAAGTATTATATCTGGAGCAGGACGTACTGTATACTTAGAATATCATGTGAAACCCATCACAAAACTCACCTTTTATGGCAGCTCCCTCTCCACTGTAAACATCGATGGGGTGAAGCGTGCTGGGGGCAGGATTGCGCACTGATCTTGGGATGCGCCCACTATCCCTCCCTATCGCAGAGCCGTTTGCCAAGCACTAATACGCACTGCAAATGATTGGATGAGAGCCCACGTATGTGCCATAGGCCCAAGAAAAAGTGAATTTTTCAATTGCGATATAGGAGGTTTCACAAAGCAGAGCAGGGAACAAAATCCTGGGTTTTGTTCCGCTTTAAAGCAGGTATGCACCCTCCCTGGCCAATTTGTCTTATGGATGGTATAGGAGTGCTGTAAAGGCTACCACTTTCACAACACAATGGGAAAGTACTCACTCCAGGTGTGGGGTGGGGCAGTTTAGATGGATAACAAGCATCTCCTTGACAGCTAACAAGGTATAGGACCACTTTAAAGAGAATCTAAAGCAGCTGTTAGTGATGTTCTAAAATCAGGCATTCCTAAAAAGGTCCACCTGTGCATCTCATTAGCAGCTGCTGGTGAATATGCAAATATGGTTGCAAATTAACAGAACGCCAAAACATTGAATGGGCATCCCAAATTATAGGTATCGGGAATAAAACAGCTCTGGGACTTTAACTTTAACACTATATCCCTATTAATATGCTAGATGGAAAGAGCAGGGGCTTCAACTTTGTTTTCTTTATCAGAAAAGAAAAGATGAATAATATTCAGTCAGAGTTTTTAATAAATGTTTCCCTTTCTTGCGCTTAATCCTGCCTTAAATTAGAAAAACTCACCAATAAAGATTGGAAAAGCACTCCAAAAAAGTGGTGAATCTCTCCAAATGTAATGACCTCCCCCCTATAAGGTTAACTAGGTGATGGAGCATGTTGTGTTATATAGTGTTGTGAGGTCATCAAGGTTGTGAGTGAGCAAGTTAAGTTTACTGGGCGTTGTAACTAATTTAAAGTTTGTAGTGCACAGAAGCCTTCAAAAAAAGTCAGCTCTGGAATATATTTTTGGTAAGCAATAAAGCCAAACTGTACAACAATCACTCGGGGCTATTTATCAAAGGCTGAATCTCTAACATTGCACATTTTTAGTTTATTTCCACAGGAAATATCAGTTCCCCGAAAATGTTCCTGTTTAGAAAGCTGCTGCAATTCTCCACGCGTTCTCAGTCTTTTTTATTTATTTATTTTTTATTTTGTGTATTTTGTAGAATATCAGCATTTAATGTAGTTTGTTAAAAAAGTATTCATACTCCTTGAACTTTTCTATATTTTTAAACGTTACAGCCACAAACGTAAGTGTATTTTATTGAGATTTTATTTGACAGAGCAGCAGAAAGTAGCAAGTATTTGAGAAGTGTAAAGAAAATAATACACGCTTTTCTAAATGTAAAAACAAAATAGTATTAAATGCATATGTATCCAACCCCCCATCCCCCACCCCCGGGGAAAATACTTTGTAGGACCACCTTTAGCTGCAATTACAGCTGCCTGTTATGGGGTAAGTGTTAAAATGTTGTGAAGGGTGCGCTGGAAATGTAATCTAAAGCTGCCGCCTAATAAATTAAGGGGTCAAGCTTTAAGAGTGATATCAAAGAAGAGGGTGGTTTCTATTGTTAGATGTTTTTAAGAGGGACAAAGCCCATCTGTAACAATGAAACCGGTTTAGGCGCGCTTGATATAAAATGTTAGAGACATGTGTACACAGATATAAATATAATCAATTTATACCTGAATGTGTATACCACCTCTAATAAATTATTGGATTAATATCAGCTGGTTACCTTGGTGTTTTTTTAGAAGATTTTTCAATGGCCAGCTTTAAGAAAACAGATGTAGAGCCTTATCATTAAAAAAGATTGAATGTAAGAGACTCACCGCCGTGGCCCAGGGGTTAATAACCTACCCAGGACATCCTAATGTTCCGGATGAAATAGTAATGACAACTTCGTTGACAATGGTTGCACTTTTAGTTCCTCTTGAAAGTTCCAGATGATCAATGAACGTGCTTATAAAATCAAAATTTTTATTGGTATATACACTCACGCTTAGAGTCCAAAAGATGGTTAAAATCACAAAGCAATTGTTGCTTAAACGAAAATGTAGCAGCAATTAAAATAATCCTTAGTCAGCAATGTCAGTAGTGTGCTTCCAGCATTCAGCATTGCTTAATATGTCCCATGCTTACGTTTCATTAAGTAGCAAGGCAAAATGTAGCAGTTGTTATAAAAGTCCAAGGAAAGTTAGTCAGTTTTCCAATTGGAAGTAGTGCGCACAGTAGCAAAGTTCAAAGCAATTCTTATGTCTGTGTTTCAGCTGTCTGATATATATTCTCCTTGCTAGTGTCTGTGCTTCAGATATGTGTCCGACGAGCGTTTCGGCTCCTTTGCCGTCTTCCGGGTGACACCTTTCCTTGGACTTTTATTACAACAACTGCTACATTTTGCCTTGCTACTTAATGAAACGTAAGCATGGGACATATTAAGCAATACTGAATGCTGGAAGCACACTACTGACATTGCTAACTAAGGACTATTTTAATTGCTGCTACATTTTCGTTTAAGCAACAATTGCTTTGTGATTTTAACCATCTTTTGGACTCTAAGCGTGAGTGTATATACCAATAAAAAATACCATTTTGTGATTACTCACCTGTAAAAAGTATGTCTCACACCCTGCTTCGGAAATATTAATTACACGTGGGTTATGGTCCAGTAGAGGGCGAACTTCTGCAGAGATGACTAGAAAAAAAGAAGCCCCTCCCGGTCCATAAATACCTGGAACCTCCCACACATTCCCCAGTATAAGAAAACAGTAAGGGGACCAGGAAGAGCCAATAAAATCTATGAGAAAAAAGTATCACCACATGGAGGATCCAAGATACAACTCAGGGTGGGACGAAGCAGGGTGTGAGACATACTTATAATACCCATTTTACAGGTGAGTAATCACAAAATGGTATTATTCCAAGTATGTCTCACACCCTGCTTCGGAAATATTAATTACACGTGGGACATCCAATAGCAGTGTCCAAAAAGGGTGGGGATCCCAACAGACAATAGTGCACAAATTAAACCACTGCAGCTTGCAGAACTTTGTGGCCAAAAACAGCATCCGCTGAGGCCCGCACATCAACCTTATAAAACTTAGAAAAAGTATGAACAGAAGACCAAGTAGCAGCCTTACAAACTTGTTCAACAGAGGCCTGGTGCTGAAAAGCCCAACAGCACGAGTAGAATGAGTAGTGATCTGGAAAGGGGGATCCCTCCCCTTGGTAGAGTAGGCCCTAATAACGGCCTGACGAATCCATTTACTAATGGTAGACTTGACGGGCACCAAACCCTTCTTGGGCCCGGAGGGCACCGCAAAAAAGACGTCCGTCTTCCGGAATGGTGAAGTAGCCACCAGATAGTACTTTATACATCTAACGACACCCAGAGAGTGCAAAGCCCTCTCCTTGTCATTGCTAGGTTTAGAGCACAATGTCCTGATTGAAGTGAAAAGCAGAGACAATCTTTGGCAGGAAGTCTGGTTTAAAGCGGAAAACCACCTTGTCCTGATGTCTCTCAAAGTAGGGGGCCTGAATAGACAGAGCCGCCAACTCAGAAACCTGTCGAACAGAGGTGGTAGCCACCAAAAAGGCAACCTTTAAGGTGAAAATGGACAGTGCAGCATCCTGCACTGGTTCAAAAGGAGGACCCTGAAGGGCAGACAAAACCAAATTTAAATCCCAAACAGGCAACATGGGTTTGCGAGGAGGGAGCACATGAGTGACCCCCTGAAGAAAGGTCTTAACCAAAGGATGAAGAGCGAAAGATCTCTGAAAGAAAACCGCCAGAGCGGACACATGCCCCTTAAGGGTGCTAAGTTGAAAACCCATGTCCAGACCATGCTGAAGAAACTCCAAAATCCGAGGAATGGAAAACACCCGACAAGGAAAGGCCCTAGCCTCACACCAATCAATGTAGGTCCGCCACGTCCTGTAGTAGATATTACAGGAAGATTTCTTCCTAGCCCTGACAAGAGTCTGGACAACGGCTTCAGACAAACCCTTTTTCTTTAAGATGAAGGTTTCAGCAGGCACGCCGTCAAAGCCAGCGTTTGTAAATTGGGTTAACAAAGCTGGCCTTGTGTGACCAGATCCAGAACCAGAGGCAGCTTGAATTGACCGCCAGCCTGACGACGTCTGTGAACCACACCTGCCTTGGCCACCTTGGGGCCACCAAAATTGCTGGCACACCCTCTTGAGCCAGCTTGCGTACCACCTTGCTCACCATGGAGAAGGGGGGAAACAGATACAGGAGACCCAGATCCCGCCAGGCAAGGGACATGGCATCCACTGCCAGAGCCAGAGGATCCTGGGACAGAGACACAAAAGCAGGAGGGAGCTTGTGGTTGTGACGGGAGGCAAAGAGATCCACCTCCGGGAACCCCCACTTGTGACAAATGGATAGAAATACCTCGTAGTTGAGGGACCATTCCCCTCGGCAAGAGGACCCCCTGCTCAGAGAGTCCGCTTCGAGGTTCCCCATCCCTGGAGTGTACACCGCTGAGATGCATGGAACATTGCTCTCGGCCCATGCAAGAATCAGGGACACTTCCCTGAGGGCACTCCTGCTGCGAGTCCCTCCTTGGTGATTGATGTAAGCAACCGCAGTCCGATTGTCTGATCGAACCTGAACCGGTAAGCCTTGGAGATGATGCGTCAGGTGCGACAGCACCAACCGAATTGCCCTCAGCTCCAGGAAGTTGATGGGGATGTGCGCCTCCTGAGGACCCCACAGCCCCTGGAACGGATGTTCCTTCCAGAAACCCCCCCAGCCCGACAGGCTGGCGTCCGTGGTGACCGTCTCCCAACAAGGGGCCAGAAATGATCTGCCCCTCAGCAAATTCCTCGGTTCCAGCCACCACCGAAGAGACTGCCGGACAAGGGGAGACATCACAAATGACTGATCCAAGACAGAGGGCATCTGTCCCAAGCCGATAACATATGGAGTTGAAGAGGCCTCATGTGAAACTGAGCAAAGGGAACCGCCTCGAAACAGGCCACCATCAATCCCACCAGCCTCATCCCTTGCCGGAAGGACGGGCGAGGGATGGACAGAAGAAGACGTATCAGATCTTGAACAGTCTCCACCTTCGACGGAGGTAGGAACACCCAGGTCTGAATGGTATCCAGATTCATGCCCAGAAAGGAAACCTCCCTTGACGGAGAGAGAGAGGACTTGGGATAGTTGATCACCCAACCGAACCTCTCCAGCGTTGACACCACCAACCTGGTGTCCAGCTCCGCTTGACCGAGAGAGGATGCCGTGATGAGAAGGTCGTCCAGATACGGCACAATGCGAATGCCCTGGGTTCTGAGAAGGGCCATTATACCCGCCAACACCTTGGTGAACACCCTTGGTGCCGAGGTCAGCCCAAAAGGAAGAGCAACAAACTGATAGTGCTGATCTCCCACCACAAATCTGAGAAACCGTTGGTGTCCTGGGAAGATCGGCACATGAAGGTAAGCATCCTTGATGTCTATGGACGTCATAAAGTCCCCTGGATGGAGAGAGTTGATGGCCGAGCGGCCGAGTCTCCATGCGAAATTTCTTGGTTCTGATGAATCTGTTGAGAATCTTTAGATCCAGAATGGGTCTTATGGAACCATCCCTTTTGGGGACTGTAAAAAGGTTGGAGTAATAGCCCCGACCTCTCTCTGTGGAGGGCACCGGGCAGACGACCCCCATGTCCCGAAGGTTTTGCACTGCCATGAAAAGCCCCTGTGCGGCCCGGGCATCCGAAGGAACCCGAGACCTGAGGAATCTGCGAGGAGGCCGGTACTCGAACTCCAGCTTGTACCCGGAAGAGACCACTTCCAGGATCCAGTTGTCCGTGACCTCCTGGGTCCAGACCTGGGCGAAGAGCCGTAGCCGCCCCCCCACACGCGAGGGTGAAGGCGTCCCCTCATTGCTGAGAGGGTTTGGCAGCAGCCTTGGGTTTGGCACCCCAGGCAGTCCTGGGATGGGCACGTCCTCTGCCCCTACCCCAGGAAACACCTCTGAACGCAGAGTAAGCAACTCTTGCTCGAGAGCCGCGAAAGGAAGGATTAAAGGAGACTGCACCCCGAAAGGGTCAGCGCCGCTTTTTGCGTTGTGGCAATTTACCTCCTTTCACCACCGAGTCCAACTTATCTCCAAACAGGCGCATACCCAGGAAGGGTAGCCCTGTAAGCGCCTTCTTCGCAGCAATATCAGCCGCCCATTGGCGCAACCAAACCGATCGGCGTATAGCCACATGCAAAGCCGAGGTTCTACACATACAGATTGTATCATCCAAAGCTGATGAGACAAAGGTCATGAACAAATCACACCGCGTAAGTGCTGCAAATTCATCACTAGCAGGGTTAAGATGGGGACCATTCAACAGGCCCCTAATGACAGATCTGGTAGCCACAGCCGTGAGAGCTGAAGCACAAACAGGGCGCAAGGCCGAACCCACACTGGCAAAGGCATGTGACGCCATTTGATCAAGACATCGGTCCTCACTATCCTTCAGAGTAGTGGAGTCTGGTGAGTGCACAACCGATGTGTTGGACAAACCCAGAAATGGAGCGGCAACCTCTGGGGGTGACGACCAACGTTTTACCGTGTCCACAGGAAAGGGATACTTCCTATCCCACCCCTGAGGTATACCAGGAAGCCGGCTGGGCTTTTCCCATTCCTTAAGAATCAATTTGTCAAAATGCTTCTGATCCGGAAACTCCAAGCAAGGCTTAGTGACCCCAAAAAATTCCCCCTCCTGCGGAGGGGCCTCCGCAGGAGGGGAAGTAGCAAGCACCTCAAAAATATGGGCCAGAAGTCTGGGGGTATCAACAGTATCCCCACGCTCTTGCCCCGCATCAGCATCCAAGAACTGCTGATCATCAGAGCCTTCAGATTCTGAAAACAATTCCCCTTCTTCCAACGGGGAATAATCAGACCAATCAAAGGAGTCTTATTCCTCATAATCAAAACCCGGCGCAGCCGGTGCCAAATGCCTTCTCTTAGCTGGGGCCTTCCTGGCCGCAGAGCTAGCAATTAATTTCTCAATGTTGGCCAATCTAGCACAGACATCAGAATGCGACTCCCTGCCAGTGACAACATCACCTGGGGTCAAAGCCAGGCGTGGTGGTGTAGGTGATGAGACCGGCAGCGCTGAACCGGAATGCCGCGTAATGGTCTGCTGTGCACATGGTATGCAAATAAGCACATCATCCCCAGCGAGGGATACCCCACAAACCACACACAGCCGGGGTTGCCCCGAAAGGATCCCGAGCCCGGTATCCTGGGAAGCCTCCATATTTTTTATGGTAGTCGCAATGACCAGTGGGAATTACGCTAGTAAGCCACCCGGGATGCCCCTTAACGTCCGTTAGTGGGAGGATTTGTAAAACCCCAATTTGAGTGAGGGACCTAAGGACCGGGAGAACCCCTTTTTTTTACTATCAAGGAAGGTAATCCCCCTGTAAGACATAATAAACAAGGGTACCATAAGCAAAAAACGCCATTATAGCCAGCATACTTCCAGATATATGCCTAGACATACATATATACTTGAAGGATATATATATATATCTATGTAAAAGCACACATGCAGCATACAAGGCAGCAGCAGCAAGGCCGAGTGAATGAGAAGGGTGGGCCAGTGCGGATCGCGCGCCGCGCGTGGCCCCGCCCCCTCCTGTAGAGAAGCAGAACCGCGGTTCCCAGCCATTGGCTGGGACCTCCGAGGGCGCCAAGGAGAGGGGGGCGGGCCGCGTCAGCACGCCGAGCGCCCGGCCCCGCCTCTTCTCCTAACTGAGGAGAAGAAAGAAATCATAGCCGCGCTCCCAGCAACGCTGCGGAGCCGGCCCCGGGACCCAGGCCGCTATCCAGCCAGACGCAACAAGTGAAGAACATCACATGCACGCACACACACACACAACAATCATACTCACTGACAGCTACCCAAGCCACCTAATGCGGCGCAGGGACAAAACGGACAGGGCATCCCAAACCAGGATCCCGAAACCTGGTATCCGCCTACCCCTTTGTGGGGGTCTCACGGAGGAGCATGGCTCCTAGTTTGTACACCACTAGGGTGTAACCTACCCTCGACCGGACCTACAGCCGAGGCTGGGAGGCATAGGTAATTTATCAAAACAAGGTTCGGGCAGAAATAGGGCAATAATTGGCCGGGTGTAAACCCGGCTTACCTGTAAGAAAGGAGACAGCCATCTTCAGACTTGCTCGCCGTCTGCAGAGACAAAGACTGGGGAATGTGTGGGAGGTCCCAGGTATTTATGGACCGGGAGGGGCTTCTTTTTTCTAGTCATCTCTGCAGAAGTTCGCTCTCTACTGGACCATAACCCACGTGTAATTAATATTTCCGAAGCAGGGTGTGAGACATACTTGGAATAAAATTGATTTTATAAGCAAAGGTTAGAAGCACATTCATTGATCATCTGGAACTTTCAAGAGGAACTAAAAGTGCAACCATTGTCAACGAAGTTGTCATTACTATTTCATCCGGAACATTTGGAGGCCCTGGGTAGGGTATTAACCCCCAGGCCAAAGAGGAGAGTCTCTTACATTCATTCTTTTTTAATGATAAGGCTCTACGTCTGTTTTCTTAAAGCTGGCCATTGAAAAATCTTCTAAAAAAACACCAAGGTAACCAGCTGATATTAATCCAATAATTTATTAGAGGTGGTATACACATTCAGGTATAAATGGATTATATTTATATCTGTGTACACACATCTCTAACATTTTATATCAAGCGCGCCTAAACCGGTTTCATTGTTACAGATGGGCTTTGTCCCTCTTAAAAACATCTAACAATAGAAACCACCCTCTTCTCTGTTATGGGGTATGACTTTACCAGCTTTCCACATCTAGAGGCTGTCAGTCTTTGCCATTCTTCTTTGAAAAATAGCTTTAGATTGGATGGAGAACATTTGCAAACATTAATTTTTTAAGTCATGTCACAGATTCTCAATGAAATTCTTAAAAGGAGCTGGGCATTCAAACACATGAAAATGCTTAGATTTAAACTATTCCATGTTAGCTTTAGCTGTATGTGTAGGTTCGTCGTCTCAACTCTGACCAGTTTCCCAGTCCCAGCTGAAGAAAGGCATTTCCCAAAGCATGATGCTGCCGCCATCATGTTTCACAGTGGGAAGCATGTGTTCAGGGTTGCGTGCAGGGTTTGCTTTCGGTATTTGGTATTTAGGCCAAAAAGTTCATCTTTGGTAGGGGCTGCCCAGAGCCCCTTTTTCCACATGCTTGTTGTGTCCCCCTCGTAGCTTGAGGCAAACTGCAAGTAGGACGTCTTATGGCTTGCTTTCAACAATGGCATCTTCTTGACACTATTCCATAAAGGTCAGGTATGTGGAGTACACTAATAGTTATCCTGAGGACAGATTCTCCCACCTCACCTGTGGATTTCTGCAGCTCCTCCAGAGTGACCAAGGCCTCTTGGCTGCTTCTTCAGTTAGTGTTCTCCTTGTCTGAGCTGTCCTTTTAGGAGAACAGATGTCTTGTTAGGTTTGCAGTTGTGCTATACTCCTGTTTATGGATGATAGATACAATAGTGTCCTAGGAGATGTTCAGAATTTGGGTTATTTTTTTAATAACCTACCCAGCAATGAACATCACAATCACAACTTTATGCATGGGCTGTCCGGAGTGTTCCTTGGTTTTCATTTACTAATGTTCTCACAAACTTCTGAGGCTTTCACAGACCAGTTGTAGTTACACTGAGAATAACTATAATACAGGTGGACTATATTAATTAATAAGGCAACCTCCAAAGGCAACTGGTTACACTGGGCTTTATTTATGGATATCAGAGTACAGGAGGTTGAATACATATGTGTGCCACGCATTTCAGCTCTTTATTTTTTAATTTGGAAATGAATGTATAATGTTCTATATACTTCAAATATTTGCTAGTGTTGCTCCACTATATAAAATCTCAATAAAACACATTTACATTTGTGTCTGTAATGTATAGAAATGTGGAAAAGTTCAAGGGGTATTAATACTTTTTTATGGCCCTATAAAATACTTTCTGCCTATTTGTCAGACAAAAAAAATGCCAGGCATTTACGCCACCCTTAACTGATCTATCCCACAAAGAAAGACAAGGATGATGCCTTAAAGTTATTTAAATAACTTTAATTTACATAATTTTGATATTTTTGATTTTGTTCTTTTTTGCTTTTTTTAGTAGATACCATTTTAACTTTTTGTATAGTGTTTTTGTATAATTTCTTCACTGAAACATAATATAGGACAAGAAAAAAAATGTTTAAATTTAGTTTTCCATGAATGTTATAATAGTCGAGACATATTATCAAACAAACTGTGAATTCAGCTGTAGGGTATGATTTACTGTATGTTAGGAACTGGTCCAGTTTCTCATCACAGTTAGTAGGAACCCAACCTAACCAGACAGTACGGTTGGGTATACCGGTATATATATATATTTTATAGTATGAGCTGTATAATTCTCATTGGGTGTGATTATAGTCTTGAAATGTAACAAACCATTAAAATAAAATGTAGGATACAATTTATGTTGGGAATCTGAAATCTGGCCAGGGGGTGAGTTGGAGAGCCAAGCTGGAGTACGATTGATTTTTGTACACCAACTAAACTTTTGCTTTTAAGTGCACTACTGGCTGTTCCATCCACTGAGGTCTGCTCTGGCATACTCTTCTCGATGTAGTGGCAAGTAGCCTAGGAGTTTCACCTACCTGCTGCACAATTTATTTGCTAAGGGTGAATGTCTTGTTTCAACCAACATTGATGATGTTCAAACTGGTCATGTTGTGCTTCTCCAATTACTGCCTACTGTATCTGTTAACTGCATCCTACTCCCCCTCTTGCCTGACCAAGGCAGAGAGTGCTTTCTTAAAACAAAAGTATTTCTATGGTGCATACAGCAAAGGGATAACGTTTCTCCCAAGGCACTTTGCACTTAGGTGGAGCCAAGTCTTGTTAAACCCCAAGGCTATGTCCAAAATCTCCTGGAGAGCCACCAGGCTGTGTGATGGTATTTTATATTATATTTTATCTACTCCACTTGTGGACAAGTGTTTTGGACCTCTCAGGGATGAGGTTTGAGTTTTGTCTTAAACCAGATTAGGGAGTAATCATAGAAGGCAATGTAAAATGATTAGATAAATCAAAAAGCTCTTTATTAAAAAGGTACAAGACAGAGAGTGCTTCTTAAATCAGAAAGTATTTGCATGGATCTCCCAGGTCCTAGCCAGCCCCTTCATCTTCCTTGCCAGGAGCTCTGCAGACTGGCTAGGAGGATGTCATTCAACTCGTTTAAATCCTAAGCTTCTTTGCTGCCCAACTAGCCTAACTCTTCCATGCCAATAATGCCGCCATGTGGTACCATATACTGGCAGTACAAGGTGTAATCCTGCCCCACCTAAATGAAATAATTCCACGAGCAGCCATGGAGGTGATAGAGCCAATGTTAGTCTGGTTGAATTCTAATTCTATAAAACTGTTACTATGGCATCTAACAACAGAAACACATAGAAACATAGAAGGTTGACGGCAGAAGGAGACCATACGGTCCATCTAGTCTGCCCTTATGTGTATACTGTATGTACTCTTTATCTTAGGATAGATGTGTGCTTATCCCAGGCATGTTTAAATTCAGTGACTGTTGACTTTTCAACTACCGCTGCTGGAAGTTTGTTCCAAGCATCTACTACTCTTTCTGTAAAATAATATTTTCTAACATTGCTCCTGATCTTCCCCCCGACTAGCTTCAGGTTGTGCCCCCTTGTTCTATCATTAAGCTTCTTCTTAAAAACACTTCCCTCCTGAACCTTATTCAATCCTTTCACATATTTAAAGGTCTCAATCATGTCCCCCCTCTCCCTTCTTTCCTCCAGACTGTACAAATTAGGTTCTTTAAGTCTCTCCTGATAAGTTTTAAGTTTAAGTCCTTCCACCATTTTCGTTGCCCGCCTTTGGACCCGTTCTATTTGAATAATGTCTTTTTGCAGGTAAGGTCTCCAGAACTGCACACAGTATTCTAGCTGTGGCCTCACCAGGGCTCTATACAGTGGCATCACAACCTCCCTCTTCCTACCGGTGATGCCTCGAGCTATGCAGCCGAGCATCCTGCTTGCTTTTCCCACTGCCTGGCTACACTGTCCACTCATCTTGCAGCTATCAGTAATCAGTACCCCTAAATCTCTCTCCTCCAAGGTCCTGGCTAACACAGTGCTGCCCATACGGTACTCAGAGCAGGGATTCCTTCTACCCAAGTGCATGATTTTACATTTAGAGACATTAAACTCTAGTTTCCACAGTTTTGACCATCTATCCAGTAAAGCTAAATCATTTTCCATGTTGCAGACACCTCCAGGAATATCCACCCTATTACTAACCTTTGTATCATCAGCAAACAGGCAAACCTTCCTACCAGGCCTTCTCCTATGTCATTTACAAATATATTAAAAAGAATGGGGCCCAGGACAGAGCCTTGCGGCACACCACTTGTAACTCGCCTTTGTTCAGATTGCACACCATTTACAACAACGCTCTGATACCGATCCCTCAGCCAACTGGAAATCCACTGAACTATCCAGGGATTGAGTCCCACCTTCAATAACTTATCTATGAGCTCCTTATGTGGTACAGTGTCAAAGGCTTTGCTAAAATCCAGATAGGCGATATCCACAGCACCACCTTCATCTAACACTTTAGTGACATTGTCAAAGAAATCAATAAGATTGGTCTGACATGATCTGCCCTCAGTAAAGCCGTGCTGTTTTGGGTCCAATAGGTCATTCATTTTTAGATGGGAAATTATCTGTTTTTTTAAGAGTGTTTCCATTAATTTGACCACTATAGATGTTAAACTAACTGGCCTGTAATTATTTAATTCATAGTGGATATCAGCACCCACATCCGGATTTAGAAACTGAAAAGTAAAAATCCCCATATTTTTTGCTGAGACAGATGGAGGTCAGTCGGCATGAACATGAAAATTAAATAAAAAGGGTTTCCAGCCGTATTCAGAAGATGGTTAAGCAGTGGGGTATGTGAAACACTATCCGTAAAGATGTAGGTGAAACTGGCGCTCAATTTTAGGACGCAAAGTGAACAAACAACAGGGTGTTTTAGGGTCATAACAGACTAGACAGCATAGGGGAAAACTTCAAGCTGCTAGCACGCTCCTCACCTGTGTACACCTTCCCTTCTGTCTTTCATTAGACAGAAACAAAAAGACCAGGCAGGGAAGGAACTGGCGGCTCCAGAGAGAGAGGGAGAGAAAGAGCGAGTATGGGAGCTTGGCTTGTTTTATCCCTCAGCTCATGTCTCCGATGCCTTTGTAACAGCAGACAGGAAAGGTGATTTACTCTCCTGCTGAAGCTTTACACACAGCTACGGACTGCACTTCTCAGAACAAGTTTTGCACAGTGAAACATTTGAGATTAACTCTGCCAACAAGCACATTCCATGAAGGTCCTCTGTCAGGATTCAACCTAGATCTCTAAATGAAAGGCCAGAGCTTTGCGGCAACTCAACTGGTACAGCAGTCTTGCCGGAACAGGCTCAGATGCCTAATGACGTGATTCTTCCACGGCGCTCAAGAGATATTTTCTCTCTGTAATTAGAGAGAGGTGGGTGTCTGACACCCGTGATACTTTGACATTGAAGTATTTTATCTGTTACCTGTTCAGAAATGGATGAATCCTGAAAAAAAGACTAAAATAGAGTCAAAGACAAAATGTTCTATATCGTCTTTTTGAGAAAAAATTTAAAGCAAACATTATCATCTTCACAAGCTTTTAAACGTCTAAAATGGTCAGCATTTCGTCTATACCTCAGACTAGGCTTCCACCTTTCCCCAGGAGAAGTCAGCTACAAATGTTCAACATGACAAAAACACAAACGTAGAAGGGCAACATATATATAATTTGACAAAGTGAATATAGGTTTGAAAAACCCCTGCAAAGTTGCAGCACCCATGGGTAACTAAGAAAGTTACAGTCCCAGGACTCCTAAGCATAAAAGCCTCACCAAGTTCCATGAGAAATTGTCTGGGCAAGAATGAATATGAAGTATTCTTGGACTCTCAAAGAGTGCTTCCCATATAACTATTAATCTTTATATATGCTCCTCTAACAAGTTAAATTTTCCCAAAGTAAAAATCCCTAACTGCCCTGGACTTTAGCCTTAATGGCAAAAAACCCTAGTGTTCACATTTCACAACCCTAGCATGTAAGGGTAAGTACAGATTTACCTGGCTGTTCAGGGTTGCACAGGACTCTGCAGGGAAGATACAAAGCAAGATTCACTCAGTTGTGTTCTATTGTTATGAGCAGTAACTATTATCCAGACTAAACTCTGTGTGCAGCACGGAGAGAAGATGGAAGGTCGGGGGTCCAGGATGGCTCTACTAGGCCAAGAGAATGCCAAGAAAACATTCCAGGGACCATGAATCTGCTACCATCAGTCTTAGTTTAGAGTGTGTTTGTTGTGATGTGACATGCAAATGGTCATCTGTTCTATGAAGTGGAAAATGTGACTCAACTGAGAAGGCAACTCATTGCCAAAAAACAAAGGATTGATTTGAAAATGAAAATTGACGTCTTTTCCGTCAATGATACTTCCTCAGTAGCGGTGCAGTGACCGTTTGTCTGCTTCAGAGCCCTATGCGCAGTAGGGTTCACTGAACTGTTGTTTTAGCCAGACATCTGGTAACCCCCTGGTTCATTTATGAGGTGAACTTCTCCACTGCAGTGTGTCAGACCAAAATTGTGCACCTTCGCCGTAGATGTTCCTGCGGTGTAGGTGCTCCATGGTTTCCACATTGCTTATTTGTAAACTGTGCAGTTTGGAAAAAATCCCAAGAACGACCCCTGGAGTCCATCCCCCGGGAGAAACACAAACTGAACATAGGTTAAAAACCCTGCAATTCAGTATTCAATTGAGAACGCACAAAACATAAATAACTATGGGGGGGAGGTACATATGGTTCTGAATGAGCTAGTATAGTATTGAGATCCTCACCAAACAGTAGCTTGCCATGGAATGGGATACCACACAGTTTTTAGCCTTAGACATTATTGTTTGACCATGTCTTGACCAGTGCGCTCTTCTAGTGCAGGTTAATAAAACAGAGGCTTTGGCAGTGGCTTTAATGGCCTCCTCTGAGGCCTCAGTTAAGAAAGAAATTATTCTGGAAAGAGTGGGTAGTGTTTTTAAGATACTCTCTCTAGGAGTATTATTCTCTGAATATACTTTGAGGTTTGTGATGAAGTACACCAGAGTAGGTCTGAATGTAAAGGATCACGCAAGACACCCATATCTTCAAAACTCAGGTCTGTGGATCAAAAGACCTGACCAAGGGGGGTGTCTAATTTCTATGTCAGTGTCCTGGAATGGAAATTTGTGCTTTATGGAACTCAGCATAAAAAAATGTACTTCTGGGTATTTCCAATCACACCTAATTAAATCTTTCAACCGGACAACATTTAACGAAAAGCTCAAACCCCTTAAAAAACTATTACCTAGCATGTAAAATTAATACATTTTACGTTTTACTTACTTTTTATTCTTACCCCAATTGAGCTTGAACTCTGTTCAAGACTCTAGGATACGGGCGCAGCCATCTTGCCTCAGAAGCATCACTTCACTGAGGAGATGAGGGGGGGGGGGGGGGAGTGCAGGGGACAGGTTATAGCTGAACTTTGCATAGAGAGAGCAATGCTGGGGTCAGAAAAAGGACAGCAATCCCAGAATGAAGAGTGGCAAAGTCAGAAGACACTTCCTGTTTGCAGGCAGCCTGAGACTCCATGTGTCGCCATCTTGGATGTGTAAAGGCTCAGAAAACGCAGTAGATGCAGGTAGGATGATTTTTAATGTGGGCAATCTGCATGTACAGGGCGGGGGAAACATATAGGATGCAGAGGCTTAGACACTCCGGACGGAGCCTCGCTGCTTCCCTCTAGTAGCATTACCCTTATTCAAGAAATCCTCCAAGAAGAGTTCCCCCTCACTCTCTATGGCAAATTCTGAACCTATTTCTAGCTGAGTGGTACTTGAACCATAAGTGTCATGAGGGTAGACAGATTTGCCGTAAGGGACACAGGAGGTCTGGATTCCTGCATCTGTGGGCCGATGA
Organism: Gastrophryne carolinensis; assembly: GCA_027917425.1. Classification (NCBI taxonomy): domain Eukaryota; kingdom Metazoa; phylum Chordata; class Amphibia; order Anura; family Microhylidae; genus Gastrophryne; species Gastrophryne carolinensis. The sequence goes on from CM051235.1 coordinate 374,086,450, forward strand.
GGCAGGACTGAATGTGCCTAAAGTGGATGCTTAGCCTTGGTACTAAGTGACTTGCTAGGTTCATTGAAGGAAGCCATTTTGTTTCTCATGGCTAACACCTCTCTGTATAATGCCGCAGACTCCTCTCCCATTTTGAGCTCTAAACACACAGGGTGCTCTGCCATGTGTCAGGCAGAGTTTGATACACTGGGGTCATCTGACTGGAGCACAAAGGTTGAATGGCTTCCTCGAGAATCTTTATCTTTTGGTAAGGCAAGACAATATTCTTAAGGATCATATTGATCTCAAACCCTAGATAAATCATGACCTGGAGTCATTTCTCCCGGTTTAGAGCAAAAAGTAGGAGATCGTCCAAATAAGTTATGATCCCAATACCTTTTTACCTTAAAGATGCCAGATGTTTAGCTAGTACCTTGGTAAGAATCCTGGGAGCTGATGCCAGACCAAAGGGAAGACAAATTGAAAGTGGAGCGTTTGGTCGCCTATTTTCATTGCAAATCCCAGGAAAGTTTGAGCATAACAGCTCACTGGAACCTGCAAATAGGCATCCTTTATAAATGAACCCTCCGGAAGAAGATTCCTGACAGAGACGATGGATTCCATGCGGAAACGCCTGTAACGTACCGAGAGATTCAGTTTCTTTAAGTTGAGAATTAACCAGAAAAGAGAACCCTTCCCCCTCTGCCGATGGGGAACTAAGACAATTACCCCCATGTCCAATATAGAAACTATGCTCTTTCTGACAGCCAGTCTTTCCTTGCTGCTCCTTGGGAACTTGTGGGAGGGGCATTAATGAATTCTATTAGGGAGCCGTCTCTTATACCCTTGGAACTAAAGGGACAATCTAGTAGGGCTTCCCACCAAATGTGAAAGAATTTTAGCTGAGCCCCACCTCTGGCTCCTCTGAACGAATCCCTGTTAAGAAAGGAATGTCTAAATGAGGATTTATTAGAAATTCCCCTGACCAGGTACGTAGCCAAAAGGTCTTGCGAACTGAATTGGTCAGAGCCATGGTTTGGGCCAAAAAGGGGGGGGGGGCGCTGAAAAGAGAATAGGTAAAGCCTTCAAATTTTGTCAATACTAGTCAGCTTTACCAAATATGACTTAAGCTGCTGGAGACAATAATTCAAATTCCTAGTGAAACAGAAAGGCCAGAATCAGTTTAGGAGAACAAGATTCTGCCTGCGAGGCGCTCTTTAAAAATCCTCTTGTCTAACGGGTCCTTGAGGATGCCAAAATCCTCAAAGGCCAAATACACTCCCTTCGAAACCTTAGCAAAAGGTGCATCTAACTTGGGACACCTATGTCAAAAGAGATAATCTTCTTCACAGATAAAGCCTCTTAAGTGCCCCTGATGTAAATACCTTCTTTACCGGGTTACTCTATTCATTAAGGATAGCTTTTTTTAAATAAAGGATAGCTTCTTTGACATAAAAGTATCTGGCACAAAGTGGGTAAAACCCATCTTGCTTAGATCTAGGGGTACCAATCTTATCCTCAGTATCCATGGAGAGATTTACCATATGTAAAAGATAGGGTAAATCATCCGTGGAAAAGAGAAATCTAACCGGAGTGGCCAATTTCGATCCTGACCCCTGGCCGCCTTTCTCAGAAGTGGACGGGCCCTCATCCCACTCAGGAATAAGAGCAACTGAGTGCTCAGACTCCTGCCCACTAAAACAGAAGGAGGTATTAAAGGGACGCCCCACTAATTCACCTCGTCCAGCCAGATCCGAAACATGAGCAGAAATTACCTCTTTGTGTTTCAACAGAAGGGAATCCCAATTTAGGATTTAGTGGTGGTAGGGGATAAAAGAGCGTTCAGTGATCCTACAAGCCCTAGTTTATGCACAACAGGGAAGCAGGGATACGGTGTAGCGAATGAGGAGTAATGTTCAGAGAGGAAACAAATGCCTCGATTGTTGCAGGCGCTCAGATATGTCACCTGTTGGTGCACCTTTGCTAGCAGAAATGAAAATGGGAGGTTACTGTTACTTTAAGACACATTTACAAAATACTCAAAATAGGAGAGGTACCATCTCCCACAATATGGTCATCAATACATAAATATATATCTTTTTTTAAATGTAGACACAGAGGAAACAGGAGAAAAGAGAATAGAAGGAATCCCTTTCTAGTTCCTTGTAATTCTCATTAGAAATCATAATAGGCGCTTTTGATTACTTGCAGGCGGCCAGCGTTATTTGTGCGAGATGAAAGCCGTATCAATGTTACAAAAGACAATGCAGATATTCCTTGTGCTTTTAACCACTTTCATATCTCAAATGACGGAAGACTTTAAAGGACAGATTCAGGACTCAATTTCTGCCATACAAAATTGTAGGACACACAAAAAAATGAGCATGTTTCTTGGCCAAGGCTGTGGAAGCTGAATTAAAATTCAATTTATGTTGGAATAATGCGAGCTTGGAGGACAAGGGAAAGGTGTATGCTGGTGCTACAAAATGTTTGAGCAAGGCTACAATCAAATATATATAGGCTATAAAAAGTTTACACATCCCTGATAAAATGTTTTTTATAATGTATACAAATCAGATCAAGATTACTCAGTATATAAAACTTTTTCAACCTTTAAGACCTTCAAGTGATTGCGGGCCACTGTGCATAGTTCAGTCAATGGGGCATCCCGAATTGGGATGCACCAGTGGGACTTCGTCGCAAAGACTCTGTGCTAGGTAGGGTCTAGGTCCACTTGGACGCTTACCTTCACCTCATGGAGCTTTGTACAGCAGGGCACACTGCAGTGACGTACGCCATCTGTCCCAAGTTGGATGGAGCTCTGCTAGGTGAAGGTGAGTGTCTCTCTGAATTCGGGCTTTACTGGTGACACCTAGTGAAGTTTCCTGTCTCCATTGGGATGGCGCACTGATAGTGTCAGGGAATAGGTGTAAGTAGTTTAGTGTCCCTGTGAACCAAGACCCTCCCTGGCACGGAGCTGCTTCTATTTAGGATTGTCATAGGTAATGATTTGAGTTTGTTGTGGTTTCATCCATATACCTTTGGCACAGTTGGTGCACATGTATTCTGAGCCAAGTACATAAGTATCATCCACTACACTCAAGCTACAACCTCTTTTGTATTCCTACTTCATGTCATACTGTAATATGTAACAGCTGAACAACTGTTCATAAGCTAAACAGGAAAAAAAATGATTCTGCAAAAAACTATTTAGAATAAATCAATTTAGACTTTCAGTAAAGACATTTCACAATAAAATAAAGAGTTGAGTTCTGAAGTCAGAAATTGAGCAAAATAGAGACAAAAGCAGAAGTGTTACAGCCATTAGCAAATTGGGGGGCTCAACTGAACTCACCTCTTCCTGTAATTTTATCAACTGCTACGTGAATGCACAAAGAAAGATAAAAAGGAAAGAGGCAAAGAGAGAGATCAGCCGTGTGACAGGATACAGAATTAACATTGACAATTTATCTGTTTACATGTTTAGCATTTAAAAATCACAGACAAATACATTAAAAGGAGCTAAACACAGACTACACGCCGGGTGTTTCTTCTTTTTTTTGTGAGCGACTAAAGATCAGTTTCTCACACTGTCACATTAAACAGGAAGAATGGTTTGGGATTCTCTTTTAAAACCACATCTAAGGCACCATCATCAAGAGGGGAATGGCTCGGTGAAAGTGTGTGTTCCTGAGAAAAAGAGAGGTTTTAGCCTCTGTGTTCTTTCCGACGCTGACTTCCACCAAGTCAGCTCTCATCGGGAGGAAATTACCACCTTTCAGAAAAAACAAAACGAAAAAATAACAATTTTTGTACATACCTTGTAAAATGGTTGTCTCTTAGTTGTGCATACAGGGACACTGCTTCATTATGATTGGTTATTGCTCAGAGCTGGAGACAGGAATAGAGCTGCGACTCCTCCCTTATCTAAAGGTATAAAGCCCAGCGTGTGGGTAGTTTTCACAGTACACCTGTAATCGAGAACGGGTCTTAAGGAGGAAGGAATAAAAAAAACCCCAGTTAGTCGTACCGGTAACGGTATTTCCAATAGTCCTCCAGAATGGCTTAGCCACTCACTTCCTCTCCCTAAACAGGAAACACAAACTGACAGAGTATTAAAGCCCTGCCCCTTTGCCTCAGCCCTCAGTGTTTTTAGGCAATCAAACAGGAACAATCCAAGACCCAAAGGGGAAAAAAACAGGCAAAAAGTAACACCCGTGCAACCAAGCCAGAATAGATATGGAAAAACGGGGTGGGGTGTAGGAAGCCGTCATGGAGGACTACTGGAAATTCCATAACCAGTAAGACTAACTGAAGTTTCCCCGGGCATACTTCAGGACGGCTTATCCACAGAAGGCAAGCAAACACACAGCGTCCAACCTCAGAATGGGCAGACTGCCTGAAGAACCATTTTTTCCAAAACTCTGCTGGTTGTACTTCCACAAAGCCACCTTGTAGTGCCCCAGTAAGGTGTGTGGTGAAGATCAGGTTGCAGCCTTACATATTGCCACCATTATAAGCCTAACAAGCTGACACAGCCCTAGTAGAATGAGCTCATATACCTAAGGGGGGCAGGGCACCCATTGCTTGATAGGTCAAAGTCCTATAGCATCTCTGATCCATCCCGCTATGGATACTTTGGATGTCTGCAACCCTTTGCTCTTCCCCAAAGGTGACTAATAAATGATCTGGCTTCCTCCCTTCTGCTGTATTTGGAAACACAGGAGAACCAGTTTTCTGGCATCTAGGAGCTCTAGGGCCTGTCCTCCTGATCTGATATAAGGGATCTGAAGAAGTTTGTCTGGTATTTTTCTTAGGTAGGGTTCAACTATTGGCACCGGTTCTAACACTGCCTTGTGTTAGAGTTCAGTAATAATGGAGTTGAAGGCTTCCCTCTTGACCTGGTCCCTGGAGAACTGAGTCAACAGAAAATAGTCCTGGGGCCAACGAGAAAATTCCAGCTGGTAACCCTCCTGAATAGTTCTTAAAATGAAGGGGTTTTGGGAAATCTCCCAGGCAGGGAAGAATATAGAGGAGTCTTCCCCCGAATGGACTGAGGCTTGGGTCCTTGAGAGGAGCTAAATGAAGGAGCCCCCCTCTGCCCCTAGAAGTCTGCTCTCAAAAAATGAAATCAAGGGATTAGGATTAGGCATTCCCCATCCTGGAAACAAGGCGTACAAAACTGATTGCTCCAGTTGTCGGGTAGTGGCATCTGGCAATTTTGGCAGGATTCAGGTAGGAGCCTGTCTAACTTCCTTAGGGGTCCTAGGCTCCTTAACATCCTTATTTCCCTTGGGATCTTTAAGCTTGGCATGCTTCTCCTTTCCCTCCTTAGCATGAAAGGGAATAACATAAGGCCATTAACTAGGGACCTGGGTTCCTCCATTCCCATGCACCAACACCAACCCAAGGGTAAGGAACACTTACAGAGTCCTGTGAGTTAACACCGCACATAGTAGTTGCACTGCTTCATTAAGATTAGGATGTACAAAAGCAGTTTTCAACAGGGAGGGACACCCTACGAATGAGAAAACAAACACAAAAATGTGCAAGTTCAACTTGTGCTAGAGGTGCCAATACAGACCTCAGGACTTAGAAAAGGACTGAAACTGCTGCATGAAGCAAAAGTCTTCCGAACACCGCATCCACAAAAGCTCGAACATCCACCTTATCAAAGACGTGAAAGCATGGATAGATGGCCAGGTGACAGCCTGCATCACCATAAAACCTGGTGTTGAAAGACCCAGGATGTACAGTTAGATCCATAAATATTTGGACACTGCCACAAATTTGGCTTTTTTTTTTACCTGTTTACTGAAACATATTCAAGTTATAGTAATATAATAGACATGGACATAAAGTCCAGACTATCAGCTTTCACATGTGACACCCTGTTTTTAACCCTTCTAGTGCCAGCTACGTGAGTCTCACGTAGCTGCCTCTCCAACCGTTAAGTGCCAGCTACGCGAGACTCACGTAGCTGACTTTAGAGCCCCATAAAAAAAAAAAAAAAAAAAAAAAGATACAGACTTACCTGACCCCTCGTTTGAAAGTGCCAGCGATTCTCTTCAATCATCTCTGTTTGATTTCTGCCCCCGGGCCTCTGATCTTTAGGAGGTGGCCCGGAATAGCCCCCCCCCCCCCCGCGCCATGTGAAAGAAAAAAAAAATTAAAAATGACACAAATTCACCTGACAGCCCGATCGCTCCTCCGATGTCTTCTCTTCACCAGGGGGGGCTCAGATCCCCAATTTGCTCTGAAAAAAACGTGGTCAAAGGAGCTCTCTGCGCATTCGAAATTAGCCACCCTTAAGCTGCCAAAACAGAAAAAAAATCTGAGAAAATCAAATTGCTACAATATTAGGAGTGGCAAAATCTACAGCTTGATGCATCCTGAGAAAGAAAGAAAGCACCGGTGAACAGGTAAAAAGACCTGGACACCCATGGACGACAACAGTGATAGATGATCACAAAATAATTTCCATGATGAAGAGAAACCCCTTCACAACAGCCAACCAAGTGAACAACACTCTCCAGGATGTAGGCAATGTATCAATATTCAAATCTACCACAAAGAGAAGACTGCATGAAAGTAAACATTCAAATGTGTTGCAATATATGATCAAAATGTAACTCGTTGCCCAGAAAAGCCACAAAACATTTTGCACAGGACAGATGCAGAAGTTGAATTATTTTGCCCAGGAAAGAGGCAGCCCTACATTAATCCCCAACCAGCAATAACAAGCATAACTGAGGCAGTAGGTGGGAGATGGTTGCACAGAGCGACTGAACAGTTTCAGACACTACTCTCTTTTTCCCTAGAATATTACAAAGATGTGCACCAGCTGATTTTATAGGCACCATGTCTGGAGGCAAGGTTATAGGTGAACTGTGCAGTACTCAGTGCCTTCACAGGCAGACATGATGATGAGCGGACAGTGTCGGAAACTTTGGATTGACTGCGCCGGCTAGAGGTGGAGCCACCAGAAGCCACCATCTGCCACCTGTCAAGAGGCCACATAAAAAGGCTTGAAGGGCCGCATCTGGCCTGGGGCCTTGAGATTGACCTATGTGCATCAGCCAATAAAAGTATTTTAAGGCACAAACAAAATAGAAGTAAAGTGATCCGCACCAGACGAAGGGTTCGCAAAGTTCAATAATAGATTTTGGCTAAAGAGGCCTTCCTGGCCTGAATAAGGGTGGCTACTGCCCAAGGAGGGAGCTACTTGTCAAACACCACGGCGACAAAGCCAGCGACTGTGAATTGGGATGAAACAGTGTCCCTTGTGACAGTAGATCTAGTCTGTTTGGAAGCTGAAGAGGAAGATCATCGGCTAGCCTGACCATATTCGCAAACCAAGTTCACGTTGGCCAGTGGGGGAGAGACTAGAATGCTTGTGACACCTACTAGGCGTATCTTCTTTATTACCCAAAGAAACGTGTGTAAAAATAAAAAGCTGGTGCCTCCTCAAGTTGAGTGCCTTTGCAGTAGGGGACATTGGCTCCTTAGTCCAGTAGCCCTAACTGCCGCATGACTATCATGGGTTCCAAAGAATGGGACCTGCAACAGCCCTCACAACTGGATCCTCTACTGCCTCTAGGTGTAACCCAGGTCCTGGCATTGGCTTTTTGTGTCCCCTAGAGGCAGTGGATGCGAGGCCATGGGCGCATGTGCTGCCCTCATATAATGCTAACCCTCCAAAAAAAGAAGATAACGAAAAGCTCTAGCACTTAAAGGAAAAGTACTTATCTGATCCTAGCCCATCGAAGACTAGAGCAGAACTGGGAAAGCTAATGGCATACCAGGCCTTATACCTGCAGACAGTTGAGGAAGGAGTCACTCTCTTCTTGTTCTAGTCCCACGTCCGGCTCAGAGCAATATCCAATCATAATGAAGTGATGTACCTGAATGAACAGCTTGACAGACAAAAGAGTGGGGGGTTGTACATTCCTGAGCAGGGTGGCACATATATTAAATTATAATTTGATGGAAAGCAAGGTTAGGACGTTCAACAGCAAATGGCTACAATTCAATTATGTAAGACAAATATCATACTTTCATAGTTTAAATCAAGCCAATATTAGAGTATTACAACAAAGGTTAAAAAAAATAGGACAAGAACTGTGTTGGCCAAAGACGCTACATTCAAGTTTGTATGCTACTACAGAAAATTAATGGGAGGGGGACCATAGAACTTTGCATTGTTATTTACGTTGTGTTATGAAGAGGGCTCAACTGGAGGCTTGATCCTTGTAGTTCTACTCTCTATCTTTGTTATGATCATCTCTAACGTTTTCTGTCCCAAAACTTGATGTGCCTGGTCCTAACTGTATGACTTCAGTATAGTTCATTCTATTTGTTGTGACTTTCCTATTATACCACATTTTCTGTACGCACATGTATACTTGCCAAAAAAATTGCACAGTTATAGCCAGGGGCGGACTGGACAATAGGGTATACTGGGCAAAAGCCAACGGATGGTTAGTGGGCCCCAGATCGCTGTACAATTAATAAGGCGACGGACAGGGTAACCAATTTATACCTGCCTGACAGCCACTGCGTTGCACTTGCCACCACCCATACACATACAAACACACTACAGTCCTGGGCGGCCAGTGGGCATGGCCTGTGTCTGTGGGTGCCGTCCAATGTTTTCGTTGGACGCCGGCCAGATCAGTGGGGGGGGGGGGGGGGGGGGGGGGGTAAAAGTAGCAAGGTGGGGGGTGCTGCTCACTGGCTGTAATGAGGGATGCCGCACACTTCCTATAATGAAGGATTCCCCTCACTGCTTTTAATGGGAGATGCCAAAGATTGCCGGTAATGGGGGATGCCAAAAACTGGCTGTAATGAGAGATGCCACTTACTGGCTGTAATTAGGGATGCTCCCCACTGCATGGGGTATGTTGCACACTGCTGATAAAGAGGGATGCCACTTAATGGTTTTAATGAGAGATGCCACTTACTGCCTGTAATAAGGGATGCCGCACACTGCCTGTAATCGTGTGATCTGCACAATCACTGTAATGAGGGGACTGGGAGGGGAATTTAGGGACACTATTTGGTTCAGAATATTTTTTTATTTGCTCATTTTGGTCCTATAAACCCTGGGAGCGTCTTATGGTCAGATGCATTTTATGATGAGAAAAATATATATAGTGCCATTAAGATACTATACTTGGCCAGTACCAGTACTGCAGGCCCAGTGTGCCCCAACAAGTACCGGGCCGCTTTTTAACCCCAGTCTGCCCCTGGGTATAGCCAAGGGTTACCCCATTAAATAGGGCTACACTTAGCAATTTTCCATTTTAAAATTGATGAAGCAATGGCCAAGATATTGAGGCTTGAGGTTTTACCCTAAGAAATATTTTATCAAGCATGTGGGTATTGCCTTGACGATATGATGCAAACATGTTTTGTGATTAGAATCAGCATAATGGGAGGTCTGTAAGACCGCCCTTATGCAAATGATAAGTGCCTTCATCAAGTAAGGCTATTGCAGTGTCCTAGCCACTGCAGCACATTAAAAAAATGACATAATCCTACTTTTTGAAGCTACTACCAACACACCAAACATAGGGGATGGGTTACCCATGGTTCAAAGGCTGAACGGCTGGCCTCCCATGCCAGCCCTTAAAGCAGACCAAAACCCACATTTTTAACTAGAATCCTCTGAATTGCTCCCCCCATGAGGAGTATCTTTTGCCAATTTTCACTGCTCCTGCCTCACTTTAATCCCAGGTAATGGTGCCTGTTTTAGCTGGAAAGCTCCGCCTCCTCCATTAACTGCTAATGTAGTGTGTGGCAATAAGGTCATTGCCACACTTATGCAGTGACTGATCGCCTGCCATCTTACATAGAGGGACAGCAACTAAATCAGTGTTCCAGAACAATTTGAAAAGCAAAAAATACCATTTTGTGAAATACTCACACACCCCGCTTCAAGATAACCATAACACGTGGGTAATACCGACCTGAAGGGGCGTTCCTGCAGAGATGATAGCAAAAAAGAAAGCCCCTCCCTGATCCATAAATACCTGGGACCTCCCACTCATCACCCAGCATATAGAAGCAGTAAGGTAAGGGACCAGGAAGAGGCAAATATAAATCAACATAACGCAAAGTTCACAATATAAAGGATCCCGAATACAAGAAGGGCGGGTGAAGCGGGGTGTGTGACATACTTATAATACCCATTTTACAGGTGAGTATTTCACAAAATGGTATTATTCTAAGTATGTCACACACCCCGCTTCAAGATAACCATAACACGTGGGACATCCAATAGCAGTGTCCATAAAAAGGGCGGGGATCCAAAACAAGGCAACAATGCACAACTTAAACCACAACAGCTTGCAGAACTTTGCGGCCAAAAACAGCATCCGCTGAGGCCCGAACATCAACCTTGTAAAACTTGGAAAAAGTGTGAACAGAAGACCAAGTAGCGGCCTTACAAACTTGC